>OW386551.1:24954200-27454200 GCA_936435175.1 Glyphotaelius pellucidus
GATGCGGCAATGGGTACCGCCGCCCCGGGAACCATTTGTTGGATAACCAACACCTCTGTCATAGGTCACCCCAAGTGGTTTGCTATGTTTGGTGACTTAGCAGGGGTTGCCGAGTTCATGGGGTGAGGTTTGTCCATGGGGTGAGGTTTGTCCTTCTTGGCGGCAGATGCTTCTGCCCACCTGCCGTGTGGTGAGCAGGATCGAGAGAGACTGGTTGAGGGAGGTCTTTTATCCTCCCCAGCCAGAATCTCTCGACCCATCGCCTTGCACCGTGGTTGAAGGGATGAATTCATATGTCCGTCACTCTTTGACACACTGACACCCAGATTACTACCAACTCATACCTATTTCCTTCCCAGAACTTCATCTCCTTCTTTTCCTCAAAAAAACCCTCCACACAGCATCCCCTAAGATGACCTAGGCCCTGAGGGATTCTATTTTTCCTGGTGGAGCTATTAAAAAAAATCTTTCATAAAAAAAAATTTTTGTTCTAAAGTTAAGATGTCATGTTTACAATTGCTAGAAGACTCCATTTTATAAACTTCTTCAAACAAAAAATGTATCAGAATAGAACTAATAGAAACACATGCGACAGTTGTTAGAATACATGGAGGACTAACCGAAACGTCCTAAAACAACAATAATTATCACTTGTGACCGGTGGCATGGTCAGCTGTAACAAGCTAGACGGCGGTATAGTAACTAAGTGTAAGTTTAAGTGTGAGAGTAAGGTAACCTCACTCGTCGCACCGGTATACGAAACTCGCTACACGAGTATGCGAAACTCGCTATACTCGGTATGCAAGTCCAGGCACACGGCGGATTGAATTTGACATACGAATACTGGCGAAATATAGTGCTTGGTTTTATGCTTTTGACTACAAAAAAAGGCAGATTATGGTTGTCATATATCAATATAATAAAATTCGTACCGTTTTTACACATAAAACACCACTAAATGGTCAAACAACAATTTTAGCTTCAGTTTATGAAGTCGTATTACAAAACAGGCTTTAATTTCAGACAATATAGTTGGGTTATGGTTATTATGTAAAAGAAATTCATTCAGATATGATCATTAATTTTTCGAAGAAAACTTCTTCTGAAAGGTTTTCACTTTTTGGTGGCATTATTTATTTTAAAAAGACAAATAACTTAGTTTACATCACTTTATTTATACAAACACCATCTATGTTTCGTGAACAATGTTCATATCATTAGGAGTAAATTTACACTAAAGTTAAAAATTAAATACAGATCACCTACGGAGAGGAAGGGGGCGGGGGGTAAGTGTAGGGAAGGTTGATTAGAATTAGGGATTACTTATAAAAATTTGTTGCTTATTTATTATAT
The DNA here is from genome assembly GCA_936435175.1 of Glyphotaelius pellucidus. Taxonomy (NCBI): domain Eukaryota; kingdom Metazoa; phylum Arthropoda; class Insecta; order Trichoptera; family Limnephilidae; genus Glyphotaelius; species Glyphotaelius pellucidus. Next base: position 24,955,554 of record OW386551.1, read on the forward strand.
CTGCTTTGTTATTAACATTTTTTTCTTATTTCTAAAATATCAACAATATTAATCTGTGATGCCTTATAAACCTATGTGAAGTATTTTTAGTCTAAGTTAAGTTTTTATCAAAAGTTTGATCATTTTTCAATAAATGATCTGCGAACCCAGATTCGCTATTGCCATTTAAAAGCCCTGAGATGTTCTTTAACTCTTACCTCATCTATTAGTTCTACCTATATAGCTTTTATATAGGTAAAACAAAATCCATTTTCTTAAACGGGATCTTTGTTTTCGCTCGCTTGTATTAACCCCTACAGCGCGGCTGGCTGCATGCAGTCCAGAGAAATAATGACTACCTTGAGGTGAACTGTAGTTTACAGTGCGTAGAGCTAGGTTTTAGAAGTTTTTAATGTATTTCATTACCGTCAATGATAATTCCAAAAAATTGTAAAAAATGTTGCTATTACAGAAGTTGTCTTTTATTTCAATATTAAAAATTTGGCTTTTTTTTTACTAAATTTAAGCCGCACAATAGGGGTTAAGCTAACCATTTAAGAGTTTATGAAAGCAACAATTTTTGCTTATTATTCTTGATAATTCAGACGAATTGGGGATTACTGACATCACTTTTTTTTTTACAAAATATCACCGCTTTTCCCAAAAAATACCATAAAAATAATGTGAATTTCTACAAAAATAATGCAAATTTGGCCAAAAATAACACAAATTTTGCCAGAATTATCACGAAATTTCCAGGTCCTTATTAATGAGTCACCCAAATTTTTTTATTTGCCTTTATTGTTTTTTAAGTACATTGTTGTGATTGAGTGCAAATAATTAAATTTGTTTTCCAGCCGAACGAGAACTTCTTCACTAGTTCTCCGGTGGCGGGCATGGGGGGTCTGGCGGGCTCTGTGAACAGCATGGTACCCGGGGGTTTGGGCATGGCTCCGCTGTCCAACGGCTCCGTGGATGACCTGCGCCGCCACCAGTACGATGACTTTGGAGAGAGCGACGATGATCTCAGAAGGGAGGACATTATGTTCCCCTCAGAAGCGGGTAAGTCACAACAAATACCATAGTTCCTACATAGGGCCTTATTAATAAATATCTACGGTGTATGTTATTTTTATAGTAGCAATACTGAATAAATTTAAATGGAAATTTAAGAATAGAAAAATGCTCCACCATGAAAAAGAGGTGAGACACCTCTGCTTTACTGATTTTGTAAAATAATGCTGTAAAAAATAGGCTACGGATTATGATATTTTCACCATTGTAATACTAGGGAAAATTTAATAGGTAAACAGAATCATACCCTATTTTACAAATTTATCTGTGCACTTGAGGGATCCAAGTAGATATAGCAGATACAAAAAATGTTTATATTTAATTTGTTAGATCCTATTTTGGACGCATGCACCGATAAGCTTTGAGGATTTATAAAAATAGTTCATACTTTTATAGTGCCGTTTTTGTGAAAACCATTTCAATGGCACTCTACAAATATTAATTAATATATTATATAGTAAGTTCAAAGTTCAGTTCTTTTTCTTCTTCGGAGTATATAATTTTCAAAGTGGCAGTACAGACAAAGCTTAAAATGTTTTAAAAAAAGAACAATGCCATATGTTGAAAAATAATCTTTGAGTAGCAGTTAATAACCCTCTCTGCGGGTTTTTGCTGCTTGGCCCTGCGGGCGGCGAGCTACACGACAGTAAGTTTATAACAAATTTCACATACAAAGATGGTTTTGCATAAGACGCGGCGTCAGAGATGTACTCAATGTCGGATTCTCAAATTTCAACCGTACAGATGCTATCAAATGGTGGTAATACTATCAAATGGTAAGATGGTGGACTACTTGCAATGTTGAATATGTTGATGAGAATTTAAAAAAAATGGAATACTGTTTTCAGCAGATTGGTTATTATTTTGCTAACTGGCGATACTGATTGAAAGAAGATTTGAAAAACACACGGAGTGCTTTGTGAAGCTTAGGATGCATTGAAGATTTTAATTAAATTCATTAATGCAGTCTGGAAAAACCGTACATATGACGACTATACTATTTTAATGGTGCTTACACATTGCATGCCACAGCAGTTATTCTGCAAGGGTATCCTATGTAAATATAATACTTACTGAAGTTTGTGTGTTGTGTTAGCTATGTAAATATTGTTCTGTTTGATCAAATGTTGACAGCTTGCAAATCTTATTTGTAAAACATTTGTCAAATTGGCGATGAGAACGCATTTAGCTGGTGAACCATTATTGTTGCAAAAATTCCGCAGTGACTTTTTATAATGAAATTCAATTAATTAATTGCAACTGAAATTAAATTATACGCAATAAGGAACTCCAGTCCAATTTTTTTATTTTTTAAAATGAATAATGACCTTCTAACTTAAATAGCTGCATATTTATTTTTATAGTTAGTTTTAATAGTTAAAATAAATGTTAATTTTAATTTTTCAAGATTTCCAAAAACCATTGTATCTAGTGTGACGTCATCATGACCAAAAGCTTTGGTTATTTTCAACAGATGTCAGATGATGTCATTTTGTATGGAAAAAGCTACGAAACTATTCAATAAGTAAAACGTTATTTAGGTGGAATTATTTATTTATTATATTATATTTATTGTATTATTATATTTTTCAATATTATTACGTGAGAGTGAAATTATTATTTTTTTAGCTTTACGAATCGAAATCAATATTATGGAAACAGAAGCATCAACTTTGTAGGCAACTGGAATCAGCTGTTGGTCGCCCACCATTTTGAAAACAGGCATTACAATAGTTTTTTGTACAGTTTAAGTTTTTGAATATTTTAAATAATTTAGAAAAACTAATAGAGATACTCTATATTTTATACTGAATTATTTAGGCCTAAATAATGTTTCAACTAAAACAATAACTATTATGTCTAAACCTCTATAAACCAATAAAACGGAGTGTTGAACGGCTTGTCATTTTCCAATACAAATATACCAGGTGACTGGAGAATTATGAACGCGGTGATGTCACGCCGCACAAATTCAATAATATCAACTTGACAGGGTGTTTTAATGACGCCTTTTAAAATGGACTTTTTAAAAAAAAATTTTAAAATCTACGTTCAATATTAATTAATAAAACTTATATATTCAGAATCAGCGTTTATTGGTCTATAGTATATATGAACATATTTTTTTAAAGCCATAATACTTTTCACTGGAGTTCCTTATTGAAATTATAAATAATACTGATTTTGTATACCATCACAGTATGACTCTTTGGTGTTCAAATTAATGAGAGAATTAAATTTTCACATGTAGCAAACACATTGTGGGAATACATTATAATAAACACGATGGTATAACTTTGTTTAATTCCACTTTTTATTTTCTTATCCAACTAGTTTCGGTTCAACCTGAACCTTCTTCAGGGAAGAATAAAAATATACTTCAGTATATTTTTATTCTTCAGTATATTTTTATTCTTCCCTGAAGAAGGTTCAGGTTGAACCGAAACTAGTTGGATAAGAAAATAAAAAGTGGAATTAAACAAAGTTATACCATCGTGTTTATTTAATGAGAGAATTCATCAATAAACCAATACCGATTTTGACCATGCGGTCTCTATTCCAAGAGTCAAGAATCTTTAAAAAATAAATAATTTGTCCCTAACAAAAAGTGGCTGCCTTTTCGTAATCTACAATGTTCTCATATACATATTTATCATTATCTGGTTTTATTGATAATAGACAGTTCATTCAAAGAATTTACAATAAAAACAATGTAATGTGGTATTTTTGTTAGCCCATTATCATTACAACACAATTACTGATTGTTATTATACAACATTAATGCCAGTATACTAGGGTAATCAAAGCGAAGGAGATGAGCCATAAACCATTATTAGTATGAAACCGAGCGCACAACATGTCGCCAACATCGCCACTCACCCATTACCACAAATCGCACCTATGCACCCTCCTTGCTAACTTTTACATGGGCTGGGCACGTTTGGTTGTAGCTCGGCAACATTCGGCACACTTTTTTTTCACATCCAATATTTATGACCAGGATTGTTTTTTTTACATTCTATATATAATAATTCCAGAAGGCGGTAGCAGTAAGAGGAGCAGTCTGCAGAGCCGTGGCAGCACCTCTAGTCTAATGGAACAAAGAAGTATTACTCCCAGATCTCAACCACCCACTCCAAGGTAAATAAACCATTACGTACTTACTGAGTGACATGTTCTTTAACCTTTACAACACAGGCCGTTTCAACATAATCCATCCCATCACTGTTCAGCATGTTTTGACACAATACGTAAGTGTTTTAGTGTAACTTCATGAATCACATGTTCGACTTTTGCATCCGGGGATAACCACTGATCATTCATTTTGATGGTACAAAGCACAAAGAGAGGTTGTCTATGCAGAAAGCGGCAGGTTAGATCAGAAAATACTGGTTGAGGGAGACCTTTTGATCTCTCCAGCAGGGCTCTCTCGGAATCCATCCCTCCCTCGCGGTGTGAAGGATGGATTAATTCGTCTGTCACTCCTGGGTACACTGACCCCCAGATTCCTATCCACCCCTCATACCTTTTTCCTCCAAAACTTCCTCTCCTTCCTTTTGAAGACCCTCCACACAGTATCACCAAAGATGACATAGGCCCTTGGGGTATAAATTTTCTTCAGGGACTCCTGTATGAAGCTAATGTAAAAAAAAGGCCGTGAGCTTCCCGATAGCTTAAAAATAGAATAAAATTATAATGTACTTTAATGTGGAATAATTTTTAAGATAAGATATTGTGTATTATTGTTATATTATTGTTTTAAAGTTTTGAATTATGTTGTTAGTTAGAAAGTGAAATATTTATATTTCTTTAACCTCTTCCCGCATGACTTATCAAATCTAGAAATAAATACACAAAATTTCATCTTTTATTTTATTTTTATGTTAAAGATCGCAATTTTTTTTTTCTCCGTATTTTTTATTGTTTATTTTAGAGTTTAGGGACGTGGCATCTGTGTACATCGTGCATTAATCGACCGATATTTGTGTCATAGTAGGTAACTATAAATTATCAGTCAGAACCTAAACAAATATATAAATGATAAATTAAATACATTATGTGCATAGAAACATGCATTTAGAAATAATCAAAAACATGCGCCGTTTAAAAATTAGACATAAATATAATTTATGTGGAAATTATCTGTGGAATCAGACAGAAGTTCCTGTAATTTTTTGCATGTGTTAGTACTGGAGTACTGGCCCTGAGGGAAGTTATTTCTCCCAGGGCCATAAAAAAATTATGCTTGTCACTGTCAAGTATCATTTAGTTAAAAAAACAATTAAAAAAAAATTATAAATATAATATTATAAAATTACATTTTTTTGCAAGATGGCCAGGTTTATTAAATTTTATTAATTAGTTAAAATTCAATGAACAATAATTATTCCCATGAGAGTTGTCACAGACCTTCCTCAGATGCATGATGGTAGCATGTGATGCCACATGTTTTGAACTTTATATATAAGTGTTACAAATGTTTTTTTTTTATGAAAAAACTTCTAAAATAAAATAAGAAAGGTTCCTGAAAAAAATCTTACCTGTGATAACAGTGAAATTCATTGAAAATTTTAATTTATTTGTGCAGCAAACCCGAAATCGGTTGTATTGTTTTTATTCATTATAGAGATTTATTTTATTCATTATAGAGAATTATTTTTGGGGTATTATGCCGTGTTGCAATTACCTCCTTCTTTAGCCAACATTTGGACAACGTTTGGCTAAAGAAGAGGTAGCGCAACACGGCATAACACCCCAAAAATAAATCACAAATTTTCTGCTAAAATCTCAAATCATATCTGTGTTTATCCATGTTGAATTGTGTTATAGGGGCAGTGTTCGACGTGAAATAGAAAATTTGTGAAGGTTAGATTGAGACTTTAAAGAAAGATCTTTGTTTAACAAAAAAAAGAGCATGATAAAAATAAATTTTGGCATTTCCTGGCAACGGGTGATGCCGTCATGCGGGAAGAGGTTTACTATGGTAATTAAAAAAATACTAAATGTGGACATACAATAACTGTGCTTTAAATGTTAATCTGTATATATAAGACAGCCGTGTAGATCAGGTTAACCGCTAGATTGCCGCTCGTGCGCCGGCGCACCATCGGTACAGGCCAAAATAATCACTAAAAAATAATTTGGTCATGCGATTTTAACCCTTATGTATAAAGAAAACGTATGAAGAAGGTCAGAATCGCTTGGGGCATTCTTGTTCATAAGGTATAAGATACCGTGAACCCACCTAGCGCAGCGATATTTTTTCTTTGGAATTGTTTATGACACAGGCCTAGATTTTTCCCACCTCTCGGCTGTCAGATTGGCATCTGTCAAGTCTCGCGCCGCGATCGATGAAAAGATCGTAAAACATATAAATTCATCGAATAAATGCAAGTAATGTTGTTTTTATGCATTGTTTAGTATTCAAGGAATGTGTTTCAGTAAATATTACATAAGATAGCATAAAATTAACCTGCAAAATATTACGTAAAAGTCAAAACATCGCGAAATTTTTTCATTTTTTCCCGTGGCATTTGACGAGTTAAAAGGCCCCAACATTGTCTAATAGAATTAGAAAGAAATTCTTATTATTAGCAAAATTCTAAATTTTAGACTTCCGTTTTGTAAATGAACTTCACTGAGTATTATAGAAAGGTACAATGTTCTTTTCTCAGATCTCAGGCTGCGACGCCGCACAAGTATAAGAAGGGGGACGTGGTGTCCACGCAGTCGGGCGTGAGGAAAAAGTTCAACGGCAAGCAATGGCGGCGGCTCTGCTCGCGAGAGGGCTGCTCCAAGGAGAGCCAGCGAAAAGGCTTTTGCTCGCGCCATCTCTCCCTCCGGGCGCCCCGCAACACCAACACGCCGCTTACCAACAGCGGCGCTAGCAACACCCATACTCCGCATCACAGGTAATTTCCCTAGATTTAGAATGCTGCCATGAAACCAAAGAGATGGAAATAAGGTTTTCTTCTCAGATCTAGGGAAATTTCCGCAGAATCACTTTACGCCTTCTTTCAATAATGATAATACTAATAATTGGAAAATAAGGAACTCCAGTCCAATATTTTTAATTTTTAAATGAATAATGGCCTTCTAACTTAAGTAACTGCATATTTATTTTTATTTTTAAAGTTAGTTTTAATAGTTAAAATAAATGTCAAAGTTTTAATTTTTCAAGATCCCTCGAAAACCACCGTATCTAGTGTGCCGTCATCATAACCAAGAGCTTTGGTTATTTTTAACAGATGTTGTCATTTTGTATGGAAAAAGCTATGAAACTATTCAACAAGTAAAACGTTATTTTGGTGGAATTATTTATTTATTACATTATATTTATTATATTATTATATTACTATATTTTTCAATATTATTACGGGAGAGTGGTACAAAAATTGTTAGAAATTATTATTTTTTTAGCTTTACGAATCGAAATCAATATTACGGAAATCGAAGCATGAATTTTGTAGGCAACTGGAATCAGCTGTTCAACGCCGGCCATTTTGAATTTCAACATTACTGGGCATTACGATCGTTTTTTGTACAGTTAAAGTTTTTGAATATTTTAAATAATATAGATAAACTAATAGAGATACTATATTTTTGATACTGAATTATTTAGGCCTAAATAATGTTTCAATAAAAACAACAACCATTATACGTCTAAATCTCTATAAACCAATAACACGGAATGTTGACTAGCCTATCAAAATTTCTATACAATGTGACCCCGTGACTGTAGAATTATGGCGCGGTGACGTCACCATTAACATTTCAATAATACCAACTTGACAGGGTGTTTTAATGACGCCTTTTAAAATAGACTTTTTAATAATTTTTTTAAAACTCTACGTTAACTATTATTTAATTAAACTTATATATTCAGAATCAGTGTTTACAGGTATATATGAACATATTTTTTTAAAGCCATAATATTTTTCACTGGAGTTCCTTATTGTAATGCGCCATACATTTATGACTTCTTAGGCTCTGTTTAATCATTTACAAACAGAGACAGATAACATACTCACCTTATTTGATTTAAGTACAAATCTTATATTTTTACTAAAGTGATCGTTTATATATGTGTTACATAATATACAGTTGCATTCAAGAGCTGGAAACACTCATTTCAAAATACACACACTCATAAATTAGATTAGACGATTCAGCTAGTCAATGAAGGTACATTAGTTTTAGATATCTTTAGATATAGGTAGGAGTATAAACAGCTTAATGACTATCTTTTGGCATACATTCAAGAATAAACATTACTATCCAAATCCTCTTATGTACATACGCACTACATATGTTTATATAATTTAAAAGAAAAAATTACCAAACGTGATGAAATACATTTCAAATTTTAATATTAGAAGTAAACGTAAAAATTTAGAATGCAAACATAAAAAGTTTTGATAATGGCTCACCTTACGTTTTTTTTTTTTTAAAGAAACACACACACTCATATACACGTTTGATTAGACAAGTGTGTTATAAACATTATCATCACATCGCTTTTTTGTTATTTCAGATAAAATTAATTGATGAAAAAAAATTCACAAAGTTTCACAATAACTTTTAGATTTGAGTATAAAGCACGGTTTTTTCTCTTCCTCGCACTGTTTAGATCATATTTCTCACCATGTAGTAACGGAGACAACGATTTCTATGAGACCTAAATGAGTTGTTCCCAAAAGCGAACAAATTAGCCTGAGGGGTTAAGTACCTACTTTTTTGAGTTCTTTACTACAAAATTACTAATCAAAGTTATCTTTATTTAAGTTAAGGTTAGGTTATTAGTTAGTTCATTTCTTTTCTTATTTGGCTAACGCTAAGTTGACTTCACTTATTTAAGATTAGGTTAAATTAAGTTTTCGTACGCATGCATTCAGTAAGATTAGGTGAAAATTTGTACATGGAATTAATTGTTACTTTTTCCCTAGAAGCAGTAGCAAATCCCTCTCCTCCTCCGGCGGGCCCATGGACGGAGAGGACACCTCGCGGGACTCGGAGACCACCTCCCCTCACTACAGCCGGGTGGCCGGGAGATTTGATCTTGACGAAACGGAGGCAGCTAACATGCTGGGTAACTCTACTTAACTCTATGTCAGAAGGAGCCTTATCTTTAACTTTTATCCATTTATCTTTTAACCTTGTTTATTCCCATTTTATCTTTTTCTCTATTTTCAACACTTCTTTTTTTATATGGCGACACTGAGGCAATTAGTTTTTCAATTATATTATAGTACCTGCATGTGTACTTGCTGGCCCCTGTAAAACTTTTCAAATACATTAACTGTAAAAAATGTTTAAAATTCAAATTTGATAATAGTTTACACTTGTCCCTTTCTGGATGATAACAATAATGAGACTCTGGTAAATATTTGACTCTCTGTACAAACGGGCAGTCCATTTGATAGGTTCCCCTATCTTAATAAACGGACTGATTTCATTGCAAGATGCTCCGAGGAACTAGCGTCATTGATCCCTTCAGCACAGGTGCATAGTCTGGAAGCACCCTGCAACACCAAAAAGGACCAAACAACGTGCACCCAACATTTGTGCACGGTATACATTTGTAACATGAGAATGGACATTTCTATGATTCGTTCTTGAGTTCAGCAGCTTGGCTTTGGAACGATTTGCCGGCTTCTGTTTCCTGCCTCCTGCAACATAGGTCTCTTAAAGACCCGTGTTCACTCCTTCCTCTCCTCAAAGTGATTCTCCACAATGACATAGGCCCTGAGGGAAATTATTTTTCTCAAGGCCTTCTATATATATAAAAAAAATTAAAAAGGAGGAGTAATAGCAAGACAAAAACTTGACTCAAGTGTGTACATTTGCACCATATACAGAAACCTCAGTTCGTGCTATTTGCATATAATCTAATTCGTTGGGTAACAATAATAATAATGTGGAAGTCCTGCCACTGAGAGATCTGTTGGAGCTATCAGCTGTGAATTTTTTATTACTTTAATTGGTACCTACATATTTTGTGTTGTTAAATTTTGTTGGGCTTCTTGCCTGTTTTATCATAAATAATTAACAGCAGTTTTCTTTTCCAAGACCATTTTGAATTAACCTCTAATCTATTTGACAGTGTCTCTAGGCAGCTCCAGGTCTGGCACGCCAGGCTTCTCGCCCCCGGGCCCGCCTGCCAGCAGCGCGGCGCGCGCCGGGCTGGCGGGCTTCCCCGTGGCGGCGCGGGGCTCCCCGGACGCCGGGCCCCATCTCTTTGTACCCATCAGCAGCCCCCCACCCCAGCCCCCCCTGCAGCAGCACAAGGCCAGATATGTGCACCAGCAGCTGATAAGGTAACCATTGTTTCTTTTATAAAATTGCACATCAAATGTAAGTGCCTTCGTACATGGAGGTACTTACAAGCCACTCAAGCTTCATGCGCATAGCACGCGCACCGCTCGTGAGTACCCGCCGTACGATTTTGCTAGTGTTCGTACACGACGCTACGCGCCAGCTGTGGGTTTGATGTCAGTTACACGCTACCGACGGTGCTGGTAGCGCGCTACGCGTTGCAGCATTCGTATCTACTACTATTCGTTGGACAGAAATGGCATCTGAACATGAAAGTAATATTAGATTTGTTCTGGAAGTGGAAAAAAATGTGTGTTTACACACATTTAAATACATTTTTACACAGTTAAAATTTTTTTCAAATAAAGCCCAAAATCTCCTATTAAATTTGCTTTTTTTTCTTATAATAATACAGATACATATACGAGTAATTAGGTGTGTACTTTTGTAACTGTATTTTAATTTACTGTAGTTTTTAAAAACAAAATCAGGGGGTGATATTAATTTGGTTATTGTGTGCCGGCAAGAAACACATAGGCAATACCTTACTTGATAAATTGACATTTTCATTTTTGTCTTTACCTAACCTAGTAGAGGTAATGTCCGAAAGCAAAATGAATATATAGGGTCAAAACTGCAATTGCCATGCTTCGTACCGTGTACAGGCACTATTCTTCAACACTGCAATTGCAGGGCTCTAGCCCCCAGGAGTTAAGAACCTTTTTCTTACTATTCTGCCATCATAACCAAAAAGGCAGGAATTCGCAAAGCACAAGCTGATGTACTTTTTATTATAATAGGTTGAATGTCTCATAAGCAAAAAGGCAGCTAGGAATTTACAAGACTCATTCTGATGTACTTTTTATTATAATAGGTGAAAGGTCTCATGTATTAGAATATGACTTTTGCAAATTCCTAGTTGCCTTTTTCATTAATACGGCAGTACCATTGTTTTTTTAATTAAAATTTTTTATTTGTGTTTTGAATTCTTTAAATTTATTATGAATGAATCTTTTATTCTAACTAATTATTTATTTGTATATGTTAATGTTATCCCCAGGCCAGAATTGGTTCGTCCAGGTCCAATGGTGGGTTCCCCTCCGGCCAACTCTGGCGGGGTTGCCACCAGCGTCATCAGGATATCCCCCCACACCACCCATCATTACCAAGTAACTAACCATCTTCTTATTCTGTTAAACTATCTTTCAACTAAAGACTTTTTATCATATTGAAATAAATACATTTATTCACAAAATATCTGAAAAAATGCAGTGGATGCTTTTATTAATAGTATTTTGTCTTTCAGCTGGAACGCCCGCTTTCCATGTCCCAACCACCCCGCACCCCCTCTGGCCCCCCTCCCCCTCCCCCTTCACAACCCCTCCTGCTGCAGCAAGCGCTCACCTTCTCCTCACAAGAACCCCCGGAATCTCCTGACACGCACAGCCGTGAAGACCCCAACAGGAACAAGATAGAATACGTCCGTTGTTCGCAAGAAGACATCATCGTCAAGACAGAAAACACCCACAGAGATACCCCGGGATCAGGTATGGACCTAAGAAATGGAATACAAGAATTCCACACCTTGAGGTATCAAACCAACAACAACGAACTCAATAACAATTCAAGAAATGGAGACATGAATGACTTTCGTTCCGGTAATAACATCCATCATGGCACCAACAACAATCTGAGCATCAATTCAAACCTCAAGAATGCTGCCAGCCATATATTCAATAATGATAGAAATAACTTACACCTTCAAAGGAGCAACGCCAACATGAACAACGTTAACGAAATCATTCTTACGTCGAATAATGTGAACGATTTGACAACGCAAAGAAATAACGGCGATTACAGAAACAGTTTATCCGACGATTATTCCCGGTTGAATAACTCGGGGATACAAGACAAGAATCTGGAGAGCAGTTTGCGAAACAACGTCTTGAATAACATTGAAAGGCAGAACAGCTATAATCATTTCACGATATCTGATAACATTTCCAGGAAGCTCGGCGGCAGTCCCAACGTGCCGATGGACACGGTGAAGAATGCGATGGCAAATAGCATCGCTAATCACATTGACATACACAGGGTTAACAATAATGTAGACATGCACAGGACCAACAACAAAATTGAAATTCGTACATCTAACGAAATGAGGATTTTGAAACCTGCACCGATGATGCAGGCCCAACAAATTTCTCTGTCTTCAGTGCAGACCGTGGATTCTGTATCATACGGACAGCCAACATTGTACGTTATACCGCAGAATTCGCAGCACGACAAGAAGTTTGTCATCATCAAAAGCGAGCCTTTGGACACCGTGCAGGTAATTGATTCTAATTTTATTATTAGTTTCTTTTTAAATGTTGTTACATTTTATTCAAACATATATATCATCATTTCAATACGGTGTACGAACCAATATTTTCAAAATACATTTTTTGGCTCTTTCAATTGAACAACAAAAGTCACTCTGATTGGTGCTTTCAAATTTTAAAATTGACCAATAGACTGCTTGTACTGGGTTAAATTCAATACTGGGAATGAACCATCCCCAGTACATAAGTGCGCGTTTCTATATCCCTTGATAGTTTTTGTCCCTCCTGAACATTTTTACAAATGGTTCTTCCGCTGTATTGGACTTATACCGACAATATTATATATGTTGGTCGAAGACAACAGCTCTGAAGGTTTCATTGGTAGCTAGCATGGTAGCTCTGAGGGTTTCCATGTTACCATGGTAACATGGAAGTTGAAAGACCCTAGCGTTCAAATCCCTGTTGTGTAATAACCTTTTTTCTCACGTGTTTTCTAATGCTTATTATTGATGATCATTAATTATGTTTCCATTTATGCAGATTATTTCTCTAGTGCCTTGAATTCAATGTATTTGACACAATTATATTCAAAATATGTTTTAATTTACGCATTTAAAAACCAGGATAACTTTGCACATTCAAACTTGGGTCGATTCACAAAATTCTCATTACAATATATATTCCACCAACATACAATCAAAATGATATATACTTTCGGATAAAGAAATGTGTAATATATCCTACAGTGAAACCTGCTTAAGAAGTTTTCATAATTAAGAAGTTTGGCTTTTTCGGTCCCTTTGAGACTGATTGACCCAATTTATCCCACATATAAAGTTTCCCTGTGAATTTTTTTTTCCACTCCCTTGGAAAACTTCTTAAGAAAGTTTCACTGTATAAAAATTATTTAAATCATCCCTCTTGAAATAAAAACCATTAAAAAAATATGTATTAAGTATTGAGATATGGATTATGAATATGGGAAGGAAGGATATAGATTCAATGTTGCAACTTAACAAAGATTAAAGCTTAAGTTATATTTGCTTCTAGCGATTGCTTTATAATTTTCCTCTAATAATATTTTAACCCTAGTAGTTAAAAACCCGCTCTGCAGGTTTTTGCTGCTAGGGGCCCTGCATGCGGCTTTTGGTTCAGCTTCGCCCAGTTTGAGTGTTCCTGACCATTTTATAAATCCGATAGGAACTGGTTCCAAAATTAGCCGGTTCCTCGAATCCACTGTGATCCAGTGACAGCTAGTCACCGGGACAAAGTAACCGCGACAGGCAATGACGTCATATGTAATATAAAGCCACGTGGTACTGTTATTCACATCTGCCAGTTACAATAATACTCACATTATCCGAATTACGTAGTACTTACACCTGCCAGGCGATGCTAATCATGCAAACTGTTAACGTAAGTGGCGCCATCTTTTGCCATTGCTTTAATTCGGTTCTATTACAAAATTACAACTGTATACAAACTTCACATACGAAAAGGGTTTTGCGTAAGGCGCGGCATCAGAGTTGCATTCTTAAATTTCAACCATACCAACCAACCAACCATTCTTAGTTTCTAGCCTATTTTAATACTGTTTGATACTTAGGAAAACTTACTTAAAAAATTAACATATTTACAAAAAAAACTTGACCTAAATTATAATTCATATACAAAACCATGTCCAATGTGACCCTAGAACGGGGTACCCCGGTAAGGTAACATTCTTTTCGATTTTTGTAAAAAAAAATTCAATAAAGAAAACAAATTGATACTGTTAAAGTTTACATTATAGGTTCAAAATAATATTATCATAATTGTATGTGAGTCAGCCATTAAGGTACTAAATTCACAAAATATTATTGAGTGTTTTTATCAATCAACGAGTTTTCTGTTATCGGTTTGTTATCTTATCAAAAAACATTGCATGGTCTGATAAAACAAAATGAGTAATTATTTTAACATTTCAATGAGCATGAATGATGATGATATTTGTTTACTTTTCATTAATACATAAATTGAATATTATCCAGTTTCAGGACAAAACGGCAACCTTGATAAGGACGTCTGGCGATACGCAGACAGTGCTGAGCCGAGCCGTCAGTGATTCTAGTGAACAGGTATTTTTTGTAAGAACCGTTTTTTGCATTATCTATTAATAATTAATATAAACCACAGTCTAAAATTGTGGCGTTTATAATCTGAAATTTTAAGAAAATACTATTTAAAGAAGAAAGCTGCACAGCAGAATAGTAAACCCATTGACTTTTAGGCTCTACTTGTAGGTTCTTGCATATACAGTGAAACCCTTTTACGAAATTTTCCAGGGGACCGGAAAAAACAAACTTTTTAGGCAGGAAAACCTTACGTATGGGAAAAATTGTACCAATTTCGGACCGAGGGACCAAAAAAACCAAATTTATTAACCCACCCTTCGCAGGAAGCGCGCCGGCGCGCGTGGCAAAAGTTTTGTCTTTTTTTTTTAAATGCGATTTTAACCCTTATGTATAAAGAAACTGCATGAAGGACAAGGTCAGAATCGCTTGCGCCAATACCATTCTTGACATAGCCAATGGTTTCATTCATATAGCAACACTAGAAAAATTTTAAATGCATTATCTA
Organism: Glyphotaelius pellucidus; assembly: GCA_936435175.1. Lineage (NCBI taxonomy): Eukaryota > Metazoa > Arthropoda > Insecta > Trichoptera > Limnephilidae > Glyphotaelius > Glyphotaelius pellucidus. The sequence goes on from OW386551.1 coordinate 24,970,865, forward strand.
TGACTTAGCAGATCGACTTTTCCAACTGTCAAAAGCGAAAAATACAATATTTTATGTTTTGAAATTCTTATAGAGGTCTTTATTTATTTGCAAACTCCTTTGAATTGTTTTTTTTCATGTTGGGTATGTTTTCAGATTTGTGAAGAATTATTAAAAACAGTTTATATTTGTGTCATTATATTTTTTGACATATTATTACCAAAATGGGAGATTTTTTAATCTTTTTATTAGTTAATAATAATAATAATAATTGGACAATTTGTAGAGCGCCGTTTTTGTGAAAAATCACCTCAAGTTAGTTAACTATTCTGAAAAACCTCTTACAATACTATCACGCATTATACATGAATAATAAGAAAAACAATTCCTTTGTTTTATATGGATATTTGACAAGAAAGCAACAAGGTAAAATCTGTGTGGTTTTTCGAAATACGTCTGGAATTTGAGAAGTTAAGAGGGTTTATTCACATAAAGGTTTGATATGCCCATTAAAGAACTCAGAGCCAAAGCTCTTTCAGCACTACCAAGGAGGTCACCTGCCGATAACATTGTCCTTTACTCTTTTCTCTTTCCTCTCTAGAGAAATAACCTGGGCAACATGGTAGGCAGTGCGGTGATAGTGCACCCTAGCCAGTTGCTGCCTGTGCTGCCTCCGCCCCAACCACATACTCCTACAACCCCACATTCTACCATCATTGGTGAGTTCATCCATTTATGTAGGTACTCGCAAAGTCAGTAACTCTATTTCCAGATAAATTAATAAACTTTTATTTGCTTACTATATACTATATTTTTATTGTTTCTGTAGAACTCTCTTTATTTGGACACAGATAACGCTACAAGACACATATGTTACTCAAAATTTTCATTGAAAATTATTATCGAATGTCCCCTGAAACTTTAAATAAAGACACTTTTTAGCTGATAGCTTTGATGTAACTTGGTCTTCTTTCTCATAAACAAAACTTCTGACAGAAAGATACGCTACTACAGAGTTCTCAGCAGTAGGGCCATGAGAAATTTTTAGTTTCATTAAATTAATTCCTATATTACCATGAAAAAATTTAATTTAATAAATAAAATTATTTGTCAGTGAGCAACACGGGCCGTGGTGTGTTCCCGTGGCAGACGCTGGTCCCCATCCTGGGCCGTGGGGGCGCCGTAGTGTCCCCGCCCCCATCTCAGCTGTCTCCCCCGCCCTCGGCCCCTGCGCGCCCCGCACTGCCCTCGCCCGACTTGCTGCCTCCGTGCCACATCAAGGTAGAGGACGATATAGCGGGTAAGAAATATTTAAATATTTCATTGTAATTGCATATTGCAGACCTTTGTGTTTTTTCCTGACTTGATTGAGGGTGTGAGGCAAATTAGAGTTCTAGAATGGGTCAAGGAAACTCAGTTAACCGGTTGCTTGCCGATTGCGCGCCGGTCAGCGCGCGAAATTGACCTCTAAAAATAAATTTTGAAATGCGATTTTAAACCTTAATCATAAAGAAAACGTATGAAGGATAAGGTCAGAATCGCTTGGGGCATTCTTGTTCTTAAGTTATAGAATGCTTTGAACACATCTATGAAACCCAAATTATTTCTATGAATTCTTTATGGATTTCTGGCAAAGTTTTTTTCGGAGCATTTCATCTGACAGTTTGGTTGCATCATTCTTGAAAGAAAGATCGTAAACATACGAATTCGGCAGATAAACGCAAGTAATGTTGTTATTCGGTATATATGTTTGTTGTTCAAGGAATGTGTTTGGGAAAATATTACAGAAGATAGCATAATATAAACCCAGAAAATATCACGTCAAAGTCAAAACATCGCGAAATATTCGAGTTTCCTCCAGTGGCAAGACGTTAAACCAAAAGCTTAAACCAATAACCTGCTAGTTTGAAGACAAGCAGTAAGTACATAATGGATCAAGACTGCCTGGAGGAAGTAGCCTGATTACGATCAAAGGCATTTGCTGGCACAAACTTTAAGCGCAACCTGTATTGAGGCAAAATTTTTAGTAAATTGTTTCTCACATTTTGTCTATTTACTTATAAGTGTGTAATATAGGTTCCTATACAGCAATACTGTATTTTAGTTTACATTATTGCCTGCATATACATACACAATACACAAACAGGAAGGTTATTACTACAATAACTGTAAATGACAAGGCGTTTGGGTGAGGGCACCAGTAAAGGCTCGATCATTAGAACATATCCAAATTTTAACATTTTTTTTTTAAACTCTTTCTGTGTTTGACTCAGTTTGATATTTTCTGAGAGCATGTTGAATATTTTTGTGGCAAAGTATCTAAAGCTACGTTGACCAAAGATGGAAGAGAGTGCTGGAACTTGCAATATGTCCTTGTTCGAATCACATGTTTGTTTTTAATGAGGTGCATGAGGATAGTTTTTACATAGATATGCCGAACATCAAATACTCTCATTCTGTTGAATATTAAGTCACTGTTTGCAGTTAGAGGAAGTTTGAGAATAATTTTCATAATTGTTTTCTGCGCCTTTTCGACAGGATCTAGAGCTGATGAAGTACCCCCTCCCCATGCAATGATACCATACTCAATGATAGATTGGGTGATTGCAAAATAAATCGTTTTTAGAAGTTGTAAGTCAAGAAAGTTCCTTAATAAAACTGAAATAATCACATAACTTAAAAAGAACTTTCACAGAACATGAAAATCAACTTCAAATATTTGATGAATTGTTAAAATTTTTTGAAACAACCATTCTAATTGTACGCTCGGTAGTGTGCACGATACTGCAATTACACATTACCATAGGAGCACCTTTTTTTGTTGTTGAAAGCCCAAAATTTTATTTTAAATGTATAAATATTTGTCCCCAGATGATGATGATGATGTATTTGAGTGTGACGCTCTGCCACAAAGCCCCCTGGCGCCTCCAGCTGCGGCGGAGCCCCTCACACCCCTTCCCGACGGGGCCCCCGGCAGTGCAAGCAGCAAGAGACGCAGCCAGTCGCTATCTGCACTGGGAAACGCCCATCAGGCAGCCGCAGAGGGGGTCATTGGGAAGGTAAATAACAACACTTTGTAACTCAATGCACTAGCTGGTTATCCTGACTTAAGTAAATAAAGAAAACAGAATTATTAATGTCATTCAACTTTATATAGAACATATGTGTCTCAAATTGCAAACTTTCATTTCTGCTTGACTTGTCGTAGGAAGTTGGATATCATCAGGGCAACCTTCTTCCTGCAAGCTACAACCCGTAACAACTCTGCGGGAGTAAATTAGTATGTACTACATTAGTCATTAGTCTCACAAATTAAAAAGTAATAAAATTTTTTGTTTTATGATTCTCCAGAAAGACCCGCGCATCCGCCGCCCTATGAACGCCTTCATGATCTTCAGCAAGCGACACCGCGCGCTCGTGCATCGGCGCCACCCCAACCAGGACAACCGCACCGTCAGCAAGATTCTCGGAGAGTGGTGGTATGCGCTCAAGCCCGAGGAGAAGCAGAAGTATCACGAACTGGCAAGCGAGGTACGTCACACCGGATATTAATAATGGATCAACAAATTTGTTTATAATATTAACGCCTTTCAGATTTTACATGATATAACATAATATCAGGTATAACTACAACATGAAAAAGACAGCTCAGTGAGCTTGTAAAACATTAAGAAATAGAAAACAGAAGTTGAGAAAGACATATGTAGTTGTGTAGATAAAAGTCAAACAATAAATACTACAATATTTAAATATTACAATATTGCAACAATAAACAAATTTATTTATATAATATATGTAAATAACTTAACTTAAAGAGGTATGTTTAATATATTTAACAGGTCGCGTGCCGTTGGCGCGCCGGTGTGCGCCCTATAGCCGAATAAAAAAATAAAAAAAATAACTTTTTGATATGCGATTTTAAACCTTACGTATAAAGAAAATGTATGAAGAACAAGGTCAGAATCGCTTGGGGCATTCTTGTTCTTGACGTAACAGATATAAGAAACACACCTAGCCTCTCGAATTATTATTTAGAATGGTTTCTCTGACTTTCTAAATGTCACTTCTCCCGCGATTTTCAACTGTCAAACTGGGTGCGCTGCTGGTAATAAAAAGATCGATAAACCTATCAATTTGTCAAATAAACGCAAGTAAAGTTGTTTGTAGATGTAGTTTGTTGTTCAAGGAACGTATTTCGGTAAATATTACACACCAGAGCATAAAATTAACCCACAAAATTTACGTCAAAAGTCAAAACATCGCGAAATTTTCGAGTTTCATCCGTAAACACCGAGGCATTCAACCGGTTAATGGTAGGTAAATAATAAGTAAAATATATTTCAAGTTGAGAAGAAGCCTACATATTACAGGAAATTACTTAATTCCAATGAAACAATAAAATTAAGAAAATGTGTGAACAACATAATAAGAATAGCCATTTTTGTAAGATGGGACCATTATTTGTAAGTTGGTACCAATGATGAAAAGAAAAAAAAGAAGCTGTTTTAAATAATATTATAGGTTATGATGGTTTATAAAATGACTATGAATCGTACTTTAAATTAGTAAGATGCATTAATTCGATAGATAGAGACATGTTTATTAAATTTACCAAAGAACTTCCTCAGTGATTACTTAGGATAAATGATTTCATTATTTCATGATGACATTGTTTCAGCGACATATTCTATACATCTATTTGCGAATATATATTGCCTAAGTTTTAATTCTGTGTAGTGGTATATTGAAATGAGCCTTGGTCATAGTATTGACATTTTACTGTTAAAATACATTTTTACCAATTGCAAAATTGTTGCTACAACAAAATTCCAACCTCCCTTTTTTAGTATTCTGCTCATGATTCGAGTGTCGCATTGTTTGATTTGTGTATTATCTTGAGTTGGACTTTCTCGGTGATTGAATGAATTCAATCTTGTGGGACCCTCGTAATATAATTTAATACTCTTTACAGGTTAAAGAGGCACATTTCAAGGCTCATCCTGAATGGAAATGGTGCAATAAAGACCGACGTAAATCATCAAGTGGACGGGACCCGTCCAATAACTCTACACCACAGGTAAATAGACACAACACTATCTGTTATTCACATTGAAATAGAATTCCTAGGTTGGCCATTAAATCGGACGTTAAATTGGTTATTTTTCAAACCACCTTACCTTATCCGCTCAAATGATTTTTTACATATTTATGGCAAGTTTGAAAATGACTTGAGCCGACAGCTTGCCATAATGTGGCATATTTACCTAAAAGATTTTTTTTTTAATTTCTTCAAGCCTTCAAGCAAACTACAACTTACCTTAGTAAAAAGATAATCTATTGATTTATTTATTTTTATTTAACCGGTCCCTTGCCGATTACGCGCCGGCGCGCGCCAGATGCGAGCCAAATTAAACTCAAAAAAAATATTTTTTGAAATGCGATTTTAAACCTTAATTATAAAGAAAACGTATGAAGGATAAGGTCAGAATCGCTTGGGGCATTCTTGTTCATAAGGTATAAGATACCGTGTACCCTTCTAGCACAGCGGAATAATTTCTGGGAAATTGTTTATGATCTCCGACCAAGAATTTTTCCCGCCTTTGAACGGTCAGATTGGCTTGCGTCACTCTCGCGCCGTTGTTGTGAAAAAGATTGTAAAATGTATAAATTCATTGAATAAACGCAAGTAATGTTGTTTTTAGACATAGTTTATTGTTCAAGGAATGTGTTTCGGTAAATATTACATAAGATAGCATAAAATAAACCCACAAAATATTACGTAAAAGTCAAAACATCGTGAAATTTACCCGTTTGCTCCAAGGCAAGTCACGAGTTAAGTACATAAAACAGCGAGCGAATCCACAATATAACGCCTGGATACCTCCATCGTTCAAGGCATTTTTTCTTTACACGCCATCGTTTCGAGTGGATGAAGCTTCAATAAGAATCTGACCAATGATTTTCATGCCTTATGTCTCTCAGGATTGTAGGTCATTTTCTTTACAATAGTGATCTAGGAATTCCGCTTCAATATCTTCACATTTTAATTAGCTATTGAACCCTCCCAGAACAATGCTCTAAATCACATTTTTTCCAAAAATCAATCTGGCTGTAAAATACTAATTACTGCTTATAATTCAAGATGAAAATGTGTTGAGGATCATAACCACATGGGGACATTTCAATGAACATCTTCTGACTAACCTGCTTGCTATTTCAGAGTCCACGAACCCCCTTAGACAGTGGCAACGTGTCTGGTGTGTCGGGCGCTGACATTCCCCTAACCATATCCTCGTACAGTGCTTTAGTGTCTGGGGCGGACCTGCCCTCTCCGCACGGAGTGCTGCACGACACCTTGAGTGACGATGATCAAATGGTATTTTTTTTTTGTCAAGTTTGAATTCAATTTGCATTTTTTTATCTCATTTTTATTAAACTTTGTATTTTTTTGACACATTTAGATTAAAGTCGTGATTTTTTTCCTTTTGAAACACAACAAGCACCTAACACAATATGGTAATGTTGTTATTTATATTGTATTATTTATCGCAATCTAGTTTTCATTAATACCTTAGCTTCATCGGGGCAGTATATACGTTTTATTCTAACCATCGATTACTCCCCTGATGAAGCTTTGGTTAGATGAAGTCTAAGCAAAACCTGCAGGTGAAAAATATTAAAAATAAAGTTAGTGAATTGTAATTTTACAAAGATACATATTGTTATGTCGAGCCACAAAGTATTTGTTTTCTACAAACAAAAGGTTTACTTTCTTTCTACTTTGAATGTTACACTTGTTTTTATTATATCAATTTTTTTATCCTAGTGACGTAGAGGGTAGCATGGTAAACATGTCTTTATTTTGTATTTTATTTTTCACAAGATGAGCATCCTAAACAATCTGCAACTCCAACTGCACACATTTGTACTCTTAAATTTTCAGTTTCATCTTATAAACCTGATAATTTTTTAGGTTATCTGCGAAGATTCCCAGCAAACGCCTGTGGAGATCGACCTGAAGTGCGGTGAGAAAGTGACCGACTCGGATTCCGAGAGTCAAAACTCCGAGTCTATCAATGTGAACTCTCACAACGCTGAAGCTCCAACTTCTGAACACAATTCCATAGTTCAGAACAATGACAAGGATAAGTTCAACAGCTCCCTGCCGACGTACGGCTCGGCTCAGATAGACCATACCAGGCGACCAAAGCCAATCAAAGCCAGGTAAAACTTCAAAGCCTGTTTGATGCTTTTATTTTAGTTTTTGTTTTCATTTATCTTGTATTATTAATGTTACTACTATCCACGGGTCCTTTTTTTACTCTAACTTGCTTCAACTTTTTTCACTAATTTAATTGCCAATGTTTCAAACACATATTTACTCTTGATAAATAGAAACTTTAAGAATAGGATTTCTTTATAATATTACGATAATGGGACTTCAGAATAATGATCATAATGAATCAGAAGAATAAAAATAGCAAAACTAGTTAGGTTAGGTTGGAAGCCTTTTTTTGTCACTTTGACCTAACATTCTGTCGTCATACTGTGCATGGCGTTATCTGTTTTCAAATAATTTTTATTTTAAAAATATACAGTGCATAATGCATTTTACATATTCCAAGAGTTAGTAAACTCATTGTAGGGTCATGTGCAATGGTAATGCGCGTTTTCATCCTGCGACAAAATATTCCCGACAAAATATCCTATGGACAAAACTTCCTCCAATATCTACTAAAACCTAACCTAGCCTAGCAAACAAATGGAACAAAAATAATACAGACATCCTGTAAAGACAATGAATTATTTTTCAAAAATAGTAAAATGGGACAAAAATAATAGACAACAATAATTTATTATCTTAACTCATCCTGTGCCGCAGCCGCGTCGGCGCGCGCGTAACAAAATTTAAAAAAAAAAATTTTGAATGCGATTTTAATCCTTATGTATAAAGAAAATGTATGAAGAACAAAGTCAGAATCGCTTGGGGCATTCTTGTTCTTGACGTAACAGATATTCTAAACACACCTAGCCACTCGGAATAAATTTTATTAAATTTATCCATGACTTCCAGGCTTAATTTTTCCCGCGATTCGAGCTGTCAAACTGTGAGCGTCGTAGGTCACGAAAAGATCGATAAACCTATCAATTTGTCAAATAAACGCAAGTAATGTTGTTTTTATGCATAGTTGATTGTTCAAGGAATGTGTTTTGGTAAATATAATATACGATAGAATAAAATAAATCAACAGAATATTACATCAAAGTCAAAACTTTGCGAAATTTACGGGTTTCCCCCCTTGGCATATGACGAATTTAACAGGATGTCTGAATTATTTTTGTCCCATTTTTTTGTTAGGTTAGGTTTTAGTAGATATTTCGTCGGGGGATGTTTTGTCCGTAGGACATTTTGTCAGGAATATTTTGTCATGGGATGAAAACTTGCGTGCAGAACCATGTGCAACACAGTACAGCTTTTGACATATTTTATCATTTTTAAATACAATGATCAAACCATACATATTTGGCGTCAATATTTAAATATGCTGCTAACAGTATACACTTTAAAAAAATGTTCTGATTTGTCATGGAACCAACATTACTAGTTTTAATTTTTTTTTTTTTTTTCATTTTTATTTATTACATTACATGATGATGTAGATAGTCGGCCTGCCTCACTAGGAAATACTGTGTTGAAAGCAGGCGCAATTTATAACACGAGCAGTTTACAACATAAACAACTATTATAGGTTTTAATAAATTTGTTGATGTTCGATCCGTCTTGGCCGATGATCCAAGACTTGATGTCTAATTTATATTTAAAATAATTTGTGTTCTGTCTGATGGCCAGTGGAAGTGCATTTTACAGCTTTATTGGAAAGTATCTAAAATTTCTTTGCCCAAAAGTTGTTTTAGCGAAAGGGATAAGACTTATCTTACCAAAGGGCATAATCTCTTACTCAGTAGGAGATTATGCCCTTTGGTTCTTACGGCCGCTGTTCCCAACTTTTCGATCGACCAATCTGAATCTGCAATCAGCTAGCAATTTGTAAGTATTTTAAAGGTAACGCTCGATTCACGTTGTTTCCAAAGATTTTATCGTTCATTATCTTAAACGACCCCGTCCACTTTCATGGACTACAAAATGGCATCAAAGTAGAAACTTTCGATGTTAAATTAATTTTAAAGAGTTAATTATTGTATTTATTATTATTAACACACATCATTTCTTTTAAATACAGTTATCCATAAACTGACATTTTATATTTTTTAAACAAAAGTATTAAATATATTATAATTTAAGTGTCATCTTGACCTTTGCAGCCGTTGCGTCGGTACCTCGTGGCGTTAGCGCCACTCTGTTGACACTTTTTATAACTTTGCTTTGAACAATCGAGCTTGATCCATGGCGTTTCTGGCTTCCTTAGATTAAGCGATGCTTAGCAGTTGATTAATAGGATTGGGAACAGCGGCCGTTAGTGTCACAAACAGTTTTGACATTGTCAAAAACAGTTCTTTGTTTGAAGAGGTGAGCTAATATGTTTTTGGCATAAAGAAACTTAAGAAATTTTACATGTTTATAATCTACTACCTAACTAATAACTAGTTGACCAGTTTTGTTGATTGATAGGTGTGAAATTCGATACATTTGATTACAACTAACTTATACTATGTAAAATCTTTAACAATTACTTATGAAATGACCGTTTTGCTTTAAAACTGACCCATTAATAATGTGTAAATTTGGAATTATTATAGAGTGGGCTCTACTGACAGTGTGCTTGCTTCGCTTACCGTCTCCAGTCCATCGGGCGTATCGGCGTTCCACCCGACCGGGGGCGCCTTCAAGTCCATGCCCCAGAGCCAGCAGACCTTCACCGTATCTCCTTCCGTGCCCTCTTCGCAGACTTCCAACGCCACCTTCGTGAACATTGTCACGGCCACGGAGAACGGCAGGCAGTGGTCCACAGCCACCTTGAATGCGGGGAAGAACCAGACCCAGGCGCATATCAAGCTGACGCAGCAAAGTTTGGGGATGGGGCAGGGCACTAATAATCAGCTTGGAGGGTCTGTGCTCAAAACTCCTATGGTTACTCTTGTCAAGCCTGTGAGGACGACAGGTGATTTATTTAAACTTTTATTATTACTAGTTAGACCGCAAGTAAAAGAAGGTGTGCAGATGCACGTCTCTTACTACGCGCAGAGAGGGCATGGTTTATTAGTAGTTCGCTAGCTTTCATTGGTGGCTTGCCACATCGCACTTGCCTCTCACTCCTTGCTTCATTCCCGCCGATGCTTGGAAACTAAATTCACTGATTTCTAACTTGAACCGAACTGCTCTATTTTACAATTTTTTACAGTAGCTCCCACTCTGAAAATATATATATATTATAGGGAGGCCTTAGAACAAAAATCCCTCAGGGCCTATGACATCTTTGGGGATGCTGTGTGGAGGGTCTTTTTAGAGAAAGAAAGGCGGTGGGTCAAGAGAGTCCGGCTAGAGGGGTAAAAAGATCTCCCTCAACCAGTCTCTCCCGATCCAGCCCGCCATGCTGTAGGAGGGCAAACGATCCGCCGCCAAGACCCACACAAACCTTACCCCATTAACCCGGGCACCCTAGCTAAGTCACTAAACTTAGCAAACAACTTAGGGTGACCTATGGCAGAGGTGTTGTTTGTCCAATAAATGATTCCCGGGGCCTCGGTACCCACCTCCCAAATTGACTGGAAATATGCACTTGAAACAGAAAATTCAAAATTCAGTTTCTTTTACAATTGTATAATTTTAAAGTTAAATAAATGGTGGCTTCTTTTGCAATTATAATTTTTCAATGGTGTGTTTTGGTCTCTTTCAGCACCCTTGACCCTGGCATTTTTATCAGATCCATACACTAACATTCTGCTCAAGTCAACACCAACGTCTAACGACACCAACGTCTCCGGAAGTGATGGTCTTCCCGTCTCGCAACCCTTGCACTACGTACGCCTGCAGAGTGTCTACCTTCCTGTCAGTGCAGGTAAATAAATTAATAACACTTAAAGATACTTTGAACATATGCTCGCCAAACTGAAGACACCAACCTAGAGAAACTCATAGTCACTTGCAGTGTTTAGCAAGAGAAAAGAGGAAGGTCACCAATGCGCCGGGGTCGGGTCCGCAGTGCAGAACTGCAAAGAGTGGAGGAACCTTGTCCAGCATGGAAATTGGAGTGAGGTCACGATCCTCAGCAATGTGGAACCGAATTAAGAAGAAGAATGATAATATGTTATGGCCAAGCACTACCAAGTATTGCAAAGTCACATGTTTTTGTTTTTGAATTTGATCGCTTAGAAATTAATATTATAGATGCTTTAATTCAGCAATACAAATACAACACTTATTGGGCCTTTGAAATATTCAAGCATATTTTTGATAAGTCTGTAGATAAGATAAATCAGGCATATAAAAACTGCTTTAACCAATCCTGTGCCGCGACCGCGCCGGCGCACGCCGAATAAATTTTTTTTTTAAATTTTTAGAATGCGATTTTAATCCTTATGTATAAAGAAAATATATGAAGGACAAGGTCAGAATCGCTTGGGGCATTCTTGTTCTTGACGTAACAGATATCAGAAATACACCTAGGCACTCGGAATAAATATTATTAAATTTATCCATGACTTCGACCTTCATTTTTGCCACGATTCGAGCTGTCAAACTGTAAGCGTCGTGGGTCATGAAAATATCGATAAAACCTATCAATTTATCAAATAAACGCAAGTAATGTTGTTTTTAGGCATAGTTTATTGTTCAAGGAATGTGTTTTGGTCAATATTATATACAATAGCATAAAATAAACGCACAAAATGTTACGTCAAAGTCAAAACTTTGCGAAATTTACAGGTTTTTCCCCTTGGCATATCACAAGTTAAAGTACAAAATCTCCTACTTAAAAACCCCTTTTCGGAATTGGTTTTATTGTATAATGTGGAAAATAATTTAGAAAATATTAATATTTTAGGAATAATGTAGAAGAACTTGGTTACGCCATGGTACAATCAAGTAAATCAAATACTTTAGTAGGGCCATGTCAAGAGTCGTAGTAACAGAAGGGTATGTATGAATGAAGCAAAGGAGTGTGTGTGTGTGCGCAGAGACCGAGTTGTTTGGCACTCCATCCTCTCTGCTTTGAAACGGCATGATGATTAGTTAGTTATCTAATTATATTTTTCTCCTGTGTCTAGCTTTTGTTGATTTTCATGATTTTGTGTTACTCAATTTTCTTTCAGATGGTGGTTCTACAAGGATACCCGTGTCAGGAGGCCAGTCTGTGATTGTTTCTCAAGCTAATAATAATCTAAATAAGAAACCAATGTTGTAAGTTCATTTATTTATTATTATGCATGACTAATGAGCAAGATTTTCGAAGGGAGGCTTATATGTTATGGACTTATTAGAATGAATGAACAGAGAAAGACCTGCCAGAAGATTAAATGATGTATACAGTAGAACACAGTTAATTCGAAATCCACAGGATATCAAAAAATTTAATTGGGAATAACAAATTCCCATGTAATACATAATTTCAAATTCGCAAATGTTCTTCAAAGTAAATTTGTAGTTTTTATGATTTATTCCTGCATAAATCGAATTTTTGCAGCCGTTTACTGCCGCGGACACCCCCATGTTTGAAGTAAATTCATAAAAATAAAATATTTTTCCACGTAACTCATATCAATATATTCTGTAAAAATATGACGTACTTCCATGTAAATCTATAATGATATTTTGTGTAAATTAGTAAAATGTGTTTCCGCTTAAATTGAATTTTCTCAATTTTGCTCAGGCCGGCCCTTCAAAATCAAAAATTAATTTGAAAAAATACAACATTCCAATTTAAACCGTTTCAAAATAATAACATGAATTAAGAAGATGTATAATTACGTAAATCCACATTTTACGGCTTTTGACCTCCACGGCTCTTTCAAATTATCGGGGTTTGAATTAACAGGGTTCGACATAACGGTGTTCTACTGTTCTACTAACTCTACGGTGTTCTACTGTTCTACTAACTCTACGGTGTTCACTGTTCTACGGTGTTCATTATTATATCATACTATTATGTTCTGAACATGTTTTTCTGTCAGGGGTAAGTTTAGTGTGGGCAAATAAGCAATTCATCGTAACTTGGAGAGAAGTGTTTTTTTCTAAGATAATTAATTTAACCATCTATGGAAGAGTATAGTATGAATTTAAGGTCAACCAAATGACATATGAAAGAAAATTAAGCCGCACAACTCGCGCTGCTTGGAGGCGTTAGTTTTAGTAAAGTACTATCAGAATGTATGGGAAACTTCAGAAGTTAGAGGTATTTTAACCTTTTCACAGCGATCAAATGTACCGAAAATTACACTCGTACGCGGTACTCACTTTGAAAATCAAAACCTACCACTTTAAACAGCTATAAATCTCTTATTTCTTGACAGATTTATGATTTGCTTATCTTAAAAGCTTTATTAATGCTCTTGAAGTTTGTTGAAACACATAAATAAACAATAAACCGCAGGATACAGATATAATATTATAAACAGTGAGGCATCACAAGAAATCAACAAGAACTGTCGCCATACGCATGCACACTGCTATATTGTTTATAGTAGTTACTTACCCGGTGTGATGGGATTTGGACTACTGCGCCGATATCATCAAAACACAATTATTTTCATTATTATATCTACTAACAAATAAAGTTTTAATAAAAAGTTAACACGAAGAGAAATATTTATAAGTTTTGTTTTTCGTGGTAGTTTCTAAAACATGGCCACACACACAATGTCACATCACACTCTGGGCATTTATACTGGGACATTTTCCTTTTTTTAGAAATGGCACACACTCGGCAGGCTCTGTGAAGTTTTTGAGAATTATTTCCCTTTATTGGGTGTGGCATATGTTTTGCTAATGCCTTAGCAGTTAGTCTCAGAGGTAAATCGTGTGAAGAGCGAGAATGAGGCTCAGATCGGGAAGTTGTATGATATTTTTGCAACAATTGTCGTATTACGGCTAATTGGAAATCTGCTAAACTAACATTTTTATTTGTAATTGATTTAAAAGCTATATGAGAGTTCAATAAATATAGATCAATAATATGGAAGGCCACTTTCTTATACCACTTAATTGTTTTTCGCAGGCAATTAATACTACTTAACATCAAGTCCACTTTGTCAACAGAACCCATACACTTATTATAGTCTAAAACGCACTTGGGTTTCATAATTGGTTGACGAGTTTTCCAATCAACTTTTCCCGTCATGTCCATGGAGTCGTCATGTAAGGTTGTTAGCATATGAACTTCTCTTTTATCGCACCACTTTAGAGCCAACAAAGGTCCACGATGTTGTGCTTTCATTTCACCCTTTTTCAGTTTATTAAATTTTGCCATGCCTTTTCGTGTCTTCCGCACCGTACCACATGCATTGGTTTTGTTAGTATGGAGAAAATCATACAGTTGAGGGCTACTGTACCAATTATCAATAAAAAGATTATGTCCTTTATTTAAATAATCTTGAAGTAGTGTCGTTACTACAGCCCCCGAAACCCCGAGACATTCAGAGTCAGTTATGTCAGTCCCTTCGCCACAATAAATAATGAAGTCTAATATAAAACCCGTCTTCACGTCACACAATACAAACATTTTTATTCCAAACCGGTGACGTTTGGATGGTATATATTGTTTGAAAATTAAACGCCCTTTGAAAACAATTATGCTCTCATCGATGCATAAATTTTCATAAGGTATCAAAGTTTTTTTGAACAATTTTCGGGTATGGTCAATTAGGATTTTAATTTTGTAAAGTCGGTCGCCAGGAATTTGTGTGTCGGGGTTTGAGAAGTGTAACATTCGCAATATAATTTCGTAACGATCCCTAGACATGGTTTTTCCGAAAATTGTACTAGCGAGCAATGGGTCAGTGGACCAGTGTTCTTCGATAGTAAGATGTCGGTTTCTAGTCATTAACATTAACAGTGCAAAAAAAATGTACATTTCTTCGACAGATGTGTCAACCCATTTACGAAGTCTGGATTTTTGGGAAGGTTCTTGTTTTGATATGGTGGCTATATAATATCGATTAGTTTCGATCACCATTTTTGTCACTATTTCTTTGTTTAAGAAGTATTCAAAAAAGTCGATTTCCGATGAATTACCAGAAAATAAAGTGGAAGGATCAAAACCTGACACAAAATCATCAAATTCATGAACTATTGGAATAAATGGACCAGAGGTCCAAGAAGAAAAGCAGTCTGCATTTACGGTATAGTCTAAGTTAGGTGTACGAGAGTCATGCTCTTGGCTTATCCCGGGGGCGTTTATTTCACTGTCACTAACTTCTTCAGTAATTGGTATATCTTGATCATCTTCACTCATTTCTAAATCAGAGTCAATGTCTAAAAATGTTTCATAAATTTCGTCTTCCGTAAGATTGAGGTTTGCCATTTTATAGACAGATATATTATAATTTAGATTGTCCACAAAATTTAGAAATTTAAAAAGTAAGATTGAGGTTTGCCATTTTATAGACAGATATATTATAATTTAGATTGTCCACAAAATTTAGAAATAAAATCACAAAAGAAAGTCAATCAAAAAGTCTTGTAAAATAACTATTTTTAAAACACGTCACGTCACTTAAGTTCACAAACAAACTAATGTACCACAGAAAAATAAATTACTTAAAAAGATTCGCAAAATAGAAATCGGTTAATATTTTACATCGCCGCATAAGTCCATCAAAGCAGATTGGATCACCTAAGAAATACTATGGATGACACAACGGATCAGCGGCGCGACATTCAAATGACTGAATGAAGATTTAACGAATCATCGCCTTCACAATGTTTTATGTAAACAATTTATTATATTTAACCAGCAAACGCCAGATGTCAGTAAGATAAAGGATTGAACTATTTTTTGGTTCAGTTATCTGCTAAATTCGTCGCGTATTTACGTAGAATACAGCCGCTAAAGTCAAACGCATGATATGATGCGCGTAGCGCTGGGGGCACAAATTATTTTCGCATGAATTGGTGCGCGTAGCGGCGAAAAAGTTAATACTATGGAGTATTTTGTTAAAATGTGTAATTATTGAGTGCAGGGAATTTTATAAATTTATTATTATGAAACACACAATATTATATCCCTACTTAATTAAGAACAACCTTTTAAACCGGGTAAATGTAATAAGAGATCTTGGAGTTCTATTAGACAGTAAGTGTATTTTTCAATCTCACACCGAGCATATCACGTCGAAGGCTTTGAAAACGTTGAGATTTATACTTAGAGTAAGTTTAGTTTAACAAAAATCCACCAAACATTTTAGATACTCTACATATCCTACGTCAGAAGCCACCCAGAGTGCGCTTCAACAGTGTGGAACCCTCATAGTTCTACATGTAAAGCAAATATAGAAATCATAAAGCATTTTTTGTAGATTTAAGTGAGGAGATGTAGTTTATCAGAATTGTTTATACATTGTTAGCGTCAGCGTGCGTGCTGACGCTATCGGCAGGGTTGGAGAAAGCTCCCACATATTTAATACAAATTAGTTGCTGTATCTGCCCCAAATAAAAACTAGCTCAGGTTCGGTGCAAGCAGGGTTTCTTTTAACCTCAAGGCTAGTGCTCGTGGTTCGGAACTTCACGCTTCTCCATCCCCCCAGGGCCTCTCTCGACAAGCAAAACACGGTAGGTTATCACATAAATAGTTTATTCAATTCTAGGAGACACAATAATACATAAGAGGAACGATCCTAGCTGAAAGTTAGTTTGAACGTCAGTCTCTGCTCTCTACACGCGTGGTTAGGGCTAAAACATTATTTGCACACAAAGGGTAACATGGTAATTGACTCACGTTTGGTTTATGGGCCAACAGCGGCTTTACGCGCTTGTTCTCCCGGTCTCAGCAGCGTCCATGCGGACACCGGAAGTGCACAACCGGCGAAACTGAACTTGTGTCGCACATGTTCGCGCGGGACGTGGGCCCGGGAAGCTCGCTTGCTGAAGACTGGCCGCTTGCCGCTCGAGATGGTCTAGCGACAGCTCGGTTTGTCGCTCGCGGGAGGGGGTAGTGCGCGCGCCTCTATATTGGCGGTCTATTTGTAACGTAACACTTCCCCCCTCGCCGCAATAAAAGCGACGTGGCAATGGAGCTGTAGGACTAATAAATCCTCTTACCCTTTCAGCACTTGTGCCAAAAACATTTAAGAGAAACGAGGAGAGAGAGAGAGAGAAATTCCTAGCTGGAGAATAGTTATGAACAGAACACAAAAGAGATGATACATGGTGTAACAAGGAATTGTCAATAAATGTATATAAAGGCAGTGGCATACATAAATACAGTTGCAAAGAACAAGGATCTGTTGAAGAAAGGTACAAGGGTTATGCAGTGATAGAAAAAAAAAACTCTAAAATTGTATCATTGGTCTGTGAGCTAATGTTTGCGAACGTGGTTTGCGTAGGATGTCTGGGGTGGTTGAACGTTTCACTGAAGTTACAAGGTTACTTTGTCACAGTAACCTGGCCCATTTGAGATTACACTCAAGGGACACTAGGGCCTTTAAGAAAATACGAGGAAGAGAACACATGATGAGGCTTCTAGGTGGTGTGGAGAGTTCTACCTGTCACAGAGGTCGAAAGGGTAACTGCTTCCGGATCCTGTGGGTGAGCCAGTACGAAACCATTGAAGTACTGGAGAGTGGAATCGTAATTGGTGGTTGGTACACTGGTTTTTGTATGTAGTGGGATTGTTTTGTGAACAATCGTTGGTATTGTTATTTGCGCAAGGGCACAGGAGCATCAGCACAATGGCAGTAGGGCATTTGCATTATGCAGCAGGAACATTTGCATAATGGCAGCAGAAACATTTGCACAAGGGCAACAGGAACATTTGTATTATGCAGCAGGAATATTTGCATAATGGCAGCAGAGCATTTGCATTATGCAGCAGGAACATTTGCATAATGGCAGCAGGAACATTTGCACAAGGGCAACAGGAACATTTGTATTATGCAGCAGGAATATTTGCATAATGGCAGCAGAGCATTTGCATTATGCAGCAGGAACATTTGCATAATGGCAGCAGGAACATTTGCACAAGGGCAACAGGAACATTTGTATTATGCAGCAGGAATATTTGCATAATGGCAGCAGAGCATTTGCATTATGCAGCAGGAACATTTGTATTATGCAGCAGGAATATTTGCATAATGGCAGCAGAGCATTTGCATTATGCAGCAGGAACATTTGCATAATGGCAGCAGGAACATTTGCACAAGGGCAACAGGAACATGAACCAACCTAGAGCTGGCGTGCTCGGGTTTGTTTTGAGTGTCGGTTCTTTGTGGTGATACAATTCGCAACTACACGCACGACTCACACTAGGTTATGTTAGATGCGGTCGGGTGCTTTTGGTACGCAGGGATTGAAGGCAAGGGACCTCCGTGACGGTAGCGAGGGCAGCATGAAGAGGCGCAGATGTAGATAGGGTGCAGAGCTGCTGGTTTTTTTTTTTTTTAAAATCCGGCAAAAATTATTATTAGAACAAAATTCTTGAAGTTTACCTGCCTAGTAGACCAATGATGAAAAAAGTTTGGAGAGAAACAAGTGTGCATGTTGAGAAAAAGTTGGATTTGTTTGGCGTGTAGAGAGAGAGACGGAGAGAGAGCTAACTAAATGTGGCTAATTCCTAATACATGTTACAAAGGTACGTATTCAAGGACAGGTTCTGTGTAACCCCTTTTGGTTTTTTTTCTTTACCAAATACATTTCCAAGAATACGTGGTTGAGGGATTGTACGTATAACAAAATTCCCCATTCGAAAGAAGTTGGTCTTCCATGACCTATGCTCACGTCTATACGGTAGCATTTTTTCTACTTTCGAAAAACAAAACATTGCGTACAAGATTAGTTATAACAAAGTGGGAAAGGAGTAGGAAGTTGAAAGGATCCGCGTATGAAGATTGTCCCATTTGACAAACGAAACGCCAAGTGCGTAACGCATATATCCCCATTCACGGATAATTTCGAGGAAGGGGGAGGGTGATAATTGGGAACATTTGAACGAAGAAAACTGCTGGGGACTCGGCTATTTCCGAAATTCGACCTCTGGGTGGGGGTGAAACAAGGTCTACAGCAGTCATCCTGGCACATTACAATAATGACAACTGGGAAAGGAGTAGGAAGTTGAAAGGATCCGCGTATGAAGATTGTCCCATTTGACAAACGAAACGCCAAGTGCGTAACGCATATATCCCCATTCACGGATAATTTCGAGGAAGGGGAGGGGTGATAGTTGGGAACATTTGAACGAAGAAAACTGCTGGGGACTCGGCTATTTCCGAAATTCGACCTCTGGGTGGAGGTGAAACAAGGTCTACAGCAGTCATCCTGGCACATTACAATAATATTTGGTAGTGTTGGACAAAAGAATACACTGACATAAAAGTCTAATCCTCTACGTGTATTGGGCAGAAGATTAGGGGTCGTTTTATTCTCCTACTTGTTTGCGAGAAATGACAGACCCTTGCTCAAATCTCACAAACCTGGGGATTTTCTTTGTTCGTCTCCCAGACAACGAGTTAGGTGTTTTTGTGTCCATCAACTTAACTCCCACGACACGATGCCCCATAATCATGAGTGAAGCGTATGATTAGTCCTTTTGAGATAGTAGATAGTTCCTGGGTTCTTGTGACAGGAAGTCCACGGGCATATTAATGATTACAAAAAAGGGGTGTGGACTACATTGAGTAGTTCACACATAAAGGTTTGATATTATTTCGTTCGCACGATTCATGGTGAGTATTATAACGTCTTCACGTATAGCGTACAAGATTGCAAAATCAAAAGATTTGCAAGTAAGTTTTATAACGTCTTCACGGATAACAATGAACGAATTACAACTGGGTTGCCCAGTATTGAAGGGAGGTGCAAAAGACTAGGTATTTATGACATTTCTGACAAAAACCCACAGAGTAATTATAACGGGCTCCCCGTATCGCATTTAGTAGATATTCTGAGATTCCCATCTATGACGGCAGATTTTATAAGGTTCCCACCTATGATGGCAACAAAGGTTAACGTTCATATAAAGGTACCTATTCAATACAGACGGCGAGACATACTGATGTACTTAGTACAACAATACCGTAGCATAATAAATCCATATTAGCGTACGTTAAAGACTTGCACAAAGGCAAAAACATATTTGAAGATCTGGCCAAGATTTTATACTTCAACAATTAAGGGACAAAAAATTTTGGCGTGCTGATGGAATGTGAATTTCATCTAAGCTTACCGCAAAAGAGATCCTTTGTGGTACAACCCTTTTGGTTACGCACAGAGTATCGTATCGTGATGGTACAACTTTTGTTGTACTTACACGTACGATGGTAGCAACAATACAAGACATGCGCTTATCGTTGTTTGACAAGGAAAATTATTTACATTGGTCCGATTTGAGTGTTTAAGACCTTCTAGGTTTTACTTACTTAAACAGACTGCGATGGACACACCTTGGTGTTATGAAAATTATAATAATGGGATGGGTTGTTCACAGGGTGGTTCACTTGGAGACCTGGCTTCTTGTTGTGACCTCGTACTTTGCACGTGATAAGTCACAACAAGGCAACCCCAAAATTTCAGTTTGAGCAGTTGAGACCCAGGGTGACTCAATGTTGCTGAAATGTTGTAAAAAAATTTATCGTTAATGAAGAGGCACGTTGAAAGTTGTCCCTTTTATAACGATACTTTCCAGACTCCACATCCAGTTCTGGGGAGAGCTAGAGCAATTTGGGTTATTTATTGAGCGCCATTCTATTTTCTTAAAAAACAGAAAAAAACTTAGAACGGGTAGCAAACATCTGGTACCGCCGTGGGTTTACACAGGTTTGCTTACCTAATTTAACTACATATGACATAAGGGTTAGATGCACTTTGGCGAGGACCCGATATTTAATGTACAAAAAAGATTTTTCTAACATTTAGAAAGGGGTGACGAGGTATGACATGATGATGTGAAAATATGATGCTGCTAGTTGTGACGATGCACAAAACCTTGGGCACGTAGTCTCTGACTACTTGCAGTAAGCCACAGGGAATTCCTTTCTCCGAAGTGATCAATTTCAGGTAGAGGTGTGCATGCTTAGAAAAAACGATGTTTCCAAGGTTTGACACCTGGGGCAGCAATTAGAGGCGAATGACTGATGATGACGAGATATTTATACAAACAAAAATAAAATAAAATAAAATGAAACGAAACCACAAGGGAGAATTATAATTTCTTCCATGACTTTGGCTACAGTTGACACCACTGTGCCAGAGCTAGAAAGGTTTCGTTTGAGTGTCCCAATGAGTGACAATCGTTTACGAGAGGCCGCTCATTAGTGACGAAACAAAAGGGTTGACTTCCCTAGTGATCCATGTCACGGTGTAGACGAATGGTTGCTAGGAGTCAAGGAATAACCGTTGGGGTTATACGGGCGTGGCAATGGAGTTTGTTTCCATGTTACCACTTTTTACAATGTCCTTTATATGGTAGTTACCTATGTGTTTACCAGAGATGTCGGACAATCGGTAAACCAGGTCTGAGATTTTCTTTAGGACTTTCGTCTTTACAAAACGGGGTGCCAATTTGGCAGAGAAGTACAGCGCACCTTGTGACAGAGTGTTGTTTCTCCTCCAGACGATGTCTTCTTCCTTGAATGTGACGTGCCTCCTGATGTACTTTTTGTTGAAGAAAGAAGCATATTGAATAAGGCATTTTTTGGATTTATTCCTGGGAGAAATCTTTCTACTTCTCAGGGCCTGTAGTAGTTCTTCCTTTTTTGACGTAGAAATGTGGGGGATTATACCCAGCGTGACTTGAGGGACTTCCATAGTGTATAGGGTCGTGTCAGGGTGACCTTACGTTGGGAGAAAAACGAGAACTCGACTCTTTATCCGTAATTGGAAAGAAATTTTTGCCAGGGATTGACCACTGGGGACGTATATATATTTTTTTTTTTACAAAATGCTTCTGCGAAAAAACGCGTATTTGTAAGTGTTTGGGTTATTTGAAAATTTGGGCAGAGGTTTGCCTCTGGCCACGTGCTTTTTAGGAAAAATCCAAGCGTTTTTGGAAAAAAATTTCGAAAATTAAAAAAATCGAAAAAAGGAAAAAATCGGAAAAATTTTCAGAGTCCGAAACTGGAGAAAATTTGAGCAGCGATTTTCCTCTGGCCATGCGTTTTTAAGAAAAACTCCAAGCGTTTTGGAAAAAAAATTTCGAAAATTAAAAAAATCGAAAAAAGGAAAAAATCGGAAAAATTTTCAGAGTCCGAAACTGGAGAAAATTTGAGCAGCGATTTTCCTCTGGCCATGCGTTTTTAAGAAAAACTCCAAGCGTTTTGGAAAAAAAATTTCGAAAATTAAAAAAATCGAAAAAAGGAAAAAATCGGAAAAATTTTCAGAGTCCGAAACTGGAGAAAATTTGGGCAGCGATTTTCCTCTGGCCATGCGTTTTTAAGAAAAACTCCAAGCGTTTTGGAAAAAAAAAATTTCGAAAATTAAAAAAATCGAAAAAAGGAAAAAATCGAAAAAATTTTCAGAGTCCGAAACTGGAGAAAATTTGAGCAGCGATTTTCCTCTGGCCATGCGTTTTTAAGAAAAACTCCAAGCGTTTTGGAAAAAAAAATTTTCGAAAATTAAAAAAAAATCGAAAAAAGGAAAAAAATCGGAAAAATTTTCAGAGTCCGAAACTGGAGAAAATTTGGGCAGCGATTTTCCTCTGGCCATGCGTTTTTAAGAAAAAATCCAAGCGTTTTGGAAAAAAAAATTTCGAAAATTAAAAAAATCGAAAAAAGGAAAAATCGAAAAAATTTTCACAAGTTTTCGTGGAAGTAATTTGTTTGAGAATTCAACAATATCTTGGGGGCATGGTTTCATTACGCGGCTTCCTATAGCCTGATTTTATACAGCACCAATTTTTTGGTATTTACACGCGAATTCCCTTCGTCTTTTCGACAAGATATTACCTTCTTTGTCAATTGACAAGGTATTATAGTGTCAGATGTCAAGGAATCCACGTCAACGCGAATTTAGTATTTTTTGCATTATTCGAATGTGATTCGGCATGACCCGGTTTCAGCAGACGACAGAGTCAAAAATACTTAATTGTCAAATGACAGAAAGAATTTAAATCCACTTGTTCCCTAGGTGTCAGCAAGTGTCCGATTAAGAGACGTACCAGCGTGCTGCAATATAGTATATTATTAAAAATATTTAGCACTTTCGAGACCAAGCGGATGATTTGTTTATCATGTACATGATTTTAATTGTTGAATAAATTCTTCTTTAATTTGTGTTTATTTCCACTATTCACTTGTATTGAAAATAGCAATTTTAATCGGCCGACACTTTGTAATCACTGTATTATTCGCAGCGACAACTTCCTAGGTTGGGCACCTTGCGTTGGAATACCGGTAATATTTTGTCGAGTGACGACTCACAAATGATAAAATCGCGCCCGTAATAATTTAAATTGTGATTCGAAATTACGTTCGCGCCGAGATTCCTGTTGGAAGTGCTAGACAATTGGGAATAAACAATACATCATAATAACATTTCAGAGTTTACAATTGTTGCTTGGGAACGAGGCCGTGGTGGAACAGAAAAAAATTTAAATGGCCCCACGTTTAGCGCCAGTGTTAGCGTCAGCGTGCGTGCTGACGCTATCGGCAGGGTTGGAGAAAGCTCCCACATATTTAATACAAATTAGTTGCTGTATCTGCCCCAAATAAAAACTAGCTCAGGTTCGGTGCAAGCAGGGTTTCTTTTAACCTCAAGGCTAGTGCTCGTGGTTCGGAACTTCACGCTTCTCCATCCCCCCAGGGCCTCTCTCGACAAGCAAAACACGGTAGGTTATCACATAAATAGTTTATTCAATTCTAGGAGACACAATAATACATAAGAGGAACGATCCTAGCTGAAAGTTAGTTTGAACGTCAGTCTCTGCTCTCTACACGCGTGGTTAGGGCTAAAACATTATTTGCACACAAAGGGTAACATGGTAATTGACTCACGTTTGGTTTATGGGCCAACAGCGGCTTTACGCGCTTGTTCTCCCGGTCTCAGCAGCGTCCATGCGGACACCGGAAGTGCACAACCGGCGAAACTGAACTTGTGTCGCACATGTTCGCGCGGGACGTGGGCCCGGGAAGCTCGCTTGCTGAAGACTGGCCGCTTGCCGCTCGAGATGGTCTAGCGACAGCTCGGTTTGTCGCTCGCGGGAGGGGGTAGTGCGCGCGCCTCTATATTGGCGGTCTATTTGTAACGTAACAACATGTCAGGTTTATTGTTGTGTATTTTTTCTATAAGGTCTTTTTTCAATGTTTTTATTTTATTGGTCAATCACATAAATATTCTTAACACTATTACATATGAATTTATAAAGAAGACTGTTTATAACACTAAAAATAAACTAAAATCAAAATTATGAATACAGGCGATCCGATGCAGACACTGTGCTCCACCACAACTTTGTGAACCAGAACCAGCACCCCCTACTCTCCCCGCGGGCCACGGACCGCTACCGTCAGGACCAGACAGTACCCATGTCCCCCCTGGCCCGTGGGGCTCCCCTGTCGGCGCCCCCGGCCGGGGCACACTCCCTACGTGGGGCCCCCCTGACCCGGCCCGAGGAGCTGGACAGTGAGGGCCAGGTGCAGCCCTTCCAGTTGGCGCCGACACCCGCCCAACTGGGTAGAGCCCCCTTGCAAAGGAGACTCAGTATGGGTGAGTCAAACCGCCTTTACTGTGCTTAGCATTTCATTTTCATGCAATAGAAAAAAAAAACTTTACATATCGGTTTTTGTGACCGAAATGACATCGGTTGCAGCTCTTTATGATCCATTTGTAACAAGAAATGAATTGCTACTTCAAAAAAAATTTTGAATTCATTATTTTATTGGTAATGAACAATTTGATGGCCTCCGTGGTCGACTAGCAATCCGAAGGTTTCGGGTTCAAATCCTGGTGTGAGCAATATATGCAAATGGGTTCCATGCCTACTCAGAATAAAATCAACTCAACAACTCTGAAAAGTCAATAAAAACTATGAAAAAAAATTATTTAAAAAAAGCCGTTAACCCTAACCTAACTTAACCTATTTAACCAATTTTTTTAAATATTTTTAATTGTCACTCTTTATGACCTTTCTGAGGTGGTTCTGAGTTGGTTTCATTCTGAGTTGGCCGGTCACCACGCAAATGTGCACATATATTTGCAGCATATTGTTATTTCACATTTAAAATAATACAAGGAAAGTTTGCGGCGGTGACCAAACAATTCAGAATGAATTCAACTCAACACCTCCTTTGAAAAGTCATTAAAATTGGTTAAATAGGTTAGGTTATGGGCTATTTTTCAAATATTTTTTTTCATAGCTTGACTTTTTAAAGTGGTGTTGGGTTGAGTTGATTCTGAGTTTTCATGTAACTGTTTGCGGCACGTTCCAAAGTGGAAGATACTCTCAATATCGCCGAACAGAACAGAACAGAATTTTAGTAAAATAAACATCTTTTATTTTGGGTTTTTAAATTACACCTACATCAACCGACACAGAAATAATTGTATAAACAAATATGCTAATAAAGGGACGGACAATTATTGCCAACTCTCAAAAATTGATAGAAACTGAATCAAGAAGTCTTAGTTTTTTGCGGGAATTTCACAATAAATTGGCAAAACCGTCGATCTAAATTTAGGCAGCAATGGCTCACAAGGCCTAGAGTGATGAGACCTAAATGTAGGTAGCCATCTTTCGAGTGGTTACTCGCATCTCTGCTAAAATATAATGTTATCATGTCTAAAAATTTCTCATTGATTTATTTTTATCACATAGGCCATAGGCATTTTAAATATAATTTGAAAACAGGTTTGCTCTATTCATTTAACATCTCAGTCATCTTTTCAGCCGTATCCGGTAACGAGACAGCCACATCCTCCACCACCTCCCCAGCCACCGTATCCAGTGGCGGGGCCGTCGGCCACCTTCACGTGCAGACGTCCGTGCCGCAGCAGGTGTTCATCCAGACGTCCACCCCCAATGTCACCTCCCTGGCCGTGGCCACTGCCCTGCAGAACATGAAGTCCCCATCCATAGCCTCCAGCAACAGTAGCCTGAGCAGCCTGCTGTCTCCCAAACCCGGCGGGGACTGTCACTCCGGTATTCTGATGAGCCCCTCCATGAAGAAGAGCCTCTTCAAAAAGACGGTGGAAGATGGACGAGACAGGTAAAGTATTATTGTCTTTCTCTTCAAGCCTAAGATTCTTCTGTTTATTTTCCTTTAATTATTTATTTCATCATTTCTATTGCTACACAACCCTCAAAGTCTATTTGTTCGGTTTTCGGAATAACTCCTATATGTTTCACAGAAATCGTTGTCTCCCTTACCATCATGATGATTTAACCGGTTGCTTGCCGATTACGCGCCAGCGCGCGCCAAATGCGCGCCAAATTAACCTGCCCCTTGCCGTTCGTCCGCCGGCGTACCATCGGCGCAAGCCAAAATAATCACTAAAAAATTATTTTGTTAATGCGATTTTAACCCTTATGTATAAAGAAAACGTGTGAAGAAGAAGGTCAGAATCGCTTGGGGCATTCTTGTTCATAAGGTATAAGATACCGTGAACCCACCTAGAGCAGCGATATAATTTCTTTGAAATTGTTTATGACACGGCCTGGAACTTTTTCGCGCCGCTCGGCTGACAAAATGGCGGCTGTCAAGTCTCGCGTCGCGGGCGACGAAATGATCGTAAAACGTATAAATTCATCGAATAAACGCAAGTAATATTGTTCTTATGTATAGTTTAGTATTCAAGGAATGTGTTTCAGTAAAGATTACATAAGATAGCATAAAATTAACCTGCAAAATATTACGTAAAAGTCAAAACATCGCGAAATTTTTTCGTTTTTTCCGTGTTATTTGAAACGTAGTAAAAAGTATAAATTCATTGAATAAACGCAAGTAATATTGTTCTTATGTATAGTTTAGTATTCAAGGAATGTGTTTCAGTAAAAATTACATTAGATAGCATAAAATTAACCTGCAAAATATTATGTTAAAGTTGACGTTTTTTCATTTTTTCCTGGCATTTGAGGGTTAAACTCTAAAAATTTTTTTTTGAAATGCGATTTTAAACCTTAATTATAAAGAAAACGTATGAAGGATAAGGTCAAAATCGCTTGGGGCATTCTTGTTCTTAAGGTATAGAATGCTTTGAGCACATCTATAGGCCCGAATAATTTCTATGAATTCTTTATGGATCTCTGGCAGAGTTTTTTTCTGAGCATTTCAACTGTCAGTTCGATTGCATCATTCCCGTAAGAAAGATCGTAAACATATTAATTCGTCAGATAAACGGAAGTAATGTTGTTTTTAGGCATAGTTCATTGTTCAAGGAATGTGTTTCGGTAAATATTACATAAGATAGCATAAAATAAACCTACAAAATATTACGTCAAAATCAAAACATCGCGAAATTTTCCTCCAGTGGTATGGGACGAGTTAAACCATAGGTTCTCAATGTGGGCAATAACGCGCCCTTGTGGGCGTTTGAGACTTTCAGGGAGCGGTAGAAGACCCAGAGAAAACTAGGGGGCCTAGTGATTCTGCTCATGCCCTCACTAGGCCTTAGTGAGGGCATGAGCAGAAAATATGGTTTAAAAGGGCAAAAAAAAAACAAACACGCTTTCACAAATTAATAAACTTACATGTATTATTATTATTAAGAATTGACATTATGTCATGAATACAAGAAGGAAGGAGGTAGCAACCCGTTACAGCGACGAACCAATCATCTAACAGTACTGACATCCACCTTTGCATCACGGTACACATTTTTCAGTCTTTCATGAATGCAAATGGGCGTTTCACCTTCTACAGTCAAGAATCAATCACAGAACGCTGTCTATTATGAACATCGATGTCGGCCATCTTGCAAGCGACTGCAGTGCTGCCATCTGTTGAAGTAAAAAGTTACTATTGCAGTAGATTGTAGAAGATTTGAGGAATAGCACTAAATTCAAAATGTTCACTTAACTAACTTTATTTAAGAAGAAAAAAATAGGAGGCGTTGCTTATTGACCGACCCTCGTACTACAACCATCGACATCGACAGAGACATAAAAATAAAGACATTTAGACATTAGAAAAATTCCACTGGGCCTATTTTATGCGCTTGAAATTCCCACTTAAGAAATTTTCGTGCTTAACCTCTGGTTTGCTATTCTATTGCACGCCCAGGACGCACCATAAAAAAAAAAAAAAATTTTTGAGATGCGATTTTAAACCTTATGTATAAAGAAAATGTATGAAGGACAAGGTCAGAATCGCTTGGGGCATTCTTGTTTTTGACGTAACAGATATAAGGAACACACCTAGCCTCTCAAATAATCATCTTTGCACATATCTATGACTTTCGAAATGACATTTCTGCCGCGATTTGAGCTGTCAAACTTTGAGCGTCGCATGTCATGAAAAGATCGATAAAACTATCAATTTGTCAAATAAACGCAAGTAATATTATTTGTAAGCATAGTTTATTGTTCAGGGAACGTGTTTCGGTAAATATTATATACGATAGCATAAAATAAATCCGCAAAATATTACGTCAAAGTCAAAACATCGCGAAATTTTCGAGTTTCTTCCCTGGCATTTAAGAGGTTAATAAGTTTGGCTTTTTCAGTCGCCGTTTTAGCTGCTGCACTAAGGTTTAAATTTTATTAGCAGAGTTCATTAAATTGTTTTAATTGCAGGGTTTTGGAGACGGTGAACTTTGAGCAGAAGTTCAGCACATTACCGCAGTACAACCCCGTAACCTGCAGCCCTAGCTCCATAGCCGTGCCCAGCAGTCCGCAGGTTTACTTGAGGAAGAAGCACGGCAGACTCAACAATGGTTTGTTACTTCAAAACCTTCTTTTATTCTTTTCCATGAACTTAATCAATTATTAGAGGCCTTTTTATTAATTATTTTTAGATGCCTATTTGAACTATACATGGATATAAAAAAATTATAAAGAATATTATTAATAAATTAAATCTTATTTTTTATTAATAATTTTTTTTGTCACATTTAATAACTTTTGTTTGAATATTTTCATCCAATCTGCTCCTTACCTCTCCATTAAACAATAATCATAGTTGAAGGTTAAATTCATCATCCATCAATGTTAAATTCATTTGTTACCAAAAATTGCAATTTTGTCTTCATTTGTTTCAACAATTCATCAAATTTCAAAGTTTATGTTCAAGGTCTGTGAAAGTTCTATGTTATTAAAAAAGTTAAGAAATAAATTTGTTCTGACTTCACTGAACAACATATAAATTTGCTCTTCAGTTTAATTGTTGTAACTATTGACCAAATTGATTGCAAAATTAGCTAACAATTGACTTAGGTTTCTTATCCAATTCAACGTGGGTCTCTTCAATACCCAGGTCCACTCCTTTCTTTCCTTGAAGAGACCCTACATACAGCAACCCAGAAGATTGTGTGTTGAGTTTATATTTAAAAAACAAAACTAATTATTGCCTTGGTGCATTTGACAGGGAGACATTGTTTAGACGCAATAACAAGTAGTCTAGAAGTGGTATTGTGGAAGTTAACCTTGATGTGTTTTCAGCGAATGAAGAAGACGGTACCCCCACCTTCCTGGACATGGGCGACGGCAGCAGCCTCAGCAGCAGTGTGGCAAGCACACCCCTGTCCACACACCCACACACCCCGCACCACCCTCACACTCCGCACCACGGTCCTAAGTCCGCCACCAACAAGCTCATCGGATCCACCTTTTTCGGGCCCGACTTCAACATTGACACAATCCGAGGTAGGCTGATGGACTATATGTCTCAAGGTAATCATTGTCATACGTCGTTTCATCTTCATTGCTAGTGCGCTTTTACATGTTGCATTTGCTATTTTCCAGGAAAACAAGGCACGTCAACATTTGAAATAACAGAAGAGTATGTAAGAGACGATATATGAGTGTTAAGTGTGTGTGAAAAAGTGAGTGTGAAAAAAAAAATTCAAAAATAACATAAAAATTTGGATAAAACACAATGATAGGGCCTTTACCGGTGCACTTACCCAAATTCGAAATTAGTAATGAATCCAATGTTGTTATTATTGTACCAATGTGGTTTGTTATTATTAATGCAACCAATTTATTGTGTGATATAAATGTAGGTATTAGGTATGTTCACAAGTATTACAAATTGACTTAAAATGACTGCCTCAACACAGGCTAGCCTAGTGAGGCAGGTTACGAGAAAAATAAATTTATAATTATAAATTTCTATTCTTGAAGTACCTACTGTTAATGAAGCAAGGAGTGTGTGCTGAGACAGTAGATGTGGCGGTCTAATCGCGTCTGTATTTTCCCTGCTAGTTAAGGGGGTATTGTAGTCTAGAGGCACGAATTTCGGGCGCTTTTTCGCGTGCATGGTTCCAACCCTTCTAGTCATCTGAAACAATAAATCCAACTGATTCTTAATCAATAAAGATGTCGCTATCGCTCTTACCTCGGAGAAGTAAAAAAAAAATTTACCGGTTTTTTTTTTTTTAAACAGTTTCAAATTTTTTTTTAACAGTAAAAATTATATAGGTATAAGAAAGGTTTTATGGGGTAATCCATCCGCAGATAGTCGGGCAACGCCTACCATCTATTGTTCGATTTGTTCCGATCGTGCCAGTTTAGTTGCCACGTCACCAAACTCAGCAAATAATTGAAATTTTGAAAAATCCCTTTGAATGTCTAAACTTTGGAAATATAAAAAAATAAACATTTTTTAAAACTTCTAGACTAGAATACCTACCCCTTAATATAAATTATCACATGATGTTTAGAGCTTGTATATTATGTCCGTGTATACAAGTCTGGCTTCCGTCCTCCAGGAGACCAGCACGATGAGCTGGGTGCTCTGTCACCGCGCACTCCAGGGGGGGGCACCGGGGGCCGGGGCGAGGCAGGCCACCGCCGGGTGTTGGAGCAGCGACGCCAGCTGGTCATGCGGCTCTTCCAGGAGCACGGCCTGTTCCCCTCCACGCAGGCCACCACGCAGTTTCAGGTAACAATTCCAACCAACCATTGCACCTTCATTAGGATACCAGCATGAGCTGCTAGGTTCCCCTCCACTGGCGACCACACAGTACCCTTATTATTTGACTGTTACGTTTTATCATATCTTGTTAACTTATATTCTCTCCCTGCAGGACAGCCATAAAGACATATTCCCGAACAAGACATCACTGCAACTAAAGATCCGCGAGGTGCGCCAAAAGCTGATGGCACAGCCCAGCGTCACACCGCATTCGGAGCAGAGCACTCCCACGGGTAATTTACAATAATCACTACTTTCCTGAATGACTCTTACCATACTAAAAGCGACTCTAGTATATGTGTTAGGAATGTGTTGTTAATACGAGTGTTCTGCGCAGGAATGAACTCTCCGGCGGTGACATCGAGTGCCAATAATCTCCACAACTCCACCACCACTTCTGCCAGTTAGCGGGACCTCACTGTCTCCATCCTCGCGTTGCCTCATCCCTAGCGCTAGCAGATAGCTGATCACCCCTTTTACATGAGATGCACATTATTTTCCTACACGGGTGTAGACACCCCTAACTGATTAAGAGACACATTAATGTTAGAATATCCCCTCGGGAACATATTTTACGAAATGATCTTGATTCTTGTTGACAACATTCTCGGACCTTCTAGTAAATTAGTGATTTTATCTCAACACAATAAATTTTCGCTTCGATATAATACCTGATGTAAATATCATTAATGCCCGAATGACACCGTGATAAAATGTCATCATTTTCTTCTGTTTTGTTTTATGTTTTTACAGCCACCAAGTTATTATTATTTAATGGGAGGTTTGTTTTGTTCCTTAATCTTTTTAATGATTGGAAGGTTGTGAAATGTATAACCTTGTTTGTTTGATAACGAATTGATCAATTATACTGAGAAGTCAGTAGTTAATTTTATTTGACATTTCTAGCTTTAATAACTAATTAAGATTTTAATATTTTTACATAATGACATAACCAGTTATAGAATATTTTATATTAAATGTAATCTTACTAAAGTGTTAATTAGGTTAGCTCGGAATGTGTTATGTTGTGCATTATGTCTGTGGCCTTCCACGCCTCTGCAGTACCCCGCACCCCACCACCAAGAGAAGCCTACTTGGCTTACTTACTCCTGTATTTATGTTTGACAAAGTGAGCGTATTGATGACAGTAGAGAGTCCACAGAAGGCCACGCGGGGTGTTTTATGATGTGCAATCGTTTAGTCACTAAATAATTCTTTTGACAAGAATCTATAAGAAAAGTTTTTTATCATGAAAATATATAAAAGAAAAAAAGATATACATATTATATGAAAGAAAGAAATGTTTATGATTGTAAATATGATGGTGCCGGATGAAGGGCTATACAGATATCAGCCCAGATGGAGTGAAGATATTATATTGTAATTTATCTCAAGTCTAAACAAATGTTTTTATTTAATTGTTCAGTTTTTCCAAATTTTTGATTTTATTTCGTTTGGATGCTATTCCATTTCAAAGGTTGAGATTAGACATTAGAGAATGCGAAGCAACCAACCTCTGTCTGTTTGCACCGATATGTCTTCCCGGTTATAGAAAACTATATTTTGACTACGCAGAATGTTAATGAACATTAAGTTTGTGCCACAACGTTATATGTATTATAAAAGTTTCATTTAGTAGAAGGATTATTTGTCTGTTGTCACGTAGTCATAACGTAAGGTAGATAGTTGGACATTGTTATCGCACACGTCGAGGGACTACGGCATTAGCTAAATGGTTGCTTAATATAATTATGTAAAACATAGTGAATTTTTTTAATTGTTGTACATGTCGAGATCATTAATTTCCCTGTAGTTATGAAATGAATTGTTAATTAGATAATTATGGAAATATATAATTATATGTGAAGTAAATCTGTGGGTTGTTATATTCTACAATTATTTAGTTACACGGTAATCATTGTTTAGTCATACGAATATCACATGTCATGTATTGTGTAACGCGACGGCCTGTACAATATGTTGGCACTGCGCAACATATACATACGCATACTTTTTATTAGTCAAAGGAGATACCCAACAAGTATCATTATTTGAGATTGTAAATATACACCCTTTTTATAAGCAAGTCAAGTGAACAGAAGTCACACCAGTGATAACTTTATTTAGTCTGTGTTAACTTTTACATATTTCTCTATACTCGTTTTTTTTAAAGGGATTTTTGTTGTAATCAAACCTTATTATTTTTCAGTTAATATTTAGAGTTAGACTACTTATCAATTAGTGATCCATCATTCATCGTCACTTCTCACCTTTCGGCTAGTCCTGAATGTGAATGTATATTATATTATCATAATGGGAATCCATCTCCGCTTAAATCATATTTGACCACCACCCGGGAGAAACAAAAAATTGCTCTTCAAAATACACTTTTTAATTTGAACAAAATTGTGGTGAAATTATTATGGTATCAACTACAATAACATCACGGGGCGTGTAATACCTGCAATGTTAAAAAATATATATATTTTACATGAGAATGAATAAAACATTTTTGAAGCAGGAAAATGAAAGTGAACCCTTAAATAATATTTATTTATATTAATAATGATTATTAGTATACACAATAAATAAAAATAATTGGAAGTCTATCTTCATTTTTCTGCTTGAAAATGCATTTTTCACTGTCCTGTATTTTTTTTATTTATTTAAGCACATTGCAGGTAGTATTTCGTGCCCAGCTACTAAGATATATATTTTTAAAGTTTACCTGCATGTATTGCTAGTGGTGATTGATTGTTTCGCCACAATTGGTACCCGACTGAATGTCTTTAAAATATATATATTTTTAGCACCGTCAAATAGCTTATGCGGTAGTGACTGCGAGGATGGATTAACAGCAATAAATACTAGCCAAAATAATAATTTCTTCCTTCCATGACTTCTCTCCATATATATCTATGTATTCCACTACTCAACCAAAACAATCAGGGATGTTTAATAGCTGGGAGGTGCTTCAAAGAATTATTGTGAAATATTTTATGAACATCGCATACATAGGTATAAAAAATTATTTTTATCATTCTTACTAAATGAATAATTAATTTGATAGTTAAGATTTACAAATATTTGTTTTAGTTAAATTTATATAACGTCTAAGGAATATTATATTTGGCAATATCAGAATGTGGGAAATATTCTTTTGTACGTGCAAACATATTATATTTAACAAAGATCTTAACACAGCCGAGAGATAAAATAAATAAAATATGAATGTATCTAATTGAGGATTTGTTTGAAAGTAATTAAATTTGAATTATATTTAAATGTTAGTGTTGATGCTGCAAATTGTATGTTAAGAAATAAATGTGTTGGCCTGAGCCATTAAATTAATAAAATAGATTTATATTTAGTCAGAGCACAGAATTCACATTTGTATTGCAACATACATTCACCCGGTCTAACAATATGAACACAGTAGAGATGAACAATCGCATCTTATTCACAGGGATATTATTTGTGATTGTGGTCACATCAATAGTGCAAGTATTGGAAAGTTTACATACATAATACTTTGTAGGTCTAGTCAGTATAATTGCCAGAGTAATTATTAATCCCTGATTCGTATCCTGTTAATTTAATTACATATTACCATTTTACGTGACGTTACTCCTGCATTCATTACTGCCACAGTGATTTAACTTGAAGAAGCATATGATCTGATAACTGGTACTGGTTTAGCTTCATGCATCAGGGAGACAGCATCAGCCATCAGGGTGGTTGCTATGGTCACAATGAATTTACCAAGCGTTCTTATCACTTCTCGGAGTGTGAATGAAATGGAAAGTAAAGCCAAAGCTCTGTAAAATATTGTTCTTCTAGCTCAATTTGGAATGACAAGTAGTTTTCCATTGGGTTGCCTTAATATGAATACATAACATTCATCAGACGTACAAAACAGACTAAAGACTGTAATAATGTATATTGGGTTGTTTTACCAACATATCGCTTTCACTGATTTTGAGCTCAAGAACCCAGTTGAGTCATGTTACATTCATTTGCCTCAAGTTTAGTTTAATTATTGTTGCTTTGGAAGAGAATCTGTACTTTATTTGAAAGAAAGAGTTTGTTGGCGTGATTGTTTAGTCATTACAATGCATGACTATTGAGGTGCTTATCTATTTTGTATTATTATTTAGTTTTAATTTACACTATGTTGAGATTCTTTGAAAAGCTTACACAATTACTGTAACTAACTGTATGTAATGATGGAATCCTACCGCGGGATGGATCGTTTCTTCTTTTTAATTTTATTATGGCATACAAAATGATATGTTGATTATTTATATCAATTTGATTTTTTAGTGGTTGATCTCTTATATTATTATTATATTTGAAAAAGAATTTTGCTTTCTAAGGTTGAGTATGCTACGAGTAATTTAACTTAGTTTGTTTGTCTGACTTTTACAGTCGGGTCGAGTCAATTCTTTTATACAAAGACGTGTTTTATCTTTGTAGAGTGTGCTCATATATTATATTGTCTGATAAATAATTATTACTTAGATTACTTCTTGATTTTCTAAATTTACAAAAGTAGAAAAAGCAATTGGTTAAAATGAAAATGCAAAAGATGTTTGTAAGTGGTCAATACTAGTGCAACCGTACCATATCTATCTTAAATATGTATTGCAGTAGAAGTGTTGCGAGATATTTTTGTGTAATGAGAGTTACTGTTAAGGACAGTATCCCATGGACGTGGGAGAGATCCCATCATATGGTTAGTCAATGTTAATCAGGGGTTCATGTTTTAATCATTATGTATTAAGGCACATCTTATTACGGAAAACATATTTGGATACCGTGTAATCAAAATGTTTTATTTAACCGAGCAAACTGTATTACATCCAACTTACGGACCAATACAAGAATACAAGAGATACTTAATAAGCAAACTTAATGAGTTTATAATAAAGTTGAAGGAGAAAACAAATTGACGGTTGTTGACAAAGCCATGTTTTGGGCCATAGAACCAAGTTCAAATGAATAAAGTTGTATTGAATATCATTCAATGATTGATGGAATAAAACAAATGTTTATTATCAGAATGTTGCTTTTTAATAAATCCTATGTTATGTACATTACCCACATCTACTTTGCAATCTTGCAACAAATATTTATACAGCTCTCTGTATAATACTAAATACTTCAATCAAATTTAATTAACAAATCTGGCATGAGCTCCTGTAACATAGCGCAAGTGTAGTCGAGGTCTTCGTCGTTAGTTTTACCATCTAGAATAAGCAGTCTCAGTGTTGGCATTCTGTACAAGATCTGAACACCCCTGTGAGTGACTGGACAACCCCTCAGATCCAGGTATTCTAAAGACTTGTTGGTCATGATGCCGCTCAA
The DNA here is from genome assembly GCA_936435175.1 of Glyphotaelius pellucidus. NCBI lineage: Eukaryota > Metazoa > Arthropoda > Insecta > Trichoptera > Limnephilidae > Glyphotaelius > Glyphotaelius pellucidus. The sequence goes on from OW386551.1 coordinate 25,007,381, forward strand.
CCTGTCCAAGCACCAATCATCAATGAGACGGTTTCCTTTCAGAGAGAGCCATTTTAAATAATCTAAATTCTGTAAATTCAAGAGTCCCTCATAACGCAGACCGCCATAATAGAAGCCTTCACAGTCGATGCACTCCACCAGCAGCCCCGGGGTGGGAAGGGATGGTAACTTTCCTTTCATGTCTTCACCCTCCGTTGCCCTTATCCATTCTTTTCCCTCCACATATCTGAAAATAGAAAGTAAGATTTGTACAAACTTATACTACAATACAAAAATCAGCATACCTTTGTTGTGCCGGTAAGTAAACCTGTCAAGTAAAATTTTGAAAAAATTTAATTTAATTTCTAACTATAATTTTTCCTTTTTTTGATATATTAGAAATATATCAAAGAGTAATAATATCTGCTAAATAAGACGCGCAGATCCAACATGTTGCGGTAACTAGGTGGGTGATTTCTGTTAAATATCATTCCTTGCATGTAACAGACATTACTTGAGCATATAACGGATGTTGAATTTCAACTGCTAAGGATGGGCGTACGCTGAGACATCGGTCGCACAGCATGTTCAGCGCAAGATAGTTTTGGTTTTTGTGTTGTATGGAAGTGTATGGAGCGACATACGCTGAGACGTGCACGTTTCTCATACATTCCACAACTGCGCTGAACATGCTGCGCGACCGATGTCTCAGCGTACGCCCATCCTAACAGTTAGATAGCTTTTTTATTACGTAAAGTGAGTATTTATGTCAGGGGAGATGAAAAAATATGCATGTTACATTTTAATTTTGTTAAAATTAATTCACTTACGCGGTATATGAACTTCGCTATGCCCTTTTTGGTGACCGGACAACTCGGAATGAAACCAACTCAGAACCATCTCAGATAAGTCATTTAGAGTGGTAAAAAAAAAATATAAAAAATTAGTTAAATAGGTTACAGTTATCGGCTAATTTAAAATTGTTTTTATCATTGTACCATGTAAAGACAACTGGATACTAAATACAAATGTGGAAAAACTACAGGCCGCCTCAGAACAGGAAACCCTAGTGAGGAGGACTGTGAAAAAAAAAAAAAACTTTATAATACCTTAATATAATACAATTTATAAATACATTATGTACAAATTTTTCTATAGATACTAATAAAAAAATAGAATGACTTTTCAAGGAGGTGTTGAGTTGACTTTATTCTCAGTTGGCATGGAACCGCCATTTTTATATTTATCATTTTTATATTACATTTCATAGACACAATGCTGCCAATCATAGAAAAAATATTATTGCCGTATAAAAACAATAGTTTATACATGTTATGAAGTGAATGCATTATTGTATTGACAAGTTTGAACCTTAACTTTAACTTATAACCAACCCCGGATCTACGATTTTTTCAAACCGGGGCACAAACTTGATGGTGGTGCCCTCTCACGCCAGCGTTTGAGGGGGGGCTTTCGCAGCTTGAACCTCAACCCAGTAGTACTAGGAATAATTCGACGGAGGTCCTTTTTTGTTTTAATTTTGACTAGAATTTATTTTATAAGGACGGTTCTTCTGACAAATGTCATATTTGATTATCTATTAATTAAAAAGAATATTCCGTATTATCCGTGAGGTAGGCTTATACATTTTTACCAAAAATTGTTTTAAAAAAAATATTACAGGAGTCGTTACTGACGGAGTTTCTACCAACACACACACAGCAAACTTATTTTGTGGCACCATTTTAATACAAAATTAATTTTATTTCTTAGTTTTAACCATGTCGGTATTATAAACAATAAATGTGGTTAAAACTAAGAAGTTATTAATTTTGTCTTGAAAAGTCATTGTTCCGGTATTACTCCGAAGATTTACACATGATTTATTTTATTTCTGTAGAAAATATACAAGATGATGAAACTGTTCTTACGGCATACCAATATGGCATTTTTTTGGTTCCGTATGGAAGTTTCCAGTTCGATTCCTTTCGCAGTTTAAAAATATTTAGACAGATTATTTCATTTCATTTGCAGGCGATACCAGTCTGCGTATTTTGATTGTTAATTTTTATGATCCTTGCAAAAATGAATTTACAGTTATAGTAAAGAGCATGGATGAATGAAAAAATAAATACATGCTATTTGGGAAATGGTGCAACAAATTATATTTAATACACATAAAGGTGGGGTGTATTGAAAACGAACTGCGAACATTATTATTTATAGGCATCCCTAATGACCGTCTCCGTAGAGACAATTAATTTTCCTAGTATTTACACCTGCATAAAATCTAAAATAGAAACCAGTAATAGCTTACTTGACGGCTCCACCACGGTAACAAATAAAAGTGGCAGCTGCTAAATCCCAGCCCAGCGCCGCAACCCTCTTTTCGTTAAATTCCTGATCTTTGGTTTCAACATTATCTTTAAAATCAGCATATGCTTGTTTAAGAGATGAGCCCCATGTGCCGAATGGGTAGCGCTTCATTCTGATGAAGAAAGGAACTGCGCTCGGGGTAGCATCGCTCTTAAAAAGAGAGAACTTAGACTTCATATATCCGGAGGCCTGCACTATTGGTGTCTTCCATGATGGGTACTCCGCCCCGTGTATGAGTTTCTTTACTGGACCTCTCTCGTCTATTTCATACGGAGAAAGCTCTTCCTTGGGATCCTTAGAATAAAAACGAATCAAACTCTGTTGATATCTTTTCAATTTGGGCATACACTTAGATAAATTAATCGACATATTTGAAAACGTCAGTCAGTGAAATAATAAATTTATTTCAATCTATAACACACCATTTTATAAATAAATTACTAATTTTACTATTGTTGGTTATGTGCGTTATTTATTTCACGTAAAGTGACAGACACTTTTACCAACTGAATCCTTAAATAAACCAGTCAGTCTATTTAAAGTAAGTACCCTTTAGGCTGGGCGCATACATCCGATTTGGCTTTCCGATTGTCTGATCAGACAATCGGATCGGATTAACACCGCACACATCCGATTCGAAGATTGGATGGGTAATACGACCGCGGCCACGCCCTCCGGACGGCCGGATTGGATGGCCAGCGTGGAAGGGCGTGGCCTATTTTTATTGCCGGTCAGGTTTTCGAATAGGATGTGTGCGGGCTTTCATAAGGGTTGTCTGATCAGACAATCGGATGGAGAAATCGGATGTATGCGCCCAGCCTTACACACACACACACACACACACACACACACACACACACACACACACAGAGTTCGGAGCGGGACGTGCCCCTCGCCACTTCAGGCCGCCGCGCAGAAAAGTCTCACAGTGAACTGCGCTGTAAACCGTTATCTTACTTTCGGTCTTTACTTTTCTGCGCGGCGGCTTGAAGTGGCGCAGGGCACGTCCAACATACTAATCACGGCACGTCCTGCTCCGAACTCTGTGTGTAAAGGGCACTATTAGATTGATAACTTCGTGCTTTTTGTATGGACAAAGTGTCAACCATAAATGAACTAATACCTAGATCGATATCTTCGGGCTTTTTGTATGCACTCTGCTTCAACACTATTTGACCATAAACTACTACAGTACTTACATAGTAAATACAGTATGACGTCACAAACCATCGACAAGGATGGAGGAAAGGTAAATTAAATAAAAGGTACTACCATAGACAATATAAACCCCTACCCAATTAATTAGCCTAAAAATTATTTTAAAAATAAAAAGTTAGAAGTTTTTATTTACTTATGTATTCATTTATGTAACTATATTTGTATATATACATGCATACATTCACACGAGAATGTAAAACAAAATTCAAAGTTGATGAAAGATATTCATTACAAGCAGTCTTTTTAGGATAATTGCTGATTTTCAAAAAAAAAAATGTTCATTGTGATGTCGAACACATAATAAAAAAGAACTAGACAAGTAAGATAAATAAGGACAACCATTTCATCATATATTCAGCATACTTTAAATATATGCATTCAGAAAGAGCGGGAAAGAAAATCTTCAATGCTCATAGCGAGGCGTTCTTTCGTTGCATTGTTGACGTCTGGTCCCTGTCATTAGCAACTGCATTCTCCTCTTTCTGGGTGTTAGAGTTGAGATTGGCCCAATGAAAGTTGAAATGGACTACTTCTTTACCTAGAAAACCACAATATTTAAAACCAATGATCACATTATTCAAAACAAAAACTTATAATTGCACCGTGTAAAAAGGTAGTCCAGTTAACTGACTAGCTAACCACCAAACAACTCAATCTTGGCACACACTCCTTCCCTTGTTCACATTCATACATGCTCTTCTATTATTCTGACTCTTGATATGGCCCGACTCAAGTATCTGATTCACTTGGTCATGCCATGTCTTCCTCGGACGTCCCCGACTTCTTTTACCATTCACATTTGCATCGTATATTCTCCTTGCTCCTTTCCCCATTCATTCGCTCTACATGGCCAAACCATCTGCTTCCATCTGCTGTCCATCATCAGGGCAGATGAGCTCATCTGCCCTAATGATGGACACTGTAACGCTGTCCGAAACGTTGGCTAAAGAAGGAACACGGCATAACACCCCAAAAGGAAAGCGAAACACGGCATAACACCCCAAAAACAATAACAAAAATATAATAGTTTTTGTTTTTATTGAAACATTATTAAGGCCTAAATAATTCAGTATCAAAAATAAAGTATCTCTATTAGTTTATCTGTATTATTTAAAATATTCAAAAACTCTAACTGTACAAAAAACGATCTTCCTGCCCAGTAAAACGCTCCAATGCTGAAATTCAAAATGGCGGAAGTCGAACAGCTGATTCCAGTTCCCTACAAAATTCATACTTCGTTTGGTTATGATGACGTCACACTAGATTCGGTGGTTTTCGGGGGATCTTGAAAAATTAAAACTTTGACATTTATTTTAACTATTAAAACTAACTATAAAAATAAATATGCAGTTATTTAAGTTAGAAGGTCATTATTCATAAAAAAAAATAAAAAAAATTGGACTGGAGTTCTCTATTATTCGCTAGAAAAAAACCATAACAAAGAAGCTTACCTTTAGTTTACGATGAATCCTGTTTCCACGAGGATCATGCATTAAATCCCGAAATAGTAGTAAAGCCTCAATGACATTGAGCGAGTTTACAAGCAGTGTCATCGTATTACTTGCTAACTAGCAGATTGTGGACAATCTACGAAAAAAGTTGAAAGGTGGTCAACTTTACTCGCTAGTGTTTGCCTAAAGATGGCGGTCCACCAACAGCCGATTTCGTCTGTCAGAATAAGTTCGGGCGGGAGCCGTTATTGACTAGCGTGTGGCGCTAGCTGCGAGCTCAAGTTTTTTACAAAATGTCGTCCGAATTGGTTCGCGCGAGAGTCGTTATTTTAACTGCTACTGTCACTACTAAGCGAGTAGACAGTTTTGTGTGTCATTGTGACAATCTCACTCGCCGATTCACCCGCTTTTAAACTTACCGGCTAGTAGCTTGTAAACTCGCTCAATGTCATTGAGGCTTTAGAAATATTTTAACACATATTTGCCCAGAAAAAAATAAAGCTTCAGGCCTGTGAAAACTGTTTTATTGTATAACCAGCTTTTACCCGCGGCTTCGCTCGCATGGTATTAGTTGAAAGAATTATCCACGGGAATGAATTCAATTATTCATTTCCCGGCGAGGGGGAGGGGGAGTTCCCCCTCCCCCTCCCTGGTTCTCCTCTCCCCTCCCCTCTCCCGCGAACACATCAAATCCCCAAAGTTTCATTGCAATCGGATGAATGGTTAGCAATGCATAATTTCATGATTCCAGAACTCACTATTGTATACAGAAACCATCGCGAGCATGTACATATCAAATCCCCAAAGTTTCATCGCAATCGTATGAATGGTTTAGCAACGCATAGCATATAAACATATATATATATATATACAAACCCAGAAACAAACATATTTTAATTTTTGTGGATGTGGAAAATTAAACTCTTTAGAAAATGATTGTAAAACATTTAAATATTTGTGCCTGAGCTTCGCAAAATAGAATAAATCCTACTTTTTGACAATGTTTTTTTCGTGAATAAATCAAAATAGATGGACCAGAATTTTACACAACGTGGTGCATCACCTTAAACCCGCCTAACCATTGCGCCATTTCCCATACGCACGGGCAGGCAAAGAGAACTTACCACTAAACAACTCGGTCTTAGCTCTAACTTCCTGCTTCATTCACATTCATATATATTTTTATAAAAGAAAGACAAACATTCCCGAGTTACGAATAACCTGGCAATATTTGAAAATCTCCTACTACCATCACAGAAAGCGGAAAATGTTGCTTGTGTCGTGACAAAGGACTTAGCCAGCTGAGAAATCGAACACGGGACACCTGGGACGACCGGTCATCATCTCTCACATACCCTTCTATTATTCAGACACTTGATATGACCCGACTCAAGTATTTGGTTTACTTGATTGTGCCATATATTCCTCAAGCATCCCCGACTTCTACCTTTCGCATTTGCATCATGTATATCTACTTCATTATAAATTTATCACTTGTTCTTCGTTCATCCGCTCTTCATGTCCAATCTTTCTTAATTTTACTCAAAACATTTAGTCTACTATCATCGTTCCTCTGCCAGTGCCATGCCTCAGTGGGTCGGTATCAGAACTCCATTGTGTTGTTAACTGAACTGTCAACTTCGCTTCTTCGGACAATTTTTTTCTCCAATTATCTTTCAATTTTTTTTTTTTTTTTAATGGCAGATGGAGATATTGTTGGGGTTTGGACTATTGGAACTCAATGGTAGGACCTTCTCTGTACAATACCAACCGAAACCTTATTATACCGGACAAGTTGCGGGGGAAATCAAAAACGAGGATGTTAATTTTACGACCATCTTCGTTTTCTATTTTCGACTACCTTTCTCCTGATCTTCACACTGAATGTGGCTTTGACTTTGCTACCCCCGCTTCTTCCCCCCTCTGGATACCTTCTTCTTCGGCAAGATCAAAATCAAGAACATAGCGGTTAGAGTGCCCTACGTTACATGTGAGATATGAGATGTCCCTTAAGCACGGCAAGATTTTTTTTCATTAATTCCACATGGGAGGCCCTATAGTTTTCCTGAAGGCCTTGGGGATCTGTGCAGAGATTCGTGTTGCAGGAGGGAAGAAACACAAAAGCCTGCAAGTCATCACACAGTCAAGCTGTTAAGCACAAGAACAAGTCGTAGTCTTTTTCCAAAGCTTTAGACAAAGATAGGCAACGTTTTCTATTAGGCGTGTATACAAATTAAGTCTGTTGGGCTTTAATCCTTTGAGGAGTATCCCCGCACGTATGCGGCGGCACTCCAACGATCCATTTAGAGTATGGCCGCATACGTGCGGCCGTACTTTTTTATTCAATTTTTTTTATTTGATGTTGAGAGTCACTGAATTTGTCCAAATATAATTTATAAAGCAATAAGAAAAGGTTATAGAAATAAAAATGCTCCGAAATTAACTTGTGTAACAAAAAAGAAAAAAGATAATTAATTAAATCAAACACTTAAAATTAAAAAAAAAATTGAAAATTAACTCACTCTCACGATGTAAATGATAAAAAATTACTCACCCAATCAAAGGATTAAGGGTACTTTATTAAGTTGGATTTTCCACAAGTAAAAGAAAGCTTTCTGTTAAAATAAAATCTGTAGAATATTACATTTTCGAAGCCACAAGTGGGGTTCCCCAGGAATCTCATCTGGAGTCAATTTATTTTTTATTGTAGTTAAATGAAGCCAGTGAAAACACATTTTTCTGTTTCTCGATTTTTATATATATTTTACACTGGTTGCATATTTAATTCAATTTGCCAATCTTATTTCTTATTTTAAAGTAGTGTGTTTTCTGCACTACTTCACATGTGTCCAACATGCGTTATGCCTTGTAACGTTATTTATTATAATGAAAATATAATATTATAACCAAATCTTGCTCTGCCATTGTTACCATATACAACAAATAGGTGCACAACTGCATTACTTACATTACTTTCATAAAAGCCCACTAATCAAATAAGTCAACCATATATATTGGCGTGTTTCCAACGTCCTAATTCTTTAAGGCACCTTTCAATAAAATGCCGTTAGAACATAATCAGTATTTCTGTATTTCGAAATTATAATCGGTAAACCAGAGATGGCTTCAGTAGGAACAATACCTGTGATTTGTACTGGGTTAATAGTAAGTAGTTGGAAGATGATTTTCTCCCTCTTTTTCTTTGTCATTGGTGGCATTTAAAACAAACACATATTATAGTATAAATAAATTTTAATAATAATAGCATTGTAAACTTAATATTATACATAATGTAAAGAGGTACATTACAAACGATAACATTTCCAGTAGAATTAGAAAAATATGAAAATTGAACAAATTGTGGATGCGTGATGTTAGATACCCGTCATTGATTGTGATTTGTAAAAAGTAATTCTATGGAACCAGATATTCATGCTTGCACCAACATTGCTTACTATCAAAAAATAACCTTCTCCTGAGGCATGAAGGTGTTGCCGTACATCAACTATTTTTATAAATATACATTTAATTTCTTTTCCTTGTTTTTTTTTTCAGAATCAGAGCTTCCCATAAAACTATAATTCAAAGCAAAGCCCTCTGAATCCATCAATGACTAACAAATTGATATTGTTAATTTAAAACAAATAGATATGAGGCTCCACAAGTTTCTGTATCTTATCTACTCTAGAAAACAAAGTTACTTTCCGGAAAAAAAAAAAACAAAACTAATTGATCGTGTGCAAGTCAAATAAGGCATTTGATATCCATGGTAATCAGAAAACAGAACAAAACAGGTCTAATTTATTCTTGGCAACCTTTGTTGTTATTATTCCAGAAAAAAAGTGACATAAATCCAAAAATAATATGAAAGTTAAGGTTGAAATTTTTCAAAATATGAATGTAACGTCACTTTTCTGAGATAAAAAAATTAAAGATAAATATGATATCATTCGGTCTTCATTCGTAACAGGAAAAATTGTTTGCAAGGCAGCGCACAAGACAAAACAGATGACATAACTTATCACTGTTTTCATAATGTTTCACTTACTAAACTATACTTTGCGATGGAACAACATTGAAATAATCAGAAAGTCCTTGGTGAAATTAAAATTGAATAACTTAACTAAACATAGCGATTCCATAAAGTTCCTAACTATCTATTTTAGAAAAAACATTGAAATTTATACAAATTTACTGTTCAGATCTTTAAAATGAGCACAGAAAGGCATGTTGTATTAGTATTTTGACAAATTGAAAGAAATGAAATAAAATCAGAAAAGATTCTATAAAACAAACTTTAAATAAACGCTTCCATACGTGCTGATGCAAAACATGAACAACCATAACTCATACGTCAAAGAACAAGTTCTAAAGCAAATCCATCCACGTCTGTTTGTCCAGTAGACTAACTAAACAGTTATCAGTGTTATAGACTAACTAAACAGGTGTGTCAGTGTACAAAAATTAGATTAATAAAAATTCATTACTACATAATATGATCTGCTATCATATCACCAGGTCTTACTCTTTTTTATTTGGGTTGCATAATAAAATTCAAGTCTTGGCGAACCAAATAATACAGATCGGATATGATCTGAAATTGTATTGAATCATCTGAGGTGTGGATGGATAATGAAGGGCATGTGACAAACTATTGATAATTCCATAAATGTTACTGTATTCTATCAGTCTATGGCTAAATTCTTTACAATTATAATTTGCTTCACTAAAACAGACAGTGTCGTTGTGGAACGCCTTTTGTGTAATTTTTATCAAAAACCAATTATCGATATTCAATATTATTTTTATTGCATTAATACTTAAAAAATATTAAATTTCATTATAATAATAACAAATAAAAAGGAATTAATTACAAATATTATTCAAAACATACATTATAGTAATGTGTATGACCCACTGTCCTTTCCTATAACTACTTAATAATATCAATTTATATACAAATTATGGACTAAGCACAGAGCCATGCAACAATCTTTATTGATTTATTATCACTAGAAAATGGATCAGAAATCCAATGATTGAAATTGGGAGAAAATAATAAATTGAAAGACCTTGTGAAAAATTCTCGAAATAAAGGCAAACCAATTTTGTAGAATTGCAATAAAGAAAATCAATTGATTAAGATACACAACGTAGAGAGCTAAGTATATCATTATCTTAATGATGCATTATAATAAAAACCTTATGGGATGGGACAAGTGTTTTGTAAGGTGATGAAAGTGAGAAAGCATATTTTCCAATACTGTAAGAAAAAGACCTCACAATTGTTTTCAGTATGACTGTGCTTCCTTGCTACATACGTACGGGGACCCAAAAGTAACGAGACTCAGGCGGTAGAGGGGAGAAGTGGTGGGAGAACGGGTTTTGTGTGGTCGGCTGTTGTACGGAAACTCTTTCCTGGTCAGTGTGCGAAGCTGTGTCGCTGTGGGTCCCCGCATTCATCCTTTAATTTTAAGTAAATCAAGATTTCTTCTTTTGGCAAAAACGCAAAAGTCTCCTTTGTGAGGATCAAAGAGAGCCTTCACATTGAAGCCTGCCACGAATTGAAAAATCAGCTGGAAGAGGACCCAGATTTTTTCCTAGGTTATTATTGGTGATGAGTGATAAGTCATGGTGTTATGGGTACGATCCCTAAACCAAGCAACAGTCAAACCAATGGAAGAGTGCTCTCTCTCCTCTTCAGAAAAAAGTCAGGTGAAATCGAACATCAAGACGATGCTCATTGGTTTTTTTCCGAGATGTTGTGCACACAGAGTTTGTTCCTCCAGGCCAAATAGTTAACCGACAGTTCTACATGGAGGTACTAAGGTTGCGAGAGAGCATCAGGAAAAAAGCTCGAATCCCTGGCGCACACGGGACTAGTTCTTCCACCGGGACAATGGATCTGCTCACCCCACATTGTCTGTGAAGCGGTATTTAAGCAAGCCTGGAATGACCCAAATTGTTCAACCACCCTATTCACCCGACCTGTCTCCCTGTGACTTCTTTCTGCTCCCTAGGATGAAAACGGACTTGAAAGGGAAATGTTTTCATACTGTTGAAGAAGTGAAACAAAAATCGCTGGAGGCCATAAAGGACTTTCCAATCAGTGGGTTTCTTTTGGTTTGTTTTGAACAGTGGAAAAAAGGTTGGACAAGTGCATACACTCTAATGATGAACACTTTAAAGGCGACCAAATTTTGGTGTAAAAATATTGAAAAATAAAAAAAGTTATAAAGAAAGTCCCTTTACTTCTGGGTCCCCTCTCGTATATTCAATGTTACATAATAACTTAACATATTCACTAATTTCGGGAGTGAATTTGGATACCATGCACGGTCTACAAAGCACCCCATGTTATATTCACAGTTTTAGAGTGCCAAACTCAAAAACAAATCAATTGATTTGGCTGCTACAATCTCTTATGATTTGTACTTGAAATGTGTATATCAACAAGAATATAACCTTCCTACTGGGCAGACACAGAAATAAAATAAATTTAAAGTTAGTGTGAATGTACCTATGTAAGTACAACATAATTACAATAAATAAAATTAGTGAATAATGGTAATTATTATTCCTTTAATTCGATGTATTGAAGGGAATGTTAAAGCAATAATAATTATTGTACCTTCCTTGAGGTATTTTGTGGCATCATTATAATAAAAAATTAAACAAACACTAAGGACGGGTTGTTTCAAAAAATTTGAAGTTAATTTTCACGTTTTGTGTAAGTTCTATTCAAGTTCTGTGATTATTTCAGTATTGTGAAGCAACTGTCCTACAACTATATAATAACAGAACTCGAAAAGAACCTTACACAGAATGTGAAAATCAACTTCAAATATTTGATGAATCCATCAAATTTTTTGAAACAACCCATCCTAAGAAGGGATTGTTCCACAGAATTTGAACAATTCATAATATTTCAAAGTTTATTTTCAAGTTCTGTTATATCATTACGGGCCAGTTGCTTCACAGAAATTAATAGAATTTTCACACCACTTGAAAATTAGCTTTGAAATTTGGTGAATTGCTCAAATTCTGTGATTCCTTAATTTTAGCTACTTTTATTGTTTAAAAAGCCAACACGTTTCATAAGTAGTGCTTACTTTCTTCTTCTATATAAAATAAATAAGCATTGCTTATCAAACATGTTGTTTTTTTAAACATTAAAAGTGGTTAAAACCAAGTGTTTGTTCAATTTTTAATAGTAATGTAATATAATAGATCTTACAGTGATGATTCGGTTTAATTTAGTGGTTTATGAATACGAGGACAAAATATACCAATAAAAGGAAAAGAAAAACAGAACACGGTGATTGTTGACATGGGTGAGGAAAAAGCTTACACTTGTTAAATATATACCTACATTGGAAGCTGCAGCCAACTGAATTCTATTGTTTAGCCTTTGTAAAGAAATAACTCCAAAGTAAACTAACCAACATAAAAAATTTTTGGGCTTTCTTATCTAGTTTTAAGTTCTTCTTTTAGCTTCCAAACAAGCAGCTCCATACAGACAGTAGCATCTTCTGCACTGTCGTGGCCATCCAGTGAATTCTGAATAATTTTCTTTAAATATTCCGAGGACAAATTCCGAAGTGCCCGCTTATAGGGTGGCCCCATCTTATGAGGAAATAAAACGCTGGTGTCCACCACCGTATCGTGTATCAGTTTCAAAGCTTTGAAATCTGATTCCAAACTGTGACCAACCAGAATAGTCTTATCACAAAACATATGAAGAAACGTTGCCTGGACTTCTAGTAGGGAGGTGGAAACATCTCTCATGTGCTCTTCTGTCAAGCCGGAATACCTGGTGTTATAATCTATGATTGGGTATAATGGTTTCACTAGGGATTCATAAACAACATTTAGAGAACTATCGATGACGGTTACCCTTGTTAAATCTAAGCCATTCGATGTGTAACACATTTCACAATCCAAAGCGTACACTCCGTAATCGTGACCCTCAGACTTGCTGTCTTTGGGTAAAGTTCTTACATAACCGCGCAAGTTATCGTGATCGATATATTCGTAAACGTGACAAGAAGCGGAAAGACAGCCGTCTGATGATACATCTTGACCGCAACATTGATATTTAACTTCGCCACGAAACCTATACTTGTTGTTGGGGTGGTAAATACATTCTTCCGTGAGCACTGCCATACCTTTCTTATTAACCTTGTACTCTTTCTTACAGCGACAACAGATTCTGATATCACCTTTCTGCGGCTTCTGTCTGGTGTTTACGGTGAATATCTTAGCCAGGCCTTTTTCTTTCTTTTCGGGATGAGGTCTCGGAAAACCATTATTTTGTAACTCTTCCTCTGACAAAACCCATTTGGAGATATTTTCGAAGAAGCGTAAACCCTTAAATTCAACAGAGAAATCATCCTTTTTATATTTATTTTCTATACTCCACGAAGTATTATTGAGCTTGCCCAGCAAGAGCTTGTTATGGGAGAAAGTGCTCTGACTGACATCTCCGCTGTTGATCTTAACACCATTGGCTTCCTGGATTTCCTTCCGCAGTCTCGTTATTCCCAAAATGGCAGAATTCTTATATATCGGTATCGCTGTACATTTCTTACTGGTAGTTAGCTCTTCCTGTTGGGCTCGGGCATAAGCATCTTCAGGTGTTAAATATATTTTGAGGCACTCGTCAATCATCAGATTAAGGTATCTGGATCTTATATTAACTGGTATTTTGGATGCCAGAGGTTCTAAGACACTGGGTCGGTCGCAGAACTTTTCACTGGGCATGTGTGCCACTCGAGATGTTCCTTTAGTGACTGTCTGCGTGACGGTGGCCTTGGGCGGCTCTGGCACCTGGAGGGCCTTTTTGGCGTGGAGAAATGTGGACACATTTGGCACGTGGGCTATACGAACCTTGGATGGACCCGCGCCACTCGAGGATGGTTCTTCCCTCGAGGATTGGATCTGCACTGGAAACATGTCACTACTGACTCTCTTCATTCTTGATTCGTGAAATTGTTTAACCTTGGAATACCTATCGGTAGCCAGTTGTACGGCCTGACTCTTGTGGTCAGGCAGGGCAATGGTCGGGGTGCGGTAAATAGTTTGACTGGTGTTGTGAGCGACACGTTTCTTGGAAATGCACATCTCCGGTTTAGGAGCTTCGTGTTTACTTGAATTTTGTGGAACCTCTTTAGCGGATGGAACATATTCTTCAAATATTCTTAGACATTCTTGAGTAATGTTTTCTTCGTCAGAATCTGAAATTTCTTCTATTAATTCACTATCAGATATGGAATCATCTGGAAACATTGGAATAGTCGCAGTTGGTTTTTCTTTAGACCTTGAACTTGACTTGCTAGATTTATGTTTATCTTCCTTTTTTCGACTTTTGTCAGATGTTTCTTTTGAAGATCTTTTATCTGTGTCACTAGAACTAGGTTTAGATGAACTCCTGGATTTGTGATCTTTATCGTTTTTCTTTTTATCGGCTGAGCTGCTTTTGCTTTCATGACTTTTTGACTTGGATAGTGTACTACTAGATGATTTTTTTGATTTGTCATCATTTGAGCTTTTTGATTTACTGTTAGACGGTGTTTTTTCATGATTCTTGGACTTTTCTTTGTCTTTTGAAATAGTCTGACCATCGTCTCTTCTTTTGGTTGAATGATGTCTATCAGTGGAATTCTCTTTTTTAGATCTCTCTTTTTCCCCTTCACGCTTTACAGAGGATGTTTTCTCACTTTCCTGATTAGAAGATGATGACCTAGATGTTTTGTGGTTCTTAGAACTGTGTTTATCAGATTTATCACTTTTAGAATGTTCAGATTTCTCACTTTTAGAATTTTCACTTTTATTGCTCTTAGAATTTTCAGATTTTTCACTCTTAGGATGTTCAGATTTATCTATACTCTTAGAATGTTCAGACTTATCACTCTTAGAATGTTCAGTTTTATCACTCTTAGAATGTTCAGATTTATCACTCTTAGAATGTTCAGACTTATCACTCTTAGAATGTTCCGATTTTTCACTCTTAGAATTTTCAGATTTAACACTCTTAGAATGTTCAGATTTATCACTCTTAGAACGATCAGATTTCTCACTTTTAGAATGTTCAGATTTAACACTTTTGGAAATATCAGACTTATTTTCCTTTTTAAAGCTTTCAGATTTGCTTTCAGTTTTTGATTTTGAACTAGAAGATGATGATGATTTATATTTAGAATGACTACTAGAAACTTTGGGTATATCTGACTTGGTGGTCACGACTGATTTATTTTTTTCTTCAATTGTTGGCTTAGATTTTTCTAGTTTGATATCACTTTTGGGAACTGATGAAATATTGCTTTGTAACTTTTTAACACTATCATTTTCATCATCTAAAATTTGTCCTAGCATTTCAAATTCGGAATCTAAATCTTCTAAACCTTGAATATCTCCTTTGGCAACGCGCCCCCCCACCATCCGAGCTTTTTTTACTTGCGGCTCATCCTCCTCGTCGCTGGAGAATTGAGGGTTGATGCTTTTCAAGGGAGTTGGCTGGTAGCTGAGGCTGGAAGTATAACAGGGACTTTTACTGCCAGTATCGTTGGCTGAATATGATGTATTGGTCGGGCAGTAGCTGGAAGTACTGTAGTTTGCTGACACCATTCCCCCGGGGCTGTAGGTTACTCCTGATATACTCTGTCCACTGGGAGTGTACAGAGCAACATTGCTCACGCCACTAATATTAGATATGTCTGTAGGAGTGTACGCATTACCACTGCCAGTCTCTAGGCTGGGATCACTGCCCATGGGGCTATATGGAACAGGCTTATGTTCGACTGAACCGGGTAGATACTTTACACTTGGTAAACTTGTTTCACACTCCATGGCCACGGGGGTATACTTTTCAGTTTGTCCAGGATGAAAGGTATTGACATTTTGTAGAACTGCAGCTGGTTCCGGTCTTGAAGCTGTTCGTAAGCCATGGGTCCTAGGGCGATGTGGAGTGTAAGGAACAGGGATGTGTTTACGGTTGAGATATTCCTTTCTACTGGGAGCTGGCACGAACTCTTCGGTCCCCGGTACTAATTTCTTTAATTCGGAGATCGGTGTTGGGTTGTAAGTCACCTTAGCTTGAGAGCTCGCACTTTTGTTGGCCGTCACGGGGCCTAATTCTTGGACGACCTTTGATATCAACTCTTGAGAATGAAAGCCGATGTCTTTTTCGCTTGAATTGTTGTCGGTGTGTTGGAGAACTTTTTTTACTGCTTCTGATACGAGTTGTTGTAAAATTTCACCATTGTCAAGCGATTCGTTGTTAGATTCAGATAAATCCTTTTTTGCATGTCGGAAATGACAATAGGGTCTTTCGCATAATCCGCTTTCGTAAAAGGGGCAATTTATTCCTTTAAAGTACCCCGTAGAAGGTAACATTTTGGCGGATTTATTTGTTATTTTTATATGTAAAATTAGACTCAAACAATAACCTAGAAACAAATGACATTTGGTAACCTGTTGTTGTATAGATAAAATAATAACCATCAGAAGAAGTTATCGGGGGAAGGGGGTAGGCGGCACATAGACAAGAAATGGTACATCAATGGCAACATTTTTTTGAGTAGGTGCTGCAAAAATTTATAACCAATATTTTTCATTCCTGGCGATGATTTCTGTGGTAGCAACTTTAATAGTACCCTTTACACACAGAGTTCGGAGCGGGACGTGCCCCGCGCCACTTCAGGCCGCCGCACAGAAAAGTCTCACAGTGAACTGCGCTGTAAACCGTTATCTTACTTTCGGTCTTTACTTTTCTGCGCGGCGGCCTGAAGTGGCGCGGGGCACGTCCCGCTCCGAACTCTGCGTGTAAAGGGTACTATTGGATTGGTTTATTTATGGGAGTCACACACAGCTATAAAAGATCATCGCATTTGGGAGGCGGGAATGGGTACCGCCGCCCCGGGAACCTTTATTGGATAACCAACACCTCTGCCACATATGTGGTTCGCTACGTTTGGTGACTTGGCAGAGGTGCCCGGGTTCATGGGGTGAAGTTTGTCTAGGTCTTGGAGGCGGATGACCAGGACAAAACCTACCTACCCCTTAAACCTGAACCCCAAATCCCTACCTACCCCTTAAACCATTTTCCTTCCCAGAACTCTCCTCTCCTTCCTTTCCTTAAAAAACCCTCCACACAGCATCCCCGAAGATGACAGAGGCCCTGAGGGAAATTATTTTCCTCAAGGCCTTCTATGTGGAGCTCATGTAAAAAAAAAATCGCATCCACAATTTCGCTTGCCATTCAATCCCATATAAACCCGTCCCACCTAAGCAGATGATGTGCAGATAAACCATTTAGGATGGGTTGTTTCAAAAAATTTGATGGATTCATCAAATATTTGAAGTTGATTTTCACGTTCTGTGTAAGTTCTTTTCAAGTTCTGTTATTATATAGTTATAGGACAGTTGCTTCACAATACTGAAATAATTACAGAACTTGAATAAAACTTACACAAAACGTGAAAATTAACTTAAAATATTTGATGAATCCATCAAATTTTTTTAAACAACCCGTCCTTAGATGTGCTAGCTTGAGAATGATGGACATTAAAAAGTTTCATGCAGCATTTTATGCATCAAAACAAATACCTGTCCAAGATGCTGTTTCGCTCAAATATTTACAAAAAAAAAATCATTTTGGGAGGCGGTAATGGTTACTGCCGCCCCGAGAACCATTTATTGGATAACTAATACCTCTGCCGTAGTTCACCACAAATGCTACATTTGGTGACTTAGCAGGGGTGACCAGGTTCACGGAGTGAGGTTTGTATAGGTCTGGGCGGTGGATGTGTCTGCCCACCTACTGCGTGGCGGGCAGGATCGATAAAGACTGATTGAGGGAGGACTTTTGACCTCTCCAGCCGGACTCTCTTGACCCATCAGTTGCATCGCAGTAGAAAGGATAGATTCATACATCACTCCTGGACACTTAACAATTTGAGAGGCGGGAATGGGTACCGCCGCCCCGGGAACCTTTATTGGATAACCAACACCTCTGCCATGGGTCACCCCAAGTGGTTCGCTACTTTTGGTGATTTAGCAGGGCCCGGGTTCACGGGTGAGGTTTGTCTAGGTCTTGGAGGTGGATGACCAGGACACATTGAACCCCAGATTCGTACCCACCCCTTACACCCTTTTCTTTCCCAGAACTTCCTCTCCTTCCTTTCCCTAAAAAGACCCTCCACACAGTACCCCCTAAGATGACATAGGCTTTGAGGGAAATTATTTTCTTCAGGGCCTCATGCATGTAACTTATTAAAAAAAAACATTTAATTGAAAAAGTGGTTTAATTATTCAGAATATTATATACCACCTTTTTCTTTATCTTTGTTCTACACATAATACCTTTTTTTTTTTCAATTATTTCTGGCTTTCACCCATCAAGGGTGTTCTAGGCCATCATTTCAAATTGTAGAAAAGGGAAAGGTAAATTTAAATATAAATGAAGAAGTAAATTTATATATTAATATTATTTAAATGTGCAAATTTCAGAATTATATGGAAGATTGGAGTCGAGTTTAGACTTAGGAGAGATGAGATGTTGAATGGAGGGGAAGTAATTTTAGATAACGCTTGATAAAAGAGAGGATATTTATTTAGAGAGGGACAACCAAAAAATATGTGATCTAAAGTTCCCACATCTAGACCACAGAAGGTACAATCTGGGGAGTCAAGGACATGAATTTTAAACAAATGAGAAGGAACGGAACAATGTCCGATTCTCATTCGAATAAGAGATGAAATTTCTTTTTTGGAAAAATGGGGGAATTTTTGAAACCACGGTTTTGATGGAATAGTCCTTTGTATTGAGGCATAGCAGGTTCCCTTGGATTGACTAGCAATGTTCCAATACTCTGCCCAAGCATTGCGGGATCTATCTTTGATGATGGAAAAAATATCAGATAGGGGAATATGGTTTACGAGGGTAACAATAGGGTTAGACGCTCCTTGTTTTGCCAAGGAATCCGCAATATCGTTACCCACTATGCCAACATGTCTAGGAATCCATATCAGAGTTACAGTTTTTCCAGAGCTTTGAATGGAGGCTATCATCACTCGAATAAGGCATACAAAATGATCATCAGGATGAAGAAGAGGACTCGATTTCAGTTTTTGGAGGGAACTGAGAGAGTCAGAGAGAACAAGGGAATGTTCAAAATTATTTTTGATTATATATTTAAGTGATTCAATTATTGCAATGCACTCGGCAGAAAATATTGAAAATTGGTTTGAAATTGAATAAAATATTCTATCATTAGAATTATTGTGGTATACGTTAATACCTATACCACAGTTAGGACAGTCTGGAGATTTGGAGCCATCAGTAAATAAAAGAGAAGAGTTTGGCCATTTAGATGAAATAATGTCATTGAACATATTATTGACAATACAGGCAGGGAGATTGGAATGACTTTTAAGAATGCCAATCCCTTCTAAAATTGTTGGGGATAGGGTGACATGACTATATTTTAATTTGTACAAAGGAAGAAGATCATTTTGGATAATTTGAAGCTCTGATAGAGAGCGAAAATTTTTACAGATGGCAGGAAAAAGTTTAGTTCGAGCTCTGATTGTAGGTGCATTTGGTGGGTTGTTGAACAATGAGACTCTCGGAATAATCTGATGACATTTAGAATTTATACATTTAAGAACAAATTTGTCAGCAAATAGTTGACGCCTTAAATAAAGTGGGGGATCAAAACATTCTACTTGAAGGGAATTGATGGGTGAAGATTGCATCGCTCCAGTTATTATCCGCAAAGATTTTGATTGAATTTTGTCTAATTTACTGAGTGCATTTTTTGATGCACTACTAAAAAGTGGGCAGGCATAATCGAGACGGCTTCGAATAAGTGCATTGTAAAGCAATTTAATGCAAGTAGGGTGGGCACCCCACCATACGCCAGTCAAAGATCTGATGATATTTAAATTCTTTTCACATTTAGTAACTATATTATGAATATGGGAAGACCATTTAAGTTTCCTATCAAATGTTACTCCCAAAAATTTAACTTCAGAGGTGTTGGGGATTGGAGAGTTTTTAAATAAAATTTGAATGTGAGGGTTTTTGTGACGGTTTGAGAAGACGACACACTGACTCTTTTGGACTGAAAGTTCAAGACCATTTAAAGTGAGCCATGTGCAAAGGGCATCCATGGCTTCATTAAGATATTTGACGGCGGAAGGGATGATTTTGGATGATAAGAAGAAAGCTATGTCATCTGCAAACTCAATAACTTTTACTTGAGGGGCAATAGTGACATGCATATCGTTTGTGTATATATTATACAGTAAGGGAGATAATACATCCCCTTGGGGTAAACCTTTCCAAATAGATGAGGAGTAACATCTGGTAGCTCAATGAAAATTTTTCTATCAAGAAACAGATTGATAATCGATTGGACAAACATGAGAGGTAGACCGAGGCTTAAAAGTTTTTTTTTGAGGATTGGGATGGAAACATTGTCAAAAGCGCCTTCTATGTCTATAAAGACTGCAAGACATACTTCCTGGTTAGAAATGGATAAATTAATATCAGTGCTAATGATGGCAAGGTTATCTTGAGTAGATTTTTTTTTCCTAAATCCAAATTGAGATGGAGAGAGAAGCTGATTACTCTCGACAAAAAATTCTAACCGGTTTTTGATTAATTTTTCATAAATTTTACTGAGGGTGGATGAAAGAGCAATTGGCCTGTAGTTGGAACCAGAATTGGGTGATTTTTTTGATTTTAAAATTGGGATGATTATTTGGGAACTCCAGTCATCAGGCATTATGCCAGTCTGGAATATTTTATTTAAGATGCCTAAGAAGTGGTTTAGAACATTATCATTACTATTTTTGATTACGCTGTAAGGAATGCCATCTCTGCCTGGAGATGAGTCCTTGACTGTTGACAAACAATTTTTTAATTCAATTAAATTGAATGGAGAGTCTAGCCAATGATCAGACATAGGAGTATGGTAGATGGGAGTTATTTCATCTAAGTTAGGCACAAAAGGGGGGGCAATTTTTTCTAAGAACTCATCTATCCATTTAGAATGAGACGCTCGAGGAGATGTTGAACTGAATGAGGATCGAAATCTTCGAATCATAGACCAAAATTCCGAAATTGGAGTGTTTGGAGATACTGAACTACAGAAGTTGTACCACCCAGATCTTTTTTTTGACCTCAATACCCTTTTGGCATTAGATTCGGCATTTTTGTATACAAGATAGTTCTCCATAGTCATATTGTGACGATAGGGAAGAGATTTAGCTTTCCGAATTCTCACTAATTTGGAACATTCTGCATCCCACCAGGGAGTTGGAGGGAGTTTTTTAAGAGATTTAGTTTTAGGGGGAGGATTTGATTTATTTATTGCAGATATGAGCATTGATTTGAAGTTGTCATAGTCATCTTTGACAGATGATATATCAGAAGGGGATAAATTTTGAATAAACTTATCCATATGCGAGTTAAATTCGTCCCATTTGGTGTGTTTTGTTTTTATCTTTGTCGAAATATGGGACTTGTCTGAATGGAAAGAAGTTTGAAAAGTGATTGTGATCGGGAAATGATCACTGGAGCAAGGGTCGGGGGACACCACCCACGAGGAGAGAGGTGCCAGGCTAATAGAGCATATGGAGAGATCCACTGCACTGGGGTTTGTATTAGGGCGAGAGATTCTAGTAGGAGATCCGTCATTCAAAAGGAAAAGGTTGGATTCATCTAGAAAATCCATCACGCTTCGACCATCTCGATCAGAGAAAGCAGAACCCCAGATGGGGGAATGGGCATTAAAATCGCCCAATAAAAAGAAAGGAGGGCTTAGCTGACGG
Organism: Glyphotaelius pellucidus; assembly: GCA_936435175.1. Taxonomy (NCBI): domain Eukaryota; kingdom Metazoa; phylum Arthropoda; class Insecta; order Trichoptera; family Limnephilidae; genus Glyphotaelius; species Glyphotaelius pellucidus. Next base: position 25,029,244 of record OW386551.1, read on the forward strand.
ACAATTTGCAACCAAGATTGCTTATTGAAGTGCGCTGTTGGGGGAAGATAGACAGAAACAAAGGATGTGTCCTTTATTTTAGCTGCAACCATTTGAAAGTCAGCATTGGGGGGTTTGATATTATTTATTGGGGAAAACGGCAGGGATTTTTTAATAAAAAGAGCAGCGCCACCGCCCATACCTTCCGGTCGATCATCGCGGAGACAAGAGTACCCTCCCACTTTAAAGTGGGTGGATGGAGTAAACCATGTCTCCGAGATAGCAGCCACAGAAATGAGGTTTGAATTTAATAGGTTAAGGAGGTTCCATTTGTTAGAAATAGCACTTCGGCTATTCCACTGAAGAATTCTGACATCTTGAAGAGTCATTTTGAATAAATGATTTTAATGTGGAAATAATAGAAGCAGCGTTGGACGGTAGATTAGTTTGAGAAGAAATTAGGTCAATTAGAAGCATAATCAGAGTTTGAATAAATGAAGAATTATCTTGGGAGAGTTTTTCAGAAAGATTTTGATGGTTCATGGAGGACGGATTATAATTGTTTGCGCACCCATTTGTGGCATTTGAAAGAGGTAAACCATTGGGATTTAAGAGTAGTGAGTTATGTTGTTGCTGATCGTATCCAGGAGTCGGTTTAGAAATAGGATTTTTGTATGTGAATTTAGTTGAACGAGAAGTTATTGTTGAGGAGGAGGGGAGAGGGTTGGATGAAGAAGTGCTAGATAAAACCTCAGCAAATGATTTTTTGACAGGCGGGAATAGTTTAGAAGCCTGCAAAAAAGACAAGTTCTGAGAGGCCATAGAAATTTTAATATTTTTTTGGCGAAATTGTTCTGGGCAACTAGAGTTGATGGCGGAATGAGCGCCTGAGCAGTTGAAACATTTAGTAGAGGAGAGAGAAGAACATTGGTCAGCCGTGTGGTTTTCTCCACATTTGAAACATCTGGGAGGCGATCTGCATGCAGCTTTGGTATGACCAAAACGGCAGCAATTATAACATTGAGCGGTGGGATAAGTATACATTTCAACCGGTAGAGAATTGAAAAATAAATAAATATGGGAGGGAAGGGATTGTCCTTCGAAGGTGATGACCACAGATTGGGAGGGCTTCCAGGAAACGATGCCTTCGGAGGAGTCCTTGTAATTAAGTCTCCTTGCTTTTATAGGATTGCCGATATGTTGGGGGGTTGAGAGTGAAGACAGAATTTCTGCAATGGACAGATCGGTCGAGATACCTCTGACCAGGCCCATTCGAGTGACATTGAAAGTTGGGATATAGGCCTTGAATTTTGAATTTGAAGAAATGAATATATTTTTGATGAAGTTGTTAGCGGCTGAACCTGTAAGAAATTCGACAGAGATTCGAAAACGACCCTCGGCTTTTACACCTCCAGGTTTAATTGATAAGTTCTTGCTATTTGATAGGAATTTACCAAATTCAAGAGGGTGAATGGTTTTTCCTTGCTCAGTTTTTTGAGCATACACTATGTAAGGGCCACAGGAATGAGGAGAATAAAAGTTTGTTGGAGGAGGTTGCGGAAGAGCTGGTGGTGACTGTGAAGTGGAAGGTGAGTCATTTTTTATTGGTAAAGAGGGATTAAACTTCCTTTTTTTTGTAGAAGTCAGAATGACAGATTCACTGTCTGAAATTACTATATTTTCACCATCTGGGGGGTCAGGAGGAGGATCTGGGGGCTTTTTAGGGTGTCCAGGAGGGTAATCCTCCTCCATTGCTTACAAAATTATGAAACAAAAATATGTATGGAAAGTGACAGAAGTAAAAAGTTTATAAATATCTGGAAATCAGCGACGAAAAGCGACTCCTGGAAGATCAGGGGGGAGAAGAATCCTCAAGGCACAATACACTACACTTATTTTGACCAGAAAACATAAAAATATTGGAAAAATTAATAAAAAACACGATTTTTAGTAGGAGCAAAACAAAATAACTGATGACAGCCAAATGTTCAAAATTCGAATCCACATAATACCTATTATCTAGAATAAACTTTTGTCTCTATACGATATTTTTTTAAAGTTTTTATTTATTCAATTACCCCTTATTGAGTTATGAAGAATTCCTTGAAGCCAATCAACATAAAACAAAGATGGCGGTTTTTTGAAAAGTTTAGTAGCAAACACAGCAATCTCCAATGCTGCATAAAGCAAAAGCAGCAATATCCAACACTTGGTAGCAAAGGCAGCAATCTCCAATTTAATTTTTTTTTTAATCTTTTTATGTACTTGCATTAAACAAAATCCGAGGATGCCAATAATCCCTGATATCAAAATACTATTTTATGTAATTTTTTTCAGATTCTAACTAAATTCCATTTAATATTTACAAGTTTTTTGCCTTTTTCTCAAAAACACTAAAGTGGGAGATTGCTGCCTTTGCATCTACACACCTCAAATGTATTTAACATAATTGATTAAAATCCTTTAGACCACCCCGCTTCCCCTCCCTCATATGTAATGTATATATAAACCGTAGACTAAGAATAATTTGTACCAGTCTGTGATGGCTCTAGCGAGCTGAAACCGGTTACGGTCAATAAAATTAAAGTGGAAAAAGTTTTATATTTGTTTAATTATTATTTTTTTTTTATTTATTCATCTATATACAGTATAATAACCTTTACACACAGAGTTCGGAGCGGGACGTGCCCCGCGCCACTTCAGGCCGCTGCGCAGAAAAGTCTCACAGTGAACTGCGCTGTAAACCGTTATCTTACTTTCGGCCTTTACTTTTCTGCGCGGCGGCCTGAAGTGGTGCGGGGCACGTCCCGCTCCGAACTCTGCGTGTAAAGGGTACTTATGTTTATATTGTGTTTTTTGATGCCTGTCTCACAGGCGGATATAATATATAACAATGTTGTATTTATTTCAGCTTGTAGTATTTCGACTAGCGATGGGAAAGTTCTGATGTTGTTTATTTCATATTCATGTCGAATAAATTAAATACACCTACTAAATAGACATAACAACCCAAAGTTCGTAGATTCTAGATTCTAGCGGCAAAAATCAAAGATCATGAGAAAATAACACGTTTGCAAAACATTGATTTTTCTTGTCTATTGAAATAATGGTGTACCTAGTTTAGCCCGCACATCTATGGTTTAGCCGTTTGGCGCCAAATATTTCTGTCAGTCGTTGATTGTGGGTTTTTTCCTCTAGTTTTCGCCCTTTTTGCCCATCTTGTTTCCTTAAAAAAGTCAAAATGCCCGTGGAATCATCCGTTGTACTTAACTTCGCCAAGTTATCTGAACACGCCTTTCCTCCAGTGAAGGGATCAGATTTTGCCGCCGGCTTTGATCTCAAAAGGTGAATACAAACCACATGTTTTGTTCATTCATTTTATGAATAATTTTGATTTGCAGAGAGTTAATTGTTTTGACTATTTTTCAGCGCTTACGACTATGTTGTCCCCGCACGAGGAAAGGAGATGGTAAAGACAGATTTGCAGATTGAGTTGCCCCATGGCTGCTATGGGAGAGTTGCGCCTCGCTCCGGCTTGGCTGTGAAGAATTTCATCGATGTTGGAGGTAAATCTTCACTAAATTTACTTATTTTGTACTTCAGAACCGCAGCATTGTGTTCCTGTTAATAAAATTTTAGTAAACTTTCGAAATAACTGGACACGCTTTACAAATATTTTTTTTAGAAAAAATCTAAAGATTCGCTTTTGTTGTCAAGAGTCGTTCGCATTGGTCGAGTATTTAAGTCGAGTGGAGAGTATAGTAGTAACTAAACGCGTCCGAACACCATAATTTTAGTAGAGTGGGTTAGTCAGCTCTAGTCGATTCAATCCATTTCGTTCTATTTTTTCGGTAGTAGCGGTCCTCTCCACGCGTCCCTGCGCACTAACATGCGTAAACCCGCCGTTTTAGCAGAGTTCATTTGTAGACGCGCAGAAATGTCGTGGCTTTGGAGCGACGATGCAACTATAAAATTATTTATTGATGCTGCTATTAATCTCTTTTCGTCTCTATAGTTTATTTATTTTCATTTTACTAATTTATTCTTCCACCTCTTCTAAGCATTACAATATGCTTTATTAGCTCATTTACTTTGCTTTGTAGCAGCCGTCATCTTGCAACAGTTGGTGGACAATAATGAACTCTACTTGAAAGTAATGCAAACGATTTTTGGTGAGTCAAGTGGCGTGTTACTCGCCACTCGACTAAACTACTAGCCTGGTCTGAACAAGCCTTTAAGAGGAATATAAACGCTAGAAATATTTCGATTCTCACGCCTTTGAAATTTAAAATCTAGCTTCTTGTTTGCACGAGGCAAGTAAGCGAAAAAGTGATTTTTATTTTTTTTGTGCGTAATTTTATAAGAATGAAAAAAAGTTAGAACATACAAAACCTCAAAAATAGTCTTATGGCCCGTTTATATTAGGAATAGTCTGTAATCCGTATTCGATAAGCCCTAGTCCGTAGAAGTTGGAAGATAGGAAACCTGTGTAACTGTTTATAATAGATGGCAATAATCTTTAATAATTTTAATAAGAAGACGAAAGTGATCTAATAAATAGTAATGAACATCTCCAATAATCTAATATAATCTCCCGGTTGACAGTTGACATAGACAAGTGATAGCGGCGTTGTCACTTCTATGGGCATATTCTCTTCTATTCCTATTCCAATTATAAACGACCATCTAAAATATTATGGCCCCGGCCTATTCTTATCGCTTATTCCTAATATAAACGGGCCATTAGCCATATAGGGGTATTTTTTATATTACTTCATAGTTAAGTCATGCAAAAACATTTTTTTAGTGGATATGTGTAGAGGTTTCATAGAAAAGCTAGTAAAAGCTTCAATTTATCCGTAGCATATTTTTTGATGTTCATAATGTAAACTGATTCGTCGTAAAGATAAATCTAAATAGGGTTTCATGTAAACCTTCATCTTAAAGACGTACTGAAGTTTAAAAGTGTATATTGGACATATTATCATACTTAAACAGTTTAAAGGTAGTTGAATAATTAGTTTAGGATGTTGTACTTCAAATAAAACCAAAATAATTATAAAAAAATATATTGTAATTAAAAAAAATAACAAAATGCTGTAAACCTTAAAATCAACTTTTTAGTCTTTTATTTAATGAAAAATAATGTGTAACTTTATATGTAAATCGTTTTTTTTTTTTATATGCTATGATAGTTTAAATGCTTATCAGTCGTTAACAAGCTAAAAAAAATAATAAACTTTTTTTAAATAATAACATAAGAATTCCGAAAGTTACACAAAAGATAATCATACGTTTTTCGAACGTATGGTGTATGTATATCTCCGTAATTATTGTACTTACCGTGGTGACAGAGCCGCTCAGCCAAACTCTGCTCGGCAACTGAGCTAACTGAGATACACAGCGTGCTACGTTGCGAAATAAATATAAAAAAATTTCACAAACATTAACACATACTAAAAATAATTTAGAACTTTGAATGAAAAATTTATTTTGCTAAAATCTTTCTAAACATAAATAGTTATTTCTTCTATCTATTAACTAAGTTGAAATTAAGTAATTTCCATAATCTGCCTATTAAGTGCAGCGGTCAATGACGTTATTTATAATATATAGACACGTAGCAGAAATCTCAAAGTTGGTAAGCCAAAGACAAGGCAATTGTATTTGTCTTTGATTTCACAGTTTTAGTACTAAACCGCCACGAGTCGCTAAGATCGTATCCTACCAGTAAGTAAATAGCATTAAAAAAGTGCCAAAATGCCCTCACGCATGATGAGAAAATGTTTTCATCACATGGCAAACACTATTAAAAGCCAAAGAATAACATTTCATTTGTAAATACATGCAAATTGTTTATTATTATAAAAAATACAATTATTTTTGTTTTTGGAAGATATTTAGTGCCATTAGAGAAAGTGAGCAATTAAGTATAAGGAGTTAATTACCTATAACAGTAGGTCGTCTCATACAGCATTCTCCATTTGTCTTAGAATGGGTTGTTTCAAAAAATTTGACGGATTCATCAAATATTTGAGGTTGATTTTCACGTTCTGTGTAAGTTCTATTCAAGTTCTGTTATTATATAATTACAGGACAATTGCTTCACAAAACTGAAAAACCACAGAACTTGAATAGAACTTACACAGAATGTGAAAATTAACTTCAAATGTTTGATGAATCCATCAAATTTTTTGAAACAACCCGTCCTTAGTGTTAGAGAGTAAGCGTATCTTGTCATAAACATTCCGTGCCCTCCAATTCCCTTACCTCCCCTTTCTTTATCTTTTAACAAAAACTTGTTTTTTTGGAAAACAATGATTTTTTTCTAAAATAATTTACCAAACTACAACTCACCTTACCTTATCGTATTCTCGTGATAATTGTATACATCTGTATAATCAGTATAAAAATACTAAAAAGTATTTTAACCAACCAGATTTTTTGGCGCTTTCTTATTCCCCTCGCCGCCTCCCGTCACTGTTGATCTCCAGCACGATTTCACCGTTGTTTATAAACACCTCCGTATTCTTTTATTTTCCAGCCGGCGTCGTGGACGAAGACTACCGTGGCAATCTTGCAGTGGTGCTTTTCAACCACTCCGACAAGGACTTTGCAGTCAACCGTGGTGACCGCATCGCACAACTCATCTGCGAGAAGATCTTCTACCCCGAACTGCGCGAGCTTAAGTCCCTGAGCGACACCACGCGGGGAGCGGGGGGGTTCGGCTCCACCGGCACCCAATAATTATTAAAGCTTAAACTGATACATTGGTAATGGAAGGGCATAGTACCATCTTTTCCAGGTTTCAACAGAGGTATTATCGCTCTCACATCTTTGGCATTAAAATCATACTCAATTTCATCTCTGATTGCTATCAACTTTACTGCGATTTGTAGGTCAATGAATTTGTTTCTGTTAACTTAAGGGGCATACAGACATTCTGATTTTATCAATCCTAGCAAAAGAAAATGTTTCCAAAAAGTTTTTCAGAAAATGGATGCGTCTTAAGGAAAGGACGGTCGAATAGAAGAGCATTACTACAAGTTTCCTTCAGCTAGAGTGGATGAAGTTGTATCATCTGTATGTCCGATAATAAAAGTGGCACTAGTGATGACTATCAAAACTTCGACCAACCGATGTTCAACAGTCATCTGGATTTGGTAGTATTGAAACAGATAAGTACCATGTTGTGTCGGAAAGATTAAAGTATCACCTAATTCAGGGGGGGGACATATTAACTACTGGACAACATACCAATTGCGTGGTATTAGCGAAATGCAAATTTGCCATCTCACATGCTGTCGCACTCCAGAATAAAACCATTGTCGTGTTACGAATGTAACTATTTATATTTCACAATAGTCAAACTTGTGGAATCGTTGAGGAAAACCATTCTCATGTTCCGAATGCAGTTTGTTCTGAATACAGTATTCATATTATCGAAAATTGGGTTCAAAAACGGTCTTCGTATTCACAGGGCAGAAAAACAATCCTCGTGTTCTAACTGCAGCTTTTCATGTGTGCTGATATATACTGTATCTGATTAAAAATGCATTTTTATATTAAAGAAAAATAAATTCTCGTTTTCTGACTGCAACTATTCATTTTCTAAAAAGTCAAATTTGCAAAGGCACTTTCAGTCTCACAGTGGAAAAAACCATTCTCGTGTTCTGATTGCACGATTCATGTTCAAAATAGTCATATTTGCATAGGCACATTCAGTCTCACAGCGGAAAAACCATTCTTGTGTTCCTATTGTGGCGATTCGTGTTAAACTATTCATGTTCAAAATAGTCATATTTGCATAGGCACATTCAGTCTCACAGTGTAAAAAACCGTTCTCTTGTTCTGATTGTGGCGATTTGCGTTAGTTGCCAAGTATTATGATGCTAACTAGCCAAAACTTTGTCAGAATAACCAAAGTATTTTAGTGTAAAACATTAGTTAAATATTCATCCTCGGCTTAGCCCGCTTTCGATCTTTTCATGCTGCAAAATGTTTACTCTTTTGCGCACAGAACCGGTTCTGTTGTTTTGCATTGCTATGAGAAAAGCTCCTGGGTTTCGAGTCCCGTCTGCGATTGCGTTGGCCGGCCAGACCATATGGCCTCCGGGCGATCTCCGCCCCTGATCTAATAGATAATAAATACTGGCAGAAAAATTATTATAAGCAAATGATACCCGTATAAGATAAAAACGGTTGAATGAATGATAATACCTACCTCTTTTTCGGCTGGCGGTCAAATATTTTCCCTCAAAAGACAATGAAACATAATTCAACAAAATGAGAACATCATGTTTTTTTTCTTTGATACTCAACCCATTCAGAGTAGGATGACACTTTGTGATTTTATCCAACGATTTTACTATTATGTTGTCGTGGCGTGTACTTACTTTATCAATGTATCCAAGCCATTCCTGTCATTATTCCTATAATGGATAAATCGTTTGACAATAACACTTCAATTAAAGGATACTTAAATAGTTTTAAATTAAGCCTTTAAAAAAGTACTTTCTTACTTTAGCTTTACTGGCCGTTTCGGTCGAGGACTATAAATGTATCCTACATACTATTTCTTAAGTCTTAATTTTTCATACACAGTAACACTTTGATCAACAAAGAAAATTGATTAAGTACTGTGAGAAGACTAGTATTGCTTGCATAGAGTATATAAATTGCACATTATCACAAGGAATACATACTTCAACATCGGGATAATTCTATCTCAAAAAAATCTTTTTGGTTTGTAATTTCCAAAATGCATGATTCTATGATTTTTTTCGCTTTAATATGCAATTTTCTCGATTATTACTGTGTTGACTCACAAATCAATAAATGTAGCAATGTGATGGTTGGTTTTACGAATCTAATCAGTGTGTTACTGTATTCTACTGTTAAATCTTGTGTCTAAAATTCTATGTGATGTTAATCTACAATAATTATTGGTGCCAAAATTAATCATCGATTGATTCATTATAACCATAGATTTTTGTATTTTCTTATCTATGAAGCAGTCGGTACAATAAATTTGTTGTAGAAATGTTGCATTAGAAAGCGGGTTATCCAATAGTATAATTAATTTTATTTTAGAACTTATGCTTTTTGTATTGTTCAGCTTTTAGATCTGTTAAATACCTGTGATTTTATTAAGTAAGATACTTTTAGTTGCATCGCTATAATTTTTCAATAAAAATGTTTGCGCAAATATAATATAATCTTTTTTTTTGTATATGTTTTGGTTTAATCACTTCTGTTTTGTTTTAGAGGAAGGAACTTCGTAAATAATAAAGGCAGCTTCAGGAAACTTTTAAAGGACTCATGACATTTATTTTGCTTTATTCCCAATTACATTGTGAATAATTCCGGAGACCCAAACTACCCAAGACAGACCAAGGATTTTACTGTTACTTATTAAGAAGTTAGGATGGTGAAAAGAGAAGGAAAAAACCTAAACACAGGCCTTTTATATCGGTCTTGTCTGAAGGGAGTTTGCATCTCCTGACATCTATGGATAATTTCTTCTATTAATTAATTAACTTTACACAAACCAACAAATCGAAATGTCTGGAGAGGTGTGAGCCCTAGCTAATTAAATTAAATTATACATATTCCCGCCCAAAAAAACGGTAAAGGCCAGAGTTTTTTTTTTAATACACAAATAGAATATAATAATTAAAATATCTCACTTATACTACTAAAGATAACTCAGACAACTTTAACTGCTTCACACCAGATTAAATTAACTAACCATTTCATATTTTACATGCTCCAGTTAAACATTAAAGCTAAAGATTAAGTTAACAATTAACATTAAAATTCAATAAGTTCTACAATTATTAAACATTTAATTTTAGGACAAACACAATGCCATGCGGATTGGACCAGGTCTTCCTTCCAGGACAGCTAATTTTATTATATACATTTAAATGGGCACTTGCAGTGTTCTTTCATTTTCCTTTGGCTAGATTATGACCTTTAATTTTCATATGAGTTTTCACAAGAGGTCACGACCTCCACCATCTTTATTTATTTGCACTTTTTTTTTTATTTTAATTGTATTTTCCACTTTTCTACAAGCGAATTTATTATTGTTTTTCACTTTTATTTACACAAGCGAATTTATCATTGCCTTTCACTTTTATTCACACAAGCGAATTTATTATTAAAGTCTGATTATAAAAACAAACACCCAGCTCCATCCATATATTTTCCTTTGCTTGTGGGCGCCGCACTGTGCACAGGCGCTGCCGGGTCGCTTCTTATACTCCTTGGTCCATCTCGGGTAGATGGTCTCCGCATTTGTTGTCCTCAATTGGCAGTAGGCATAGTTTTGATATTGCCTTCTGAACCGTTCCCTGTCCTGTGATGATGGTAGCTACTCGTAGCAAGGAGGCTCATTATCTTCCTTCAAAATGACCATTTGGCCTGGTTGCAGCTGCCTTTGGTGGTTGCCAGTCCATTTCGTCCGGGTCTGCAGCTCAGCCAAGTACTCCTTGCGCCACCTCGACCAAAACGACTGTATTAGTTGATTTTATTTTTGGTAATGATTCAATCTATTGACTGCCACATTCTGCAAATTCTGCTCCGGGATCGCTGCTAAACTCGTTCCAATGAGAAAGTGACCAGGAGTCAGAGGATTTAGGTCTTGGGGGTCATTGGACAGCGGACAGAGAGGACGGGAGTTCAAGCATGATTCAATTTGACATAACACAGTGCTAAATTCCTCATATGTTAGTAGTGAAGCATTTGCCACCCTCTTCAAGTGGTATTTTACTGATTTGACCCCTGCTTCCCACAGTCCCCCAAAGTGCGGAGCCCTTGCGGGTATAAAATGCCACCGAATGGATAAATTGGCTAAGTATTTATCGATTTTTTCATTTGAATTCTTCAAAAATTCATAGATTTCCCTTAATTCGTTATTCGCGCCCCGAAAGTTCGTGGCGTTATCTGAAAACATTTTACTGGGTTTCCCTCTTCGCGAGATGAAACGCTTAAACGCATTTAGGAAGCTATCAGTGCTTAAAGACATTACTACTTCTAAATGTATAGCTTTGGTTACCATACATATAAATAGACATATATAAGATTTTACGCTGTGAGTCTTACGGCTGACACCTGATTTAATCATAATGGGTCCGCAGTAGTCCACGCCGGATAATTGAAACGGGCGACCTTCCGTTATTCTTTCGGTCGGTAAGTCCGCCATCAGCTGTTGCTCTGTTTTCGGGTTACACCTTTCTGTATGCTTCCTGATTTTCCGTTCCTAACTGCTCCAAGCATCTGGTAGCCAGAAAGGATGATGGTCCCAAACCGTAGGTGACAGTATTGAGTTGGTAGTGTTGGATTTCTTCTTCCGGAGAGTCCCTCCAGACTATGCGCTGCAAATCTCTATCCTCAGGTTGCACCAATATTTGACGATACATCTTCTCGATGTCGGCGGTTAATGCATACTGGTGCTTTCTGAAAAATAACAGTTGTGCACATAAATCCTTTTGTAAAACTGGCCCTACCATGAGGGCGTCGTTTAATGATATACCGGTTGATGACTTGGCTGATCCGTAAAACACGACCCTGGTTTTGGTTGTCGTGCTAGACTCCTTCATCACTGCATGGTGTGGCAAATATTAACAAATTTTATCTTTTGGTGGTGCTTCGCACAGCGTCATGTGCCCCAATTCCTGATACTCTTTCATGAATTTTTTATAATCTAGCATCAGGTCTTGATTGGCAAGGAATTTCTTCTCCATATTATAGAATTTTTTTTCAGCCACCTTTAGGGTTTCACCCATTTGATTAATATTAGGCCGCAGCGGTAATCTTACCGCAAAACGTCCTTTCTCATCTCTTTTGTGCGTGTGTAAGAAGCTCTCTTCACATGCTCTTTCTTCGTGGCTTCTATGTTTTACAGGAGCTAGTTCCTCTATTTTCCAAAAGTTTTCTAATTGCTTATGCAATAAATTTAAAGATAAATGACAGGAATTTACTGGCCTTTTTGGTTTCGGAGAAGAGATAGGCCCGGATACAAGCCATCCTAGCTCGGTCCTTTGCAGCGTGAGTCCCGCATCTCCAATCCTCATTCGATCGTTATGCAAGACTTCCCAAAATACCTCCGCTCCTAGTAGTAGATCTATCGGGCTGGTAATGTTGAAGTTTGGATCTGCTAATTGGAGACCGCTGGGGATCTCCGCTTCTTTTCTCTGAAAGGAAATTTGGGGCAGATTACTGGTCACCTCAGGTATTATCAGGCATTCTATCTTCTTTTCGTATTCAGAGTAGCCTGAAGTTATATTTAATCCCACTTTAGATCTTATATTTAAAATTTTATTGTGGATTCCCGTGACAGGAATGTTGACCCTTTTCGTTTTTGAATTTAATTTCTTGACGAATGCCTTACTTATGAAATTCGTTTGAGCCCCAGAATCTAATAGAGCTCTTGCTTGAATTGAGTTTCCTGCATCATCCTTTATGTTGATGATGGCAGTTGACAATAACACGAAATTTTGTTCTACCTTTGCGGCATGATTTGATACTAAAGGCGCTTCCTTCGCGGAAGATGTTGATGCCCTTTCGTGTTTTGATTCCTCCTCCTTCTTAACATGAAGTAAAGTATTATGATTCTCACCATCGCATTTACGGCAATTGAATTTAGACCTGCAATCCTTCAATTTATGATCGGGGTTTAAACATTTTAAACAAGCGCCTAATTTCGAAATTTAAACATTGCTGTAGTTTTTGTCAATAATCAATAATTTTGTCATACCGGCTTGCAACAATTTTTTTTTGAGTAATGCACAATATTGATGTCATTGATATTTTTTTGCTTTTAAGGATTTTAATGGTAAGGTAGTATGGATATGGATTGGTCACTTGCCCTTTTTTATCGCTGATGGCCTCTGCTGCTTGCTGGATGCTGGAAACTGCATGTTGGCTGTTCCTTTTTTCAGTGCTGGTTCTTCTTTACTAATTTAATCACTCGCGTTAAATTATCCGACTCGTAGGATCATATGTTTTGTTTTAGAGGAAGGAACTTCGTAAATAATAAAGGCAGCTTCAGGAAACTTTTAAAGGACTCGTGACATTTATTTTGCTTTATTCCCAATTACATTGTGAATAATTCCGGAGACCCAAACTACCCAAGGCAGACCAAGGATTTTACTGTTACTTATTAAGAAGTTAGGATGGTGAAAAGAGAAGGAAAAAACCTAAACACAGGCCTTTTATATCGGTCTTGTCTGAAGGGAGTTTGCATCTCCTGACATCTATGGATAATTTCTTATATTAATTAATTAACTTTACACAAACCAACAAATCGAAATGTCTGGAGAGGTGTGAGCCCTAGCTAATTAAATTAAATTATACAACTTCTATACACATATTGGAATATGAACGGAACTTTTAGTTTATTTTTATTTAAAATACTGTAAAACGGGACTTCTTTGCATCTTCCGAGGAAATTTTGCATAAATAATACGGCATTGTGTTGCATCAATATTAGTATCCAATGAGATAATAAGGAAATACAAAATTGATTCAAATCACCCCCTCGTAAAAGTTAAATTACATGGTTAAAAAAAAACTGTAACTGATTTAAAGAACTTTTTTGCGAGAGGAGGTCCTGAGAAAAATAATTTTGAGGAGGAAGGATTAAATATGGGATTTGAAGAGACCCTTGTTGTAGAAGAGAAGAATCACAGAGGCCGGCAAATCATTCCACAGCCAAGCTGTTGAACTCAAGACCGAGTCGTAGAAATGACCCGTTCTCTCGTGACAAATGTTGGGCATTCGGCGTGTTTCCTGACTATGCACCGGTGCCGAAGGGATCAGTGATTCTAATTCATCGGAGCATCTCTCATTGAACTACCTGTAGAACAAGGATAGCATTCCCATCTTGACACCTTTGCTCTAAAGATTGCAATCCACTGTTGAGATAGGGAAATTTATCTAACTGCTGGTTTCTGTGGTTAAGGATTTTGGGGCTCCAGGAATAGAGGTGGCTGTGTATCAAGTATCTGCAGGCCCTTTACTTGTACGGTGCACCCAGCTTATGAGAGGCTAACTTGACTGATGGAGCCCCCATGCCTGAGCTGGTCATGTAGGACGGATTGTCTCACAGAAATTCAAATGTAACATTGGCCATTCAGGGCCATTTTGTTTTTTTTTGACAGATGAAAGGTCCCCGATAAATCGATGCCTAACTTTGTTTCAGCTTTTGAGCAGAATTGGACAATTATCATGTTAAAAGCTTATCAGCTTATTCAATTTGGTAGAACTGAAACACACCTAGAATCGGCGTTTAAGGGGAGCTTTCAAATGAAAAAAAAAACAAAATGGCCATTTGATGACTTTGTCATAAGTGGATTTTTGCGAAACAACCTGTACTTAGAGTTATACCACTAAGTAATCTTAAAAGGCATTTTCCAGTATTATTATTGAGTGATGGCAGCTTGATGGGCAAGTGAAAGTATATGGTGAGTATAGACTAACAACGTCATCGTTCTCAGCATGCAAAACTCGAAGTAGCCTTTTCCACTATTATTATTGAGTGATAGGCAAGGAAAGTATAAGGTGAGTAAAGACTAAAATGTCAGCAGTAGGGCGAATGTGACAAAACAAATTTTTCAATAGCATCTTCTCTTAGTTTTGAAAGTTTAAAATAAGATAAGATTGTAATGTACATTCAAAAGATAAAATAATTTTAATAATGTACATATGCATCACTTGAGATTGTCACGGCCAAAAGTATTATTGTGATTTGTTTTGGGGTATTTGCTGTGTTGCGCTACCTCCTTCTTTAGCCAACGTTTCGGACAGCGCAAAGTGTCCGTCCGTCCGTCATGACAGATGTGAATTGTAATTACACACCTGCCGATGGACACTGTAACACTGTCAGAAACGTTGGCTAAAAAAGGAGTAATGCAATACAGTACAATAACCCAAAAATAAATAACTATAATAATAAACCATACTTAACCCTCAGGCTGGATTCACACGGCATTGTATTGCATGTTTTTTTACAGTATAAATCTTATCAAATAAACTCTGGCGCTTACATTGTATATAGAACAATGACTAAATTCACATGACATTTGTACTGCAAAAAACGTACACAGCTAAACACGATTATTGAATACTCACCGGACTTTTTAAGGAAATCAAATGAATTTTGATGTTTTCGGTTTACAGTGGCACATAGTAATACACCGTCTCTTTCATATGGCGTGATGCCACATGTTTCTATGTATCGAATAAAACTGAAATTTTTTTTCATCATTTTTAGGTTTTGTTATACAACTTTTAAAATGATTTTCGATTTATATGATGAACCCAAAACCTGCTTTTATGCCATTGGCGTCTTCGATACCAGTAATAAAAGTACAACAAAGCGTGGACAGAGTAATTGCAATATGAAAACTGTGGCTTTTCATTTTTACACGAATAAAAATTTACCATGTGAATACTGTAAAAAACCTGCAGTACAATGCTGTGTGAATTCAGCCTCATGCACGTTCTGTCAGGTCAGAAAATTTTGGCTTTGCAATAAAATCCGAATAAACGGAATATTTCTGAAAGTATCTGAAAACTAAAAACTGTTTGTGATGGAGGTGATGAAATACGCTTTCAAATTTTATTATTAGAAATCAACATAATTTAAAATATCAAATTTTGGGAGCAAACATAATTTTTTTTAAAAAGACTCACCTTACGTTTTCTTTAACTAAAATTACTGACAATAATAATTGGTGTACATTTTAATTCTTTTGCGGTTAACATTTAGATTTGAACATAAAGTGTGGTGTTTCCTGTTTCTAACACCGTTTAGATCATATTTCTCACCATGGTATTGACGACAACAATTTCTATGAGATTTTGTTTTTGAATAGTTTTATTTTCCAATGTACATTTGTTACTTAAATTTTGAAACCCTCGAAATAAACAAAATGAAAATGAAACCCTCGAAATAAACAAAAAAATTAAATCAAAAATTAATTTAGTGAATAAAATAATAGCGACTTTTTAATATTTCTATTTTTGAAACTGATAATTCATGGTGGAATTCCATTATAATATATTATAATAAAAACAAATATAAAACTTTTTTCCACTTTAAGTTTAATGACCGTAACCGGTTTCAGCTCGCTAGAGCCATCTTCAGACTGGAAGTCTGACCACCAGTCTGAAGATGGCTCTAGCGAGCTGAAACCGGTTACGGTCATTAAACTTAAAGTGGAAAAAAGTTTTATATTTGTTTTTATTATAATATAAAATAATAGCGCCTTGCAGATCTCCTTTACTAACTATGTTTCCGTGTAATATTGACTCCTCCCACCGCTTTCCCCCTCCCCCAAAATCATCCCTCCCACTACCCCCACCTAATTAATCTTTGGTACTTGCATTTAATTTTTAAGTTAGTTTTAATCCTGCTAGTGAATGATACGGTTGTATCGAAACCGGTTGTGGAAAAATTTAAGTAACAAATGTACATTGGAAAATAAAACTATTCAAAAACAAAATGTCTAGAAATTGTTACATAGTTAATGCCCAAGAAATACAAAAAAAAATCTATGAGACCTATAGGAGTTGTTCCCAAAAGTGAACAAATTTGAAATAACACAATAACATAGTTTGTAACCACAATTTAGTAAATCATGGTTACAAACTAAGTTATTGTGTTATTTCAATTAATAATATTATGTCAAACCACAAAGTTACTGTTTTCTACCAAAAAGAATTAGAATGAGTTAATATTCTGTAAATAGATATTTCAATCGATGATTTCACTGTTTTAACTAAAATTACAAGCTGAAATGTATTTTTGCCTAGTTATCCAGACGAAAAAAACTTTGCTAATTTCAGGACACCAGACTCACCTTTCAAGAATATTTAGCGAGACAAACACAAATTTTCTGCTTTGTAGTCAGATTAGTATTCAATTAGGGTTATAAATAGCATCAGTAAAATAAAATTATATCTGAATAATTTTACAAGTATTCTTACAGAAATTTCATGTTAGGGGAGGTTTACAAAACAATTAAAAATTGTAACATAAATAAAACATATATTTCTACATAATGTAAAGGGATAAAAACAATAACAAAACTGACAGAATGTAATGAAATCACTTAGATCGTTGAAGTTTAGGATTTGTGTTGTATCTTATTCCTAATTACCAAAATATTTAATCCTCTCGGAGTACGAATCATACTTGAAGATTGTGATATTTCTTCCAAATAATAGTATAAACGGTTTCTTTAGTTAACTGCTGCCTCTAATAAGATATTCACTAGTCAGTTAGATCAATAAGTGTCCAAATAGAGTTGCAGTTTTATTAATTAGGAGTCCGTTTCATTGGCGTTGAAATAATCTGAGGTTTTGAAAGTTTTTGGAGCCACATAGGTGAAGCTCTCTGGTTTTGTATCTGCGGTATTAGTGTTTAAAGGAAACTCTTTAGAAAGTTTACTCAAGAATGGTTTAAAGAGATTCTTCAGCTTGTTGTCTGGAACTCCGATTTGAACTTCGGCTAATTCTACTTGTTTTTCCACCAATGCCAAATCATCGTGTACTTTATTAACAAACAACTGTAAACTGTCTATTCTCTGGGTGAGTACAGTTATTTCTCCGGTAAATTCTGAAATTCTTGAAAAAGTATTGGTGGAGACGTTCTGTCCCTCCTGCTCTACCATTTTCATCAAACTTTCGAATTCTTCAAGTCTTGTTTGCAGTTCGTCTATCGTGTCGTGTATGGGCTGCAGATCTTTCTGCACATCCAACTTCACGTAATTTGCATAGTTATTTGCAATGTTTTCTAACATTTTAAGCACTGTGATAATCACAAAACAATATTTTTGTTGACTTTGACAGTCCAAGCAAGACGTCAAAGATATTTCCTACAATTTGACAGATGTTATCTGTATTGCCATGTGAGATAAACATTTAGAAAGTTTATCTTTTGAAATTATTACCTTAAAAGTAAGTTCTCACTTAGTCATTAGGACAATAATAATCCACTAGAGCAGATACCGAACGGAACTAGTCATTTTGAAGGTGATGAAAAAAAAACTAGCCTTGAAACCCAACCTAACCTAGTTCTTTTGTTTATGTTAATCTTTTAGTAAATTGAAAATAATTTTATTTGGATAATTTTCAAACCTAAGTATAATATTATGTGGTTGCGTTAACCCACCATATATTATGGTGTTTTTTTATTGATTTTTAATGATATCAATAAGTTAATAATTAAGCACACTGAACGAATGGAAAAAAAAACAATTTATTGCTGATTGATTATAAGTCTTTTAGGCATCTGTTGCATTTATTTTGAAGCTTTGGTAAAAGGGAGATTATTTTGAAAGAGTTACACCAAAGCAAAAATAGATGTCGCAACTTTATTAGATTTTAGAAAAGTTAGCAGTACATTGCAAATAAATTATGAACTATGTATCGAATTCATAATTTATTTGCAATTCGTCGATTTCTTTATATTTATATATATTTTGATCTGTCAATAAAATACATAAGAAAGGGACTACTTTTTTGACCTATGCTAGACAATATGTTATTATTTATTATAATATTTATGAGTTCATGACAATAACAAATAATTACGTGGTCCTCGATTTTTGTGTAGGTAGGTACCTACCTTTTTTTTACATTAACTTCACACAGAAGGCCCTGAGGAAAATAATTTAGTGCCTATGTCATCTTTGAAGGTGCTGTGTGGAGGGTGTTTTTGAGGTGAGGAAGGAGTGAACATGGGTCTTGAAGAGACCCATGTTGTAGGAGGCAGGAAACACAGAGGCCGGCAAATCGTTCCACAGCCGAGCTGTTGAACTCTACCTACCAACCGTATCAAGAAATTTGTCCAGCGATGTAGGCCCTCCTGCGCACAAAATGATTTGTTTTTTTATTTAAACATTTGCCTAAAACATTGGTGATTTTTTGTGGAAATGCAAATGTTTCGAGCAGGCTCTCCTGCGTAAAAAATGACTTTTTATAAAATTTTCCAAAAAAAACTTTTTATAAACAATCTTTTTTAATAATACCATAATAGCCTTATATTAATTTTGAAATGTTTTTTGGCAATACTCAATAAATCTAACTTTTTTACAACGATTTCATACTGCTTAGAAACGTATATACATTGCAACTTATTTATTAATAATAAATAAGTTGGAAGTTGGTACAAATACTTAGAAGTTTCTTCGTTCGATCCGCAGCATAACAAACAAAAGAAGGGAGGATAAAGGATAAAGAAGACCGTAACTCAGTGTAAGAGTAGTAATAGCTACCAAAGCAATATAGATCGTAGAAATATTATTTGATGAATGTCAGTTCGTTTCTCCGCTGGTCCTAAAAAGGCAGATCAGAATAAAGGAGATCCGTATCATTTATTATTTTCCTTATCGTTGCACGTTACAAATTTTTTTAAACTTATTTCCTGGATCTTTTCGTAAATCTATCTATCTGAAATGTAGAAATCTAGGTTATACTCTTTATTCTATGGAAACTAGGGGTATTTAAACACCTCTTATAATTTCTATCTAATATTTCAGTTCTTTGAACTTACGGTGACCGGACAACTCAACAAAGTGGTATTTCGTCACTCTTTTGAAAAATAATCAAAAGTGATGAAAACACTGTATAAATAGGTTATGTCGGTTATGGATTAGGTTATTGATTTTTTTCATCACTTTTAATGACTTTTCAAAGGGGTGTTGAAGTGCCACTTTGTTGAGTTGTCATAGAACCGAACTTATTACGATCACCACAAAATTTGAAGATTTTTATTTAGGTAGGTAGGTACTTTATTTTATTATTAAGAGGAAACCGGGCGGCGTATTTCCCGTACGTAAGACGTACAGACATATTTAGTCTTTTTAATATTTTTATTTTAAAATTAATTTGTTTTTCTTTTCAAATTACTACGAGGGTTGCGGTCGTGTCAGCCAGGGCGCGCCATATTTTTAAGACCCCCCACTTCAACACCCTGTAACTTTTTAATTTAATATTTTTTCGTTTGATCGAGTTTTTTAACATTAACTCCACACAGGAGGCTCTGAGGAAAACAATTTCCCTCAGGGCCTATATCATCTTTAAAGATGCTATGTGAGGGGTGTTTTTGAGGAGAGGGAGGAGTGAACATGGGACTTGAAGAGACCCATGTTGTAAGAGGGAGGAAATACAGAGGCCGGCAAATCGTTTCACAGCCGAGCTGTTGAACTCAAGAACGAGTCGTAGAAACGACCCGTTCTCATGTGACTAATGTCAACCGTGTACAAATGTTGGGCACGCGTTTAGCGTGTTTTCCGACTATGCACCGGTGCTGAGGGGAGTATTCTTTTTTTTTTTTTTGTTTTAGGCAATTCACCCTGGAGAGAGTGCTTTGTGCCGGTAATATTTAAAATGGATAAGAAATTTCGGTTAATCTAATGGGAAAATAATAAAACAAATTAAATATTGGACTCATTTAGATCACTAAAACAAATTAAATATTGAATTCATTCAGGTTAATAAACTTACATAAAGCTGTATGAACACGAGAATCGTTAAGAGATAAAAGGTATGAAATATTAAGGGGGGACTGGTGTGTGATTTTAATAAGCCGTCGGTATATGTTCTTGAAAGATGAATGGTTTTTACAGTTAAAGAAAACGTGGTCGAGGGTTTCCTCTTCCACACCACACTGGCAGAACGGATCATCTAAAACTCTAATTCTAGACAAGTGAGATGCAATTGAACAGTGGCCAATTCTCATTCTCGAGATACATGAAATGAATCGTTTTGAAAGTTTTTTACCGTGAAACCATGGCTTAGCAGGGATATGGTTTTGAATTCCCGCATAGAAAGATCCAGTTCTTATTTTGGAGACTGCCCAATTTTCTTCCCAGGCACGAGTCATATTGGATTTAAGAATCGGAAAGACATCGGATATAGGAATTCTAAAATTTAGTGGAATAGTTCCGGAATCTGAACCAGATTTGGCGAGAAAATCGGCCATCTCATTACCCTCGATACCCAAATGGGCAGGGACCCAGGCCAATATCGTCTCAAACCCAGATTCACTAAGAGAATTGAGAAGATTTTTTATTTTACATATAATATTGTCTTCCGGATAACGTAAAATATTTGACCTAATTTTAGTTAGAGCACTTAGCGAATCAGTACATAGTAAGGCTCGATGAATGTTGAGAACCTGAATTTGATTTAGCGCTTGTTCAATTGCAAAACATTCGGCTGTAAATATGGAAGCTTCTTTCGGTAATTTATAAGTGAGATTGATGTTGAATTCTGGACTATATATAGATGCTCCACATCTTTTATTTTCAAATTTGGAACCATCCGTGAAAAGGATGGAAAATCCAGGGAATTTCGAAGCCACTATGCTTTTAAAGCAATCATCCACATTTTGAAATTTATTTGGGGAAGATAAAATATTCTTCCGAAAGACTGATGTTATTGTGTTCGGCATAAAAGTGATTGCCTTAAATGGAATATTGTATATAGGAAGATTGGAAACTTCTTGAAGATATTGGAGGGAAGATGATAGAGAATTATAGAGATGAAAACTTTTAATTAAGAGAGGAAAACATTGTTTTTCTCTCAATCTTTTGTTAGAATTCAAATTAACACTTAACCTATTAAGACTTTGTTTAATAGGATGATGTGATAACGATAAAGCCTTGAAAATATATTTATTGGCAAGGAATTGCCTTCTGAAATATAATGGAGGCTCCACACATTCCACCTGAAGCGCATTAATTGGAGAAGACTTCATAGCTCCAATAATCATTCTGAGGGCTTTTGATTGAATTCTTTCCATTTTCTTATCTAGATATTTAGGGAGTGGGTCAAAAAGAAATGAGCCATAATCCAAGTGGCTCCGAACTAGGGAATTATACATTAATTTAAGAGTGGTAGGATGAGATCCCCACCATACTCTGGAAACTGCTCGCATCATATTAAGTCCCTTTTCACACTTTGTAGAAATTATCTGAATGTGTGGAAGCCAGGAAAGTTTATGGTTCAAAAGAAGACCAAGGAATTTGATTTGAGTAGCGGTTTGTAGAGGCACATTATCAAAAGAAATTGAGAATTGGGGAATTTTTCTTTTGCGCGTGAAAGCCACGACCCTTGTTTTAGATGCCGCCAGATTCATCCCATTTAATGACAACCAGCTTTTAATATATTGTAAAGCCAAATTCATTTCCTTAGCTGCAAGAATAATATTTTTATGTAACAAATATATAAGGATATCATCCGCAAAGTAAAGACGCTTGATAGAAAAAGGAATTACTGAGTCTAGGTCGCTTATATAAATATTAAACAACAGAGGACTAATAACAGAACCCTGGGGCAAACCTCTCCATAGTTTGCGCCTTAAGCATTTAGAGGAAGACTCAATAATAATGGACCTATCTGAGAGCAAATTAATAATAAATTGGACTAATTTCGGGGGGATTTGTTTTTTAATTAGCTTTTCTTTCAAAACATTCAGTAAAACATCATCGTAAGCTGATGAAAGGTCAAGGAATGTGGCCAATGTATAAGAATTTAGGGATTGGGAAACTCGGATATCAGTTGTGAACAAACTTAAATTATCCATTGTAGATTTCTTTTTCCGAAAACCATACTGATTTGGTGAGATAATATCTTGACTTTCAACAAACCACTCTAATCTGTTCTTCATCAACCGCTCCGCTACTTTCATCAAACATGATGAAAGAGCAATAGGCCGATAAGACGAAATTTCAGATGGATTTTTTCCAGGTTTTAAAATGGGAATGATTTTTTGAGTTTTCCAATCATCCGGAATTAGTCCTGTTTCAAACATATTATTAATAAGAGATAAGAAATATTCAACCGCCATATCAGAAAATGATTTAATGAAACTATTAAGTATTCCATCGGGACCCGGAGCAGAGTCAGAAAGGGTTCTTATTACTAGTTTCATCTCATCAATGGAGAAAGGAGCATCTAGCCAGTTAGAGTGAGATGGATATGGCTTAATAGAAGGCATTTCTTCACATCCGGCCACTGATGGGGGGGCTATTTTATCCGCAAATCCTATAAGAATTTCTTCTGATATATGCTTGGTTCTCGGCGGAGAATACGATGATCCGAATTTTTTTAAGCTAGACCAAACTGAAGATTGGGGAGTTTCCGGAGACAGGTTCTCACAGAACTTCCGCCATCCAGCGCGTTTTTTATTTTTCAAAATTCGTTTGGTTTCTGCCTGGGCTTTTTTAACTGATAAAAAATTTTCTAGTGACATACACTTACGAAAAGAGGAAATTGCTTTTTTATGAGAGTTGACGGAGCGAGTGCATTCCTCGTCCCACCACGGAGTAGAGTGTTTTATTTTAATGTTCGCATTGCGTTTCGGGATGGATTTTTCTGCTGCATTTATAACCATAGAGGGAAACGTCTCACATTGCAATCTGATGTCTCCCGGGGACGATTTTTTTTTAAAATTAATAAGGTTATCTAGTTCAGAAGAGAAAGTGCTCCAATTCGCATCATTTATTCTAAATTTGAGAATATTTTTAACTGGTGGAGGATAAGTGTTAGATTGATGTTGGAATCGGATTATAATTGGAAAATGATCACTAGAGAGGGGATCGTTTAGGATGTCCCAAGAGCATTTAGATGCTAACGAATATGAACAAAGAGATAAATCAACAGCACTTTTCCGTTGATGAGGGGGGGTGAATCTGGTTGGAGATCCGTCATTTAAAAAACATAGGTTATGGGTATCAATAAAATCTAAAAGATTGCGGCCAGAACGATTTGTTATTTTGCTACCCCAAGAAGGGGAATGTGCATTAAAATCTCCAAGGATCATAAAAGGGGAACAAATCTGGGTTAAGATTGGTGCCCATTCATTTTCAATAAAAGTGGTAGAGGGAGGAATATATATTGATAATATTGTGATATCAGATAAGACAGCTGCTATTATCTGGATATCGTCGGAGGGAGTATGTATATTAATTTGTTTAAACGGGATAGAATTATGGATTATCAGAGCCGTGCCGCCTTTACCATCCGGTCTGTCGTGTCTGAGACAATAATAACCCGGAATTCTTAAGTGAAAGGAGGGTTTTAACCACGTTTCAGAAATGGCGGCCACTGAAACGTCGTGTTCGTCGAGTAACTGAATTAGGTCAGATTTGTTAGCGAAGAGGCTTCTACTGTTCCACTGAAGAATTTTGTTCAGTTTCGAAGTCATTGGGGAGGCAAGATAATAAAGATTTAATGTAATCGGCAGCGTTGGACGGTACAGTATTGTTGTTTGTAAGGATAGAAATTAAAAGGGTAATTAAAGTTTGTATAAAAGAATTATTATTCAATATTTCGGGGAGAGCAGGAGGGGATGTATTACTATTAATGGCACACCCATTGGGGGTCCGAGATTTGGCATTCCCATTCGGGCTGGTCAAAATATTATTCAATTGTTTTTTATCAAGGTAAGGAGTATATTTTGGGTTGGGTTTGACTGGCTTGAGAATGGTTTCTCTGTGAGAAGATGACGTTGAATTTAAAAAGGTGGTTGATTGGAAAGGAGCTGAGGACGATGTCATCTCTGCGAATGATTTTTTCGCAGGAGAGAATAACTTTGAGGCCTGGAAGTACGAAATGTTGTCGGTAGCCATTTTATGTTTTATGTTCCTCTGTCTTGTCAATTCCGGACAGGCTAGACTGACCGCGGTATGTGCACCCGAACAGTTAATGCAAATGGGATTATTGGAAGATTTTGGACATTGATCAAATGGGTGACCTTCTCCGCAAAAGTAACAACGTGGAGGGGAGCGGCATACGGATTTTGTATGTCCAAACCGGCAGCAATTGAAGCATTGAACAGTTGGAAATTTATAAACTTCGACGGGAAGCGAGGAATAATAAATAAACACACGAGACGGAAGGGATTGTCCCTCAAATGTAACAACAACAGATTGGGAAGGTTTCCAGATCGTGTTCCCATCAGTAGAATCCTTGTAGTTCAGTCGACGTGCTTTTATTACTTTCGGGGTTCCTTGGGAATTATTCAAAGCATCAACAATTTCAGCCTCTGGGATCTCCGTGGGTATTCCTCGAACAAGACCCATTCTCGTAAGGTTAAATGACGGGATGAACGATTTATATTTATGGTTTGAGAGCGAGTCAATTTTTTTTACAAATCCATTTGCGGAAGCGGCAGTATTAAACTCGATAGATAATTTATATCGCCCTTCCGGTTTAATTGAACCGTTAACAATACCAAGGTTATTATTTTTTGAGTCAAATAAGAATTTTCCAAAATCTAAAGGATGAATAAGTTTTCCTTGTTCAGTTCTCTGAACAATTACGATAAAAGGACCGGAAGCGGAAGCAGGATAAAGTAAGTCAGTACTTTTTGTATTATCACTAGCTAAAGTACTTGTCTGGGTGTTACTATTGGGGTTAAGGTCGTTAGAGGTCGAGGTTTGTTGAATCGGCGGTATAGTTTTAACTTTCGATGGGATGTAAAGGCTATGCGATGGTCGTCGTTTACGAGATGGAAGCGTAATAGAAGCCTGGCTAGTGGTAGATTCCGAATCAGAAAAATCTAATATCGATCCTGGGTCGGGAGGTCTATCTTCGTCTTCCTCCATTGTATAAAAAAAAACTTAACTTTTAAAAATTAAACTGAAAAAATAATACGCAGTCTATTTCATTGACTGTACAAACAAAAACGGATTAGCCGTAAGTAGGAATGCAAACAAATAAGTATACGATAAACAGAATTAAATAAAATGTAACAATAATCTCTTATCTGTATGAGGCACGGGAACGGGCGAACGGCACTAAGCAATAGGTAAGGTACACACAACCACTGTTGACCGCGGCTCGAATCGGACTCGGAGTATTCTTTAATGTTTAAAAAATATTTTGTAAAATAATGGCTACAAAAATATTATTGTTTTTTTTAATTGCACCAGAAAAAACACCTGCAAATCATGCTTCTAGACTAGAATACCCCCTTAAACTATATTTTATAAGTGGCACCGCGTCCAAAACATTATTATTTTATGCGGAATAAATTTTAAAAAAACTGCGATATCGCTTTAGTAATTCTCGTAGGTGTGGGTACTAAAGCATAACATAAAAATTTCATTTTCCTTTTTATTGTAAAAAAATATATTTTTAAAAAAAAAAATTAAAAGAGACTTGAAGGAACATTTTTTTGGTGACCGAACAACTCAGAATGAAATCAACTAGTCAATAAAAATCACAAAAAATTGGTTAAATAGGTTACGTTAGGTTAGGTTATGGGCTATTTTTCAATAAAAAAAAATGCATAGCTTTTTCAAAGAGGTGTTGAGTTGACACGATTCTAAGTTGGTATGGAACCCAATTTTTTCCATCTCCTCAGCTGCGACAACGCGATGCGAATACCTAACTACAATAATTTTCCTTTACCCCCAGTGAAAACATTTTTGTTTTTGTGGCCAGAAACCATAAGTCCTTGACGGAAATACTCTAGAACAGGGTGGCCAACTTGATTAGACCCAAGATCTACTGTTTATTGACTAAACCCTGTGCTATCTGAGGCTGGGGGGGAGAGAGTGGCCCGCCAAATTTTCACAATAAATAGTAATAATATCTTGTAAAAATACAAATTTCATTTAAACCAGATTTTTGTTATCCAGATTTTTTTTCAGAATATAACGATAAATTAAATAACGTATGGCAGATTCATAGCGCACCGAGTGAATCTCCGCAAAATTTTGAGAAATTGACTGTTATTTGGGGACTCTTACGCAGAATAAAACCTGCGTTGTGTTCTAAACACAATGTTAAAATTCGAGATGCGAAATCCTATTACGTGGCATTCTCGATTTCCGAGAGCAGTTATAAATTTGAAGGATAATTTATATTCATGATTTTTATTGGAAGAATACTCGTCAAATATGATTATAAAAATCGTTATAAAATGAGGTCGTTATAATTTTTTTTTCTTGAAATCACTAAAGAGATTTTCGAAGTCTGATAACACTCCTTAATTTCTGCTGTCATCTTTGATGCTTACAAATTGTTGAAATTTCTTCTTAACGTGATGGATCGGCATTTGAAAATCACACGTATACCCGCAGCTCTTGTGCGGGTTCTTGTGCGGCTACGGGTCCGAGTTCTTGTGCGGCTACGGGTCCGAGTTCTT
Source organism: Glyphotaelius pellucidus (assembly GCA_936435175.1). Taxonomy (NCBI): domain Eukaryota; kingdom Metazoa; phylum Arthropoda; class Insecta; order Trichoptera; family Limnephilidae; genus Glyphotaelius; species Glyphotaelius pellucidus. The sequence goes on from OW386551.1 coordinate 25,056,398, forward strand.
GTGCGGATGCGGGTTCTATTGGGTTCGAGTCCTTGGCCGGTCCGTGCGTCCGATCGACTGGACTAATAGCCGCGATCGACCGGTTGGCCATCCATGCTCTAGAATCTGGAAAACTTCGAAGCCGCAGGGTAAAGGGGAAGATGTATGAAAAATTGCAGAACCTGACATCCCATTTCCTGGCTCATCAAATACTCACAAAATCATAAGCCGTTATAATTGCATTGACAATATAAAAATAGTTCATTGTATACCGCTTTGCTTACAAATCATTTCGAAATACAAAATGCTTACAAATCATGTCATACAAGATGGCTGCCAGGAAATTTCCCCTCACCCTTCCCCTCGCATTAAGGCTCTATCCAGGGATTTTTAGGTTCATGCCAAAAAATATCTATTTATGATGTGTCGGATTTGATATTTTTTATTAGGCCAATAAACTGTTCCCATTTGAACGTTGTTTTTTTTATGTTCAGGTTTGGTACTTACCTACACAAAAGGAAATGCACATACTAAACAACCGTATGGATAACATTTACGAATAGGTGTGTGTCAATACACTTTATAATTACTTATTCGATATTTATTTTACCCCCTTCGCCCCTTCTCAGGCTGTGGCCAAAAACAGGGGAAAACTGTTTTTTCTGTTATTAACCCCGGCGCAAAAAAGGGGTGTTATAGTTTGACGTGTCTGTGTGTCCGTGTCGTAGCTCCTAAACGAATGAACCGATTATGTTGCGTTTTTTTGTTTGAAAGCTTTTTTTTTTTTACATTAACTCCACACAGGAGGCCCTGAGGAAAATAATTTCCCTCAGGGCCTATGTCATCTTTGAGGATGCTGTGTGGAGGGTGTTTTTGAGGAGAGGAAGGAGTGAACATGGGTCTTGAAGAGACCCATGTTGTAGGAGGGAGGAAACACAGAGGCCGGCAAATCGTTCCACAGCCGAGCTTTTGAACTCAAGAACGAGTTTTAGAAACGACCCGTTCTCATGTGACTAATGTCAACGTGTACAAATGTTGAGCGCGCGTTTGGCGTGTTTCCCGACTGAGCACCGGTGCCGAGGGGATCAATGACGCTAGTTCCTCGGAGCATCTTCCATTGCAATACCGGTAGAACGAGGCGTAGACAAGGGTAGACAAAGCTGATCGTGACGTGATCGAGATGGTTCTCAGCTACAATTCATGAAAATCTGTTCAGGCGTTTCAAGAATATCAACTCTTTTTTAAGAGTTTTTTTGGGTCGGGGGTTACTTAATTACTTTAAATTATTTCGTATGGATGTTTACAATAAAACTTGAACAAATCTCTATAATCTCTGTCCGTTAGATTGGTATAATTTACGTGTGCGTAGCTTAGAATAAAATAATAAATGCCGAAATAGATATGAATATAAATCAAATTTGCGTAAATTGCTTATGCGTAGTTGCGTATTTTCTAATTGCGTTAAAAAATTTTTTAAACTTTTATTTTTATTATTTTTTTAACTATACTTTAATTTTAATTGAATTTAATTTCTAATTTAAGAAATGTAATATATTGCATAAAAATAAAAATAAAAATTAATTGTAATCAACTGTTAAACTATTTTACATAAATAAGTCGTTGGATACCATTCCAATTATTTTAAAGGTTTATGTTTTATGCTATAACTAACTAGCTCTTATAAATTACACTTTGTTTTATTTATTAGGTCTTATTATTGATTATATTTATATGTATTTTGCTTAATTGCATTGGTTTTTTATAAGTACAACTAATACCATTATATTTTTTAAATCTCCGCTTTATACTTTCATGTTGTACTTTCTTTTTTTACATACTACGAGTATTTCAGGCTTATATCGTACTGAATCATCGTATAAGTATTTTGCTAATTTGCATAAAATTTTATTTTATATTTATATTCGTGCGTTGTTTTCATACAATTACTACAACTGCTTTTATCTTTTTAAACTTTTACTGTAATCAATTTGTAATTTTTTTTTTATGTAAAAGCCCACTAGGGCGTAAATAAATAAATAAATACATATTACTTTTACAAATTTAATACAAAAACACAATATAAATAATGTGCACACTCATTAAAATTAAAATAATTTTGGAACTCTGATCCAGTGAATTCGGATTTGCTTTGAATAAGTGTAATTTTCAAAATTTGGAAATGTGAACTGTGCGAAGAATACAGTCAAGCGATAAAGTGCCTATCGGTAATCCAATATTTGAAAAATAATTTTAATTGTTATTTTCAAAATTGAAACTGATGTGTCAAGTATTCAGATAAAGTGTAGGTCTACCATCCTAATTTGACTTCATTACAGTACTCACACAGGTAAGAAGTTAGAATTTAATAAAAATAAAAACAATCAATGGTTATTTCACAAGCGTGTTAACGGGTTAGATGGGCCTAAAAATTAGATTTTTTCCCTTTATCTAACAACACAGTAAATCTTCGCTAGTTTTGCTCCGATTTACTTGAAAATTTGACACAATACTCTCGACATGTTTTACATTTAGGAAAAAAAAATAAAAATGAGTTTTAAAACCTTACCCACTCCCCTTAAGGGGTTTCCGGAAACCAGGCCCCACCGGCTGATTTTTCCGAATTAGATTATCACCGGGTTTCAATTAGAAATATATATGTGGATTATTATAATGTAAAGATTATCGCGATGTTTCTATTAGCATGATAATTTTTTTTTACATGAGCTCCACACAGGAGGCCCTGAGGAAAATAATTTCCCTCAGGGCGTATGTCATTTTTGGGGATGCTGTGTGGAGGGTTTTTTAAGGAAAGGAAGGAGAGGAGAGTTCTGAGAAGGAAAAGGGTTTAAGGGGTGGGTAGGAATCTGGGGTTCAGTGTGTCGTGGTCATCTGCCGCCAAGACCAAACAAACCTCACCCCATGAACCCGGGCACCCCTGCTAAATCACCAAACGTAGCGAACCACTTGGGGCGACCTATGGCAGAGGTGTTGGTTATCCAATAAAGGTTCCCGGAGCGGCGGTGCTCAACACTTCGAATAAAATAATTTATACATTACACTTTTGAAAAATTGAGAAAATAGGTTTTTTTTCGTAGCTACGAGACCCATGTGACCCCCTATAGCAGGACTTCCCAACCAGGGGGCGTAGAGAAATGTCAGGGGGGCATAATAGGTATGTTTGCATTTGCGAAAAAAAAATCTATTTAACGTGTAGGTAAATTAACTGTTCCGAATTGCCATTCAATCGCTGCTATACAAGTTTCACCGATACTATCGAGATGTTAATTCCACCAATATGGCACATTACCAGAAACCCATTTGTTACCGATGTCTTACAATTACCTGAAGAAGTTTCAGTAAGAATTTTTAGAAACAAAGGCTGACTCGACCATGAAAGACGACTTTCATCTCTTGACATTAGAGAAATTTTGGATCAAACTATTCCTTGTTAATCAGAAAGTTGCTTCTCTTGCTTTGATAATACTTATTCCATTTTCGTCCACTTATTTATGCAAGACAGGTTTTTCAGCTCTAGCCTTAATAAAAACTAAACAGCGAAATCGCCTTGCCGTCCTAGAATCGACCAACTGGTACAGAGCATGCAAGCTCAGGTATTTCATTAGTACTTTAAAAGTTTTTATTTATTTGTTCTAAAATTACTTTGAAAGTTGTTAGACATTATCTATTTATAAAAATATAATTTTAATAAATAAAAAATAATTAGAATAATATGTATAATTCAAATAAAACTAAGAAATGTAAATGTAAAAGTAATTCTGCCCTATAGTAATTAATGATTAAAAGTGTACCCACTATTCTATTAAAGATCCATAATATATCGTTGCAAAAATCTGAGGGAACTTGAATCTCTAATGAATAAAGATCTCGCAAAACTAGCTAAATGGCTGCGAATAAATAAATTAAGCCTCAATGTCAAAAAAACTCACTACCTCACTTTCGGGAAAAAGGACTACACGAGCATGAATATTATTCTTGGAAATGAAAAGCTCCAAAATGTACAAGTAACAAAATAATTGGGGTTATTCATAGATTCTAACCTGTCGTGGAACTCCCATGTTGAACATGTAAAATCCAAAATTTCCCCGATAACTGGTGTACTCTATCGACTTCAAGATGTGCTCCACGTAGCTCTACTGCGTGCCACATATTATGCTATGATTCACTCTCACCTAAGTTATCTAGTTAGTATCTGGGGAACCATAACTAAGAAGCAAATATCCGAAATAAAAGTCATCCAAAATAGAGCTATAAGAAACATAAACCATCTACCATGGGATAAACACGTCAAAGATATAAATGACAACTGACACTGATCCAAATACTTCCTTTTACGATTCTGCCAAAATATAGCATCACCACTGCCATCCTACAAATAATTCAACACTCCTCACACACCAACACTAAACCAGCCTTTAATTCCGATATACACCAGCACAAAACACGATCACAAAATCAAATACACCTATCATCATCTACTCGCACGACTAAATTTGGAATTAACTCCTTACAATACGTCGCACACACGCAATACAACGCACTATCCAATGACCTAAAACTTCCAGCATCAAAAAAAAAAACATTGGCAAAGGCTCTAAAAGCGTATTTTCTCAGCAGCTTTATTAACCTGTGACGAATTTAGCTATCTTATCATTGAAGAAGAAGATAACATTTATAATCTAAATGAAAATATGAAAGAAAACAAGACACAGAAAAATAGAAAAAGACAATGGTCGCAACTGGGACGCGAACCCAGACCTCTCGTCTTACCGGGACGCTATTCAGGTTAGGTTAGGTTAGGTTAGGTGCCACGGTCAACAGTGGTTGTGTGTACCTTACCTATTGCTTAGTGCCTTTCGCCCGTTCCCGTGCCTCATACAGATAAGAGATTATTGTTACATTTTATTTAATTCTGTTTATCGTATACTTATTTGTTTGCATTCCTACTTACGGCTAATCCGTTTTTGTTTGTACAGTCAATGAAATAGACTGCGTATTATTTTTTCAGTTTAATTTTTAAAAGTTAAGTTTTTTTTATATAATGGAGGAAGACGAAGATAGACCTCCCGACCCAGGATCGATATTAGATTTTTCTGATTCGGAATCTAACACTAGCCAGGCTTCTATTACGCTTCCATCTCGTAAACGACGACCATCGCATAGCCTTTACATCCCATCGAAAGTTAAATCTATACCGCCGATTCAACAAACCTCGACCTCTAACGACCTTAACCCCAATAGTAACACCCAGACAAGTACTTTAGCTAGCGATAATACAAAAAGTACTGACTTACTTTATCCTGCTTCCGCTTCCGGTCCTTTTATCGTAATTGTTCAGAGAACTGAACAAGGAAAACTTATTCATCCTTTAGATTTTGGAAAATTCTTATTTGACTCAAAAAATAATAACCTTGGTATTGTTAACGGTTCAATTAAACCGGAAGGGCGATATAAATTATCTATCGAGTTTAATACTGCCGCTTCCGCAAATGGATTTGTAAAAAAAATTGACTCAAACCATAAATATAAATCGTTCATCCCGTCATTTAAACTCACGAGAATGGGTCTTGTTCGAGGAATTCCCACGGAGATCCCAGAGGCTGAAATTGTTGATGCTTTGAATAATTCCCACGGAACCCCGAAAGTAATAAAAGCACGTCGACTGAACTACAAGGATTCTACCGATGGAAACACGATCTGGAAACCTTCCCAATCTGTTGTTGTTACATTTGAGGGACAATCCCTTCCGTCTCGTGTGTTTATTTATTATACCTCGCTTCCCGTCGAAGTTTATAAATTTCCAACTGTTCAATGCTTCAATTGCTGCCGGTTTGGACATACAAAATCCGTATGCCGCTCCCCTCCACGTTGTTACTTTTGCGGAGAAGGTCACCCATTTGATCAATGTCCAAAATCTTCCAATGATCCCATTTGCATTAACTGTTCGGGTGCACATACCGCGGTCAGTCTAGCCTGTCCGGAATTGACAAGACAGAGGAACATAAAACATAAAATGGCTACCGACAACATTTCGTACTTCCAGGCCTCAAAGTTATTCTCTCCTGCGAAAAAATCATTCGCAGAGATGACATCGTCCTCAGCTCCTTTCAAAACCAGCCTTTAATTCCGATGTACACCAGCACAAAACACGATCACAAAATCAAATACACCTATCATCATCTACTCGCACGACTAAATTTGGAATTAACTCCTTACAATACGTCGCACACACGCAATACAACGCACTATCCAATGACCTAAAACTTCCAGCATCAAAAAAAAAAACATTGGCAAAGGCTCTAAAAGCGTATTTTCTCAGCAGCTTTATTAACCTGTGACGAATTTAGCTATCTTATCATTGAAGAAGAAGATAACATTTATAATCTAAATGAAAATATGAAAGAAAACAAGACACAGAAAAATAGAAAAAGACAATGGTCGCAACTGGGACGCGAACCCAGACCTCTCGTCTAACCGGGACGTGCGCGTTATCCAATTTCGCTATTGCCACCTTCTGTCAAACCGTTATATTTGTCAATCTCATATTTCAAATATTTAGAATCAACAATATTATCTTCAACTTGGTATGTTTTTAGGTTTTCACGGCCAAAAAGTATTTTTGTTATTGTTTTTGGGGTGTTATGCCGTGTTTCGCTACCTCCTTCTTTAGCCAACGTTTCGGACAGCGTTACAGTGTCCATCATCATCAGCTCATCTGCCCTGATGATGGACACTGTAACGCTGTCCGAAACGTTGGCTAAAGAAGGATGTAGCGAAAACGGCATAACACCCCAAAAACAATAACAAAAATTATCTTCAACTAGTTCTTTTTTCCATATTAAGGGCAACTACTCTTTTTATTGGAAACAATCATTCTAAGAATTGGTTTGTAACCTGAATAGCGTCTCGGATAAATGTATCCGAATTCATTCATATGGAACTATTGAATTTGTATGAAAGTCTAAATGAATATTCAATTTTTAATAATTTTTTAGCTATCTTACTTTGTAATTCCTGTACATTCTCCGTATAAATATTACTAACTATATCAAGTGTGTCTAGTCCATTTTAAAATTATGTACTGTTCATTAAACTCCCATTGAATTTCGTGTTCTTGTGTAAAAATAATTTTCTTTTACTTTTTCTCAAATTTTTAAATTTCTTTTCTTTTCTTTTATTTGTGTAATGTTGTCCTTTCCGAAATGAGTTTTACTAAACTCATTGGGAGTTCTATATTATAAATGTTATGTAATATATTATCACTAATAAATAAATAAATATATTGTATCTGTATTGTACCTATTTGAAATTCAAGTAATTAATTTAGTTAATATAAAAAAATATATATATATATGTTTTTAATGTGTGGTTAAAGAAGGAGGTAGCGCAACAAGGCATAACATTCCAAAAACAAAAAACGAAAATGTATTTCTTACTTTCGGTGAAACTTAATTAAGGGGGGCGTGAAAATATTTTTTTTTGGTTCGGGGAGGCTCGGCGAAATAAAGGTTGGGAAACCCTGCCCTATAGTGCTTTGCCAAGCCGAATATTGTTTCATATTATTTTCATTAAAATACTGAAATAAGGTTGTTAAAATAGTTTATATGAATGTGATAATCTTCAGAATTGATTTATATATATTGACAGATATGTGCAACATGCATGTATCATCAGCATAATATGCAGTTTTATATATCCTATATGTATTAGTAGCATACGTATTCCAATAAATAAATGAGACGAAAAGTAAAATAAACAAATTGTGGCAGGAAAACTGACACAAATAAATCTATTACCCAATAACTGAGATTATGAGATCATGCACCGATCGAACTGGAACCAGTATGCATGCTAAGGACGCCCTGTGAGTTTCAAAACAAAATTATTTTACGAGCATCGTATACCCTTGTTGTCCCTCTTCCGCTAGTGACAATAAGTAGGCGTAAACAAGACAAAGGGCTGTTAATATGTTAACATATAATATGTTGTTTAGACGTAATCTGATGCATTTTTTTCGTATTAATGAAGATTTTTATAACACTGATAAATTGTTTATCAGATGCATTCACGGATGTGTTTTTGCACTTAGAATACAATAACAGAAGTGATGAGATACTGACATTTTACCTAATATTTTTCAGTATTGAAAGCGGTTAAACTTAATAATAAAAAACTTCTTGATTGTCGATGACGTCACACAAAATACAATCAATGCCTGTAGCAAAATAAAATGTTAGCTTATTGAGACTAGTGACGTCACACAAGCGAAACAATAGAAGTTCCTTATATCTTAATATCTAATACATATCCCGCGATTTTCACGGGTCTGCACTAGTATGTTAAGAGGAATATAAAGGCTAGAAATATTTCAATTCTCGTGCCTTCAAAATTTAAAATCGAGCGTCTTATTTGCACAAGGCAAGTAAGCGAAAAAGTGGTTTTTATGACTTATTTTGTGTATAATTTTATAAGAATGAAAAAAGTTAGAACATACAAACCTCAAAAACAGTCTTAGCCATAAAGGAGTATTTAAAAAAAAAAGTTTCTTACTTCATAGTTAAGTCACACAAAATTTTTTTTTTTGTGGTTTACGCTTATATTTTTTGTTATGTAATTAATAATTTTAATGTAATTCCAACACATAGAAAGGCTAGTAAAAGCGTCAATTTATCCGAAGTATATTTTTGATGTTCATAATGTAAACCGATTCGCCGTAAAGATTAATCTAAATAGTATCGAAACAGGATTTCACGTATAGCTTCATCTTAAAAAATGGTATCTCTACTCTTTATGACTCGTAAATAGATAAATAAACCCATCATCAAGCGAATACAACTTAATATTGTTTAGGAATGTATCCGACATCCGGCGTTTTATTCAACTGCGAACAATGAAAATCGTAATGGGAAACTGCTAAAATTGCTAATAATTTGTAGTCAGGCGGCCTCCGTGGTTGAGAGTAAGGCTCTCGATCAGCAATCCGAAGGTCACGGGTTCGAATTCCGGCGTGCGCAAGTAAATTTTATTTGGTTGATTCGTGATATTTCATAATTTATTAATTATTTATTAATAATATATATGTGGCAAATTCCAGAGTGGAAGATACTCCCTAGTGTAAGATTACCATTCAGAATTGAAAGGTTGTTGAAATGGCTTTAGCCGTGGTGGTAGTGATCAGATCCGAATAGCCAGGTACTTCCCCTGGCTATCTCTTCCCCATCTCCTTCCTCTCCCCATCATATCATAAGATACCGTAATCTCACTGGCTCCAGACGAGAGAAGTTGGGACTCTAGTGTGGAATTCACTTAAAAAAATGAGACAGAAGTTTACTGAAGCATTAATTAATAATTCTGTAAAATACTGGTAAATAAAGTATACTAGTTTGAACCGCCAACCCTCCCCCCTATCGGCCTCATTTTTGCGAATAGTACCTACTCGTATATTAAATTCCTGAAAAACAGAACTTAATTAATATGCCACGAGGGAGTTCACATATATAATCTCCTTCCAGATAATCTAAAAACGGAAAAGAATATAAAAACCTTTAAAAAAAAACTATTTAATATAAAAACCTTTAAAAAAAAACTATTTAAACTTAAGATGTTGGAACAAAATTAAAAACTACTATACTATATATGCTCTGTATTTTAGTTAAGAAAGCGAAATATTATATTTCTTTTAACTTAATAATAAAAAATTAAAAAAAATTACACTATCTCTCTTATCAAAGTGATGCAAATAATAAGTTGTGGTAAGCAGAGATCTCAAAAAATTTACTAACAAAATTTCAAACCCCCTTCTCCCTCCGCCCCGAGATCAAACCCCCCCTTAGGTTCGACCCCCCCCTATAAAAACGCAATACACCCTTGCAAAGAAAGCTTATATCGGAAAGGTACTTTCTTGGTGTAAAAGGCAGAATTTGCAGCACGGTAGGTACTAGATAGGTACCTAGCGAAGGTAGCGTTCGCGTGTTTACGCGCCATAGCAGTGAAGTTGGCCGCGCGCATGAGCGGAAAGTTTGGTTGGCCGAGTCGAGTGCTCGCACCGAGAGCGACTGCCCCGAATGCAGCGCCGCGCCGACCAACTTGTTGATTGTTCGTGCTTCAGTCAGTTCCCGAAAGCGGAGAGCGAGTGTCGTCCGCGCAGCGTGTATCCGCCCGGGGTTTCGCGATGTTTTTGCAACCGATAAAATGACAACAAGGAACAGTACCACGACGTCCTGTGAATGCAGATCGCTCCTTGTCATCTCCCAATAAACTCAGTGCTGCAGGAACATGGCTTCCGCTATCGCGGAAAGAGAAAATGCATTGTTCAAAAGTTTTTGTGCAAAGTTATAAGTTTATCGCGTAACCTACCTGAAAGGTGTGCCGCACAGACCCGTTCCGTGAAGCGGTCGCTTCAAACTTATCTATCGTGTGGCGGTTATATTTGAATCTGTGATAGTGTGAGTGCTCGTCACCTGTTATATCTGTGTGGGATGGTTCGTCATACTAGTGAAGTGCTTTTTTTATCTTTTGGATTAACTTTGAGAATGGGTGGAGTGCGGATCTTCCGCAAGGTGGTCACCGACATGCGTGGGAGCCTGATCGTAGCGGCGCTCGCCCTTTTGGCTCTGAGCACTGTCACCGCGTTGCAGACTAAAGGTAAACTAACTTACCTTCCCTTTACCTGCCTCTCTCCCTGGCACGGTACCTGGCCGCTCACCTTGCCGCGCTTTATCTACCTGAAGCCAGCGATCGAGCAAGCCTGCCAACAGCCAACAAACCAACCAACCACCCTCGCTGCTCGCAGATTCACTTATTCCTTTATAGATGTTTTGGTTTTTTCCTCATTCCAACTATGATTGTCTATTTCCGAGTTGAGTTATGTCTTGCCGTGCTACCTGACGTCATTATTTCATGTTTGTTTAGTCATATTGATTCACCTGTTTTAGATTCAGGTTGATGAGTCGTTCAATGGTAAATAATAAAGCAATAATGTCGAGAAGCGTCATGTCTCAAGAATGTTTGTAACCGAAAGAACGGTGGCTGCATTCTCTATAAGACTTCAGATATTCTGCTGTGTAGCTAGGTAGGTACTGTAGTTTATATCAGGGAGACTGACTTGTAAGCGACTTATTCATAAATATTTATCAGCGGTCGTACTACATAATCTATTCAAATGAAACACTGTGTTCATGTGTTCCATGATCGTCCAAGCGTAATGTTAGTTGAAGCACCTCTTTTGTGCATGCACATGCTTTAGACGATTTTTCTTTATAATTATTGTCACTTCGATCCGCTACTAGGTCGACAGTTTACCAAGAGTAAACACATGAAATCAACTCCACCTAAAAACTCATAAATTAAATGTAACAGTCACCTAGATAAATAGTAATCAGCACAACCAGGAAAATACTCAAAACGTATCTTCAATAATGATGATAAGATAAACTAACTCGTAGGTACCTACCTACCTGCTCGACTGTTTTTATAGATAATTAATATTAACTTTGAGATAAGGAGGTCTTCTTATAAGTACTCATGGCAGTAACGTGTAGCGTACCTTTTCTTACAATTTTTGTGATTTTAGAATAACGAAACAAATATGCATCTGTTATTTTTCAACTGAAATTTTATTTTTTTTTCTATCAAAACACAACTGAAGATCGAAAGAAATTGGGATTGGAAGAAAAGTGCCTTCCTAAAAAATAATTTTACAGATTTTACACAAAGAAAACATTTATTTGTTATTATTTTCCATCTATTTAAAAAAATATTTTATTTTTACCTACGACCACTATTCAATTTTTTGAAACTACACTTTGATTCAACTTAATTGTAATAAGAAACGGTACAGTACCATGTCCCAAAAAATAATGTTTAAGAGGTAAAAAAAAATATGTTTTGGAAAATAAAAAGAACATGTTTTTCGAAAACTTTTTATTGAGAAATTAAAAAGAAAACCACTTTATCTAAGTAAATTATCTATAATGCTTTATAAAAAAAACAATGCTTTTATAATTTTCCTTTGAATAATAGGAAAACATAATGTTTTTGAACAACAACAAAAAACACCACACATTAAAAAATTCATTCAATGTTTTTACTTTTATCGAGTTTAATTTTTAACTCTATTTTAAATTAATTGCTAATATTAAAATAAATATTTATTTTACAATCTATGAGAAGAAATTCCCCCGAAACTCCAATAATTTATTTTTGTACATTTGCAGTACGTAGGTACCTAGTACAGGTTAATAAAAGTTACGTTATATGTTATTCATTTCATTTTATTAATGTATTCATATCATTTATTAACAAAGATAAAGCAAATAATTAAATAAAGTGACTTTGATAAAGCGATATTGTGAAGTTCAAAAAATAAATTCCTCGCTCAAAATAACACATTTTTGAGACCGGTAAAAAATACCATGTCTGTCTGTTCGACATGGTTTTTGGAAAAAAAAACATGCTTTAAGTGACCAAAAAAGCCATGCAATTATGGTAAAAACTATGCTAGGCAGTCTTGCATGTCCCAAAAATGAAAAACCATGTTTCAGGGACGAAAATACCATGATGTTTGTTTTACCATGATTTGAAGGATAAAAATACCATTCAAAAACATGTTTTTCTTAAGCTTTTTATTGAAAATATACCTAAATAAGTAAAATAAATTATAACTATTTCGTTCAAACCAAAATTAATATTTTACGTATTTAGAATGGCGGCCATCTACCTGTCTTGTTGATAGAACTACCTATGAACTATAAACAATTATAAAAAAACTATTATAAAAATATGTTTCTAGGCGGTTTTTTTATTAAAAAAATGATATTTGTGTAAAGCGGTTTTTTTTATAAAAAATGAAATTCGTCTAAAACCATTTATTTATTAACCGACCGGTTTCGCTTTGCTCAAGCATCACCAGGGTACAAATGAATACTGTATTAATTTGCACCTAGATGATGCTCGAGCAAAACGAAACCGGTCGGTAAATAAATAAATTAAAACTGATGGTTTTGCACAAAATAAATGTTTTTCTTTTTAATATTTTAAAATTAAAACCAAACTAAAAACATGGTTTGTGGAAACGGTTTTGAGGTTCTTGGTTTGGGTTTATTAAAAAGAAACATTGTTTTTGGTGCGTAATCATAATTATGGAAATCGTATCAACTAAGATAAGAATAAGTACTTTTTTGAACAAGAATAGGAAAATATTTAAATATACCTCCATTATTTATTAATCTAATGATTTCCCTGTCATGTATTGTGCATTTATGTTTATATATATTATATATATATATATATATATATATATATATATATATATATATATATATATATATATATATATATATTTTCCCCATAGGGCTAGATAACTGATATTGTTGGTGTTTGAGCAATATCAAATCGCGACTGAACCTATTCTGCTTTGAACCCAGTTGACTAATTATTTGAGAGGTAATTCATGGAATACCTGTCGATATGACCTCATTCTGTCACACCTTTTCCAACACATGTAAACACAATAATTCGTCAGTTTATATCCAAAATACAAATTCCGCCTGTTTAAACAAAATACTATCTAACTTAATATATTTTTAATGTAAACATAAAGTAATTGCGTTGTAAGATTCGTAGAATTTGCAATAAACTCTAGAACTCGATATTATTGATGATTATTTTGAAATTTTTTAAAGCAAACACAAATATGTGTGGAAACATATTTTGTTGTACTTTTTAAACTTCATAATATTTTGAAGTTTAAAAAATAGGTACCTAATGATAATAATAACGGGATAATTTGTACAGCGTATTTTTTGTGAAAAATCTAAAAATATCCTACGAACAAAACATCCTCCAACAAAATATCCACTGAAACCTAACCTAACCTTACTTTACAGGATGTCTGTATTATTTTTGTACCATTGTACTATTTTTGAACAATAATTTATTGTTTTTTTAACTTTATGAGTAAAACCTAAAATTGTAATATTTATTTTTTACATTAGCTCCACACAGGAGGCCCTGAGAAAAGTAATTTCCCTCAGGGCCTATGTTATCTTAGGGAATGCTGTGTGGCGTGTGTGGAGAGTCTTTTTAAGGAAGGGAAGGATAGGAAGTTCTGGGAAGGAAAAAGGTATGAGGAGTGGGTAGGAATCTAGGGGTCAGTGTGTCCAGGAATGATGGACGTAAAAATCCGTTCCTCCAACTGCGGTGTAAGGCGATGGGTCGAGAGAGTCCGGCTGGAAAGGTCAAAAGGCCTCCCTCAACCAATCTCTATCGATCCGGCCCGCCAGGCAGCAGGCAGACGCAGTAAATGGTTCCCGGGGTGGCGGTACCCATACCCGCCTCCCAAATCGGAAGAATTTAATTAAAAGAAGACAATATTAACAAAACTCAATCGAAAATCTGGAAACAGAAAAATCAGAAAAAGATAGAGAGCAAATATCTTCTGTTTCCAGATTTTCCATTGAGTTTTGATAATATTGTCTTCATTTAATTAAATGATTTATTGTCTTTATAGGATGTCTGTATTACTTTTCTCCCATTTTTTGTTAGGTTAGGTTTTAGTAGATATTTAGTTGGGGGATGTTTTGTCCTAATGATATTTTGTCGGGGATATTTTGTCGCGGGTTGAAAACGCGCGGAGCCAAAAACAATTTATTATGATTTCTTAGGCTCTATCTAATTTTATTATTTACAAACAGATACCATTAAACATGACAGGTCACTTCCGATAAACACATTTTTTTTAGAAAGTTGATGCTTGGAGAAGATACGACTTTGCACGCAGAGGACACTATATTGAAAACACTGGGCATTGCATGATTTTAAATTTGCTACCCCCCATTACTGTTGATATTAATTTATGAAATGATAATGTATCAAAAATTCTGGTGTAATTTGAAATATATGGAGTGGCAATGAATGATTGTCTTTTTTTTAATTTTTTTATTTATTATATTACATTATATACAATTAAATAACAAAATAACATAATAACATAATAATATATTTCAAGATAACTGTAAATATTCAAAATGTGTACAAGTGTTATTATGTCTTGTAGGTCGACATTAGTTCCTAGCTAGGCAGATTGCCTGTTCTAAGGAACCAATTGCTGATGAAAAAGTCAGACAGGTATTTTGTAATAAAATGTTGTTTTAATTTATTTTTTCTAATTAAATATGTACTAAGTTTATATTTATTGTGCCATTTTTAGGTAACCATGTAAAACTTTAAGTGACATTATTTAATAGTTTTTCAGACTCCATTCTACCCAAGTCAATCAACCATTTAGTTATTAATGAACCGATGCAGGACATTTTGCATGTCTTAATATTTAATTCTGGGGGATTTTATTATACAATTTCGGTCCCAGATGTGAATATGTCTTTTGATACTTTGCCGTATTGCTCTCTGGGACCACGAGATCCTTTCTAGTGTGACTTCTTGTGATATATTTATGCTCAATTTTATGAAGATTTTCTAGATTTTTGTGTACATGGATAATAACCCTTTTTATGTAGTTTATGTTTGTGTTTGTCTGAATAAGTTAATAGTACTTTAGATGTGGATAAAATAATTTTAGAGACATATTACGTCTAATTCCACAGTACATTTTCAAGGAAATTTCAAATCTTATCACTGTTTGGAAGCAATACAACTTTTTTTGCTTTAGATCCAGACAGGAGGCGCTGAGAAAAAAATCCCTCATGGCCTATGTCATTTTTGGGGATGCCGTGTGGAGGGTCTTTTTATGGAAAAGAAGGAGATAATGTTCTGGGAGGCATGAATGGTATGAGGGGAGGGCAGGGAACCGGGGTTCAATGTGTCCATGAGTAACAGACGTATAAATCCACCCTCGCACTG
This sequence comes from Glyphotaelius pellucidus, assembly GCA_936435175.1. NCBI lineage: Eukaryota > Metazoa > Arthropoda > Insecta > Trichoptera > Limnephilidae > Glyphotaelius > Glyphotaelius pellucidus. The sequence continues at coordinate 25,072,253 of OW386551.1, forward strand.
CGATGCAAGGCGAGTCCGGCTGAAGAGGTCAAAAGGGTTTCTCCGACTAGTCTCCCCTGATCCGGCCCGCTATAACTCATCCGCAAGGCCTATACAAACCTCACCCCTGCTAAGTCACCAAACTATCTGACTTAGCAGGGAAACTCAATAAACTCAAAACTGTGTTAAATAAATGATAAAGTTTTGAAAAGTTGTTTAAATCAACAAGATAATCTGCCATAGGTCACCCCAAGTGGTTCGCTACGTTTGGTGATTTAGCGGGGGTGCCCGGGTTCATGGGGTGATGTTTGTCTAGGTCTTGGAGGCGAATGACCAGGACACACTGAACCCCAGATTCCTACCCACCTCTTAAACCCTTTTCCTTCCCAGAACTCTCCTTCCCTTCCTTTCCTTAAAAAAACCATCCACACAGCATCCCCAAAGATGACATAGGCCCTGAGGGAAATTATTTTCCTCAGGGCCTCCTGTGTGGAGCTCATGTAAAAAATATATATATATATAAATACAAATTTAAATCAACAATAAAATTAATCTATACCTTGGGATAGACTTGGATTGGAATAGACAGCTATTTACCTATAATAAGTTGTTTAAATAAATTGTTAAGTTTTTGAAGAGTAGGTACACAGCATTCTAGTTCTACACAACATTATTAAAAGTTCTTCCCAATTACTGAGAATCCATATTATAATTCTGTCAGCGTAATTTTATTAGACAAGCAGAAGCTAGATAAATTAATAAAGCAACCAATTCGTCCTTGTCTGAATATAAAAGAAAATACTATAATAAATTAAATACTCTTAACATGTATATAACATGACTACCTTCCACTCATTCCTAAGTATATTATAAATTAATTATGTACAAGAAGTAATGTGCACCCGGGTATATTTTCGGGAATATTTCCCTATCTATTATAAATTCCCCAAAGCCGGGAATATTTTTTATTTCCATTTAGATGAAAATTCCCGCAGTTTCGGGAATATTCCTGGATAATTTACACACACTACTTGCAAGAAATACTATTAACCGAATGTAATAAAAAAAATGCATTTGAATATCAACAAATAATATCAACACGGTTTGTTCATTGAGTTAAAATGAGTTTGTTAATGTTTCCGTCCAACATTTCTTCTCTGACATTCTTTTCGAGATTTTCTTCTGTTTCGAATTAATTCGAACATTCAAATCATATGCTATATAGCTACCCACGTTCTTGGCTAAGTAAGTACTCCCTCCGTACCGTATTATTATTCACCGGCGGTATCATTATCAGAAGGTTCCAGTGACCAGCTTCGTTTCCAGTCGCGAGTGTCCTCGACATCACTAGTCACCACTCACCTCGCTAGAGTCACTTGGACTAGAGTCACCAGTTACTTGAGTCATTGTAGTCACTAGTTACTAGTAGTGGGAGCGACTCCTGAAAACCTGCCCATGCTCAACACGGAAAGATTCTAGGTCGGATATTATTATGTAGTTATTATTCTCTTGGAACGAGTTAAATTTAATGATGGGCATATTCAAAACATTTATTTAGATTACATTATGGTTGAAATAATCGATTTAAATTAATTCTAATGAATGCATGATGATTTCGATTAAAATGCTAATCAGTTGATCTGTTAAAATTCATTGGAATAAATTAATAATATTGTGGTTATCTGTACCAGAGTAGTAGTAGATAGACAGAACGACACTTTGCTTTGGCCGTATTTGGTGACCAGATCTGAATTGTCGGGTAGTTCCCCACATTTCTCTTCCATTCTTTCCCCACACTTCCCCTCCCCACTACCTCCAGCTTAACAACATACTCCAATTGGGGAAGTCTTAGTCTCACTGGCTCGAAGATTTTGTAGATTCAATAAAATATATGAATTTATCGTAGTTCATCCTCTTCTTTTTACTCCCTGCACAGATTGATTTGTAAATCTGTTGATACAAACAACAAACAACCTTTCTGAATAATTGTAAGTTTTATCGAAATAATGTTTCAATATTTATAATTCGAATAATTTGTACGTAACTAACTCATTTAGTTCTAATTAACTAATTTAAATTATAGAATTGTGTTAATCTGAATAATTTTGTATCTAGTTACCTAAATGCTAATTTTTAAGTTCAGTTAAAAAAGTTGATTATTTCGAATTTGATATTTCGATTCTTCCATTGCTAGTTCCTGAACTTTAATTTAATTTACTTAATGTTAATTAATAATAATTATGATATTATTATTTTATCGATAGGCAAAACAATTATTTGTTATCAACAATCAATATGGAATGAAAGTAAATCACACAGTTTCGAATATCGAGGTCATATCGAGGTCTTACTGTACAGAATGTTTAATTTATTATTTAAGTGTCGTTTTGAAAGAAATCCAATGTAGCCCTGTCTTTCTTATACTGCCTGTCGTCGTATATCGCCATTCCATTTGATAAAGATGAAAATTTCATAATGATAGATCGAATTTCTGCATTTAAAATTTAAGCGAAGAATGGTCAGACTTTAGGATCACGAAATACGCTCACGTCGCATTTCTTGCGTGATTATTTATTCTATGTTTATTATAATATATATAGAACTGGTATCTCGTTAAGTTTGTAGATTAATTTTATCTTTTTGATAAAAGATAAACAATCTTTTTATCAGTGCCTATAACCAAATGACTCATCTGGGTGTGTAGGTACCTACTTTGTAAACTGTTACAGAACTTTATAATATTTTAACTATTAGATATTCTAACTGTTGGTATTTTTTTAAGCGGAATTTAGGTTTGAAATCGGTAAATAATGCACAAAAAATTATAATTTATAATAAATATTATTTCGGGGACTACTGACGGATCACCCTTTGCTGGATATGAAAAAAATGTTCGGTTTCAAGCATGAAATCTAGATGAGGTAATTTAAGTACCTATGTATTGAGAAACACAGCAAATAATTTGTGGAAAAATATCGCTTGAAAACTATGGCGTATTATTGTAATGTAGGTGACACACACAGCCATAGAAGCGCGAACACTTACTGTTGAACCGCGAGCGCTTATGTGTTGTATCGTTACACTACGCTATAATCCAAATATTTCTTCCCAGGTAGGAGAGGGGGTCAGATAAATTAGGGAGCCGCTACGAAATGACATTTCTTGTACTGAATCTGTCAATTTGACAAAATTATTATTTCGGAAATACACAAATTAATACATAAATATTTTATTCAAAATATTCTATTTCGGAATTACACAAAGTATCTATTTTGACTAGAATTATATTATTTATGTTTGTTTATCTTGGCGCTTGTGAGTTTCGTACTTCCTTAGATTGCTTTATTATGTTTTGTGTTCGATACAATTAATAATAAATACATAATCTCCTAGGATATTTAGTTTGCTTGCAAGAATAAATTTTAATAGGACAGGTTACGTGAGTTCACTTCGCATACTGCAGTGCTTAGATAACGTGTCACACTCAAGTAACGCTGTACTGAGCTGTGCCTGCTTGACTCTGTCGGACATAAAATTAACATGACGTCATAAGATGACCATTGCATTATGACCACAAATTGACTCACGAGTTATCATTCTATTTATTCTACCATTGTACTTTGTTAGTGATGGAAACTCAGTTTTGAGGTTTTACGTTCATCGCATTGCGTCGCTTTGAATTTGAAAAAAATACAGAAATATTTTGTGTTGATTTGTAGATATAAGTGTGGGTACTTTGAAACACCGTAAATTGCTTTAAATTTTAAACTTGTTGATGTGATCAACAATAATGTGTACAATAATGTAGCTCTATGGCTTATGGTGGAAATGGCACCGGAAACCCAGAAAATCTTAATAAAATGAAAACAAACTAGGTTTTTTTTTTAATGAAAACAAATAACTTTGTGTACACCACGATTTAATTAACATTATCAACATGTTTCAAAAACTATGTTTTCTTGACGAAGAAAACATAGTTTTTGAAACATGTTGATAATGTTAATTAAATAGTGGTGTACACAAAGTTATTTGTTTTCATTAAATTAATAATGACGCCACAAAGTGAATTTGCGAAGTTTGAAGAACAAACTAGGTTATTTGTATAACACCACTTTAAAATCAATATTTTCGACATGTTTCAAAACAAGGTTTTCTTCGTCAGGATAAGAGATTAATGGTTCCATGCCAACTCGGAATGAAACCAACTCAGAACCATCTCAGATAAGTCATTTAGAGTGATAAAAAAATCATTTTTAATTAACCGATAACCCTAACCTAACTTAACCTATTTAACCAATTTTTTATTTATATTTTTTTATCACTCTAAATGACTTATCTGTCTGATGGTTCTGAGTTGGTTTCATTCCGAGTTGGCCGGTCACCGAGATTAATATATTGTCGATAATATTGAATATTATAGTGGTGTTATACAAAGTAATTTGTTTTCATTTAATTAAAAATAACGCCATGAAGTGAATTTGCTAAGTTTGAAGAACCAAAATATATTCTTTAAAAATAAAAAAGGCATATTTATCTTTTTAAGAACACTAGGAGTTTTTAGCGGAAAATCCATTCCAGATACAGGATAAAGCAAACGCATTTTTGATGTGATATTATTTAAAAAAATACATATGTTATCAACCAGTAACCAATAGATATACTTATGTATGTATTTATAAAAATAAAGTTGGTTTGATTTTTAGATAAGATACAAATATTCTTTGAAAATTTCGAAATTCGACTTTAAATTATCAATCATTTATAAACACTAAACCACTGATAAACCAAATGAAAAAAATAAAAATATCGTGTTCTTTGGTAATGTGTGATCTATTTAATTGATAATTATTTATCTTCATGGTACCTACCTATTTTTAAAATGCATTATTATATCTTATCAAGTATGTGTACTTAAAAACGACCACATTCAAGATTGAATTATTGTGTTATGAACTACAAATGAATATCATCATTTCAACTGAATAAATAAGTGAGATTATTAATTTGCCATCAACAGTCGCGAAATGGGTCTAAGTCTAATAATAATAATAAGAATAAGAAGGTAGGTTCTTATTCCTGTTATCTAACATTTGTACTTATAATTATTATCTAATGTGCATTATTGTTATTACGACTTGCATTCTCTTACAAAGGTACATAGATTGTAGGAATAGCGTTAGTATTCTGTGCGCTGTAATTCTATTCGAACTTAGTTCCTCATTTATCAAGATTGTAATACACGAATTGTTACGTTGTGTTAGCTTTTAATGACTTTTCAAAGACGTGTTGGGTTGATTCTGAGTTGGCATGGAACCTCTCAAGTACTAGTTATTGAAAAGAATCTATAGATAATAGGAAGCATTTGTATTTTCTTTAGTCAATATTATTGATGTAACCAAGTATGAATGTAAATAAAAGAATCACAACGTAAACAAAACGAGGAATTAAGTTCAAATAGAATTACGGTTCCATACCAACTCAGAATCAACTTAACTAAACACCTCTTTGAAAATTCATTAAAAGCTATGAAAAAAATCAATTTAAAATAGCCTATAATCCTAACCTAACGTAACCTATTTAACCAAATTTGAATATATTTTTTTCACCATTCCTAATGATTTTTCTGAGGTGGTTCTGAGTTGATTTCATTCTGAGTTGTCCGGTCACCAGTGAGAGGAATGGATTCATATGTCCGTCACTCCTGGACAGGCTATATCCAGATTCCTATCCACCCTCATACCTTTTTCTTTCCCAGAACAAACCCTTCACCCAGCATCCCCAAAGATGACATAGGTCCTGAGGAAAATTATTTTCCTTAGCCATTTTACGCATCGTTTCAATTCCAATCGTTGGTTTTCTCGCAAGGCAGATTCAGACACTGAAAAGGTTCAGATTTTTGGAATAAACTGCGAAAAATAAAATAATACATGAAATATTTTTGCATAGGTATTTCGAAATAAAATAATGTCCCAACGTTTGCCCAAAGTTTTCTTCCAATATCAATGTATTGCTAATGGATTCAATATCAATGTTTTTGTGGTATTTTCCTTTCTGAAAACTTTTCGCATTATTTATTTGCCTATACGATCCTAAAAGCCTCAAACCCCAGAATAGAATCCAAACTAGCAGGAGAATAGTATAAAGAACATAACATAATATAAAATACAGAAGAGAAGGTAGAATATACAGAACAGTGTGCTTGGTTGTGGAGCAAAGTATACAGATTACGTATCGATTTCCCTTCACTGTCTATTGTTGCCTTAAGTCGTCACGAAATGCACATTCTGTCCTCGACTAAGTCTAAAATCATATTCTTCAAAAACTAGGCTATCTACACGAAGGCTCTTGTAACTTTTACCAATTCCGAACTTACAAACTTTAACTCGCAGGAAGCTTTCTGCAGATTAAATTAGGATTTATTTGTTTCCATTCGAGCCTCGAGTATTCTGTCCGAAAGAAATCTTCATAACATAACGGTTTTTAATTATGAAATTATTGTATTAAAGTTTTATACATATTATAGAAGTTAATAGTTACTACCCGGCGTCGCCCTAGTTTCAGCTGTGTCTCTTCTTATACTTAGAACAATGGAAAAACATGGAACAGTACGACGTCTTCTCTTATGTATTCATAGTTAAATGAATATATTTGATAGGCGCATTGTTTATGATGGAAACGACGCTGTGAACACGTTGAAAATGGTTTATGCTGACTTAAACGAACTGAAAAGCTGTGTGTAACATATAGTAAACATGTAACTCAAATTATCTCAACTCTCGACTTATTTTTTGATTATATTTGTAAAATGCATTAACTTTGTGGCTCGCCGTAATTTACAATAAAAACGTATAAATTTGTTATGTATTTGTAAAAAAAAATAATATCTTACATTATGCGCTGTGGTTTATAATTGGATAAAAAAATAATTAAAAACTGAAATTATCAGAAATAATATCTTCACATAAAAAATTGTTTAGGTATGTTTTAAACATCGACTTTGTTACATTAAGAGGAAATCGGGCAGCGTTTTGTCCATCCAAATGTATTTCTAAATTTCTTCTCCGGATTTTGATACTACTGCAAATATTTTTTTTAATATAATATAGAAATCGACCACTGACGTATTGGTACATTTTGCTTTTTTTGTTGAATTACTTCTTATAGGAGTTAGTTAAAATTGCCTGGTTTGAACGCCATCAACAGACGTTCAGTACACAAACTAAGCAATGTATTTAAAAAAATCAAAACTTGCAGTCATAGAGTATTTTCTTCCAGTAAAGTTTGTAAAAAAATCGGTCCAGTTTTGAAGAAGAGAAATGGGGAATAAAGAACCTCGATTTCGATGATTTTTTTAGGTTTTTAGCCTGAGGTGCAATTGTCCCTTTCGCTCAGTATTCGAGGGAGTAAGAGCGACAGTGACAGCAACAATTTGATAAAATTCCTATTGTTCAAATTTCTCGGCGACCGGGTTTCTTCTTAAAAATGTCGAGTTTGTTACATAATATTTGCTACGTTTGTTGATTTAGCAGGGGTGCCCGGGTTCGTGGGGTGAGGTTTGTCTAGGTCTTGGAGGCGGATGACCACGACACACTGAACCCCAGATTCCTACCCACCCCTTAAACCCTTTTCCTTCCCAGAACTCTCTTCCCTTCCTTTCCTTTAAAAAACCCTCCACACAGCATCCCCAAAAATGACATAGGCCCTGACGGAAATTATTTTCTTCAGGGCCTCCTGTGTGAAGCTCATGTAAAGAAAAAAAAAATGTTTGTGAATGGTGACTTTGAAATAGGTCCTTATGCCTGGTGAATCGGGTAGGTACTGTTAAATTGACTACAATTAGGAGCAATGTCCATTTACAAATTTATTACTTAATTCCAAATCCTGTTAATACGTTGTGAACGTGCCATAATTCTTTCTCATACTTTCTTTAATCTACCAGAAAGAATATATTAATGGTATCTTAGTATTCGAAGGCACTTTAATTACTCGCAGCTCAATAAAATATATAATTATCAGTAAATACGTTATTTATGACTTGGAACCATTAAGAGATGAGTCATAATCCAGTTTCTCCATGCTAATTGTCCGCTCAGCCTCCGATGGTGGCTTATGAGGAGATCTGACACCTTTTACGACTTAAGTGAAATCAAATGTCGTCTTTAAATGTCTGCGCTGAGTGGCCCGAGATAAGCAGATGGAGTCAGTCACGATCAAGGGTCAAAAAACCTGCGAGGATATGTCAACTGGTTACCATGTTTACCTGGCATTCTATTATAACCGTGATATATTATTATTTGCAAAATAGTTTGGTAACTACGACGGAATTGCCAATAAACCGACTAACGTCATCATAGAATTTATCATCAACATATTTCTCACTAACTTTCTCTTGCCGCCAGTCGTTTACAAGAATGTTTGCATTTGTAAAACTTTGTTACTTCATGCCTTTTAAAATTTAATTTTCAGATTATCGTAGCTATACCTAATGCAGTTCGAACGTTTCGTTTTATCACCTTCATTGTACTTAAATTCCATAATATCGTAATGCTTGACTTATGTATTATTTTTATATGGAATTTTGAATCTTCTGTGTCTATTTTGTTGCTATACCTAACGCAGTTAGAACGTATCGTTTTATCACCTTCATTGTACTTAAATTCCATAATATTGTAATGCTTTACTTATGTATTATTTTTATGTGTAAGTTTGTATCTTCTGTGTCTTATTTTTTGATGCTTGGCACTTTATATCACAAGTCTAAGCCTCTTTTCAGCAAATTACAACCGAATATATAAATATACTTATCGTTTAATCTGTGTGAATAGCTAAGTATTTTGAATTTAGTTTTAATTTTTCCATGGCTTTGTTATTTTCCAGCTTTCCACATCGAATTGACACGACTTTCTCCAAATGGCGCTATACAACTAGCCTTACAAATAATAATAATAATAATGGGATTTACAAATAATGAATTTCTTATTTGTAAATCCCATTCTTTTTAATAACGCATTGTAGACACTATATTCCAAATGTTTTATATCAATGCAGACTACACCTATCAGCTAGAATATTGAAAACAAAGTTTAATTTAACAATATTGCCTATTTTAATCTAATCTCGAATAATGCTATATAATGTGACGATATAGATACCTAAAAACAGCCCCTGTATATCTAAAAAAAACACATGTGCTAATTTTACTACGTCATGGTAAGTATATGTATTTTAACTAAAAACTATGTAATTGCTTTATTATGACTTATTATTCTTTATTTTTTTCTTTCTTATCTTTCTCTGTACTTTTGTTTACTATGTTTAATATATTATTTCGCTTATTATTATTCCTGTTAGTTCACCGGTAGCATATCCACCAAGTAACAACTAAACCTTGATTTAGGCATGCTGTGAACATTTTTAATTGGAGTGTATCATTGTCTACTTGTGCACATCCCAATGACTATTTCATTTATGTAATAGTGAACATACTCTGTAAATGTTTCAAACAAAAAATAAATTTCATCGTTGCTCTCATATCTTTTAATTCTTAAATCTGAGGTCACGACTCAATCCCTGGTCACGATCAAACGTGGTCCCTGACTCTGGACATGACGGTGGTGGATGGAAGTAGCCCAGGAGGGGGACTGGAAGTCGTGTGACGAGGAGTCATGACTCCAAAGTTGCATTTTATATTTGACCATAATCGGACTGACTCTTTGTGTAAATAGCTTTATCGCTTCTAATGATGAGTCTGTTTCGTTCACATCGCGTCTTATCTCCTCTGACAAACCATTCTTGTGTGTGTTTATTGTTACGTGATAAATTATATAGGTAGTAAACTCATTACGTAATAATAAATTTCATTTTATTTAATATTACGATCAATCTGGTTTCTTGTCACATATTTTTTTATAGTTTTTGGATTTTCGAAAACTTCATAGCTCACGAGGGTAGTTAGTACATTACTAGCAGGTAAAAACCCGCTCCGCGGGAAAACTATACTATGAAAAATTCAAATAGTTCTATTAGAATATTATAGATGGCAGCACTTCCGTTTGTATCTACTACGTGAAGCGAGTGTGTACGACAGACGCTAGCGTATTAATAATATAGATGCGCTGAAAATAACTTCCTTAAACGTAAACTTCCTTAAAAGTATATTGGTTGACACTATTTTCGTTATATCTTACTTGTTTTTTGCAAAATTATGCTCTTATAAATTGTTTCATCTTACCAGATAATGTGTTTATACATATATTTATGAGCCTATTTCTAACCTGTTAGTTTCTGCAATGTTTTTTTTTCTCTAATATTGTATTTAAAAAAAAAAACAACATAATAATATAATGAAGACGGTTCCGCGTCTTCGAAAAGTCATTAAAAGTTATGAATTTTGTTTTATTTTTAAATAGCTAAGGGGTTAGATTATTTAACTATTTAATTACTATTTAAACTTTTTTGTCACTTTTAATGACTTCTCAAATAAGGTGTTGAAGTTGTATTATTATGAGTTATCCAGTCACCAATGAAGACGTACAAAAATATTCTTGAGTATTGTTATATTTTCCAGCTAAATCAGCGTTCTTCACAATAAAAATAAGTCATATGAGGCTTTCCTGTGTATAAATTCAGCAGGTACTACATGACTTTAAAATTAAAAATTATGATATTTCACGATGAATTTCGCCACCCGCTTTTTCAAAGAAACCGTATTTGCAAATGATGAAACGACAAGCTAGAAAAAATTTAAGATACACATTTCCTTGACGAGTGATTATAAAAAAGCATAGGAAGCTCTAGGAACATTTAAGTTTTAAAATACCGGGAAAGTGCGGGGAGCTACTAGAAAATCCTGTCCGAATATCTTGACGCCATTGCTACTACATTTCGGGTGCTTTCACCGAAACACAAATAGATTTTTGCTTTTTAGTTCAAATTGAATAAAAATCAGTGCCTTCCTCTGTCTTCTATTTTTATACTGGTAAGATTTTCTCGAAATAGAACCCGACATCTCTCCAACCATTTCTTGACCGACGACAGATCGTAAAAATCTTCGTCCCTTCGTTTTTCTAGTTTTTACAGTTGTCTAGTTGCTTATCGCGGGTGCGCAGTCGGTGCACATATTTATAAAAAATTTAAAGTAGCAATAGTAATCCATAATTAGCAGTTAAAAACCCGCTCCGTAGGTCTTTGCTTCTAGGCCCTGCGGGCGGCTTTTGGTTCGACTTCGCCCATTTAGTATTGGTGTCCATACTGACCATCATTTTGTAAATCCAATAGGAACTGGTTCCAAAAATAGCCCGCTACTCGAATCTACTTTCATCCATTGGATAGCTAGTCACCGGGACAAAGTAACCGGGAAAGGTAATGACGTCATATGTAATATAAAGTCGCTTGGTACTATTATTCACAACTGAGTATAATCGTCAATCTTTCCATATCCTAAAATTAAATTTTGTAATTTGTAGTACTTATACTTGCCTGGGATACGTTCACATGCGATCTGCTAGCGGAAGTGGCGACATCTTGTGACGAATTCTCGAATTAGAAACCGAATTACAAGTGTAACTTAGTTTGAAATTCCACGTACACAGGTGTTATTTGTGGCGCGGCGCGTATGGCGTGGCGTCAGACATGCACTCGAAGCCGGTTCTGAAATTCAACCGCGCAGACGGTAACGTATTAATACTATCCGATGCAGACTTTTGGAAGAAATTTATGTGATGCCGAACTTCATATCAACAGAATGCCACCGACTTCGAAATAAAGTACAACAAACACTTGCCGCGTGCTCATCGATCCAGAAATACGCGATCTTACCATTTACCGTCACGACGTAATAGATTTTTCGTTTTTTCCCCGAGAAAATTAAATAAGTTTTTATCATTGTTTTTTTTGTATGCCAAATTGAAAGCATACAATCCGACCGATCTTCGAGAAATGGGTTTTGGAGAGAAATTGAAACGGTAGGAAATGAGGCAATCTTTCTGAGTTGGGCCCCAATATACCTCTTACTATATAGATGTGGGTGGGTTCAAGATACATTATATTGCGTAGGATCGGGGATGTAGGTAAGATATATGTAGGACCTTAAGTAAAATAAGTTTTCAAAACATGCTTTCGATTCCTTTTGTGTTTCTCTTATTTGTTTTCATTTGTCTTGTTTCTTTTATGCTTTCCATTTCTTTCTGAGCACATAATATGGATTCTTTCTCAATAAACATAATAAATCTTTCTTTTCATATCATATGAGTTGTACAATCAAACCGTAGATTTCTTCCCACAAAAATGCGATTACTTTAGCTTTCATTTTATTATTTACTTATACGTAAAATTTTATTGCAAACAATAATATCTATGGTAATATAATGTACTCCCAGTGATTAATATGTAACAAACTCATTCTGGGAAGGACAATACGAAAATATTTTAATAAAAAAAGAATTTGTGATTATTTATTGTAATCTCTTTGTAAATATTTATTATCAAAAATTTAAACCTTTAAATATTATTAGGATATTACTTCTATAGGTTCGTTTCGAAAATCGCCCGAAAGTTGAAGGCGCTTTATTATAATAAATATTAAATTTCTGTACATATAATATAACCCTTTCATTAAATAAACAAGTCTGTTTAAAGATGTGATAGTTGTTTCGTCTTAAATATGTTTCTACCGGAAAATGATAGTTAATTTAGTTAGATTGACAATGTCTCGAGATTATTATTGGTAATGTGTCGAGTTGTCATTATTTATATTGAATAATAACTTGATACTGGTTCAAGCCAGGAGTCGAAATAACAAAAGAGAAAATGCAAGGAGTGGACCTGACAGCTCTGCTGTGGGTTGTGCGTCGTTACATCTTCTCTGTCCCATGCAGAAATATCTTATTATTGGGCTCAGGATAAAACACCGTCCATCAAGTCTTCTCCAGCATACAAATAAGATGATTTTTTTACATGAAGCTTATTTTATCACGGTTATCGGTTTATCAAGATAAATCTTCGAACTTCATATAGTTTTTCAATCAAATTAAACAATAATGGATTCCGTGCCAACTCCCAACCAACTCGACTTGAAAAGTCATTAAAAACTATTTAAAAAAATTGAAAATAGCCCATAACCTAACCTAACCTATTTAACCAATTTTTTAAATATATTTTTTACTTAACTTTAAACTTTTCAAAGGAGGTTCTGAGTTCTAAGTTGTCGGTAACCACAAGAATGATCTGTAATCCAGCGTATTTTTTTACATTAGCTCCACCCAGGAGGCCCCGAGGAAAAAAATCCTCAAGACCTATGTCATCTTTGGGGGTGCTGTGGGGAGGGTCTTTGAAGGGAAAGGAATTTCTGCGAAGGAAAAGGTATGAGGTTAGGAAGGAATCTGGGGGTCAATGTGTCTAGGAGTGACGGATGGTGAATCCATCCTTCTGGCTGGAGAGGTCTAGGTTAGGACTCTCTCAACCAGTCTCCCAATCCGGCCCGCCACGCAAGAAAGTGAGCAAATTCTTTTGCCGCAAAGACCTAGACAATCCTCACCCCTTGAACCCGGGCACCCTATTTAGTCACCAAACGTAACGAACCACTCGCTGTGACCTATGTACGGCATGTTGGTTATCCAATAAATGGTTTCCGTGCCGTGTCCATACCCGCACCCGCCTCCCAAATTGATATGTACTTCCTTCGTATGCTAATATATGCAGCTATTGTAGAGGAGTTGTGTAGAGTGTGTTTGATCTTGGGTCCAAGACTGTATCAAGTAGTATGTATTATTGCCCGGTCAGAGAGGTCAATGTATCCTGACGAGACCATGCTGTGGAATATCTTACCGTGGCAGAGAATAACTGTACGTGTTCTGCTTTTATCGACAGTCGCTTTAATCGACGATAAACGTATGTTCGTCTATGGATGTGTTTATTACAAGCAGATAACTGTGTCGATCAATTCATGATGCATTAATTTTATATTTTAATGGTGACTTTTTGACCCCAGATAAGAAATAATATGTTGTTATTATTTATAATTATAATTCAATTTACTCGTATGTTGACTAGTTAGTAGGGTGTCCGTTTTTCAGTGTACATCATTAAAGCCGATGAAATACATACTTTCTGCTTTGACGGTGGACAATGTAAGGCTATCTGAAACGTTGGCTCAAAATCGAAGATACTCAAGAATCCGTTATAAAATTAAGTAACATAATCAATCATACGATCCTTGAGGAATCTCAAATATCGATAGTCCAGATAAGTCTGACTTCTCCAAATACAAAATTTTGAGATAATGAGGGAAGCCATATTCGAACGCTCACGATAAATCGAATATTATTTGCGGGCGTCTTTCGGTTCGGCTTCGCCCAGTTTGAATATTGGTGTCCATTTTATAAATCCGTTAGGAACTGGTTCCAAAAATAGCCGGTTCCTTGGATCCACTGTGATCCAGTGACAGCTAGTCACTGGGACAAAGTAAACGCGACAGGAAATGAAGTAATATGTAATGTATAGCCGCGTGGTACTTTTATTCACAATAATAATCATATTATCGTCAATCTCTCCAAAACCGGAGAGATACATAAAATTACAAATCCGTAGTACTTTTGCCTGCCAGGCGATGCTAATAATGCAAGCTTTTAACGTAAGTGGCGCCATCTTTTGGAATTGATTTAATTCGGTTATATTACAAAATTACTTTTGTATACAAACTCTACGTACGAAAACGGTTTTGCGTAAGGCGCGGCATCAAAGTTGCATTTTTAGCCCGATTCTTAAATTTCAACCTTACAGTCTCTAGCCTATTAATACTGTTTGATGCCTAGGTTTTACATTTAAAAATTGCTGTAAAATAACACCGGGGGCTTAACGATCGGTATATCGGTATGTCATTTTGAAATATCCTACTATGACAAAACATCAACTTTTCGTTTAATTCACTACAAATTTGACTGAATTATAATTGATTTGGTGGTTTTTATGATTAATCTGAGTATTCCACGCTTTTACACATAACTGGAAACTCAACTCAAATTTCGATTTTTCGAAGATGTTTGACTAATCAACTAAACGATCAATATGTGTGTTTAATTAATGAATTCATCTGATCTATTAATATTTTGGGATATCTGAAGCAGCTAAACTCTCCAATTTTCTGCTCGCAATATCATTTCCTTCGTGAACCTTTAAATAAAAAAAGACGCGCTGATTGTTCAACGTTTCTATTCCTTGTATAAGGAAAAAGAGTGTTAAAAGCCGGTTAGAGTACGGTCAATTAAAAAATAATTTAGTTAGCCGTAATTATTCTTTTAAAATTAATCTTAAAAGATAAATTCTATTACCTGTAATTTCCTGTCTTATAAAATCATCTATTTTCCCTTTTGTACAAGATTACTTAGATATAGTATATTCAGTGAAGATCACTATACCCTCGACTTTTTAAAGAAATGTATATAGTGAAAATAATAGTCGTGAATAATATTTATTACAATAATTGCGCTGCTTATAAAATGTCGCTCATTTCACACATTCCCTTGTAAATATTTATATGCTGCATGAATTAGCTATAATATCTACGATGAAATTAATTTATATTACTGTTCTTAATCTGTAATTGAAATTAATTTATATTTCTGTTCGTACACTGCCGCTGAGAGATCTCATCTTTCTCATAAACGACACAACGAGGCTACAACCAGGCTATCACAGCGATGCGTCTCTATAAAATATCATGTGTCTAACTATTTCCATACTGCGACCTGCGCTCCACACAGCAACATAGCTCAAAATTACTCAAAACGTATTCATTCGTGGCAATCGTGGCCATCTTTTATCAATTGACCAGAATTTTTTCATGGTGTTGTTTTTTAAGTCCATCAGAATGATCGCTGATGATATCTTGAATGCCTATATGCAGGCGATTGGCCACAACACGCCTAGTTTAATGACCAAGCCACGAAAATGTCACGGTCATCAATTATCATGAGCATTATTGTGTATTTCTTTTGTCCGTGTTGAGATTTGACGTTGCTCGGCCGAGCTAAGTGAGGAACACTGGACATTTAGGTATTGACAGTCCCTATGTTGGCCTGATGGATGTCGTTTGACATTAATGGCTGAGGGAACCACGTGGACTCGACTATTAATGCCATTAATGAGTGTGGCTCTAATATCCGTATACATGTTTAAACTGGTACTTGCTTTACTTATTAAAATATATTAGCTAACAGTGGCTTGCCTCCACCGTTTTCTGTTGTTAAATTGAATAGATTTGTTTATTTTACACTGGATTGTATATAAGTGTTAATTACAATTGGATCACGAATTGATATAGTTTGTATTGGTCTGTATCCGGTATCTATTTCCAACCTAAAACATCGTTTGTTTATGTATATGAATTGTATTACATTTTATTTACGGCCGTTGTTCCTAACATTTCAATCGATCAATCTGAGTCTCCGATCAGAAGTGATTTGTTAAGTAACGCTATATTCGCCTGTTGGTCGAAGAGTTGCGTTGGGCGTAAGCGTATTATTTGTGCATTTGAGGAGTGGTGTTGAGTCCAAATTTCGGCTCAACAGTTGTTCAGTAGGATTGGAAACAACGACCGTTTTAGAGTTCTAAATAATCCTTTAAGCTGGTACTTACTGAGTTTAGTAGAATTCAAACAGAGTACGTTTAAAAGTGAATTTGTTTATTGCAGTATCGACTTTAGTTGGAGATGTGACATTTTTGATGGACTTGCTGATTTTTTTTACTTGTGGCAGTGGAGTTGCGATATATTTTAATGAAGTAGTTATGTAAATCCGAGAAAGACGTGATGCGATCTACTGGATCAAATTAATTTTGAGACAAATCGAAGAGTTCCATCCTCGACGTCTACAACTTCAGAGATTCTACACGGTAACTACTTACTTAAATAGATTATTTTGCTTCTGTAATCAATAATTCACAAAGTACACACTGTCTATTGTTTCACGATAAGCGTGTTATGCTTTAGAATATTTAAATGCAAGATTCTAAGAACTAGACCACCGACATTATCTTAGGAATTCCTTTCCATGTAAGTTTGTTATTAATAAACGCGTAAATAATGGAGATAAGAAATTTATACTGGGATTTGTTATATCAAATTTATACTGGGATTTGTTTTTATCAAATAATGCTTGAAGACTCAGCAAGATGAATACTGCTATTGCTCTATCTGTGACTCATTCAAATCTCTGTTTATAATCGTAATTTTATGCCCTTGTTCTAGAATACTGTAGTTTCACTCTTTAGCTTTCCTAAGAAGTTTTGTCTTAATAAAATAGTGCGTATTTTTTTTATAGATTTCACCGTCATCATTTGAATTCCAATCGAGTTAGGAACCCTTTCTTGCGCTACTTCGATGGCCCTGATTCATAGCAGGCCCAGTTTCTTCGAACAGCCTCTGAGTTTTGCTCTCCGTAGAAATCCAACTGAATGTCTTTCCTCTGAAATTGCCAATAAAATTTTATTCATTAGTCGGTCTACTGCGAGTTGAGTACAAACCCAAGCCACGTAATCTGCGATTTTTTTTAATCTACGATTACGTAATCTACTACCACGTAATCTGCGATTTTTTAGGGAAGCAGGTTTCGATGCATAGCATTTTTTTGATAGTGGTATCTTCCAAAAAACTCTCTTTTCGACGAGGGCCTTTGAAAATCACTCAAAATTTGTTGGCTGAAACGATAACATTATAAAAACACAAGACACGCTGTATTCATACTAATCTGACAAAATAGAAGAATTTGTGTGTACGTATGAAATGGCTATATGAACGAACCGCTAAAGTATGTACACTGGACTCAGTTCAGAGATACTGCGCGCGCTTAGTAACGTATCTTTTCTATTAATTTCATCTAATGTTGAAAATCAATAATTGAATAAATTTTAAAAATCGTAAGCATATGTAAATTATTATGTAGTTAAATGTGTGTATAGTTGTTTGAAGACAATAATATTGTATTAATAACTCCTTTTATTTTTCATACAAACTACTGAAATACTAAGTAATTAAGTACACTTTAATAAAGTACAACATTCTTTATTGCATGATTTCTATATTGCAGTAAAATTTTCAATATTTCCCGTACAATGTCTTTTTCGTTAAAAGTTTTTACTTTTAAACGATAACAGTGAAATAAAAGACTCACTTCGTAGAAAATCACTAATTTTAGTTCTGATTCATTCAAAGTCATTGTTTTATTTCACTATCAAATCTCGTCTAAACCCTAAACTTGATCAACTGGATTCTGCACTTAAAAATGACCCAGAATGTCCCAGAAAGGTTATCTTCTCAATTAAACATGGTTCTTATATGTATCTGCAATAATTATAAAACATAATAAATATCAGCAATTTAGCAGTTATAAAGCTAAAAGTATTTTTCTTTTAAGCAAGCTTGAACGGTGAACTCTGGCATCATGAAATTTTTACTTCTAATTATTTATCTATTAAATTTGTTTACAGTCTTCGGGCTAGTGGTTAATTAGTTAGTTATTCAATAATTCAAATATTCACAGTATAATTCATATACTAAAGCAATAGCTGAAAAATAGTAGAAATTAATGAAGAGAATGATAGGTACCTAGCTACAAATAAACTGGTTCCATGCCAACTGAGAATAAAGTCAACTCAACACCTCCTTGAATAGTCATTAAAAGCTGCGAAAAAAAATATTTTAAATTAGCCGATAATCCTAACCTAACGTAACCTATTGAACCAATTTTTTTGTATATATTTTTTTATCACTCTAAATGACTTACCTGAGATTGTTCTGAGTTGGTTTCGTTCCGAGTTGTCCGGTCACCAAATAAACGATACCTGATTAAAGCACAAAAACAGACATCAGTAATATCGTGAACAGGGTGTTGATGAAATACATGATTCGTGTGATAAAATAAGTTTTTTTAAAGTTTTTCTAGTTTCAGTGTAGTTCAGCCCTGATGAATGAGGCTTTACACAGAAATACTTAGTTATATGTTAATATTTCTAATTTTTCAATCCAAATCAACAATTTTACAATACCGTGCTCAATGTGTTTTATTTTATTTAAATTAAAAGTGTAAAATAGTTATTATTTATTATTTCTTGTCAGGTCGATATTAGTTACTAGCTAGACGGGTTGCTTGTTTTAAGGAATCAAATGCTCGCGAAAATGCCAAATGAATTATGCTGTAAACATTTCAAGTTCAATATTTATTTATTTATTTTCTGGAAATCGACAGTTTGCATTTTTCAGTTTGTGCTTGTTTGTATAGCCAAAATAAAACCAATTAAGGATTTCCTCCTTGTGACTTTACCTCTGATTAAACAGCATAATAAAAAAATAGAAATAATGAAATTTGTAATAAATGAACATGAAACCAAAAATTATATAAAACAAAAGATTGTATAAAACTAAAATTTACATAAAACATAAAAATATCAATACATTGGTATCCATAAAAAGCCAGGTTGTAGATATAAATCAAATCATAACAGAATTAAAAGTATAAACGATAGAAAAATGAGAAACATATTCACATAACATATTCATGGAACATCAGAGAAATAGCCTTTTATGTACCCCTTATATTTATACCTCTTATATTCAAAATAACTTTTATCAGCTCGACATCTTATTTCGATCACAAGTTATCGAGTTTTGAAATACGTTTTTTTATAAAACATCATATTGTTTTTTTCAACATATTTTTCAAGATATAAACAGAGTAATATTATTTCTGGCGTAGGTCTAATTGAAATGTGGCCATCCTCTTGGAAAGTAATGAAGTGGTAACCGATGGAGACAGATCTTTGTTCGAACCGTACCTAATGTGCTGCCATTTGTAGAGTTTTTGCCCGGTCTGCCTATGGCCCTCCGTTTGAATGGAATTTGATGTGGCCATTAGAATGATTGTCGAATAAATCTTTGTCTATTGTGCCCGAGTCGCTAATGTTACTTCATTTCTAATGACATTCGTCATTGAATTTATTTGCTGACTTCCA
This sequence comes from Glyphotaelius pellucidus, assembly GCA_936435175.1. Lineage (NCBI taxonomy): Eukaryota > Metazoa > Arthropoda > Insecta > Trichoptera > Limnephilidae > Glyphotaelius > Glyphotaelius pellucidus. The sequence continues at coordinate 25,092,233 of OW386551.1, forward strand.
TTCTAACTATTTCGGACTTCGGCATTAAAAGTGAACCGCTTGCGTCAATTTTGTAAGCGGTAGGTTCATAAAACATAATGCTTTTGAATTCAATGTTAAATTGGGATTATTATTGTGTGTGTTGCAGCATAACTTCTGGTGTGTTGTCCTATCGTAGGTTGCCTATCGTTAATAATCTATTATCTCAAAATATCATCTTCTTCTCCTTTTTCTATCAAGTTGTTGACCCATCGCCATTGCTTCGAAAAGGCGCTTCCAGTCCCCCTACCTTGTGGTATTTCAGTGACCCCACTGCAGGTTTAGCTATTAAAAATAATAATTTCGATGGTATGTATCTGTGTAACCCCGGTACAAAATTGGAACTGACTATAAAAGCGGATGGATTTTGTTAAATGCATAATTGTATATTTTAAATATGTTTAAGTTTTTGGTAAGTTTACTTACGGTAATGTAAATTTCTGATCGTCTTTTGAAAGTCAATGAGGCAAATATTTTTTTTATAACTATTTCCAGTTTCACGAAGGTTATTTTTGTAATAAATAATCCTCGGTTTTCCACGCTGGTTTAAATATAACGACGTGGGAATTAATTGAAGATATTTTTTTTTTGAAAGAAAGACAAACATTCCAAGGCTACGACTAACCCAACAATGTTTGAAAGTCTCCTACTACCACCCCAGAAAGTTGAGATGGAGTTGAAGTTATGGTGTTGTGATGGAGGACTTAACCAGTCGAGGAATTGAACACGGGACGCCCGGGTGGGACCCAAACGCGATGCCCACTCAACCACTGACCGATTACAAGTAATTCTTAAAAATTGAAATACGAGATTGTAAAAATTACCGAGTATTCGGTCTGAGTAGCTCGATTGGGATATTGTTGTACCGTTGATAGAGGATCTGGGTTTAATTTCTACTGCCCAGTCTGTTTTTGAGCAGTAGTGCATCCTAATCGGTTTGTGGTTCAAAACGTTGTTGGGTTGGAATCGAACTTTGCGTCGCGTGTTCAATTTTCCGCAAACAAAGTTCTCTAGTATTGCGCCAGTAGCTATTTCAACTTATTATTATTAATATTATGATGGGAGTGGGGATTATCCGGTTATTCGTAACCCGGGATTTTTCGCCTTAAGGCGACGCGTCCCGGCTCAAAAAGAAGAAGATGGAGAGATACGTAATTACGAATGTTGGACAGAGCGCGCTAATATTTTCAATGATAAAATTGAAACGAAAATTATGAAAATGCTTAATAAAACATGACTCGTTTAAAATAGAGCAAAAATCTCGTGGAACGTATCTTAAGTATCATTGAAAGAAACATTGTGAATTTTTTCACAAATATAACTTGTAAAATAATAGAAATAGACTTGTTTTAAATAATTTTCGGAGCATACTTTAATTTCATATAATTTGCGTTTTGGCGTGGAACGTATCTAGATATTATCTTAAAAAATAACATATATTTTTTAAGAGCTTTACAACTTCAAATGTTTAAGGGAGATATGTAAGAAATCGGTAGAAATTCGGATAGCGGCGGCTTAAATGAACAAAAAAACCTAGTCAATCAATATTGTCTCGCATTATGTTTATATGCTGATGCCAAATCCTGACAGCTTGCAAAGTTGCCTATCTGCTAGTCTTTTAACTTACAAGTACATTTTTACCGACTCTTGTTTATTCCATTCTCGTTTACCCCTTCTCATGGGTTATTGTCTTGAAAAGTCGAACGAAATCACCTATTTCATTAAATTTCCCCAATAAATCATTCGGATGTATCATTTTGTTTGCAGTGCCGAAACAAACAGCAACACGAAACACCCTTTGGAAGTTAAACCGGGAATAAAAAATGACAATCATTTCGACCGGGAATGTATGTGGAGCCTTTTAAGCAAATCAAATAAACCAAATCTTTAGAAATAACTTACCTTTGCGGGACGGAGGAATGTACCCTTTTATGTCGATAAAGCGTTGGTCGCACGTAACACCGTCAAAGGCAAAACCCAGTCATCCCTTACTTGCCAGAGGGTGTGAAACATTTTTTACCTCCCGTTTGGCTCCTGCGAATCATGGTATAATTTATTACCGGAGTCACGAAATAGATTTCACTCATAATTTATTTGCGAGTCCTGCGAATGGGGGTTATCTGTTACTGTTACTGCGAAAGGGTTAGTTTTTTGTAGTAGAGTCGTAATAGCGATATAATGTTCGATTCTTCTTTATGAATCGATTATTTTCATTCGATTCGTTATTTTGATTAGACTCGTTATTTTGATGCGACTCGTTGTTTTCTTTCGATTCATTCGAATATTCATTTCATTCGATGCGTTCAATTTAGCAATTTAATACAATTCATTCATTAAAATTATTTGATTCGATTAAATTATTAGATTCACTTATTTAATAGATTATCGTCATCATCATCGGCGCTTCAACTCTTGGAGAATTCTGGACGCCTCTTACAAACCGCCCACCTACTGCCAGTAGGTACCTATTCCTTAACTTTTCCCTGCAGCTTCTTTTTTACCTTTCGACTCCTTCCGAAACGTAGTTATTACTTTTTCTCCAATAATCGGTTGTTTTGATTATTCAACCGCTAAGCACACGTCGACATTGTATCTATTTAAAAAAAAAACTTATAGCACCCCTTCGTAATTTGACGAAACAAATAATTACTGTCGTCTTTATTAAAATTAATCGAAATGTGTTTATACACATTTCGATTAATTTGTGTTTTTATAAACACTCGCTCAGTCGGATAAAATTAATTCATTCGAATCATTGAGTAAAAAATAACGAATCGTCAAAAGTAGATTGTCACTACCTTGGGTCATTAATTCAACTATTCATTTGGACGTGCAAACATATTATTAGTTCTCCACGAAACGATTATTTTCGTTTCTTCTTACATTATCTTGACGTTAAGAAGGCTTCACCTCGTTAAACCCTTTGAAGAAATTGATAATTTCCCTGAGTAGATGCTCCGTTTCCATTAACGCTTTATTGAATTATTTGGAAAATGGTTTAATGAAGGAATACCTTGAAGGGGTTATTAGCTTCTTGTTTTGGAGTACCTGACTTCAAGAAGCTCGCATACCTTGTAAGGCTTTGCAATTATCGCCCCCGCATATTAAAATTCACCGTAGATATTATCGTGGAAACTTTTTCGGATGTATCGAATGTACATTGTTCCGGACGATTGTTAATTAAACTTCTCCTTTGATAATATCGTCCCTCAAACACGTGCAAAGGCGTAGTGATATTTTTTTAATCATTTTTGTGAAAAATTATCAAAAGGGCGCTTTACATTGGATGATTAGAAAATTAAAACATTCTTTGTAATGTGGTAGAACGTGGTAGAAATTTTATTTTATATGGTAGGTATGTAGCGACTATAAAGTTATAACAAAAAAGGAATATGATGACGGCCTCTGTATTAGTGGGATAAGGCTTTTGACTCTGAAGGCCGCGGGCTCAAATCGCTGCGTGCATAAACAAATTTTAACTGATTAATTGCGTTATTTCACAATCAATTGATTTAAAATAATGTATAGCATATTTGCGGCACTTTAAGAGTAGAAGGTACTCTCAGTATCGCCATAGTATAAGACCGCTATTCAGAATTGAAACGTTGCTTGAAATGGCTTTAGCCGTGTTTGGTGACCAGATCTGAAGAGCCAAGTACTTCCCCACCTTCCTCTTCCACATCTCCTTCTCCCCACTACCTTCAGCCTCACAATTTGCCAATTAGGATGCCATAGTCAAACTGGCTCCAGACGGGAGCAGTTGGGACTCTTGTATGGTATTCACATTAAAAAAAGAAATCGACAGAAAAATGTATTTTTTGTCTCTAAGGCGTAAATTTTGCACTTGTAATTCACTAGTTAAACAGCTGATATTATTCTGTCCATAATAAACACACTACGTTAGGGACGCGACGCGTTGTCATTTCTCTACACTGTGGAAAGTCTGATGCGGTAGCCAACCGGCTACTGATGTCAGCATAGTCTGACTCCTTCACGTGCATCCTTTGTGGGAAGAGTGACAGGTAACAACGGAGTTCTCACCGGCAGGACTATGTGGATGCCTTTCAAATTTTGCGGGTTTGAAATCGCTTCTCTTGTTAAGGCTTCGTCACTTATCGAGTTGCCATTTACCACCCCCCTTTGTCCTTTGCGGCTGTGTAACCTTAGATTCGAATAACTATTTACTACCCTGTACTTGTTACCAGACCAGTCAGACTGTATCTCACTGAGCAGACGTACCTAGAGATGTAATCCATACCGATTAGAAAGAAAATCACGGTTTTCGGCATTTTAAATAAGACCTTTCCACTTTGGCTCTCAGGCGGATCAATGACATTTATATTCTGTTAAAAAAAATAATTCGATATTTGAAAATGTTGAATCAAATTCTCCATACGTATAATATTGAGCTTTTGGACACACGGACACCCCACCAAGAACATCTGTAGTATTATCTCTTCAGAGCTTGTAGCGCGATGCGTCAGTGCCTCATGATAATCGATACGATCTACTCGAGCCATGGTGGTCATTTTGCGGTTTAAAATCAACACAAACTAATAAATTATATACCATAACTTGGCGTGTTACGGAAACTTCAATCAGCAATTTTACTTTAGCGATATAAAAATATGCTGGTAGTATTGCCTTTTGATAGCCATCCTCCGATAAAGCAGTCTCAGAGAGAGGTCGTATGTACATCATCGACGGTCGTCCTCTTCCTTCTCACAAGTCTTGTATGAAAACGAAACAGATAGAAGATACTAGAACGATTACGTCACGTACGACTTCTCTCTGGGAATACTATAAAGGAGAGTTCACCTAAAAATAAGTCATTACTCGGCTTCGCCCTAGTTTCAACACTCTTTATTTAATGAAATGAAGACAATATAAGCGAAACTCAAGCGCAGTGGTTAGCGCGTTCGCCCGGAAAGCGAGAGGTCCTGGGTTCGGGTCCCAGAGGTGCCAATATCTTTTTCTGATTTTTCTGTTTCCAGATTTTCGATTGAGTTTAGCTTATATTGTCTTCATTTAATTAAATATTACAATTTGAGGTTTTACTCATAAAGTTAAAATAAAAATTAAAAACCCTTAATGTTTAAAAAATTATAAAAAGTGGATGGAACAATAATTTGTTGTCTTTTTCACGATATTTTTCGATTTTTAGCTTCATTGCTCTCAATGTAAATGACTTGAAAAATATGCATAGTAAAAGCAATATGGCGTCTTCTAAAAACGATATTTCAAAACTCAATAGCTTTTGAATGAACAGAGGTAACGACGTGAAAATAGTTGCTTTGATCTGGAAATTGCAGTGCAAATTTTATGACGCCAGAACTCATCATTTTAGATTTTTTAGTAAGACATCAAATACAGATTTTCTGTTTTTGAGTTAGATTGAACCTGCTTTTTCTTTTGTATTTATTATTGTATATTTTTCGTTAGTCAAACTTTAGCGAAATGCTTCTTGGAAGATTTCCGAGTTTCTCCTCGCGAATAGTTAGGAATACGCGCTTCTCGCCCCGAGGAGAGGGGGGCTTTTAAAGCTCTGTTCTGTTATTGCAAATAGTTAACATTTCTGTGGCGAGGAATAACTTTTACCAGTGGCGTGTCTTTTATAAAAGTCCGTTTCACCCCTCGGCGAAATGGCTAAGTAGGTGTATCGCTCGGAATTCGGGCTATCCGAAAATTCGCTTCTTTCAATGGAGTTCAATGAATGACGATTGGAAATGTTTTCTTAGAAAAGTTGAGCTTTGTCCGGCTAACTTATTTATTAAATTTTATCTTAAATTCTTCCGTTGAGATGTGTCCTGCGTGAAATGTTTTTCGCAGATTTTATCAGTTTGGAGAAAATAAATTAAATATTCCCGCAACAAATTTTTTGAACATTTATTTGCTGGATGACTTGAATTTTAAAATTGTCTACTTGAGATCCTCAGAAATGACGGATAACTGCGTTTCTTCAGAATCCAGTATTTAAAAATTCATATTATAAAAATGTAGCACAATTACGATTCCTTAATTAAAATTTGTACACAACTCTGTCTAAATTTCGATTCCTTGTTTATAAAATGCTTGTAAACACGTAGCCGGCTCAATTTCGCTTCCTTGGTTTAAAATGAAAAAAAAATTTAAAAATGCATTGAACCGGTTTCGATTCTCTTTTTAAAATCCACCAAAACTCTGACTCCATTTCTATTCCTTTTTTAAAATCCATGCAAAAAGCTATTTCAATTTCGATTTCTTGCATAAAATTCACGAAAATCTGGCTCACTTTCGATTCGTATTTAAAAATCCATGCAAAAAGCTGGTTCAATTTCGATTCTTCGCATAAAATTCATGAAAATCTGGCTCACTTTCGATTCGTGTTTAAAAATCCATGAAAAAAGCTGATTCAATTTCGATTCTTTGCATAAAATGCGTGAATATCTGGCTCACTTTCGATTCCTTTTTCAAAATCCATGCAAAAAGCTGGTTCAATTTCGATTTGCGTAAAATCCATGAAAATCTAGCTCACATTCGATTCCTTTTTCAAAATCTATGCACAAATTTGGTTCAGTTTCGATTACTTATTTAAAATCCATTTATGAAAATTGCGTCAATTTCAATTGTTGCTTTTCATAGGCATTCGCCTTCTATTTATATATTTACATGTGACATTTAGCACGACAAAAGCTTTTTTTTTAAAAGAAAGAAGTTAAAAATCTCGCGGCCTATTACATATTTTATTGATGGCGCAGAGTTGCCAGATTGTAAGAGCCATTCGTTGATTTTCCAAATGGATGTTTGTGGTCAATGTTTACGAACCCTTATGATTTCCGTCAAAACTTTTCAAATCGCCAGAGAATCTGTCTTCCGAGATTTATTAATGGTGATTGATTTCCCGGAGAGTCGATGGACCGATTCCCTTTCAAAGCTCGGTACATCTTATTTATAAAAGTCCGGTCCGGGAAGCGGCCGAGCGCATCCAAACTCAAAGAAAAGGTTGTCGTGACTTATAAATCGATATTTTCGCAACATTTACTCTAAAATATCTCTCCAGTATTTATGGAGCGCCTTCTATCAGGGCTACTGAACACATTCCAGACCAAATTCATGAATTAATCTGAAATATGATTGATAGGATAGTTTCAACAGTGAACAGGTTTATTCGTGAATTCGCTAATGCTCTCAAAGGCTTTGTCTATCACGTAGTGTTCGATCGGGAAATCGATTTTAATGCGTATTACGTTTAAAATTTTCCATTTGAATTTATTTAGTGTTCGCCTGAACTATTTTATTTCGGTAAACCTCAATTTCCAACTGTAAAACGTTATTTGTTAATTAGTTACTTATAATAATAATTATTTATAAGTATCTAATTAACAATTCATTCATTGATAATTTTAAATTATTTGTTATATTGGTTATATTTTTGATAAATAGTTATTGTCATTGTCGCCGTGTATGATAATAATAACCTTAATTAGATAATTTGTTAAGCGTCGTTTTTGTCACCCCAAGAGCGCTGTATGATGTTCTAGTCAAAAGAGAAGTCGTACGTGATGACTTCGTTCTAATACTTCTATCTTTTACGTTTTCATACAAGACGCACGCGTGAGAAGGAAGGGGTCGATCGTCGATAAGGTGAGCACGAGCTCTCTCTGGGATTACTCTGTGTTCATTTCATACACCACTTTATTATATACGCTACACTGTATATTGAGGTGTGCAGAATCAAATGCAGCAATCTCCAAAATGCGTTATTTTGAGAACACCAAAAGAAATTTCATTTCAGCAAGTCTCACGCATTCATAAATTAATAATTATATTCAAAAGGTGATAAAAGCACAATAATTTATATGGTTTTAATACCAAAAAACTGCTTTTCTGGGTAAAAAATTGAATCATTAAAAAAGTCGAATTCTTAGTCCACTTTTGAAAAAAGTGGAGATTGCTGCTTTGATTCTACACACTTCATATTATATGACAATTTGTATTTCTTTCAATAAAAATGAAATTTTCATTAATTTATAATATAATCTGTCTGGTTAATTTCTAATAACTTTGATTACGTACTAATCTTCTCTAGATTATGAATTTATAGTTTCCCATGAATATATTTTTGTTTTAGCTATTTGAAACCATTTAGCACACTCCTCAGACGGTTCCATGCCAACTGAGTATAAATTCAACTGAACACCTCCTTGGAAAGTCATTAAAAGCTATGAAAAAAATAATTTTAAATTAGCCGATAACGCTAACCGAACGTAACCTATTTAAACATTTTTTTATCACTCTAAATGACTTGTCGAGATGGTTCTGAGTTGGTTTGCGGTCACACCTCCTTAGACATAATTGCCAAAGTTGTAATTAATTTTTTCAATGGCTAATATTTTAAATTTACTTGCAACCAAAATAAATAAAATGTTTCGAAGCAATACAAGATATTTGCTAAACTATTTGATTAAAAAATATCATTCAGTGTGTTTGGGTATTTTGGCCTCAAATCCAAAATGAAGTTTTGTGTGAAAAAAAACAAGAGATAATCTGCTTGAAGACTGATTGAACGGAGATAGCAGTATCAGGGGAGTAGGTATATATGTATGGAGTGAAAGTAAATTAATGAAGAAGTTAGGAACATCCCAGGAAGAAAGCATGACCAAGTAAATCAAATACCGCTTCTCCGTGGGGGAAACTTGCGTAAGTTGCAGTTAACAAGTGATGCCAACAATTCTGCAGCCGAGTCAGATTTCAGAGCAAATTTTCTACGAACAACGAGATAAAGTTAGACGTTCCAAGCAAGCACGGAAAATCTGCACAGACTCATATTTTACCCTGGCAGGATCAATTTATGCAATATTCATTCATTGTTATGCATATTTTTTCCGCTTGATCGAATCTTCCATATCGCAAGTCTAGGATGCATCCCGAACAAACTTGGCTTTTTCTATAATGCATGATCCGTTCGGTTTGGTTGGCATGCATACAGAATGGATGGCCTGGATTACTGTTCTAACTCTTGGTATATTCATTATTCACCCGGAGAATGAATATTATTTTGTCGGTAGAATCTGCACTACAATGAATATAGTGCGCACTGCACATTTGCGTTACCCAAAAAAGTAACAGAGAATTCCCTGCCAAAAAAGAAATGATCCATTACTGCAAACTGCGGGTATGATTGATTGATCCATACGAATAATTAATTGCCTCTCTCGATTGAGAGGTGATGCGATTTTAACCAGGTGGAAAAATGACTGAGGGCTTCGGACTTCGGATACGAGTATATTAAGTCACTGAATTTAGTTTTGAATTTTCGTTTTATCATCTATGAAAGTTTTTGATGTTGTTGGTGAAATTGACTTATTTTTTATTATACACTAAAATTTCTTATTTAAATATCTTTCTCTACCTTCAAATTAAATTTATTGTTGATTATTACTGATTTCTATAAATTTCGCTTTCTCCTTGTTCTTATTCTTTTATCGCGTGGAGCAATAATGGAGGCGCTATACGTTATTCTAAACGTGAGTCAGTACTGCAGCGTGTGTTTTATCATTTTCATGGTCGGGATATATTTCTGTCTTCGGTTCCTTAATGGACTGACAATTTTTGATAAAAGAGTGAGTGTAATGTAGTCTCCCGCCGCAAATGATTTATTGTAAACAAACCAGCAAAATGTGAAATCATATTATTATGTATTGCCTAACAGTACCCTGAAGGTAATCAGGATAATCGTTACGTTATCATGATAATTTACAAATATTATCATGCTAATCGTAACATCATGATAATCTACATATATTTTTCTAATCGAAACCCAGTGATAAAATCCAAACATCATGATAATCTTTATACATTATCGTACTAATCGAATGTGATAATCTTTTTACATCGTGATAATCTACATATATTATAATGCCAATCATTACATCATGATGATTTACATATATTTTTCTAATCGAAAGCCAGTGATAACCGAAACATCACGATAATTTACATAATATTGCATCATGCTAATCGAAACATCATTATAATCGTTACTTCATGATAATCTACATAGATTATCGTACTAATCGAAACATCATAATAATCCTTACATCATGATAATCTACATATATTTCTCTAATCTGAACATCATGATAATCTACATAATATTGCATCATGCTAATCGAAACATCGTTATAATCGTAACATCGGGTTAATCGAAACATCGTGATAATCGGAACACGTAATTCAAAAATACTGACATATAATTTATATCGATTATTTTTAGAGAAAAGATTTCTTCGAGTGGATAATCGATCGAAATGAAAATATCATTTTCCATCACTAAACCAGGCTTCATAAATCACCTTTTTTCTTAAAATTCACGTCCTTGTCCTTTACTAGTTCATGCATCTAAGAATCGATTCAAATAGTTCTCTGCCTCTCGATGTTAAAAGCTGGGGTGCCAATAAATACCCGCCTTTCTGAAGACCTACATTCATCGTGTTCCATACGTCAAGAGTGCCCGTCAATCCCACCATCGCAGCGCTGCTGCTCCGTGCCAAGGTACTTGCTGAAATTCGGTAGAACTCCGTAACTGCAAAACCGGCATAATATAAAAATTAAATTTTGAAATGAACGTTTGGGTTGAATTTTTGCTTAGCGTTATTAAGTTTGATTATTTTAACTCAAATACATCTTTTTTCTGTAACTGCTACTTTGATCATGTTCATTTTGAGAAAGAAAATTTTAAGTACCTACCTAAAAATTTTGTCGTACAAGATTCCTAACTGCTCCCGTCTGGAGCCAGTGAGACTATGTCATCTCCAATTTGGGTATTTTGTGAGGCTGAAGCAAAGTGGGGAGGGGAAGGAGATGGGAAGAAGAAGGTGATGAAGTACCTGGCTATTCAGATCTACTCAGTCAACAAGCACGGCTAGCCGTTTCAAGCAACCTTTTAATTCTGAATGGTGGTCTTACTGATACTGATAGTATCTTCCACTCTGGAACGTGCCGCAAATATACCTTATATTGTTTAAATGATTAAATTGTGAAATATCACAAATTAATCACAAAAAAAATTATTACTGCTTTTCATCACACCTACTGAAGATTTTTACATTTTGACTTGGAGGTTAATCGATATTTTTAAGTGAAACTTCTTTAGCACCGTTGTGATTTGAAACTCTTTGAAACGGAAATGACAATGAAAAGAGACAAACACATACATCTGTAGGGTTTAACCTGCGAAAGAACAAGATATGATGAACCTTACCTAAGAACAGTCGCGCTGGCCGCATTGGCCACTTTGATTATGACCTCACTTCTCTAGGCTCCTGTTGGTTGAGATTGTGTGGGTGAAGTTTCGCTTCTCCCGCGTGTGAACTGTACTCATTTTTTTTAAAGTTAGATCATTTTCGCCCGAAGTAAGAGAAAAATTACCTTTTATATAGGCCCACAGACACGCTCACAACATATTTCCATCATTTATCCCTTCATTGCTATTTATATATATTATTATGTGAATACATCATGTTAAGCCAGTGTCGTTTTGTAATTCCGGCCTTTTAGTTCGCTTCCTCCAGTGGCGTGCGATACAAAATCGCATCGGCACTCGCTCTATTTTATGAAGTTTCAGGCAGATAATGTTGTAAATTGATGGCCAAGATGCTATTACTTATCGATGGTGTGGTGATGGGAACAAATTGGGATATGGCACGCCATATACCCACCCAATGCGTCATGGTCTCTTGATACTTCGCCAGAAAAGTAAAGTTGAAAATTCACAACAAAAGACCCATTCTAAAAATTCCAATCTTAAGTATGTTTATAAAAATATGTGTTAATGTAAACTTTCGGACGGTCTGGTTTCAATCAAGGTCGTAAAACGACTCGTGTTTTATCTTGAAACTTAAATATGACTTGTTTCATTCTTAACCTGAACTAATTTTTACTTATCAGTTTCTCGTAGCTGCATTTCAATTTTATTTTATTTGATACAAAATAATAGTGTTGGGCATACTCGAAGTACCCAATTATCCTATTTCATACATAATTAAATGATTCTTCGATTTAATTGTTCGTATTCGAAGATGTCTTATCTTACAAAGAACAATCGAACACTAGTTTGTTGGCTTAAAAAAGAACGACATAAGTAAACTACTTACAAATTAATAATTTATGTAATTTTATTTTTTTAATAACATGAGAATCAGTAAAACTTCAAATTTAATGTTTAAATCACTGAAGACAATATCAACTGAAGACAATATCACTGAAGACAATAGCAACTCTCAAACGAAAATTTGAAACAGAAAATCTGAAAAGATACGGTCGCATCTAGGAATTGAACCTAGGTCCTTAACCTTATTAGATGAAGCCTAGATTATAGATAACAATTTGAGGTTTTACTCATTAAGGTATTCCAAAAACAAAAAAAATATATTCATCGTAGACTTGTAGAAAAGGTAAATAGATGTCGCACATTATAATAAAAAAATTATATTATCGAAGAAAGCAAACACTTTGTGGCTTGACATTTTACAGAATGAAACAAGTTCTTTGTTTAAAACCACTTTATTTAAATTTATATTCGTCGACCGGTTTCGGTCGAACTCGACCTTCTTCAGGACAATAAACATATAAACTAAATTAAAGTACAGAGTTAAGATAATGAGGTAAACACAAAAGAAAGAGAGAGCATATAAGAGAGAGAGAGAGAGAGAGCATCAGATAATGGTTGGGGGCGGGGTAGGAGGAGGGGTCAAGGGAGGGTGGGGGTTAGAGAGGGAGAAAGGGAATAACTTTAAAATGGGACTGGTGGTTAATTCTAATTGTTTGTTTAAAATTTGGCAATTATTTTTCTTTGATTTTAATATTTCTAAAGCTTCTAGGTTATTAAGGCGTATTCCTATTTTATTTATATGGACTATTTGGACTCCCGTATTTTTATTAAAGGTATGGTCAGTATCAATTAAGTGTTCGGCAAATTCTGAGAAACCTGTGCTTGTGAGACACCTAACATGTTCTTTAACCCTAATATTTATGTTACGCGCTGTTTTACCTATATATATTGCTGGGCAATCGTTACAATTAAGTTTGTAGATGCCAGAATGGCTTAGTTTGTCCTCTTTGTCTTTAGAATTAGTTAAGAGTTTGGATAAATTATTGTTAGTATAGAAGGCCGGCCTTCTATACTAACAATAATTTATCCAAACTCTTAACTAATTCTAAAGACAAAGAGGACAAACTAAGCCATTCTGGCATCTACAAACTTAATTGTAACGATTGCCCAGCAATATATATAGGTAAAATTAAGTCTAAGTCCCTACTAAGTCACCAAACTTAGCGAACCACTTGGTAAAAAGGGTGGCCTACGGTAGAGGTAATGGTGATGGTTATCCAATAAATGGTTCCCGGGGCGGCGGTACCCATACCTGCCTCTCAATATTTAAAATGAATGCGTTAAGAAAATTAAGAATTTGTATTTCTTAGTCGAAGTGTGATATAGTTAAATAAGACCGAAGCAGATAAGGTTGAATTAGATCAGTAATTAGAGTAGAACCCCGGCAAGGCTAAGGTCATTTTCATAGATGGAACCATATCTTTTTCTGTTTTTTGATTTGCTAGTGTTGTCGTTAATTATTAATAATATATCTCTGATGATCGATTGATTATTTCGGTAAACGTTGTGATTATTTTAAATGGTTTTGGTGTATTATTTCGTGAATTGCCCCCCTTCAACCTCGGGTCAACATCTGCCCCGATGATGATCACAACGCACAGTCAGGCTATCCGAAACTTCGGCTCAGTACGCATATTATAGTATGTAGGTTCGTTAACCTAAACAAACCGATATAATATGACTATTATTGGTAGTGTCCATATTAATTCTCCCGCTTTTTTAATCACATATTTTATGATATGTGTACTTTATCACGCATAAAATAGGAATTGGCTTATCAAACTCAACGGTATTTTTACGATATCAATGAATCAACAAGCTCTGCTAGGTATTAGGCCAGAGGTTGTGAACGGCAAATTTATTATTATTTTTTCAAAAAATTCCAGGGTTACCTGCAAAATTCATATTTAAAAAAAAATCCTGGTGTACAAAGCGATTGTAGGCCCCTGGAACTAGAGCTGGATCATTTTAAATGACCCACTCAAAGTGATCGGGTTGAAAGTACCCGCTCTTTGTTCGGGTTTAAATGACCCACCCAAAGTGATCGGGTTGAAAGTACCCGCTCTTTGTCCGAAAAGAGAGATCAAAACCGAGACCTGAATACCCCGTCTTTGATCGGGTACTTTCGTTTTATGTAGTAGTAGGTAGATCATGGCTACCATCTACAGATTCGAGATGCCCACACCGGCACCCATCACGGGTGCTGACGATCTTTTTAAAAAGTAACCCGATCGATCATTGGTGGTTCGTGATCGGGTTACAATGATCGGGTAGTTGACGATCGACCCAGGACTAACTGGAACCAATCTATTTATCCATACTTTTGGAAATAACATTTATACATAGCTCTACCAACGTTACTTAGAAATTCATTTAATTTCGACGGCCGGCGTATTCCAGCGGTAAGGCTCTTGACTCGCAATCCGAAGGTCGCGGGATCGAATCCCGGCGTGGCAAATAAATTTTATTTGATTAATTTGTATTATTTCACAATTAATTCATTTAAAATAATATATAGTATATTTGCGGTACGTTCCAGAGTGGAATATACTGTCAGTATCGCCCTGGTGTAAGACCACCATTCAGAATTGAAACGTAGCTTGAAATGGCTTTAGCTTGCGACCAGATCTGAATATCCAGGTACTTCCTCGCCTTCATCTTCCCTATCTCCTTCCCCTCCCCACTACCTTCAGCCTCACAACATACCTCAATTGGGGATGCCATAGTCTCACGGGCTCCAGCTCACTGGGAACAATTGCGACTCTTGTGCGGTATTTGTATAAAAAAGTAGGGGCGGATTTAAAAATACATTTTCTGAACAAGGGTTTTCACATTTTTGTTTATTTTTTCAGAAATATTTTTTACGTTTTCTGAATCAGGGTTTTCAAGTTTTTTTTATTTAGCCAAGTGGACCGTACAAAATGGGCCGCGGGCAATGGATTGTACATCACTGTATTAGGCAGCACTGAAAAGATAACTGTGGATACCTGTATGTATATATTTTATTATATATATTACCTCTGAGGCAATTCTCGCGATTGCACACACACTTCCCTATTTCCGATAAAATGATTATTTTTATCAATTTCCTAGAACATGTATCTAACATTCGGTTATCAACGCCCTGCCAAGATATCTTGAGTCATATTTAAAGGTTATATTTATTTCAAATTGTGTAACTTGTAGATTGAAATGTTAGTCTTGTACAATGTGTCACAATACCTACTAGAGAATTAGCCACGTCGAAGTGCTTACTTCCTTGATAAGAATAAATAAAATCGTGCACTTCAATTCGTTCTAACGCGTTCATGGTCAGTTCCCAGGGGAACCAAAAGCGTTATTTTTAAAGCGTTATTTTAAAGCGTTATTTTAAAGCGTTATTTTATGCTCACTTTTGGGTCATTTCTATAGCGCCGTTTTAGTGATTATATCGCCTGAACGGCGCTTTACAACTTTTTTTTTGTTTTTGTTTTATACGGGGTGAGGTTTGTCTAGGTCTTGGAGGCGGATGACCAGGACACACTGAACCCCAGATTCCTACCCACCCCTTAAACCCCTTTCCTTCCCAGAATTCTCCTCCATTTCCTTTCCTTAAAAAAACCTCCACACAGCATCCCCAAAGATGACATAGGCCCTGAGGGAGATTATTTTCCTCAGAGCCTCCCGTGTAGAGATCATGTAAAAAAAATATGAAAACCGCACACGAGTCCCAACTGCTCCCGTCTGCTCCGGTATTTTGTGAGGCTGAAGGTAATGGGGAGGGGAAGGAGATGAGGAAGATGAAGGTGGGAAGTACCTGGCTATTCAGATCTGGTCACCAAACACGGCTAAAGCCATTTCAAGCAACGTTTCAATTCTGAACGGTGGTCTTACAACAGGGCGATACCGAGGGATTAATTGATACATTTAACCTATCCTATCACTTTGACTAACTATTTTGTAACTTCTAATTACATATTGTTACGATTTGTTGTATGAATTCCAGTGATTTAGATTCCTTGAATTATGTTAGAAAACTTCTAAACAAGATTCGTTGAATTACAAGTTACTTTATTTACATTTATCGTACCGTCTACAATGAATACTTAAATGGACCTGACGCCCTTTCTATGAGGGCTCTAAGTTATTCTCTAACGCAACCCATTTAACCAATTTTTAATGTTTTTTTTTTTTCATCACTTCCAGCGACTTTTCAAAGGAGGTGTTGAGTTGATTTCACTCCGAGTTGTCCTATTTTTATATTTATGACTTTCTTTGACTTTTGTCACTTTTAAATGAGTGATTTGTTAAATTATTTAGTTAGTAATTTCTATAAAATATTTCGTTTTGTTGTGTTTAACGTAGATCCTGGTATTTCATCCGTAGAAACAGAAAATATCACAATGGTGCCTCTCGATTATATTTATTTTAACAAACAAGTTTATGAGAACCTTTTACCGACATTCCCGGCGAACCGTTCCAACAGTATGTACCATCCCTTTCTGAAAATGTGTCGATACAATATGCTTTGTCTACTTTAGCTACGCGATAATTATTATCTATAACCGGTATTATTTATTGCGAAAGAAATATTGGTCGAACACTAAACATGGGGAGACTGAACATTGAACATCTGCCAGGTGTATGGAATATGGTAATATGAGCACCTTTGAGTCGCTTGGAATACCAACAGAAGATGACAAACTCAAAAATTGGTTCCATAATAGTTAACGACACAGGCATGCTTATATACATTGTGCAGTCGGTTTAGGGAAAATACGGTATACTTAATTATAAAAATATATATATTTATATATTTTTTACATGAGCTCTACACAGGAGGCCTTGAGGAAAATTATTTTCCTCATGGCCTATGTCATCTTTGGGGATGCTGTGTGGAGGTTTTTTTTAGGAAAGTAAGGGGAGGAGAGTTCTGGGAAGGAAAAGGGTTTAAAGGGTGGGTAGGAATCTGGGGTCAGTGTGTCCAGGTCATCCGCCTCCAAGACCTAGACAAACCTTACCCCATGAACCCGGGCACCTCTGCCAAATCACCAAACGTGGCGAACCACTTGGGGTGACCTATGGCAGAGGTGTTGGTTATCCAATAAAGGTACCCGGGGCGGCGGTAAATATAACTAAGTTTGCAGATAGGATGTACCTCCGAACAACAAAAGTATAAAACATAGTTTTATTAAAACGCATCAAGGAAAAATCTGCTTGTCTATATACTGTGTATACCAGCGCATAAGTACTAAAAAATCGACACTGTATAAATTCGTTTGATATTCATACCATCTTATTATTAAGGATATTTTCAACTCGATTTTACGTTTTAAATTGTTAAACAATGCACAAAAATTGTAATTTTATAGTAAATATCATTTCGGAGAGCCAACTGTCGGATCACCTCAAAAATTGTATTTACATTTCGTATTTGCACCCAATTTTTAGGTCTGTGTCCAGGATACAGGTAAAATTCTTTTCTAAAAATTCAAACTTTTTGTACGGACAAAACTCAAACATGACATTTTCAGTTTTTGTAATACCAAAGTTTGAATTTGAAAAATTTTTATTCAAACTTGTATGGAATTCAACTCTAAGGATGGGTTGTTTCAAAAAATTTGATGGATTCATCAAATATTTGAAGTTGATTTTCACGTTCTGTGTAAGTTCTATTCAAGTTCTGTTATAACATCGTTATAGGACAGTTGCTTCACAAAACTGAAATAATAACAGAACTCGAATAGAACTTACACAGAACGTGAAAATCAACTTCAAACATTTGATGAATCCATCAAATTTTTTGAAACAACCCGTCCTTATACGAGTAGAACATTTTTCTGTTTTTGAATACAAAATAGTTTGAATTTGAAAAAATAATATTTTCGGATAATAAAAATACCAACCTTCGTCAAAATGTGATAATCGAAATAACATAAGTTGTGGGGAGATATGGGTACATTTTATTTACCAATGTACGTATTTGTTTCTTGTATTTGTGCGTACATGCCAGCAGACCTACCTACTTTCTCAACTGGCAAATATTTTTAAATCGCATGGATTCACTTAGCGATATAATTGATGTCACATGAAACGCTAATTCTTCCACCCGATGATTTTTTTCTCACAAATGCGAAAACGGTATCCTACCTTTAATAAATCTATTTTTATTATTTCCATGTCCCTAAAATAAGCTATACTTTGATCAATATCCTCACACCGTCCACCCCAACGCTTACCAACCAATATTGGGGAATGTCAATATTATTTTGCCAATAAATCGCCAGATGGCATTTGTAAACTACAATAAAAATAATATCTATCCACGCGGAAATACTAAGTACCTACCACTTTCACGTTGATTCGATCCACCCAATTCACATTACAGAAGACACACTGCAAAAAATCCCTTTTAAAATAGCTTGAAATGATTTTTGCCTATGGTTTGGATGTGTCTCTTTTTGCATCGAACGCCGTTATTCCACGTTTGTACTAGTGTTGCCACTCTGGGCACTTCAATTTTTCACGCATGGTCAATGTTATTTAGGCGGGGAATGAAATTCATAAAAGGCGGGTAATTTGACGTTTCTGATTTTCAAATTTGGAATCCGGAAGAGATAAGCTGTGGTACTCGCCACTCGAACACGGTGTGATGTGTTCCAGAACACTTTCAAACCGGTTTGAATTGAAGTTTAGAGTCGGTGAGGGTAATTTATAAATGGGGGTTGGTCGTAACCAGATTTTCTCCTTTCAAATTAATAAATCAAATATGCATCTCGGGTACTCTGTAAGCTATTACCTACGTTTCTGTGATGATTTTGAACCTAAAACGGCAAGGTTAAAACTAATATTTGGAGGCATAATATTTTGACGAGATTCTCTCCTAGCTTAGGAATTGTGTGAAAGAATTTTGTTTTGAATTCGTGTTAAGTTGTGTTTTAAAGCAAAACGTTCCAAGAATGCATGAAGTGCTTTTAATTTAATTTTTTTTTCCGTTTGCCAGTCTTCTAATTATTGTTTCGCGTGACAATTGTTTTTCCCTTGGAAAGTAATTTCAAACTGTACCTACGACTAACTAACTGCTGCTAACTACTAAAACTAAATAATATGACATCAACATAAATAAATTTAATTATTAAAAAAATATTTAGAAATCTACAAATAAAATAAAGTAAGACTTAAGAAATAAATTCCAGGCAATTTATTCATTTTAATTTAAAGCGTTCTTTATTATGTTGTGCATAATGAATTCTACAGAATTTAATAGGTGACCAAAAAAAAGCTTCAAATTTCAATAACAATAAATTACTTAAATTGCACAATGCGTGCATCTCCCTTCGCGTACAGGGTGTCTAGTGACTAATGCGTAATGTTCGCTTACACTCGTGACATTCATCACACTTATTTGACATATCAACCACACCCAGCACGGCATATAATGTGAGCCACCCTCGAGATTCTGTCTCCCACCCTTTGATTCGAGCCACCCCTTGCGGCCAATTAATTTTCTATTATGCATTTTGTCCGCTTTTCACCCGCCGAAAATACAGGCCGTTGAAAATATCCAGACATAAGGTGTATCAATGTGACACGCTTGCGAGCATTCTTTGACAATATGTCCCCCCCCTTTATATTAAATTTTATTCATGTCCACATCCTAAATCAACAATCCGCGACTGTAATTAAAATAATATTATTTATGTGCTTCCGTTATGAAAATTGGTATGGGAGTCATTGCCATTGTCATCGCCAGATAATATCTTTGAATGATTGTGGATGGGAGCTGGTTTGACCAAAACAATTACACTTTAACAAGATGGCCGATTCCGACTCTCAAAACCAATAGCTTATATTATTATTACACATGAATTATCATAATTTATGAAGGAGGCACAGGAACACAGAGCGTTCTCTGTAGCGTAGCGGTTCGATTCCCGACTCCAAATATGTAGCCATGTTTTTATTTATTCTTACATGGGCTCTGCCAGTCTGGGTATGTGATGAACGTAGATGTGTATTGGGCGTAAATGGTGATGAATGATTTATTATTGTTAAATATTATCGATTGTCTGGGCCTGTTGATTAAAATCGGTCAGCCTAACCTAACCTTAAAGTCATTGATAAAAGAAGCACCCAGAGTATAGTAATTTTATTAAAGAGACTTCATCATCATCCTGCTATTCTGCTTATTTTTATTTGAATATTATTTATTTATTTATTAACGTCGTTTTTCGGGGCTTTTACATATGAATAGTAAAAAATATACAGTATTTATTGCACATAATTGAACAGCCTAATTGAACTACCTCAACTACAATATTTTGTATGTCCACAGTTAAATTTGTTACATACGTTTGTTTTATTTTTTGTTGTACGTATAACCATATTTTTTTCAATATTTATTTACTTACTCTTTTATACGCCCGTGGGGCTTTTAATTTGGGTACAACCACTAAAAAATGGTTGCATAAAGTAATTACAATTGAATAAAATAAAAAATAAAAATAATAATCTAAAATTATCATAAATAATATTATGACATAAAAAAATTGTTTTGTTTTGTTCGGTATGTTTTAATTTGGTCCGTTAAAAATGTTAATATAATTTGTACATAATATGTTTGCTACACTATGTACGTATGTAGGCAAGGAATTTGTTTGTGAACGGTGACATTGAAATAAGTTCTTACGCATGGTGTGTCGAGTAGATACTCTCTCCTGTAGGTACTTATGTATTAAATAGGAGAAAAAATTGGACAAGAGATAACTAAATGTCGAAATGAAGCACTACATAGTAACTGCAAAATAAACTAGTTTTATCCAATGAATCCAACTATCTCCCCTAAAACCTAAATAATATACGTTTATATTGCGATACGAATTCATTATAAAATCATCCTTACGTAATTCGTAATCATTTTCTTAACTCTGTTTGCGCATGGGAATGTGGGTTCTTCTTTTTAACCTACAAAAAGTTGTCTCCACCAGTTAGTGGAGAAAAATTCAACAGAATAACCAATGTGATTATTTTATAATTATGTACTTTAAAATCTACTAGAAGTACTTTAAAATCTACTAAGACGTAACGACTGTGTGCGTTTAAAAAAAATATGTGTTTATATTTTTGTCGTAAAATTACGTTACAGAGTTGTAAAACCTCGTGACAGAAATGTATTTCATAAAATCACAGTTGTCTCCCGCCACCTTTAGTGTATTCTATAATGTTACAAAAAAATGATATGACTGCATAAAATATATAACTATTTTTAAACTCCAAAAGGTATAACCTGTCAAGTAACAGCGATTATTATTTTTAATGATGTTTAATAAAATATTTTAAAAAATCTCAAAAACTTATATCTTACAACAACTGATGTTTTAGTATGTTAATTGTGTCACGTGGGTTGTCATTCGAAATAGGCATACACGCAGCTCGTGTTTGTCACCCCCGATAGGCGTTTTAGGCCTCCTTCACCCCTTGCTACAATTTCCCCTCTGAGATCCAGAGAGAATTCATTTATAGTAAAAAAAAAATTCTTCGCTTTAGATGGAAATGTGACAAGAGTTTTATAAGCTATGTAGGTTAAAAATAACAACCCATGTAACATTCTGATAGAGAAATTCAAATTCAGATCTAATCAATATTTTTATGATGTTAAAATTGTATGAATAAACATGTTTGGTTCAGATTTTGAATTAATTACACGCACCACGTGATTTAGAATTTAGAGGAAAACTTTAACCGACATCGAATCTCCCATCATCCTCATATCTGGTGGGATTTCAGTTATTCCGGTCGTCTGAACTCTCCCTGGTTTTTAACATGTTTTCTGTTCAAGAATTCTCATTTCTGAAATTCACTTCAACCATCAAACTCGCCCAAATGGACGCCCGGGCCCGAGATAGAACAGACCAGTTAATATTTCATTTTACCATTGTTGGGGACAATAAGATATTATTTAATTAATCTCAACCAATTAATCTTAGTTTGTTTTGGGGTAACGTTGTTAATTGTGACAGTCTCACTCGAGTCGCTATCTCCATAATTATATTCCACAATTTATAGAAAGTGCGGTTTGAGATAATAATTTCTTCTGAAAGTTTGCAGAACCAATTTAGCGAAAATTCACTTTGAAAATCTATAGTTTTCATACAACTCATTGATTGACTCAAGCTGTTGTTGGTTCAACAAGATTAAGGTGTAGATTTTGTGGTTTCAAGTTTCAGCTCTCCTCTCCGACGTACAAGTTTTTATTGCATTGGCGCCATTCAATTTGATCGAGATAAAACCTTGATATTGTTAAATTAGCATTCACGAGTTATGTATGGCAAAATAAACTATTTCCTGTTCAATTATAATGCCCAGTCAACATACCAGAGTTATTTAATGGGTTAGACCAGTGATTCTCAAAATAGGGCGCAAATTTGAATGTTTCGGGGGGCACGACCAAATCCTTATATTTTTTTTTATTTAAAAATCGCATTAGTCGAAAATAACTTAATTTTGTTTTGGAAGAAATTTTGTTGATTTCAGCTTTTGATATACACAGTTTAGAGTTTAGAGGATTCAATTAAAAATACTAAAAAATTTCCAAACAACAATTTTTTTGGGAATTCTTTTTGAATGATAAAAATATATTTTTTTGTGGTTTTGCCTTGAACCGAACAAAAATTTCTCATACTGCGCTTTTTCTGGTATCTTTAAGAGGATTATTGTTCATATCCCAATTATTATATTATTCATATTTATAACCCGTTTGGGGATCATGAGATCCCGCAACTGCGGGATATTGGGACTAGCGCAAAACGGAAATATTCACAAATAAATGCGGGATGGAGTCTCGGCGTGGGCGAATACATTTTATTTGATTAATTTGTGTTATTTCACAATTAATTCATTTAAAATAATATATTGTATATTTGCTGCACGTTCCAGAGTGGAAGATATTCTTAGTATCGCCCTGGTGTAAGACCACCGTTCAGAATTGAAACGTTGCTTGAAATAGCTTTAGCCGTGTTTAGTGACCAGATCTGTATAGCTAGGCACTTCCCCACCTTCCTCTTCCCCATCTACTTCCCTTCCCCACTACCTTCAGCCTCACAATATACCCCGATTGGGGATGTTATAATTCACTGGCTCTAGACGGGAGCAGCAAGAGACTCTTGTGAAGTTTTTACAAAAAAATATATGTATCAAATCTTGTGCGATATTAATGTATTGTCTTTCTTTCACATTTATTTAGGAAGGGAAATAGAAAATCAATGTCCATTACCTACAAAATAAACTAACGTTAGTAAAGGGTGTATCAGCACGTACCCAAGAGATTTTAACCAGCGATTTCTGAGTATCTTTGGAGTAAAACAGCGTAGATGACACTTTACTGTACGATGGGGATTTTTGAAGCGTAGAAGTAGGGTATGGCATTAATTAGATTGAGAAACGCTGAATTAGAAGCTTACAATAATTCAGTGAATGATTTACTAATAAGTGATCGGTAATTTGACAATTATACTTAGTATTGAGTTGATATTCACTGAATAAATGAGTAAATGTAAATATTTGTTGGATTTTAGTTCCCATTTTTTTTTTGTAGGGCATGGCATTAATTAGATTGAGAAACGCTGGTTTGAAAGCTTACAATCATTCAATGAATGATTTACTAATAAGTGATCGGTAATTTGACAATTGTACTGAGTATTGAGTTGATATTTACTGAATAAATAAGTAAATGTAAATATTTGACGGATTTTGGTTCCCAGTTTTTTTTTCGTAGGGCATGGCATTAATTAGATTGAGAAACGCTGGTTTAGAAGCTTACAATCATTCAATGAATGATTTACTAATAAATAGGTAATTTTACAATGATATTGAGTTGATATTTACTGAATAAATAAGTAAATGTAAATATTTGTTGGATTTTGGTTCCCAGTTTTTGACATGATAACGTCTTATAAATCGATGAACGCCGGCGTTGACACGTTCCGCCTGAGCCGAGCGTGCAAGCGAGAATTTCGAAACAAGCGACAGAGAGGCACGATCGGCCTAAGCGTTCGGCTTGTGACTGTAAAATTCTATGTAAAAGTTTTCTTATGACGTTTTCACGTAAATTATCGTCCGTAAACCGACTTAACAGACAACCAATTTTTTTTTTCATTCCCACGTTTTGCCTCGTCGGGTAATATTAATAATGAAAACGATAAATCCACATTAAAATGGTTAGCTTATGAGAAAGATGATGAATAAATAATTGCAGCGCTGAAAAACGTAACGCGCCTCCTTAGTCCTTACCGCGTGCCTGAATTGGCTGGATAAGGTTAAATGTTTAATACGGGAAAAGATGAAAGCGGCAAACAACGGGTGCCGGGTGGTGGCACCGGTAACAGGTAGCTAGTACGTAAATTGGCATGAATTACTCAGCAGGCTTAATACAGTTTTCATTACTTCGCAGCCACGAATAATATGATCATGCCGAAGTCAAATGGGTTAACAGGCCATTTTGCCAAGTTGGAATAAAGCCTCCGCGATTCTTATGGGACGCTCGCTTATATTTTAATCAAATTAGCTCACTCTGTACTGACTTTGGACATAATTTAATTTTCTCTTCTGCCGGAGTTGGCCGTAATTCTGCACAAAATGTACGGCAAAATCATTTTAAAGAGCGCAAGTTTAAATGCATTAGTGCACATCGATAGTGTTGAAATTGGTTCTAAATAGTTTGGAACACCCGTCCGCAGTCCCCTCTTACCCCGCAGTAGTCCTGTGAAATAGTACACCACTTGTTACGTTACAAATTCGAGAATAGACTTCTCCACGGACTGGAGAATAAGGCGCCATATAGAGGCGCGCGCATTACCCCTTCCCGCGAGCAACAAACCGAACGGCCGCTAGACGCGCCGCTCACGGCAAGCCCGTCAGTCTTCAGCAAGCGAGCTTACAGGGCCCACGTTCGCGTGAACATGGGCGACACCAGTTCAGTTTCGCCGTTTGTGCGCTTCCGTTCCCCGATGGACGGTGCGTAGACTGAGAGAATCAAGCGCGTGAAGCCGCTGTTGGCCCATAAACCAAACGTGAGTCAATTATCATGTTACCCTTTGTGTGCAATTAAATGTATTAGCCCTTACCACGCGTGATAGAGAAGAGAGACGGACATTCAAACTAACTTTCAGCTAGGATCGTTCCTTTTATATATTATTGTGTCTCCTAGAATTGAATAAACTGTTTATGTGATAACCTACCGTGTTTTGCTTGACGAGGGAGGCCCTGGGAGAATGGAGAAGCGTGAAGTTCCGGACCACAAGCACTAGCCTTGAGGTTACGAGATCCTGCTTGCACCGAATCCTGAGCTAGATTTTATTTGGGGCAGATACAGCAGCTAATTGTATTAAATATGTGGGAGCTTTCTCCAACCCTGCCGTTAGCATCAGCACGCCCGTCGACGCTAACACACTACACAAGCAAGAATTTCTTAAAAATTATTCTACTGTTTCAATGCATTTGTGTAAATTTATAGTTGTTAAAATTGGTTCTAAATAGTTTGGAACACCTGTCCGCAGTCCCCTCTTACCCCGCAGTAGTCCTACGATACAGTACACCACTACATAAGCAAGAATTTATTTCTGGACAAATCATTTTAAAGAGCGCAAGTTTAAATGCATATATACGCATCGATACTGGTTCAAATTGGTTCTAGATAGTTTGGAATACCTGCAGTCACCTCTTACCCTGCAGTAGTCCTACGATACAGTACACCACAACACAAGCAAGAATTTCTTTAAATTTGTTCTACTGAGCAAATCATTTTAAAGAGCGCAATTATAGCGCATTTTATGCCCATCGATAGTGGTTCAAATTGGTTCTAAATACATCTGCCCTGACTATGGACACTAACGCTGTTCGAAACGTTGACTAAGGAAGGAGGTAGCGAAACATGGCATAATACCCCAAAAATAAATAAAGATAATACTTTTTTTGACTGTGAAAATTAAAATCATATCTGATTTTAAATAGTTTGGAACGGTGACCGGACAACAAGAATGAAATTAACCCAACACCTCCTTCTAAAAGTCATTAAAAGTGATAAAAAAATGTATAAAAAATTTCTTCAATTGGTTACGTTAGGTTAGGTTATGGTTTATTTTTCTTTGTTTTTGATAGCTTTTAATGACTTTTCAAAGAGGTGTTGAGTTGATTTGATTCTGAGTTGGCACGAAACCGTTTGGAACAACCGCCCGCAGTCTCCTCAAACCTAACCCGCAGTTGTCCTAATATAAAGTACACCACTTCACAAGCAAGGATTTCTTTAAAATGATTATACCGTAGGTGCGTGGATACATTCATCTTCGTTTTCTTTATTTCCTTTTTATATTAAATGTTCCGAGTTACGCAGTGATAGACAACAAATGGATCTAGTGCTAGGATCGCAGTCAGGACGCGGAGAGTAATGGACGTCATTTCTCAAATAATACTTGATTAGTAGCCAATTTCTGTGTCAAAGCGAACGATATAATGTTACGGCTAGATTTATTTGCCCTCGTTTGGTCATTTATTATTAAGGCTCGGCCGCTTTGTTCACGACTCGGGATACAAATAGTTGACCAACATTTCTAAATAGTTACCACCCACCTCCGATTGTCTCTAGAAACAAACTACGCTTTATGTTTCTGCTGCACATGTACATGATACTGCTGTACAATTTTCCATGATTTTCTCACAGAATTTAATTCTTATCCTGTCTTTTTATTGTTTTATAAAGCACTAGCGTAGACCATTGAAAAATCACGAAAATCACGTCAGAAGTCATTCTTGAAAAATCAATAAAAGTTGATAATAATAATAATAATTTCTGCTAAACTTTAGGTAGGTACTTAATCGCTTGTCTGAATTCTTCACAAAATCAGTTCCAATTTTGATAGTTTGAGCATGATTTATTTATTTATACGTAAGAAACAAACAGCTTATTCACTGGAGCCATAATATGCCTCAATACGGAACTATTTAAAATACCTCGGATTGCTGCCAATTTTGGCAAATTTTCCCTTATTTGTTAGTAATTAAGTAGAAGTTTACGATTTTATAATATTTTTTTATAAATCCTGCGAATATGACAATCGACCAAAGATAGGTGAATTCATTGGCTATATAGAACTATAATCAGTTTGTATGTCTCCATATTAAAATTCGGAGGTGTGATTTTTTTTTTTATTTGTGCGGAAAATATTCAAAATGATCACCAAAAAATGTCGAGCAATCGGAGAAAAAAGTTTTAAATTGCAATGTCGCTCCAGTGGTTATACATAAAATAAAGAGATAAATATATACATACATATTAAGTCAACTGAAGTCAAGTCAAAAAAGTCTCTTATGCTAATGTTGCTTGGAGATGGAGTTTTTTGTGTCTTGAATTTAAATTTAGGTAAGGGGGAGAAGAAGAGGGATATAGGATAAGGACAGGAGATGCTTCCGATAAATTCCACACTCTTGTATTAATTTTAGATCATACGCGTTACTTCTATTTGATATTTCTGAAGGGTATTGCTAAAAATGTCTACATGGTGAATTTTTGTGCTATACTGCGTACATTTACGGGGAATTGGGGAATATTTTTTAAAGCAAATCCGAGTTCCAGAGTTCATTGAATCATGTTTACATTATCTTTGTTTTTGCGGAATAATATGCAAAAAGTGTATAATTTGTATTTACGGTGCAAAAGTTTCGTAAACAAAAAATCTGAGAAATAACCACACATAAAATGTTGTTGATACCAATCAGTTGACCCCCATCCAAGTGGGCGTAGGACCTTGTTTGTTTTAATAAAAAAAACTTTATTAATTAAGAACGAATTTGCCTAATGCTTCTGCTACATTTCATTAATTTGTGAAGGAAGGGAGTGACGTTAAGTAACATGATTTTGTCGTGTAAGCACCTCGTTTCGTTCCATTCCGTGATAGGGGACACTCAGTACATCAACAATCCGTAGATTACCAGAAATTAGGCAATAAACAATAATAAAATGTATGAATGATGTACAAAATAATGTTCTTTATTAAATTGTGAATTGTGAGCAAATTAGTTAAATTTCCTTGAATTTTAGAAGTATTATATGCGCTAAGGTCTCTATCTCTTTTAGATTGATTTATTTAAAGCAATAGACCTCCGTGTTTAAAGGTACGAAACATAATTATTATAACGCAAGTAATTCCTTTGATATCTACATTATTCATTAAGGAATGAGTATTTGGTGAAAATACTCAAAATTAGGTTAACACTATAATCACTTACACATAAACATTACGTAAATTTTGCCCGTTATACCCAAAAGGAGTGAAAATTAAAAAAAAGGCAACCACAATAATCACGAAAACAAAAACAACAACAACCACAACCACTACAACAACCGTCACAACAACAACCACCACAACATAATCCACCATGACCACAACTACAATTACCACAACAACGACCACCACAACAGCAACCATAACAATCACCACAACAACCACCTTAGTAACCCTAACAAACACTTCTACAAACACCTCCACGACAACAACCTTGAAAACCACAACACCACAATGAACACCACAATAACTACCATCACAACAACCACCTACACAACAAACACAACAACCACCTCATCAACCACCATTAACAATCATTTTAGTTACCACAACAAACCACCACCACCACTTCCACTACAATCACCACCACAACCACCACCACAATAATTACCTTAAAAACCACAAAATTCACTAAAACAACCACCACCACAACCATCACTACAATCACCTAAAAGACCACCTTAAAAACTACAACAAACACTCACTCAACCTCTACCAAAACCTCGCAAACAACCAGCACATCACCATCACAAAAACCACCACAACTACCACCACCACAACCACCACCAAAACCACCACAACATACACGGAAACAAAATTCAATAACAACCAAAATACGGCCTCACATACTGCATATTTTTTTTAATTATCGGCTTTTCGAGCGCTATATCCAATTGGCGAGCGATATGGTGAAATAGGCCTAGACCACATATATTATGAGAGTACAATAGCTAATAGCGCTCGTATGAGACTAGCATATTGCTGAAAAGAGGCATCTCTAAATAAATCTTATAATCTTCTGGAGTACCAAATTAAAATTAAAACAATACCTACGGTTGCCCACTTTTCTCTGCAGTAGGAATTAGGAATGGAAATGATTTCTTCACTCACATTTCGTTAATTTGTGAAGCGCGTTCGCTTTGGTTCAGTTTGTTCGGATACCAAACAATAGACAATGCCAGGGATACTTTCACATTCACATTCAACAGTCACAAGTCATAAGTAACATACTGTAAAAGTGACTTACTTTGCCCTTCAAGGGGTAACTTTGACCCATTTAAAAATCCTCACTATTCTCGACCTAATCCCCTCAGCTTTGGATACTAATTTTATGTGCAAAAAATCTTACAGTTGCATTTACTTATTTATTGTTAGTCAGTGTTTAAACCCCAATTAATTAATTTATTAATGGTGTTGTGGAAATACCCACTTTAATTTACGGAAATTTTTGAATGCAGTATGATAACTTTTTTGTTGTTTTTAAAGGTGAAACGGTTTCAAGAATATGTAACGAAGATATTTCACCAATTTGAGAAATTGGCAGGTACAACGCCTGAAATTCCGAGTTCAATATTGTTTCCGTATTTTAATTTTATTAGTAACAAACATATAATACGCTCTGGGAACATACCTGAATATTTTAACAATGATAAATTGCACAAAAACATACACCTGGAAGATGAACATGGTTTTGATGGAATCTATGATTTTAACAATATCATAAAAGTAGTTATATTTTATTTAAATTGATAATGTACATGTACAAAAAAGCTACACACATAGTTGATAATATATTATTATTCCCAATAAGGGGCCTTCCTTAAATTACATCACACGAATTTCGTGATTTTTCGACCCCCCCACCGTCCCTGTCAATCGTCACATTTGTGAGACCCCCTCCTCCCTAGTGTGACGTCACGTATTTAGCAATTTTACATTTTAATAGTTTTGCATTTTAATAATTTAGATTTTTACATGTGACATCTCAGAGCCGATGACCCCCCCATACCCCTTGTCACACTTCTCCACTCCCCCTAGTCCCCCCTCACGTTATTTATGGATGGCCCGTAGGTTAAAAAAAACTCTTTGTTGGTATTGAAATATCTTTTTTTAACCACTTAATTGCCAGCATATCCATATGCCTAAAACATATTACCATTAAAACATCAAATCACTGAATATAACTAGCTATTCTGGTGAAAATACATAATATGGTAGATTATATAATAATAATGATTCTACTAATTTTCTAAATATGTAAACACATTTTGCGGCAAGACGGTGCAATTTACAAAAACATCAGTTTGCAAATGACGGAAATATAATTAGATGGGGCACGGCGAAAATTTTGCGGCGGCACACCAATAATTAATAGTGGCAAAGTTACCTCTTGAGGGTCAAAGTAAGCGCTTTTACCGTACCGTGAGTGATTCTGAACTGGGTCATAACGCCATTACACATTACTGGCATTACCTACTACACCCGAGTCGTGATGTATCTATTGCTCCGGGCGCCTAACATCGCAATGAAACGAGTGGGAGGATGTGTATAATTGCGTCTGACAGTCACCATTGGGCTGTTGGCTTGTTCAGTTAGGAATTGATTTGAACTGTGATTGTTACGGGCTATGAACAATGGCTCATAATCGAGGTTGCAGCGTTACTATAGCTTAGTAGACGTGAACTTCTCATTTTACTTTTGAAATAATATGGAATAACTAACCAGCCATCAAATATTTTCCTTAGAAATGTTTGGATGATGAAATCTTACAACTCTTTTATGGAGCATACCCCTAAAGGCGCCGTATCCCCGCTCAAAAAGAAGAAGATGGAGAGATATGTAATTACGAATGTTAGAGAGAGCGCGCTAATATTTAAAATGAAAATGTTTAATAAAACACGACTCGTTTAAAATAGAGTAAAAATCTCGTGGGGAACATCTAAAATAGCATTTAAAGGAACACTGTTTTTTTCATACATATAACTTTTAAAATAAGTGAAATTAACGTGTTTAAAATACTTTGCGATTTTTTTCTACCGAGGGAATTTCACATAATTTGCGTTTCGGCGTGGGAAACGTTTAGATATTATCTTAAAAAATAACATATATTTTTTAAGAGCTTAAAAACTTCAAATGTAAGAAATCGGTAGAAATTCGGGTGCGGCGTCTTAAGGGGGGGGGGGGGGGGGTAAGGTTTTAAAGACAAAAAAAAACATTTTTTCGCGATTTTTTTTTGGAGATATGAATAATGTTGGTTAATTTATTTTATATACATGTTATAGTAAGACATCGGGCCTGTTTTGGAAGATAAAAATTAGGAAAATAAATCAGGCAGATCATAGTATGCGCCTCGCCACGACATGATCTGCCGCCATTTCACTATATGCCAGATCATGATCTGCCTGATTTTACGACATATACACAAGGTCTGCCTGTTAGTAGATACCCAATTTTCAGTTTTATGGATAAGTAGTCCTATATTTTAGAGACTTTCAAGTTACGTGATATTGTTTTAAACATAATTTACGAAATCCATTTCACAAAAGGCAAAAATACAATATACATTATTTCCTCATTCGAACAAAGACGATGTATTATTTAGGTAACCGATTTCCCTCGTTCGTGTGAACAGGGTATGATTGTGGGTTATTTCTTTGTTCAGTCATATCGCGGCGTTATAATGGAGGGAATTATTTGGGTGCACGTGGATTGATTTCCATAATGATTGCCTACGTCAAATAAAATACACTCAGATATTCATTTTATGATATTTACGGTGTATTACTAACTAATAAAAAGGCCTGAATTTATTTGATGTAATCACACGAGATTAATATTTGAAATACAAAATGTTCGTGTTTCTTCTCCTAGAGTCTTTTATACTTACCAGGCCTTTTATGACGAATTCAGTAAAAAAAAACAATCTTTTTTGTGGGGTAATTACTACAACTAGATAACTACGAAATCAGCGTTTTTGAATTACACACTAAAAGCACAACTTTATTTCCTCGTCTGTGAATGCCACAAACAGATAAGTCGTTCATATTTGAATATATTTTTAATGGGTATCTCCAAAAAACGGTATCATTTAATTCTGTAATTAGGTAATTCTAGTTAACACAAGTGTTTTCCCATGTTTCAATTAGGCAACTAGGCTTGCTTAAATTTGTGGAATTACTAAAGTTGATTTCGTTGCATTTTGTATGTAACAACCAGAAGAGCTATTCTCTTTCTTTTTTGAGAACGAGATAGATCTCGGGCGAGATTTCCTGTTAGATTTGTGTGATTTTCTACGGCTGTTGAGTGAATATAATATAATCATTCATGCTTGCAGGAATTCGTGTTTAAAACGACCTAAACTAAAATACGTGACAGCTCACAGCTGAAATTCTGACGTCGGCCCATGGAAAAAGCAAATAACAACCGTAGAAAATCACAGAAATCTGACAGGAGATCTCGCCCGAGATCTATCTCGATCTCACAAAAGATAGAGAATAGCTCTTCAGGTAAGTCATTCCATTTTTCTAAATAAAATCATAAAAAATGATTAGCCATTTTATTATTTCCAAATAATTATTACGGTTCCCGACATCGATGTACGATTCTATCGATCTACTATTTAACCATATTTATAATTTTTATTTTATTTAATATTATATAATTATAGTATTAAAACCATTGTAATATTAATATATAACATTCAATTTATCAGATTCATAACCATCTTATAATAGTTACCTAGTTGTAGTAAATCCCCATGATTTAATGTGTGCATACAGACAATTACGTATTGTTCTTCTCGTAGATTAAACAAACTAAATCTGGTATTTAAACACGTTTACATATATCGCTAACTCTACAACTTCAATGTCACGGAAACAATGGCGGCCTTTGAAATGGTTGTCATTGGCTAGAAATATACGCCAGACCACCATATTATTCCCGTCTGGGTACGGCTTAATACTCCCTAGCATTAAAAAAATTTGCGAAGTTCGTAAATCTCGAAGTAAATTTGTGTTTGGAAATATGTTATCAATTGGCAGTGTTTTTATTCTCTCGAATAATCGTAACAGTGGGACGTAAAGTAAGAGCATCCCATCACTAAATATTCGTGGTTTTTATTGAGCTTTGACAACCGTTGTAAAATGAAATAGTTGGTTTATGTCATAAGTGAATGTTTATTCAGTAGCCGTATTGAATCTGCTAGACGTAATAATTTAACAGTTAGCTGTAATTTTACAGTTTCTCTAAAGCAGACCACAAAACAATGGTCCATAAACTATCTCGACTGCTTGGGGGGAAAACAGTTTTTACAGCGTTTACTTGTAATCTTGGCAAGAGGTCTAGAAAGCTTTATCTTTAATTATTGCTGGCTAGTGATAAATCGACTCAATAAAATG
The DNA here is from genome assembly GCA_936435175.1 of Glyphotaelius pellucidus. NCBI lineage: Eukaryota > Metazoa > Arthropoda > Insecta > Trichoptera > Limnephilidae > Glyphotaelius > Glyphotaelius pellucidus. Next base: position 25,125,895 of record OW386551.1, read on the forward strand.
TCGACAATATTGCAATTTATTGTGCTTAGTAATATGATGATGGCGATCAAAGTTTAAAAAATGGAATGTAAAATAACAAATTAATATCGCGTCGCGTTAATCACAAATTTAAATGTCAACAAATTGTTTTAGCAAATATCCATCGGTGTGACGCTTGAATGATTATGAAATAATTTAAAAAATATTAGATGAATGCTCTTACAAAATATTTAGTTATTGTTTTCTACGATGAACAATACACCTCTGATTATAGGAAGTTTCAATTAACTTCGGTTCATCTAGATTACGAGTCGTGCTTGTTTTCATCTTATTTACAATTAATATGTAACTGGACTTAACGTCCGTTCTAAAAATTGCTGTGTCAATCTGTAACAGGGGAAATGTCATCGGCTATCTTCGCGGCTCAGCGACAGTTGTCTCTCTCGTATAGTACAACTTATTGGCCTCCATTGAGACACATTAAAACTACATATAACGACCTATACTAACGACATCTATTAAGAAACATTGAAACTATATACAAAACATGTTCTCATACACTACAATTATGTTTATTCAAATATAAGGGGTTAACGTTTTTTTATATTTTTTAGACGAGAGATTCGGAATGAAAATCGTCCGAATAATTTAGGCACGATTGTTAAAAAAAATATTTGCATTGAAGGATTTTTTTTCTGATAAATCTACGGTATACGCATAAGCAAACCTGAAATTAAATCGTCCAAAATAATTACAAAATATTCCTTCAGAAATTATCTTCAAGCCGTCACATTCTACCTCTACCATATCTCTACGTAGTTTTTTTGTAATAATTGACAGAAGACAAATTGGACGTTCTTCGTTGAAGGCTTATCAAATCTGTTTTTGTATTTAGTATCTGCGAAGGTGTCAGACACATTAATTATTTGTTAATTGTATTATCGTTCGTGTCAACAGTTTAATTATTTATCACATTTTTACTCAGGTTTTTTGCGAGTTCAATCCAATCAATCTATGTTCTGTCCACAAAATTTACAAAGCGATTATTTTTAGGCAAAGTGACTAACAACTTAATTGGCTTAGACTACTAAATGGATTTTGTTAAGGTTGTGTTTTCATCGTCTAAACACAATTCTGTACTCAATTAGTACCGTTGTGAGTACTTTTAAACTTAAGTACTTACATAAACGATTTTTATACAATGAAATCAATTTACCTTTGAATCAGATTGTGGTACTTAATTTGATGACTCGACCGTTTTAAAATAGCGTACTTTAGCAATTTGTCATTTTATCATTACATTTTCTGACGTTCTTTGTGTAAAACAACTGTATTTTTGTACAAGAAGCCTTTGTCTATTGCCTTCGGTTAAATTTAAATATATTTTCGTTTGATTTTGATCATGGATAATAAATACAATCGTTTTTATATTGAAAGTACTTTTCGTACCTAAAACGGGCTATTTGTTTGAAGTAGGAGCAACGAATTGTCATTATATACCTGACCTGGTTTTTAACGCTAAGTTTAGTTTTTATCTGTCGTCTAAGTAGTGTTATTATCAATTCAATTAATTATTGATTTTTGTTTATTAGATCGCCTGACATGTCTTACTGTCACATTAAATTGCACCATTTCAAAACATTGAAGTTAACAGGCTTAAGTGGAACGTTTGCGCGGCCCATTTCGGCCAGTTTCATACAAATCTTAAATTTGAATTTAAGTTCAAAATACCCAACCAAACTGAAAAATTATTTTTGTAATCAAAAGGTGTATCAAATATCTAGCAAGGATGTGAGCTACTTTATTTATTTTTGTTTAAATTATAAGATACAGGCCATTAAAGATTTTAGTGTTTCATGATTTTAGAGGCAACTTATTTTTTTTAATCTTTTCATTTACTCACAAATAATTGCCCAAGTTGCCTCTAAAATCATGAAACACTAAAATCTTTAATGGCATATATCTTATAATTTAAAGCAAAAATAAATAAAGTAGCTCAAATCCGTACTAGATATTCGATTTACCATTTGATTACATTAAAATAATTTTTCAGTTTGGTTGGGTAATTTGATCTCAAATCCAAATTTAAGATTTGTATCAAACTGGCCGAAACGGGCCGCGCATACGTTCCTCTTCAAACATACGAGAAACAAATTCTTTATTTTCCTTTTACAAATGAAAACCAGATCGAAATAGCCGTCACATTACCTATCTGGGCGTTTAATAAACAATTACTCGGACACTTACAACAAATATCACCAGATAGTCATCCCAAGTTTAAAATTGAATTTTTCCTTTTGATCTTGTAACTCGACCAGAATGGTCGATGGCCATTGGCGTGTAATGAAGATCTTATCAACCCCATTTGAACTTGTTTCCCTAGTGATCTTCAAATAATCGTCCACAGCCACAATCAACTATCTGTTGCTCGCTGGCGTTATCACAATTGCCCAGAAACGATCAGGAAACCCGTCATGTCTGAGCGTAAAATCTCACAATCCGGCCAAACTCGTAATCCCATTTCTTCTAGAAGCCGGCCGTAGTTGTCGAGATTAAATTGTACCATTGGCTTCTTGTAACTAATTTAATAAATGACCCGACTAATGGTATCTCGGTAATGTGACGGAGGCTGCGGCCCTCCTCGCCTCGCCTGGGCATTATGGGGACCGAAGGCATTAACATTAAATGCGATGGCCCCTATGCCTGATTTTTCATCTAATCCTTGTCTATTAAATCTTGCTATCGTCCCAACGCCTCGGATTAAACATTTCGTGAATGTTTTCAATTTAAGTTTATTGAAGTTGTTAATGTGAGGGCTTAGGAGAATCACACATTTATTAATAAATAATTCGATATTCGTTGGGTGTATATGAAATTACACTGACCTCTTGAGTCAAATGTGTAGGTGCACAGTGTATACATTTCTAACTGGATGTACAGCAAGGAAATCAGCTATCGAATGTTTGATGAAACCAATGGATAGTCCTGAAGGGCGATTCCGTTTTACTTAAGATAAGGAATTGTCCTTAACCTAAAATTTAACGACTTAAGGGACGATTCCGTTTCAGCTTCAGGAATTGTCCTGAACTTTTTCGCTGTCTTACGAGAGAACTGTAACCGCAGTTAACGAAAAATTCGTTAATTTTAAAGTTAAGGATAAATCCTTATTCTTAGTAGAACCGGAATCGATTCCAGAGATGCTATGTCCGAAGACCACACTTTCGGAGTTTAAGGTCCTTAACCATGGCATATACTGAAAATAAACATAAACATGTAGAAACAACTCAACAAAATTCCGAGCGAAACCCAAAACTCCTCACTTTAGTAAATCATATTCGTAAAAAAATAATAAACATAAAACCCCTCTTTCAGAAACAATCCCAAGTAGGTACCTAAATTCAATATTAATACTTTCTGTTTTTACTGTTTCGCAAATTGAGATCTATATAGTTTTTTCATGCAAATAAAATCTGAACCTTCTCACAAGCCTGCGACATCTGCAAAATACGTGATTTCCAGTTTTCATTTATTTTACAACTCCTCATATAATCTACCTTTTTGAATCAAGCTTAGCATTTAGGTACTTAAGTAGGTAAAACATTTTTGTTCAGTTATGGTTTAGAGACTATATGATAAAATAAATGGGCGTTTATTAATAAATAAATAAAAAAGGCATTATTTTTATTATCATTCAGAATAGACGGTTTGCGAACATCCGTTTACAAAGAAAAAAACTCATTGGATAGGTATCTCACACTCTTACGGCAATTTATGTCTTCAATAAAGAAGCTAGACGTCGGATTCGACGACATTTTTTTCGTGATCGTTAAGGTTAACGAACTCACGACGTAATCACGCGTTTAACGCCTCAAAGTCCAAATCAAGTCATTTGCGTCAGTCAGCACTTTTCATAGACAACAGTCTTTTGAATACCAACCTTCTTTAAATAAAATAACACTTTGTTTAACATAAACATTTTATTGTAGTATTTATACAGATGCTATTTTCGCGGAATTTAATTTAGTTTTAACAATATTCACATTATTTTCATTACATTTATTTTAAGGTCAACCCGCAAGTTAAAAAGTTTAATATTTAAGGCGGTACACAACCCTAATAATTTTTGTTTGCTCAAAACTCACATTTTAATAATTTCCGGCGAATTCGTAACTAAAATACCTTTTTTTATTCCAACAGACCCCTGGGGATGTAAGTTCTTTATATTTAAAATTAACAAAAGCCATACCTTACCATTAATATATTTTACGTACAACTATTTTAAAACCTTATAACAAGTTTTTCAACTACAAAGTTAGCGGTGAGCACCAGATTTTATTTTTCTAGACGATGAATTAATAACTTCGGGAGGGATTCGTAAAGAAACATCTTAAATATTTGTAACACGTTCTTCAGTATTAAGGTGATCCCATAGTCCTTGAAAAATTCGAAATCGTCTGTTTTGCGAGGGATTATAAAATACTTGAGAAAACTTGACAACCAATAATAGACGAGAGGCGTCAGGCTCATAAATCCCGAGTTCCGCCCTCAAATACACTGTGGTAAAAATTGTGAAAAATATGAACATAATAATTATATTAAATACTTATTTATGATTATCAAAATACATGGTAAAATTAACATATTATGGGCCTAATTTGTAGAACAAGTAACTTTCAGTTATCAAATTTTACAGGAGGCAGTAAAGACTGTTTTTTAAACTCATGAACCAAGATGAACCGCTCTCCTTCGCACGGAATAGACTAGGTTTATAAAACATTTGAACGTACTTAAGATTTGTATAGTTTATTAATTAAAAATGTTTAATAATTTTGAATTTTTAAATTATTTTTTATAATATAACTTTATAGGTAGTTATTAATATGCAATTTACAGTTATTTTATCATACGATTTATTTAACTCTTCTATACACTCTTGCAGTTCACATTTCTTTAGAATTCTATTGAAAAGTTTTTATTTTCAAGCAACCAGTTGGGCAGCGTTGTGGGGCGGCTTAAAGAGGATCTGTAAGAAGGGATGTATTAACGCGAATTTTGAAGATGACGGAATATATGAAGGAATCATTTGCTCTGTGTGGAGGAGGGTACATTAATGCAAACATTTAGTTTACAGTTAAGTAATTGACTGAGAGTGGTGAACTCCAAATTTTAAGTGGATAAAAAAAAAATCTTCATTCTTGGGAATCTGTTTTATATAATACCGACTAAACTTTAATTAACAGTTAACAAAATTATGGCGTTGTTTCTATCAAGAAAATTTATCTTATTTTATAGTGCCTTTTTTATTTTTTTTTTATGTGAATACCACACAAGAATCTCAACTACTGCTATTTGGAGTCAGTGAGACTATGGCATCCCCAATTGGGGTATGTTGTGAGGCTGAAGGTAGAGAGGAAGCGAAAGAGATGGGGAAGAGGAAGGTGGGGAAGTACCTGACTATTCAGATCTGGTCACTAAGCAACGTTTAAATTTCGAATTTTGGTCTTACACCAGGGCGATACTGAGAGTATCTTCCATTCCGGAACATGCCACAAATATACCATAATAAATTATATTTAATTATTTGAACCCGCGACCATCGGATCGACTTTCCCCTCAAACACGGAGGCCGTCAAATACATTTGACCAGGAGGCCTACAATTATATTTGAACTGCTAATAAATTAGATTGTTTAAAATTCTTTTGGACAATTTGCATTTATTTAAAAATAAAAATATTGGAAATAACAATTTTCATCAAAAATATTCACCAACAGCTTGGCGGTTAACAACTGAAAGGGAAAGCTTCGGACTGTAATTTAGGTATTAATAAACAAAAAAAATATATTTAATCATTCCCCAAAAGTAAGAACTTGGCAATAAAAGTTAATTAATTAAAGCTAATACGTTTCTCTTCTACGGAGATTTGATGTGCATAGTTAGATTTATGCCAGTGTTAACAACGTAAAAATAATTAAGTTCATTAATGTTACGGCGGAATTTAAAAAATCGTGTTTTTTTAAATAAAAATAATATAACTTTTTCAAAATGTGAATCGAGTACTTCAAGGAAGTCGCTTTATACGGAAAATGAAACGAATTTATAAATATTAAATTGTTAACGATATATTGAAATTTGCTCACTGTGCGGTACTGTTGTCACTGTTTAATACTCAAAAGCGCACCAGATTTAAACTTGTAAATGTCAAATCATTGGCAAAGTTATTGCCTACTTCAAACGACATTTGGCAACAGAATTATATTTTTTTTTCAAATACGAGTTTTATTATATAAATAAAGTAAATTATAAAGTGGTTAACCGGTATATTCAAACATCTACGTATATAACTAGGAAATTTTAAAATCGATAGTACGTAAACTCGAATAACATTTTACGGCGCAGAGAGTCACGGACGTCAAGGACGTCCGTCCACCACAACTGTTGGGTGGAGAATGCGACAAAAAGGCGGTGACGATTGTGTGGTCCTTACGTCCATGGCATAAGGTTCACTTTGAAATAACATTTTCGTCGAATGCCGGCGGTCTTGATTGATGTCAAAAATAACAACGCGAAAATGCACATTTTATTTTATTTCGGGAAGTTCATGCATAAATATCGACTTTTTTCGCGATTATCATAAAAGAAACTAAATTTGCCACATTATGCAATAAAATTAAATACGAAGACGGGTTTACAAGTAGGAGAGTTTGCACTTGAAAGTGTTTTTTTATAGACCTTATACTTTATTTTTTTCTAGGCTTATTAAAAGACTTATAAAAAAAATGACCGATATTTTTAAGGGCAAAGATATGTTCTACACGCAGTATTTAATTGAAGCATCTAAAATACTTTTAAGCGATTAAATTTTCAAAACAAAAATACACGATTTTGTATGATTTTGCATTATGTCGCAAGGCATCATCTTAATTAAAATGAACGCGGCGGAAAGGTCGAATCTCCAGGCCCGCTACGGCGAATTCGACCGTACGTTCGTCTAATACGCCGTGCCGCGGGCGTATATTTGTTTACACGCTTTCTTCACTTACGTCATTAAGATTCCCACATTATTTGTCTTCTTCTTCTTTTCTTTGATACAGTAAATTCGACAGTAGGTCCGTCCAACACACGGGTCGCGAGTCGCAATTTGTGAACACGGCTCCTTTATTTACGTCATTAAGATTCTGAATATATTTTAGGGTATATTGTCGTCGTAACCTATCTCAAGATGGTTTGCTAAGATACAAAAATTCTAGTAAGTACATCAATGTTCATCCCGCCATACATCTTCATCAAGTTGCACACCCACACAGCTGCCAGAATGCTCAAAATCGCATTTATCATTACGGTAAGCCTTTTAAATCGTCGCATTATATTGTCAAGTCGAGCTTCGGCAACAAGGCTAAGATAATCGCTTCTCTCCTTCGTCGTCCTTGAACCAAACTCAGCTGTTTTCGTCTCCGAACTGAGCTGAATACGGCTCCGAACTGGGCTCCAAACTGAATCGGATTCTGTATCCAGACAAAGATCTTGATCTTTACTGAATTCAGATCCGAAAGTTTCGCTGATAGGAACTTTACGCCGAGTGCGTTAATGGGCGTTGAATTGCGAAAGCCTACCGTAAACGAATTCATATCTTGGAGACAAACAGAAAAGGATGATCATTAGTTATCACATTACTCTTTACAGAGTTTCCTTCCCTCCGAGTATCATAATTTCTATGTCATTGAATGCGAAAGGCGTAAAATTACAAATGAGTTCCGAGTATCTACGCCAAGTTCGAGGAATTCCACTCGGTATCTGAGCGGTAATTCAAATAACGCATAAAATCTGTATTTCTATTTTTGAAACTGACAATTCATGGTGGAATTCCATTATAATATATTATAATAAAAACAAATATAAAACTTTTTTCCACTTTAAGTTCAATGACCGCAACCGGTTTCAGCTCGCTAGAGCCATCTTCAGACTGGTACAAAATATTCTTAATCTACGGTTTATATACATAACATTTGAGGGAGGGGAAGCGGGGTGGTCTTAAGGGTTTTAATCAATTATACTAATTACATTTGTTACTAAGTAGTTTTAGACTGTTGAATTTCTAAATATTTTGGTTATTCCAGTGGGCTAATTACCTTGGGTTTGTAGCTCACTTCAATATTGTTTAGGAAAAACCTTACAAGTGGTATGAATTATTAAAGACCTAATTTTATTATCAAATCGTTATTACATTTATGATGCATGGGATTTTTTTAATAGCTTTTTGAAGGGATACATGTTTACATTGGAGTAGGAATGGTCATTTTATTAGCTAAATACATATTTTAATTTCGAAATTATTATGAAAATTACAATGGATACAAAAGTGGAGACTTAGCAAATGACTCTAATTGTTTATTCATTACAAATTTATGGTCTATTTTTTTAGTTAAGCGGGAAATTTCTAAAGATTCTAGTCTATCTAGCTTATGGCCTTTATTACAAGTGTGGAGGACTTTAATATCTCTGTCTTTATCAAACGAGTGATTGTTTTCTAGTAAATGTGATGCTACATTTGATAATTCGCCTTTGTCATTTACCCAGTTTGTAAAGTGTTCTTTGATTCTGGTTTTGAATGACCTTCCAGTTTGGCCTATGTAATATGACGGGCAGTTGGCGCAGTTCACTTGGTAAACTCCCGAGTTTTCAAGTTTTTCTCTCTTGTCTTTATTGTTGATTAAAATTCTTCCCAGAGAATTCACATTATAAAAAGCTGTTTTGAATTTATCATTATTAGTTAATCTGGATATTTTTGTCGATATTTCGCCAATATAAGGGATTTTAATCCATTGTTTAGAGGTATCATTTTCATTTTTATTTTCAAGGCCTTGTGAAATAATTGCTAATGTAAGCTTTTTATCTTTTTTCTTCAATAAACTGTCAATAGTTTCACTCTTATATCCATTGTTCTTTGCTATAGTTTTAATAATATTAAATTCATTTGTATAGTTTATATAATTCAAAGGCACATGTAGAAGTCTGTGAATGAGTGAATAAAATACCGATAGTTTATGTGAAATGTGGTGTCTAGATGTGTTGTGTATGATGTTATCACTATATGTAGGTTTTCTATAAATTGAAAATTCTAATTTTTTGTTAATGATTTCAATACTTATGTCGAGAAAATTAATTTTGTTTCCCCCCATTTCCATTGTAAACTGGATTGATTTATTAATGTTATTAATTTCTTTTAGAAAAATTAATAACATTAATAAATCAATCCAGTTTACAATGGAAATGGGGGGAAACAAAATTAATTTTCTCGACATAAGTATTGAAATCATTAACAAAAAATTAGAATTTTCAATTTATAGAAAACCTACATATAGTGATAACATCATACACAACACATCTAGACACCACATTTCACATAAACTATCGGTATTTTATTCACTCATTCACAGACTTCTACATGTGCCTTTGAATTATATAAACTATACAAATGAATTTAATATTATTAAAACTATAGCAAAGAACAATGGATATAAGAGTGAAACTATTGACAGTTTATTGAAGAAAAAAGATAAAAAGCTTACATTAGCAATTATTTCACAAGGCCTTGAAAATAAAAATGAAAATGATACCTCTAAACAATGGATTAAAATCCCTTATATTGGCGAAATATCGACAAAAATATCCAGATTAACTAATAATGATAAATTCAAAACAGCTTTTTATAATGTGAATTCTCTGGGAAGAATTTTAATCAACAATAAAGACAAGAGAGAAAAACTTGAAAACTCGGGAGTTTACCAAGTGAACTGCGCCAACTGCCCGTCATATTACATAGGCCAAACTGGAAGGTCATTCAAAACCAGAATCAAAGAACACTTTACAAACTGGGTAAATGACAAAGGCGAATTATCAAATGTAGCATCACATTTACTAGAAAACAATCACTCGTTTGATAAAGACAGAGATATTAAAGTCCTCCACACTTGTAATAAAGGCCATAAGCTAGATAGACTAGAATCTTTAGAAATTTCCCGCTTAACTAAAAAAATAGACCATAAATTTGTAATGAATAAACAATTAGAGTCATTTGCTAAGTCTCCACTTTTGTATCCATTGTAATTTTCATAATAATTTCGAAATTAAAATATGTATTTAGCTAATAAAATGACCATTCCTACTCCAATGTAAACATGTATCCCTTCAAAAAGCTATTAAAAAAATCCCATGCATCATAAATGTAATAACGATTTGATAATAAAATTAGGTCTTTAATAATTCATACCACTTGTAAGGTTTTTCCTAAACAATATTGAAGTGAGCTACAAACCCAAGGTAATTAGCCCACTGGAATAACCAAAATATTTAGAAATTCAACAGTCTAAAACTACTTAGTAACAAATGTAATTAGTATAATTGATTAAAACCCTTAAGACCACCCCGCTTCCCCTCCCTCAAATGTTATGTATATAAACCGTAGATTAAGAATATTTTGTACCAGTCTGAAGATGGCTCTAGCGAGCTGAAACCGGTTGCGGTCATTGAACTTAAAGTGGAAAAAAGTTTTATATTTGTTTTTATTATAATATAGCATAAAATCTGATTGATATTGTATTATTTATGACTTTTACGAGTTTGAAAGCACAGATTCCTTCCTTCATTTTAAATGCTCTTACTGAATGCCGTTACTCCCCACCTTTTAGTATTTAAAGCCAGTTTGAATGCGTACTTCAAACTTAAAGGTAACATCGAACCAGGCAATTAATAAAAGATAATCCCACTTTAGAAATATTTCAAAGCATATTTCATCTTATAGATTTTACCAAAACAACGGGCGCCGGCCAAACAAACCGGCGCTCATAACATTTCCAAATGTTTGTCGCGGGACTCAAGCCGATGTAAGCCGCAAAATTATGGAACTCCTTTGTGTGCCGCAGAAAAAGGATACAAACTAAAAAAAAGTTTTAAAGTAAAAAAATCTCCTGATCTTATGAAAGTTTAAACCGTGAAACTTTATCTATTAAACGAGTTTAGTCGAATTTTCAGAAAGCTCATTCGTGGAACATTTTTGTAATGCTTTTAAATTGTTACAATATTAATCTCATGCTAATTTGACAAAAGCAGAACGGATCTTGTTGTTATCCCCCAATTGTTACGTCTCAGCACTCTTGTCTTTGAGTATTATTAATTAAGATGTTTGACAGGTGTAGCAGTTCGCGTGGTTTGCCTAAACTAATATCTATTTTCAACAGTTTCAACTTGTAACCAGTTTTGTAAAATATCTCGTTTCCACAAGTCAATTCGCATACTATCAATATTCTGATAATTACCTCGATGATTTACCAATACCAACTGCGTGACCAACGACCCACAAAATTAAATCTCTGGCTTCGACGGTAGTTATTTGTAAAACGATCGAAAATAAATAAGGACATGACTCTGATTTTAGATTATCGATTATACAACAATCTCCGAGAACAAATTAGAGATTTTTCAGTGATTGCTTTTTCATTATATAATATTAATTAATAATAACTTTTCTTGTAGAGAATCTTTTCAGACGTGCATTTTGCTTACGCATATTTATCTAACACGTCTTTAAGCTTCGGCTTACCCCATTTCTACCGATTTATTACATGGTTTAAGTTTTAAAGCTCTTAAAAAAATATACATTATTCTTGAAGATAATATCTACACACTCCCCGCGCCGAAACGCAAATTATATAAAATTCCCTCGATAGAAAAAAATCGCAAAAAATGCTCCGAAAATTATCATAAACACGTTTGTTTCAGTTATTTTACAAGTTGTATGAAAAAATTCACAGTATTCACAGTGTGCTGCTTTAGATTGTCCCGCGAGAGTTTTGCTCTATTTTAAACGGGTCATGTTTCATTAAACATTTTCACAATTTTCGCTTAAATATTATCGATTTTAACATTAGCGCGCATTCGTATTTACATATCTCTCCATTTCCTTCTTTTTGAGCAGGCATACCTCGCCTTAAATAATAACATTAAACTTTTATAAATAATTTTTGTTATTTATTAGACTCATCTGCGCAGATGATGAACACTGTAACGCTGTCCGAAACGTTGGCTAAAGAAGGAGGTAGCGCAACACGGCATAACACCCCAAAAACACTTTTGGCCGTGGAAACCTAAAATCACACCTTTTATAAATAACTTTCAATGTTAATTTATTGTTTTGATTGCAGTTATAATTTTATCCCTTTCTGACAAAGAAATTTTCCCGTTGTGACTTTCCGATGACCATTTTTTAAATGCCTGTTATTTTAATGCTTGCCACATAGCAATAGATTTAAAATATGGATATTTCTTTATAGTTTTTAAAATAAAGCTCTATTTGAAAAAGCTTTTACAAATCGAGAAGGATAAAAAATGTGTGTAACGAAATTGCTTTGTCTATATTGTTAATTCTAAATATATTTCACTGCTTTGACTACAAAATACTATTTATAAGTGTGTTTTATAATAGGAAATCCTAACAAATGGTCCAATTTACGGCATTGTCTGCCGGTAGTTTGTTTAACTTTGTGCTATAATATTTTTTTATTCAATAGAAAACATTGCTTTCAATAAATTGTTCGTCGTTTATCAGTTGGAATGTGACTAATAACGGGGTGGTATGAAAACTCTGTTCCGTTTTGCAAAGAAAATTTCTATGAAATGATTTGTTTTAACATATTATTTTCTCCGTTTATTCATTAGGTTTAATACTTTTTCAACGTTGAAAAAACTTTAAAAAATAAGTTCAAGGCGTTCACGAATTCACGCGTTGATTGTCGATGAGTGATTGCTAGATTTGACATGGCAGAAGTTGAATGGGTTCGGAAGTAATGAGGATTTTTAAATGTACGTTTATTAATGATTTTGAGTAGCGTTTCAAAAGTTATAAATAGGAGATGATCCCTTCTATAAATGAAAATTCGTTCCCTTTTTTTGTGTCAATCAATTTTAATTTTAATTCATCATAGTTACTGCATGATTGTTTCTTATAAATAAATACATTATTTGAATCGGGAACTGTCCGTATTGGAATGTCTCCCAAAATAAATTTAGCATAATTTTATTACTGTAATAAATTATTAAAACCAGAATAAATTTATCACGTTCAAAAACAAACAAAAAAAAACAAAAAAGTTTCATATGTTAATTTAACCTAATTTTTATACTTTTTTTTGGCTTCTTTACGTGTATGGCCATTTTGGGGGAGGGTACGGGTACCGCCGCCCCGGGAAACATTTATTGGATAACCAAAAGCCCTGCCACAAGTCACCCCAAGTGGTTCGCATTGTTCGTTGACTTAGGGTGCACGGGTTCATAGGGCGAGGTTTGTCTAGGTCTTGGCGGCGGATGCTTTTGCCAACCTACTGCATGGCGGGCCGGATCGGGACAGACTGTTTGAATGAGACCTAACCTAGATCTCTTCATTCATCTCTCGACCCATCACCTTGCAACGCAGATGGAGAGGTGAATTCATAAATTCATTCGTCCGTCACTCCTGGACGCAATAACCTACGGATTCCTTCCAACCCCTCTTTCCTTTTTCCTTGCCTGAACTTCTTCTCCTTCTTTTCTTAAAAAAATTCTCCACACAGCATCCCCAAAGATATCATAGGCCCTGAGGTATTTTTTTCCTCTAACGTAAAAAAAACAGTTATAAGTTTGTAGTGTTATTATTTTGTAGATAGTAAATTAAGTTACGTGTAGATTTATTTCCTGTCATTTGAAAAGTACTAAAGTCTCCTTTGAAATAATTTTTACAAATATGGCGGTATAAAAATATCATTTTTTTTGTTTCTTCACTCCTTCTCATATACACACAATTTATTTTTCTCCAATATTGCAGGTGAAAAATAACTACATATCTCTGAATAGAAGGAATTCTTTTGTAGCTTACAAATTTCTTTAGAGACTTAATCAATCTGTTATTTCTCCAATATATATTTCTACCATGCTTCTTCCTCGTTCCCTGATATCGCGAATTTCTTTATCCGCTCAATGCGTAATGTTCCCCCGTGTACGCTCGTATGTTCCTTACCTGCATCGTTATCCGACAGAATGGATTTTTTTTGTAAACGAGCATAATGAGGTATAATACAGTGGCTTGAATGGGCCCCCGTCCCGGCGCATCCCCGACCAAGTAATACGGTCCATAAATATAGGAAACAATGTAGGTATACCAGCAAACGTGTGGCTGTATTGGGTACTTACCCAAGTACACCTTTCCAGGTAGGGTAGTGTTCCGGGTAGGTCGGCTCTTTCAGAGCTGGCAACACTGCCTTGTGCCTAAACCTTACCGCACGATTTCGCATCGCAGAATACTAATAAATTTTTACTTTCGCTAGACACGCATGACTTTCTTGGAAAAAAAGTACTGTAAGGACTGTTATTTTGTTGAATAACAATTTACTACTTAAAATCGAGGCCTGTACGCGTAGAATAAAGAATGGCACCGTAAGTGCTTTGTGGGTGTGTTACGTGATCCAAATGTTTGCCTAATCGAGGCTTAAATTTCCAACACAAAACTGTGTTTACGAGATTCAAATGTGTTAGAGATATCAGTTGAGTGTAAATGAGGGTTGTTGGGCTCAATTTGGAAGGCGGGTTTGGGTATCGTCGTGCCATGAACCATTATTGGATAACCAACTCCCCTGTCATAGATCGCCCCAAATGGTTCACTACGTTTGATGACTTAGCAGGAGTGTCCGGGTTAAAGGGCTGAGGTTTGTATAGGTCTTGGCGGCGGATGCGTCTGCTCACCAACTGCGTAGCACGCCAGATTGGGGAGGGCAGGTTGATGGAGACCTTTTGATCTCTCCAGCAGGACTCTCAAAACATCGCCTTGTACCTAAGTAGGAAGGACACACCGAGCCCCACATTCCACCCACTCCTCAAACCTTTTTCCTTCCCAGAACTTCATCTCTTTCCTTTCCTCAAAAGCATCCCTAAAGACCGACCATCACAACACAGGCATCTGCCTAGTATGGTGATCGAAAAATCCCCAATTCAAGTAACAAACAATTCAATGAATAAAGAAAACTTTAAAAAGAGCAGAGTGTAATTCATACGCGGTAGAAGTGAGACTAGAAAGTCACTAGATGTCGCTTTCTTTTCTTTTGCTTATTTTTTTTAAGTTGTTTGAAGATTGGATATTGATTTCACAAAATAAAAATGTTTGTTTTTTGGATTTCGTAAGATTCGAACCCCCGTTCGCTTGACGTCCATCTGTCTCTCTGGCCGCTGAGACTTGTCAGACACCTTACCCACTACGCTATGGAAAGCACGCGCCGAGGTGCGAGTTTAACGCATTATATTAGAACCGAGTACTTGTGTAGAACTGAGTTGTGACGCATTTCCGTTTCACCTGAATTAGAAGTCACTAATAAGCTGTACAGCGCCCTTGAGGTGATTTTTCACAAAAACGGCGCTCTACAAATTATCCAATTATTATTATTATTATTATTAACGCGTTAAAGAAGTTTCACTTAAAAAGAAAAAGATGACCCTGAGGGGAATTATTTTTCAAATTCATAAAACTTCATAAAACTTTGATAGAGATATCGAAAGAAGGGTAAATGCCGGTAACTCCATTCATGGAGGACTGAATGCCGTTGGCGCTAATAAAAAAACTGTGAGAAGGAGCGAAACTAGCAGTCCACAATGGAGTCCTGGTACCTACCCTGATGTATGGCAGTGGGGCATGGAACTGGCAGAGGAAGGATGAAAGTAAACTGAATGCTGTAGAAATGAGATCCCTGAGACGTATGTGTGGAAAAACCATGTATGATCGTGTGAGAAATGTGGAGATCCGCAAAGAATGTAAGGCTGATGTAAGCATAATGAGTAAGATTAAGAAAGGGACCCTCAGATGGTTTGGGCACGTAGAGCGAATAAACGAAGAAAGTAGTGTAAGAAGAATATATGACGCAAATGTGAATGGTAGAAGAAGTCGGGGACGCCCGAGGAAGACATGGCACGATCAAGTGAATCAGATACTTGAGTCGGGCCATGTCAAAAGTCAGAATAATAGAAGATTATGTATGAGACGATGTATGAATGTGAGTGAAGCAAATAGTGTGTGCCAGGACCGAGTTGTTTGGCGGTCCGTCCTCTCTGCCTACCTCTGCGGGGAAACGGCGTGATGGTTAGTTAGTTAAAACTTCGATCTACGCACTTAGTACCCGTTTTTAATCCGGGATATAACTCTAGCACAGGCTCGAGTTTACGGGGAAGGCTGAATACCTCGTGTTGTATGCAGGGTAGCTAAAAGGTACAGGGTGTTATTTCAAAGCTAACTCATTCTCCTTTAAATAATCTATTGTTACGCAAGATTCGTTTCGTGGCGCAGTTTCTCAGGGCGTTGCGCGTCGCGGCGCCATCGTGACCAATACTTTGCGACGTAAATTCGGAAATGTATTGCAAACTTTATCGGTAGACAAATGGTAATCATGTACGGTGAAATTTTCCCTAAGACAGGATATTTTGGGTGAAATACACAACTTTTTTCGCGCAAAACAATTCACTATCGTAAGTATAATTTATGTAGTACGCTCTGGATGTCGACGGTTACTCTATGAATAACGATGAACTTGTTCACTGCTGGGAATACAACTAGATGCAAATATAAACTGGAAAGAACATGTATCCAAAATAGTAGCCTAAATCAGTAGCTTTTCTTTTGTTCTAGGTACACTGAGAAATATATCAAACATCGAATCGGTAATGGCCGCATACTATGGTTATGTATATTCAACAATAAAATACGGAATTATTTTTTGAGGAAACTCAGTAAACGCCAAAGATGTTTTTATCATCCAAAAAAGATGTTTAAGAAAAATGACAAACTCTGCTAATCGGGATTCATGTAGACCTATATTTAAAAATTTGAAAATTCTTACAGTCACCGACATATACATAATGGAGTTATGCATGTTAGTGCGATCATCTCCAGAAAAGTTTCCACAAAAAAACTCTACACATAAATACGCTACAAGGTTTACAGAAAATTTATTAATACCAAAAGCAAACAAAACAATTTTCCAAAAAGGACCCTTTTACATGGCCATTAAAGTATATAACAACCTTCTACATGATATTAAACAAATACCAGATACACTCAGATTTAAGTCATCACTAAAAACATTCCTTCTGAACAGGTCTCATTACACATTAAGTGAATACCTCACATAGGTACAACTGTTTTTATATTTATGTTTATATAATAAATTAAAACAAACTCAATTTGTATTACACCACTTTTATATTTATATTTCATTTGTGTTCATTTCTGTATAACATGTTAGGTTAACTGGAAGAAATAGGATGTAGGTACCTATAAGTTATACCTTTTGTACTAAATGAAAATTTTGTACAATAAATGATTTTGATTTTGATTTTGATTTTGATGTGCTCTATGTACATTGCGTACCTATTTACTAAAATTTTATACGTGGTTAATATAGCCATAGATATTTATCTTCCTTATACGTATATAAAAATCTCGCGTCACGTTGTTTTTTCGAGATAAACTCCGAAACTACTTATCCAATTTTGATAAAATTTGGCTTACTGTGTGCAATTTGGTCCAAATTAAAAGATAGAATAGTTTTTATCTCGATTATTGACCTCAATATTTATTATTGCGAATTAAACGGAATTGCGAATTAAATTTGACGGCCTCCGTGGTCCCGAGGCAAGACTCTCGACTCACAATCCGAAGGTCGCGGGTTCGAACCCGGCGTGCGCAAATAAATTTTATTTGATTAATTTGTGTTATTTCACAATTTATTCATTTAAAATAATATATGATATGTTTGCGGCACGTTCCAGAGTGGAAGATACTAATGGTATCGCCCTGGTGTAAGACCACCATTCAGAATTGAAACGTTGCTTGAAATGGCTTTAGCCGTGTTTAGTGACCAGATCTGAATAGCCAGGTACTTCCCCACCTACCTCTTCCCTATCTCCTTTCCCCCTCCCCCCACTACCTTCAGCCTCACAACATACCCCAATTGGGGATGCCATAGTCTCACTGGCTCCAGACGGGAGCAGTTGGGACTCTTGTGCGGTATTTCATGTAAAAAAAAAAAATGTTTGTTATACGACAATGCTAATACGACTATGTCTGTTATTTATAATTATCTTGTCTTTGTCTATGACCATTGTTTTTATCTATTATTTATAATTAGTTAGTAAACCCTGAAGAAGTGAGCATAGTTCACGAAACAAGTTGGTTTTGTAAACAATAAAAGTGGTAAAAACTAAGTATATTATTAATTTTGAATAACAGAAGAGCATCTATGAGACGATGTATGAATGTGAACGAAGCAAGGAGTGTGTGCCAAGACCGAGTTGTTTGGCGGTCCGTCTCCTCTGCCTACCCCTGCGAGGAAACGGCGTGATGGTTAGTTAGTTTTTTAGTTAGTTGAATAAAATAATAAAATTTAAATAAATGGGAACTGCCACAGAAAATTTTAGTCATAAAATTGTATTTAAAAAAAGTTATTTCTTATAAGTAGACATCGGATTTTATGCATTTGCATATTTGCATACGCAAATGCATATGAATCTCTAATTACGACGTTAATGCATATTTTAGCCTTTTTTCCCAATCGTGCATATTTCGTTTAGTAGCGGGAGGTACGTATAGAGAATATACAAAGAGCAATTGCCAAATCTAGCATTGTCGCCAGCACCTATGGGGTACTTGGCTAAAAACGGTGTTATTCTTTGCTGAAAATTTTGAGGCCGTAAAACAAGTAGTTGGTCAATTTGACAGTTCTGAGACCCAATTCAGTCAAGCAAGCTAGCATTTGAAGACGCATCCATTAAATAGAATATCGCCCTCACCTCAACACATTTCCACAAGTTACTGGATGCCGTAGAAAAATTGGAAACAAAAAACCTTCCCCTATTTAAATCAATGGAAATACTGGAAACAATGATCGAATTCACCAACGCCCTTCCTAATTCAAAATCAGAAAAGATTCCTAAAAAGTTTGACGCTAATTTGCTTAAAAATCCGAGTCTTGAAGACATGAAAAACATCAGCGGCACAGGTCCTTACCCTGCCTAAACAGGTATCTCCAGAAATGGTGCCAAATTTTAATTTTTTCCAATGACGTCAGTTGACGTAGAGAGGTCGTTTCCGGGGTACAAATTAATACTGGGTGACAAACGTCACAAATTTGCGTTCTAAAATTTGGAAAAAATACTTAATTGTAATTGTCACAAAAACTATGCGTAATTCTTAGTATATTTCGCTGTTTTTGTACCGTCTTTAATTAAAATATATAAAAATAAAAATGGTTTTTTGATTTTGCATTGTTCATATTTTGGGCATATCAAGATTTTTAGTGCATATTTCGGCCTTTTTTAGTGCATATTTTGGCACTTTGTTAGTGCATATAATCCGATGTCTACTTATAAGCTTTCACACATTTCTAATGAAAATAAAACATTGTTTAGTAGTTTACGCTTATATTATTTATGGAGTAATAATTTTAATTGTCCTCAAAAAATACGGTAGGAAACGATTTAATTTATCCAAAACATATTTTTTGTATTTATTACGTAAACCGATTCACAGTAAAGATTAGTCGAAAATAGTGATTTAGCAAATAAGCTTCGGTTTAATGACTATTATTTATTTGTCAGTGTTTATTCACAAGATGGCTACAATACGTTTAGTTTTCACAGCTCGGTCTTATCACGGTAAATAAATCCCTTTATTCCTTCTCCTCGGTGTTAATGGCGTGCCTACGTTTTGTTCTGTGAACCGTCGGCGTCGCCACTTGTTTATTGGGAATTCAATCGACTTTTCGGAATTACTTATCGCGGGAGATGAATCTGAACGACGACAGCTGATGGATTCTGCGATGGAGGGTCTGAATTATTTAAAATAATCGATATAATTTATACCAATCTCTAGAAAATAGGGCAATGCGAATAATTATAGCGCGAAATAGATTTTCAAAAGAAACTAAAATGTGAAAGGAACTAAATTGGCTTACAGTGAAACAGATGCTGACCTTGAACGCGATGATATTTATACAAAAATTCTTTTTAAACAAAATTTTATACAAAAAAAATTTGCACAATTTGGGAAACGGGTTCGGGTACCGCCGCCCCGGGAACCATTTATTGGATTTCCAACACCTATGCCATAGGTCACCCCGATTGGTTCGCTACTTTTGGTGGCTTAGCAGGGGTGCCCAGGTTCATGGAGTGAGTTTTTCCATGTCTTAGTGGCGGATGCGTCTGCCCGCCTGCTGCGTGTCGGGCCGGATCGAGAGAGACTAGTTGAGGGAGGCTTTTTGACGTTTCGAACGCCTTGCACCGCCTTGGAAGGATGGATTCATATGTCCGTCATTCTCGGACACACTGACCCCCGATTCCTACCCACTCCTCATACCACTTTTCCTTCCCAAAACGTCCTATCCTTCCCTTTCCATAAAAAAAACCCCCACACAGCATCCCCTAAGATGATATAAGCCCTGAGAGAAATTATTTTCCTCAGCACCTCCTACGTGGAGCTAATGAAAAAAAAAACAAACAAAACAAGAACATTCGCAAACACAACACAAGGACGTGCAATGAAATCAGGCTACCTAAAAAGGACAAATCGAATGCGCAAAATAGTTTACTATACGAAGGGATGAGCCACTGGAATCTTTAAGTCTGCATCAATAGGTAGATTCAAGAATTATTGTAGAAGCCACATAAAGCTATAGAAAATGATTGTACGTAAGTTATAATTAATTCTTTCTTCAAAATAGGCATATTTACTTTGGTGTGTCATCATTAATTTTATGAAAAACAAATACCTTTGTATAACACCACTATTTTATTAACAATATCAACATGTTTCGAAAACTATGTTTTCTTCGTCAGGATAATAAGTCAATAATAAATAACAAAAGACAAACAAGTATAGACTAATTAGAACATAGACAAAATATTAAAAAGGAGAGGTGATTAATTACCTAAAATATATCATAAAAAACAATTATATAAAATAAAATATAAAAATTATTTTAGAATGGGTAAAAAATTACATTAACATAATAAAAAATCTTTTAAAAGGAAATTTATTTTTTTTTAAATTTATTTTAAATTTATTTTCGTATTAATACTTATACTTATAATAATTTATTTTGTTATTTAGACTTCTTGTTTTCCTTTTAAAAGATTTTTTATTATGTTAATGTAATTTTTTACCCATTCTAAAATAATTTTTATATTTTATTTTATATAATTGTTTTTTATGATATATTTTAGGTAATTAATCACCTCTCCTTTTTAATATTTTGTCTATGTTCTAATTAGTCTATACTTGTTTGTCTTTTGTTATTTATTATTGACTTATTATCCTGACGAAGAAAACATAGTTTTCGAAACATGTTGATATTGTTAATAAAATAGTGGTGTTATACAAAGGTATTTGTTTTTCATATAATTAATTCGTCGTTTGTAACCTATGATGTACAATGTACATTCATATACAAACTATCAATATTATTACGATAAGTTATACATCCTCTCGTTCAACAGCGCTTCGACATTAGGCCCAGGTAGCTGGTATAAAGCTTCGATAAAAGCGAATACTTTCGTATGAGCCTATTTTACCACGAAACGTTATATTAGCAAGGAATGACACATTTTTACGATTTTACGTTAAAGCAACCAATTTCTACTTAATTACAATTTATTTTTAATGTCTAAAGTAAGGCCAGAAAAGCCAATAAGACTACATCCAATTATCCTTCTCTGCCCTCTATTCTGCCTCCGCCTTTGTCAATATTGCCAATCATACCAGCAACTATGGCTTATATACAAGTAATGGTGTCTTTTTGGTAAACGTAGAAGAACAACTTAACATAAACTCGCCATTTATTATTACTCAAATCAAATAAGAAATTGTGGACGTCTGCCGTAAACTTGAGATTGAATTCCTGCCGCCCTGGTACCTACGCTGAGTAAATGGGACACTTGAAGGTCTCTGGTACTGGAAGAAAGGAAAATTTGCATTTTATAGTTCCTAAGAGCCCATAATATAACAAAACCCAAGTGAAAAAATTCAATTCGGAAATAAAAAGTCGTGTCTGAATGAGCTTAAATCCCCCGAGGGATAACTCTTACTACACAGAGCTTTTATCTTTATTCTATTTTTCTGAAAACATTGCTGCGACATCAGCTAAATTTAAGCAATAATTTAAATAATCGGGACTTTCTATCTGTGTAGGTGTACCCTACTTATCAAAGATAAACGATAACGTGTAGGACGCACCTTAACAGCAATGTTGAATATTGTAATCTACGATTGAAATGATTCGGTGGAATATCGTAATCTACGGTTGAATTGATTCAGATGAATGAATTTATTGATTTTTAATCGCTTTCCTTTGAATTTAGAAGGTGAAATGGTGAATAAAACAATTTTATCGCCAATAAGAAAGCAACGTGCACCTATTTATTGGCAGTCTGTTATTCTTCAAGGCGGTCAACACCGGTGATAAATTCGGCCATGTCGCTCATAACTCTGTTTTAACACATTTTTCTGTAACGATTAATATGAAGAAGGCACAACAGAACTATCAGTGGTATGCCTATACTAAAATTCTATTCAATAATTATCGTATTAAAGATATATTATTAATTAATATTAATTTACATCATATTTTATTCTGCGCAGCCCACCTTGAGAATTTATTTTTTTCTGGATCCCCCAATTAAAAATATATTTTTATAGCGATTATTTTTTAACTTGCTAATTTAAGTGCTGGGTTGCTACCTCCTTCCTTTTTGTATTCATGATGTAGTGTCAATTCTTAATAATAACAAAAATTAACCTTTATTAAAGTAGATTAATTAGTATGTGAAGTTTTTTTTGTCTTTTTTAGACTATATTTTTTTACCTGCTCACGCTCTCACTGTGCCAACTGAACGCCCCCTAATTTTCTCTGGGTCTTCCACTGCCCCCTGAAAGTCTCAAATGCCCTAAAGGGGGCGTTATCGCCCACGTTAAGAACCTATGGTTTAGATAAAAGTCTAAGTGAAACTAATTTATATCCCGCATCCTTTATACTCTTGTATCGCAAAGAAGTTCATCCTCAATAATTAACAAACTTCAGTGAGTGACTGAGGCTATTTTCAGATCAAGTGCTTCATTTTAATCATGGTCGGGTCTGATAAGAAGTGGTCCGAATATTTCTCGGTGTATAGTTAGCTCATCCCAAACTACAAACAGGCTTCCTGTCGTTGGAATAATATTTCCTATTATTTGAGGCCATCCTCGCCTCCCCTTTGAATGCTAATAAGGGCAAATCACCATCGTCCCACCTCCCACCCATGAATATTGAACATTGGATAGACACAGGGAGGCCTTATGTTAGTTACTCTGCTAAGGGTAGGCAGTAGGTGTGGGGTACTTGTAACACTAACTACCCCGATGCCCATATCTGGACTGGTACTTGCGTTACAACTTTTGCAAGTCTCAGTTTGAATTAATTTGTAAAATGTTCTAATTGGGATTATATTTATTCATATGAAAACGCCTCCCATGGGTTTCGTGCTGCCATATTATGTTATTACTCTCTCTTTTCCAACTCAAAGAGAGAAGTTTTGTGGAGCGGCTCGGAGTTTAGGGTTGTAATCAAATGTGAAGCTGTTAAGGGAGGGTTTATCCAATCAATTCACAAAGGTTTAAATAATAATAGTTTGCTAATTTTTATAGTACAGAACATCTTTTGTGAATATCTCGATTATAAATAACGATACGCAGGGTGTGAATAATACAAAATAAAAATAAAAACACATCACACTAGTATATAAAGCTATGAACGCACGGTTTTCAACTCAGTTACCTTTTGGAAATGACTTTATGAACAAATGAGCTTTTCGGACGAATTGTTTAAAAAAATTTGAACAATTCATTTTATTTAATTTTATCAAGTTTTTTAAGTTAACTTTCACGTTGAACGAGAACGTGAAAATTAACGTGTTCACAGAACGTGAAAATTAACTTAAAAATTTGATGATTTGTTCAAATTTTTGAAACAACCCGTCCTTTGTCTTTTGAATTGATTTGAGTTTCTTATCAGCCTTATTTTACTTTTTATTTTAGTTTATTACGGAAACAAACAGTTCCACATATTTTATTAAGGTAATAACATAATACATGATTGCATGAAACGGCGAAGTTTCCATAAAAATGTATGGTAAATGTATATAAAAAACATAGATTTAAACATTGAAAAAAACATAAAGTGGTAGAAAAAGAAGAAAAAATGAAAACGAAAGAAATAAAAAACACAGATTTTTAAAGCATGTAGGACAGATAAAATTAAATTAAACTGTGAACCTACGAGTACATAAAAATAATACATTTTCACATTATAAGATAACGTTCTTTTTTCTTAATAAAAATAAGGATAAACATGATTAGCCATTTTCCAGCGTCCTTGAGGTGATTTTTCACCAAAAAACGGCGCTATATAAATCATCCAAATAATATTATTATAAAAAGAAGGAAAAATAACATAATGATATTGAGAAAATAACACACAGCGGGGATGGAGGGTTCGTAATTAACAATTTGTTTTAATTTTTTCTATTACGCGTTTGGTAAATTGGTCTGAAGACAAATGGAAAATATCGGCATCTGAAAAGATGTTATTGCATTTTGTGCACGTCATTCTAAGAAATGAATTGTGTGTAATGTGTTTTTGAATGTGGGATGTGGAATAATAGTTGGTTTGACTAGCCTTGTATACATGGTAGGTTTATTCCAAGCTTTCTGGCCCGATCCTCCGAATTTAGTGACTGATGTGCGCTTTGATTATTTCAAAGGTATGTCATGTAAATATAACTGTGGTATGAATACGATATCCTATCTAAAAATAATTTTTGAAATTTTTTGTAAATACAAAAACCACCCTAAGGGTTTGGAGCGCACTCGTCAGGTTTTGATTTGTCCGCATGCAAATCGCTTCCGCTACCGGCCAGCCCCCGGCAAACCTTGTCCCGGGACAACCCGGCCGAGATGGCCGGATAGCTGGGATTGCCGGGAACGGACGATAACCGGGAGGTAACAATCACAGGGCCCATTGTCCTCGCCCGCTGCATTTATGGCCGATGTTTGCATTGCCGAATCAAAAACGACCCGTAAGCGGATCTGCGCCATATTTCCCCAGGCCCAATCGACTGGCGCACCGATAATTCCGTAAGACTTCCATTTCGATGCGTCATTATTCTTCTTTGTGTGTGGCAAAAAATTGGGTTTTCCAAAGCCGAACGCTATTGATTGCTCGCTGTGGGCATCACTATTGCATGTGCATTTTTAACGATGAAGTCATTCAAACAGTTAAATTCATTGGCCTTTATTTTTATTGAACTTAGAAGAGATACAATGAATGGAAGGTATAAAAGAGATTCATTTTTACTCAGCGTATGGGCTTTCCTCAAATAACATTTTTGTCGATTCTACGGTTCCAGGCAATTCTCACTCATTCAAACTCAGAAGTTTTTTTGTAGGTCTCCAGCCCATCTCAGCTGTGGTCGACCTCTTTTAATAGTATCGGAGAAGCTGTTACTACCTACTGTTGACACATACTCTAATAAATTTAAGATTCATTGAGTGAATTTGGTTAGTTTATACCATAAACAGTGTATTGGCGTTCCGCTTATCCGTTGTAACCAACTCTCTTAAGCCGCCGCTATTCGAATTTCGACCGATTTCTTACATATCTCTCTTAAACATTTGAAGTTTTTAAGCTCTTTAAAAATATATGTTATTTTTTAAGATAATATCTAGATACGTTCCACGCCGAAACGCCAATTATATGAAATTCCCTCGATAGAAAAAAATCGCACAGTATGCTCCGAAAATTATTTAAAACAATTCTATTATTTTACAAGTTATATTTTTGAAAAAATTCACAATGTTTCTTTAAATGATACTTAAGATACGTTCCACGTGATTTTTGCTCTTTTTTAAACGAGTCATGTTTTATTAAGCTTTTTCGTAATTTTCGCTTCAATTTTATCGATTTAAATATTAGCGCGCTCTCTCCAACATTCGTAATTACATATCTCTCCATCTTCTTCTTTTCGAGGGCGGTTACGTGGCCTTAAGAAGGGGGGAGGGGAATAGAGTTGTGTGACAAGGGGTATGGGGGTGACATCAGCTCTATGACATCAGCTCTATGACATCACATGTAAAAAAACTAAATTATTAAAACGCAAAACTGTTTGTTACGTTAGGTGACGTCACACTAGGGGGGGGGGTCTCACAAATGTGACGATGTGTGACAAGGACGGAGGGGGGGACAAAAAATCATGAAATTCGTGTGACGTAATTTATGGATGGCCCCTAACAGAAAGCGTTGGTACAACAGTAACTGATCTCTTAGCGGCAGAACAACGCTTGTTAGAATGTAAACTAGTGCTTGACGCCCGTCAGTCCGGGGAATAAATCCCTGTTAGCAACATTGACACCAAGATTTACCGCCCTTTAAATAGTGAGCACGTGCTTCCAGAGCAAGTACAATAAATCGCCAGTAAACTGCCGTTTAATCCCAATAAATTCTTTTCCAAGCAGATACAAAATCTGCCTCCCGCCTCCCGTGGAATAATAAAGGGAACACCCTAAGAATTTAAGAATTTCACACGATTTTAGGTGAAGCAGATCGTTCACGGAACCTGTCTACTATTTTGAATAAACAAGCCGCCATTACGTTTTATACGCCAATAAAATTATTCAAATGCATCCAAATTGGTGTATTGTTTACGTTAATAGAAACCCCTCGCATTTTTATTCATGCTCCGAGAGTTTTATCATTGTTTCAAACGACCGAAATGCGTTACGACATAAGTGTTCCCAGTTCCCAGTGTGATCGCAAATTATAATACAGACATCCCCTAACCCTACTATCCGCTGCCGGATATATTCAATTCCATAACCGACTCTATAAAATATCTGATTCGGCGATAACGCTATCGATATTTCAAACCTAATGCTCCTCTTCTAGTCCGATGTATTAAACTTCGTATGGCTTCAGATTATTTAAGCTTTGTATTGTTACAGTCTTCTAAATAGATAGTACCTAAACGTGCTACGGACCTAGGACATAAATAATAATTGCGAAATAGGGGTCGGTTTGTCAATTCTTGTGTTAAATTGGAGCTTAAAAAATTGTGCTATTTTTACTTATTTCATAAAATGATTTTATTTTTGTGGTGGCTTCGCTCTCTGGTTGGTTGATCTCATAATTAAATATTAAAAGTAAAACTTGTATAAAATTAAATGCTTTTCTTTGTATGTATGTGTAGATTTTACGGTCACAATTAAATTACCTGGTTTTGTTTTCATCTGAACGGAATTGTAATGAGATTGTGATTTATTTATTTAATTTATGATAATTAAATGTATTCATTGCCTTCGTTGTGACTATAATAAACACGTTTTTTTGTATAGAAGTTCACTCACCTGTTATTTGATTGTAAGATAACTTGCACTCTAGAAGTTTTCTATCTTAAAAGGTTTAAAAATACACATATTTGAAGATAAACCCCCTTGCTTTCATATATTTAAAGACTGGTGACTCAGAACTGGACAACTCAGAACCCTTTTTGAAAAGTCAAACCTGTAAAGGGTCAAGGGGGAAACGACGTAAATTTCGCAAAGTTTTGACTTTGACATAATATTTTGTGGGTTTATTTTGTGCTATCGTATATTATATTTACCAAAACACATTCCTTGAACAATAAACTATGCGTAAAAACAACATTGCTTGAGTTTATTTGATAAATTTATGGGTTTTTCGATCATTTTCACGACCTACGACGCTCATAGTTTGACAGTTCAAATCGCGCGATAAATGAAGGGTCGATGTCATAGATAAATTTAATAAAAAATATTCCGAGTGGCTAGGTGTATTTAGGATACTTTAAACGTCAAGAACAAGAATACCCCAAGCGATTCTGACCTTGTCCTTCATACGTTTTCTTTAGACATAAGGGTTAAAATTGCATTTAAAAATAATAAAAAAATTGGCGTGTGCGCCGGCGCACACCCGGCCATTTACAGGAAGTGATAAAAAAATATTAAATGGTTAAATCGGTTCCGTTAGGTTAGGGTTATGTGATATTTTATTTTTTTCATAGCTTTTAATGACTTTTCAAAGAGGTGTTGAGTTGACATTTAACCTTGAAGATAAACCTCCTTACTAAGCATGTTTCAAATTTATCACAACTGATGAACAACCATTAACCATAAATTAATGGTTGTTTATCAGTCGTGATAAATTTAAATCAGGCTTATTAGTAAGAGGTTAATATTTTATGAACAGAAAACCACTAACTCCATAAATAAAGCCCTGTAATTTTTCGATTGTAATGTAACGATTTAGCAATTTGTTTTGGAGAGTGAATGCGCAGATGGAAATAAATTACATTTTTAATAACGATTAATAAAATAAACATTTTTATGCGATCCTTATTGAAAAAAAATGATAAACCTTTTGATGATTTTGTATTGTATACTAATTTGTTTTTATTTTGTTTCAGGTAAGAAAAATTTTACATTTATCGACATGGATATAATATTCACTCCACTTCTTTTGTGAAAATCAGTAAGTAACTTCTACCTCCTTTTTTCGTACGCGATCTTCTCTATCTATCATGCTTAAAGTAGTAAAGAGACACAGTAATTGCAGTTAATAGTTACTTTTTTGTATGAATACCTAACGATAGTCCCAATTGCTCCCGTCTGGAGCCAGTGAGATTATGGCATCCCCAATTGGGGTTTGCTATGAGACTGAGGGTATGTTATGAGTGGGGAGGGGAAGTAGTCGGGAAAGAGGAACATAGGAAAGTACCTGGCTACTCAGATCTGGTCACCAAACACGGCTAAAACCATTTCAAGCAACGTTTCAATTCTGAATGGTGGTCTTACACCAGGGCGATACTGAGAGTATCTTCCATTCTGGAACGTGCCGCAAATATACTACATGCTATTTTTAAGTAATTAATTGTGAAATAACACAAATTAATTACATAAAATTTATTTGCGCACGTCGGGATTCGATCCCGCGACCTTCGAATTGCGAGCCAAGAGCCTTACCCTTCGACCACGGAGCCGGAAAATCTATAGATATTCAGACCCTTATACGTGGCATGTAAAAAAAACTAAACGATTCAGCCCGTCTCTTATTAGGGTCGTGACAAGGGGTACGGGGGGGTCATCAGCTCTGTGACGTCACATGTAAAATTCTAAATAGTTTTAATAAAATAAAATTTTTAACTACTGTTATGATTATTTTTAGATGTAAAATTGCAAAGTATGTGACGTCACTCTAGGGGGGGAGGGGGTCTCACAAATGTGACGATGTGTGACAGGGCTGGGGGGGGGGTAAAAAAATCATGAAATTCGTGTTACGTAATTTATGGATGACCCCTAATAGTGCATCGACAAAAATTTGCGAAATGAACAGTTGCTTACAAAATAATGAAGAGTCCGTAGTCTATTCTGAAGTTTCGGAAGGTTGCCACCTAATTTCCAAGTTTTGCACTACCGATCATAACGGTACAGGTAAAAAAAACCTTAAACACGCAAAGCTCGAGCAAGGCTTCGCTTACTCTTCCGGGTACACTTTGTGAACTTCGGTAGGTAGGCCAAAGCTTCTAGTAACCCAATTAGATATTTAGATGTTGACCCCTTAGTGTCTTCTGCCAAAACAGCTCAGTCTTGTAAAAATTAAACACCCCAACGTAATATAAAAAGGTACACGAATATCCACCTTATGGCTTTACCTATTATTTGTATAAGTTTAGTTCAGCATGGAACGGTTTGGCGGACCAGAATCGCGTGTTACTTGGCGCCCTGCCATTTCGGTCTAAGCGTTGTACTTTCTGAAATGCATGTTTAACGAACTCAATTGAAAAGTTTCAAATGCTCTTTTATGTGTGTTTAAGCCAGCAATATGAACGAATTGTTCGGAATTCCTACGGCCTATTTTGTTCCGGTGAATTTCATACAAGCCAAATATTACTTTACATAATAGAGTTCATTGATTCGTGACATAGACATATGAATATTAGTAGACCTTCCCTAAGTGATAAAAGCGTATTATTTGCCCCTCCCCATACTGATTCCATTTGGAGCCGGCTGGACTCGCGTATACCCTCGCGTGAATCTAGAAAATGTGACGTCATACTTCTTGTGCGAACCAGCGTCGAGCTCTCATCGGTACATTTTACGAAATAACAAAAAAAAAAATGGTGGGAAAAATGGTGGCTTGTGCTGTGAAAACGTGTAAAAATAGAAGTGAAAAAAGAGAATAAACCCAATTGTCGTATTACATTCCATAGGTAAGCATTATTTTACTTTATTTTTAAGCTTATTCAGATCATATAATATGATCAGTTTTAGTAACATATACTATGACATGACGAATAATAATAATAAAAAGAAACGCCTACATTACAGGGCCCTTGAGGTGATTTTTCACAAAAACGGCGCTCTACAAATTATCCAAATAATTGGATAATTTGTAGAGCGCCGTTTTTGTGAAAAATCACCTCAAGGGCCCTGTAATGTAGGCGTTTCTCAAGTGTGCTCGTCGCTGTTTACTGGAGTAAGTAAATTATGAAATATTTGTAATAGTTTCTTAGCTAAATACGGCAACAAAATATTCGACTCTGAAAACAGACGAACTTTACTTTGCCGTATTTGGACTTCGCAAATTTGTTCATAACATGGCGAGCAATTCGCGCTCCCATGTAAAAAGGTCTTCATTCAAAAGCAGATTTTACTTTTAAGAACTAAATGGTGATATTATAATCCGAAATGCCTATATACTATCAGATTGATTTATTGACGAATCACATATCATCACAGGCATCTTGCCCCTCTGCGTCCCGCTATAGTTGGTTTGTACCCTTCTCCTATCTGTTCTCGTCTACTTATATTCATATGTCTATGATTCGTGATTATTATTGTATTCAGTCTTCCACATATCAACAATATTTACTACGGAATTCTATCTAAGCTCTAAACATATAAATAATTCAATTGAAATAGTAAACAACGCCTTATACCCCTTTGTTACTTAAGTCAGTTTGTCAATTTATTGTAGAAGGGACGTTCCCATATTGCTTTCTATATTGTAGAGTAACTACTGCTCATGGGATTGTTGCCAATAGTTTGCAAGGATGTTTCTTGAAAATGGTTTCATTTTTTCTTGTTCTTATATTTGGTTTGCCGTACATGGCTCTCACTAAGAATGTTGTTAAGTTAAGGCCCCAAAAGCCTTATTAAGCGAACAAAAAGATGAAGAAGGTGGTTTGAAAAGAAGATATGTAAATACGATTGTTAGAGGGAGCGCGCTAATATGAAAAAAAAACGATAATAGTTAAGCGAAATTGGTGAAATTTTTTAATAAAACACGACATATTTAAAAAGGACCAAAAATCCCACGGCAAATGTCTTAAGTGACATTTAAAGAAACACTTTGAATTATTTCATACATACAACTTGTAAAATAATAAATAAAACATTCTTATAATAATTTTCGGAGAAAACTTTTCGATTTTTTTTTTTCTATCGAGGGAATTTAATTATCTTATTATCTTCAAAATAAGATAAAAATTTTTAATAGCTTAAAATTTAAAGTGTGTAAATCGATAGAAATTCGGAATGCCGGGACTTAACACACAAAGCGATGTGGATTTAAAACTGATGAGTAGATTAGAAACAAGACAAAGGTAGCCGTTATATTACTGTCACTAAAACACTTACAACTATGCTGGCCTAGTGGAACGGCTGTCCATTAGAATTTAAACACCATTAGATAACGTAGGAAAGAAAGACAGACGTTGTTCACTGATGGGATGCGAAGAATCGGCAAAACTGGAGACATTTGATCGAGGCTCTGTCGAAAGTTCAACTCAAGAAGGTGGTGGCTGGTGAAAAGGAATGAAAGAATGGCAATTTAAAAGTTCGGCGTATCTACTCTTAAAATGTGACTTGTTCAATCAAAAATTGTTTAACCGAGTTCGGAAGACCTTCAAACCTTCTCAAGAATACACGAGCACTTAGATATAGAATAAATAAAAATATCGTCGCGTCCTCCTTCGTTCTAAACTTTGAACAAACTTTTTCCAATAACAGCACGCACTTTTTCTTTACATGGTGGATACATTATCCACCGAATATTTTATATTACAGTCATGTATGTCTATGTTTTTAAAACCCCTTGAATGGCAGGAGACCATATTTCTCCCAGCTCACATGCGTCACATATAAATCGCCGTAACTCCCTTGTTATCAAAGTGAGAATTATGTTCTAAACTGTGTTAGAAAGGTAAAACACCACGCTTTTTAGTTTAATCTAAATACGACCATAAAGTAAAATGTACACCTTTATGAAACCAAAGTTTTGAATCGCAATTTGAAAAAAAAAAATTGAAACTTTGATAATTTTTTAATAATTATTTTTATATGAAAAGACAAAAAAGTGAAGTGACAGTTATATTTGAAATACATTTGTCTAATAAAATATTTAGGTGTTGTTATCTTTTTTCGTTATCAGTAATTTTAGTTGGAAAAAACGTGAGGTGAGCCATTTTTTAAACTTTTTAATGTTTGCACGCAAAATTTTTATATTTTGAAAATTATATGTTTATTTTAAATTATTAAATTTGAAAGCGTATTCTATCACCTTTCAATAACAGTTTTTAATTTTGGAATATCATCAGAAATATTCCACTTATTTGCATTTTATTGTAAAGCGGAAATATTTGACCATCTGAAAAATACGCCAAAATTTTGAAGGGTTAAAAGTATTTCGACTGCATTCGTTAGCTTTATATTTATTTTTTCAGCTGCCATGTGTCACTTTAGTATCGTCTGCAGACTCCAAATTAGCTGCTTTTAATATTCCCTTATTCGTATTGTGCATATTTATTCCGCCCGAAGGCTTCAGTTTTAGTTCTGAATAGAAGCCTGCCAGGTTGTCTCTGCAATTCGTAAGGCTAATCACAGCTTGCACTGCGATAATTGCCCCCTGCTCCCTTAATTTGCTTAACTTTAAAACTTCACAACATGCCTAATCAATGCACCCTAACACATTGCATTGTGATGGCACCCCATGAGTTATTGCCTCCTACTTTATCCACCCCTAACATCGGTCCAGCAAGCCAATCACAAACGATTAAACATATGCAAATTTCTTATTGTGTGATGTTTTGGGTAGCACAACAAAAGTTCTCTTACGCCCGATTACCAGTTAGCCATCACATGTTCAATTTTCATATTCATACCCCCCTGATCCATTTTATTGAAGAGTTCAAATAAATGCCAAAATTATTATCCATATTTAACCCCTCAGACCTATGGCATATTCTATCAGAAGGTCAGAGTATTTCCGCTTTGCAATGAAATCCAAATAAATGCAAGATTTCTGAAAGTACCGGAAAACTATATTGTTTTTGAAAGGTGATTAAATTTTTATTAAATTTTCAAATTCTATTATTATCAAAGAACATGTAAAATTTTTGAACGCAAACATAAAAAAAGTTTTAAAAATGGCTCACCTAACTTTTTTTCTAACTAAAGTTATCTACTGATGAAGAAAAAAAAACACGAAATTTTTATTATACAAATGTATTACGTGTTGTTTTGTGATCTTCTACATTCAGACTTGAATTGTATAATTAAAAAAAAGCGGATTTTATTTTTATCCGTCATTTTCATAATATTATGTAAACACAAACCTAGTTTACAATCACTCTGTAAATTGCTATCTCAACACAGGCGTTTCATATCTAGTGAGAAGAACAATAAATACATCATTACTGTAATCAAATGTAATATTAAGATAATGAAAAAAAAACAACTTTATTTGCACCTCATTTTTGTCGTTCTGTGTAAAAATAATTAATTAAAAATTCACAAAGTTTCATAATTTCTTCAAATCACGATTGGAAACTTTGATTTCATGGAGTTGTACATTTTAATTTTTCTTTTCCGATTTGAATATAAAGCATGATGTTTTCTCTTTTTAACACCGTTTAGATGTTTAGATCATATCTCTTACCATGATAGTGAGACACAATGATTTATACGAGATCAATATGAGCTGTTCCCAAAAGCGAAGAAATTAGCCTAGGGGGTTAAAAGTGAAAAGCAAAGCTAATTTTCTGGACGATGAAATTATTCATCGGATTAAATCATTTCGAGAGTGATATTATTTCATCCCGAGTCTCTACTTTCTACACAAAGCCGTTCCCTGAATCCGTTTCGCCTCCCTCGTTTACTTGAATACGATAACAAATTGAATACGATTGTATCGAAGATTTGTATCAAATTCATCGTAATCATTACAATCAACCCGAAAACAAATTGAATCCTCGAGATTATATTGTATTGATTTGCGTATATGTATCAACATTCATTTAGTAAACTCTACCTATTTCATAGTGATAATAGTTATTAAGTATCTCGTCTTTTGATAATGAGTTCGATGCCTTACTTCGTTAAAACATGTAGGCAAATACGACAATAAGTATATAGATTGTACGTAAAATTATCTTCGCCTTGGTGTGTTTACTGTCTACTTTAAAGAAACGTAGATATTTATTTGTTTATTTCTATTCTCGTATTTACAGTAGTAATACAAGAAATGTTAATAATCAATAATTGTATGAAATGGGTTAGTACTAGTGTTTTGTGAACATCTCACTAGGAGAATCTGTGCTGAGGTGTTCGCATGTTTTAAATATCGTTTAAAACGTTAAGTAGCGTTTAAAACGTTAAGTAGCGTTTAAAGTCTAAAGAATGCGTTTTAAATAGCATAGTACAAGGAATGTTAATAATCAGTTATTAGTATGAAATGGGTTAGTACTAGTGTTTTGTGAACACCTCACTAGGAGAACTTGTGCTGAGGTGTTCGCATGTTTTGAATAGCGTTTAAAACTTTAAGTAGCGTTTAAAATCTGCGTTTTAAATAGCGTAATACAAGAAATGTTAATAATCAGTAATTGTATGAAATGGGTTAATACTAGTGTTTTGTGAAAACCTCATTAGGAGAACCTGTGCCGAGGTGTTCGCATGTTTTAAATTGCGTGTTTTTGCCGTCACAAGTAAAGCTCAAGTAGAGCTCCACACAGGAGGCCCTGAGGAAAATAATTTTCCTCAGGGCCTATGTCATCTTTGGGGATGCTATGTGGAGGGTTTTTTTTAAGGAAAGGAAGGGGAGGAGAGTTCTAGGAAGGAAAAGGGTTTAAGGGGTGAGTAGGAATCTGGGTTTCAGTGTGTCCTGGTCATCCGCCTCCAAGACCTAGACAAACCTCACCCCATGAACCCGGGCACCCCTGCTAAATCACCAAACGTAGCGAACCACTTGTCCACCACGTCCTTGACTTTAAGGAGGATACTATAGTTCCACCCATGGTGGCAGTTTTATGTTTTAGGTTAGCAGCATTTAAGTGCATCATAATTTATTTCATAGATACACCGTAATAAAAATGTAGTGAAAAGAAAATAAAAGGATACTAAATGGGCGAACTTAATGAAGCACTTATGAAGAAAAGAGAACAAACAAAACGAAAACGTAGATGATAATTA
Organism: Glyphotaelius pellucidus; assembly: GCA_936435175.1. Taxonomy (NCBI): domain Eukaryota; kingdom Metazoa; phylum Arthropoda; class Insecta; order Trichoptera; family Limnephilidae; genus Glyphotaelius; species Glyphotaelius pellucidus. Next base: position 25,161,508 of record OW386551.1, read on the forward strand.
ATGCAAGTATTTGAAAACATTACCAAATAATTAGGCAGTTAAAATTCAATTTTTATGTATATCTAATTGTATAATTTAAGTACATATTAATTAAATTGTGTTATGTTTGGTTTCGAGTGAATAGGTTACGTAAACATTGTGTGTATTTAATTGTGTGTATGTTTTGTGTGAATACCTCACAGTTGTCCCAACTGCCCCCGTCTGGAGGCAGTGATACTACGGTATCCCCAATTGGAGTATGTTGTGAGGCTAAAAGGTAAAGGTAGCCATTTCAAGCAACGTTTTAATTTTGAATATTATCACCAGGGTGATACTTAGAGTACCTTCCACTCTAGGACGCGCCGCAAATATAATAAATATATTTTTATATTAATTAATTTTGAAATTACTCAAATTGATCAAATTAAATTTATTTGCACACGCCGGGATTTGAACCCGCCACCTTCGGAAGGCTAGTCGAGAGGCTAGGTAGGTATATAAGTAAGAACCATATTATTCAACAGACCCCTGTAATGAAATAAATTAGCACTATATTCGTCTACTGCAAGTCTGACAGATGCAGTTAGCCCCATATTTATACCAGTTTTCTCTTCTCAACCCTAATATTAACCTTAATAATTATATAAATTGCCCTCTGGTATAAATCTTAATGGATTTTCAGGATGAATAATTGAAGTGTTTAGCTTATTCACGGACTCTACTCCGGAATAACGTAATTTATACTCGAATTTGGCAACCGTAATTATTTGCAAATTGTCGTTAGTTATGTATGCGCATTCTAGGATTTATAGCGTAGAGTTAACTTAATAAAATTGTAAAATATTTACCATGGGCTTTATACTTTTACAGTTTACTTCCCGGCTTCGCCCGGGTTTCAGCCGTTAAGATTCAGGAGTAATGAACAAAGAATATCGTATTATCTTGTTGTTTGACGGTTAAATGGTTATTTTTTTGTTAGAAGACATTGCACGATCAAGTGAATCAATTAAATAAATCGGACCATGTCAAGAGTCGTAATAACGGAAGGGTATGTTTGAAACGGTGTATGAATGTGAATGAAGCAAATAATGTGATTGTTCGCTAATTAGTCAACTCTCGTGATGGAAATGTTTTAAGCTGAGAGTAGTTGCGTTGGCCTAGATATTCCTGAGAAAAGTTCAAAATTTCATAACACCGGACGCCAGACACCTTTCTAGGGGTTTCGTTATACAAACAAACAGTTTTATGCTTTAAAGTATAGAAAATTGTTTTTCTTAAATATATACAGAATTATAAAACAAAAATCCACTTTTTTCCGGAAAATTAATTCAAGGTATTAAAAATTTTAAATTTCCCCCCACGCATGTGGATAAAAATTCATTGAAAATTTGTTAAAAAAAATCGTGCTGGGACGAGTTGTTTCAAAAAATTTGAAGTTAATTTTCAGATTGTGTAAGTTCTGTTAATAAAACATTTAGACCGGTTACTTCATAAAACTAAAATAATCACAGAACGTGAAAATTAACTTGAAATATTTGATGAATTGTTAAAATTTTTTGAAACAACCCATCCTAGTGAAATAAATTATTCCAGTTTGAATACAGAGCAATTTTGACATTATTTTGAACTGTAGGCACATACTTATTTCTATAGTGCGTTTTTTCCAGACTTTTCCAAAAAGGTCGTAAAACACTCACAATAAGGGTTGCCTGATTGAAGCATGGTTTTCGCCAAAAAATGTGCGCTCCTTCAGTACCTGACTCTATTGAAATTCTATCCTCATCACGGCTACATTTTGCCACATAAAAGGACCATATTATTGATAACAGCGAATTTCCCCTTCCATTATGTGCCTGCCGCCACACAATAAGTGCCAACACGTTCCTCCCCACCCTACCCTCGAGCGTGGAGTAGACGAAGGTATTTCGCAAAGAAATTACTTTGTTTATCACTATTTTTTGTATTGTACTGTAAGCTTATTGTATTATTCAAAAGTTCACGTTCAATGGATCGAGAGTGGTTACTTTTTATTCGTAATATTTTTTATAAAATTATTTATTTTATTTTTATAAGAACACCTGTGGTGATTATTAATGATTTTATTTTTATATCGCCTCGTTGAATATTGCTGGGAAAGTGTTCATTATTATTAATAATTTTGGAGAAGTATATTATCAAAATGTTCAGCATTAATTCTTAAAAGGTTTGAGTGTTTTTTTCCGTGTACAAATTTAGTATTTTGACGTGAGAAATAAAAGTATTGAAATAGGTCGTCAGGAGTAATGAAAAGGAAGATCTCTTGAAGTCTGTTGGCATTGAAGGTTTTTTTACGTAATTATTCCGGAATGAATTTTTAGAATAATTGAATAAATCTACCAGTTTTTATTACATACAACACTAATGTTAAGGGAACGTCTGCTTTTCACACAAAACTTAAATTTGGATTTGAGGCCAAAATACTCAACCAAATACAAAATCAATTTTTCATGTTGTTGGAAATAATATTTGAGTGAATGATTATTATTTAAAAAAAATTTTTCCTCTATTTACTATAAAAATATGATGAAATATGAATTATTTTTTTTTAATGATAAAAAAGGCATTTTATTAGACGTAAATTAAAAACTGCAATCTACCGATTTATGTTGGAGCACAAGTATGTAGTATGTAAATTAAAATTTCTACTTTACAGTGCTCCAGTATTGCGTGCGGTTCCCTTTTGCTTAATTTCCTTTTTTTATTTTTTTTCTATATGAATACCGCACAAGAGTCCCAACTGCTCCCGCCTGGAGTCAGTGAGACTATGGCATTCCCAATTGGGGTGTGTTGTAAGGTTGAAGGTAGTGTGATGGGGAAGGAAATGGGGAAGAGGAAGGTGGGGAAGTACGTGGCTATTTAAATCTGGTCACCAAACGCGGCTAGAGCCATTTCAAGCAAAGTTTCAATTCTGAATAGCGGTCTTACACCAGGGCGATACTGAGAGTATCTTCCACTCTGGAACGTGTCGCAAATATACTATATATTATTTAAAATTAATTAATTGTGAAATAACACAAATTGATCAAATAAAATTTATTTCCCGCGTCCTTCCTATTGCAGACATAAATTGTGCACCTTAAATGAATGTTAGAGCTTACTGAAATGTGAAAAACCATTTTTTTTAATTTTTTTTTATGTATATTTTTTTTATTTATTTATTTTACATATCAAAAAACAAGTCCTGCTAAGCCAATTGCATTACGATATAATGTTATGATGTTGTTGGATTCATGTTTTAGAGCACGGCACAATCAGTAGAATAAATTGTTCAAGATCGTAATAATCTTGAGTAAGGTTAGGAAAGTTTGTGTTAGCTTATAGGTTCGGTATAATAATGTTGACTGCCAATGTATGTTGACATGAAATGCTGCTTTTCATCTGTCGTACAATATTAGACTTTATTAACGTGGTTCGGAATTGGTATTCTTGAAAGGACTAAGTAGTATAAGTACGTTTAGAAAACTTTCTGCGAAATTAATTAATATTAACACATCATGCGCGTGTATTATTAAGTAGCTACAGTGTTCCCGGAAAAGCTAAAAATTAAGCACCTTAAAAGTCGCACTTTTCTCTGTGAATATGCCGCACACATTTCACATAAATAATTTTGTGTTTGCTGAAATAAAGCACCTTGGAATGATTACAATTTCTGGTTTTTGTTTCGCGCCATCACAAATCATCGCCACCCGTTCCCGGGAGCGCCTCCCTTCCCGCCACGGGGATACCTGCCTTCCCGAATGGGGTGAGCGTTCCAGTACTTGTCGCGGGTCATACCAACACCTCCCGGTACTTCTGTATACCTGGCAATTTCTACCTGCTTTGAACCAGCTGAACGACTTTCTCCAGCCCCTCTGTTCCCACCTTTTGTTGGCGCTTGTTTATTTTTGTAAAACGCCACGTGTTTTACTGATAAATGATAAACTTAAACCCCGGATACAATTAAACGATTGCCCCTTGAGTAGACGGGTGTGAAGGGGTTAATTATTGAATTTACGCCAAAAATCATGGGATAGGGAAGGAAAATACATTTATACACCTTCACAACGTAAGGTCCATAATATATTGTTTTAGTTCGTAGCACTTTTATTATATACTAGCTGGTACGTGGCATGCTTTGCTATGCCATTTAATAAAGAAATTGTTTCTCCCTTTAAAATTTCCCGCAAATATATCAACATCGTTTCCATGGCAACGATTTGTTTTCCACGGCAACGATTTGTTTTGCTTAGCAATAACTCGCTTTTCTTAGAAAACGTATAAAATATTAATATTTATAATTTCATAATGCCAGAGCTTACCATTATGTACAGCCTTTAGTGCTCGCATATAATTTAGCTTTCTATTGGTGAAAGAATTTTTAAAATCGTTTTATTGTTTTATGCGTGAAAGCGTAAACATACGCAGTTTCGCATTTATAATATTAGTATAGATATTGTACCTATCCAGTTAATTACACAAATAACAAGACTTCATATAGGGGCGAGTAACCAATATTGAACCGGCACTTATATTGGACCACTTCTGTTTTACTACCAAAATGAAACATTTTTTTACATTGGCAATTGAAAAACACGCGTCCGCAGCGCCACTAACACTCCGCCATTTTGTACCGACGTTGAATGCATATTGCAACTGTGACGAAAAAAAATTTTTTTGGACCGTTTTGTTACTAATTTTAAAAATAGGCATGTCTTATACTGTTTTCAATATCAGTAAATGAACACAAATCCGTAGAGGTTATGTTTTTATTTTTTTGACACGAGTGAACATTTGGACTGAACGAAAAATTGGACTGAACGGCATCCTTCAATAAACGATTATTTTTTAATAGTTACGACTACGCTACGATGAGAACAGATTGATAATATCTAGCTACTGAATCAAGCTATATTTTGAGCCATTATTCATTCTTGTAGCTTGAAATGATTCGGTGATACGTGCCATTATGTCAAAAGTGGTCCAATATGCTAACTTTTGGTATAATGACGATAATAACATTCGAATGCTTACCATAAATCAAATTTTATTTCCACGTGTCTTTATTTTATGTATTAAATATGCTTGCAGGCATAACGGTCCGGTACTTTAGTATGACTGTATTTTGAAATATCCTACTAGTGACCCAGAATACGTCAACATTTTGTGTAATGCATGCATATACTGCATAAATTTAATGGTATATTGTGGAACGACTTATATTTTGTACTACCTCCTGTTGTAATTATGTAATTTCTTTTAATTATTGTAAGATTACTGTTTATTTTATAGATACATAATATAATATTACAATGAGGACATCTATAATTGGTTTTGCAGATAGGTATATAAAACATGTATAAATTAATCAAGAAGTAAACGGTTGATTTCCCTAAAATAAAATAAATAAATAATTCACACAAGTTTTTCTGCACTTAAATTGATTAGGTTGTGTTTATAAGTAATCCGATGTGTTATACCAGATAGTGTGTGTACTTTGGCACAGAACCGCAAACTCAACTCAAATTTCGATTTTTCGGAGATGTCTGGACGATCGGTATGAAGAAATCTGATGTTTTGAAGATTAAGAAATCATCAATTCGACTTTGAAGAGTAGCTTTAAAAATTTAACAGGAGTCATGGAAGATTGAATGAACGGCGGAAAAGGTGAAAATCAGATGCAGGATCTTAATTAAAACCTTCTATCCAATCTCTTAGGCTGCGAATACACACGCGAACCGAACCTGCGAGGCGAAGGACAGAAGCAATCGCAAACGACGCGAAACGCTGCTTAAGGCTTGTTCATATTGGTCAAGTAGTAAGTCAAGTAGCGAGTATTCTGCTACTTGATTCGCCAAAAATCGTTCGCATTACTTTCTAGTAGATAGAGTACATTACTGCCCGCCGCCCGTTTGCAAGATGACGGCAGATGATGGGCTGCTACAAAGCAAAGTAAATACGCTAAGCATATTGTAATGCCTAGAAGAGGTGAAATTTTGAAAGAGATGGAAGAATAATTTAGTAATATGAAAATAAATAAATTATAGACACAAAAGAGATTAATAGCAGCTTAAATAAATATTTTTACAATAGCATCTTCGCTCTATCGCCAGGACAATTCCGCGGGTCTACAAATGAACTCTGCTAAAACGGCGGGTCTGCGCATGTCAGTGCGCAGGGACGCGTGGAGGGGGTCGCTACTCGCCGAAAAATAGAACGTAATAGCTTGTTCGCATTGATCAAGTAGTTAGAGTAACGAGTACACTCGCTACTTGACTGACCAAAATGTTACTACTAACTACTAAATTTATAGTGTTCGGACACGTTTAGTTACTAAAATACTCGGTACTCGACTAAAAAACTAGCCTAGTCTGAACGGGTCATAATGGATTGAATCGACTAAAGAGCTGACTAACCTACTCTACTAAAATTGTGGTGTTCGGATGCGTTTAGTTACTACTTTACTCTCCACTTGACTAAAATACTCGCCTAATGTGAACGGCTCTACGGTGGCTTTATTCCTTTCCTACATAATTCGTGGCTCGGCTCGCGCTCATGTTCGCAAATGCTTTTTTAATGTAATTCTTCTACGCTCCTCCAACACCTTCTTCTCTTAAACCCAAAGAAATGTGCTAGTTTTTTATGCTTTGTTTACTTTAACCCACAAAAATCCCTACAAACTACCTCGACCCATTAATTCAATTTTTTTTTAGAAAAGTATGTTTTTGAATTAACACCTCCACGCTTCTCAAATTGAATTCATTATAAACTTTCATCTGATATTCAGGCCACGGAATGTAATAGTTTTCCATAATGTTTCATTTCGCCGTGCGGTAATGTTAAATAATTCAAACTGTAATGAATTAATAACAAACACCAACCATCAAAAGATTCTGTGCTAAGACTAACCAACCAAGAAATCATAAACATTTAATACACATAGTTTATTTATTATATTTTCACTGCAATTAAAAATTTTCACAGCATGCGTAATCAAGATTTAGTTGTTTCTAGGTGAAGGTGCTACTGGTGAAATAATAATAAGCAAGATAAAATGTAAAATAGATGAAGAAAATAAAGAAAGAAAGAAAATACACAATAATAAAGCAATTACATAATTTATAGTTCAAATACTTCTTTTTAGATTACAGCTAATAAAATTAACACATGTTTTTGAAATATATGAGGCTGTTTTTAAAGATAATTTTCACGTAATAGACCCATGGAGATTAGAATATTAGCAATAAACATCATGTCTGTTTACATTTAAGTAAGTAATAGTTAAAATTTCATTTTCAATAATATCTTTGTAATTATGGTGAACGGACAACTCGGAATGAAATCAACTCAACACCTCCTCTGAAAAGTCATTAAAATTGATGAAAAAAATTGGTTTGAATAAGTTTACGTTAAGTTAGGTTATGTGCTCTTTTTCAATTATATTTTTTTCGAGCTTTTATTGACCTTTCATATAGGTGTTGAGTTGACATGTTTCTGAGTTAGCATGGAACCGTAATTATTAAATACTCGTAATATGAATACAAGTATTTCTTTTAATGAAAATGAAAACAAATAACTTTGTGTACATCACTATTTAATTAACAATATCGACATGTTTCAAAAACTATGTTTTCTTCGTATTGTATTAGGTCGATATTGTTAATTAAATGGTGGTGTACACAAAGTTATTTGTTTTCATTAAATTAATAATGACGCCACAAAGTGAATTTGCGAAGTTAGAAGAAACAAGTATTTCTATTGCGTTAATTGTTTGTATTGAAATATTAAAATTGAAAAATAATTAGAGTAAACATTGTGTCAATTTGGGTAGTGGGTATGGGTACCGCCGCCCCGGGAACCATTTATTGGATAACCAACACCTCTGCCGTAGGTGTTTGCTACGTTTAGTGACTTAACAGGGGTGCCCTGGTTCATGGGATGAGGTTTGTCTAGATCTTGGGTGCAGGAGCATCTGTACTCTTACTGCACGACGGGTCGGATCTAGAGAGGCTGGCTGGAGATATGGACTCATATATTCGTTACTTGTACATTTTATTTATCTTATACATTTTTCCTTCCAGAACTTCTTCTCATTCCCTTGTAAAGACCCTCCACGTAGCATCCAGAAAGATGTCATAGGCCCTAAGGAAAATTATTTTTTCCAGGACTATATATGGAACTAATGTACAAAAATCTAGTGTTAGTTTTTTTTATCTATTGTCTCTCATAGTAGTTTTCTGGTATTTCGTGGTTTAACATAAAATTTCTGTGTCGATATTGCGCAGCTTTCGTGTGAGGCTATTTTCTGTCTACGTTACTTTGCTTATATACCGTAAGTGACTAAAGTGTTTTGTGTTATTTCGTCTCGCTCCTGGCCTCAGCGACCCGGAGAATAGAAACCAAAGTACCAGGGTAGCAAGGTAGATGTGTTAATGTGCGATTTTCCTTTCAAAGCCTCGACGAAACTTCGAATGCGAGCGGAGCGAAAAGTCCTGGATCACCCATTGTCGATTCTGTTTTCCTGGTACATCAAAAATCAATTTTGCAAGTTTAAAATAAGTTTTAATTTAATTAAATCAGCAATTCAATCCCGAAACTATTGAGATTGAGCTGGTTCAAGTACCTGTTCTTTTCGATTCAATATTATTAAAGAATGTCTGAAAATATTGTTTATCTGTTAGGTATCTTTTGCAAAGATTCTTAATCAAAGAAAAACATTTTTAAACCCATGTTCTTTAAAATTGAACTCAACACAAAAGAATCGCAAAAAACTGATTTATTGGATATGAAGCGTTAGATTTTTCAACATGATTTATGTATAATCATGACTGATGAAAAATTCTAGACGCGGCAAAAGTTGTGGTTTCAAGTCGACTACGAAACTTATAATATAATAGAAGACATTTAATCTCGATTATAATTCCTTACTCGTAATTCGTATATTAATAAAATATATTTCAAGACATTTTTTTATGATTGCTTATTATTAAATAACTTAACTAGTGTTACCTAACAAATATTATTTTAAACGTAAGTTTATTTACTTCTTCGTAACCGATATTATTTGTTTATTAATTTGGGCTGTAATGACTACTACCGCCTAACTGCCGCCCACACTATTACTCCGAGGATTAACGTCATGGGCCCCTCAACTATTCACACCTCTAATGTGTTCCCAACATTTTGTTATTAAATAACTCAGGCACAAGTAGGGTTACCAGAAGCAATACTATTTAAAAGATTGGAGTTTTTATTTCGAAGAGATTTGAAATGAGGATATTATTATATTGTTTGTTAATAATATCTGGTCTTAATTTTTTTTACGATTACGTGAATGTTTCTAAATTCCTTACATCAAATATGGGAATATATTTTCAAACTGAATATAGTTGCGTTGTCAACGAAATTACAGAGAGAAAAGTTTTCGCCACTAGACTTGGGTTATCCTGTATTTTCTGCGTTAGCTAAATCGGTGTTAAATCAGTCACGTGTAACGTACATCATCAGAACTTCAACCTCTTCTCTGTCAGTGAACTCGGTCTTAGCACACGCTCCTTGCTTCATTCAAATTCATACATTGTCTCGTATTCCCTTCTGTTATTCTGACATGGTCCGTACGTAATTACAATGATTCGTTTCACTTCAATCGTGTCATCCTTGGACGTCCCCAATTGGTTTAAGGCTACTTTATTACATTTACTTCACCGAACAAGCAGTGTTCACTCGACCCTATTCCAACGTGATTACTAAAGAAGTGTTGCAAGGAAATATTTGCCTTTCTAGTTCATATTTTTAATAAGTTACTCAGCATGGTTTATTTCCCAAAACCCCTTAAATCAGCTAACTTAACTTCACTATTAAAAAAACCGCAATTGGACGCTGAAGATCTCTCAAATTACCGACCCGTTTCAAATCTTCTATTACTTAATATCCAAAATCTTAAAAAAAAAACACTGCTTCAAGAATTTCATAATAAATTGTATAGTGCCCATGAGGTGATTTTTAATAAAAACGGCGCCTTACAAATTATCCAATTATTATTATTTAAAAAAAAGAGTGTAGACAGCATATTAATTATCCCGTTTTTAGAAACCACGTGGCAACCCTATTCTTAAGCAGTGCGTCTATAAGCATTGTGTACATCAAACACAAACCATAAGCATTCTTAACTAGGATCATGTTCCCGGGGTCATGACCCCCCTCCGCTGCACTGGCAGCCCCTGAGGTCATGTGCCCGTGAGTACGTGCCCGGGAAGTGACCACATAAATGTTTGACCCGAACCAAGCGCCCATTCATCACACCACAATCCCGCAAGTAACCAATATCCGTCCAGAACTGCCGCTGGTAATATATATTGACTTTTGTTCAATAGCCAATATTCTGCCCTAGGCCCGAGTGCCCACGTCCGAGCTCGCAATGCGGCCAATTAAATGAATTTTAAATTGATTATTATTAAATTCATAAATCACATTTATGTTCGTTGTTTTTTTTTTCACGCTAAGCCTGTTTTCATGTCTGACCGATGCTCGGCCATTATCCTTTTTACAAGTACGAAATTTTACGTAATTCATTTACAAGCGTGAAATGTTTTACTTCGACCCGTTTTATTATGTTTTGCGACTACCGCGTGCTTGCTAACCACTATTTTCAATTATAAGAGAAAATAAAATAAAGATGTTTTTTTTTTTAAAAGCAAGGTTACTGGATTTTATCTAATAGATTTCATCGAGTTTTTTTAAGTAAGAAGATGATAGAAGGGATATTGTGGGTGTGAAAAGTTTCAAGAAAACAACACCGAGCTTCTCTCAAAACCCTTCACAATCACTCCCTTAAAATTTATTTTGTACATAACTTTGGTCCACGTAAAAAGCGAGGTAAAATGTTTTTTTACAGTAGCACGGCATTTTGTCACGACAATTGGTTATTTTGAACCGATTTGTTTCTTAAGGCCCGGTAGTAAACTCTCAGAAAGAAGAGGGGAGATAAAAAGGTCAGTTGTTGAGTGGGCATCGCGTTTGGGTCCCACCCGGGCGTCCCGTGTTCGATTCCTCGACTGGCTAAGTCCTCTATCACAACACAAGCAACATTTTCGGCTTTCTGTGGTGGTAGTAGGAGATTTTCAAACATTGTTGGGTTATTCGTAACCCGGGAATGTTTGTCTTTCTTTAAAAAAAAAAAAATTAAATAAAAACGAATGTTAGAGGGAGCGCGCTGATATGAAAAACGATCATATTTAATCGAATTTTTTTAAATCTTTAATAAAACACGACTCGTTTGCCATAAGAGCAAAAATCCCATATCAAATGTCTTAAATAGCATTTAAAGAAACTCTGTGAATTATTTCATAAAACTTGTTATAACAGAAAAAAACGTTTATAATAATATTCGGAGCATACTTTGCGATTTTTTTCAATCGAGGGAATTTCATATAATTACTGTTTCGGCGTGGCAAATGTATAGATACTATCTTCAAAAATAGCATGTTTTTTTAGAAACTTAACAACTTAAAGTGTTCAAGAGAAATATGTTATAAAACGGTAGAAATTATGAATGCCGCGGCTTAAATATTTAGTCTAGCTGCGAAACGAAACGAACGAAAACTACATTTTATTAGCAGTGCAAGAAAACAAAGTGTAAGGAAATTCTTAGAAAAATTACAATTTACCTAACTAATAATTTGAATCCGGTTGTTTAAAATTAACATGTGAACTTTTAATTTAAGAATTCTGTGAATAAACAGCATATTTCTTGGAATTTTTGTGCATATTTTGATTAAGTGCTCCGATATCAACGCCATTACTAATATTGCAATAGGCCTACACATTCATTACGTGGCAGGCGCCGTACAAAGTACAAATGGTTGCAATAAATTAGCCCTAATAAGCAGTGTCTAATGAAAGGAAAGGCAATTCCGCAACAGAGCTGGTATTATCAAGAACGTGTGTAAGGGACGAGGAACTGGGTGATGATCGTATGACAAATTGCGATAATTTTCCTTGGGAGTATGCAAATTAGTTGTATGGAATTGGTAGCGGGGGTAGTTGGAGGTTGTAGCGAGTAGCGGATAATGGATGGCCACCTCTGCGCTTTGCCTGTCGCTACTCGCTACACTTTCCTGCGGGAATAAACAAACACCTTTTCACAACTCACGTACTCGCGTATATTTCAACTTTTTCAGAGTGCCATTTTAAACATATCTTCACTATGGGGATTTCACTTTAAAGCAGTACTACGTCGGCGCCTAAAAATAATGTACTAAGCCCGCAAAAAACGTTATCTCAGCTCTCGAATAAAGGGAATAATATATCTCTCGCACGTTATTCTGCTATTTGATTAATCAGCCCTTCGCGACGGGAGAGGAAATTAAGAAATAACGCCAAAATAAATAGTCGCGGATTAGAGATAAGATAAATTTTTGCTCGAATTATTACCTCTGTACCGTCGATTTTACACATTTTCAGCGTTATTTTGCTGGGGGATATAATTCAAACTCGTACCTACGATATATTTTTTTTAATAATGTCCTCAAAGCGAGGTTTTTGGCGCGTCGCGTGAAACTTTCATTCACACCCATTTAACATGACAACACAAAATCCAACAATAAAAACAGTTGCGCAGCTCACTTCGGAAGCCGCGTAAAATAATTATATTATGTTTAGTCACTCTGTAATAAATTGTACCTCGTTTTGTTTGTACGTGAATACATGTTAAACCATTTTATAAAGAAATCAAATTTAATGCTTTTGGCAATCAACAACTTCAACGACCCTATGTCAGACGAGTTCCGTCCTCGCCCGGACGGAAAGTCATTTAACATTTTTAATTAGCTTATCGACTATCTAAATCTAAAGATTAAAAGTTTGATAAATAAGACGGTTTGTTTGGAACGTTGACACATTATACATTAAGCAATTGGAGATTCTCATTTATAGTTACAATAAAACTAGAGATAAATCAAGTTTAATAGATCTTAATAAGACAGATTTTGGATAGCGTCCATAAACGGGTGGTTAAATAAAGAACAAACGGGTTTACAATTTAACGGTGTAAATATTCAAATCGAAGAGTTGAAATGTGTTCACATGTAGGCGGAACTTTGGTTTAACTGCCTTCGTTACCCTTAGCTGGAGATTATTAGGGAATATTTTTAAATAAACGAGCGCCTATGAAATTTTTTACGCGCTGGAAGCACCTTTGCCATACAAGCTTGAAGAAGACCCTCTTATTACGACGAATTAGTTTTTTCCCGTCTTTTTACCTGGACATTTATCCCTTTTGGAATTCTATCCAATCATCTAGGGGTAGGTGCGCGATGATTACGCCTTTTTATACCATCATACGTGGAAGGTTTTTAAAGTGGTGGGTCATGTAGTGAGAAACATTTCGAGGGGTTAAAAAGGTACAATACCTTCATATTTATTTATGCTTTTTTTAGTCCTTTTTTATACCTTACTTACGAGTACAATCGACGGTAGATGATATTCGTGGAGTAAAATTATTTTCATACGCAGCAATAATTTTGTGTAAATGCGATACTAACGCGGACCGAATTTAGATTTTTTTTTAAATCGGCGTTTAAAGTTTTTTAAAGTATTTTTTATGGTTTAGTTTGGTGGAGTCATGTCAAACTTTATAAAGTTAGAAATGATCTGAGATTTTCACGGCCTAAAGTATGATATAATTTTTGGTTATTATGCCGTGTTGCGCTGTCCACGGTACAATAACTCAAAAATATTTCACACTAGTTTATGAAGCTAGTTTGTGAATTTTTTTAAACTTATAAGTCTTAACATTTATTGATTCAAGGCTGACATTTTTTGGCTTTGGTGATGTTGAATTTCATTCTAAACTTACATGATAACAATGAAACGAAATACAATTCCTTCGTTGTTTACCAACTCAAATCCACTTTGGGTCCTAGGGAAACCCGTTTTAAAAATATTGGGTCAAAGCAAATTTTATGTACTTCATTTTATGTATTTCACCACAATTGTTTATTTTCTTCGAAAATATTTTGTTTTATATATCTTTATGTATTGTGTAACCCATAAATTGGTCACTGTCAGTATACTCTCCAAATGAAACCCAATTGAATAAGTGAGTATGAAGAAGGACATTCGCAAAGTGGGCTCCGTCTTGTTATTTAGCCTTGATTGTTTTATGTGTTGGCCCCCCCCCCTACCGCCCTTACCGCCCCCTCTGTCCCCCTCTGTCCGCCCCTTCAGACCGCCCTCCACTCTCCCCGGGGTGGCATAAAACACACCTCTATTAGGTTACACAAACACTTTGGGCAGGTGTCCACAGACACATTCGCTTCAATTTGCCAAATTCACCAACATTTCCAGAACACTGTCCATTTCGCCAAGAGTAGCTTTTAAAAAAATACAGAAACATTTTTTGTTCCCAAAAATACATAATTAGAATTTATTATTTGTGAGAAACAAATAACTTTTATAAAACAAAGTTAAATATATACCTAGAAGGTTAAACCAAAATTTTTCTTAAGCTAATTGATAATGTTGGTTAGAGATTTGGATTTTATTTTACCTTAAAACTAATACGAAGGTCAAAGAAAGGAAAGGAAGAGGAATTTTTTTAAATTTTTTATTTTAGTTTATTGGGGAAACCAACAGTTTTACATATTATATTAAGACAATTACATATTACAAGGTTGCATAAACCAGCGAAGTTTCCGCAAGAATTCATAGAATATATACATAAAAAAACATAGATTCAAACAATAAAGAAAACATAAAGTAGTAGAAGAAGAAAAAAGAATATTTAAAAAAAGGAATTAAAAAACACATATTTAGTATGTGAACCTATATAAAAAAATACAATTTCACATCATAGGGTAAATATTATTAACCATTTACCAGATAAGGATAGGAGACTCCTTGGATACATCATATTATACTCGTGCATTAATTTGTGATCGTTTGCATTACCTCGGTTTGAGTTTTCTGAAGGTTTATTGTTAACAATGACGATTTATCATAATTTTTTTTTTCAAATTTAGCAATAGATGAGTGACCTCTCCGGGTATTACATTTTCCCACTCTCTCCCGCCCCACAATATTCTATTAATTGCGGACTCTTATACAGTTGTAAGAAGAAAATAGAGAAAATAACATTTAGTGATTGAAAGGCTGGAGGTCCAAAATTTACACAAATGAACATATCACACTAATACTCGTAACCAAATTGGGTTAAGTAGGTACTTATTGTTTAATATGTTCCTGTGTGATATGATCTCATTGTTTAATTTAATATTTATCATCTCTATGTAAAAGCCCAATTGGGTGTAAAATAACAAAAAATAAATGATGTACAAAGTACATTTATCTCATGCGTAACTATGTACAATAAAGTAGGTAACTTATTTAAATTTTTAAAAATAGTTTAAGGATTACAGCTTTTGGTTGACTCTTTTGCACCATTCTACATATTTTAATATTATATATGTTCAATAAAGTGTTTTATCACAAAGCTTCGAAAGGGCAAATAGCCCTTAGTCTGGTAGTCTCAGTTTATTATTATATTTGTTTTTTTGTCATTTCAATGTTTATCTTGTCCTGATATGATTGGATTCTTTTTCTAATATCAGCAATGGATTTATTAATATTTTTTATTCTCCTAAATCTTTGTGTTTGTATACTCAAAGTAACACACTCGTAAAACCGTAAGCCATAAATCGAAGCGCATGGAAAATGGCTTTGATCATGATAGTGTTTGCGTCTGACTTTATTTATAAAATCTTTCCAACAAAGATTTGCTGGTATGGAGTTAACCTTCCGACAGTTTAAACAACACGAAGTACCGAATGAGTAGGGATTTCTAGAAGGTTTTATCTACGCATGTATTTTCTTGTCAGTTTTGTAGAAAGGACGCTCAGTTCGTGCGTGTAATTCTATTAAAGTTATACGTTATCTCTGGCTTTTTGATAAGCGATGCCGGATTTTTATTGTAGTCAATTACCGGGTCCCGGGTTGAGTCTATCTTTTTATATTATTTTTATGTGGATAATCTTGCTGTGTTTTTGCCCCTATTCCCCCGCGGCATTGTTACTTGCCGGCTTTATGGAGGGTACGTCCTCGCTCTAGCTGGTAGGCTTTGATTCCTTCACGAGACTAGATTGCTGAAACTTTACTAGTCGACTGTGTATGGAAATAAAATTCGCATTTGTACGAATGGCTGCCTTCTATTAGCTCCTCCAGCCCAACATGCGTTATGATCCGAATGGTTCCAACTCCGAATTACTCAGATAAATATATTCTAACGTTATCATTTGCCGCTTCAACGGGAATTGAGTCCCATCTTCATTATTTTCAAGCAATAAAGAATCTTTATTTCCCCAGCATATGGTTTCTGTGTAGATACAATATACATATATTTATCGGGCCATTTATTTCTGTGTTGAATCAAATATCGAATCTCTCGGGTTCGATTCTCCTGTTGACTCGCGATTGAATTCGTACAAAGGAGGAATGTGTTTATAGAGAAAATATGAAGACAAACTCGACACGGTATATTTCTCAGTCTCTTACTCTTGACGGCGGCTGATGCCATACGTCAAAAGTTGTGGACAAAATACATCGAGTGTGTCTGTTCTTTTTGGCCGGCAAATCGTTCCACAGCCTAGCTGTTGAACTCAAGAACGAGTCGTAGAAACGACGCGTTCTCATGTGACTAATGTCAACTGTGAACAAATGTTGGGCGCGTGTTTGGCGTGTTTCCCGTTAATGCACCGGTGCCGAGGGGATCAATGACGCTAGTTTCTCGGAGCATCTTCCATTGATAGCATACCTTCCATTAAAAATAACAACTAATGCACGACGCTTTTGTTAATTGACAATTTTAATTATAAGTTGATATAATACGGCCATGATGCCATGATGAAGCACAAGATAAGTAAAACCTGCCCGTCAAAAGTGAAACTTTGAGTTTCTGTGTTTAATTTTTAAAAGGAAATTTTTTTTAAATTTTAATGATGATTTTATCTATATTACCAGCATTTTCACTCGCCCGGCAAACGTATGCCCAAGTGGGTTCCATGCCAACTGAGAATAAAGTCAACTCAACACCTCCTTGAAAAGTCATTAAAAGCTATGAAAAAAATTATTTTAAATTAGTCGATAACCCTAACCTAACATAACCTATTTAACCAATTCTTTATATATATTTTATTATCACTCTAAATGATTTATCCGAGATGGTTCTGAGTTGGTTTCATTCCGAGTTGTCCGATCACCGCCCAATATGTTGGGCCACTAATGAAATTACGTGTTAAGTGTCGACTGCGACATTTGTGGTAGAGATTTGAGAATATATCATTTTGCTGTTGTTTTAAATATCATTATGATACGCAAGAACCTATCTACAAGTTTCATTTCTGGCACAAAGCGTAGCTTTAAACGAAAATGTTGCCGAATCGAAATCTGGAAAAAGCTCCATCGAAAAGGTGGTATTAGTTTAATAATCAAAATTTTCCCCAGAGAGCTTTCATTTTTATTTGCCTTGAGTAAATATTTGGCAGTTTCTGTGATCCTTCGACGATCAAATGCGCTTATAAACAGAGCACTCATAAAACTTCTTTAAATTACGAACTCCGATGCGAGAGATAAATAAACAAGTTGTAAAACTTATTGACGTTTTTATTTTTATGCTCGCTATATAGTTCAGAAAGTTACTTTATGTTTGTGTGCTTTTTTAATAAGGTCAGCATTTCTTACATAATTCATTATTTATTTATATTATTATTCACCCAACATTATCATTTTGTGGAACAGTAATCACGAAATAAAACATATTATAATTATATATAACCTATGAACATTATTATTAGGGTATGTTATTTTAGCCTTCTATATTTTATTAAAATTCCATATTACTTGTAGTTTAACACTACCACTTCTGAGAAAGTATTGCCAACTGCATGCAATCTAGGTAGGTACAAGCGAGTATCTGGTCCAGATATTATGATTTTATAATTTTCTTCCTCTTATTTATTTTAAGACATAACTGGTATTAACCTACCACGGACATCTAATGCGTACGATAGTGCATAGAATAATAATAATAATAATAACATTACAGCGCAGTTTTGTGTCACTTCACTTTAAGTGCGCTTAATTTAATAAATTACGAAAGTAATTATAATAATAATCCTACAGTGCTCCTTACGAATCCATTACAAAATATTGCTAAAATAATATGAAACAAAGAACATATTATTTAAATAAAATAATATGTTCTTAAGGTGGTATTCTTAAATAAATAAAATACAGTATTTACAAAACAATGACAAGAGAACAAAATTTAACAAAAACCGTGCTTTCATAGCACACACTGGACAATAATAATAAACAATAACGGTGCTTGGAGCACAGGACAAAACAAGAACTTTAAAACTAAAATATTATATACTAACAGAAGGCAGTTTGCGTTTAGAAATGAGAAATATTCTGACATTATATTCGACCATTAAACACAAAAATACAATTAGGAGGAAACCGAAACCAAACAATTATCGGAAACTTGAGAGCATGGCTTAGGTATTACGTGTATTGAAAATGTGTTAGGATTCATGAATGGTATGATTTTTTAAATAATTTTGTTTTTAAATCCCGTTTAAATTCAGCCAAATTCTGGATATTAGTGAGAGCTGAGGGAAGTTTATTCCAAATGAGAGGGCCAGTTACACGAAAAGAGCGATCATAGTAAACGGCTCGATTTGACCTAGAAAGTTCGATTAAACGATTATTAACATCTAGGTCTGCTGACCTTAGAGTAAGCTGTCTCTCGCTTAAGTTTTGTCGGACACATAGTTCCGATATATAGGCTGGCGCCATTCCTTGCAGTGCTTTGAAGGTCATTAAGCAGATTTTGAATGTATTGGGAGCATCTCCTATCCTTATCCTGTGTTACCAATATTCCTCTCCCCTTTACTTTCTTATTAGCGTTAATATATTTGTATTATAACTCTGTAGAAATAAAGCTGTTTATACAGAGAAATAAATAAATCTTCAGGCTGGTATAGTTAAAGCGTATGCTTTGTTTTCTAACCAGTAGCCAATTTCCAATTAAACTTATTTCATGTTAAATTTAAAGATAAGGCTTAGATTGTGACAGGAAAGCACCACGTTCACCACGTGTCTCCTTTAAGACATGCACACGTGATATAAATCCACCTGTCTTTAGAGTACGTGACTCCTCTGCCGTTCTTCATTGAATCCACGGCAGTAATACGAGTACGTACGTCTGAAGCCGTTTTCGAGCCCATTTATCAGAGATCCGCAGACCAGGCGATACGGGGAAAGTGCTGGCACCACTCGGTACAGCCAGCGCAGCTCTGTGCAACGAGAACTTGAAATGGGAGACGAACCCTAAAGTTTTCACTTGGAATTTACAACCCCTATATTTCAAGCCCGTGACAAATCTTCCAATTGCACGTAACCACCGCGTTCTGGTTTCAGATTCCACAATTCTTTTATTCGTCCCCTCTTTGCGGTATTTATCATATCCTCACATCAGCGCGATTAAATGTTTCTTCCAAATAAACATTTTCCTTTTCGGTACTAATCCCAGAGCCGTAGGCGTTTCATATTTTTTACGATTCCATCCTTCTGCTTTTCTCGTTTTTTCGAATACATACTAATATAAATCTCTCGGGACCAAAGAAAAAACGGATATAACAGACAAAGTATATTTTTATCAATGGACAAAAGTAGTACATTTAAACGGTAAACATTTCTGTGAACGGATTATTCTAGATAAAACCCCTGTAACCTGTAACGTAGCAATGGGATTTGGACCTAGCACTCCGAGCTGCTCTGATATCATTCCCTTGGAATAACAAGGTCTTTCTGCCATTTGTATTTATTTATTTGCACCCTTGTGGTTTTTTATTTGAAAATTTTACAAATTGATTACAGTAATTAAGATAAATAGTTGTAGTAATTGTAAGAAAACAACACGTGTGTGATAAAATTTAGTGCAGATTAGCAAAATACTTATACGATGATTCAATATGATACAAGCTTAAAATAGTATGTAAAAGAAAGTATAACAATGATATACATGAAACTGAGATATTGAGATTTTAAGTTTTAATCCCGAATAAAAAACTGAAATTATTGAAATTTATGGCAAAGTGATTATGAAGAACCTATTTTAATTGCATTTAAGAACTGGCTAAATGTGCAAAGAAACACTTTTAGCCAGTTAACTAAGCAAAAACATATATATATATATAACCTTGTTGCTCCGAAAATCAGCCAACTGTTCCCGTCTGGAGCTAGTATAGTAAGACTTTGGTATCCCTAATAGGGGTATGTTGTGAGGCCGAAGGTAGCGGGGAGGGGAAGGAAATGAGGAAAGGGAGGTGACTAAGTATAAGTGAGACTAAAAGCTCGTTCACACACAGCTATAAAACTGCGAGCAGATATCTGTTGAACCGCGAGCGCTTATCTTTTGTACTTTCACACGACGCTATCAAATATTTCTTCCTGTGGTAGGAGAGGGGGTCAGTTGAATTAGGGAGCGGCAACGCAGTGCACATTTTTTGTACTGAAATCTGTCAATTTCACATCTGTCATCCATCGGTCTAGGCAGCTCCATAATTACAATGACCCCCTCTCCTGTTTTCGTCGGAGAGGGGGAGGCTTATATTTTGGCATATCGCCTCTGGAGCGGTTCCGTCGTAAGATGTGTATTGTCTATGATTGATCTGCGCTTAAAACCGCTTAGGTGTAAACGGTCTGAAGGGATTGTATGAAGAGCGTTATTTGGCGTGCGATGATCTTTTATTTTATAGTTGTGTGTGAACCAGCTCTTGACTTGAATGAAATGAGCTCGAAGTACGACGCAAATGGAAGTAGTAAAATTTGGAAATGGAACCATATTTTCTGAAAATAAAAAATAAAGCTTGTTTAATATAACTCGTAAGCTCGTAAGTTGCGAATGGAACCTTGTTACTCTTAAAAATAGATATAAATTATTTTAAATATCACTTTGTTGCATATCATCTGCGAACTTACACGGAAGTTGTATATTATTTTAGATGGGTTAAAGAGAAAAAAATCTAAGAAATTTTATTAAAAAAAATAAAATTTGGCCAAGATGTCAGATAGAATGTTGTTGTCCCAAGGGCATGATATCTAGGTAAAAGGTTGAGTATTTAGCTCCGGGCGGCAGGCAGATCTCACTTTGTTTTTATTTAGAATCATCTCATCGTAGATTTTTTGGAAGTGACTCCGTGTGTATTTTATTTTAAAATACAGTGTTTGAACTAACGTCCTTATAAATTCAAATGAAAATATTTTCAATTTTTCCTGTGTTGGCGGAGTTGGTAATTTTTTCCCGTAAATACTTTTGGGTGGAATTTTATTAGGGTTATCAAAAGCAATAAGTTTTCTAGGAATAAAAGCGATGCTATCTGAAAACGAAATTCTCCGATACATTTTATCCGAGCCGATTGTGTTACATACTTGAAACTTTTCGAGGTATTGCACGCGGCGATAAATACCTGATGCAAGTAAAAGTTTGTCCCAACAATTTAGTTCCCTCGATAAAACGTTGTATTATATTGATATTGACCCCCAATAAAAAACAATAAGGTATTTAACATTCCATTACACAACTGAATTCATTTAAATATCACATACCTGCATTCTGCATACCTATGGAAATACTCTATTTTGTCTAAGACAAATTCAGTAGGAGCCAGTCATGTTTTAGACATAAAGAATTTTTGTTTAGTATGTATCTTATCTTTACATTTACGCCCACAGTATTGTGTCTTAGAAAATTTCATAAGAAATCACGAAAAAAAAACAATATTAAAAGAGAAGGGATCGTTAATGTTGAAAGGTAGGTAATAATAATAACAATAACCAGCCAACCGTCAACGTTAACACAGTTCAAATCGCTCCAATAATTCTTATAGGTACCCCTACGCGTACTTATGTACATTCGTTTACGTTTAAATGCATGAATATATTATTTGTATGGATGGGAGGAATTCAGTTAAGTATCCTTTAAATTGAAGCTTATTCATATTAAAAACATCCATTTAGTTATATTTATTAAACCTCTAACGGTTGGATTGAATTGATAAAAGTTTGTTCCTCTTTCGGCGTACATCAAATATATAAATCTATTTCTTTACTTTCGTACATTTAGTACGATCCTTCCAGTTGACCAGTGGTAGGATTATATTATTGATAAGGTGGAATGAAATTAGCAGAACCCAACGTTAACATTATTAGATTTCTTGGTAACCTGCTGGATTGTAATATTTGTCCCACCCGCGTTTCCATTACATAAATATTCAAATATTTTGAGTACCAACGTGTCTCATTTGGAAATTATAGGTATTACATTTAGTCATATTTTCTTCAAATTAACATCTTATCTTTTACAATTAAAGTCAGTCGAACTGCCATAAAAAAGCTTCTGTTTTTTTCCGTTCGTAATTGAATAATATCTTCGCTTGTTAAATGTAATTAAAGTTGATTTCATGTTATTTATTCGATTGCTCTAATGTCGGCTTAGCATGTACATAGGTAGGTACAGAAATAAAATTATTTTCATACTGTTAAGATTTAATTACAGTGTGAAGTCTCACTCGATGATACAATTACCGAATAATAATTGTTACCTACCGCGAGACATCGAGTTTTGAACTCTAGTACAGGAGGAGATGGATGGAACTATTTGTGTAAGATGTTGTCCATTATTTTCTGAGATAATTTTATCGTTTTTTTTTTATAATCTTGAAAGTATAATGATTCGGGTTGCGGTTGTAACTGTGAGAATTCGACGCGTGATTTAGACTGACTTTTTGTGTTTCTTATTATTTTGAGGCACGTGCTTTTTTGTACAGGTTTTTGGTACTAGACCATTGGGGAAATGGTAAAAAAACTTTGAATTACGTCCGGACTAGGCTAGGCAACGAAATATTCCAATCACATAGCTGCTGGGAAGTGTGATTCGTCTGCAGGATCACCTCCCTACCATTATCTTGTTATCTATTCGGATCGCGGTCCTTATATTTGCATATTCGTCTATCCCGATTCTCAATAAGTATTAATCCCCTCAATTACGTTATATTTTCCCCAGCTTTGTCTCTTGACAATCAATTAGGTGTCTTCTTCGGATTTCTTTTCGATAGTCGTTTTACGGGTATCGTCAGCATATGTCAGATACACCCCAATTATTTTCTACATAGATTTGCATTATTTCTAGATACTTTAATATGTAATTTTGGTCGCTTCCGAAAATTTTAAATAATGTGTTTCCGACCATCACACAGTTTTAATTATACGAACTACGAATGTGTTATAAATAATAATATTTGGATAATTTGTAAAGCGCCGTTTTTGTTTGAAAAATCACCTCCAGGGCACTTTATAATTTATTATGATTTCTTAGGCTCCATCTAATTTTATTTTTTACCAACGGATACAGAAAACATATTTACATGGCAGATCATTTCCGATAAACACGCTTTTATTAGAAGGTACATATCTAAATATTATATATTGAAAGTATATATTTACTTTGAAAGACTGGAAAATTAAGGACTCTTCAGGTTTGGAGAATTTTTATGAAATGACCTTGAAAGTTTACAAGTTCTTATTTGCTTATATTTTTCCCCAACTTGTTATTTACAATTTCACGGGCTGTGAAGATGAAGGTGAAATGCATTTGACTTTATGAATACGAGTGTCTGAAAAGGTAAGTTTTAAGTTTAGCTCTAAATTCTACCCACGAAGTGGTAGTTTTCAAAAATAAAAAACAGTAAGCAACTTATCGCTTTATCTCTCTCCCACTCACATTTAGGTCTATCAGCTGTCCCTATTCCCAATTGCTAAGGGCAAACCATGAAACGTGAGACCTTGAATTAACTCCCGAGGCAAGCTAACCAGAACTCTTCCAGCTTTAATTATTTTTGAGATAAAATCCATTAGAAAAATTTAAGGTGGGATTTTTTTCTGGTTCTTTCAAACATTTGGAACAGGAGGCTAACATTTTTTGTATACCTATTCTGCTGTGTAACTCCGATTTGGGACAAGGTCTTTCTGTTCGTTTTTTTTTACTAAGGGTGGATATTTTTTATTGATAGAAGCACGATTAAAAGGATTTACATTTTCATGACTCTGCAAATTAATTTGATTGTTTGTTTTATGATCTGATCTGTGGAGTTTCTGATTTTTCAGTGATAGCAATCAATCATTGAAAATAATGTTGTCATTGCCGTCGATATTTGAATTACAGTTTTTAAAATATGAAAAGTTATATCGACTGGCCATGACCTGGAAATTATTAAGAAATCGAAGCTGAAAGCATCAGAGAATTAATACTTCTTTTGAGATAGTGTCATCCCACTTTCTAGATCAGTCATTTAATTACAACAAAGATATAATTCCTAACTTATGTAAGGTCCTAAATCTGCTTGTTTTTAAGGAATTATAACTCCATAAAATCCTAGATTTCTCACAATTCTTAATTTTATTTTCCTGGAAAGTGAGTTTGGCCAAGAAGATTTTAACCCCAACGCGAAGTTACTTAAATTTAATCCTGATTTATAGTCCACGCCCCAAGGTCAATTTTTACTACTCCAAAAAGCCTGAATTTTTCAGGAATCCTTGAAATCTTTTCTTTTGGCAACTATGCTTAACACATTTGAAAGGTTTTTATTAGAAAATATTATTTTTCTCTTATGAAAATCTTGGAGCATTGACAATATATTCGATCTTTTAATTCTAAAACTGTCTTTTTCAATCATTCAATCTTTTCTCCCCAATTTTGTAAAGTTTTCCCCTTCTGCAGTGCATAAAAATATTATTTTGTTATTTGCACAACGGTTTCTTTGAATCTTTGTAAAATGGCTTTCAACTGAAAATATTAAAATGTTAAATTATTTATAAGAAAAACTCTCTTTTTATAACTTTTGAAGGTTATTCCCACCAATGTAATATATCATTGGAAATCATACAAAATTTGTATATTTCAATGATTTGAAAGAGAGTTTTTCTTATTGAAAAATTGAATATTCATTTAGACTTTTATAAAAGGTCAAAATGTTCCACATAAAATAAAATTGGATATATTTATCCGAGATGCTATCTAGGTTACAAACCAGTTTTTAGAACGATAGTTTCCAATAAAAAGCGTAGTTGTCTATAATATAGAAAAAAATTAGTCGAAGATAATATTATTTATTCTAAAAATTTGTAACATGAGATTGACAAATATGACGGTTTGATAGAAGGTGTGAATGGCGGAATTGGTAAACGAGATTGATAACCCGGTTAAACGAGAGGTTCTGGGTTCGAGTTTCGAGTTCCAATTGCGACCATTATATTTTTCTATTTTGTGTCTTGTTCTCTTTCATATTTTCGTTAAGATTATTAGTGTTATTTTATTTTATGATATATTAAAATGTATTTTATTCAATGTTATCAAGTTTAATTTGTAGAACTCCATATTTAATTTTATTTTTTTATATATTCAATAATATTATTATTTAATTTAAAAACAGTTATTAATAAATAAGTTCTGCTATATTTTTTATTACGCGTGGCAGCTGTTTCGCCTTCTGAAGGCATTGTCAAAATGTCTTCCTGATATTATTCTATCGTTCACATGAACGTCCTTAGGCATCTATTACAAAAAACTTTGGCAAATAATACTGTAATAGTCTGAGGTTTATTCTCCTGAATGTGAATGCTAAATTTAATTACGTTTTTAATGAGATTCTAGCCTTGCCGAGAATCGGTCAGTAACTGACGAGAATTTTCTATTTCCCATTTCGCCAGACTTTCGGGAAATAATTTAGTATTCAGACGCACATTTTTTCAAATCTCAGGTTCTAATTAAAATTGACGATCTGATCAATTAGAATTTTGCTAAGATATCACTGATTAATATTAGTAGAAACTTGAGAAGTCCATGGGAGTTTCAAGAGAAAGAGTCAAGTCGGAACGCCAGTGAAACCATTACATCATGTTAGACAGGTTATCTTGGGAGTTGGTGTGGTGTAAGATATATTATATATTGCCTACTAGGTACTACTAGCTTGTAACTTGTGTGGTGAGATGTCATACAAAAAGTCACGGAAAGAGTCATGTCAGGTGTCTCCTTGCAAGACAGACGAACGAGTGGATTAGGAGTGAAAGACAAAGGTATAAACTGTTACAAAGCACATGTTTACGTTGGCCCTTGCTGGGCACGTAGCACGGCCAATGCATCACACGTAACGACCTCCGTAGTAGAGTGGTTACCATCCTCGGCTACGAATCCGTAGGTCGCGGGTTTAAATCCCGTAGTGCGCAACTAAAATTTTATTTATTTTATTTGTGGTTTTCATTATTAATTAATTAAAAATAATATTTGTTGTACATTTGCGACATTTTCCAGAGTGGTAGATCTTTTAATATCGCCCTGATGAAAGACCACCGTTCAGAAGCGATACGTTACTTGAAATGGTTTTAGTCGTGGTGACCAGATCTGAATAGCCAGGTGCTTCCCCGCCTCCCCTTCGCACAACGCACCGCAGCCTTACAAAAAATCCCAATTGGGGATGCCGTCGTCTCTTTGGCTTTAGACGACCTCCGTAGTCTAGGGATAAGACTCTTGACTCGCAAACCGAAAGTCGCGTGATCGAATCCCGGGGTGCGCAAATAATTTTAATTTGATTAATTTGTGTTACTTAACAATTATTTATTTAAAATAATATCTCTACATATTATAAATTAAAGGAGACCGCCGCGTCTGTCTGTCTGTCTGTTTGTCTGTTCGCGGTAAACTCAATAACTACTTAACGAATTTTCATGCAGTTTTCACCAATAGATAGAGTGATTCATGAGAAAGGTTTAGGTTAGGTATTTGTCAAGGTTTTGTATAAATTGGTTGAAATATATAATATATAATGGAGCGGGCGGTGTGGTTTTGATTTGTATGCAAATTAACAGATGGCGTGGGTTATAAAGGTCGGGTAACGGCGTTGTCAGTGGATGGCGTTGTGTTTCGTTGCCGGGTCAACTAGTATAGTATATTTGCGGCACGTTCCAGAATTAGTTGGGAATTATTATTAGACGGCAAAAAGATGGGAAGATGTGGACGAACTAAGGAATAAATTGAGTGTTAATGATTTCAGATTGTTTGAAGGAACGACAATTATTCAGCAACATATAGATAACCAATAAATTTTATTAAAGACCTTCAATGGTCCTTTTCCTTGTTTATTATACATTTATTCAGAAATATTATTTCCCTAGTTTCTTGACTTGCTGTGACAAGTCTTTTGAAAAGAAATCGCTTCAAATTTATTAAAATAAAGTTGCTCGATGAATATTTCATTTCCTTTCGGTTCCTGAATAAAAGTCAACGGAAAACGAAAACACAACAAAAAGATTATAACTAATGATCTGCCATTTCTTGGTTTCGCAGGATAATGGTCGTATTAAACTGTAAATAAGTTGTCGGAAAGCTTTTGTTTATATGAAAATAAATATTTACAAGGGAGCTTTTGTTCATCGTCGGGAGACGCTTGAACAAGCTTTAACGTTCGTTTTACATCCAGAACATAATCGTTAAATGTATATCAATACGTAAACTGTAATCGCTTGTGTCTTCTATGGTACGGATAAAATATCATTGCTTTGGGCACATGATATGGGTACTTGCGTTACAAAAATGCTCCCATATCGATAAGTCGGCTGTATTAAACATAGCTCTAACCATCCTCCTGCGGTTTTAAGGCAACTTTTTTCCGAAACGGTTGATAACAATACTTGCACCAGATTTCTGAAACATCAAAAAGAGTACACAATATTAATTCGTTCGGAAAGGACTGAAAATTAAACCAAAAGGATTGATGATCAAAACCCACACGAAAATTAAAAAAGTTTTTTTTTTACATTAGCTCCACACAGGTGGCCCTGAGGAAAATAATTTCCCTCAAGGCC
Organism: Glyphotaelius pellucidus; assembly: GCA_936435175.1. NCBI lineage: Eukaryota > Metazoa > Arthropoda > Insecta > Trichoptera > Limnephilidae > Glyphotaelius > Glyphotaelius pellucidus. The sequence goes on from OW386551.1 coordinate 25,189,477, forward strand.
TGTTATCTTAGGGGGTGCTGTGTGGAGGTTTTTTTAAGGAATGGAAGGAGAGGAAGTAATGGGAATGAAATAGGTATCATGGGTGTCCAGAAGAGACGGATGTATGAATCCATCGCTCCAACCGCGGTGCAAGACGATTGATTGAGAGATTCCGGCTGGAGAGGATAAAATACCTCTCTCAACTAGTAGGTATCCCTCGATCCTGCCCACGCGGTAGGTGGGCAGACGCATCGGCCGCCATGAACCCGGACACTCCTGCCAAGTCACCAAACGTAGCGAACCACTTGGGGTGACCTATGGAAGAGGTGTTGGTTATTCAATAATACCGGGGCGGCGGTACCCCTAGCCTCTCAAATTGAATGGCCTCCTTTAGGCCTCCGTCTTGTACAACATACCAAAAGATCATAACTATCCCATTTGATGCAAGTTAACACCCTTTTAAGTGAAAAATTTACTGTTTTGACAGAAATGTTTTGCTGATTTGCCCGAAGTAAGAAATTATTTCATCTTTGATCACACTGATCAAATTATTAAAGATCACAATTTTATTGTTTTATCGCGGTAGTATAGGTAAGCACGTATTATACAGGTAGCACGAAAATTAAATTAAATAAGTCGAAGCAGAGCTAAGCAGTTTGTTCAATTCGATTTGCTGTTCTGCTTGCCGAAATAAATTCTACTAAGATCTGTTTATATTTATTTAGGGATTGGTGCGTTAAATAATATATCAATAACAACATCCTTATAATCATTACCCGAATTTTGTATACGGCGAACGGGAATATACAATTATTGTGATTCTGTATTGGTGTTGTCGCCGTAATACAGTATATTTGCCTAGCGAAAAATGTACAAAAAATCCTACAAGTTTAAGCTTTAGTTGGTATTATTGTTAAAGCTATGTACCAATCACGTCGTGTAAAATTCAGAAACAGGCTGCTAACAATAACACTCCTTATGTAGATGGCGATAAGGATTAAATTCCCGTTTAACACCAGCCGTCTGTTTTTATTTGTTCAAAAAAAAAACATCACCAAAAAGCGTGTTTTATCTTATTTTGCGAAGCTCAGGCACAAATATTTAAATGTTTTATGATTATTTTCTTAAGATTTTAATTTTTCACATTATACAATAAAACCGTAACCGAAAAGGGTTCGTAAGTAGGAGATTTTGAACTTTAAAGCAGTTTTTGTAAACATTATTCTTTTTCGTTTTCTGGGCTCATTAAATACTAATCAAAAAACTCGATTTCTTTAAAGGCAAATATTTGATAACTCGCTTCTTACTTACTTAACGATTATTTTCTTAAGATTTTAATTTTCCACTTTATATAATAAAACCAAAACCAAAAAGGGGCTCGTAAGTAGGAGATTTTGAACTTCAAAGTAGTTTTTGTAGACCTGATTCTTTTTCTTTTTCTGGGCTCGTTAAATGCTAACCAAAAAAAACTCGATTTCTTCAAAGGCAAATATTTGATTATTCGCTTCTTACTTACTTCACGATTATTTTCTTAAGAGTTTAATTTTCCACACTATACAATAAAACCATAACCGAAAAGTGGTTCATAAGTAAAAGATTTTGAACTTTAAAGCAGTTTTTATAGACCTGATACTTTATTTTTTCTGGGCTCATCAAATGCTAATAAAAAAAAACTCTATCGAAAAGGCAAATATTTGATTACTCGCATTATTTAATTAAATCATTTAAAATATTTCTCAGCAATCTAATTTTCAATCCAAAAACACGTGGAAATTATTTTCGTCAGGGCTTTCTGTGTGAAAATAATGTAAAAAAACATGCTTTTGCATTGCTAAGTAGTGCATCTCCTTAATAACAGTAATAAGTAGGTAACAACCGCTCATCTAGTAACCACGTTATTCAATGTGAAGCCTATGTCAAAGCGTACGTCGTGTTCTCGGTTGGGTAGCTAACAACTCACAATCCAACATACAACCAAGACAAACCTTGAATCCATTATCTTGGTCGCTTAGTATGCCCCCGACCGCCTCCAGCCACCTACAGCCAGCCTCAGACATAAGCACAACAACGCTCCTTGCATTCGAATTAGCACCCATCATTATTGTTAGGTGTTTAAATGTCTTCACATACGAACCCTGTTAACTGTCTTCGCTGTTCACACGTAACAGGCATTAAAAAAAATTCTACAACAGAACAACTTCTGGATGATTTTTACAGAGCCATTTAAAGACAGTATATTTACGGCACTCTTCGGATTGAAAGATATTCTCAGTATTACCCTGGTGAACATAGTGAAAGATCACTATTCGAAACGTTCCTTGAAATGACTTTAACCATGTTTGGTGACCAGATCTGAATAGCCAGATGCTACCCCGCATTCCTCTTCCCCTTCCCATCGCCACTTTCTTCAGCTTCACAGCATGCCCCGTTTGGGGATATCATAGTCTCACTGGTTAAAGACATTAAGAAAAAACTTTAGATAAACTATTATAACAACTTTTAGCTCAAGGCTTATAGATTGAATCCACTTGCTTATAGATCAATACGATAATGCTGCGTAAAATGTATAAATAATACGTTTTTTCTATATTCTACAATTATTCTAGATGTTTATTGGTTACGAGTGACCCCGAAATTGTTCAATTAATTAAAAACATATATTTCCATTCATTATAAGATTACTTCCTTTATTTGCGCCAATCATAATTCTAGATGTTTATTTGTACAGGAGTGATCCCAAAATTATTTAAATCAATTAAAACATATATTTCCGTTTATTATAATTACTTCCCTTATTTGCACCAGTTCTAATTCTAGATGTTTATTTGTTTAGGAGTGACCGCGAAATTAGTAAAATCAATTAAAATATTTAAAATATATTAGTAAAATAAATTAAAATATATTTCCGTTTTTTTTAAAGATTGATTTCCTTATTTGCACCAGTCCTTATTCTAGATGTTTATTTGTCTAGGACTGACCCCGAAATTAGTTAAATCATTTAAAAACACATTATTATAAGATTACTTTTCTGATTTGCACCAGTCCTGAATCCGTCTTTTAGTCAATTTATTGTGCAACTGTTTTCCATATTATCCAACCGTCTTTTTATCTAATCTGTGTTTCTGTTACTAAAAGCCATCTGTTAATCTGTTGCACTTATATTAGTCTCGTCTGATAGGCTATTTCCTGTTATCCATTATACTGTAAGTTAATTACGTAGGTAGATATGTCATTTATCTCATCTTTATCTCAAGTTTATTTCCAGCTGTGTTATCAGAATTTCTTTGAACGCTTACCAAATAAATATTTTTCTTCTACAAATCTACCTACACATTTTGCCGCCTGTATCATAAAATTTTCTTCTATAATAATTTCTCCATTCTTTGACAGTTTATCCCACAAATCTGAACCTTTTCACAGCATGGAAGTTTCAGAATTTCTGACGTCTCTAAATATATAATACCAATTTTCGTTTATATTATAACGCCTCGTTTAATCTTGTAATAATGATTTTGAGTACCTAGCTAAGTACTTTTAAGTATAATACAGAATAAGGTATACCTAGGTTTATAAAGTTCCCCTGAGGTAATTTGATAAAACTGGCACTACAAAAATTTGGCGAGTATATTTTATAATAAATTTTCTTCTTATCGATACGTTTTCTCAAACAGATGGAAGGGTAGAAATGATTATCAATATGAAATAAATAAATCTCAAACATAGTAACGAACAAATATATTCATGAAATTTTACCAATTATATATTTGCCCTAGGATTACTAATAATACTGTTTTCTTTGGTGACCGGACAACTCGGAATGAAACTAACTCAAAACCATCTCAGATAAGTCATTTAGAGAAAAAAATTTATATAAAAATTGGTTAAATAGGTTACGTTAGGTTAGGGTTATCGGCTAATTTAAAATTATTTTTTTCATAGCTTTTAATGACTTTTCAAGGAGGTGTTGAGTTGACTTTATTCTCAGTTTGCATGGGACCGTTTTCTTTAATCGAATAACCAATTTTTAGTAATGTAGAACGTGTTGATATAAACCTGAATTCTGTTCTTATTTCGCTTGTTGCATATTTTATTTTGATTACGTGTGATAAACCAGGAACATAGCGTTAATATGGCAAGATCTGCTTTGCTGTTCTCCGTTCTCAGCCGTTGTGAGTTGTTAGTTCCATTGTTTCCCAGTCTCGATGGACGCCATTCTATACGGTAGCCAATGTAGCCATAGATTGGCTTTGCCCCTTGGATTTGACTGGGCGATAAATATCAACGCCACTTATATGGACGGAGTTTAGACTGCAGAGAGTGCAGAGCCTTCGCTGGTTCTGCTTTGTTCTTGTTCTTGAATTCACCGGGCAGAATATACTGATACAATGTTACGTCACGATTAAATATGACTGGATGATTTCTAACCCGTATAAGATACTATGATATTATTAAAGCAAATTGTAGACTTTTTATGACGCCACAAAGTGAATTTGCGAAGTTTGAAGAAATCAAAGTGTAGACATTCATATTTTAAGAGTAATTTGAAATCGCTCCGCGAAAGCTTGTATTATATTTGTTTCCATCTAAGTAGATATTTTCTACCGTGAAGATAACATTAAAAATATTGATTGTCAATTATTACTGTAATCTTACATGGTCTCCTGGTAACGAATACATAAATTAATGATTTTTTTCTCTTGTTTCAGGTAAGCTTCTTTATCTACATTGCTGGTTTTTGTTTTCCTGTTGCGGCTGGTAAGTATTTATGAGCAATTGCCTTCCCCTATCGGAGGTTGGCATTCATTAGCTGAACAACTGAACAACTCGGTGATCGGCATTCATACCATTCAGACATCCATCAATTTGCCCCTAGAATACCTGCAGGGAGATATTGAATTTGCTTCTCGTAATGTGACCAAGATCTTGTCATTATATTTTATTAACTGTTTTTGTGTTTGTTTCGTAAAAATTATTTTTTTTTTTTTTAAATTTATTGAAAATAAAATTTAACATTTTTTTCGACATTTAATTAATTTTTAACATTTCGCGCCGAAACGCAAATTATATGAAATTCCCTCCATAGAAAAAAATCGCTAAGTATGCTCCGAAAATTATTATAGTTTGTTTCAGTAATTTTACAAGTTCTAAATTCACAGTGTTTCTTTAAATGCTGTTTTAGACAACTTCCGCGAGATTTTTGCTCTATTGTAAACGAGTCGTGTTTTAAACATTATTGCAATTTTCCCTTAAAAATTATCGATTTTAACATTAGCGCACTCTCTCTAACATTCGTATTCACATGCCTCTACATCTCCTTCTTTTTGAGCGAGTGTACCGCGCCTTAAAAGTATATTCTTACTCAGGTTTTTTTTTTAAGGTTACTTCTTGCTGTTAAGTTTATTTTCACTCTTAAATTTTTCTTCTTACTCTTAAAGTCTTCTACCGTGTTATATTGAATTAAAAGCACAAGTTTTGATGTTGTAAAAAAAATGAGAAAACCTATCATAGATCACAGCCTTTCTGATTGAAATTATGTATTATAAGTCACGAAGGGTTCATCAACGGTAATTATTACCAGTAAATACATATATTTAAAACGAAATCATCTGAAATGAAACATCGGTTAGATGTATTCTGTGTTATAATCGATACGTTATTTTGATCTATTGATTGACGTGCTTTGTGGTGAGCTGACGATGCGTCATTAATGTAACGGGTCCGATAGTTTGGACGAAACTGACATCTTGCGGTGGGTATGTCATATTGTATATTACCTGTGGCCAATCAGTCGCCGTCTGCTCATTAGGCCGCTTTAGAAATACGAGACTTGATGATTCCTCACTCTTCCAGTACAATCGATGTTACTTATCTACTAAGATTACGTGTACTACGTGATATGAATATGACCCAACCCGACATCCGAAAGTTGGTCCACCGAAATGATATTGATTATAAAATTAGAATTTTTTTACATTATTTACCAATTTAAAACATAAAATTGACTTAAAAAAATACCTTTAATAAAAAGGGGTATGGGATACCAAACGAATTTATTTACAGTGTTGATTTTTTGTGCTTATTCGTCAATATACATAGCATATAGAAGTAGTTTTTGCATTTGAATGAAAATATTTTTTATACTTTAGTTAGTTGGCGGTACATTCTCTCTGCAGACCCCTTCGGTACACTTGGTTATATTTTGAGTAACTAGGTACACCGATTTCCGGTTTTGATTGCGAATAGTGATTTTTCAACAGGTTTTTTTAAATTTTTTTTTTTTATTTAATATAGTTATATCAGTTTACAGTGGTGTTAATATAAATAACATATTGGTACAGAAATTATTTAAAATTGCAATCTTGCCAAAGAAGAAGCTAGTTCTTGTGCTTGATGAGCGAGTTACACTAATTATGACAGAAATAGAATAACATTATGCAATAGGTAAGTATATAATGGAACAATTGAAACTTCTGGATCATCTATATGTGAAGGTGTACATACAATGGGATATGGTTACATACTAAAATATTGTGCACTTTAGAGAAATTCGAAAAATCTAAATAAAATAGAAATGAATATAGATTGATAGTAAATAGAAAGAAAGAGAAAAACAGGTAATTATTTAATTAATTATTCCTGATGAAGTGTAGCTTCAGTTTGAGTTTCAGTTTATTGATGTCTTTGATTTTTGTTGTTAGCACATCATTAGCATCTTCTACTTGGACATTATTTTTGTTGTTAAATTGTTAACCATGGTTTGTTGTCGTTATTGTACGCGTATTACATTAAATCCCTTTACTTCTCCATACAATTAAATTCTTCTCTAATTCACTTTACTATCTTAATCGCCTGAACTATTATAACAATGGTTTGAACCATTTCCAATACTTTAACAACTTAAATCATACAATCTGTTGTAATTATTTTGATTATCCCAATGTCTTTTATTTTTCAATGATTTTAAATTATTCCATGTTTACTCCAATTCTTTCTATGGTACTAATTTATTTTATTTTCAATGTCTTTTATTTTTTGATGATTTTAAATTATTTAATTTTCATTTTTACTAACATCCCTCCTGTTGTTGTAATTTCTTTTATTTTCAAAGTCTTTTATTACTTCAATTTATTCTATTTTCATTCATACTCACATTCTTCATATTGGTCTAACGTCGTTTATTTTCAATGTCTTTAATTTTTCAATGATTTTAAATTATTTTACTTTTATTTTTGCTCACATTCTTCCCTTTGTTCTAATGACCTTTATTTTCAATGTCTTTAATTTTTCAATGATTTTAAATTATTTTACTTTTATTTTTGCTCACATTCTTCCCTTTGTTCTAATGACTTTTATTTTCAATGTCTTTAATTTTTCAATGATTTTAAATTATTTTACTTTTATTTTTACTCACATTCTTCCCTTTGTTCTAATGACCTTTATTTTCAATGTCTTTAATTTTTCAATGATTTTAAATTATTTTACTTTTATTTTTACTCACATTCTTCCCTTTGTTCTGATGACTTTTATTTTCAATGTCTTTTATTTTTTGATGACTTTAAATTATTATATTTTTATTTCTACTCACATTCTCCCCATTGTCCTAATGTCTTTTATTCTCAATGTTTTTTATTATTCAATGATTTTAAATTATTCTATTTTTATTTTTACTTATATTCTTCCAATGTCTTTTATTCTCAATGTCTTTTATTTTTCAATGATTTTAAATTATTCTATTTCTATTTTTACTCACATTCTTCCAATTGTCCTCATGTCTTTTATTTTCAAAGTTTTTTATATTTCGGTGATTTTAAATTACTCAATGTTTATCCTTAATCACATTCTTCCTATTGTTCTTCCTATTATTCATTCCATCCTTACAAAACTCCTTAATCTCATACTTTCAATACATTTAATTAACCCAATGATCGTAGTTCCTTTAAGTGTACGTACTCGCTTTATATCTGTGACTCTCCTAAGCTCTAGAGTAACTAAACATCTGCAAAAAAATTCATTAAATATTAATTGCTACTACTTATACATCCACACAACTAATAAAATCTCTGCTAAATTCGAACCCCCACCAAACACAGACGCTCATAATGGATCCAACTAACTCTATCGATAATTTTCTTAACATCACTGTTCAAACGACAAATGATACAAATGCGTATAAAAAAATTATCTCCAAACCTAAAGCACTAAAAATGTTTGCCATGAACATCCGTAGCCTCAATAAAAACTTCGACAATTTACTTGTACTCCTAACTGACTTAGGAAATGAATTTGATATAATTGTTCTGTCAGAGTGCTGGATTAATGCAAATTATATCCCGAAAATAATTAACAACTACTCTGTGTATAATACAACTCGGCACTGGTCCCAATCCGACGGGGTCATAGTTTATGTAAAATCTCACTTAAATCATATAGTGTCTGAAACTTCAGTTGACCATGCAAATTGCCTCAAAGTCTCTATTGACAACTTAAATATCTTCGCCATATATCGCTCCCCTAAGTCCAATAACGTCTCCCCTTTTCTCTACTCGCTCGAAAAAAAAATCGATGACACCACTAAGGATCTTATCATAATCGGTGACATCAACATAGACATCCTAAACGAAGCCAGCCCTCATACTACAAAATACCTAAACCTCATGGGTCTGCATGGCCTTATACCATACATCAACATACCTACCCGAGTTACACTCACTACTAAGACATGCATAGATCACATCATGGTCAGAACTAAGCGAACCGCTAAATCAATTGTATTTGAATCTACCGTAACAGACCACTACTCAACCATCCTAGAATTACACAACTCAAAATCTACTCCCCCTAAGTCCAGCAATCCCTCTCATAACATTGTAAACATGGATTATCTGATAAAGTCTGTAGAACAAGAAAAATGGGAGTCTACCCTGCTTTCTGAAAATGTCAACACAGCTCTTGAAATTTTTTCTGCATCACTAACTGCCCACATTAACCAAGCGTCTTTCCCCACCAAAACAGCCTCCAATAAAAAAAAGAAACTGAAACCTTGGATTACGAATGGCCTTATCTTCTGCATACGTAAAAGAGACAGACTACATAAACAAGCACTTAATAATCCAGACCCCCAAGTCTTACGTTTCTATAAAAAGTATCGTAACATCTGCAATAACCTGATAATAATAACCAAACAAAAATACTATAAAAAAAAAATTGAAGATTCAGGATATGACAGTAAAGTAATCTGGAACGTAGTCGACGACATCTCAGAAAATAAAAAAACCTCACTCAACATTCAATCACTACTCATTAATGGTAAAAATATCCAAGTCCACGAAGACCCAAAAACCTTAGCCGATCACGCCAACCATTACTTCAGTAACATCGGCATGAACTTAGCCAAAAAAATTCTTAAAACCACAAATAAAACCGAAAATCTTCTAACTTCACAGGTAAAGCAGCAGAACTCTCTTCATCCCACCCTTATCCTAGCCCCCACATCCACTAAAGAAATTGTTGACACAATACTCTCCATAAAAACAAATAGTGCTGCAGGTATTGATAAAATCTCACCTTACATACTAAAACACATAGCTCACTTTATTTCCACACCGTTAAAACATATTGTAAATCTAAGTTTCAAAAGCGGTTCCTTCCCTAATCAACTAAAACATGCAACGGTGATTCCAATCTATAAGAGTGGCGACAAAACAAATATCGAAAACTACAGACCCATTTCTTTGCTAAGTGTCCTATCAAAAATCATTGAAAAAGTTGTTAAAAGTAGACTTATCTCACATTTGGAAACCCAGAAGATTCTCTCGCCCAATCAGTTTGGCTTCCAAAAAAAAATGAGTACAGAATCTGCAATCTTAGACTTGACTGAGAACATCACCAACAGCCTGAATGAAGGCGATTCCTGCCTAGCCATATTCCTAGACTTAGCCAAAGCATTCGACACGGTTTCCCACCCCATTCTTCTGGAAAGACTATCTCAAATAGGCATCCGGGATTCAACTCTTAACTGGTTCTCCTCATACCTAACTGGAAGATCACAAACCGTGAAAATTAACAACATAGCTTTAAGCAACCCTTTACCAATCCAATTCGGAGTTCCACAAGGAAGTGTTCTAGGCCCTATTTTGTTCCTCATATACATCAATAAACTCTGTAACCTACCCATAACCGGAAAAATAATATCCTTTGCAGATGACACTGTGCTTATAGCTCGACATAAAAATTGGAAAGGAGCATTCGACATAGCTCAATATGACATAGGTCTGGTAAAGAATTGGTTAGATGATAATCTCCTCACCCTCAATGCTGGTAAAACTAAATTCTTAACCTTCAGTCTATCTGCTGCAACCCAACCTTCTATCAATCAGAAAATAACAATTCACTCCTGTCCAAGTCCCTACTCTTCCTGTACTTGCCCAAATTTGGAAAAAGTATCTCATATAAAATACTTGGGGGTCCTAATTGATCACCATCTTCGTTGGGATCAGCACTTAGCCAGTCTAACTCCCCGAATTCGCAAGCTCTCTTATGTTTTTCGAACTCTAAGAAATATACTTACTCCTATAACACTAAAAACGGTTTACTATGCTCTCTGCCAATCCCAGTTAGCATATGGCATCATAATTTGGGGCGGCTGTGCTCTTAATTTTATTGATCCTCTGCAAAAAGCCCAAAAAACGATTTTACGTGCTATCAACAAGCGACCAACAAGATATTCCTCCAATAGACTCTTCACAGAATATAATGTCTTAAACATACGGCAACTTCATCTAAAATTTACACTAACACATTTCATGTTCAAATACAAGAAAAAAACTCTTTTACATCACAGTTACACCACCAGAACAATAACCAAACGACACTACAATGTTCCTACACTACGCACCACATCAGCTCAAAGACATTTCATGTACCTAGCTCCTAAAATGTTTAACCTTCTCCCCGAGAACCTAAAATCCGAAACCCAACCCCATATCTTTAAAAAAAAATTATCAAAATGGATCCTTACATTCAGTAACGATGATGAGTAAAAATTTGCTATTTTAATTGAATTGTAATATAATTGATAAAACTTGTAACATAAATTAATTTAATGTGTTAATTAAATTACTAACTTAATTTGTTACTAAATATGTTACTTAAACTACTTAAATGAATTGCATAAGTTAATAGCTGTACACTGTACCTACACAATCTGTAATCTTCATCCGCCATAACACAGGGACATCCCTAGCATGGCGGATGAATTAACACAATTTTTTGTTCATTGTATAAACTTCTTTTAATAAATAAATAAAATAAATAAAATTACGGTGATGCATCACGTCGTGTAAAATTCGGAATCAGGCCGCTAACAATAATACTCCTTATGTAGATGGCGATAAGGTTTAAATTCCCGTTTAACATCAACGCCTATTTTGATTTAATCAAGAAAAAACATATTTCTTTTTATTTTGCGAATACACTAATATTTAAATATTTACGGTAATTTTCCAAAGAATTTAATTTCCCATATTATACCATAAAATCATACCCGAAAAGGGGTTCATGAGTAGGAGATTTTGAACTTTAAAACCGTTTCTATAAGCCCGATACTTTATGTTTTTGGGATCATTATATGAATAATCTAAAAAATACTCGATTAGGTCAAAGGCAAATATGTGTTCTACTCGCATTATTTAATCAAAGCATCTAAAATATTTCTCAGTGATCAATTTAAATCTAAACTGATTTTGTATTTCTTGGTATTGCATCACTTTTCCTTCACTAACTCGTTATTTTTTTTCTAAACGATCACCAGCTCAAAATCATATTGCTACTAATGTTTGGGATTTTTCAATTAAAATGTACGAGAAATTATTAGAAACCCTTAGTTTATCCAAGATCCTTCTATCACCTGAGGTTCTCTCCCGAGCGAGCAGGGACGAGTCAAACATGTTATTAAGGAGGATTTATACTGAGATTCTCGTATATTATATCTTGGATGTTATTAAATTTTTCCACGTGGGTTCACATTATTGAATCGCATAGAATTCGTTCTTGGTCCCATATTCCAACCAGTAAATCCAGTTCGTTGATATTAATGTAACTTATTATAATATTGTCAGCATATCTAAAGGAAATTTTAAATTAAGTTAAAAAATTGCAAAAATTCGTTTTTTCCAATTAATTTATGCATGTCTCCTGAAAGTAACTGTCACAATCGATCTTTTACGATTACAAACATCGTTTGTCGAAAGTAAAATTAGAAATTACGAGATAGGTAATGTATTTATTAAGTATAAAATAAATGCCATTTTCCAATTTCATGGTGATATTAAACTATGTTTATATCTAAATATCATATAGGTACCACCTGCCCAATACAATTAATCACTTATTTAACTCAATTTACTAGCACTTAAAATATATATTTTTTAACTGTTTTGCTTATGTACCTACATAGTACATGGATATAGTCTCATATTATTTTTGTTACTATGCATTTTCATATATTTTTATCATGTTTATAAAATGCCATTTATGTTATGATAATCCGTAATGCTGTTTATATTTGAATATAAGTGCTATAATGACAATTTTCTTCCCGAAATGAGTTTATAACAGTAAAATATTCAAAAGTTTTCATGTATACCATCATTTATTAGATCTTCCTTTATGACTATGAGGCAACGACATTTTATTCCCACAAATAATAATGTAATACGTGTGAAACATAAAATCGGAAACAACGTTCTTACGAGAAGATAGGCCGTAAGATAATAATATTCTTCCAGGTAAGGTTAAAACAGAACCGTTATTCGTTCTCCCAAGTCCCAGGGTCCCAGGAAACGTAAAGGTGTTGCGAATCCTTGGAATAAGGATAATTTCTCATAAATATTCATTCCTGCCCGTCCGATACCAGGCGCCCGAACGTGTTCCTATGTAAATGAGTTCCTTCAATAAATTTAAAAACTACTTATCTGTCAGTAATTTGTCTCCGAAAACACGTCTACATCATTCTGCAGTTTTTTTTAAATATTGAACAAATAATACTGTTCATTTACTGTATTGTTGATTTTATTTTTTTATTCACTTATTCAATTATGAAGTCGAAATGACACTTTGTTGACCTTTAAAAACAACTTTTATTTGAAAGATTTTGTTTCCTTTGGGATAAGCTTACTTCGAAAGCAGTGTCTCTAACTTTAACAAACAAATCCTTATTATGTTATGTGATAAGATAACGATTAGGAGTCCTAACTGCTGTAGCTGGTACTATGGATTGTGAACCCATTTTTTGGAGAATGTTATAAGGATTATGGATATGGTAAAAGTCCTAAAGTTAAGTATGGTAGAACCTACCTGGTTATTCGAATCTAGTAACGTCAAGGAATCATCGTTTTTTACATGTCAACCTCTTGAAATATTGTGTAGGTTCAACGTAAAATAACCGATAAGTAGATATGATTTATCTATCTTGACTACGAATCATTATTTGACTCTCCAATAGGCACGTGCTTACAGGCATATCCTTTTTATAGATTTAAACCATTTTAAAAACCTAATTTTATTTAGGTCTTTTTTCAAATTTTCATTCATCCAATAAACGGTGTGTTCGAATTTGAATCGGCCAATCACGTGCGGAGGCTCCGACCAGCGCAAACGGAAAATAGCCTCCTTCAAGAGGGCAAAAAACTCGGCCGAACCTCGTCAAGTAGCTCCCGAAGGCCTCGGAGAAATCCGAACACTTCCGAAGATCCCCGAAGAGGCAAAGAGGTCGATAACCGAACACCGCGCAAGGATCGAGTGACCGAGGTGGAAGATCCAACGTACCTAGTACGTGAGATGTTCGTCTTGTATGTTATAATATTATGTATGGAGCGAAATATTGATTATGATTATGCATACAACATAAATAATGCTCATCGATTTCTGGTAATTTATTTTGAATTTTCATAGCACATCGACGTCAAAACTGTTTAGATGTGTTTATAAAAAAAATGAAACCACTTTAAATATTTAGGAGAGAAATTAATAATTGCAGGTAAAGTCTATATTTATTGTTGATGTATCCATCTGAAGCTTGACACACTTAACTCTGCAGGTGGTCAAAGCTGGAACTGACCTATTATTATATGTCCAATGTTTTCAATATAATGTGCTCCACGTGCAAAGTCGTATCTTCCCCAAGCATAAACTTTCTAAAAAAGTGTGTTTATCGGAAATGATCCTAAGAATTCATAATAAATTGTAAAACGCCCTTGAGGTGATTTTTCACAAAAACGGCGCTCTACAAATTGTCCAATTATTATTATTAAAGTAGGTACCTACTTTGTTTAAATCCACGTGGCTTGAATGTGTAGAGCAGATGGATTAAGAAAGGAGTGTCAGTAGAATAACATTTATGCTTGTGTATATTTTTAATCTCTTAAAATAAGCGAAATGCGAGAAACGAAAACCAAAAGCTCACAACCAATTCTTTTATTTCTGCCCATCCTATGCTCCGATATTGGCTTATTAGGTTGCCATGTATACCGGTCGATTAAACTCCAACCTCTTTCCCATCCTCAGAGTACGTGTTTCAAGTCCTAATAAAACAGTGCCCTCTGGTGTACCGGTCTCACCGGGACAGGAGTGCTCCTGGCTGGGGTGGTACAATCGTTTCGTATCACATCGTATCGTGTATATTTTTTATCTCTGTTTTCTAATTTTAGTCATGGTCGTGGTTAGTCGGATTTCATGACATGCAAGTGAATGGAAAAGAAAGTCGAGGACGCCCCATGAAGACATCAACTTAATCAATTACTTGATTTGGGTGTCAAGAGTCGGTATAGCTGAAGAGTCTGTGTGAATGTGAATAAAGCAAGAGTACGCCGTGTGTTAGAATTAGTATGTGAATTGCGTACGTCTGTAAAGAGATTGGTGTGTAAATTCTTCATGAATAAATGGTTTTGTACAAATGTTGAAAAAGGCTTACAATATATGTAAAACGAATTTCAAAGATTTTTATTGGATATTTTTTAAGCCGAATTTCTGCTTAAAATGGCTCATTTCGTAAAAAACACGACGTGTTTATGAAAACATTTTAAATCTATCGCAGGCTGTGATTTTTTTTTACAATAAATAAACGTGAAACGCAATGGAACTGATGAAAAAAACATTTGGGAGAATTTTAAGAACGTATTTTGTTATTGTTAACACACGATTATTCTTCACGTTCTTGAATAATATTGTAGACTTTCAACCTTAGTTAGCATTTAAATCATTTTTAAAGGGATTTACATTTTTTAGAATTGTCATTCTTTGATAAGATCATTATAAATTGGCTTTGGCACAAACATTATTATTTTTTCAAGAGAGAAAAACGGGGTTGTAAAAAGGATTTGTGTAGGCTCATATTTCTAACCCCTCGGGCTAATTTATTCGCTTTTGGGAGCAACTGATATAGGTCTCCTAGAAATCGTTCTGTCTCCCTTACCACCTTGGCGAGAAATATGATCTAAACCAGTGATTCCCAAAGTGGTCCAGGTGGACTTGTCTTTTGTTATTTTTTATTAACTTATTATCCTGACGAAGAAAACATAGTTTTTTAAACATGTCGATATTGTTAATTAAATAGTGGTGTACACAAAGTTATTTGTTTTCATTAAATTATGATTTTATTTAAAATTAAATAAAATTCATTTTTATCAAATCCACCATCCTTTTAGTGGGTTTTGGCTTTTTATTAAATTTCACACAATGTACAAGATTCAAGATGTCCGGAAACCCGTAGTACAAGCGGAAAACTGGTGAATTTACATATTCTATAACATACAGAAAAAGTAAAAAAACTTTTCGACTTTTTGGCATATTTTTTTTACTTTTTTCGGCAAGGTTAAAAATACTTCTCGAGCCTAGTCTACGCCTCGACGCATTTGAAAAGACGTTAAACAGTTGATATTAAACCCTTTGCGTTCGTATTTAAAAAATTTTTTTTTATGAAAATTTAATTATGAATTTTTTTTTTCTTACGAGCTCACGTAGGAGGCCCTGAGGAAAATGATTTCCCTCGAGGCCTATGTCATCTTTAGGGATGCTGTGTGGAGGGTTTTTTAAAAGGAAAGTAAGGGGAAGAGAGTTCTGGGAAGGAAAAGGGTTTGAGGGGCGGGTAGGAATCTGGGGTTCAGTGTGTCCTGGTCACCCGCCTCCTAGATCTAGATAAACCTCACCCCATGAACCCGGGCACCCCTGATAAATCACCAAACGTAGCGAACCACTTGAGGCGACCTATGGCAGAGGGTTTGTTTTGTGTTTAATTCGTAACTCCATTTAATTTTTAAAAATTTAATTAAAATTAAATTTGATAATTTTATTATCAAGCTCTGCAAGTATTTTAGTATGTATTGGTTTAACCGGTAATAAATCAATATAGACAACTTCAAAAATTGACATTTAAAATTGTATAAATAAGTCGTCTTACAGTTTGAAAATGGTCTTGTAAACCGAAACAGCTGTAACAAAAATACGTGCTAAAATACTCGATGATAAAATTATCAAATTTAATTTTAATTAAATTTAAAAAAAAAATGTAAATTTCAACTTCGATCTCGATTTACTCGAAAACGAAAGCTCAAATCAAAAAACTTATATCACAAAATCGATTCAAAATGTGATGTAGATTCACCTGATTCACGCTTGTACTACGAGTTTCCGGACGTCGTGTATAGCGTATAGCTAGATAACATTGCGTAGGCAGCACAACATTGATTTAATAAAAAAAAATCAATAAAAAAGTCTACCCATTTATTAAAATGTTTTTTTTTTTTAAAGCGCGCTTTTGTATACTGCTGTTATTTCACACTTTAGTATCTCCATATGCACGCTGAAATTTTATTAAAATCGTGCATTTTTTTTATTTCAGACGTAAAACGTGTTTTTACTTAAAAAAATGTCTGCCTTCAATTTATTGAGAGTGCGCAATTTTTTCGAGGTATCAAGAACATTTTTTATACAAATTTTGCTGATTATTTCCTTTTAGATGTGTTATAAAGCATGACTCGGTAATAACACCTTAATTTATCGCTTCGGTTGAGGTCACGCTACGAGGTTTTCGTTTGAGTCCTCGTACTTTTTTGACACTAAATAAGATTTAAAAAAATGATAAGTTACTTTTGACCGTACTAAAATATAAATTGCATAAAAGGCTCTAATCGTAAACATGTGACGAGAACTTGACGAGCTAAGTGGCAAAAGGTAAGAGTTTTGATTAAGAGCCAAAAAATGGCGAAGTGGACGTAAAAGAATCATAGATAATTTGTAGGAGTCTCAACAAATTAAAATTTTATCTTCATTTGCTTCATATCAGCTACGTATATTTGAGGAAAGTAACCAAATATGGAACAGTATTCCTAATATAGAATACCGGCATTTCTCGGAAACAAATACTCCTAGATGGTAAACATTGATCATCTATATCTCTCAATCACCATACGCTCGTAGAGGTTTCTACTTCTCAGTCGAGCGAGTGCTGTGTCCGCGGTGAGACTGTTTTGTTTTCTGAAGATACTCGAGGAGAAACCTGGTTCAAAGCCTCATGTGCGGACTCTGGGCACATAATGATAGCGCTGGTGCTTCGACACCTGGATTTGTGATTATTGCAAGTAGTCTAATTTCCTTTTTATATTTGGCCAAAGTTCCTAAAGTGTCCCGAAGTTAAGGTTGATTTTTGTTTTATTTTTGTAGTGTTCTATACTTAGTATTGCATATTTGGTTACTTTCCTCTATGTTTCTTCAACTAGGGATTAATTCTGTATTATCATTTAAGACGCATAATCGTATCAACTAACCAAATATTTTGACAGTAACACATATTGGATTTACTAGAATCTCTGGAATGCAGCGCCCTCGAGGCGATTTTTCTCAAAAACAGTGCTCTAAAAATTATCTAATTATTATTATTATTAATATGCGGTTAATCGCATGTGATAAAACCTAAAACCCCAGATCAAAATAATCATTATCTTCCCAACTGTCTGTAAATCTGTTTTCAGTTCTGTTTCAAGGTGGTGACCGTTTTAACGGTTCAATAAAAATTCTTTTTCAAATGAGAAATCGTCGTCTTTGTTTTAACTATCTTATTCGCATTGTTTTAAATATTATAGTAGTTTCCTGCCTGAATAAAGTTTCAAAAAAGTTACGTTTTTTGGACAAATTGTAAAATTATTCATTATTTTAAATTAAAAAAATATATGGTTGATAATTAAATAGGTAGTTATTTAATTATCAAATCGAAACTTAGAAAATTAGAAACATGATTTTTTGGACGCGAGATCTACTGTTCACAGAACTATTAGTTTAACGCATATTCCAATTACTGAAGGTGTCATGAGTCACTGTAACATTTGTTGAATAAACTTGTACATGTCAGTCGCCAAACTTTATAGCCCAAAAACACCATTTCGTAAAATACTTACATCATCGTTCTTTATGTAAAGCACATAAACAAGTCCTAACTTTTGTTTTCAATTGCCCCTGGTCTGTTTGCTACATCCCGATAAACAATCAAGCCTAACTGATCTCAATTCCTAATCATAATTCGATTTCCCAACAGTCTAATTTTTGTTCCAACTAGTTTACCGCCCTTCGGGAAACGTTTGGCACGACTCGCCCGAGTTTGGAAATAGTTTGTTCAATTAAAATCGTTTCCATGTAATCGGTCAGGCATGTTTATCAATCTTGAAGATTTGTTTTAGATTTAGTTGTTCGCTCCATTAATACCTCGCCACCTGAACGAACAGCGGGCGCCGAGCCGGGGGTGGTTTGTTTGGGGAAAGATTAATTATTGTAACCACGTATTAACCGGCGTTAAAGGTTAACCGATGGTTATTTGTGTTTTGTGTATTTTATTCGTGCGATTATTTTTAACTAGCGGGTGAAGTTTGAAGTGGCTTTTTATTTTATTTGGGGTCGGATTTTGCTTTTGACTGAGTGAATTTGTAACCTGTGTAATTGATACCGTGTTTCGTGGTTTAATTAAATTAAATATGGTTACATTAGTTTTGTTATGCAGAAACCATTTTTGGAACAAATTGAATAGAGCATCTCTTATTCAACTAGGTGATTACGTGGTAGTATTTTGAAATCACACTATTTACGCCTAACTTTAAGGAACATGCAGAAACTGAGATAGACACAAAGAGAAATCGAAAGAAGGTTAGAGACGAAGTAATAAATGTCGTTGAATTATATCGCCAAACCGCCAAACTCAAGGGTTTCTGGGTTTACCATCATATTGATCGATTCAAGAATAACAGGTGGACGAAAGGTGTGTTTAATGCGAAATATTCACATACGGACAGAGGGACTTACGGACCGAGCCTGTCCGGGGCAGAAACATATGGGCGGGTCGGCTAACCGAACCTGTCTTATAAGAATACACGAGCGGAGTATCTGTAACGCTGTAACGCTGTCCGAAACGTTGGCTAAAAAGGAGATAGCGCAAAATGGCATAACATCCCAAAAATAAATACTTTTGGTCGTGAAAATCTAAAATTATATACAAGCTGAGCAGTTCGCCGAGCATGATCGGACTGTTCCGAACCAATTTGAGGACCTAGTTTCGAGTCTTGGGGCACAAATTGGGCAACGCTTTACTAAATCATTATTTTAAATAAATCTTTACGCGAATCGGTTTATATTATGAATATAAAAAATATTGTTTGGATAAATTGTAGCTTTTTCTATCGTTTTCATTGAGTAGAATCAAAATAAAATTGATAATTACTTTATAAAAAAAATATAAGCTTAAACCAATAACAAATGTATTTTTCACTAGTAATGTATTAGGCATATTCGAAACAACTTTTTAAAAATTTAATTTTATCGCTTAAATTATCTTTAACAGTTTCCGTCGATTTTCTTTCTTATAAAATTATTCACAAAATAAATAAAAACCACTCTTGCGCTTGAGATAGTGACCTCTAGATTCCGTTTGTAAAGCGATTATTAAACCTGACTATATTTGTGGCGGTATGAAACATGTTGTGTCTTGTACATGGAAATAAATTAATAAATATGTCTATAAGGCTATCGTGATTTTCCTTAACTTTCTGCATTTGTGTATTTCTATAATTTAATCGGTGCGGTGAATCACCGACCTATCCGCGACTGAATGTACCAATTCAGAAAATCTATTAGGCCTCGTTATCGGAAAAAGTTAATTAAATACAAAAATGTACTCTTACATCAAATAGTCTACCAATCCTAATTAATACCACGCCACGTGTAGAATGTTTGTTCAGCTTCTTATCCTATACATTTTTTTGTATGTCTGGATCCTTGAACGAATTTCACGTTTTTGTTTTCTTCTACACATCCGAAAAATCATTTCAGATTTTTTTCAGGTATTACGAATTTATTTTATTTTCTTCTGACTTAAGTAAATAATTGGACCAAGGCCACGAGTCACGACTGAGGGAACTTTTCCGACTATAATTATTTTTCTCTGGTTAAGTCGGAGCGCCACGCCATTCGCTTTATGCCCTAATAAATTTAGTTCGGTTCCATTAGATGTATGAATGTTTGTATGTGTAATGTACTAATATGTGTGCGTATGCGGGCCACTTGGAGCTTCTTCTAATAATCCTTCCGTACTCGGCTACCGAGAGCTTGCTCGATAAATCTCTATAATATCTTAACATGTGTATACGCGCTATATTACGCTTTATGTGCTCTGCGCTCCTGGTGTCCTGGTAACGGTGCCTGTCTAATCTCCCCGCACAGAGATATTCTGCCGAAAATAATTTAAACAGATTAAATAATATCGAAATGGTTTAGTCCTCTCGTTCCAATGGACAACTGGGATCCAGTCTCGACTGTCTTTATTCACATGTTCGGGTACCTAATCTACATAATGATTACGAATGGCAGGATAATAAATCCCGCCATCTTAATTACATACGCAATTATTTTAATGACCCAGGTTTAAGATGCTTTTAGGCGAAATGGCCCACTAATGGAGAGGAGCTCCTTGATCTGCGTCAATGTTGAGGTAGGGGGAAGCGGATGAGATACCTCAATTAGAGCAGGTTAGAAGAGCTGAGCTAGAAGATGTACCAATGGCTTTAAATATTTACTAACCCAAGTACAATAATCCAAATTTAGGTCTATACGTTATAACTATATTAACTTCAGCGATAGTCGTCACCATGACTTGTTCAAGAACGGCTGATGTTCTAGCGCAGTTTTTAAGCAAGACAATAGATGTTGCTATTGAATGAAATTTCTAAAACAGATATATATCTTCCCAAATGTTAAGAATGTTAAAATAAAATTTAAAAAAAATTACAAGTGTGCAGTTCACACGCGGTAGAAGTGAAACCTTCATAAAACTAAAGTAGACAAGATTGGGAAGGCTACGAGGCACCGCACAAAGAGGAGACCAATTATTCTATCTCATTATCTCGCAGGCTAAATCCTGTGTATATTTATGGGTTTCTTTTTAGTGTCATCTTCTACCATTCACATTCGGTCATATATTCTCCTTCCACTTCTTCATCGTCCATTCGCTCTATGTGCCCAAACCATCTAAGCGTTCCTTTCTACTTCTTCCTCATTTCGCTTACATTCTTGTATTCTTTGCGAATCTCCACGTTTCTCACACGGTCATACATGGTTTTACAATGCATACTTCTCAGGGATCTAATTTCTTACAAAATTAATACAAGAATGTGAAATGTATCAAGAGCATCTCCTATCCTTATCTCCTATATTCCTCTTCCTCTCCTCCTCTCCTCCTCACCAATAATTAATTTTAAGATATAATAAAACTCTAAGTAACTTTAATACAGAAGATTTTTTTTGCTTGACTTAATTTAACTTTGCATATACGAGTGTATGTGTCTGTGTATTTTATGTATAAGCTGTTTGTCTCTTACAAATTAATAAATACATTTCTACAGCATTCAGTCTACTTTCATCCTTCATTTGCCAGTTCCATGTCTCACTGCCATACCACAGGATAGGTACCATCACTCCATTGTGGACCTCTAGCTTCGCTTCTTTGGATTATTTTTCAACCGCGTTCAGTCCTCCATCAACGGAGTTTTAGGCATTTACCATTATTTCAATATCTCTATCAGTCTTTACATCTCTTTTAACTGATGATTAATCTATAGTAAATTAATTTAAATGAATTAAAAATGTGTAAATAAAATAAAGCGTGTTTGTAATTCGAGGTATTACTGGTGATCTACACAACAGTCATCTGGCCGATGTACACCACAGTCATCTGGCCGATAAATCCTAGGATTTAATATGTACCCTTTTGTTGATTTTTCCCTCAAAGGTCGCAATTAAACGGGCTCTAAACGGCTAACCGATTTACTCGCACTTGCCCAGCGGTTGTATGGAGTATGGAGCTAACAGAACCGTTCCCACTTTCGTTTTATTTTGTTTGACGAATAAATTGCTTGCGAGCCGGACAGGGCATATCGCGTCCTAAAATTACAGGCTTTTGCGAAAAACAAACAACAATAAAATTCTTTTCGTTTTACGATTTGAGATTCATAATCCTTCCACGTTGATTCCGTGTTCTATTGATTGTTATTTGCATTCATAAGGGAAAAGGAAACCCTCTCAAAGAAAAAAATTATAAAACTAATTGGCTATTCGTGTTACTAGGTTCAGATGAAATGTTTAAAGTATTTCGTTTTCCTATTAAAAATATTGCTATTTTCTTCTCAAGTCTTAGATGGAATAACAAATTTATCTTTTTTCGAATATTTTATAATATTCTTTAACCTATCAGGCTGATTTTTTGCTTTTCGGAACGACTCGTAGGTATAATCGTTGTCTCCTTCACTATCATGATTAGAAATATGATATAAACGGTGTTAAAAAAAAACTTTTTTTTTCAAATCTAAACCACAAAATAATTCAAATACCTTTATGAAACCAATGCTTCGGACCGCAATTTGAAAAAAAATTATGAAACTTTGGGAATTTTTATAAATTATTTTTGAAACGACAAACAACTGAGTTGACGATAACGTTTATTATACATTTGCCTAATAAAATATGTGTGTGTTTTTATTTTTTTTTTCGTTATCAATAATTTAAGTTAGATAAAACGTAAGGTGAACAATTTTTTTTATGTTAGCATTAAAAAAATAAATATTTCAATAATGATATTTTTTTATTTCGTCATACAATTTGAAAGCGTATTTTGTCACCTTTAAAAAAAATAGTTTTCGAATGTGTTTAAAAATTTTCCATTTATTTGGATGTTATTGCAAAGCGGAAACATTTTGACTTTCCGACAAAATAGGGCCGAGACCTGAGGGGTTTATATGTATATGTATACATTAGGTATGTTTTCTATATATCGGTGTTTTTAATAGTAATAATATTTTATTTTTTTATTTATTTTATTTATTCATACACGCCTTGAGGGCTTTTACAGAATCACATTATTAAAGTTACACATGTTATTCAGGAGTATAATTGTAAGCAAGTATATAACATTATAAACTGTAATTTAAGGATACAAACAGGTATAATATGAACATAGGTATGTAGTTTCGTTATCGTTAAAATTGTACAAAGGAGTTAAAAAGTTACATAGTGTAATAATGGTAAAACAGAAGAGTGCTTATTAATTGCTAATATTAGACAATGACAGTAAATACACGTCTAAATCGGTCGTCCAGTTGATTAGGCAGATATCTACGAAAAATCGAGCTGAGTGTGTTCAGCTAACTGTAAAAGTATACCCTTCATCTCGTACAATACTCAGATTACTCAAAACACCACAAAATCAATTATAAGGCAGAAAAACCTGCAGTGAAATTAACAAAAAATGATGTTTTCTGAGTTACTACTAGGAAATTTCAAAATGTCATACTAGTGCACTGGACCGTTCTGTTTCCCGGTGTTATTTTATAGCGTATCCAATATGTAAAACACAGAAACATGTAAATAATATTTCATTTATGTCAAGCATTCGAATATTGCTATTGCTCAAACATTAATATTTGGAGATGTCTGAATAATCAACTGCACAATGGAAATGTTCATAAATATTTTCCAAAAACAAACAAAAAATGCTAAGGAATTTAATGGAATGCTTTATCTATTACGACCATAGATGTCGCAAATCCGAACTTCGTAGACTATTTTAGAATGATAAATTTTAAAAATATTTTGTTCACGCATTTCATTGATCAGCTGTTTAAGATTAAAATTAAGTCCTTTTCCATAGATTTGCACGTTTCATTATCAAGTATACCACAGACAACATACAGAAATCGAAAACATTCTATGTTGCCTCGAATAAGTACCTCTCACAGAGTTTAAAAGTTACAAACACGTAGGATTCGCGCGGTTCTAAACTTAAAGATTTTTTCATATTTTTTTTATAAATCCTAAAAATATGAGATAAACGGTAAAATACAGATTAATTCATTGGCTATATAGACCTATAATAAGTTTTAATGTATCCACGTTAAAATTCGAAGATATGATTTTTTTAATGTTGGTGAAAAATTTTAAAAATGATCTTCTAAAAATCTCGAGCAATCGAGGCAAATTTATTAATTTCGCGTGGTGGCTCCGGTGGTTTTAATATTTGAAATCAGATATATTAATTACTTTAATTTTTTCAATGATTCTGAATTACTTCGATTCTGACTCACTAGTGCCTGAAATAATTAACATTTTTTTATACTTGAAGATATTGTTAGCGATTCTCAAACAAATTTTAAACAGGAATATCAGAAAAAGTTTCGGTGGCGTTTAGGAATCGATCCCAAGACCTCACTCTTGCCGGGATTTTGCTCTACCACTAAATTAATTGGACTTGGTCCTGGCTTCAATTTCAGATGCGACCAAATATTTTTCTTTCAAATTTTTTGTTTCAAATTTTCGTTTGTGTCACTAATATTGTCCTCAAAAATAAAATATTACAATTATTTGAGTTTTTATCCATTAAGTTATTAAAATAAATCTTTAATTAATTTAAAAGGTTTTTTTTTCAAATTCTCTCGAATACTTTATCAAGTGAGTTGTATTTTTGTATTCTTTCAAACCAAGAGTTATTGCAATTGTTTTATTTCATTCGTCATTCTTTATCGTATGAAAGGTAGAAGCAGCGATCTGCTCGTTTTGTTTTTAATAAGCTATAAATCCACATAACAAGGTCTGGCGGGGATATTTCTTGTACAATAACTCAGTATGGGATATTTTAGAAATGCCATTGTCTTGGGCGGAATCTCCCGCCACGTAATATAGGCCGCTATCCGCTATTCTCCCGATAGCCCAGAGCTTTGTCCCGCGCCCCCAACCAAAGCGCGGATCGGGAGATATTATGCCAACTTAGTTTGTGGTGCGTTTAACGCTCGGAATTCTCGCGGCTTACAAAGCAGAACTTTACAGTTTTGTTTTCATTTTGATTCGTAATTTATATCAAAACTTGGAACCTGTGACTGTTTAGAATGTTATCGTGATGATGTGCTAATTTATTTATGAGGTGAATGGTTGCGGATTGTTTTTCATAGAATTTAACTTAGTTAAAACAACGATTGTTTTAAATCACAGCGCATTAGGCCAAAGATTACCGCCTCGGCCTCTGCCATAGTTGGGGATGTTTTTGGGAAGAGAAACAAGTGAACTAGATCTTGAAGAGACCCGCATTGTTGGACGGAGGAAAAGAGATATCCGGAAAGTGCTCATCGGGGTGTATGTCACTTAATCCGCGTTAATTTACGTAGGTACAGGGGGTTAGCAAATGGGTAAACTCTATTTTATTAAAAAGACAAAGTATGGTTGGGTGTATATGAGTTATGAGTTATCTATGTATTGTTATATTAAGCTTAGGAAATGTTTGAAACTTTCAAAGGAACAACCGCATGACAATAAATCTCAAAAGTTTTTTAATCATTACAAAAACTCTTACGGAATTGTCAAAAATGACACAATTTGAGAATGAGATTTTGCAAAAGAATGATTGTTAATCGAAATTCAATTTTCGAAACTCTTTAAATTAAGCCGCCGCTATCCGAATTTCGACCGATTTCTTACATATCTCCCTTAAACATTTGAAGTTTTTAAGCTCTTAAAAAAATATGTTATTTTTTAAGATAATATCTAGATACGTTCCACGCCGAAACGCAAATTATATGAAATTCCCTCGATAGAAAAAAAAACGCCAAGTATGTTCCGAAAATTATTTAAAACAAGTCTATTTCTATTATTTTACAAGTTATATTTGTGAAAAAATTCACAACGTTTCTTTAAATGATACTTAAGATGCCTTCCACGAGATTTTTGCTATATTTTAAACGAGTCATGTTTTATTAAGCTTTTTCGCAATTTTCGCTTCACTTTTATCGTTTGAAATATTAGCGCGCTCTCTCCAACATTCGTAATTCCATATCTCTCCATCTTCTTCTTTTCGTGCTCGGGTATGGGGCCTTTATGAATTTATTTAAGTACTCACCTATGGAACTAACCAAAATCGAATACTTTGAACATAATAAAAAATTATGTTTTTTTTAAATAGGTACCTACGTCAGGTACCAATTTTGATTCGTTGTTCTTATAATATACAAAAATGAACGTGTGGTACGCGAGCTATTTGAAAATCTGAATGTACCGGGACTGAATGTATTGAACGCGGGAAAGGGGAAGGGATCGCGGGATGGGGGTTCGCGGGAATGGGAAAGGAAAGGCGGGGAAGGTGGAGAGGGAACGCATGAGGGGAAGGGGAGGGAGAGAAGAGGAGGCGGAAGGGAACGGGACGAATGGGAAAAGCCACGCAGGGAGAAACAATTTCTTTATTAGTGGCATTGCAACGCATGCCGGGAACTCGCTAGTCACTTATAAATACACAATGTAAATTTTTCGTTAACGATGTTTTCTCAGAACTCTGAGCTTTGTTTAGATATATCTAATAGAAACTTTCTTAAGACTTAGCGAACATATCTGTATAGAGCTTCAAATGGCAATAGTAAATCTTAGTTCGCTGAAAAATGGGTAAAAATTTAGGACAAAAAATACTTCACACAGGTATAAGACCCGGCGTTTCAATAATTTTAAAATTTTAGAAATAAGAAAAAATTTTAATATTAAAAGAAATATAATTAATAAGCAAAAAAAATATAAATGCTCTTTTAAACATTTTGTCACTTACGGGATTTTCCCTTCTAAAGACATTGTAATCCTTCATTCTAATAAACTTTCCCCACTCTTACCCATTCCCCTTCCTTCTACCCCTTCCTCTCCAAAGGTGATCTATATTTTATTTATTTATTGACGTCCTATTGGGCTTTTACATGTACAATACAAATTTCACTTATAACAACAGTATAATAACCATAAAAAATATTACAAAATATATAAATAAAGCATAAACTCAATAGAATAAATAAGAATATATATCTAATGCAATTTTACTTGACTTTAGAGAACTAGTAGGTACAATTCATATACCTACGAGCAACAAATTTTATTTTTAACTTTAGTGTACATTTACTTCTGATGATAGGAATATCGTTCATAAAACACGTAGATTGAGTATATGTCAATAAATTGATGTGAACTAAGTTTGTTTTTCTTTTTAATAAAATTAATAATGCCACCACAAAGTGAAAAACTTTTAGTAGAAGTTTTCTTCGAAAAGTAAACTCTTTGACTTTTAACTCTGACTTGAATTTGATTAAGTAACATGGAAGGTGTTGAACCTTCATCTGGCAAAAGCTCAAGTAACACAGTAAAAAATAATAAATAATGTCGTGATTTCGAATACAAATGTAGATAATAAATTCCTTTGTTGTGTTCGTTCAGAATGTGTTAAGTTTTTCTTATCTAAATAAAAGAAACCTGCAAACATTGTCACCATGTAATGTGAGACGTGACATTAACCCTTATTTTACTGTCCATTTGTAATTTAAGTGCAAATGTATTCAGGAGAAAATGTATTCAAGGGAAATGTCAAATAACACAATCCCCGGAAAGGAAGTTCACGACGAATGGGAAGATGTACCATGACTCGACTTGAATTATAATAATAATATTAGCTTCGGTTACAGTCACGATGGAGTGGTGTATTCATTTGTATATTTTTATCAGCTACGTACGTTATCGTTCTTCCTCGCCAACTTATGAATATTTACTTTATAGCTCCATGCTTGTTTACATTGTTATATATACTAGCTTTTGCCCGTTGCAGGCAACTACCGGGTTAAAACACTAAACGATTTGACGTGTGAACGTGGATGAAGCGAGGAGTGTGTTATGAAGAAAAAAGCGAAGTTTTAATGGGGATGGGTGCGCCTACAAAGAACACAAGTAGTTGACCGCTCTTATTTGAATTTTTATATACTAGCTTTTACCCGCGGCTTCGCTCGCATGGTATTACGGGAAATTACTGTAGCGCTTGCACTTATCAATTATCCCCCCCCTCCCGCATTCCACACATTCATTCTGGGGACATTCAGTTAAATTTCATAATGCCAGAGCCCACCAGTAGTAAAAAAAATTATCCAATTTGGTGCAGTCGTTCGGAAGTTATGCTCGTACAAACATTTCGGAGATTCATTTTTATTTGTATAGATAGATAGATATTAACTACGATTTCCCGCAAATATATCAACACCGTTTCCACGGCAACGATTCCTTTTCTGACGTTAGCAATAAATCGCTTTTCATAGCGACAGAAAACGTATAATAGATAAAATGTATTAATATTTATAATTTCATTATGCCAGAACTTACCATTGTATACAGCCTGCATTACTCGCATATAATGTAGCATTCTATTGGTGAGACTTTTTAAAATCGGTTTATTGGTTTATGCGTGAAAGCGTAACAAACAAACACAAGCAGTTTCGCATTTAAAATATTAGTATAGATATAAATAATGCTTTTCTTGGTTCGCTTGCTTGCGTGAAGGTATGAATTCTGCGTTCTTCAGAGTTAGTTTACCTGTAGGTGTGAATGCTACTTCGGTAGGTACTGAAAAAAATGCTGACTTCGGACGGGTGAGATCCGTCAAGTTTCGGCAAAACAGGATTATTGAGAAGGCTTTTTACCGGATCTGAACTCCAGAACGCTTAACTCATCAGGCTAATTTGTTCACTTTTGAGAACTCTTGTAGGTCTCATATAAATTCTTGTTTCTTCCTTACTATCAAAGTGAGAAATTTGATATGAACGGTGTTTTTTTCGATGTTGGTTTATTTTTTTGAACTGATGTCGACGACGTATAAATTCAAAATATAATATTATTTTTAGTAAATCTATGATAATTTATAAAAAAATATTTAAAATATGACCAAAAAAAAACTCACTCCTCACGTACACTTTTGTTCGCCAAAACTCACTCGCTGGGAGGATAATTATGAAGTAATTATAAGAAACAATTTTTAAAAAATACCCCTTAATGGCTAAGACTATTTTTGAGGTTTTGTATTTTCGAACTTTTTTCATTCTTATAAAATTATGGACAAAATAAATAAAAACCACTTTTCTCTTACTTACCTCGTGCAAATACGACGCTCGATTTTAAATTTTGTAGGCACGAGAATCGAAATATTTCTAGCGTTTATATTCCTCTTAAGAGTATTTAACATAATATAGCATGTCCTATTAACAGTAAGCCATATTTTTAATGGTTCTTTCCTATTTCTATCTTAGTAAGTCTACCAACGCTTTTCTCGCCACATTTTCTACTTAAACGAATTGTTATGTTACTAGGGAGATGTTAAAGCATCGAAAAGCTTTCATACGCCGACGTAATCAGGTATTATGTATGGAAATCGAAATATACTCAATTGCGTAATGTAAAACGTTTTATTTTTTATTCGTTCCTATAAAATGAAACTAATATGGTAAGCAAATTTGAGCCGTCAAACGTTATTCTGTTTGTATTCCGAGATTATTTTCGCTTGATGGAAACCGGTTTCTAAGACAGGGGTTTAGCCTCGTTCGCAATAAACTTTTATTTTATTTTGACAGATGGCTTCCTATAATCAGTGTTACCCAGTTACAAAAAACATAAATGATAATAAATAAAGTAAGGATGGTAATGCCATTAAGAGTCGTTACTGGCAACATCGTTAGATGATATAAAAATTACTGTTATTGGTGATTTGGCCTGGGCGTTCTCTGACCATTCGAATAATTTAAAGTAAAATAACCAGGCAAAAGTGGCCATTTCGAACCTTATATTATGCTGTCGACATTTAACTTTACAAAAATACAAGAGATGGCTTACTCACTAGTTAGTGATAGTTGTAATAGAATCATTCATTTTTGAAACATTTAATCATTAATGAAAGGAGAATGTCCTCTCCCTTTCTGAAAAACTAATATTATATCAAATTTGGACTACCCGCTCGTAGGTTTATGGTTTTTGCTATTTATGATTATGAAGTAATTTTATTAATTGATTTTATGTTCTATGCGGTCGTCGTGAACTAACCACTGAAAATGACTCGACTTCTATCAAGAAAAACAATTACTGAATTCAATTTTTCTTCAAACACACAAAACTTATTTTGTGGCACCAGCTTATTTCAATATTAATAAACAGGGCGTGTTGTTTCACACAATTTGATTAATAAATCAAATTTGAAAAAAGTTAATTTTCTATTTTCGCAAAGGTTCTATTCTAGTTCTGTTATTATATCGTTATTGGCCAGATGTTTCACAAAAGTGAAATAATAACAGAACTTGAATGGAACATTCACATAACTTTGAAATTGATGACTTATAAAAATTCTGTTTGCCCTTAGTTTGTTTCATAAGCAATGCTTACTTCATCAAGAATCAGGATAATATTAGATTTTTTATAACCCTGATTAAATAAGCATGGTTTTTGAAACACGGTGGTCTTTTAAACAATAAAAGTTGTTAAATCTAAGTGTTTTTTTTTTATTTTGAATTAAATTTTGAACATTTTGATATGCTATTTATATTGAATAAGATTAAACAACTTATAAATGTTTCCATATTATCTTCTCGACTATTTCAAATTGGATCCTCCGATTTTTTTCCAAAAAAAACTTTTCTCAACTCTTTCAAAAATGATACTCCCTTTTTCCTAAAAAATTATCTCTTTGTCCTAAAATTGATATCAGGATTATATATCTCGGCTGCGCCAATGATTAAATATAGATAAGCTATTCCCTTCAGCTCTTTTTTAGAAAACGTGTTAAGTGCTCCCACGTGCTGCTCAGATTTTTTGATCGGAAATTTGAATAGTTCATGAGGCCGCAGCTTCCTGAAATTTAATAATTAGGGCTTCTTTTATTCTGATTAGTTTGATCGATAATGTACCTAGAACTTTTATTACTCCGATAAAATTTCGTGTGGGAGCCCTGCCAAAGAATTCCCATACACTACGTACACAACGAAACTTTAGAGTTATTTTAAACTCTGACAAAAAATGTCTATGAGGCTTCCCCTGACTGGTTTTGCGTTTTTCAGAATATTTTTTTGGTTTTTTGTTTAAATATATTTTTTAAAGTTAATGTTAATTTGGGAGGCGAGTCCGGGTACCGCCGCCCTTGGAACCATTTGCTGGATAAACAATACCTCTGCCATAGGTCAACCTACGTTGATTGGTGGCTTTAGTGGAAGATACTATCAGTATCGCCCTGGTGTAAGACCACCATTCAGAATTGAAACGTTGCTCGAAATGGCATTAGCCGTGTTTAGTGACCAGATCTGAATAGCCAGGTACTTCCCCACCTTCCTCTTCCCTACCTCCTCCCCCTCCCCACTACCTTCAGCCACACAACATACCCCAATTGGGGATGCCATAGTCTCACTGGCTCCAGAGGGGAGCAGTTGGGACTCTTGTGCGGTATTTCATATAAAAAATAAATAAAAAAAAACTACGTTTAGTGACTTAACAGGGGTGCCCGGGTTCATGGGGTTCATGAGGTTTGTCTGGATCTTGGCGGCGGATGCGTCCGCCCACCAACTGCGTTACACGCCGGATCGGGAGAGACTTAAGGGAGATCTTTTGATCTCTCCAGCAGGACTCTCACGGAACTTCGCCTCGCACCGCAGTGGGAGGGATAGATTAATTCGTCCGTTACTCCTGGACACACTGACCCTCAGATTCATACCCATCCCTCATACCTTTTCCTTCACAGAATTTTCTCTCTACCTTTCCTAAAACGATCCTCCACACTTCATCTTCAAAAATGACAAAGACGCTGAGGGGAATTTTTTTCCTTAAGGCCTGGCGTGGACAAAAAGTATTTATAGGTAAGAATTAAATTGAATTAGGTAAGAATTAAATTGAATTAGGTAGGTACAATTAGGTTAATAAGATATAAGGATCATTGCTGGATTAGATGATGACATTGACAAATAAAACCAAAAACAAAACATCATTTAGATTTGAGGAAAATTTTAAGACGATATTTTCAACTTTGCGTAACCGGTTGGCTTGTTTATGCAGTATGCACCATATACACTGGGAGGTTCTTGGGAGGTGTCACTTACAATAAATCTTACCAAAATTCTGTAGGCGTATAAACTTTGCATCTTCACAAGTCCCCGTACGTAAGAGTTCCTTGAACAATAAACATTCTTTGTCCCTCGAATTCCTAAGACTGTGGCCACAGCAATCATTGTATAATCATGAACATCAGTATGCATGCATAAAGACATACCGCTGATAGCTCAATGGTAACCTCTCTCTCACTCTCATCAACGATGCATAACAGAATGAGTGATGTCAACGGATCTCTCAGCAGATGGTTCATACCCAGCATCCCATTAAAGACGGTCAGTAATGAGTCCAGTTGACTCTTGCCAAGGGTTAAAGTGTTGTAACAAGTTAACATTCCTCATGAATTATGAACGGCAATCCCAGCAACAAATTACACTGTAATATCCTTTGATTAGACACACATGATTTCACATTTCTTTTTTAGTTTCTATTACAAATAATACATTATTACTTGTTCAATGTTTTTGTTTGAAGAAATTATTAACCACTTTCAAACGAAATATATAAAACAGAAAAGTCAAAAAAATATTCGGTCGCATCTGGAACTCGAACCCAGGACCTCTGCCTTATTAGGGCTTTGGTTTTTGAGCTAAGTCGACCATATTAACTTCCGTCCTTTTTAACTGTATCATACTTCAACTAAGAACTACCAACATTATCTTCATTTTCTTTTACGCATATTTTTCGGCTGCTTTCTTTATCTGTTTTACATTTTTCGTTTCAGTGTCGTTAATATTGTCTCCAATGATGAAATATTCTAAATCCAAGAATCTAATCGAATATACTATTTTTTTTTAATTCGGTGGAAATATTGAATACCTTGTTTTCAATGAACTACTTTGATAGAACATAGAACTTTAGTTTAGGCGAAACCGGCACGCTATAAATATGTCAACATCGACAACGAACTTTCCCAATATGACAAATATGAACATTTGCGGTTCATTTGTATAAAATTGAGGGTTTTATTTCAAATATGTATTACGTCAAACCACAAAGCGATTGTGTTCGACGAAAATATGTAATTAAAAAAACGGTCTTATGTTATTAATTTTATTCTATATTTGAATTGTTATAGAAGCCTTTTTAATTTTATCTTTAGGTTTTTTATGTGTATGTATTCTAAGGATCTCAGGAATAGAGTATTTTCACTCTTACAATTACGTTTTCTGCTTTCATCCCTCCTCTACAGTTACGTGCCTTGCCGCTAGTTTTGATTGGTATCAGAACTCCGTTATATTCTGCTAGTCTCGCTTGGTTTTACATTATTTAAAAGCATCTACTACTACGCCCCCAAATAAGTTAATTGGTTCACGAACACAACATTTATAAAACATCACAAATACATGAAAACTACACAAGACAATACAATAAATTATGCACTAATACAGAAAAGACGTGATAAAAGAGGCGTAGGCCATTGGGGTTATACACATTTACAATCTCCTTCCCTTGAAAACAGAAAATAGAATAAACGAATTAAAAATTAAACTATTTAGTATTATTTGAAGAAGAATATGCTAATCGATATAAACGAAACATGAAACAGAACAAGACACAGAAAAATAAGAAGGTAAAAATCGCAATAGGGAATCGAATCCAGAATCTCTTGTCTCATCGGGACACAGCGCCTCAATCAATTCGACTATTGGGACCTGCTTATTTTACGTCATTTCAATCGATCTCATTTAAAATTCAGAATTAACAATATTATCTTCAACTAAATTTTCCCATATTTTTGGCTGCTATCATTGACCTAGTAGGCTGCTATCTTTTTAAATGATTACAAAGTTATTTCTAACTTGGATAGTGTCTGGGATAAACATATCCGAGAGACACTTTCAAGTGCAAGTGATTAAGTTCAAGTGCGTTTAAATAGCAATATTAAAGTGTGCTTTTATTGAGAATAGTGAGCAAAATTATAACGTACTTTATTTAATGTGATTTTGTTTTTAAGATCAGATATTATGTATTATTGTTATATTATTATTATATTTTTTCTGGTTAGTTAGAAAGCTAAATGTGTAAATTTCTTTAACTATTATAATAAATAATAAAAAAAAAAAATTATAAGAAAAACTCTCTTTTTATAACTTTTGAAGGTTATAAATAATAAAAACGTTTGTAAATCAGTGATTCGAATAGTAGCAAATAGCTTTAATTTTGATTTGATCTTTCGTTTGTTTTACAGGTGTTATTTTACACTTGATGACATTTGAGCTCGTAATTACATCTCTGTCTTAAAAGTGAACTCAGCCTTTTAATCACATAGTCTGTAGTAAAGCAGGGCAGTAAATGAAATTAAGCACTTAAGTAGTAAGAAGCCATTATATTTTATATGCTTACATTGTTTTATTGTTATGCCTAAAGTTTATAGAGATATTTCATTAATTAATTCAGCCCTTAGTACTTTATGGCCGCAATGGGGAGAGCTCCAATCGGATTCATCGATTCGAATTAAAAATCTCGTCTCGGGCTGTAAAATATACGTATTATTCGATTATTCTAGATGTAGACGTACATTTTGGGTTGTGATTTGGCTTATTTGAATAAGGGCCCTGAGTTTAGTACTGAGAACGCGAATTTCATTTCATCGTAACCTATTACAGCTCTTCCCGTTGAAGGCGAAACTTCACTCTTTTCCTGATGATTCTGGTGAATTATTAAGTCTTTTCCGGGTCTATTAAAGTGCGTTTTTAAGGGGGAAAGCTTATCTACGTGAAGGAAATCTCTGTTTAGTTTATTCATCGTAAATTTTAATTTGTTTTCGTAAAATTTCGCAGAAACGAGGTAGATGTAGGTATTCGCCTAATGTAAAATGTTTTATTATCTTAGGGTTATCAAATTCTAAAGGTTTTCATTAAGAAAGATCTCACAATTCCCGAGTGTATAATTTCAGATATCGGGGGGTGTATGAACGTCTGTAATTTTTTTATTCAATTCAATATATCAAGAGCATAAAAAAATGATTAATTTAAAGCGTTTTTAAGTAAATTTATAATTAAGAATTACAAAAATATAAAAGTATCAAGTTTATATATTTACTAGTAGCAAAAGAGCTTATTTTATTCGTTTGGGATTTTAATTGATAAAATATGAAACATTGACGTCATTTTAGTCTAATTTTTAGAATTTTTGGTTAAATGGATAGTACGACTTGGTCTTGAGCTCAAAAGCTTGGCTTTTGTTTATTTTTGTTGTTATTGTTTTTATTATTTTTTTAATTCCCCTAAGTGAGTTTACCAGTCTGAAGATGGCCTTAATAAGCTGAAACCGGTTACGGTCAGAAATAAATTAAGTCTGAAAAAAGTTTAAAATTGTTTTGATAAATTTATAATGTAATTCCACCACAAATAGAAATATTGAAAATATTGACGATTAATTCCTAGTTAAAATTTTATAGTTAATGGAATTTTGTTTACATGACATTTTACAGAACGGTGTTAATAATTTCTGTAGCGTTATGAATTATATTTCAAAATACAGTATCTCTAGTATTCTGGAACCTGTAGAATTCAGAACATATTAAATTAATCAAGTAATGAGGATTCTCCGTCGCTTAAGCGTTATTAAAACCACGTCTTGTGGTTGGAAATTTTCGGAAGACGCACGCATTTGCCTCGAATACGAGCATTCCTTGAGATAACAACATTTTACGAATGTTGGTGTTATAATATCGCGGTTTTGATTGCAAAATAGAAGAGGCAGATTAAAGATGGGAAGTCGTTACACAAACCGTTAAAACATTAAACATTTATCTATGTTTTCGGTCATTATGTGTGGAAAAATCATTTTAAAAACGGATAAAATGTTTGTAGGTATACTTATATCTAAATCTTCTGATCTGTTATAATATAATTGAAAATTGTGTTACAAGTCCTCCATAAGTTATTAGCTATAAAGAAACATAGGCTAGGGGTCGGAAATTTTTAAATATTTTTCTTGCAATTTTTATTTTTTATTTCGTCATTTCGATATCAACTTAGTAACAGCCTTCTTTATAGCGCCCCTCTGGACTTAAGATTTAATACGAATCGAAAGTTACGAAGCTGTTTACGTATTTTTATGTATTTTTCTTGGTTTGAAAGACTCTATACTTAAATTGAGTTCCATGACAACTCAACACTGTAGCAAATAAACACATCTGTAAAACTAACCTATTCAACCCGTCTAATCACAAGAGACCATATTTGTCCCATCCCACATAGGTCTCATAGAAATCGTTGTGTCTCTCTTACTATCTATCATAGTGAATAATATGATCTGAACGGTTTTGGAAAGAGAAAATAACAGGTCATATATTCAAATCTAAAAATACACCACAAAATAATTAAAATGAACACCTTTATGAAACTAAAGTTACCGGCCGCAGTTTAAGAAAAAAAATGAAATTTGTGAATTTTTAGAAATTATTTTTACATGAAATGACAAAAAAGTGAGGTTACAATAATGTTTATAAATCATTAATCTAATAAAATATGCGAGTTTTTATGGTGAGCCACTTTTAAAACTTTTAAAATTTTGCATTAAAAAAAATTATACTTTAAAAATTACGTGCCTATTTCTAATAATAAAATTTGATTGCGTGTTTTATCACCTTTCAAAAACAGTTTTTAGTTTTCAGATACGTTCACAAATATTCCATTTATTTGGATTTTATTGCAAAGCGGAAATATTTTTATCTTCTGGCAAAATACGCCCGATTTTTGAAGGGTTAACCTAGTTTTTCATCACTTTTACAACGTGTCGATTTGTCATTGTGGTGAGTTGTCCGGTTACTCTTAAATTGACAGTGTGGTTCAAATGCCATAAATTTAGGTACCAAAACATGTCTTATTTAATTCCTGATGTTATTAAATATCTGACTGAAAAGCTCATAAATCAATAAAATAGTTCGGATTAATGAGTTACATGGGTTTAATCGGGGTAAAATTGGCCTATTTTCAACAAATTTTTTTCCATACAAAAATTAAAATATTTTATTCCAACTTTTTATTTTCTTGAACATACACATTCGACAAAGAATTTTTGAAATTTTCGAAGGAAAATATTTAAAACTCCGCCATTGCGACGTCATTTCCGCTGACCCTTCGGAAAAAAGGTGCGTCCGCGTTGACAGCAGAACTCACGACAGGATCATTTGAAGTAAAAAACAAAAATACGTGTTTTAGTTAAGACCATAAACTAGAACTTGAACGAAGGGTAAAAAAAAATGAAAATTAGATTTTTGGTATGCCTTTTTACAAAAAAATGCAAATTTCGGTGAAATTTGCTCTACATTTTTATTTTTTTAAATAGTTGTAATTGACGAAAAAATCAATCCTTCGTCCAAGTTCTTAAAAATTGTATTTCAAAGACCTATGTAAAATTTCATCAAAATCGGTTGAGTAGTTCTCGAGAAATCTCGACAACCGACTTTGGAAACACAGTTTCGAGAAAAATGTGTTTAAAGTTTCGAGTGACAAAAAAACTGGAAATTTTATTTTTATTTTTAACTTACAATGAATCGTCGATTTCAGGGTCATAAAGTTGATGAAGTTGATATTCCTTCATTAAAAGTGCAAGCAGCAATTAATGCAGCAATATCAACGACCTTTGAACCAGCAGGAAGAATTTTTAGAGTAACTTTCCAGATTAACTAGTTCAAGCTTTCATTATTATTTTGCCTTGAGCGCGCAACTTCCCAAGGCTGTATCTCCGAAACTATTTCTCGGATCGTCTTGAAAATTTAGGACAATATTCTAGAGATGTTGTAGAACCTAATAAGACAATAATAAAAAAAAATGATTTTAAAACCGTGAAACCCATGTAACCCCTTAACCTGATTTTATGACTAATAGTCTAAATCTTTCAATAAAGTTGTCGACACCTGTCAACGGCGTATTCTACTCCCTTGGAAATTCTGCTAGAAGGAAATGTTACAACAGGCGTTGAATAATAATATTACAGAAAATGTCTTAATTGAAGATGTGTACGATGTACGTATTTTAAATTATACATAATATATAATGTTGAACGACGTGACAGGGAAATCTTCAACAAAAGTAAAATTACATAATTTGGAATAATTTTGTTTACATGCCTTTCTGTCTGAAAATATTCTATGTGAACTATTTTAATATTTAATATGACTTTTAAAATTAAAATGGATTTTCATCATGAATTTATTGTTTCAAAGTTGGAACTAATATTTAAACATTTTTATTATAATGTAGGTACATATTTAATCTCTGATATGTTGAGTTTAGTTTTGTGTACATAATCTTACGAAAAAATGTTTTGAACTGTTTCAAAGTGTATATTATATTATATTTTAATAGTCCAATGTAAAACTTAGCTTCTACAATATTCGTGAGACGAGTAAATTCGGAAGACCGCTTTTATAATTCCCACGGCAACGGCAACGGTTCGCGACATCTCATTTATTTAATATGAGTGAGGGAGATATGAGAAAATGATTACTTTTTTTTATTACTCCAAAGAGAATTCCTTCTACAACGATTTGAAAGAAAACTTAAGTCGTCTTTTACAAAACACCTTTCAAGTCCTAGGCCCCAGAAAGGACAATGAAAGCGATTATCTATTCAGAAGTTCAATTTGGGGGGCGGGTACGGGTACCGCCGCCCCGGGAACCATTTATTGGATATCCAACACCTCAGCCGTAGGTCACCCCAAGTGGTTTGCTACATTTGTGACTTAGTAAGGGTGACCGGGTTCATGGGGTGAGGTTTTGAGGGTGGAGGAAAGAGAATGGACGATGGAGTTCCTTTGACTTCTCCAGCCGTACTCTCTCGGATCATCACCTTGCACCGCAGTGGGAAGGATGGATTCATATGTCCGTCACTCCTGGACACACTGACCCCCAGATTCCTACCAAACCCTCAAACGCTTTTTCTTCCCAGAACTTCCTCTCCTTCCTTTTCTAAAAAGACTCTCCACACAGCATGCCCAAAGATGACTGAGGAGAATTATTTTCCTCAGGGTTTCCTGTGTGGAGCTAATGTAAAAAAAAGAAAGATTTTCGTTATTAGAAAAAGTTTGATAATTTAAAAAAATAAGAAAATTGACTTCGCGCACCTCGAACACGCCCACAGCACTTAACGGTTTATCTCTGATTATGTGATTCTAATACTTGTTATTTTGAAGTTTGTTCATTTATCTAGTTTTCTATATTTTTATCTTACTAGTTGATGCACTTGTGAGGATTATTGTTTTTTACCACATTTCTTTATTTTTGGCGAAGTACACAATTCACATCTTAGTGAAGGTAAATACCTATAGCTCTCAAATCATAGTTTATAAACACCCACATTTTAATATTAAAGCGAAGCCCCTATAAATTGCTTTAAAGGTTAAGTTAAAAGGTTGAATTTTAGAAATAACTTTTAATAATGCCATATAAAGTATACTAACATTATTATCTACCCACTAAACAATATCGCGGATTGTGAAAATGTTTAGGTTAGTGGTAGAAACATTTTAAAATAGAAAAAAAGAAACATTTGGTGAAACCTGAATTTGGCAGCCCACTGTGCGTGGGCGGTAAAAGGGTGTATTTTTCGTAATTATTTTCAAGCAAATGATGAATGGAATTCTTTTTATTAAAACTCATAGTCAATA
This sequence comes from Glyphotaelius pellucidus, assembly GCA_936435175.1. Classification (NCBI taxonomy): domain Eukaryota; kingdom Metazoa; phylum Arthropoda; class Insecta; order Trichoptera; family Limnephilidae; genus Glyphotaelius; species Glyphotaelius pellucidus. The sequence continues at coordinate 25,229,572 of OW386551.1, forward strand.
TATACATAAGAAGACTGTGTACAAATTTTTGTACACGAATCTTAAGTATGGTTTGCGGCATGGGCGTAGCCAGGTTTTGGTTTAGGGTGGGGCAAAAAATAAAAATCTAGAGTAGTTACCAAAAAAATAGGCTTTTACTACAAGAATATGAACGGAAGAAGAAAAAACCATCCTATGAAGTGCTGTAATCCTAGAAGTCATGCATCAGCCAGCCAGGGTGGGGCAAGCGCCCCACCTTGCCTCACCGTGCCTTCGCCCATGGTTTGCGGTGTACGCCGCTTTCAACAGGACACTCCGACGAAATTGCTGCTCGGTGGTTGATAGCGATCAAGCCATACGGTTAATAAAAAAAAAATATATATATTTTTAGAAACTAGACATATTGGTTTATGGCACCACGTAGGGAAATATCGATATCTTAAAAAAAAATGGTGGAACAGCGAATTTTACTTCCGGTTTTTATGGATAATTTTCATTGTTCATTAAAAAAAAAATAGAAGGGGGGCCGTTATGAAAATCCCAACGTGGTGCCATAGAGACTGAGTTTTCAGTCTCTGTGGCACCACAACAGTTTAAAACTTGGTACGTGCAAATCGGATGTATAGTTTTTTTTTAATATGCTGTCAACCAGGTTGAAAAATTAGTTCGGAGAAAACGCGTTCAAAGATTAGTTGAAGGTTAATTCAACATATAAACTGTTTCAAACGGTTTCACAAAAAATGCTGAATCTCCGTTAATTTTACGAATTTAAAAAAAAAATGGTGAGAGCATTCTTAAGAAATGCACCTTTCAGAAAATGAATTAAAAAAATTGACAATTTTTTTTTCATAGAGGGCTAGAGCACAATGTATTATTTCATAGAAGGTTAAAAAAATTGGTCAAATTTGTTGAATACAAGTATCAAATTAATTTGGTACGTATTCAATTATTCTAGTTTTCTTCTTACAATTGATATACTAGGCGTTACTCTAAGTGATCAGCTCAGGTTCGGGGGCTCCATAGAAGCCAGAGTTTAATTAGCCTCTCAGAAGCTTTAATAGTACACAACTGCTCCGCTTTAAGGCCTGACCAAACCGGCGCGTTCAAAGTGCGTCCGCGATTCCGTGCACGGTGGCGATCAAATGTTGTGTACGAATTCGTACGCGAACGAGAGAACGCGTCGATGTGAACATGTTGCTACGAATTCGTACACAACATTTGATCGCCACCGTGCACGGAATCGCGGACGCACTTTGAACGCGCCGGTTTGGTCAGGCCTTTAATAGTACACCCTATATAAAACGCAAGCGCGTCCCACGGTTGAATTTGGCAGCTACCTCTGGTCTGGAGCCCCACAATAACTGGAAAAAAAACCCTCGAATCTGTGCAGAAACGGGCAGTCAGTTTGATAGATTCTTCTATTGCAATTTTTAGAGCTCAGGCCTTGGGGAAGAACGCTGACCTTGTTTTATCGGTATTTCAATGTAAGATGCTCCGAGGAACTAGCGTACTTGATTCTTCCGTCACAAGTGCACAGTCGAGAAACACGCTAAACGCGCGCCCAACATCGTTTAGATTTATTAGTAGTATCTTTTTAAAGAGACAAATTTATTTAATGAATTTTTTTGAGATTTAGAGTAATTCCATTCTTTCGTTTGATGGCCAATAAAATATAATGTACGTTTGTACAATGATTACCCAGTAATTTATTTAAAAAAAGATTACTTAGATACGAAATAAAGCACTTTGTATAGACCACTAATATATAAATTACACTCCAACAAAGTGAGTTTTTTGTCTGATACAATAATGTCAAGCCACAAAGTGATTGCTTTCTACGGTAGTCGGTATAGATTATATTTAACCTATTTTTTGTATTCAACCATGAATTGTCAAAATGAGGCTAGCATCTTTTCTAACTGCCATGACGATCCAAATTGTTTTATTCTGTCATAGCTTAGGTTTTCGGGTTTCCAAGGTTAGATTTAATTTCTTTTAGACGGATGGATAAAGTATTCTTTCGCTCTACCCTTCTATATATAATATTCCTAACTGAAGTTAGAAGTAAATGTATATATGTATTTTATGGCCTGTTTAATTTTTTCTAGAAACTTTAATAGATTAATTAGAACCACCGCTTTTGTAAATATAAATTCTTCTTAGTTCATTCTGCTGTTTTTAGTTTATTACGTCAGATCGATTCCTAAAATCATTATCATCAAACAGTATCAATAGGCTTGAGACTGGTTGAAATTTAAGAATGCAACTCTAATGCTGCGCCTTACTCAAAACCGTTTTCGTACGTGGAGTTTGTATACAAAGGTACGTTTTGTAATAGAACCGAATTAAAGCAATCCTAAAAGATGGCACCACATCTTCGACCAAGTATATCAGGTCAATGCACCACATACGTTAACAGTTTGCGCGATTAGCATCGCCTGGCAGTGGAAACTACTACGGATTTGTTATTTGTGTATCTCTCGGCATATGGAGAGATTGGCGATAATATGATTATTTTTGTAACTGGCAGTTGTGAATAATTGTACCACGCGTATTTGACGTATGACGTAATTTCCTGTCGCGGTTACTTTGTCCCGGTGACTAGCCGTTGAATCACAGTGGATCCGAGCAACCGGCTGTTTTTGGAACCAGTTCCTATCGGATTTATAAAATGGTCACCCGCACTCAAACGGGGCGAAGGCGGACCAAAAGCCACCCGCAGGGCCTAGCAGCAAGAACCTGCGGAGCGGGTTTTTAATAGTAGTTAATTAACGCACCGAGTCGCGAATAGAATTAACGGGAACATTGTGGTAAAAGCGTTTAAATCTGCTCAGAATCAGGATTATTATGAAATGCTAAAGAAGGGATAAAAAAGGATTATTTTAGCAATTTGAAAGTAAAATAGTCACAACTCCTGAATAATTGTAAATATTTATTTACTAAAAAACTAACCATCACTCCACAGAGGTAGGTAGAGAGGACGGGCCGCCAAACAACTCGGTCTAAAATCAGAATATTTATTAGGTACGCTAGTCAAAGCATTTAAATGTAAACACGCCTTTTTTTCATTTCAGGTGAAGAAAAACATTTTCATTCAATTTTTATACTGAAATAACTTTCTATCATTAAAAAACTTGCTTACACTTCGCAATACTGCAGTCGGCTACCGGATGTATTTCAAAACATTCTGTCTTTTTTTGTTTGTTTTCTAATATAAGTATTATCCATTTTTAATCCTTGTAGCGCGGAGCGCACCCGAAGCAGATATTATGATATCGAATCGGATAAAAAAAGCTTCATACCTCTTTACTGCGGTTTTAACTTTGAATCCTCAGATAAGACTTGCGGTCAACTCGACCAAATATATTCAAGTGTATCGTGATAGCAAAAATAATATGTAAGTATTGCAATTTAAATATACGCTACTTAAACGTCCGAAGCGTAACCTTACATACGTATACGATTAAAAATTTAATAATTTTGCTCATTAAATACAACTTACGGACGTTTTACACGGTGTTTTTTTGCCCAGTTATACGGGTCGTATTTTCATATGGATTAAGGATGAAAAAAGGAACGTGTTCTATTTTGGTATCAATTGTCGTACAAGATGGCGGACATTATTTGATTCTGAATTTTGTCATTGTTTATAATATTATTTATAATATGTGTATAATATTTTTTTCCTAATTATTCTACTACTCCATAAGTTGAGGTCCAGAAGCTCGTGGTTCCTTGAGGAATATTTACATACATACAGAAAATAATGATGAAGCTATGCGAAATAATGCAAAATCACACAAAATCTTGTGTTTTTGCTTTGAAAATTTGATTGCTAAGAAATATATAGATGCTTCAATTAAATACTGCAAGTAGAACATATCTTGGCCTGGGAAATAATCGAGTATTTTTTTGATAAATCCTTTTGTAAGTCTGGAAAAAAATAAAGTATCAGGCCTATAAAAAATACTTTCAAGTGCCAAAATCTCCTACTGATGAATCCATTTTGGATAAAGATTCATTATATTATGTGGCAAATTAAGTACGATACAAAATAATCGGAAAACATTTTAATATTTGTGCCTGAATTTCACAAAATAAAACAAAACAATGCAATTTCGCGTTGTTGTTTTCGGCATTAATCAAAATGGGGGGCGTTCAATGAACTTGGATTTGAGAATTAAACCTTACGCCGTCCACATAAGGACTACGTGTACATTTTGTGTTAATTACCGCCCCGACCCGACACCGGGGTGTGTGGACGTCTCTAGACTCCACTTCGCTTGGTTCGGTGCAATCGATTTTAAATTTCCTTATTATTATAATAAACAACGCGTAAAAAGGACTTAATGATTTTTACACGCCTCTACGAAATCAACCTATGAAAAACAACCCTCAAATACCTTCTCCAAATTTCCAAAAACTTCTTCTCAAGTATTTTTAAGTCCCTCCCGAAAAGAGGCGTGGATTACGATGTCGAATTTCTCCAGGACTAGTGGATCACCTTAAAGGGCAAAATATGCAAATAATAATAAAAGACTCATTAAAAACAATTACAAACGTAATTCAACATATACAATAACATAAATCAAATTCAAAATAACTACAAACGTAATTCAACGTAATATAATAGATATTATTGTTTTTTTTAAATTACTTTCGTTTGTATGACCTGTCTTGTATAGGATACCTACCAAATAAATTTTTAAACAAACGTTAATTAAACGTTTGATAGTGTCGCCTATCTTGTCCCACATAAAGCTGCGTGTTCCTGTAATATTTGGGAGTTAAGCTTCTCGTGTTGCCTCAGTTTGCAACAAAGCTTTTCAGCTTGTTTGTTTTATTCAATCCCCGACACGTATACACGTGTACATCTAGTATAGTTAGTCGGCAGTCGGTACAGTGTTGAGGTAGTGGCTTGTATTGCGCTTTTATTCCGATTACACAACTCCTCTTTGTGACCAAAGGACACTGCTGACTGTATGAAAAAGCATGTTTCGTCCCGTTCCCCTGGCAGACCTTTCCGCGAACCAGATTATACAACAATTACATTATTTAGATTATTCTAGTATTTAAATTTTCTCACTTCCTTCGTTTTAATATTAAATCCTTTGTGATGAAAATTTTATGTGTTGAAATGCACCATATAACTTTGTAATTAATGAATTTATATTTTATATCATACTCGCTCTCTGTGCTTACGATTCTCTTGTTAAATTAATGTGTCTTTGTACACTTTTCTTCTGTATTAGGTTTTCTATCCTTTATTTCTATTTTGTATGCTTATTTTTTGATTTTCGACACTAAAAAGAGACAAACACATACATCTACAGGATTTTACCTGCGAGAAAATGAGATAGATTAATCGGTGTCCTTTTTGTGCGGTGATTCTTAGCCTATCGGCTTTCTCTTTCTGCGTTGCCGAAGAACAAAATTAAAAATATTTTTTAAACTTGGTAACAATATTATAATAAATAAACCCTACAATTTATTATCCTACTCCTGATACTCTGCATTCTTCTCATTCTCTCGAAGTTTAGTTTTCTGAGGGTTTCACTTCTACCGCGTGTGAACTGCAACTTTTTCAGATTCTTCTTTTTATCTATTGTTGTACATTTGATATAGAAAATTACACATTTTCCATCTAAAGCCAAATAATGTAAATGTGGATATTCAATTGAATATAATATGCACAATGATATTTATAATATAATGTATTTAAATGACAAGTACTATGTACGTTAAGGATAAGCTGCAATATAGGCGTGAATATGTATGGCTCAGTCAACATTAGTTTCAAACTAGGCAGTGCGTTTACTAATCGCGACATCAATTTTTGCTTTTTAATTTTTTTGTGTAGGTAATACGCTAAAGGCTCATTTTTAATTTATTTATTTCTATTTGTTCCAGGTGAGTTCCTTATTCCCATCTCAAAACGACACAAAACCTGGTAGTCAGACTGGTAAGCACCAAGGCCGATTATTGTTGATACTCGTTATTTCTGATGATTTGTGTTGTTTTACCGTTATTATATGTTGGATTACCGCAAGCATATTATAAATGCACCTACTGTTTTTTTTTTCTTTAAAAAAAAATAAAATTGCCATGTAGTGGGAATCATTCAAATGTACTGAATTTAACTCTACTTGTTCTTTATGTAAGTAGAACCTCGTTCTTTGCGCTCCACAATTTTTACCCCACGCGGGTTTTAAAAAACGGCTCTCTACCATTTATCCTATTATTATTATTAGAGGTGTTCTGTTTTTGGGTAGGGAAAATTGTTTCAGAATATTTAGATTATTTTAAACAGTCAAATTTTCTTAACGACAGCACTGACTTCGTAATTTGGCGCTGGCGCTCCTAGGCTTTTACTCTAGTCGGCCTTCGATAGGTACCAAGAGCCCGCATTATAATAAACCATTAATTTCTTCCAAAGCGTTCTCGAACTCGTATTTCAAAGGTTAGCAACACCATGAATTAGAAAATGAGATACTCTGTAATAATGAATTTTTCCATCATTATCTTGGTGGGATATGTTTCTGAAATTTCGCCCAAGGGAGCATTCAAATTGATAGTAGAAACAGTAAACCGGTTCATTATGTATCGTGTAGGTAAACAATTTTCTCGGAAGAAAGAAGCGTTAATTAAAATTTGAGTTGAGCCTTAGAAAACGTTCGCCGCACAATGGAAGCGATTGAGATGAGGCTCAGCTTCAGGATTCAGAAAATACAGTACATTCTCGGTTTACCGGTTCGGATTAACCGGGAAATTACTAAATCGGAACGATCCGAAGATTTTGTTCAAGTGAGTCATAGTTACATATAAGCCCCCGCTGCTCAATAATTCGTAGAATTTAAACAATTTGTTAGAAATGTTTCGACTTGTGTCAGATTTTATGACGCTAAATATTTATTACCTGAGACGTGTTGCATTTCGTTCTCTTTCTTGAGCCATTGTTACTTATTTTATTCGTCTTTTTTTCAATATTTTAAAAATGTACATTTTTTTCTAGAAAAACAATTTGTTAGAAACGTTTGGACTAGTGTCAGATTTTATGACGCTAAATATCTTAGAACCTGAGCCGTGTTGCATTTCGTTCTCCTTCTTGAGCCATTGTTACTTATTTTATTCGATGTTTTTTCAATATTTTAATCATTTAATTTTTTTTTAATTAGTGACTTCTAAATATTATCACTCGTTTATGTTGTTTAAATTTGTGTTATTCGTGAATCTTTAATATTAGATATAATTTATTTATTAATGTTTAGGAAATCAACACTTCAATTTTAAAATATTTTTAAATTATACGAAAATTACAATCAATTTTGTTTATCCCTGTGTTAAGATGTGAACAGAATAAATAGAACAGAATGATATAAACAAAAATGATAATATTTTAATATAATAAGAAGATAATGCTCATAAAACAAAATTAAATTCACAACGGAAAAAACACTCATGACATCGATAAACGCTCTCTTATGGAATTTTGTTATACATATATTTTGTAATTATTGAATTGTGTGTTCAAGCGAGAATTATGTTAACAGTTTGTTTTGCTTTGATCCACTTTGTATTGGACAGAAGAGCGTACGGAGCGCGCAGATACATTAAAATGAATCAATTCTAAAGTATGAATCTGTCTCTGCATAATTAGGTAAATTGTGTGTATGCTTGATATGGTGGTTTGTTTGTTGCGCACCCCTCATAATATCTACACCGTACCTAAACGAAAAAGACATGAATGAGTTTTTAGATATTAGGTTTTATAAGAAAAACTCTCTTTTTATAACTTTTGAAGGTTATTCCCATCAACGTAATATATCATTGAAGAAGAAGATAACACTTATAATCTAAATGAAAATATAAACGAAAACAAGACACAGACAAATAGAAAAAGATAATGGTCGCAACCGGGACTCGAACCCAGACCTCTCTCAAATATGACGATTTGACAGAAGGTGGCAATAGCGAAATTGGATAACGCGCACGTCCCGGTTATACGAGAGGTCTGGGTTCGAGTCCCAGTTGCGACCATTGTCTTTTTCTATTTTTCTGTGTCTTGTTTTCTTTCATATTTTCATTTAGATTATAAGGACGGGTTGTTTCAAAATATTTGATGGATTCATCAAATATTTGAAGTTGATTTTCACGTTCTGTGTAGGTTCTATTCAAGTTCTGTTATTATATCATTATAGGACAGCAGCTTCACAAAACTGAAATAATCACAGAACTTGAATAGAACCTACACAGAACGTGAAAATCAACTTCAAATATTTGATGAATCCATCAAATATTTTGATGGATTATAGTATTATTATAGGACAGCAGCTTCACAAAACTGAAATAATCACAGAACTTGAATAGAACCTACACAGAACGTGAAAATCAACTTCAAATATTTGATGAATCCATCAAATTTTTTGAAACAACCCATCCTTAGTGTTATCTTCTTCTTCAATGATAGATATTAGGTTTTTAAATATTTGTAATTGGAATGTACCTGTATTATGAATATATGTTAATATATTTGGATTTTTTAATATATATTTTTTATATGAATACTGTACAAGAGTCCCAACTGCTCCCGTCTGGAGCCAGTGAGACTATGGCATCCCCAATTAGGGTATGTTGTGAGGCTGAAGGTAGTGGAGAGGGAAGGAGATGGGGAAGAGGAAGGTGGGGTAGTACCTGGCTATTCAGATCTGGTCACCAAACGCGGTTAAAGTCATTTCAAGCGACGTTTCAAATCTGAATGGTGGTCTTACATCAGGGTGATACTGAGAGTATCTTCCACTCTGGAACGTGTCGCAAATATACTATTTATTATTTGAAATGAATTAATTGTGGAATAACACAAATTTATCAAATAAAATGGATTAACCGGAAAAACCGTTTAACCGTTTATTAATCAACTCATATAAATCGAGAGCTTACTGTACCACATGTTATAAAGAATATATTATTATGGGTAGGATTTAATTTGCAAGATGTAGTTTAATTATGAAAATTTCATTAGCGACAGAGGGTCTGGCGGGAAGCTGGGAAGTAGTGAAAAGTAGGTCTCTCCGCGGTGAGGTTTTTCCTTTCGTGTCCCGGTTCGGTCCACAAACAACCCGCCGAGGAAGGATCCCTACTTCTGCATTCTACAAAGAACCGAATTTGTATAAAATTAAATAAGGAATTTGGCTAAATGCTAAAGCTTATATTTGATAAACATTTGAAAGCATAATTATGAACTGCAAACACCACAATAACAAAATTCAGCTGCATTAATTTTGCTCTGTTTATTGTTTTGCTTTAATTGCTAGATTTACTAAAATAATGATTATAGTCGAAACCGTTCGCCTATAATAATTATTTTTAGCTGTATTTTTTTTTACATGAGCTCCACACAGGAGGCCCTGAGGAAAATTATTTCCCTCAGGGCATATGTCATCTTTGGGGATGCTGTGTGCAGGGTTTTTTTTAATAAAAGGAAGGGGAGGAGAGTTCTGGGAAGGAAAAGAGTTTAGGGGTGGGTAGGAATCTGGGGTTCAGCGTGTCCTGGTCATCCGCCTCCAAGACCTAGACAAACCTCACCCCATGAACCCGGGCACCAAATCAAGTCACCAAAAGTAGCGAACCACTTGGGGTGACCTATGGCAGAGGTGTTGGTTGTCCAATAAAGGTTCCCGGGGCGGCGGTACTCATTCCCTCCTCCTAAATTGAATAATATTATATTTTGTTTATTAATTGTATAATCATATATTTTGTATTATTTGCTTGCCGGTTTCGCCTTTACTAACCGGTTTCGCCTTACATTTAAACACCCTTATTTATAATTTAATGTTTCACTTTTTTACTAGAATATTTTTCACAGATACCTATATTTATAAACCTTTCCTTTAAAACTTACCTTTTTTACGTGTACTTAATGATACAATATAGCATTTTTGTTTATATTACCCACGCACAGGCAGTGCTTTAGTGGGTTCCCATTACCTACTTTTTTGTCTTGTATAGATTTACTTATTGCTAACTTTTACATTGTATCTTATATGCATCTTACTTTATTTAGAAATTATGTAAAAATTACTTTTGAAATATATATAGACATAACGGGAAAAAATAAAGATTAAACAAAACAATATATTAACGAATTTTTCATTTAATAGAAAAAAGCTTTTTGTCTTGAGATTGATTTTACTTACTGCGGTGTTAAATTAATTTATTAATAAACACGACATTCACTTAACTAGTGAATTTAACTTTATTCACTTAACACTTAAGTTAACTAGTTTGTAGTGTATTTTTTTTATTTGCCTTTTTTATGTTCTTCTTCTAATTCTTCCAAGTTTTCTTTTTTTTACATTGGCTGCACACAGGAGGCTCTATGGAAAAAAATTTCACTCAGGGCCTATATCGATTTTGGGGATGATGTGGGAAAGGAAGGAGAGGAAGTTTTGGGAGGGAAAACGGTATGAGGGTGGGGTCAGTGCCTCCAGGAGTGACGGACTAAGAATCCATCCTTTCCACTGCGGTGCAAGGCTATGTTCCGTAAGAATGTTGAAGAGGTCAAAGGATTTCCCTCAAGCAGTCTCTCCCGATCCGGCCTGCCACGCTGTTGGTGGGCAGACACATCCGCCGCCAAGATCCTGACAAACCTGATACCATGAACCCGGGCACCCCTGCTAAGTCACTAAACGTAGCGAACCACTTGGGGTGGCCTTTGGCAGAAGTGTTTGTTATCCAATAAATGTAAATCGGGGCGGCGGTACCCATACCCGCCTCCCAAAATTCTAATTTACCCTAAAATATATCATTTAATGACATAAGTTAAGATGTTAAATTTAAACATTCTGCTTCATTATTACCTATTTGGGTTCTTAGTTTAAGAGAGGAAGTAGGTGTAGAGGCTTAAAAAATTCAATGTTTTTTTTTCTTTCATAAATCGATAGTGAAACTATTCAATTTATTCAAAAATTTCAAATCAGAATTCCACGCCGTTTAAAAGTTATATGCGTTTGAGTGAGTGTCCTTCGGTCGAACTACTACTACTTTACTGCCACTCTTATTTTCAAACGCGTTTTTCTCAAAACTCTTTTTTTAGAATTTTTGTAACCTCTAGCTCCTACAGTTTTTGATCAATCGTTATCAAACTCGGCACATAGTTTCTTTATATAAATGCGCTCTATTTGAACCTCAATTCTAAATAGTATCTTTGTTTTAACTATTATTATATTGCAAAAAACGTACAAAATAATGATGAAAATCACATAAATTTTCAGATTCCGCGAAAAATTATTAATTTTCTTTTTTTATGAGGAGAGAGGTTCATATAGAAGAAACACTTAAAATAGTAAATTTTCTTGAAAAATTGATTTCAAGTGAAGTCAGAAGTTACACAAATTACCCACTTAAGATGGCGACTTACAATGCGCGGCAACTGATATCTCCGTTATTTTTTGAGAAAAATATTTGAAAGTTTTAGAATATACTCTTGAATATATCTGTAAAATGACCCCAAAGTATAAATAAATCATATACATTTCTTATATGTTAAAAAAATCATGAAATTAACCAAAAATACGCCGTCCTACACCTGTTTCCCCCTTTAACCACTCTATTGATTAACGTCAGATTTCAATTATGAAGAGCTGTTTATCATTCAAAGACGAAGTGCAGGGTGCAGAAATGCAGATGGCTGCAATCGACTAACCGATTTAAGTGTTTCCGAAGTAATTAATGCAATTCTCCGGAGTTAACTCAATAAAGAACGGGAACCACGGTTCACTAGCTACGTTTTTAACCTCTAGTGTGCCATGAAATCCACTGTGGATTTCTAAAGTTTGTACCCGTTGTGTGCCGGCGAATCTACTAAGGTTTTGCTAGTAGCTGATCGTATTTCCTCGATTTTATGGTATTTTGAAACTTACATGCTCCCAACGCAACGTGCTTATATTTATATTTTATTCGCTTGGCAAGAAAATAATGTAATTTAATAATATTCTAGGTATCGTCACTTGCAAATATGCTCATTTTATCTATGCAAAAAAAACGCGTCGCAAAATTCCGTGTCTGGTAATTCCGATTTTTTTTTCATTTAATTTAAATTAAATTTGATAACGTTATTATCAAGTTCTGCAAGTATTTTAGTTTTTATTTTTGACAGTTTAAATAAAAACTAAAATACTTGCAGAACTTGATAATAACACTATTAAATTAAATTTAAAAAAAATTAATGGAGTTCTGCGAATTAAACACAAAACAAATTAATATGGTAATTCCGACTTACAAAAGTCATAGTACTGTATTTGTTCGCAGGATAGCCTCAATTGACTTATTTTTACAGTGAAGAACGCTTTATTAGCTGGTAAATATTAGAAATCTCAAGAGAACAAAACATTAAAGAGAAAAAATAATTTCTTTGTATTGCAGGGGTTAATGAATGCCTTAAACGTTTTTTATTGCGAAATATTTGTTTCCCAACGATTGTCGTGAAATTACACAGAGATCTGTGTTTTGGCTTACTTGTATCTCTTTTAATCATTAACGGTTGAGATGTTAAGGAATAAATTGAGGTCACGGAACCATTGGCTAATTGAATAATTACAGGTTTTTAGCACCCATTGCTTATTTGAATGAAATATTTGGCAACTGAGTTATTTTTCAACGAGAGATCGCCGAATTTTAATTAGGACCATTTTCAGTAACTTTTACTCCACATTCCACCAACATTCAAAATCTCCTTTCCTTTCCTAATTTCTTCAGCGTCACAATGTATTTGGGAAAGCCATATTTCTACTCGCCCCGAACATCTGAGAGCAGTTGTACAATGTTCAAATTAAAAGTAGTATTATTAAAATCCAGTGTTTTAGAGGTCTGGCGGGGCGTTTTTAAATTTTTAGCGTTTAGGGGGAGCTGCAGAAGTTGCTGCGAATACTAAAGGTCATTGTGATTCATATAAAAATAAAGGCCCATTCAAAAAGGTTCAAAATATCACCAGTGAGTGAAAATTTGGTACCGTCCGAGGCTCGACACTTCTTAGTCCATTAATTACGTGAGCTGTTTTTTTTTTCAAATTAGGCCCTCCCCCTTAGTGAGATTAAGTGATATTTGGTGGGACCCCCCTACCCCTCACGTGAGACTTACACTACACTTATTAAATTACTATATTTATTTTCATAAGTCATTAGAGTTTCAGCCGGCAAAATGGGACACTTCAAAAGAAGTGAAACAATTTAATTTTTGATTGGTGAGATTTAACTGAAACCCCCCCCCCCCATTTTGAGCTCACGTAATTAATGGATGACCCCTTGTTCATTCGTTACACGGAGCAAGATCAGTACGAGTGGGGTACCATTAAATTCAGATCATTATTTCTTTATCCTATGACTTATGAACTTTTAGTATATTGGTTAAGTTCTGTGTAACCCTGGTGAAAACCCGTCTTTCATATTCAAAATCATGCTTGATATTGCTCCAGTGACCAGACGCCAGGTTCTGTAGCCTTTCTTTTCGCTCGTTCCATTCCCCCTCTCAGAAAACATGGGGTGCTATTGTATTGACTAAAGAATACCCAATAATATGGAATTATTACAGATTTAATCTGAAAGCTAATACTTTGGTACTATAATACTGATTAGGCTTGTACCTACCTTATCTGAAATTTAATCCGAATAGCTAGTTAGTTACCCAGTGTCCGATTTCATAAAACTTTTGCCCAATCTGAATGTTTCTAACGACCATAAATAAAATGTTTCTGGCTAATACACAATATCGAAATAAACGTGAAAGTCATTAGCGAAAACCTTGAAACTCGACAATGGATTAAAATTAATCTCCGTAATCAAATAATTTAGATTTTATATCTATCGATTTGTCCAATAATACCTTATTAGGGAACCTTTCAGGCCATTCAAGTGAAGAGAACCAACACAAATTGAAAGCATGCTTTAATGCAGAAGAAAGCCCCATATGTTAGAAAAAAATAGTCACTCGTCGATAGCAAAGAATTAAAAGATAATACTATCTCCAATTATGGTCGAAAATATGTTAGTTAAGTACTAAAATATTCCAAAAATAGAATATGTTTTTTTGATTTAAATATTGGATCTCCTAAACTAAACCAAACGTCCCAAAGATATTAAGAAAATATTTTAAATCCTTCTGTCAATGTTTTTACGCGCACAGATTGTATGTCCTCATGCTAAAATATGTTTATTTTTTTAAATATTTAATTAAAATTAAATTTGAGAGTTTTATTATAAAGTTCTGCAAATATTTTAGTATGTATTTTTGTTACAGCCGTTTCGGTTTACAAGACCATTTTTAAACTGTGGTTAAATCCAGTGTTAGACGACTTATTTATAAGATTTTTAATGTCAATTTTCGAAGGTGTGATTTATTACCGGTTAAACCAATTTTCTGATACACTAATTGAGAGAGTATTATGTGGGGTTCGGAATCTGTTTCCCCAACTAAGTTTTTCTTAATTGTTTTAAATGACGTTATTGCTATGACTCATTTAATTGCGTTATATTTTTTAGGTTTTGTAAATATACTAAGTAGTGGGGAATAATTCGAAAATTGACATTTAAAATCTTATAAATAAGTCGCCTAACAGTGGATTTAACCTCAGTTTGAAAATGGTCTTGTAAACCGAAACAGCTGTAACAAAAATAAATATTAAAATACTTGCAGAACTTGATAATAAAACTATCAAATTTAATTTTAATTAAATTTAAAAAGAAATTAAATAGAGTTCTACGAATTAAACGCAAAATTAATTAATATACTAAAATTAAAACTTTATTCTAATCATTATGTATTTCAGTTCATGTCTAAATGTTGTATTTATAGTACGTACGGATATTAAAATATGGAACTAAAATACTTTGAACAGAAAATCGAATTTTCCAAGGTTTGCAAACATTCAAATTCAATTTTCTCAATATTATAATTCGTGGAGATGCAATTTCAACTCTAACCCATCGACGTATAAAACATTGATATTTTTTCCCTTTGTTTTCAACTAATCTCTTGAAATCGGACCTTCGTTTCGATGCATTAAAAAAAACAATAAACAGCTGATAGTAACTCCGGAGCGACCGATTTTTTAAAAATTTAATCTGAAAACTTCCTACTTCGGACTCGATTTACTTACTCGAAATCGATAGCACAAAAAAATTATACCACAAAATCGATTCCAAATTTGATGTAGATTCATCAGTTTCCCGATTGTGCCACTAGCTTCCGGGTATCATGTATATGCTCCACCGCTCAGTATAAAAGTTGGCTTAAAGTATTTGCAAGTTGCAGATCCAGTATGCCTCTCATTGGGCACGCCCGGACGGCTCAGGCTCAGGCCTCTCCCCGAGGAGACGAGAAAACAATCGCCACTTCGGGAATCTGTGTCGATTTCATTTTATCTAAATCTCCTCGCGCCCTGGGACAGGAGATACAACAACTCTGGAGGATAACGAAGATTTATCCTGTTTATTTTTATCAATTGGTTTTGTCAACCCTAAAACTTTGGTAACTAATGTTGAATCGTTTGTTTTAAACTTTTTTGTGTTTGTTTGTCCCATTTTATTTTTATTTTGTAATGTTTTTCGTTTATAGTTTATTCTATACATGTGTGTAAACATATATGAGTGTGTGTATGTGTGTATTTTATAATATTTGATCCTTCTTGTTTTATGTTTGTAATAAAATTTATTATTACAATATACTAAGAATGTTGAGATGAATGGTGTGCTCACATTTAATAAGAATTGTCACTTTAACCATGTACTAATTGCAAACTAATATAATAATTATATGTGATGTATTCTTCGTTATTTGTTTTTCGGGTTTTATGCCGTGTTGCGCTACCTTCTTCTTTAGCCAACGTTTCGGACACGTTACAGTGTCCATCATCAGGGTAGATGTGTAATTGTGTTGATGATGGACACTATAACGCTGTCCGAAACGTTGGCTTAAGATAGAAGTAGTGCAACACGGCGTAACACCCTAAAAACAAATAACGAAAATACTTTTGGCCTTGAAAATCTAAAAACGTATGTGTTGTATTTATTCTGTTGGCGAGTCAAACAAAAAAAAATTATAATACCTATCCCATACAATACATACATGCGCATATATTTTTTAACATTAGCTCCATACACGAAGCTCTGAGGAAAATAATTTCCCTCAGACCTATGCCATCCTTGGGGATGCTGTGTGGAGGGTCTTTTTAAGGGAATGAAGTTCTGGGAAGGACATTTTTTAAAAAGGGTGGGCATTAGTGGGCCCAGGAGTAGGATTGAGGTATGAGTCCATCCCTTCCACTGCGATGCAGCGCATCTTAACTTAGCGAAACTTAGAAACAAACTTAGCGACCTTAGACTTAATGACCTGTGGCAGAGTTGTTGAATATCTAATAAATGGTTCACGGGACAGCGTACCCAAACCCGCCTACAATTATTATTTTACCAGCGCACATGAAAAATCATGCGATATTAAAAATGTAGAATTTGTGAAACTTAAAGTAGTAACAAATTTACTCTTATTATCACTCTTATTACTTACTTATTTCTATCCCCTATTTGATTGGTGTATTATTTTACTCTGCCCTTTTGGAAAACCTAAAAAAAAATACTGTCATAATATTATTTCCATTTTTTATTGCTGCCATTAACACTTTTGTGTGAGTTTAGCAATAATCCGTTGAAAAGCTCGTGTTTCGCGTAACGAATTTCGTTTTAATACTCCTTTGGATTTAGCAAAAAAACGCAATATCTGCTCTCTTCCTCCCGTTGTTATTGGCAACGTGAAAATGAGCGCCGGATGAAAAGCTTCAAGGGGCTTGAAATAATTGGATAACCGAAGGAAAACGCCATACGCCATTACCGTACGGGACTTTTCCCTTCAATTATTTCCACTCTTACTATTTCTTGGAATTATAATTTTCTTCGCGTGATTGAAAAATGCTATTTAGTTCCTTTTAACATTCCACACACTTTAACATACGATAATCTTTGTCGATTATTTTTAAATGCATCAATTTGATTTTCGACGACAATGCATTCCGTCAACATTTATTTGGTGGCATTCATGCACACGCACCTACTCACGCATTTTTATGAAATTGGAAACCACTATTTTTTAATGTTTACAGCAGTAATTGGGATTTGACTCGAGGCTTACCGTTGTTGACTTCAGTCCCTGGGAAGGAAGGTTCAATCCTATCAAACAAAAAAAAAGTTTTAAAAACCATTCTTGTATTGTAGCAAAAAAAAATTTAAGGGTTATTTTATTATTTACATTATTATTGCGTATCTTGTACTCTAAGTACTTGGGTGATGTTGACATTTTCAATATTAACTTGGCGAGTTTTGTGGATCATCTAAAAAAATTATTTCAACACTATCACTAAACACATCTTGTAAACCTATAAAATAGCTGTATTTCTCTGTTTATGTTTATGTGTTTGTATGACTTGTTGTATGACTTTTATCTAATGTAGTTTTATTTGTATTATTTCCTTAGTTTCAAAGTATGTATCTGTCAAATTAAAATTACACTACAAATCATGTAAAAGCCCTCTGGGCGTCAAATAAATAAATAAAGAAATAAAATAAGTATCGTATTTATTTATTGCGTATCAAATAGTCGCGTTTACATTTGTTTTTTTAAGGGAAGCAATGTTAATTCTTTTGTTTAACATTTTTATAGCGAGGTTTGTGTGTTGTAACTACACACTCGTAAAATCAAGAAAATTTGAATTAAGATAATACAAATCGGAAGATTAGTAGTAACATTCAAAACTCTTTGACTAAGCTCTTGGTAAGCAAAAGTGTTTATGCACAAAGAAGGGACATAAAATTACTTTATGAATCAGTTAACATATTACCTGTGCGAGGAATATTATGGTTTAAAATTGTATGCCAAAACCTATTGTCGGACTCAATTTACAAAGAAAAAGTAGATCATGAACATGGCACTAGATTTAGTAAAAATGAGGGTTTGTCCGTTCCGAAAATTATAAATAAATACGGCCAACGGACATTCACTTATCTTGTCCCCACCATATTTAATAAGATGCCGATGAATTTCAAAATCGAATCCAATTGCCCCACTGATCTCAAAAGAAAAATTAAAAAATGGCTAATGGGTCAAAACTTTTTGTACTGATATTGTTTGTAATCTTATGTATAAATACTATCTATAATTAATTTAATCTATCAGTAATTTACCTGTGTTATATCTGTCTGTCTGTATATTTTATGCTTTTGTATTGTAGGTACTTATAAGTTATTCTTCTGGAACTATTTTGCTATTGTGTTTTCTTATAATATTTTATGTTTTAGTGTTTTATTAATATTGTCAAATTGACCTGCTGACAAACTGCCCTGGCAGTTTAGCGGGTGATTAAAATGAAGAATAAAAAAAAAAAATAAAAAAGTAATAACAAATCTAGCAAAATTCTCGATCGTTGAAATTTTGACACGTTTTAAAAATCTTTTACAATTTCTAGGTTAAATGCAATATTTTCAGCTTGCTGACGTTTTTTGATAATGATGGGTGGGGCTTTTAAATATGTTTTTAACGGGCTGTATTTTATTTACTTTTTAAATTGGTTAACAATAAAACAATGTATCGGAAAAATTGAATTCTCGTTTTTGATGAACGCTGTTATATAAAATAAATTAACTACATTTAGTATCATTGTATCATCACTGAGCCAATTACGACTTTGTTTCCAACTGTATTTTTGCACAATTCCTGTATCTACGAATGAATATACAGCATCTAACAGCACGTACCCGAAGAATTTTAACTAGCGATTCCTGAGCATTTTTGGAGTAAAAAAAAGTAGATTATAATTTTTTTCTGTTAAAAACAAAAAAAAATACTTTTTTCAATAATTTGTCGCTACTGATACCACTCCTTTACGTTACGATAATGGGTTACGCGCGTTATTTCGTTATTAATCGTGTGTTACCGTGTTGCTGGAACGAGACGTAATGCATATCAAATGACTCGCTACGCAATAAATGCGCTATTCTCCTGACTACTTAGTTGCGATGTTGTGATAGATAAATATGTTGAATGTTTTTATTTGAAAAAAAAAATCACAAGTGCAATCCACACGCGGTAGAAGTGAAACCTTCAGAAAACTAAAGTAGACATGAGGCTACGAGGCACCGCACAAAACGGAGACCAATTACACTGACGGCCTCCGTGGTCCCGAGGCAAGACTCTCGACTCACGATCCGAAGGTCGCGGGTTCGAACCCGGCGTGGCAAATAAATTTTATTTGATTAATTTGTATTATTTCACAATTAATTCATTTAAAATAATATATAGTATATTTACGGTACGTTCCAGAGTGGAATATACTGTCAGTATCGCCCTGGTGTAAGACCACCATTCAGAATTGAAACGTTGCTTGAAATGGCTTTAGCCGTGTTTAGTGACCAGATCTGAATAGCCAGGTACTTCCCCACCTTCCTCTTCCCTATCTCCTTCCCCTCCCCACTACCTTCAGCCTCACAACATACCCCGATTGGGGATGCCATAGTCTCACTGGCTCCAGACGGGAGCAGTTGGGACTCTTGTGCGGTATTTCATATAAAAAATAATAAAAAAACTATCTCATTCTCTCGCAGGCTAAATTCTATAGATGTATGTGTTTGTGTCTTTTTAAGTGTCGCTATTTTTCGAGTTTCCAAACCACAAGTGCTAAAGAAGTTTTCACTTCAAAAAATCATCGGACAGCAAGAAATTTACATTTTTTGCTCCAAATATTCTCAAAAATCGCTAGTTAAAAATGGTGACCGGACAACTCAGAATGAAACCAACTATGAATCACCTCAGAAAAGTCATTAAGAGTGATAAAAAAAAATATATATAAAAATTGGTTAAATAGATTACGTTAGGTTAGGGTTATGGGCTATTTTAAAATTATTTATTCACAGATTTTAATGACTTTTCAAAGAGGTGTTGAGTTGACTTTATTCTCAACGTGCTATTACACCCCATACCTAGATACCATTAGAATTGCGCGTCTTACTTATATTAAAATAATTACTTCCTTTCAAACCCTTCCACCACATTGCCTTATTAACTAACATTCAGTTCTTACATAATATTTACTATTCTTGACTGGTATTTCTCAGTCAGCTGTAGATAGATACTCCTCGCGAAATGCCATACAAGAAAATGGGTTAGATCTATTTACGATACTTTTGTGTTCCTTCGACAAATACACCATCTGTCTTCTGTTTCCCGGGTGAGTGAGATTCCAGAATCTGTCGATTTCTTTGTCGAGTATTTTCTCGAAGAAAGCACATAGTTGCTTTTGTTCCCCGGTCTGACGGGACTTGAAAGCTAATCTTTTGTTTATGTTTCATCATGGCCTAGCTTGCATTCGTGCAAAATTTAGCTTTGATTAAGTACTATAAACATTATTGTAATGAAATGATTAATTTTGTTTACATAAAATACTCATTATCGTATGAAATAATTTAATAAATTTGTGTCGTTTCTAATTAAAAATAATACATATTATATTTGCGGCTTGATGCAAAATGGAAGGTACTCTAAGTATCGCCCCAAAAGACCACCTTGCAGAACTGAAACGGTGTTTGAAATAGCTTTAGATGTGCTTGGTGATCAAATGTATATATATTTTTTACAATAGCTTCGCACACGAGGCCCTGAGGAAAATGAGTTTCCTTAGAACCTATGTCATCTTTGGGGATGCTGTGTGGAGAGTCTTTAGAGATAAGGAAGGAGAAGAAGAAAGAAAAAGGTGAGGGGTGAATAAGCAGCCTATCTTTCTCCTCCCCATCTCTTCCTCCCAAGTACCTTCAACCTTACAATATAATCCATTTGGGGATACCACAGTCTCACTGACTCTAGACAGTTGGGTCTCTTGTGCGGTGTTCACATGAAAATAATATAAATGAAAAGTTTATTTTATTCGTAATTTTTTTATCTGTTGCCTTCAGCTATTTGATGAAGCTGAGCTTTTAAATGAGTGCTTTCACGATTTTTAAACAATGGAAAAAATAATCTTTCAAAATGCTTCCGAAAAGTTCCTACATGAACAAACATTAAAAAAATGGCACGTGTCCTGTTATGGGAACAGAATTTACGGCAGTTCAGAAAACGTTTATTACAATATATATTTTTATAATATTATAAAAACTAGAAAAAAGTTTTCATAAATAATATGATGTTGCATTGCTCTAGAAAGTGTTCTGCAAATTTCACGACGCCCGAGTTCGCCTTTCGAGAGATTTTTTCCGCTTCAACTCACATGTTGACTGATTAAAATTAAAGAAAAGACTTTATATCGTGTCACAACATATGTATTCAAATTTAGTTAAAATCAACAATGCACACAACTGCTGAACCTGCACGAATCGCAAGTGTGCCCCACTTTTAAATTCATAATAAAAAATAAAAAAAACATGTCTCTGAGCAGAAACGTGCGGTCCGTTTGATAGATTCGTTTTTGAGTTTTAACGGCACGCACATTGTAGTACACTTTCTTTTTTTATATACATATATTATTATTTTTTTATTAATAGTTTTGTATCAGTGATCGAGAACCGGTGGATGCAATATTTTGTATGTTGTTGTAATGGTTTATCTGCAGTTAGAAGTAAGATTTTAGAAATATACTATAAATTTGTGCAGCGCCCTTTAGGTGATTATTCACAAAAACGGCGCTATAAAAATCATCCATATTTTATTATTTTCAATTTTAATGTTTTTTTTTTTTTAATTGATTTTAATAATTGTTTCACATTGAAAAAATATTCGCTGCGATTTTTCAGTATTTGAGACTGGCTTGTTTTTCGAATAAAGTGTGATTGACGCACCTCCATAAAACATTGTGCATTATTAAAAAAATAAAAATCCAACTGACAAAATCGTAATTCGCAGCGGCCGCGGATTGAATCGTTGGCGGCGGGTAATTTTATTTACGTTCGCAGCTCGCACCGAATGTGTTTGACGAAATATGTTTTGTTTGTCAGGGGCTTGTTTGATTTCACAGCGGGTTGCACTTTTTATCTTTATATATATATATATGTTTTTATGCTACACCTCACAATAGTACTGCAATGAAATGAAACCAATCACTCTCTGGTTTATACCGCAAACTTTTGATGCTTATCATAAAATCATTTTTGAAGATCAAATAATAAAATTTCGCCGTCAGTGAACTTGCTCTTGAACAAGTTTGAACGTTTTTTTATTTTCTAATTTTTATTTTTTATATTTAATTAAAATTAAATTTGAAAGCTTTATTATCAAGTTCTATATATAGTAAGATAATACTTTCCCAGATATTCCTCTCCTTCCTTTCCCTAAAAAGACCCTTCACACAGCATCTCCAAAGATGACATTGGCTCTGAGGAAATGTAAAAAAAAAATTTTCGTTGTCTGTAAAGTCGGTTTACGGACGATAATTTTACGTGATAACGTCATATAATAACGATGAAGTGGAATAGAAATAGATGTGTCACAAACCGAACGCTTGGGCCTGTTCTGCGCTCTCGCTTGCACTCTCGGCTCTGGCGGAACGTGATAATGAGTCATGCTTTTCCTTGAGTGCAGCCGGCGTTCATCGATTTATAAGACGTTATCACGTCAAAAACAGCCAGGTTTGTCCCGGGACATTTATTTTTCTGTCGTTTTACCATATTTGCAACCCCCGTGGAAATTGGCGTAACGTTTAGTTAGTATATTAATTTATTTATGTAAATTAGGTATTGTATTTGCGCTTTGTCGGCTTTTTAATCCGTGTCTTCTAATTTCAGTTTCAACAGCCTTACCACTTCAAAAAAACTTATTTTTTTAATTTATTTATTTACACACGCCTTGAAGGCTTTTACAGTATCATGTTATTAAAGATACATAGGTTGTTTAGGAGTTTAAGCATGTAGTATGTGGCATAATAAACTGGAAATTTAGGATACAAGCAGGTTAAATATATAGGTATGTAGTGTCATTATAATGAAAAGTTGTACAAAGGAGTTAATTAGTTAAGTATAAAATGGTAAAGCAGAACAACTTAAGGTACTATGAAATTTGTTATAGAGGAATGTAAATTTACAATATTAATTTTGTTATTAAATTAAGTATGAATAGTTGGTTTTAAAGCAGTTTTAGAGAACAATGGAAAATTAACAGAGCGATAAATTGTTAAGCGAAAAATAAAAATACATGAGTTGCATTTTTGTAAAAAGTTATACAATTCGATAAATTTATAAAAAAATATAGTTAAAAAAAGAGAGAGTCGAGAAAAGTAAGTACTTAGATAATCTTTACTTAATTATTTATTATTTTAAAACCAAAAATTATGACGTTTTCATAATCTTAATAATTAATCCTAGATAATCACCATTTTCCAACATCCGCGAGAAGGTCCAACTTAATACAATCAATTACCGTTTTTGCAGGCTCCCTTTAACATAAAAAGAAATATTTAATTTACCGTTTTATTCTCCATTGTTAGTCCGAATCTCCTCCGGGCTCCCTGTAAAGGGCTATAGGCTAAATCAGAAGTTAGACACTTTTATGAGGGCTTTATTTGATCCACTTATTTTTTTTTCCACCATCCCTTCGCTCTGCTCGCTTAGGGGATAATTTCCGGCTTTACTTATGGAATTGTTGCTGCGTTTATTATTTCCTTCTGGCACATAACATAGTTTGCCCTACATAATTAATCCTAGCTGAGCTCGTGTCGGATAATTATTCTATGTAATAATAAAAAGGGATGAGCTAGGATTTTTTGCCTCGTTATATTTTTTTCTTTATTGCGCTTGATTTTTGTGTAAAGGTTGGAAGAACAAACGCGCGCTTCAGATAGTTTTTGAAGATTTTTTTATTCGAACTGTCAATATTTTTCAAAACTTTGGTCAATATCTATACTACATTATATGCGAGTAATATAGGTTGTATACAATGGTAAGCTCTGGCGTTGTGAAATTATGAAAATATTATATTTCTTATACGCTTTTTATCGCTAACAAAAGCGAGTTATTGCTAACGTCAGAAAAAAACGTTGCCGTGGAAACGATGTTGATATATTTGCGGGAAATCGTAGTTAATATCTATCTATCTAAATATATATCTATCTAGCTATCTATCTATATAAATAAAAATGAATCTCCGAAATGTTTGTACGCGCATAACTTCCGAACGACTGCACCAAATTGGATGATTCTTTTTTACTACTGGTGAGCTCTGGCATTATGAAATTTAGATGGCACGCGAGCTGTTTGAAGACTGAACGTACCTGGAATGAACGTTTGGAATGCGGGGGATGAGGGGGGAGGGGGAGGGAGGGGGGATAATTGATAAGTGCAAGCGCTATAGTAATTTCCCCCAATACCACGCGAGTGAAGCCGCGGGTAAAAGCTAGTATTTTATATATGTACATATATGATAATCAGAGGCGGCTGTTAACTGAAATTGCCTGCAGAGAATTTCGCTTTAAAAATGTACCTGGTATTGTAGGTGTAATATGGGTGTAGAAATTAATGAATGGGGGGGTACTGCAATTAATTCCCTCCACTAAGTTACATTTGTAAAATAATTGAAAAAATCACACTTTTTCAAAAAAAATCTGGCGGAACCGTTTAAATTCCCCGCGCACGAGTGGCAATATGGCATTGTGCTAACATTGTAAGTTAGTATTCCCAAACTTATACATTCCAGGCTCATTGGCTTACGCATGATCAAAGTGATGCAAAATTCACTTTCTTACAAACGCTTCGCACATGCGTCGATTGTGCACGGAATGAGTTATGTATCGCTACTTCTCTAACACCTGATTTGCCGTTATGAGTGTAATCTTTCTCGCTCATGTTCATCCTGTCTTGATACCGCCCGTAGAATGGTCAAAAAAATGTTGTGCAATTTGGAATATGCACGACTCGTTTGCGCTTGAAAAATGTCCTGGCGAATGACAGGGGTACAGATGACGTCGTTGTTAGTTATGTATAGGTTATGTGAAGAAAAAATGTGCAATACACAAATGCACATACCAAGGAACCGCCTATAATGATAATACATAGGTTGAAACCCTACGGCTTATTAGGTAGTTGTAGGAAATACTCGCAATCAATAACGATAGAAACAAGAAAAACTTTAATAATACGTTCAGTTAATTTATGTTTACAGGCAAGTAATAATTTTCTTCAGAAGTGTGTTAATTCATTTTCCCTTTACAGGCGGTGAAGTGAAACAATAAATTATATTTTAATTACTAAATTAGTGGTGACAAATTAAGTTATTATTTAATTTGACTTAGATGATTACTTCATTCATAAAGGTTTGTTTAATACAAGTGGAACGTCAATATTTTAAAAATACTACAATTTTGACTCATTCTCTCCCATTCGACTTAATAATATATCAACGATTCTCTAGCTTCGCAAAATTTAAATCACCCTGTACGTGTTATTACACAATACAAATTAAACCAGTATTATTAAGTAGTGCGTGAGGGGTGTTCTTTTCAGTGTATCGATGAAGCTTTTTTTCCTTTTAAACTAATTGCTTTTATCGCTCTAGTTTCGTTGGGGGGTTGGGCTAAAGTTTATGTACATAGGATTACATAACTGATGGGGCCTGTGTTCAAAAAGAGCGGCGTGTACTTTGACTGTGACGGCTGGAGCAAATTGGATCAAATTGAATTATATCTATCGCGTCGGATATATACTGTGTAAGTACTCTAAGTACGGTGGTGTGCGCGCCACACAATAAAGCCTTAACGATACAGTAAATATTTAAATATGATTTGATGTTTCGTTTAAGCGATACGGGTTGTTTATTCTTTTTTCTGACTGTATCCACACAACGAACAGAGCAAAACAATTTTAAAATGAAATTTTGTATTTATTTTCTTGTAGGATTCATGGATTTGAAAACCTTTTTTTAAGATTATTATTCTTAAAAAACATATTATAACTTTGTTTCACTTAAAGCTTGAACCAGTTTTTCCAGTTATCTTAAAATTGGCGTATCTTATATTTGCGGCACGTTCCAGAGTGGAAGATACTATCAGTATCGCCCTGGTGTAAGACCACCATTCAGAATTGAAACGTTGCTTGAAATGGCTTTAGCCGTGTTTAGTGACCAGATCTGAATAGCCAGGTACTTCCCCACCTTCCTCTTCCCTATCTCCTTCCCCTCCCCACTACCTTCAGCCTCACAACATACCCCGATTGGGGATGCCATAGTCTCACTGGCTGCAGACGGGAGCAGTTGGAACTCTTGTGCGGTATTAAAATGTTAAAAAAAAAAAAATCTTTTAAACCATAGATTCTCAACCTTTTTTTGCCCACCGCCCACTTTCTCTTTTAGCGCCCCCCAACTGCCCCATCCTATCCCATTACGCCCCCCCCCCCCCGTGGCCCCCGTCCAATAATAGTGTTTTAAATCATTAATGTATGGTAAATGGTGGTTTATCTGTTGTGTAAAATTTTAAACATGTTTATTAGTAGGGGGTAAGTGTAAAAACAACAATAAAAACAAGAGAAAATAAAAATTTGAGTCAAGTGAAGTCAAATTTCAACAAGAAATTCATGAAATTCACAAACTTTCTGGGTGTGAGTTATCGTTAAACATGTCCGGAATCTTGCGACTAACAACTAGAGATGTTATGTTGTCGACACTTTCACACAAGAGGCTAGGAGAAGGTTAAGTTGGTTCTTTGAAAAAAATAGGGAAAGTTTCGGGGCTTCTTAGTAGAGATTGTTTCGCAATCGTATAAAAAAAAGATTAAAAATAAACTAAAATATCTTTTTTATTTCGCATAGCCGGTTATTGTGTTTTGTGCAGCTCTGTACTTCCCTATCAAATACGAGATTCCCAGTTCTCAGCGCTTGTTCGGAAATAAATTTTATTCCCATTTGGTTGAATCTCGCCGCACTATATTTTGCTGTGAAAGTATTTCGAAATACAATTACATATTATCAGATTTTTCATTTCGATATAATTTTCCGACAAATTTGATTAAAGTCGATATTCCAGATGGAATATAATTATGAATACAGAACGGTGTTTAATTTATTTGCATAATATTAATCGACTTAATTCACATAGACCATCAGTCAAACACCATTGTTGGTATTATTAATTGGTGCATTTCATTATTACAATGTACAAATATTTTTTTCTGTCAAATAATTAAACTATCTGTATTTTTTAATATTAGAGACTTTTAGTGAAGCAATAAAAAGTGTATATTTTAATTGGAAATAATACTATGAATTCAAAGGTGACCGGGCAACTCGGAATGAAACAACCCCAGAACCATCTCAGATAAGTCATTTAGAGTGATAAAAAAATATTTGAAAAAATGGTTAGATAGGTTACGTTAGGTTAGAGTTATCGGCTAATTTTAAATTATTTTTTTTTAGCTTTTAATGACTTTTCAAGGAGGTGTTGATTTGACTATATTCTCAGTTGGCATGGAACCGAATTCAAAGCAAGAGATCATTAACATTTCTCCTTTTTAAATACATCTATTTGAATATCATTTTGTTTTCTTGAATGAATGAATCATTTATCTGAAATCGGATGACATTACATTTAAAAATTTACAGCACTTAATACCCCCTGTATTCTAGTCTAAAAGCATGCATGTAGGTGTTTTTTCAGGTGCAACAAAAAAAAATTAATAATATTTTTACCAACTATTATTTTATCAAATATTTATTAAACATTAAGAATCCATTAAAAAAAGAGTCGAATGAAAAAATTCTAAATTCAAAAAGTTACAGGGTGTTGAAGTGGGGGGTCTCAAAAAAATGGCGCGCCCTGGTTGACACGATTGCAACCCTCCCAGTAATAAAAAAAATTAATTCTTAATCCAAACAAATGCGGCTATGGCCCGAACTAAGGAAAAGTTAAAAATTTTTTTTTCGCAAAATGGCGGCTCTCTCAAATAAAAAAGACCTTTTTGTACCAGTTTTTTTGACTTTCCGAATTTTTTAAAAATAATAAAAAAAAAATTGTTATAGTTCTAGTTCACGCCATAAAGGAATGTATAGAGAAGGCTCACACCAAATTTCAAGCAAATTTCAAGTAAATCGGCAGAACTTGAGATATCGTGTCAACCGTCTCGAAAAAAGTGGTTTGGAGAAAAATGGGTTTAAAATTTTGTTCTATTTAGATTTTGGTTAGATTTCGTCTAAACCGCGACATTAAAATGGTTATAACTTTTAAAATAATGCAAATTTCGAAAAATCCTTTTACGGAAATATTGAGAAAAAAAAATTGTTTTTTTTTTTTCTAGACTAGAATACTGCCACGAAATTAATAATAAATAAATCTCGCGCCGTCAGCGGTGTTCACTTATTTTCGTCAATCCCTGGGAAAGAAGATTCAATCCTCAAACTAAAAAATAAAATTGGAGAGTGGTTATTTTTTTTTGCTTATAAATTATTAAAAATGTAGATTTCAACCATCATATCGTACAAATGTAAAGATTTGTCGTTGGAAAAATATACCCCTTGAACTCGTAAAATAAGGAAGAACTCCATTTTTATGCCTTGCACCAGTAAGTCTATTGGCGGGTTGTTTCTACATATAAATAGTTAGGGCAATCAATGCCGCTGATCTCTCGACCCATCGTCTTGCACCTCTGTGGAAGGGATGGATTCATTCGTCCATCGCTCCTGGTCATACTGACCCCTAGATTCCTACCCATCCCTCATACCTTCTTTCTTCATAGAACCTCATCTCCTTCCTTTCCTTAAAAATACCCCCCAAACAGCATCTCCAAAGATGACACAGGACCCAGGACCTGAGCGCCAATTATTTTTCTCATGGCCTCCCTTTCCTCAGGGTGAATTTACAAAAAATGCAGATGTTGTATCATACCGTCACCGTGACCTAAACTGTTTCAAACAAATTCCTTACCGAATAGTGTATATACATATTTTCACGTCTTCTTCGCATATTTCCCGCTTAATTTCCCGACGCTCCCAGCGCTCGGAATCGCGATGAAATATATGACCTGGAGAGATATACCACCTGCTGAAATATAATATCTACCCGTGAAGTATCTTCTGGATGAAGTATATTTATCTACCGATGAAAAATATGTTGCGATGATGAAGCCGTCAATTTCTGGAGCGGCTGGCTGACACCTAACGCCCGCATTGTGATGCCAGATACCTTCCAGCTTTGTTTTAATTCAACCTAAGAAACATTTAGAATTTTTAACTTAAATGTCAAAAAGGAACCTTGGTGAAGTGAGATCTTCGTCGCAAACTTTTGCTATTCTACTTTGTGTATTATTTTCCAGTACGATTTCCTAAATATGGACCTTTTTTTAATGAAAAATATAATTTTGAATCAATTTCTTTTTTAATATTTGCTTCTGTATAACTCTTGTCCTCTCGAGAAATCAAACACCACACATAATACATATCTTCTTCTTTGGACGTTCGATGGTATGTCATAAATTCCTCAAAAGAAAGCAATGAGTGGTGTGCCCCAGGGTACCTACTTGGGTCCGGTTTATTTTAATTTTAAAATTGATTATATAATTGTCAATATTTTGAAGTTTTTTTTTTCAATTTCTTCCACCTAAAATAAGACACTTGGAAAAGGTTCTTATCGGCATTCACTTTACAAGTTTTAACTCAATACATATTTTAAAAAGTCAGGTTTTTCGTTTTGATCGATTATTTGAATTTGAGTTAACGTTTCGTACTTTTGTCAAAAGTCAGGTTGAAATTAGTTCTTGACATATTGTCTATAATCAAGTTCATTCAAGGCTATCGAAGAATAAAGAAAATATTACTCCCATACATTTTAGACTCTGTTTACCAAGCTACCATCAAATATGATTGTTTGTGACTGTTTACTGACAACACAGCGATTATAAAAAAAAAGTCGTAGAAGAATTTCAAACAATTGTAACATTTTTTTGAGAATTGTCAAGTCACAAATTGATTGCCCTATTTCGTATCATTATTATTTATGCCACACTTGCCAAATTGCCATGTTTGTTCAAGTGTCACTTTGAATTTAAGATCAATATCACCTATCAAAACAGAGTCAAAGTTAGGATAAAATAAATTTAACCTTTTTTCTGTAATATCAAATTGTCTCAATATTTTTTTCTTCCAAGCGTTCGTTCGATTAAATATGGATTCATTTAGCAATCACCGTCTACATAAACTGAACTCTTTAAGTGTGTATTTTTCATTCTGGTTTGTATAAACTAACTTTTAATCTTTTTAAACACATTGTTCTTTTTTAATTACACACATACAAAGCTACGATTTTTACTCCGCTGTCATTGCAGCCAAACTGAAAAGACTTAATGCAAACGTCACTTTTACAGAGCAATGCTTAGCGAAAGTAAATCCATGAAAGAAGAGGTGTCTCTTCAAGATTCTGCGGTTTAACCACGTTTTGATTTAGTCATCACTCAGTTTGACTGAAGAAATCGACTGACAATAAATACAGTGTGTAACAGCACCTATCCTAAGGATTTTAATCAGCGATTCCTGAGCGGATTTGGAGTAAAAAAAATTAGATGTAGTTTTGCTATCCGATGATATAGAGCTCATATCACGTGAGCCATTGCTATGTATAGCAGTGTGATCAGTGGTGATGTGTGATAGAAACATAATTTTATTAATTGAAAAAAATTTTTTTTTCGGACAACATAACGGTATCTTCATTTGTGACTCCAAATATGCTCAGGAATCCCTGGTCAAATCCTCAGGGTACGTGCTGTTATACCATGTATTTTTTTATACATATTTTTTTATATGAATACCACACAAGAGTCCCAACTGCTACCGTCTGGAGCCAGTGAGAGCCAATTGGGGTATGTTGTGAGGCTGAAGATATAGGGGAGGGGAAGGAGATGGGGAAGAGGAAGGTGAGGAAGTACCTGGCTATGCAGATCTGGTCACTAAACACGGCTAAAGCCATTTCAACCAACGTTTCAATTCTGAACGATGGTCTTACACCAGGGCGATACTGAGAGTATCTTCCACTCTGGAACATGCCCCAAATGTACTATATATTATTTTAAATGAAATAATTGTGAAATAACACAAATCAATCAAATAACATTTATTTGCCACGCCGGGATTCGATCCCGCGACCTTCGGATTACGAGTCAAGAGCCTTACCGCTAGACCACGCCGGCCGTCATATAAACACATATGTTTGACAAAACTAATAGAAACACCATAAAACGTTGTAAGGGCGTTCACACGTTCTGACGACACTAGTGCGCGGCATTGTTCGCAAATTATTTATTTTTTTTAAAAGTATGCAATTCGAAATGCATTTTTAAAACTCATTGATTTGTACGTATCACACGTTGAACTGGGTTCAATCAAATTAGGCCCGCCTTACATTGAACGCTATTCAAAGCGGCGCGGCTCCACTGTGATTATTGGTATCAATCATTTAAATAAAGTTTCATCATCTAGCGATTACTCTGAATTCAAACGCAGCTGTGCTCCCATTGATATATGACTGCACTCGGCCATGCATCGGGCTGCATTCAATTCAAACGTTAATGAATCATCAGTGAATAATGATTCTGGTTCAAGTACCGGGGTTTATATTCAAAACTATTATAATGATATATAATGTACAATGGCAGTTGAAAGAGAGTTATCCAATACTTTAGATTTAGATACTCACATTGTCGCCCTGGTGAAAGACCGCCATTCGGAATCGAAACGTTACTTGAAAGACTTTTAGCCTTAGCAGTTGAGTCTCTTGTGCCGAATAAAAAAAAACTTATTTCCTACTGTCTTATATTTGTTCAAATTACTCTTGTATTGTGATATTAAATTTAATTTATCTATTGTTATCGAGTTTAATTTGTGTAACTACAATTTATTTTTAAAATTCTCCCTTATATATTTAATAATATTACATATATTAGATAGGAACCATTGTAAGATAGCCAAAACATCTGCCAGTGGTTCGAGTACGAACGTTTGGTGACTTGGGAGGGGTTCGTCAGGTGACGTTTGTTCAGGTCTTGGCGGCGGATGCGCCTGCCGACCGGCTGCGTGACGGGCCAGATCGGAAGAGGCCGATTTACTCTTTGACCTCTCCAGTAGGTCCATCATCTTGCCCCGCAGGAATCGTCTTGCATCGCGAGGGATGTATTCACAGGTCCGTCACTCCTGGACACACTGACTTCAAACTTCCAAATTTCCAACCTTCATACCTTTTCCTTCCCAGAACGTTTTCTCCTTCCTTTTCTTAAAAGACCCTGCACACAGCATCCCCAAAGATGACGTAAGTCCCGAAGAAAATTGTTTTCCTTAGGACAATGTAAAAAAGATTATTAATAAATTTATTTATAAACAAGTTACGCTGTGTGATTACTACTATGCGTGACAACTTTTTCGCCTTCTAGTGGCATTATCAAACTGTGCAATAAATTGACTGTTTTTTCAAATTGAATAATAATATTATTGAATAAGTGTATGAGAAAAAACTTCAGATTCAAACTAAAATCAAGCTAAAAAACAGAGTAAAAAGTTGAGTAAAAGTTTAGCTCTACTTCTCTAACATAAATACACTTTCTTATCATGTTTTTATATCTGGTTACCTAATTTCATATCTGTAATACCTAATGAACATCTTAAAGAACTCACAATTGCACACATTTATAATTTTCGTACAGAGAATTGATATTAAACACGTATTGAAGACGCTTTGACCTCTTGTTTAATAAGTCGAAATCCGTCAGTTTCTCTTGATCCCTTCACAGTTTGGTAAGTCCATGTTTACCTCATTGCAAAGTTTAAGACGTCAACAAATACTGTTGAAATTGTACAAGCAGGAGATTAAAAAAAGTATTGTTTATTAAGCAGTAACTGATTTTTTTTACCATTTTTGCGTTTGGATTATGTAAAAAATAAATGATTCAATTAGTTGAGTTATGTTAATAAAGTGCTTTTATAATCGATTAGTGGGGAGATTGTTTTTTAAACAATGTTTTAGAGATATTTGAAAGAAGAGGCGGCTTATCTTGTTTTTGGTGAATCTTTTCTAAGATTCATAGCTCAAGGTAGACCACGAAAATTCAGACAAAAACTGAGCCTATTACAGGACGCCAGAACTCACTGTTTGCAAGTTCGGATGATTCAGATTAACAGATTTCTGTAGTGTTTTTGTTATGACCAATACGTAAACTTTTAAATTTATTATTTAGTGCAAGATTATACATTTACTTTACATTATTTATAAAATGTTTTGACTGCCCAACTAGGAGGATTCCTGTTTTTAGGACAGTCAAATTAGAATGAGTATGAACATAATGGAACATTTTTTGTACAATTTGAGGAAATAAAAAGAGATAAAAAAAAGTTTAAAACTATTAAACAATAGTAGGTATTTATACCTAATAACAGTGGATTAAAACATATGCATATTATAGTCCTACGTAAATGTGTTGTACAAAATAAGAAATTTGTTGTTTATTTAGCATAGTTATTTAAATAATAATAATAAAATAAAAGGTGTTCATACTAAGAAACAAAGAATTAAAACAAAAAGGTAACTGGTGTTTGCATTGCACATCATAGTCTTACATACACATTTTGTATGAAAAGAACTAAAAAGAGAAGAGAAATAATTAAATAAAAACCAATTAATACATGAATATTTATTTATTTATTTATTGAAGTATAAAGTTTACATAAAAAAACACAAGCTGCACATCTCACTAGGACATTCCTGTATCGAGATGTGCAGTTTTACAATAATGGAATTTTAAAATAAAATAAAAACATACATATAAATTTAATAAAATATAGTAATATCATCCTTCAAAGATCACTATTCTATTTCATCAATCAATCTTTTTTCAATTTTTTTTTTTTTAAACATATAAATTTTATAAAATACAGTAATATAATCCTACAAAGATCACTAAATATAGTTACTCCAATATTAATAATTACAGCTGGGCGGTATGCTTATAGTTGGCGACTATTATATCCTACTGTAAACTAAACATGTACAAGTACCTGCAGTGGCTTATCAAGTGCAATCATAGGGTAACCATACCGGCAGTAACAATTGATTAACGAGTATTAACAATTACTATTGTTTTGCATAGTTAATAATAATAATATAAAAGCTAATAAATTAGAAGGGTTTAGTTTTTCCCGTGGGGAAAATTTAACCCGGACATAAAGTCGAAAAATATATACTTAAAAACAATGAATTAAAAAATAAA
This sequence comes from Glyphotaelius pellucidus, assembly GCA_936435175.1. Lineage (NCBI taxonomy): Eukaryota > Metazoa > Arthropoda > Insecta > Trichoptera > Limnephilidae > Glyphotaelius > Glyphotaelius pellucidus. Next base: position 25,263,788 of record OW386551.1, read on the forward strand.
GGTATCTGGTGTTTGAATTACATATTATAAATTAATTCACATTTGTATGTAAACACACAAGATTTCTATTTTATTATCTTTCGTCAATTTAAAGTTAGAATGAATATGATTACTTTAGAACCATTTTATTTTGACGAAGCTTTTCAAAATGTCCCTGAAGTTTAGGGACTGTGCCCTCCGGTTGGAAAAAAGCGATCATTCACCCTATTCCAAAGAAGGGTGACCGCTCCAACCCGGCCAACTACCGCCCCATAGCGATCACATCTGTTCTGTCAAAAGTGATGGAACGTGTGATCAACGACAAACTGCTCACATACCTCGAGAAGAACAAAATTATTAACGACCGTCAATACGGATTCCGGCGGAACCGCTCGTGCGGTGATCTTCTCGCGTATGTGACGCATGTTTGGGGGCGGTGCCTGGAACGTTTTGGTGAAACCCAAACGGTTTCACTGGATATTTCCAAGGCCTTTGACCGGGTTTGGCACCGAGGGCTTGTCAACAAACTGCCGTCTTACGGACTTCCCGTATCCTTGTGTATGTGGATTGCCGACTTTTTGAGGAACAGGTCGATTCAGGCGGTTGCTGATGGTTTCACCTCTTCCTCGCATTCGATAAATGCTGGCGTCCCACAGGGATCGGTTCTGTCTCCGACTTTGTTTTTGTTGCACATCAATGACCTCTTGACGTGTGCACCGATTCATTGCTACGCGGATGACAGTACAGTCCATGATAGCTTTTTGTTTGACAAACCTCCAAAGGGTTCACAAACCCCAATGGCTCGGAGGGCTTTGAAACAAAGAATGGACGGTTACCTCGAGAGTGTTTCCTCTTGGGGTAAGAATAACCTCGTCGAATTTAATGTTTCAAAGACCCAATCATGTCTGATCACGTCTAAAAGGGATCGAAATGATAATCTAGTCTCCTTCAACGGAAGCATTCTCCCGAACAGGCCTTCCATTGATATGCTTGGTGTAACTCTAAGTGACCAGCTCAGGTACGGGGGCTCCATCGAGGCCAGAGTTAAGTTAGCCTCTCAGAAACTGGGCATACTGTACAGGGCACGCAGATACTTTAATAGTACACAACTGCTAGCCCTGTACAAATCGCAAGTGCGCCCCACGGTTGAATTTGGCAGCCACCTCTGGTCTGGAGCCCCAAAATACCTGAAAAAAACCCTTGACTCTGTGCAGAAACGGGCGGTCCGTTTGATAGATTCTCCTAATTTAACTAACGGATTGCAATCTTTAGAGCACAGGCGCCAGGTGGGAATGCTGTCCTTGTTCTACCGGTATTACAATGGAAGATGCTCCGAGGAACTAGCGTCATTGATCCCCTCGGCACCGGTGCATAGTCGGGAAACACGCCAAACGCGCGCTCAACATTTGTACACGGTTGACATTAGTCACATGAGAACGGGTCGTTTCTACGACTCGTTCTTGAGTTCAACAGCTCGGCTGTGGAACGATTTGCCGGCCTCTGTGTTTCCTCCCTCCTACAATATGGGTCTCTTCAAGACCCATGTTCACTCCTTCCTCTCCTCAAAAACACCCTCCACACAGCATCCTCAAAGATGACATAGGCCCTGAGGGAAATTATTTTTTCCTCAGGGCCTCCTGTGTGGAGTTAATTAAAAAAAAAAAAAAAAAAAATTTGTATCCTCTTTCAAATAACACGATATTTTCACCGGAACAATGTCAATGAAGAAATATTCACTTTGAAAATTTTCTCGGCAGATTTTCATTTTCATGTTTTATTAATGTCCCATTTAAATAAATGAAACATTTTTGTACTAAAATGGTAGCGAATGAAAGCCGTTTATTTGCAGAACGGTTGAAAACATCGGAAAAACCCGAGCATTTTTTCACAAACGGTTTCTCGTTTATTTATTTTTGTGATAATTATTATTCGAGACAAAGCATTTTTTGGCGATAAAGCCGAAATGTTTTCAAAGAAATTAATTAGTATAATAAAGGCGTTTTTAAGGATTTTCGTGGCAATGACCTTTTTTTCAAAAAGAGTCTTGAGTTTTTAAGTGAATTAATTAATGTTTTACGTAAACAACTCTGTAATTGCCTACCTGATGATTATAATTTTAAACAAATGGTAAAATCGTGTTACATTAACCTACAGCTTTTGCAGTTATTATTGCAATTATCAACATTCTTCTTTTTTCGGCAGACGTTTGCAAAATGATTTTGAAAGTTTCATTGTCCTCTGGAACACATTAAGAAAATACCCCAGAAAGGCTATTCCCTAAAATTTGTGATAAGAGATCGTTCTCCCGCGAGAAGTGCTTTCAAATTTGTGTGATTTTATACGGCTGTTATTTGCTTTTTCTATCGGCCGATGTCAAAATTTCAGCTGTGAGCTGTCACGTATTTTAGTTTGGGTCGTTTATTGCTTTAACAGCTGTAGAAAATCACTTAAATCTGACAGCACTTCTCGCGGGAGAACGACCTCTTTTCACAAATTTTAGGGAATAGCCTTTCAGTTCCTCGAGAAATTTCCCCAGTCGAGATAATAATTGTCCTTTACCGAAGTCTATCCCAATAGATATTACTTTTCACAATAAGTTCGAATGTTTTTAACTTAAGATATCGATTTTACAAGTCTTGTAAATGGTAAAATAATGAATCACGCTCGAATATAGGTTACGACTGATTTATTATTATGCTTCTCCAATCACTGATTCAAATTTCATTGATTGAAAAAGCATGATTGATGCTTTTGAGGCTTTGTGTTTTTAAGTGCGTTGGTTTTGTGGTAGTACCAGCTATAGGTGCACGTCCCATGCTCTTTGTTGCAACCAGCTGCAATACAGCTAGCATGCACTAACGAGCAGTTGATGCAGCGGGTAAATAAATCTGCAATCAAGACAGTTTGAACAGGGTTTTATTAACAGCTACATTTCCAGCAAAAATGCACATTTTATGCATTGTTCTTTGCGTTGAAATAAAAATACCATTTTCTCTTTCTATTTTGTATTATCAAGCTCATTTTGTCTTTTTTTATTGGAAGGTTAGTTTAATTTAAATATGAAAACCCAAGTCAGATAAATTGTGCTTTTTCTGCTGATGCAATTTATTAAATTATAATAAAATACACATTATGCAGACACCATCAAAGCGCTGAACAATAAAAACGCGATTGCTTTTCCATTGAAACTACTAAATGAGATGAATACATTTTGCTGTAAAATTGATGTATCGATTATATTTCAGCAATAATAATAATACAAATACTCGGTTGATTTTTATAGTAATACCCACCTCAAGGGCGTTTAATAAAACTACAAAATAAGTTAATTTAATTATAAGTTATTGATTCTGAAGCTTAATGGTCCATGCTTTTGACTTTTGAGTCTGCTGGTTACAGAATCGATTTTCTTCGAAGTGCGAACATTGTGTTGAAATTTGAAACGGATTCCTCCTATTATGGGGTGGATAGCGGGCTTATTTAGTTTGATAGACGTTTCATGAAATGCCATCATTAATATATGAACATGAATATTTCAAATATTTCTGTGGAATCGATATTGAGTAAATATATACTTAAATGGGTTACCTTCTTGAAAAGAAACGTTCTTACCGAGCTTGAAACAGTCAGTATACTTAGGCTCTTGTATTACGATGATGCTGCAAAACGTATAACATAAACAGAAAGAAGAATTTGCATTACAAAAGATGTTACGAGAAAAATGCAAAATATATTGAGTGACAAGGCACAAGAAAGAGTACAAAGATGAGACTCCGAGATTTGATCTTCTCCGTATTTGAAACTAGACTCTCTGGTCACTGGACACTAAGCACTCTGTAAGCCTTGAAAACATCAATATTCCTGCCTTGAAAATAACAAAAGATCAAATGGCAAAAATACTCAGTAAACTTTCTAATCTATCTGGAACTATGCAAGACCTTGGAGTAACTGTTGGAGTTCTTGAAGGAAAAGTTATGACATTCGAAAAAATCATTGAAAAGAAAGTATTACCACAGGAAACAACACCAATTTGTGACGTGCTTGCTGAGATAGAGGAACGCAAGACCCGCTCGAAGAACGTCATTTTACTCAACGTCCCCGAGTGTAATTCGTACTCTAACACGGTGAGTGTCTTGGAGGATGGAAAAAAGGTGTTAGCAGCTATTAGTGAAATTAATAGCGAGTTCAATCTAGAAGATGTGAAAATTTGCAGACTTGGAAGTAAAATTCTAAACAAAACCAGGCCAATTAAATTAGAATTTGATGAAGTCAAACAGGCGAAATTAATACTATTTAACAAAACTATTCTTTCTAATGGAATTAAAATCAAACCTGACAGGACTCTACAACAAAGGCAGCATTTAACTGACCTCTGGAAGGAATTAGAAGAGAGGAAAGAAAAGGGCGAAGTCGATTTACGAATCAAACATTTCAATGGAATTCCCAAAATCATCAAAACCCAAGCAAAAAACTGAAAAACAAACAGAACAGATTTTCTAGACTAACAGGATATTATCAAAATGTACGGGGGATGCGCACGAAATTGCACCAACTTAAAACTAACTCCCCAATCTTCTCACACGACATTCTGTTTTTAACTGAAACATGGTTAAATGCTGATATCAGCTCGTCAGAATTAGGCCTACATCACTATACCACATATCGTTATGATCGAAATTCTATCACGAGCAAAAAGTCTAACGGGGGAGGTGTGATGCTGTGCGTATCCAACAATATACCATCTATTAAATTACCGGTTAAACACAAAAGTGTTGAACAAATTTTTGTATTGCTCAATATACCTAATGGAAAAATTATTATCAGCTGTGTCTATATCCCACCTGCATCGGATTTGCAAACGTATAAAAATCACAATGAGGACATAGAAGCACTCAAATTCAAATATCCTAAAGCAAAATTCATTATTGCCGGTGATTATAACCTTCCTAACTGGACCAGCCAAGATGACAACAGACCTGCTATAAACCAAGCCGAATTACAGTGTGCTAAATGCAGTGAAATTCGTGATATGTCAGTATTCCTGGGATTAACTCAATCAAACAAGATTTTCAACTTTAACAATCGAATGTTGGATTTAGTGTTTTCAAGTGATTCGAAAATAGTGGTTGAGTTATCCGACGAATTATTATTACCGTTAGATCAACACCACCCACCATTGGACATTATCATAACAAATATGCCTTTAACATCTTCAAAAAAAACAAGTGCCCCATCGTATAACTTTTCCAAAGCTGAATACCATCATATTACTGAGTACCTTACCCAAACAGATTGGTCTTTTTTAGATGAGGAAAATAATATTAATGATCAAATTGAATACTTTTACTCGATTTTAAATACCTCTATAGAACAATTTGTTCCCAGGGTTAGCTTCACATCATCTAATTATCCAAAATGGTTTTCAAGGGAACTAACTAGTTTAATTAATAAAAAAAAATGTATCCATAGAAAATATAAACATACCAGAAATCCTAACGATTATATAACATTTTCTAAACTACGAAAACAATGTAAAGAATTATCATTAAAATGCTATAGTGATTATGTTAATGTAATAGAAAATGAGGTACATCATCACAATGTGAAAAAATTCTGGAATTTTACTAAATCTCAACGAAAAGACAACTGTGGATATCCTAATAGCATGTACTTTAAAGAAAAATGTGTTGACAGTATTGAGGGTATAGTAAATCTCTTTGCTGACTCATTTAAAAGTGTTTACGATAAAGATATTCTCGTCAATGCAATCTCCAGTACGTCAGTAGAAGAGTCATTAAACCTAAGCCAATGTTTCATAAATTTAGAATCCATAGAAAGGGGCATTAAAGCATTAGATAGTAATAAATCTGCTGGACCGGATGGTATTCCTCCCATATTTTTAATAACTTGCATTGATAGTTTGATATATCCTTTACATAAACTTTTTAACAAATCCTTAGCTTCTGGCTGTTTTCCGGCTTTGTGGAAAAAGAGTTATTTAACGCCTATTCATAAAAAAGGTGACAAAAGCGATATATCAAACTATAGACCTATTTGCATTATGTCTGCTTTACCCAAACTTTTCGAGTCATTAGTATTAGATACCATTGTAAAACCTATCAACAATATTATTGTTCCTAACCAACATGGCTTTATCAGAGGTCGATCTACCTTAAGTAATTTAACTATCTATAATAATTACATATGCGAATCCCTTAGTCTGAAACAACAAGTGGATTCTATTTACACCGATTTCAGTAAAGCATTTGATAAGGTTCGACATCACATTCTTATATCTAAACTCAGACTGTTGGGCATCAAAGGTAGTTTATTGACATGGATTATCAGTTACCTCAGTAATAGAGTGCTTAGTGTCAGGATTAATTTTATAGAATCCTATGTATTCGAGGCCACAAGTGGTGTCCCGCAAGGGTCCCACCTCGGCCCAATATTCTTCTTAATATTCATTAATGACATTGTAAATATATTTAAAGATGTACAAGTCCTACTTTTTGCAGATGATCTAAAATTGTTTAAAAGAATACGAAATATACATGATTGCCTAATTTTACAAGCTAATTTAGATGAACTTTTTAAATGGTGCAAACAAAATATGTTATTTTTGAACATTGAGAAATGTCAAGTAATTCGATTTTCCAGAACTCATTCTCAAATCTTACATGAATATAATTTAAATAATGTTAAATTAACACCAGTATCACAAATTCGCGACTTGGGAGTTATATTCGATTCAAACTTAACTTTCACAGCTCATATAGATGAAATAACTAATAAGGCTTTAAAGATGCTTGGCTTCCTTTGTAGAACCTTAACTGATTTTAAGTCCTTTGATTGCATGAAAACACTCTATATTTCATTAGTTAGAAATCAAGTGGAATATAATTCACCTATTTGGTCCCCTTTCTATAAAGTACACTCTAACAAAATAGAACGGGTTCAACACAAATTTCTTAGGTACTTAAATTTCAAGCTCAAAATCCCAATAGAAAACATTAATTATATAAGTTTGATGAATCGACTTAATTTAATTACGCTATGTGACAGAAGAATCATTTCAGATTTAATTTTATTATACAGAGTCATGAACAACCTAATTGACAGCCCTGCCATTGTTAGTACCATTAAACTCCATGTACCGACAAGGAATACTAGACAAAATATTACATTCCTTTGCAACACATACACAACCAACTATCAATCACACTCACTTACCAATAGGATGCATGATTTAGGCAACAAGTTTGGTGATATTGTAGATATATTCGCTGATTCCCTTTATAATCTAAAATGCATTTTAAACCAACACTTTGTGGAATCCTACAAATTATTGTAACGTGGGTGTAATATATTTAACGATTTGATGTGTTATTGTAATGTTTTATATTGTATTTTATTCTATGTTATTGTCAAATGTTATATTGTTTCAAATATTTCACGGTTTTACGCTATAATCTTCAAAAACTACCTTTATATTTTTTAAATGTTTTCATTTTTATAACTTTTGATTTAAATTCTATTTATGTTTAATCCTCGATATCTTAAATATTATTGTATAATCTACGTAAAAGCCCATATGGGCGTATAACAACAATAAATAAATATATAATAACAATAGATTAGCCCTTTCGTATCTAATTTCAATCTAAAAATAACGCCACCTAAAGGATAATTTCATAATACAGCTCCCCATCGTGATATAAATTTGTTGTACAAGCTTCTAAAAACGTACGCGAAACCAGCGAAGAGCGTTCATTTTGTGACAAAAGTGTTGTCGTAATTTGTCGCGTGACGTAGTTGTTTTGCTAGAAATAAATGTAAGATTTTATCAATAGGTACACGCCCGTCGCTTCGAAGGTATTTATAAGGTGCACATTAAAAAAATATATATTAATACAGCTGATTAAATTGTAAATGATAAAGTCTGCGAGAGCCCCTACCTAAAATATCTCTAATTGCCTCAAATTCGTGTTTCAAAAATCTTCATTGCTATTCTTTTAGCTTAAATTTGCTCCGTGCAGACCATTCTAAAGGTAAAAACGATGCATCTTCCGATTTTTCGACTGTGAGATGATGCACTCTCTTCTTGGTCAAGTTTTCTTAAACCGATATGTTTGGTTTATCTGTTAATTTTAAGGTTTACACGCCGTATCTAGATAATACTTGGTTGATGCTTGAAAAGAAAAAAAATAGTATAATATAATATGTATGCCCTGGAGATTGGTGATACATGTTGCATACGACGATTAGCTATATGCATCAATTTAAGCGAAATCTAAACACCCGAAGAGATTTTAGGTCACAAAGCATGCTGAGATATTTTTAACACATCGCTCTACAAACCATTTATTCAAACCTAGAGAAACAGGAGGCAGAAGAAGCAAAGAAATATGGCCGATTATCTACAGTCTAGAGCAGAGGTTCCCAAACTTTTTTTTTCTCGTAGACCACTTTCAAAATTTTACTGGTTTCGGTGGACCCCCTGCTGCAACATTTCTACCATATTCCCAAAACTCGACACGCGTTGTACTGAATATCTATCCTAATATTATAAAGAGGAAAGATTTGATTGTTTGTTTGTTTGCATTGAATAGGCTCCGAAACTACAGAACCGATTTTCAAAATTCTTTCACCAATAGAAAGTTACACTATCAGCAAGTAGCATAGGCTGTATGTAATGGTAAGCTCTGGCGTTATGAAATTTGTATAAATAAAAATGTGTGTGTTTCATATATTTTTGCATGAGGGAGGAAAGGTAGGGGGAAGGTGGGGTTCGTGGAGAGTGAAGAGACGAGGGAGGGGGAAGGCGGGGAAGGTAGAAGGGAACGGGGACGCACGGGAAAAGATAAGAAGGGAGAGTCAATTTATTTCTTTGAATGGCATAGAAACGCATGCCAGGAACCAGCTAGTTGAATATAAAGCTGGAATTGTGGTCTGTCACAACGGTGGGGAGGGGGCTATGTGATATGAGACGGGGGCGGGATGGGTCTCAATATGACCATTTTTCACCGAAATACTAGTGTACTGTCGTCTGCCTACATTGACAGGTAAAGCCAAGCCAACATTTTTATTCTTTACTATCGAAACCAGATAAATTTCCGTGTATTCTCACTTACAACTTGTGGACCCCCATTTTTTTATCGCGCCTACGTGGACCCCCGTCGAGTCTCCTGTGGACCCCTGGGTTCCACCTGGTCCACTTCGGGAATCATTGATCTAGTGCCTAGACTGATCAAGTTTCACAAGGGTCCTAAAACTAAATTTTTCACTGCTTTCCACAAAGTACAGTACTTTCATCATAGCAAAATGCTTGGGTTCAACAACCTCAATTCTTAAAGTTTACAATCTTCAATGAACAGCTTCTGTACTTTATTTAAATACGTGTTAGACCGAATACCTACATGCCTTCATTCCTTTCAACTTACACACATAATTAATCCTGCGAAAATTAGTATCTAGAATTTATTACTCTTGATAGCACATCTTTTTTACTGAGCTTTTCATATTAAATAGAGCTCAGATATTCTCGTTTTATTCTTCATCCCTAACGCGTATTTCATCAGGCTATAAGGAGAGTGTATCCAGCGAGGGATTCTGGTATCTTAGTGTCTTTATAACACCATTTCTCATCTCGAGTGCTTTTCTTTACGGACGTACATTTTAGCGAGGATCCATTGTGGTAATATGACTTAGCGGAAATTAATGGTACTTAAGGCTGTTTTAAAAAGTGGAGATAGGTTGATCTCGAGAATTTTCAATATTATTTTAAAAAATGCCAGGATTATTATGCTACAAAAACTAATACTTACGAAATTATTATACTGTCTTAGGTCAAAATATAATAAATTGCACAATAAGTGCAACTATCAAGAAAATAGTTTGAATCTTTCATTATTTCCTAGCAATCGTAAATCTTACATCCCTTATTTATCATTGCAGTGTAAATATTTGGTAAATATTATGCGGCCCGTAAAATCTTGACTTGTTACCACGGCATAAATATTATATGACCTGCGTAAATATACCAACGCTGAACCGGCGCGTAAGAATCTAATAATTAAGACGGTGAAGGCTTACTGGTTTATTTTGTTCAGTTGGTAGAATTAGACCCTTCTTCCAGGAGTACGCAAGCACTCGATGATTCAAGTATCTTGGCGACTACCTCCACACAACTCCGCGGAGGTTCACGCACAGGGACAAGTTGACAACATTTTTTAAACTCGGCGCCAGTCTCCAGTCTCCCAGTCTCCAGTCTCCGACGCCAGTCTCCCGCGACCAACGGGGCGCCACTCATGTCAAACATTTTGTTACAAAGCGTGTGCTTTAGATCAACGCTAGGAACAAAATAATCAACAAATAATTGGCTGTAGCAACTGTTTGATGGTGAGTGAAGTTATGAAAGCATTCTGGTGTCGACGTTTCGACAAGTCATCATTGGTTGATGGCGACGCGTGTCTCGCGATTTCAGTAGCGACGTGTACTCACTGTGCGCGATAAGTTGTTTGCGACGTGAGTATCGGATACTTATGTACCCCTATAGAATGATTTATTTTTATAGAAAAAGAACGTATAACTTAATCAAATAAGTTCTTGCGACAAAATAACAATTTTAGCCCTTTCCCTTATAGTTATGTATATCTATTTGAAATACGTTGTTTTGTATATTTAGGGGACGACGTAATTAAATTAGTTAGAATTGTGGTTTGATCTACTTGTTCAAAGCAAGTGTTTGTTTCGCCGCCAATTAAAGACAGGAAGTAGGTGTTAGTGATGTTTTGACTGCGGAAGGAAGTAGCCCATCAGAGCCGCCATGTTAGTAACTGGAAGTGTAACTCCATTCCATGTCACACGCAGGGTTCGGTTCCACATCCATCATACTTAAAGGTGAACTAGGTTTACTTGCATTATGTATCGTAAAATTCGAGCGTATAACTATTACGGAATGTCAACGACGGAGATTTGGAGATACACTTTATGATACAATGGAATCTGGCTATTGATATACATTTCCACTCTAATAGAAAATAGGCAATTTACCAGCATTAACATTTCGTTGGTCGTGCAGATATGTAGGAATAAATGGTAAAAATATATAACCCTATAATAACCCAACCTATTCAATCTATTATCAATAATAAGAATCGATAACAAATTGATTTCTATTCGTGTTTGGAATACCAAAAATATCATGAAAACCTTACAGGGAGATTGATTATTACATTCAAAATTTATTATATTGTTGCTTGATCGTAGTACACAAAATAATAACAATTTCTTATTTTCTGTTTTTCTCCTTTTTTATTACCCTCAAATTACAATATTTATTACCCAATTACTCAGTCAACAACCAATCTGAAATATGTCTTCTGTTTCCTCCGATAAATCCTTCTGTCAAAGCAACTCTTTTGCTTTGAATTTACAATTTAAAAAAATGGATCACAATTCAAATATCGAAGAAAATCTACATGGAAAGAACATTTTCCAATTTCGTTTTAGGAATATAATTGAACGAAGATTTAGTCAATACCCAAGATTTTTTATGAGAAATAAATCTTCAAGAATACGTTGGTAAGATTTTTGCAAGATTAACTATTGTATGTAAGCAAACGTACACCTACCTACATTTAATTTCAGAGTTCGATAGACAGCTTACTATCTGGGTTTCTACCATTCCTGCTTCAATGTTCACACGATAAAGTCAGACCGTTATTCCGTTATCTCAATTTTTTCCGAGTGTAAAGTACTATAAAATGCCAAGTACTATAAAATGCACATTTTTTCGCATTCTCCGAACAGCTTTACTAAGAAAACATGTAGGTATTGGATTGTTAAAAGGTTGATAGTCAATATTTTTTATCATCTAATTCTATCTGAAGAGTTACACGGTTTTCCATTTCGAGACATCAAAAATGTATTAATCATACTTGACAGCGGACTTTTAAATTCATTTCTCACTCAGAAGAAAGCTTTTCGTTCTTTTAATGAATTGAAAAAACTTTTATATTAGTACTCAGATATCGCGAGGGCGGAATTGAATTTCAGTAAATTATTAAATACGTAAACAGTATTTTCTTCCGCCCATTCCATTATTCTGTTCTGTTCAATAAAGGCATGATTGATTTAACAGTATTTGAAAGGGAATTCATTTTCGTAAATTGATAAAACATTGACGGTAAGAGATCTTTATTTTATTACGACTTCTTGCGATAAGAGATTATTTTGTACTTGACGTAATTTGATACCATAACAAAGTGTCCGACACCGCTAGAGTTAGATGATAAAGTCAATTTCCCTCGTAATAAATACTCAATTAAGTCAATTTTAACTTCCATCATAAACACATCTTCTAATGAACCTACCTAACCAAAGGGTATTTTAACCACGAGCGACTGCGCAATTTAAAACTTTTTTTCCGATTGCTCGACATTTTTGATGATAATTTTGAATATTTTCCGCCCAAATTAAAAAAAAATCTTACCTCCGAATATTAATATGGAGACATACAAACTGATTACAGTTCTATGTAGCCAACGAATTCAAATGTATTTTGTCGATTATTATAATATTAAAAATGTTAAATTACTTACAAATAAGGGAAAATTTGCCAAAATTGGCAGCAATGCAATCCGAGGTATTTTAAATAGTGCCATATTGTGGCAAATAGCGCTCCAGTGGTTGCCTTTTAATTCCCATTTGTCCCATTCCCAACTCCACGAATTCCACTCCAACGTTTTACTAGCCAGAAAAAGATGCGGAGCTGCCCTTCTGAATACTAAATTAAATTTTCTAAAATACAAGATTACGCATTTCTCAAATATTATATTTTTCAAAATTAAGTGTCATAGATTTAACTTTAAGACCACTGATTCCGAATTCCTTCCGGTTTATTTTTTATAATACATAACAAACTTAATTCCTTTAACACTTTAATTTTTAAACGCTTACACACGTTGTTTTTGAAGATAGTCTCTGTATATAAGCCGAGTTGAAAAAGTAATTAGATGTATGAATTCCATCGATAGAAAAAAGATCGCCAAGTGTACTCCGAATGTTATAAAAATCACATCTGGTTCTATTATTTAAGATGTTATGGGTTTGAAAAATTGTGACCGGAAAATGCAATAATAATAATAATAAAAAACGTTTATTCATCAATAGATTTTAAAAATAAATAAATAGTGTAAATCAGAATTCAAATAATGGGTAAGTTCACACATCACTCCTGTGAAAAGTCGTTAAAAGTGACAATTTTTTTTTATAAATTTGGTTAAATAGGTAACGTTAGGTTAGGTAATGGGCTATTTTTTTTCTTCTTCAGTTTTTTAATAACTTTTGGAAGAAGTGTCGAAATGCTAGTTTGTTGAGTTGTCATGGAACCGAAAAACTAATAGCATTTCTAAAACTAAGAAATTTGTCGGGAGATGTCATGCTTTATTAAATATTAGCGTGATCTCTCTAAAATTCGTATTTACATATTATCTCCCTTTCAAACAATCTTTTTCTTATTTTTGAACGCTTACTACGGAGCCTTAAAAGTATCCAGTACGTGCAAGCAATTTAATAAAATTGATTAGTTTCTTAACAGTCTCTAAATTGCATCGATTACTGTAGACCAATTACAGTAGACACTAGAGTCTAGTAGTGATACAGCTTCAGTTTTACATATTACATTAACGTATGTAGTTCCTACTGGCGCTGGTTAGTGATGCATATTATGTTTGGCTTCTGGCACTATTATGGCACTGTTTTGGTTAAACAAAGACAAGTGAACTGTTTATTTTCCATCGTCGCTTTGAGCCCCGTATTATCCCAGCGATTCTAGTGGCGTGCTCAATCATTTTGCGTCTTTCAAAGCCAGTTGGCAAGTAGTTTCTTATTTTCCTTCGAACCGAGCATATTATTCTTGCCTCAAGTATGTGGCTTACAGGCTCCTCTCCCCGCAAGGAGACTCAGGAGTGTATCCAAGAAATATTTATATATTAACGTTTTTTTCGCCGACCTCAAATATTTACCAACAGAGTGAAACCGCATAAAAATCTAGCGTAGAAAAATATTCTTTCTGGTCTGCTTGAATTTATGTTACGAGTATATTCAAGTGTTTGAACTACCCCCTTTCTGCCTCAATATAACAAAAATACTTTAACGCCTTATAACGATATGTATTTAAATGTTGAAAAATGTTATATTATTACCTTTACTCGTAAAATAAGACGAAAGGATTACGTATAGGTACTCCATTAATAATGTTCGCTTAAATGCAGTCACCACTATAAGAGATCTAGGAATCACTCTTGATTCAAAGTTTACGTTTAATGTACACATCAGTGATATCACAAATATTTGAGAATGATGGGATTCATACATAGAATATCTAAACCATTCAAAAATCCCCAATCCATTATAACCTAATACAACTCGTTGGTCAGAAGCATATTGAAATATGGGAGTGTTATCTGGAACCCACACTATTTAAAATCATTGAAACTGTACAAAAAACAATCCTAAGACTGTTATCATTTAAACTTGGATTACATGCCTCACTCCTATCTTACTCAACAATTTCATTTTACAACCCTGGAAAAAGAAGACAGTTTGCTGGCTTAATATGTTTATACAAAATTATTCATGATAAGCTCCAAACCATTGTCTGAGCAATATTCATATTAAAGTTCCTAATAGTCGTAATTTAAGGAGTCATAAAATATTCCATCTTGAATTATTTAAGGGGGGGGGGGTAAGGTTTTAAAACTCATTTTTCAAATTATTTTTTTTTTCTAAATGTACAATATGTTGAGTGTTGTGCCAAAATTTCAAGTAAATCGGATCAAAACTAACGAAGATACAGCATTTCAAGCGACCAGCCCTCTTGCTCTATTCAAGTATATTTCGAGTATAACAAAACTTTAAATTGATTTTCTGGCAAACAATGTTTTTTAGTCCGTGAACATCATTACTCAAAATTTACTTGAATGATCTTTTTGAAATTTTGCACACAACTTTAACACATAAATCAACAGGTAGTGACGGAGAGTTTATTTTTAACCATTTTTTTTCATTTTATAATAACAAATTCACCGAAAATTTTAGCAAAAATCGCATTTTTGACTTCAACATGCTGCAAAAAAAAAAAAAAATCAAAAAAAAAAACGCTTCGTCACTACCTGTAAAAACCTATTACCTTTTAAACCCATTTAATTTTTTTTGTTTCAAATGATTTGTCAACGAGTTGTGATATTCACCGCGAAACACTTTTTTTTTCGAAGCGCCTCCGGAGATTCGCTCTCACGGACTTATTTATTAATATTTTTAATTAAAATTTTTTTAAAGATATTTTAGATGTCAAACTATAAGGTATATTTAAAAGAAATAAGCCAACATTATTCATATCTCCAAAAAAAAATCTGGAAAATATGCCTTTTTTTCGCCTTTAAAACCTTACCCCCCCCCCCCCCCCCCTTTACAATATTGCATACTTCAATCCACTGTCTCGAATGCGTCTTCTATATAATACCATTAAATGTGACCATGTAGATATCTACGCAAACAATCTCACATATTTCACAAAACAAATTATCAAACTCCTACTATGACACTTCGTGGAGAACAGTTACGTAGCTGCTTTATTGTCATACCCTTTCTTTCTTTCTTTTTTCTCTTTCTCTGCAGGTTATGTATTATATTTGACACTACTATGTTTTATATTTCATTTTGATTATCATTATTTCTGTTATCACTACAAGCATTTCCGTCTACTAACAACTAATCATTGATTACTCATTGTGAACAATTGGAGTGTTAATATCTATGTACATCCCAACGGCAATTCTATTGTTGTAATAATTGTTAACACTCTGTAAATGTTCCAAACAATAAATAAATGATGTGTGTTTTGGAATTATTGCCAAGTAAGTTCTTGTTTTTCTGTTGCCCTCTCTTATTGAAGGCTGGCATATTCATGGAAATATTCACCCTCTGTTATGTCTCTTTATTTCCAATAGTAAGACATCTTAGGATGTGTTGGGTATCTTCCAAATAAATTATAGGTTCGTGTGATTACTAGTTGATTTATTTGGTTATCGTAAATATTAACAATTAATATCAAACTGGACAGGCGTCCTTACTAGACTAGTCCTTAAATAGTTCTGCCGCTGCGGCGAATGAACTGTAGGAGCTAATCTCGCCGATCCCTTTGGCCGTCGTCGTAATCGTTCGTACCTAAGACACGAACGACGATAGATGGTACTCTTCTGATCCTACTCAATTGCCGCCTGTTGTGCTGTAGCAGAACTTCGTATTACAAACTAAGCTACTGACATCTATTGAATGACGCTGAAACTACATGAATAATCAACACAGTACACACTACAAGCTATAGGTACTCCACTGTGAGGAGGGTTAAGTAATATGAAACTAATGTTTTTTTCTCTTGTTTTAGGTAAGCTTCTTCAACTACATTCCCTGTTTCTGTTTTCTGGTGCGGCAGGTAAGTATTTGATCAATGTACTTACACTATGAATATCGTTAAAAATGTGCAGAAGTTTTTTCTAATTCTGATAATAAAAATGTGATATTTTAATATTTTCATTAATAATTATTGATTTAAAACCGCACATTCTGAAACGGTTCCAGGTGGCTACAACGTCATTCCAACGTAGAAAACGCTATTGGCTCGCAATACACCTGTTACTGACGTTGGCCTGTGACGTCAACAAAGCCATACTCACGAACGAAAACGAACACGTCATTTTGGCGGCATAACGAAAATGGCACTTTTTAAATATTTTTATTTTTTTTCATTTTTCTGCAACTAAATGCAAATGGTTTAAAAAAACTTTTGGAGCCGGTTCTACTCTTCGACACATTCTACAAGGCATAAACAGCTGATATTAACCCCTAGCAAATGATTATTTTTTCATGCTTGTCCTATATCTAACTTGACTTTGGGTTCGATTTACTCAATCTCATTTATTTGGGAGGCCGCCGCTGCCCCGGGAACCATTTATTAGATAATTAATAGCCCTGCCATAGGTCACCCCAAGTGGTTCGCTAAGTTTGGTGACGTAGCAGGGGTGCCCGGGTTCATGGGGTGAGTTTTGTCTAGGTCTTGGCGGTGCATGCATTTACCCACCAACTGCATGGCGGGCCAGATCGGAAGGGACTGGTTGGGGAGACCTCTACAGCCGGACTTTCTTGACCCATCGCTTTAAACCGCAGTGGGAGGAATGGATTCATACGTCCTTCATTCCTGGACACGCTGACCCCCAGATTCCTACCCACCCTTCGTACCTTGTACGTTTCCTTCCCAGAACTTCCTCTCCTTCCTTTCCCTAAAAATACCCCAAAGAAGACAGGCGCCGAGGGAATTTGTTTTCTTCAGGACTCCAAATGTGATTTACATTCAGCAGTTTCCCCACTTGTACTACGAATTTCCGGACAACGTGTATAAACTATTATACGCATCAACTTTACTGGATAACCAACACCTCTGCCATAGGTCATCTCGAGTGGTTCGCTACGTTTGGTGATTTAGCAGCGGTGCCCGGTTTCATGGTGTGAGGTTTGTAGGTCTTGGAGGCGGATGACCAGGACAGTGAACCCCAGATTCCTACCCACCCCTTAAACCCCTTGAACTCTCCTCCCCTTCCTTTCCTCAAAAAACCCTCAACACAGCATCCCCAAAGATGACACAGGCCCTTAGGGAAATTATTTTCCTTAGGGCCTCCTGTGTGGAGCCCATGTAAAAAAAATAAATAAACAAAAATGTTAAATGTCATACGTAAATGAGGATGTTTAACTTTTCAAACGCGATTATTTACTACGTAAGTAGTTTCATGAACTTTTTTGGCAATTTAGACAGCACCCCGCGGCTAAATGCATGCCATGAAAACATTTTTAACGTAAGGCAAACCTGTTCTAATTTCACAAAAGGAATCTAGTTTTTGTGTTAAGTTGGCTTTTATGGAAGCCGACGTAATGAGAAGGTCTCATTTCAGATTGTTTGTCATTTTTATTACCGAATACGGACACATTTTTGAATAATTAAATGCTTTAATTTCCATATTTAACGGACACGCCATGGGCAGAGACGAGTAGAGCTGGGAATTAAAACGTTCGAGTAATTGAGGGCTTCAGTTTTTGTGTTCATTTCAGAAAAGCGTCACAATATTTTTATTTTACAAAACAAGCAAAATTTTGTATTTCATCAATCGTCTTTACAGCAGAGTTCACCATTGAAGTTTTTCAAAATAAACACAAAAGGAATGCATCATTGAAAAAGAAGATAATATACTAATAAACATTGAGGCAGTATCTAGTCCAGAAAATATTTTTATTGCATATTTCCATAAACATTCAAAAATATCTCCTAAAAAGGATTTTTCGAAATTCGCATTATTTTAAAAGTTATACCATTTTAATAGATTATGTCGGTTTAGACAGAATCTAACCAAAATCTAAATAGTACAAAATTTTTAACGCATTTTTCTCCAAACTACTTTTTTCGGGACGGTTGACACGATATCTCAAGTTCTACTAAACCAATTTACTTGAAATTTTGTGTGAAGTGTAAGCTTTCTCTATACATTACTCTATCGCATGAACTATAACAAAATTTTAATTTTTACTATTCTTAAAAAAATTCGGAAAAGTAAAAAAAACTGTTAAAAAAAATTATTTTTTATTTCAGACAGCCGCCATTTTGCGAAAAAAAAATATGACTTCTCCGAGGTTCATACCATAGCAGAATTTGTTTGGATTAAAATTTAATTTGCTTTTTTTTTCAAATTACTAGGAGGGTTGCAATCGTGTCAACCAGGGCGCGCCATATTTTTGAGACCGCCCATTTCAATAATACCCCGTAACTTTATATATATATATATTTTTTTTTTTCGTTTGATTTTATTTTATATGTATTCTTTTATGTTTAATAAATATTTTGTAAAATAATTTATGTTTAGTAAATATTTTGTAAAATAATGGCTACAAAAATATATATATATATTTTTTTAAAACACCTACAATTCATGCATCTACTAGACTAGAATACCCCCTTAAAGAAAATATGAAAAATTAAAAGCCAACGATCGCAACCGGGACTCGAATCCAGGATACCTTACCGGGACAAGCGGCTTAATTAATTCGGCCGCTGAGACCTCTTACATTTAAGTCAAATCAAAAAGTCACTTTTAGAAAAAGATCAATAGGTAAATACTAATTTGCTTTGAGTAGTGCGTTCGAAGGACTCAAAAAACCAATACATGATTTTTAGAAGCCTCAAAATACAACATTCCTTCGAAATCGAACACTTACTTCTTTACAAAAATCCAGACTCTTTGTGTTTTTGATCAAAGCAAAGATAAGGAATGAACTATAATATGGCGTATTGTTCCTATTTCCACGGTGAAATGAATATTTCACAGCTCAAATAACAAATAAATAGTTCTTAGCTATAAAAAAAATTGCAACCTAGAAAAACGTTACACATTATAGTTGATGTAGTTTCTGCATGTAGTCATAGATAGTAAAGTCATACTTTGACGTAGTCATAGTGAAGACTAGCACAGACTCCTGAAAAAAGTTAAAATCGCTACAAAATAATTTCTAAACTCCAGATTTGTTAAAAAAATCACCATTGTTCTTGTTATTAAATATGAAATTTTTAAATGTTTTATTAGTGTAAAAAGCTGGTTGGATATTATGTGGCAAGTTTTAATTATTACATTCGAAGGGTTGTTGCTTAAAAATACTATTTTTCTCCAATTATTTTCGTTGTCAAATACGTGTGGATAAACAAAAGATCCAACAAAATTTTTCTTATATATTTTTTTAATGATATATTTAAGTAACTAATCACCTCTCCCTTTAATATTTTGTCTATGCTTCTTTGTTGTTTTGTTGACGAAGAAAACGTAGTTTTCGAAACATGTTGATAATATTTATTATGTAGTTGTGATTTTACAAAGTTATTTGTTTTAATTTAATTAAAAGTGACGCCACAAAGTTTGAAGAAATGAGTCATAGTTTGCTATTTTAAAGTAAAAAGTTAATTAGCGATTAGTTACTTTGTAAATATTGTGTAAGATCATCATCATACATTGCTCAAAACTTTGATCGATTCATTCATTATCAAGTTTCTCAGAAGGGAAGTGTGTGAGTACCCACTTTAATACGAAAATTTGTCACATTTCATGTGTACGTATTGTTTGGCAATGACGAACCATATCGTAATTTCGTCATATCAAAAACCTTGGAATAGACTTATCAATGAAATATTAACCATTTTATCGATTCCCCGCTTTGGTTACACTGTGCTAGTTTTGTGAAGTTTATTTTTAACTTGAAAAAGCCGAATGCAAACTTCAGTCTAAAATCAACATGATTTAGTCAGAGAAGTCTAGTTTATTCGCGTAAACTGTGTTATTCCCACACAGTGGGTTAATTCACAGAAACTGAGTGTTTCACATCCTTTGCGTGCTATCATTTAATAAACCTAAAATTTAAAATTAACAATACATTGAGTGAACCCACCTATTCAGAATTTGGAATTCCTCAAGGGACAGTGTTAGGTCCAATATTGTTTATCATTTACGTGAATGAAATGCTTACAATACCGAAAATTGGAAAAATCATATCTTTCGCTGACGACACAGTCTTAATCATAGAAAAAAAAACTTGGGATGAAGCCTACCGAACCGCAAATGTAGAAATAAACAACTTAAAACAATGGCTGGATGACAACTATCTTTCCTTAAACTCTGACAAAACTTACTTCATGACATTTACACTATCAGACAAATTCCTTCCAATTATAAATTCCAATATAACTATTCATAGCTCTTGTAAAAATTATACTGACAACTGCAACTCATCTAAATGCACAAAAATTTCAAAAAAGAACTACATTAAATATTTAGGCATAATAATAGACCAACATATTAAATGGACAGAACATATTGCACAAACTATAAACAGAATACGTAAACTTTTTTACGTATTCCTCAAACTAAGAAATATACTTCATAAATCTATACTACTGAAGGTTTACTATGCATTAGCCCAATCAGTTCTGCAATACGGAATAATAGGTTGGGGAGGAGCGTATAAAACCAACTTAGCCCCACTTGAAATAGTACATAGAAGACTTATCAAAATTATACTAAAAAAACCTTTAGACTATTCAACTCAAAAAATATTCGAAGAATTCAAAGTTTTACAAATAAACAGAATCTATCAAAAAAATGCATTACTCCAAATCCATAAAGACAAACTAACAATAAATTCATTTAGCACCAGGCCGAGAACAACAGGACAAATAATAATCCCTAAACTTAATACTACAACGGCCCAACACCACTACACATACTCAGCCATAAAATGCTTTAACGAACTCCCTAAAGATATTCAATCCGAAAAAAATTATAAAATTTTTAAGAAAAAAATTAAAATACATTTCACCAGTAGGTAATTTCATGTTTGTGTTATATTACGCCCACTTATATTTTCAATGTGTACACAGGTTTTATATTTTATAATTTAATTTAAAAAAAAAAAGTTTCTTCCTGAAATAGTGCACAGGTATATAATTTTACATACATGTTGTTTTTATTTTATTTTTTCATAAATACGCTCATGGTAGCATCAATTAAACATACATCAAAATATCAATTGTGTTAGTACTCCCTCCCTAAACACGAGAAATTCTCAATTAGAGAGGTATTATTACCACCATTAAAAAATATTTGCATTACATGTACATAATTAAAAAAATAATTGTACTTATACCTAACTTTGTAAAATTGTAAAAATGGAATAAATAAATAAATAAAAATAAAAAAAAAAAAAAAAACCGTGACGTATTCAAGCCACTTCGTGTCGCTTAAAAATAAAATGATTTCTCGTGTTCGACAACTCGTTCAAGGTATAATATGACCTGTTTACCAAAATGTTTTCGACCTGCTTTGTCCGTAAGATATTTGTTTAAAGCTCGCCACATTCCATGTTTACCAACTTTTCAGTTTTCCTCACAATTCTGGGGTCAAGGTCCTTCAGACTTTACAATTACCGGACTGGAAAAATTTTCAGACTAATTTATAGCAGATTTTTAGTGGTGATGTCCCATTTTGTCTTTTCTATTCCTTCATAAACCGACGTTTTCGGTGAGAATCTTAAATCAAATCTAATTTTTGACAATATTTTTTGTTATTTTTTAATAAATAAGAGGAGTCTGTGTTTCTTCCCTCCTACAACATGAGTCTCTTCAAGACCCAGGTTCATTCCTTACGTTTCACAAAAAGACCCTCCATTTGCAGCAATCCAAAAGATTCCGGTTCAACTAACGGAAGGAATTGTCCTGAACCTTAAAATAAATTATTTTTTCGTTAACTAGGGGGGATTTCGGTTCTACTTTGGGATAAGAAATTAACCTTAATAAGATCGACTTTTTCGTTTACTAGTTACGATTCTGGTTCTACTAAGGGAAAGGAATTGTCTTTAGCCTTAAAATTAACGTCTTCTCCGTTAAGTAGGGGCGTTTCTGATTCTAGTTAGGGAAAGAAATTGTCCTTAACCTAAACGTCTTATTCGTTAACTAGGGGTTAATCCGGTTCTATTTGGGAAAGTAAGTGTCTTTAACCTTAAAAAGAACGCTTTTTTCAATCGAGGAGCGATACTGCTTCTATTTGTGGAAAGGAATTGTCCCTAACCTTAAAATTAACGACTTCCTCGTTAACTAGGGGTGATCCCGATTCTAATTAGATAGAGCTTAGAAAGTAACATATGTACACCCTTAAGGTGACTGTTCATTTTACTATTTTTACTTTTATAATTATTATTGCTATCCATTCTTTCCCCCTCTCATCCATACCTATTTTATTCCGCCTTGCAACATTCCATAATAAAGTCTGCCGTAGTCCCACTGCTTTTGGACCATTTTCGCACAGTGTACCTATTATTTAGGGCTACACAAAAAGATTATTATTCATAACTTATGTATATGGTAACCATTCGCTCTTCATGTTTGTGACTTACTCATAAAATTTGAATGAGCTTCCTTTGTATACTGGTAATAGATTTCTTGTAAACTTATTACGATTTCTGAGATTCAATCTTGTATCTAAACTTCATTGGCTTCTTTTGAGAGTAAAAAATGCGATCTTTACCTGCTAGATTATTATTTGATCGCGTGGAATTTCCTGTCCACATAATTTAAGATGCGGTTCGCGGTCTCGTCAGACCAATTCCAGGAAGGAATTTGCCCTTTACTTCTATAAGTAACTCAGATCACCCAGAGGGTATTGCCGAAGGCTTTTGATTCCATTAATCCGTGGAGGCCTTTGTTCCATTTCCCAGAAACCTTTTTTGTCCTTGGCTAAAACACGATTTGGGTCGTGCCCGGATTATGTCAAAATATTTGCTATTACCTGTGACGATTCTAGATTAAATTATGTTTATTAGCTAATAATATGTAGAAAAACTATACAATACACGGTGTTAAGAGACTTACGCTTTAACCGGTGATTCCTGAGCTTATTTGGAGAAAAAAGTAAAAATAATGTAGATGACTTTTTTCCTTTTTTTCATTATTATGCCGTGTTGAGTTACCTCCTTCTTTAGCCAATGTTTCGGACAGCGTTACAGTGTCCATCATCAGGGCAGTTTTGTCGATGATGGACACTGTAACGCTGTCCGAAACGTTGGCTAAAGAAGGAGGTAGCGCAACACGGCATAATACCCCGAAAACAAATAATGAAAATCTAAAAACGTGTCAAGATGACATTTGGTCTCCGGTGAATTTTTTTTTCAACTAAAAACATTGAAAAAATCATTAGGTTTCCGACCGGATAGATAGACGTGGTCTGGTCGGTGTTCGGCGATTAATATAAATTATATTAATAATTTTAATTAATAAGCATAATTTAAAAAAAAATCAATAAATAACATGTGACCGGAGATCAAAATTTCATTCTTGTTTTTACTCCAAATAATGCCAGGAATCACTGGAGCCAGTGAGGCAGTTGGAATATTTTTTGGGGCCGGAGGTATTGGGGAGGGGAAAGAGATGGGAAGAGAAAGGTGATAAAGTGCACGGCTATTCAGGTTTAGTCAACAAACACAGCTAAAGCCATTTCAAGCAAAGTTTTAATTCTGAATGGTGGTATTTCACCAGTGCAATACTAATCCACCACACCACGGGCATGTGCCTAGTATGGTGGTCGAAAAATCTCCGATTCATGTAACAAACAATTCAAAGAATAAAGAAACTTAAAAAAAAATATATTATCTTACACTCTAGTAATATTATGGTAGTTATTGGAATCATTTTGAAACGTTTTGTTAAGGTTCAAGATTGATGTTTGCATTGCGAGAAGAAATTAAAACGGAGTAGGTACTTCAAAATGAAGGTTTTGGGCTAAAATCTGAATAACTGAAAAACAGTTTAGCACCAGCCATAAACCTTTAGATCCAGATAATTCTTGAATACCTCCTTTTATTTTTTGTCTTATATTTTGGTACTAAAAGAGTACGCGATGTAATATTTTACGAGTACTGTAATATACTCCCAATGAGTTGGATAAAAAACTGGAGGACAGCATCATAAAAGCTTTTTAAATTAAAATAGAAACAGCAATAATATATTTCACACATTAAAAACCTTTACCTATTAAGAAACATAAATTCATCGTCGCCTTTTATATTTTATTCCTGAACTGGTAAAAATATACCTGCATGAAGGGTTAAAAGGTTTTCTTTCCGCAGGTGGTTTCAAATAATAAGTGGATAATAATAATTGGATTGTCCGCTCCTTTTTCGGCCCAAATGTTTAATAAAGTACATCCGTATCTACATTCTTTAAAGTAGACATTAAAAATTCCTATTATTTTAGTTATTTTTTGTTGTTATGTTATATTTCTACCTTTGTCGTAATGTCGTCGTGCAATTTCATGATTATGTAGAACCTTAATAACATTATTGGATTTTCATATCGCGGGTAAACGAATATTTTTTTTTTTTTAAATTTAATGAGAACAAACAACTTTGTGTACACCACTATTTACACCATTATTTGTTCTCATTAAATTAACAATGACGCCACAAAGTGAATTTGCGAAGTTTGAAGAAAGAATATCTTTTTGTTGGATTTTCCTTTATCATTAGAGAATATGTTTAATTTTAATATAATGCGTAATTTATACATCGTCGATTTGTGGTTTCATCGTAACAATTAATTCTGAATCAATTCGTTTCGAGTATTCATTAGAATTAATTAATACTAAGTGACAAGCTCAAATACGGGGGCTCCATCGCAGCCAGAGTGAAGTTAGCCTCTCAAAAACTGGGCGTGCTGTACAAGGCCCGCAGATACTTTAACAGTACACAACTGCTAACTAACTGGAACGATTTGCCGGCCTCTGTATTTCCTCCTTCCTACAACATGGGTCTCTTCAAGACCAATATTCGTTCCTTCCTATCCTCAAAAAGACCCTCCACACAGCATCTCAGATGACATAGGCCCTGAGGGAAATTATTTTCCTGTGGGGTTAATGCCAGCGCCCTTGAGGTGATTTTTCACAAAAACGGCGCTATATAAATCATCCAAATATTATTATTATTATTAATATTAAAAAAAAAAATCCAAACTTAATCCAATCCATAGGTGGGCGGTAACGCCCCCTTGTGGGCGTTTGAGATTTTCAGGGGGGCAGTAGAAGACCCAAAGAAAATTAGGCGTTATTGAGAGGGCACAGTGAGGGCGTGGGCAGATTAAAATTCTATCATTTATACAAGAAATTATTACTATTTCATGTGACCAAAGTAAATAATCCCATGGGCGCATAAAATAGCAAAATGTGTGTATAAAATACATAACATGTACACACATAGCTCAGATATATTAATGGACACAGAAGTCACCGACGTAGTGATAAAATCTCACCCCCCCCCCCCCCCCCCCCCACCCATAACAAGTTGTGATAAATATTATCGTGGCAAAAGCTGGTTCAGATTCGCGGCAGATATTAAGTAAAAAAAATATTCTCAAAGTGGGCGGTGGGCAAAATAAGGTTGAGAATCTGATCTAATCTAACAATAGATAACAAAATTGAGACTTTTTGCAATACTTAATATTTAATGTATTGTTTTTAAATTGTAAATTTTTTTTTAAATATATTTAAAATTATTATAATTCACTCGCACAGGATTTGCCTTCTTAGGATTTTTAGTTTACAAATATTTTTTGTACTTCCTTGGAGATTTAGTATATTTTTTTTATATTCGTTTTATAACTCTTTATTTTACAAATATTTTCCAGTATAACAAAAAAAACTAATAAACAGGGACTTATGCCAAAAACAAATTTTCTTTCAAATTTAAACAGTAGTTCATTTCTGAACAATCTAACAATTATTAATTTAATTTTTTATGAGAAAACTCTCTTTTTATAACTTTTGAAGGTTATTCCCATCAACGTAATATATCATTGAAGAAGAAGATAACACTTATAATCTAAATGAAAATATGAAAGAAAACAAGACACAGAAAAACAGAAAAAAACAATGGTCGCAACTGGGACTCGAACCCAGACCTCTCGTCTAACCGGGACGGCGCGTTTTCCAATTTCGCTATTGCCACCTTCTGTCAAACCGTCATATTTGTCAATTTCATATTTCAAATATTTAGAATCATTAATATTATCTTCAACTAGTTCTTTTTCCATATTATAGGCAACTACTCTTTTTATTGGAAACAATCATTCAAAGAATTGGTTTGTAACCTGAATAGCGTCTCGGATAAATGTATCCGAATTTATTCATATGGAACTATTGACTTTATGAAAGTCTAAATGAATATTCAATTTTTTATGAGAAAACTCTCTTTTTATAACTTTTGAAGGTTATTCCCATCAACGTAATATATCATTGAAGAAGAAGATAACACTTATAATCTAAATGAAAATATGAAAGAAAACAAGACACAGAAAAACAGAAAAAAACAATGGTCGCAACTGGGACTCGAACCCAGACCTCTCGTCTAACCGGGACGGCGCGTTTTCCAATTTCGCTATTGCCACCTTCTGTCAAACCGTCATATTTGTCAATCTCATATTTCAAATATTTAGAATCGTTAATATTATCTTCAACCGGTTAGACGAGAGGTCTGGGTTCGAGTCCCAGTTGCGACTATTGTTTTTTTCTGTTTTTCTGTGTCTTGTTTTCTTTCATATTTTCATTTAGATTATAAGTGTTATCTTCTTCTTCAATGATATATTACGTTGATGGGAATAACCTTCAAAAGTTATAAAAAGAGAGTTTTCTCATAAAAAATTGAATATTCATTTAGACTTTCATAAAGTCAATAGTTCCATATGAATAAATTCGGATACATTTATCCGAGACGCTATTCAGGTTACAAACCAATTCTTTGAATGATTGTTTCCAATAAAAAGAGTAGTTGCCTATAATATGGAAAAAGAACTAGTTGAAGATAATATTAATGATTCTAAATATTTGAAATATGAGATTGACAAATATGACGGTTTGACAGAAGGTGGCAATAGCGAAATTGGAAAACGCGCCGTCCCGGTTAGACGAGAGGTCTGGGTTCGAGTCCCAGTTGCGACCATTGTTTTTTTTCTGTTTTTCTGTGTCTTGTTTTCTTTCATATTTTCATTTAGATTATAAGTGTTATCTTCTTCTTCAATGAATTATTTATTTATTTATTTATAAATAAACGCCCTTTTTCGGGGCTTTTACATATATAGCATAGAAAAAACATTTTCTTGTACATAACTGAATTGCCTCAATAACAATATTTTATATTTATTCAAAGATAAATTGAAGATGTCCACTGACTTGGTATAATTGTTTCCCTCCATTAGTATTCTGGGCAAAGAGGAATACATATGGTAGTAAAAACATTATAATTATTTTATTTGTCTAGTGTCATCTGTGAATGTCCGTAAAATAAAACCACATCCTTATTAGGTATATTTATTTATTTTATTGATTACTGTGGCATACATCGAGAATATATTATCTCTAACTACACAATTATGTTATAATCCCTTGTATTACGTTTGAACGGAAATGTGGGCAATTTGCTTTTTTCCTCAGTCGTTCCTAGGAATGTCTAGAATGAATGTGTAGAACCATGGTAGTCATGATTAAACCTTGATACATAAAAGAAACATCCAACGATAGCAGTGAAGACAGCTAATCACACAATCAAATAACCATAAAACTTCCCGCAGTGGAAAAAATCTCTGGGAGTTATTTCAAGAGCCGTTTCGCTTCTTGTCGCTGTATTTTGTCCGTCTCGGAACGAGGCTAATAATGCTAACAGAATCATTTTTAACTCGTTATTACTACCTAATAACTACAGTACCTAACCCGACTACTCCGAACGGAAGTCTGACGCCGCCATTACGAATTACGTTGCCTTTATCATGATTGGTTTTTGGGTTATTATGCCTTTTTGCGCTTCCTTCTTCTTCAACCAAAGTTTTGAGCAGAGAACAGTGTCCATCATCAGGGCAGGTACGTAGATTATGGTGAAATTTGCAGAAATGATCTGCATTTAGTTTTGGTGTAGCTAATACCGGATTATTTTAGCGGCGTTAGTGATACGGAATTTGGATGAAGCGGAAATTACGCATTAGCACCTGTGAAGCATCACACTGCGCTCATTGGCCGATTTGATTATGTTGTCACTTTTAAAGGCATTGGTTGAGATATAAATCGGAAATGACGCTAGGTCCTAGGTGTGCGCTCATTGGCTGCTTTGATTATGACCTCACTTTTCAAGGCTTGAGATTGTTTTGGTAAAGTTTCGCTTCTACCGTGTGTGAACTGCACTCGTGTGTGGTTTGGTATATTTATGCTGCACTCGAATTTTTTTATATGAACTCACACAGGAGGCCTTGAGGAAAATAATTTTCATTCAGTCATTTATAGATGCTGTGTTGAGGGTCTTTTTGTGGAAAGGAAGGAGTGGACCTGGGTCTTGAAGAGACTCTTGATGTAGGAGGGTGGAAATATAAATCGTCCTACAGTCGAGCTGATGAACTCAAGAACGACCCGTTCTCATGTGATAAATATCAATTGTATACATAAATACTTGTCACACATAATCATAAGCACGTCAACACCTCAGCACAGGTTCTCCCAGTGAGGTGTTCACGAAACATACAATATTACCCACACACAGTTTTACCTTCTCAAACCTACCTTACACACAACATAATACTAAAAAAAAAAAAAAAATCTTTTTGCTTACTGATACTGAAAATTAACGTTTTGTACTCCTATGTAAACCTCTGTAATCAATTGTAAAATTGTGTATTCAAGAATAGACATAAATAAAAAAAATAAAAAATAAAAAAAAAAAAACAAATGTTGGGCAGGCATTTAGCGTGTTTCCCGACTGTGATGCCACGAACTATTTATTAAACCTAGCCCCGTCGTCCATCTTATTTTTATTACTTCAAGTTTGATACAAACGTGATGATTTTTTTCCTTCAATTATGCAAGTCGAGTTTCTTTGTAAAAACTGAAAACCCATTGGGCGTACATATTGCATCAAATAATAAAAACCGCTAGGTTCGTCTTTCTAGCACGTAGAAACGTTCTAAAGGTGTCCTTTTTATATTAAGGTTTTTGTTTTCAGTAGAGCAATACAAACAGTTTGTACCGTACTGAAAGCGGTAAGAATTAACCTTTAAAGTGGTTAACAGTGACTCAGAAATTAGCAGAGAAGCGTTTGACCTTTCGCTTCTTTTCTTTATCCTGTTTTCATCGCTCCAAAGTTTGGAAAATAAGATAATGTAAAACTTACTTCGGTCAATATTAAATATTCAACCGCTTGAAAACGGTAAATATTTGTAAAACACCCCCTTATTTTCTACAATTTCAAATATTAACAGTGGGTCAAATCCCAGCGCTGTAAAGAATGGGAAAGGGCACCTGGAATGAGGCAATCCAAACTACTCGTAAAAGGACCAGACCCTAGACGAACCAGGAAACCAATCGATATGGAGGGAACTGGTAGGACTACTAACGGGACGCTGCCATCTCTGAAGACACATGCAGATATTGGGAGTGCAAAAACACCAATAGATGCAGGAAATGTGAAGAGGATGAAGAGACTCCAATTCACCTACGGTGCCAATGTCCTGCCCTGGTGGGAACTAGGCTCAGATACCTGGGGAGACATAGACCCAGAACCAGAAGACATAGCCACGTATTCAATGACAACTCTTGTGTACTTTATTAAAGGGACTGGGTTGTTATTAAAGAATTGAGGTAAAATGGAAGATAGCATATTGGGCCTGTGGCCTAAGTGCTCACGGGAACTACTTGTAAACCGTCTCCGCCTTAAAAAAAAATAAAATAATACGTATTTCACCGGTCAGTGGGTGAATTGACAAACGCTTTGGTTTCCCATCCAAGCGTCGTTGGTTCAATTTCAAGTCCTCCTTGTTTGCACAAGTAATATTTTCCGCTTAAACCTAATGATAATAGTAATTTTTCAAATATTGTTGGCTTTTTCATAATCCGGGAATGTTTACAGGCATTTCTTTAAAATAAACTCTGTTTTAACCACCTTAAACATTTCTTTCACCGAAGTCCTACAGCACATACTCCATCATATATAGTTTTGTGGTACCGAATTTGTGATATTGTCGAAACTATTACTCTGTACTTTCGGTACATTAGGAATTGTTTCCTTAAACTGCCACAGCAATGCGCAATCTGGGCCAAAATATGACCTCATTATTTTGATTGCATAATACAAAGTCTAAACATCGCGCAGTTTTCATTGTTCCACTTGTAAAACATTGTAATACATCAGCAATATAATAGTCATAATTATTTTTCTTCAAGCAATGACACATCTGCAATCTGCATAACTCACGAGCGTTGCACTATATAATTTTCTTCGTCATAATAAAATAATCGATATTAAAAAATAAAAAATAAATTCACCCTAGACTTGCAGAAAAGTCAATAGATGTCGCACATTAAAATTTAAATTGATATATTTATCCATGACGCTATCTAGATTGCACGGCCACCCCCTCGACCACCGATACCGGGGGTGCGATTTGTACAGGGTTAGCAGTTGTGTTCTATT
This sequence comes from Glyphotaelius pellucidus, assembly GCA_936435175.1. NCBI lineage: Eukaryota > Metazoa > Arthropoda > Insecta > Trichoptera > Limnephilidae > Glyphotaelius > Glyphotaelius pellucidus. Next base: position 25,294,910 of record OW386551.1, read on the forward strand.
AAAGTATCTGCGGGCCCTGTACAGTACACCTAGTTGTAACATTAATAGGAAATTTTAATCGAGTTTTGCACAGTAAAATATTTACTGCAGCGTTTAAAGTGAGCACTACCGTCCCTTTATTTTATGATTTGATAAAATTGTGGGAAAATCAGAATTTAATGTTGATACTCAAAATGATTTTATATCGAATTAGTACCCGGCTTCGGCCAAGTTTCAACAATAAATTTTTTCTATTTAAAAATTGACAGAAATGTTTTATTGTCTTATATTATTACGGTTAACACGATATTTATAAGTTCCACTGCTTATGTTGCAAATGAAAATGCTCACTGCGAGCTGAAAATAGCAAAAAATCCACACAGAAAATGCGAATTCTTGATGCAATATATCACCGTTCGAAAATTATTTTTGCTTCTTCAGCACGTGGATTTTCTACTTTATGCTAATGACAGACTTAGCTATAAAAGCGCCAGCTTTTTTTGGCTTGGCCTAATTCAGTACACCGCTCGCCATACATTTCCATTGGGAATGTGTATATAGCCCACAAGCGTATTAAGAATTAACTTGCATGTATGACTTGTTATCAAAACAATGTTTTTTTATTCGTTTCTAACAGTATAAGTAAATTAACTGTCTGTCACAACAGAAATAAAACTGCATCTGCTTGTGGTGTTAATAATAATTTTTGATGATCAATGTTTGCTATTTTCATCTCTTATCATGCTAACGAAGGTAACGTCATCAGTGTAATCGTCCTTATCAGTTCTAAGCCTACCTACGCATGTAGTATGGGAAATCCTTCCAACTGGTACCACCACGAACGTTAGTATGGGCTAGGGTGGGTCACAACTGTACGGGGAAAAAAAATCTTATTTGATTTGTCTAATAGTGATAAAAGGGTGTTAAATGGAGATATAAAATCACGTAATTTTTATAATAATATTTAGATATCATCTTCCTCCGGATTGACTTGGAAATTTCACATAATAGATAAAAACCCACACTTGTTAAATCTTTGAAAAATGTTTTTTTTTTTTTTTTTTTTTTTTTTTTTTTAAACTTATTTATTTATTTTATAAATCAACAATCCAGTCCCGCTAAGCCAATTGCAATTGGCTTGACAGCAGGTGCTTATAATTCCTTACAAATATATTTAAAGTTATAGTTTACATCTTTTATCTACAGTTAAACATTTTTTCAAAGATTTTATCAAGTATCAAAATAAATATTCTTTTTCCAATAACCAATTTTTCACCATATATTTAACCTTATTCATAGAATTATGTTGCTTTATATTGTCAGGTAATAAATTAAATATCTTCGGTATGTTGTATTCAAACGTTCTCTGTCCGTACTTATTATTGAATTTCGGAACTATTAACCATTAAAAATTAACTATTTTAATTTATTTATTAAAAAATTATATTTGAATATAATTCAAATTATCTCAAGGCAGTATATTAAAATACCAGCAAAATTCTTCTTACTCTCAAATTTCGGCATTATTTTGCGAAATTCAATTTTGGGACTTTTTGTAAATGATTTCGTCAAAATATACTATATATTCTACGGAAGATTACAAAATATATGGTTTGGTAAAAAAAAAAATTTTTTTTTATTTTTTATTAAATATTAAAATTTTCAAATCTTTGAAGTGAATCCGGAGGAAGAAGATTGTATCAGAAATTTGTAAAATTTTAAACACATCGTATTGAACCAATTTGGCACCCTTTTATCGCTCTTAGAATTTAAATTAACATTTTTTGTTAAATGACCCAACTTAGTATGGGCCGTCCTTTTTACGGTTTTTTGTTTGCATTAAAATGCGAAATGCTGATAACACTGATAACTGATAACGTTAAAAGAATATTCTTCTTGGTCATATACCAGAGACCAATAAAATAACGTTTGGATAATTTGTATAGCTTTTTTTAATTTTACTTTTTATTTCTTTTATATATTCAATAATGCTATTATAAATTATATAAATTGAATATATTACATAAATTGAATAATAATATTAAATAAATAAATCGAATATATAAATTAAATTATAATGTAATTGAATATTAAAACGAAATAAAATTAAAATGGAGTTCTACAAATTAAAATTTATGACAATTAAAAAAATAAATTGTATAGCGCCGTGGGCGTGCTTATATATAAATACAGAGGAAGACAACATGATAAATATTTAACAAATAGTGAGGATAAAATTACATCAGTACAAAGGAAATGGGAAAAACCGACATCGATATATTATGAAAACCCATTAGCCTACATAATCGTCTGTCGGTTTTTTCCATTTCCTTTGTACTGATGTGTATTGTATTTATGTATATTGTACCCTCACTGTTTGTTAAATTTTTATCTTGTTGTCTCCCTCTCTATTTATATAAGCACACACTCTATATTTCTTGTTTAGTATTAATTTGTTCCCTTTGATGCTTCAGCAAAGCGAAACCGGTCGGTAAATAAATTAATGAAAACTCTTAGTTTTACACAAAATAAGTGTTTGATTTTTACATTAATAATACTTACCTATTTTCTAGATGCCTTTAGAAATTATATAGGTAGATTAATTAAAGTTAAATGCATGCCTCGATCTTTGGTGGCCCGGTTTCAATCTCCGTTTGTGCAATATCCTCGTCTGATCTGAATCACCCGTTTGTGATTCATCGAGTGCCTACTGTATGACGCCTGACGCCTGAGCCGTGTTCCGCGAACTCAGCATCAGCGGTTCGGTGGTCCATAAACTTTTCTTATGAATGGAGCCGTATCGGAGCTGTGGCACTGAATCATAATGAGGAACTTACTCCTTTTTTATATTGGATTACTTACTTTTTTATTATTACTCTTGGAGTTACTGTTTGAAAATGATCTGACTTACATTGGTACCTATTTATTTTTATTAAACTCTGCTCTTATTTTTTTTAATCTATAAACAGCGACACTGAGTTGGTCTTTTAAAGCTAATTATTATTTCTTTTATGTATTCAATAATATTTTTATTCAATTTATAAAAACAATTTAACTATAAACGAGTTCTGCTTTGTAATTATTATTATGCGTGACAGCTATTTCGCCTTCTGAAGGCATTATCACACTGTGGTTATACCACTTATAGACGATGCATTTATATTATTTCTAGAAAGGTATTTATCATGAATTTTTTTTATTGCTTTTATTTTTATTACCTTAGGCGCTTTTCTAATTTCAGAGTAAAACGGAAATTATTAATGGTTATTATCCTTTTAAAGTTTCACTAATTCTGCATCGTTTAAATTCAACTGAAGGTCGTTTTGTGTATTTTAATCATTATGTGAGTTATTTGTGTATTTTAATCATTATTTGAGTTATTCCCAAATTTAACTTTAATTTAAAACTGTGAATTTTAAAACTTAAAATGTTCTTTTATGATTTTAACTTCCGCGCCTTGTTTTGACGGAATCTTCTATCTATTTATTTTTTAATAAAGAAGAGTTAATTGTGATTATAATACGGATTGTGGCAGACGGGCGAGCGGCCTGGCTTTGATTTTTATTTATTCACAGTTTTATTTATTTATTAATTTATTCACGCCTTGAAGGCTTTTACATGCATACATTATCATAGGTAAGTTTCACAAATGAGTTTCCAATATTGACGACATTTTACACACTTGACCTTCAAAATAAGAGGGAGATTACTATCTTCATGAGATTTCAAAAAACTGCTTTTAGCCTGGCCGACGCCGTGGTAGTTGTTAATAAATCTTTATTTTTTTTTCCTATCTTGAAACCTGTGATAGTTAATTAATTCCAATATATTTATTTACTCGGTGTTTGACAGTAAACTGATAACCGGTGCAGCGCAAATGGCTTCTCAAACGACAATAAATGTGACTTTTATGGTTGATAATAAATACTTCATTTTTGTGCATATTAAAATTTTCATTTATTATAAATATTAATTACTGCGATTTTAAAAATACAATACTGAACTGAAAAAACCTATTAAAATCATCATGCAAGTTGCTCATTTTATTTCATCTCCACAGCCTTCGTGATGTGGCATAATGACTCAGTTTTACGGACCAAATTAATATTCCGACAGATCGATTATTCTGGAATCGAACCGCAGAATCATAACACAGAAGAAATGTTTATTTTATCTCCTCTTTGACCATCTCGGAGAGTCATCAATATTAATCTTTGATTAAGAGCGTATTGAGTGTTTTATTTGCGTTGCTTTATGGAAATATCTCGTTTGGTAGGTAAATAATAATCACAATATTTATTGTTATTTTCCTCCTCTACGATTGTGGTTTTGTACGACTAATTAAGAAAGAAGAGACATTATAATATTGCGAAATCGTACCTCATCGGAAGCTAATATAATTCACGAAATTCCACGCTGTGAGAGAGGTTTAAAACATTTAAAACGATGAGTTTACATTATTAGGTATTTAGTTATCGGGGTAAAATTGTGATCTTCTTGAGTAACTTTGAAGTAACATTCCAGACTTTAAAAGTGGTATTAAATGTCCCTTGAAAATAGAGTGGAAGAACTTGTTCCTTTAAACATTCTTTACCCACAACTGCACAAAAACATCCCCCTATGCTTAATGCTGTGTTTTATTGTTATTAGGAAGCTATTATTGCTTAAGCTGTTATTGTATTGTTTAAGCTAGAGCTTTAAGCTAGCTAAATGTAGGAGAGCCCTGAGACTCATCGAATCAGAACCCGGAAGTCGCGGGATCAAAGGAGTATTAAATTTATGTGGGACTCACATGTAGAAATTAAAATAATCTATTCTTGCAACTTTCTATTTAGCAAAATATACTATATCGCCGTGTTACATACATTAACATGATTCTAAATCACGACATGTTTTCATGCTTGAAAAGTTTTCATCTTTAGGTGTGACTTTTACCTCCAAAGTATTATCGTGATTAATTTTTGGATATATTCATTCTTCTTTAGCCAACGTTCCGGAAAGCGTTATAGTGTCCATCCATCATCAGGACAGATGTGTAGATTTTGCTTATTGTTCTGAAGAGGCAGCTACTTTCTAACCTAACCTAATCTCTCTCTTTCCCCAATTTAGGAATCGCATATTTCCATAACTCCGACCAGTAAAAATAACAACGTTTTTACTAAATTCTATGGTATATTGTACCTTCTTATATCTTATTTATACCTCTCAGTATCTAGGAATTCAAAAACATTATAACTCCATGATATCATTGACAAACTCCGGATAGCTTGAGGTATCCCTGCATTCCCCGGGATTCCGTCTTGTCTGTCTCGCCACTGAAGTCACTTTATCTTAGAGAGAAGGTATTAAGTGTTGCATTTATCTTGTGCAGCCTCTCGGCCGCAGTTGACGGATTGCAGTCTACATTGAAGGCAGGAAGCGACTGAGGCGAGGGCTAATTGCCCAAACGTAATGACGACCGCGCACATTACCTGCCATTAGCTAGCTGCCTGAGCTTTGCACTCCGTTCAGGCACAAGGGCCTATTCTGCTACTGATCAAAAATAGCGCTGTTGTAATAAGTTTAGTAATTAGCAAGTCTTAATTTGTAGGTTACTTTTGTATTATGTGTCTGAAGTCAGAGTGGTTGAACAAACTTTTGTTGTTGGTTTGTCAGATTCAAAAATGTATTTGGTACTTGAGAAGCATTTCGAAAGTGATCGCATGCGAGATCCATCCCAAAGAACTCCATCCCAATTCAAATAAAAATTAATGTTACAAAGACATTAATGGGATATTACAGTAAGGAACTATAACGCTATTTCTCTCCAGGGCTTAGCTTAGGAGGGCACACAATTTAACACATAAGAAATGCCTAAAATATTTCTAATTAGAAACATGGCAAAACGTCTCAAAAATTACTTCAAATTTATTTTAAACATTATCGAGTAGGTAGAATCTTCCCTCTTGGCCATAACCAAAATCAATATCAATCACAGTCTACTAATAAATCCCGAAACTTTCCATATTTTTTCCATAGAAACAACTTAACCTTGTCCCAATCGCTTGTGAGAATGTGTCGAATATATGAAATCCAGAAGTTTTTAATGTAAAAATATATCTTATTTTATTTCCAGAATTCCGCCAAACTAGTGCTTACCTAATAATCATAGATTACACGGTAATAACGTCTCTTCAAGCCATTCGTTATGTTATAGAATCAGTAACAAAACGTAACAAAATCACTGAAATTATTGCAAATGGCCATCATCTCATACGACGAAAGCAAATTTTCATTTTACATAATTATAATTTTGACTGCAGTATTTTCTAGCACTCCGAATGCAAATAGCTGTCTCTTAAAGTAATTGAGGTGAATCAAAAGTTGTTTTTTTTTTAAAAAACATTACTGTTAACAAACAAAAACATTACTGTAAACAAAAAAAACATTACTGTAAACAAAACAGTACTAAGCGTGTTCAGCGATGTCGAAAGTTTATCTAACAAAATAAGTGTAGTAGAACCAGAATGGTACACTAATATTTCACTAATTACAGATTTTAACTAAAATGTAATTACAAATTGTGAAAAGTAGTATTAAGTTTAGTAAATAATTAACATTCATCATGTAAATATGCTTTAAACACAAATTACATTATGATTTATGCTTTTTGATGTTCCCAAATCATTAGTGCTGTTCTCACTATACAATTTTATTTAAACGGGTGCAGATTTAGTGAGAACTTTACCAACAGTTAACTGTGAAATCAACTTTTATAAGGTACCTACTGTTTGCATCTAAAGCAAACCAGCAACCGACGTCATGAATAAGCCCATAATACATGTGATGTCATAACCCCGATAGCGAGCTTTCCGTTACATTCCGAGTATCGTATAAGTTCGGCTCACGTGGGTCTATTTAAGGTATTAACAAAAGGTCACCCGCTTGCTCAAGTTAACCTATATTTTAAAATCATGTAAGTGGTATTACGTATTATAATATATCTATTTCTGAGTCTCTCCATTCTTCTCTGTTATCCGGGTATTGGTATCGTATCACAAGGTTTAATATGGACTCGTGATAGTGTGCTCATATCACTATTTTATTATATAGGAAGTAATGTTTGTTTAAAATGTACCATGTGACACACAAACGTAGTACGCCAAATTGATATTGGATATAGTCACGGAATAATGAATATTCTTAGATATGCATATAAGTTAAAATTCAATTTTGGGAGGCGGCTATACCACCGCCCGGTAACCATTTATTGGTTAACCAACATCTCTGCCATATGTCACCCCAAGTGTTTTCACCTTTTCACCTTTGGTGACGGGAAAGGGTGCCCAGGTTCATGGACTGAAGTTTGTCTAGGTCTTGGCGGCGGATGAATCTGTCTAATGTAAAAAAAGTTTGAATTTGTGATGAAATGAACGGCAATGGGACGAAAGGAAATATATAAGAAGAAACGTATAGGAGGCGTACGCTTGCAAGGTCAATTTATTATTTGACGGCCTTCGTGACTGAGCGGTTAAGGTCCTTGGCTACGAATCCGGGGGTCGCTAACCAAAGAACCGAAATGTTTACTTAAACATAAATATTGTTATATTCAAATCCCGGCGTGCGCAAGTAAATTTCATTTTATTTAAAAGAATTAAAACACTTTGTATTTAAACCACGAATTTATTATTTTGTATATCTACCGGTTTCGCTTCGACCAAGCTTCATCAGGATATAATATAATAATAACTAACTACTAAGGCAGAGATATCGGTTATATATAAGTGGAATGACAGAGGGAGAAAGAAAATCACAAAAGAAAGTAATTAGACAGAGACAAAATTAATATGCAAGGGATACAAAGGGTAAACAATTAGTGGGAGGGAGACAACAATGTACATTATACAGAAAAAGATAAATTATAATACAAAAGAACATAATTAGACGGGAGCAAATTAATTTAACAGAGGTACGATGACATAACTATACACAGACATAACTATACACAATACATCTAATCACCCAATCTCACATAAACACTCGGCTTTTCACTCAATGGTACATAGATTAGTTTCCGTGCCCCTGTCTAACACTAATTATTCAAAAGAATTATCGACTATTAAACAAATAGCGTCGAATAATGGCTTCGATCCTGACTTAGTTAATAAAATACTCAGTAAAAAACTAAAACAAATATCTACAAATAAATTCCTTTACAAAAGTGCACCGATAACAAATAACAATACTCAAAAATACAATTGGCGTAGGATTCTATTTATAAATAATTTTTCTAACCTAAGTGTTAGAAACCTTCCTCTAGAAATTAAACCGGCCTTCTACACAAATAACAATCTTGGCAAATTCTTAATCAATACTAAAGATAAAGATGATAAGTTAAGTCACTCGGGCATATATCAACTTAGCTGCAGTGATTGTCCTGCATTCTATATAGGAAAAACAGCACGAAACGTCAATATTAGAGTCAAAGAACATCTACGCTGTCTAAACGGTAAAGGTTTCTCTGAACTTGCAAACCATTTAATCGCAACAGACCATAATTTTAATAAAATATCAGGAACTCGAATGCTACATAAAAACAGTATAGGTCTTAAATTAGACAATTTAGAAGCTCTAGAGATTAGAAAAACGTTAAATACAAATAAGTCAGAATTCCTACTCAATAACCAAGTTAATCTATCAAATCAAAAAAATACACCCTATAGTCCTATCTTTAACTTGTTTCCGGCCATCCATCCCACCCCATGATATTATGTTTGTGTTATATTGTTATTCTGAGTCCCTTAATTATTTATTTCATCCATATCTAAATATTGTTCTTTATGTTAAAATGTAAGATGCATCAGACTTTTTATTATATTATTGAATACTGTTGCCCATTTACTTATGCTCATATATACACTGTTGTCTCCTTCCCCCTAATTGATATTCATCGTACCTCTGTTAAATTAATTTGCTCCCGTCTAATTATGTTCTTTTGTATTATAATTTATCTTTTTCTGTATAATGTACATTGTTGTCTCCCTCCCACTAATTGTTTACCCTTTGTATCCCTTGCATATTAATTTTGTCTCTGTCTAATTACTTTCTTTTGTGATTTTCTTTCTCCCTCTGTCATTCCACTTATATATAACCGATATCTCTGCCTTAGTAGTTAGTTATTATTATATTATATCCTGATGAAGCTTGGTCGAAGCGAAACCGGTAGATATACAAAATAATAAATTCGTGGTTTAAATACAAAGTGTTTTAATTCTTTTAAATATAATGTCTAACCACAAAGTAATTGCTTCTTACGAAAAAATTTCATTTTGTTAATTTGCCTTATTTCACAATATTTATTAATTAAATTATTTTACATATATAATAGAATATTTGCGGCACGTTCCAGAGGAAAATATACTGTCATTATCGCCTGGTGAGAGACCACAATTCAAAATCTAAATGTTGCTTGATCTGGCTTTGCCCCATCTTCCTCTTTCCCATTTCCTTTCTCTCCCCTCAATCTTCAGCTTCGCAACATACCCCAATTGGGGATTCCATAGTCTCACTGACTCCAGACGATTGGAGCTCTTGTGCGATACCTACTCACATAAAAAATATATACCAGGAAAAATTTTTAACGTGTTTATTTATTTTGTGGGTGTAAGATATTTTTGCTTATTTTTCAATCAAATTGTTGAAAATTGCTTTCAAACCGCGAGAGAGAAAAACATTCTGAAGATTTTTATTTATTTTTTTACAAGTTTTGGACTCAACTTGACTTCAGTTTGTTTGGCACCAGCTACGAGAAACGCGAAGAAGGGTTTCTTTCAGTTCACGACTTTCCTTTCTACCGTCTGTGTTTGTACTGATAAAAATACCGTGGGATTTCTGATCCGACTTTATTTAAGAACGTGAGAAACCTTGAAATTAAATAATATCGCAATAACACGGTATTTAGAATCAGATAATCGTTATCTTCATCTTTTGAACGAACGTGAACGAGTAATATGCTTCTATAAAGTTTCTGTAATTTTCGTTTATAAAATATACAGTAATAGAGAATACATTCTGTACATGTAGATAACATATCAATTGGATACAGGACTTAACTGGAGTTATAGGACACATTCCTAACTTCATATATACATGTACACATTTTTCGTTTCAACACACTCTTTTATTGTACCATTTCTCGTCATGACCCGATACAAGTCTTTGATTCACTTTGTCATGCCGTGTCTTCTTCAAGGGTCTCCAACATCTTCTTCCATTCACTTGAACATCGTATATATTTTCTTGACACTCTATTCTCCATAACAGCATTTTAACATAATAACTCAATATCGATTTTATTTCATTCAAATTTTGCTTTGATAAATACCTACGTTCAAAAATGCTCAAACTCGTGATGATAAAACTATTAAAATTATGTACTTTTTGTAATTATTTTTTTATCATAGGTATTTATAATTTTTCAATAATGTCTAAGCAAAATAAGAAGGTAATTTTTTTAAAATATATTAGTTTGTAAGACCGTAAATAAATAGACAAACTGAAGTATTTTCGTCACAAAACAAGTGCGCGGATCTTTTTTTTATTATTTTCTTTGAACTAAAATTAAATTTCTGAAAAGTAGCTTTCTCAAATAATGTATTGATTTATTTCACTGCATGATATATGATTTGAAATGTATGTTGTATAGTAAAAAATTTTGTTTGAAAATTTAACAAATCTGCCAACGACCTATGGTAAAACCTTATTGTACTAAAAATAAACATATTTTCTCAAAATTTTAAACAAAGCTTTATGAGATAAAAGAACAGTATTTCGAAATCAATTTATAACTTTTTGTGGAAAAGAGTCAATACGTCTAAAATTTGATTTAAAAATGACATATACCCTCTTAATTTTATAATTACGGCTTGTCCACAGGGACATCCCTAGCATGGCGGATGAATTGACACAATTTTTTTGTTCATTGTATAAACTTCTTTTAATAAATAAATAAATAAATCTCAATCATACTTTGTTTTACCACAACAGGTTAATACGCCTCAGGGATCTCATTTCTACGGCAGTATGTTTCCTATTAGTTTAAAGTCGAATCTGCAATCGTCGAATTATTATAATTATTATCTCTTGTAGACCTTAATGACCAGTGTAGTATTATGACTAGATAATTCGTTAGTTTGGAAGTCCAAGTTAGTAATACTGCACCCGATAAATAGCCCGAAGGCGCATAGTTCCGTAACACACCAAGTTGCGGGGAAGCTCTTGAGATGATCTAAATCACCCGAACTTGGCATATATTTTACTGCGCTTTGCTCCTAACCCCTAACCCTAACCTTATCTAGTCGGAAGTTAGAATTAGTAATCTGATATTTAATGGGAAACAATAAGTTGAAGCCAAAATAGTGTATATCTTCAGAGAATCGTGGAATATACTTTCAGTATCGCCTCCGGTCCGTCTTGAATTAAGTCCAATTTTAATGTACGTGGTGTCTGGAAACTCGCAGTACGGAAAACTGGCGAAACTACATTACGTATAGATGGTTCCATGACAGTTGTTCCGCCGATAATTGGCCCCCCATACTTATATACAGTATGCAGTCGATTTAGGGAAAATACGGTAAACGGTGACCCAAAGGGATGTGCAGAGAGAATGTACTCCCGAATAACAGTAACATAACATAACACCGAATAACATAAGTATAAAACATATTTTCATTCAAATGCTAGGAAAAATCGAATTGTCTACATTCTCTGTATTCCAGCGCATAGTACAAAAAATCTACACTGCATATAAATTCGTTTGATATTCATACCAACTATAAGGGTATTTTTTAATTCGATTTTACGTTTGAAATTGGTAAATAACGCACATAAAATTATAATTTTATAATAAATATCATTTCGGGGGGCAAATTGTCGGCGAATCAACTGTCGGCGGATCAACTGATCGGGTCACCCGTAGATATAGATTTCTTTTCGATTTGATCATTCCGATTTAAATGTTTACATTTTTTAACGTTTTTCAAAGCTCAAATAAATAAAAATATATACAACGAAATCGATTCAAAATTTTAAATTTTTTTGTTTAAATTAATAATCTCCGCTCACACTCAATATACCAGTAGCCTACTAAAGGTCCATACCCAAGATATAATTTAAATACCCACACAATGATCTCAATTTTTGTCGTATGCTCTGTTCTTCGTAATCCATCCCCCACGCTCCAACCCTCGTGTATATAAAATTTTGGCATCTCTTGGTTTCCCTGCTTCTCATTCTAGTAACAATTATTAGGAAATTTATATATCGGCATCCTCTCGCGGAAGCTAACGGTGATTTGAATAGCCGGATTCTACCATTCTTTCTTCATCCCCCCGTCCTTCACCTCCCTCTACAACTCTGCACAATTCCCTTTCACCTCATAACCTTCCTTATCCCACTGGCTACGAGCAGATTGAACTCTAGTGGAACATACACGTACATATGATATGTTTTCTACAGTTCAAACATTACATCGTGAGAGCCGCAATAAAAACTTGCTTGTACATCTAGATAAATTTGCCGTCAGTTTTTTTGTTCGCTAAATAAAACGACCTCATATTTTATTTATGAATTTTTTGTTCCACTGATAGTTGGTTTTTTGACTCAAATAAAATGTTTAACCTTTTTCTTTAACCGTTTTGTTGACGAATTCATGGTACGACAAACAGTGGATATAATTTATACTGTTGGCGACAAGCATCAACGGATGACGCAGTTGTTAACTCGGCTTATCAACAACTTTACAATCCCAATATTGGGAATATTTAAATGACATTTACTTCCACATAATACATTCTAATCGAGTGAAATTCCCGCAGGGCAATATGTTGTGGTTCAATGTTATAATAATAATAATGAGTTCTGCATTGTACGCATGCGAATGATACACGAACTTTTGAAAAGCACTGACTAAAGCACCGAAATGTTTACTAAAACATAAACATTGTTACATTTCCATTAAAATCTATGCCAAAGCACGCTCTGCTCCGTTTGCAGATAATAATTAACGCTACGTTGAAGTAATATTATCAGGAAAACGTTTGGTCAATACAGAATAAATACACTGTTCCGAAATATTGCTTGAATTAATTTTTTTTTTAATATTGCTGTTTTAATGTGTAAGTATTTGGATTGCTATTATTATACACGCTGAAAATAATATAAAATATTATGAACAAGGATTATCACTAAATTAAGCCACACGAATAACTCTGTACACACTCAAGTGAAGGGTTTAAGAAGGGGGTGAATGTTTTCAACTTCCAAAGTGTAATGGACGGAAATCGTACTACGGTATAATGCGTGATCGGGTACTTAAAAAGATATTTATAACTCTTGGGAATTTTAGTAAACACGTATATCCTGAAAATTATGTATTTTAAGTTTCGTCATTCTGAATTTCTGGGAAAAAAGGTTTTTTCGGTTTTTTCTTACTTGGCCAACTATGGAGTATTAAGTGTATCAAGCCTGATATAAATTCTTACTTTCCACATAATTCAGTTTTATAATATAATTTAATCCCTAAATTTATAAAATAAAAATATTTTTTGTTTTTAGTTTTGCAAATGCTATTTTTTGCGCACGTGAAACCCCTTTTAGGAATCTATTTCAAATAGTTTTTAACATGTTTTTTCATCAGTCTGTATCTAAAATAAATTCAAGAGAACACAGGATTCTGAGCTAAATTATTTGTGGAATTTTTTCCCTCTGCCCTTTAAATGGCGTAAATAACATAATGTTTTAAACATGTTAGGATTCTGTCGAGTGATGTATATATTCATTGGTATATTTTAAATAGAATTTGCGATGATTATATTACTTAATATAATATATATTTATTCGAAAGTTATGCCGATAAATCCCATCCAATCACATGAAAGATATTATGTTATACATATATTACAGATATGTGACATTCGATGGTAGGAAACTATTCGCGGTTTGTGATTAAATTTTCCATCTAGACCGGGAGACAATGTTGCGCTTGAAGTAGGGGGAGGCGGGGCTAGTTGTTACAAAAATGAAAAATATTTTTTTATTGTACGACCGTTTGTTTATTCATAGGAACAAAAGAAGATTTATTATAAATTGTGCTCACTTTTATCATCATCACATTTTTTTTTTCAATAAAAATGTAGGCCACAAAAAATATAAACATAAACAAGTTGGGGGGCAAGTTGTTATACGGCGGGGGTACATTGTTACAAACCAAAAAAAAAAAAAAATAATAATTGATACGTGTTGCGTTTTTTGAGTCCAAAGAAGAACGGTCTGCCTTATTTTTTTTTATTAGCAAGCTTCTTAGATATTTTCTTCTTCCTATTGATTTCACATATCGCGAAAGACTTCTTTAACTTTCTGCGAAACTTTCCCTCACTTCCGTTTTCGTTGACGTTTTATGGGACAATGTGGTCGGCTAGTTCACGCATGTCCACCATAGACATGCGCGCAAAAATTCGCCCCGGTGTGTGATTTATCGATGATGTAACAATGTGCCCCCATAATAACGTGCCCCGCCTTCCTCAATGTATTCAAAGGCTTGGTATCTTGGTATTCCTTCTAAATGCGAGACAAATTCATCATTTGGAACTTTATACTATTCGGGAATTTATCGAACATGTACCATTAATATAATAATTATAATTTAATGATTAACACTGTATTCCACGACGTGTAAAATTCTGGATCAGCTCACTAACAATAACACACCTTTTGTAGATCGCGATAAGGTTTAAATTGCCATTTAACACCAGCCGCATGTTCTGATTTATTCAAGAAAAAAAACATCGCCATAAAGCGTGCATTACTTATTTTTCTAAGTTAAGGCAAAAATATTTAAATATTTTACGATCATTTTTTAAAGCATTAATTTTCCTCAAAAGGGTTTAGTACAAAAGTTAGAAACCCGCTGTGGATTTTTTGGCATATTAATGTTTAACCACTCGGACCCATAGGCCCTTTTCGCGATAATATAACATTACCAGATATATATATGACGTATGAGGCGTACCTGACTTATTAAACTGTATAATAAAATTACATAATTAACAAAGCAACAAACTTGACTTATTTATTTGCGTATCTAACTAATTATCATCGTTAGTCGCATCAATCTCTAAATGTAGTTTATTTTTCTGATTAATTTATTTTATTTTATTTCATTATTTTAACGTTACATTTGATTTCCGTAATGACATATTGCCCATCTCACTAAGTGTGAAACACCTGTGTTGAGATGATAATTTATAGAGTGGTTGTAAGCTAGGCTTTTTGTTTACATAATATCATGAAAATGACAGTAAAAAATTAAATCAGTATTTTATTTTAAATTGTGCAATTCAAGTATGATGTAGAAGATTAAGACAAACAAAAATAATTTTGAAGCAATTAAATTTCAATTTGACAAAAAGGCATAGTGATAAATGATAAGAAAAAAGGTAATTGAAATTTAGTCAAATGTACATATATGCTATATGCTTTGATGGTTACATAATTTGTGGATTTTTCGACCACCAAGTTAGGACATGCCCGTGTTATGGTGGTCGATATACATTGACTGATGGTAATTAAATTTGACACTGCTGGTGGGGCAAAATACCGGCCAGGAATGAAGCTGGCTGTGAACTTCTTTGGCGCGTTGAATTTCCACTAACTTATAATTCTTCAAGTGCAGCTCTTTTTTGATTCATGAGAAAGTCTGCTTATAATTTGATGCATTAAATTGCAAAGATTTTTCGGGTCGTGTCTGAGTTATGGAGAAATGGAACCTTATCGAATGCACTAAGTTTGACCTTTGGCCTTTAGGGCCGTCTAGCTAGAGCTAGTCTGGAAGCAGGTTCGGCCCTCGATCGGTCACTGCGGGAACCGTACTATTAAATTGGAGGGAAATTGCTAACATGACCGGGAAGCCGACCGGCCCACTTATCCCGACACTGGGCTCAAAGCACTGAAGAAATAAACCGTTAGAAGTGTTTTGTGGGCGTGTATGTATGCCCGAAGTAAGCTTTATTTTATTTTGTTGCCTCGTATGAAACAAAAATAAAAAAAATCAATTATCATTTTTTAAATAGATAACGACCGGTCAGTGGTTAAGTGGGCATCGCGTCTGGGTCCCACCCGGGCGTCCCGTGTTCGATTCCTCGGCTGGCTAAGTCCTCCATCACAACACAAGCAACATTTTCGGCTTTCTGTGGTGGTAGTAGGAGATTTTCAAACATTATTGGGTTATTCGTAACCCGGTAATGTTTGTCTTTCTTTAAAAAGAAAAAATAAAAAATAAAAAATCAATTGCCTTTTTCATACAAAACTTAATTTTGAATTTGAGGCCAAAATTAGCAATCAATTATTTTTTAATCAAAAGGAATAGCAAATATTCAGTACGGTACGTGCTACTTTATTTTTTTGTGTTTTAAAATAAAATAGGGGCCGTTAAAGAAATCATGTTTTCATGATTTTAGAGGTAACTTTGGCGATTATTTATGAGTTAATGATAATTATCAAATAAAATAATTTAGCTCTATTTATTACAGAAATATGATGATGTATATAATAGAAAATTTAAATTATTAATAAAAAGCAATTTGATGGGATGAATTTTAATTACAAATGACCGATTTACATTACATTACAAATTTGTCCTAAGCCCAAGAAAAAGCTTTTTTAATGATTTAAAAAAAAATTCTTTATATTAAGACAGTAGATAAGACAAGAATTTTTTTTAATTAATTATGATGATTATGAACTCTCACAAAATGCCAAACTTGCCAATAAAATCACGCAAAATTGAATTCTTCAACAATCTATATTTTATAATTTGAAACATAAATAAATAAAGTGACACATATCCGTTTTAGGCATTTGCTATATCTTTTGATTAAAAAAATAAATATTCAATTTGGTTGGGTATTTTGGCCTCAAATCTAAAATTAAGTCTTGCACGAAAAAGACCGCCCAGCGGTTCAAACCAAGTGAATATCATGAACGATTGTTTCGTGAACGAAGAAACTTGATTTTAACATGTTGTAACATTTGAATTCCCTATCTTTTGAATGGTGTGAGTGGAATGTTTTCACACGTACAAATTTGGGTTATCCTTAGTAGAGTCTAAGTTCATAAATAATTTTCCACAAAAGGTGGTGGACTTATCGATTTTATTAATTGGCGACATCACTTTGGTATTTATTACACTTCTGCTGGTTTTCTGTTCAGTGGCTAAAGGGGAATGTTAAGTTGAGGGATGGTGGCTATTTCAGAGAGGAAATTTAGCGTCAAACGTAGTAAAGTGAGGACGTTATGGCGCTAAATTCAAAGACATTGATTTACTGTGGAAAAGTTACAATACGGTTAGTGATATTAAATTACTAGTATTTCTACAAAGCTTGGCCCGATTTTAAATTATAAGTTAAATTTGTCTTGTAATGAAAATTTTCAATTTTAAAATTTGTGTGAATGACCTTTTTTCTTCTACAATATGGTAGTTACCAAAATGCAGTCAGTGCAAGCTATCGCCCGATTTTCAACACGTTTTCTTCTTCTTTTTAATATCCGAAGAATAGAATATCCGAACAGAAAAAACTGGTTTTTTCTTACATTAGCTCCACCCAGAAAATAATTTCTTTCATGGCCTATATCATCTTTGGGGATGCTGTGTGGGGGGTATTTTTAGGAAAGGAAAGAGGAAGTTCTGGGAAGGAAAACGGGATTAGGGGTGGATAGGAATCTGGGGGTCAGTGTATCCAGGAGTGACCGACATATGAATAAATCCCTCCCACTGCGGTGCAAGACGATGTTCCGAGAGAGTACGTCTGGAAAAGTCAAAGGGACTCTCAACCACCCTCTCCAGATCCGACCTGCCACGCAGCTGGTGGGCAGACGCATCCGCCGCCAAGACCCGGACAAACCGCACCCCATGAATCCTGGCACCCCGGCTAAGTCACCAAACGTAGCGAACCACTTGGGGAGGTGTTGGACTGAATTCTAGACTATCAAATTCATTATTTAGAATTTTATACAGAAATATCAAGTCGGTGATAATCTTTCTGTCGATGTGGATGAGTGATCTTCTTTATGTTAGGTTCTCATCGGTAGTCAATTGTATTTAACTACGTTGTGTAGTGTGTAGTGTAAGCCAGCAGCTCTACGTCTCCATTACCGATGTCAGCCGCAGTGCTTAGTGCTCAGTGCTTAGGCGATACTAAGATCGATACATATTAGTGTTTTCAGTGACTGTATTTGGGTCACCGCCGCCGCCGGTTGTTGCACAACACCACAGCTGGTTACAACTAATTCTTCCCGGCATTTGCATACGGCGCACAGTGTGCGAAATGAAGAAAAAACACGAATTAATTGTTTGCTGACTAAATATTAGTGCATTTTTATTTTTTGATCCTATTAATGAATTATAACTATTTTGAAGTAAAAATTTTTTTTTTTTGTTTTTTGTCAAAAAGTTGTTCTTCAAACCTCACATTGTAACTGCGGCTTTTTCTCCATTTCTTCATAAACTGGAGTGAAAAATTCTTTACGGTTTTGTAAAATGTAGGGCTCAAAATGTTCGTACCTGCTATGTGGTATGTTTGTTTTATGTAATTAATTAAAAACTCCTTTGATTTCACATGATTGGCATTTAATATACACCATTCTTTTAATGTCTCGAATAATTCTCTCCGGAGAATGCATATAAGGCCTTCCTGAAAATAACAAAATTGTTCAAGGGAGGACAAAAGATGATCACAATTTATATATGATATAACAGGTGAGACTTCAGTCTACAATATGTATATACTTATAAATGGGAGCAAACGATGTTTTGTTTCTAAATGCTAATTGTAATAAGCATTTTAACAGCAAAAAAAATTACAAAAATAGAGAAACATTAGTCGTTAGTTCAAATCTCACACACATGTGATATTGATATATAGTTTAGTAAATAAAATAAAGAATACCTTGAAGAATTTCATACATAACAAACTTTTGTAAATATATCTAAACGTCACTCAATACACAACCGTCTCTGCCCACGCGTAGGAGCGAAGTGAAAAATGCGGTGCCGAACATCAAATTTACGACACACTCTGAGGCGTTGCCAAACTTCCGTCAAGCGCTTTTGAGAAATTTAAATAAACACATAAAATGCAGAAACTATTGTGCTACACTAAAAAAATATTTTAATTCAAAACATTAAAGTTTGCAAAAACCACTTAATTCGGGTTTTTTCTCCATTTCGTACACTGTGCGGCGGTGGTACCTCTTATCGAATAAGATCCATTTCAAACTCAAATTATGCCATTTCAATGAAACAACGAACATTTTCTCAAGACATTTTATTAACTTTGTAACTACGTCAGTTGCATTTTTCTTTCTTATTAGATATTATGTGACCTTTTTTTCATTTACATAAATTAATAACAATAAAAAAACACATCAATTTATTATAGACCGCTTTTATTTTATTCATACTCTACCGGTTTCGGAAGCACACTGTCCCAGTTCCAGTTCAAATATTCTCCTGACGAAGGAAGGGTGCTCCCGAAACCGGTGTGAATATAATAAAAGTGGTCTATAACAAATTTATGTGTTTTTATTGTTAATTAGCCACAAAAATAATGCATTTTACAAATACATAAATTAATGTTTATCTCGCAAATTTCAACAGCAGCATTTTTAAAATATCATTATCTTAGTGCAAAAATTATGACATTTCATTTCCTATTACCTTTATCTCAATGCTTCAAAATATTTCCCAAACCTAAATTTATTTTTACGTTAGCTGTCGCAGGCTCTGTGTCATGTTTAAGATATTTTTTAAGGAAAGAAAGGAGAACAATTCTTGGATGGAAATGTATGGGGGGATGGTCAGGGTGTCCAAGAGTGAGGTGTGAATCCATCCCCCCCACTGCGGTTGGGTCTGGTGTTAGTGATTTTCAACTTGTGGTAAGCGTACCTCTTGGGGTACACGAAGCCAAATTGGGGGTACGCAGCATTATGGCACGCCTGTAAAATCACTGGTTAAAAATGCCCGAAGTCGTATTACACTCTGTATAAAATTGCATTAATGTAATTTGTGTGACTTGATTGTTAAATTCATGTAATAATGAGAGTATCAAAAAATTACAAATGAAACACATCTTTCATTACACGTGTAAAAAGATAGATAGAGGGTACGGGGAACAACAAATTTATAGTAAGATTCAAGGGGTTCGCAGGCTCAAAAAGGTTGAAAATCGCTGAGTCTAGAGAGTCCGGCTGTGCAAAGTTTCTCCCTTAATCGGCCCTCCCGAACCGGCCCGCCGTGCAATTGGCGGGCAGACACATCCGTCGCCAAGATCTGGAAAAATCTAAAAAAAAAAACGCCAGCCATTTTTTCAAAGTTACCAAACGTAGCGAACCACCTGGGACGACCTATGGCGGAGGCGTTGGTTATCCAATGAATAGTTCCCGCGGCGGTGGTACCCACGCAAATGTTAAAGTTTAAAAAAAAGAAAAATGCACCTTCAAAAAATATTTCAATCTAATTTCAAATAATTTGACTACTTTTTACAAATTGCCGTATTTACTGCACCATTGAATGAGTGATGTAGGGACCCTTATTACCTTATTAGAGTGCAGCGGGTTCCTAAACAGAGGGCTGTGTGCACCAGTTAGCCGTTAACCTGCTCAGTTCCTATACGAGTAATGCTCCTATCTCCAGCTAATGTATCGCAAAATTGCCAAGAGCCCCGCTACTGCACTCAATGCACAACTTTCATGTTATTTTCGGTGAAGTAACGGACCGACTTATCATAGATCACGATCGGATTAAAACTTCCAGTACTAATGGAAATTTGTTTAAAATGTATGTTATTTTACTGGAAGACTTGAAAACAAAGACACGACATTAGAAAACATAGACCCGTTATGCGAAAACTCGAATACAAGTACAGGACATTAGAAAACAAAGATACGCTGTGCTCAAAAACAAAAACACGGCATTAGAAAGCAAAGACACGCGAAAACTCTAAAATAAAGACAGGACATTAGAAAACAAATACATGCTATGCTCGAAAACAAAGACACGAGAATTAGAAAACAAAGACACGCTATGCGAAGACTCGAAAACAAAGACACGGCAATTGAACACGAAACAATAAGACACAACAATAAATTGTTGGCATATGTGCTAATGACACACTGATTGTGTTTTTAAAGCGACTGACGGCCGCCGTGGTCTAGGAGTAAGGCTCTTGACTCATAATCCGAAGGTCGCGGGATTGAATCCCGGCGTGCGCAAAATAAATTTTATTTGATTAATTTGTATTATTTCGCAATTAATTCATTTAAAAATAATTTTATGTATATTTACGGCACTTCCAGAGTGGAAGATACTCTCAGTATCGCCATGGTGTAAGACCATAATTCATAATTGAAAATTGAAACGTTGATTGAAATGGCTTTAGCCGTGTTTGGTGACCAGATCTGAATAGCCAGATATTTCCCCACCCTCCTCTCCCCCATCTCCTTCTCCTCCCCACTACCTTCAGCCTCACAAAATACCCCAATTGGGGATGCCATAGTCTCACTGGCTCCAGACGGGAGCAGCTTGGACTCTTGTGACGTATTCAAATAAAAAATAAAAAACCTATTGGGTGTATTATTATTATAAAACTATTCTTTTTCTTGAAAAAAAATCCAATTTTTATTTTGAATATCGTACAAGGGTCGCGAAGACAAAGTACAAGAATATTTTCAAATAATTCGACAAAATAATATAGCAATGTGATATATTTGAGTATTATTTGAAGGTCTCCTTGAGTGGTTACGATCCTGGCTACAACTCCGTACCTAGCTGATTCTAAGTGCGCATGTATTTTTTTTTTTGAATTTGTGTTATTTCACTATTTATTAATCAAAAAAATAAATGCATAATATATTCGCGACACTTTCCAGGGTGGTAGTTTTCAGTAGCGCCCTGGTGAAAAACCACCATTCAAAATCGAAATGTTGCTTGTAATGGCTTTATTCGTGTTTGGTGACCTGATCTCAACTGCCAGACACTTCCTCTTCCATGTCTTCTTTATCTCCCCACTATCTTTAGCCTCACAACATACATTAATTGGGGATGCCGTAGTCTGACTGGATCCTGACGGTTGGGACTCTTGTGCGGTAATCACATAAAAAAAGGATAACCGTGTAAGTAACTGTTTCTACGTACATTCCATTGCCAATATTAAAAAAAGTAATAAATATTTCCTAGAATAATATCTTTAAAAACACGTTCATACTGTTTTGAATGTCATATTTTAAATGTGACTCTTTTTCATCCTTTCTCCTGCTTTTATTTTTTATTTCGTGGTATTACTTTGCATCTATTTATGTATCAAGAAATATGTCAATTCTGTCTATATTTAAATCAAAAATGCCTTTCTTGTTCCAGGAATTCATGCCGTTTTTGTTCCAGGAATGATTTTATTCTAATAAGCAATGTAGCAAAACCCAATATTCATATGAATTCGAGTGGAAATGATTATTTTTAAATCACGTACCAACGATAATGGACTCGTCGTACTGGAGTTTATTAAAAAAAGGAATTAATAGATTTAATTAATTTTACTTTTAGTAGATTTAATGTAACCGTAATGCAGATAACTTGTTGACATCTTCTTATACATAAAAATTAATATTTGTTTGTTCGTATTTTATGCGCTGCCATACCGATCATCCGATTGCGATGAAATTTTGGTGATTTTTTGTGCGAAGGTTTAGGCTATAAATAATGGTAAATTCTGGCTTTATGAAATTTGTAAAAAATACTACAGGTGATGAGCGAGTGGTTTGAAAATGTGTTTATTTCACATATTTTAGCGGCAGGGAGGGAAAGCAGAAGGGGGAGGGTAACGATGAGGTGAGGTTCGCGAGAGGGGTGACGAGGGAGGAGAGGGTGGGGAAAGTGGAAGGGGAACGCGGGAGGGTAAGGAGACGGGGACGCGTGGGAAAGGACATGCAGGGAGAAACAATTATTTCATTGATTGACATTGCAACGCACGCCGGGTATCCGCTAGTTATGTATAAATTGTTTTAGTTAAAAAAAAAAATATATATATGTATTCAGTAAACATAAGTCTATATTTACATTAGCTCCACACAAGAGCCCCTGAGGAAAACAATTTCCCTCGGGGAGTAAGTCATCGTTGAGAATGCTATACGGAGGATCTTTTCAGGGAAAAGAAAGAGAGAAAGTTCTGAGAAAGAAAAAGGTATCAGGGGTGTGTAGGAATCAGTGGGTCAGTGTGTCCAGGAGTGACTGACGTATTAATTCACTGCCGGCAATCCGGACGTTTATTGATATATTCTTACTTGCTTTCCTTTAAATAAATTTACTGTTACCATAATGCAGATAGTTTGTTTACAGAAATTTTATTCAAAACGTATTTATTGTAGCTAATAATTATTATTCTTACTTGTTTTACTCAAGCTACAGCTACCATTATAATGCAGATAATTTATTTTCATGTTTTTTTATTTCAAACATATTTATTGTATTTAATCTGGGTTTTCTCTAAATAGGTTTAATGTAATGCAAAAAATTTGTTTACATAAGTTTTATTTAAAACATTTATTATATCTAATACGAATTCTTATTTGCTTTTCTCTTGTTCCAGGTAAGAAAAATCTCATTCACGAAAATCTCCGCTCCCCATATTTGGTTGGTAAGTACATTCAATATTCATACGTGAAAGGGGTTCGGTCCTTCTGTAGTGTATTTCTGAAGCCGAAAAAACCCTTTCCATAAATATAAACTAAAATTTAAGCTCCGCATTAAAAGTTATGGGAAATATTGATGCTATGAATTCGAATATTTATTGTAACGCTGTGTCATAACTCAACCCATCCATAAATCTTTATAGTCGTACATTGCAAGCAGCGTATCGATTTTAAATCGTGCGTTTTAACCGGGGTGATTCCCAGACTATCTTCCATTTTGGAAGGTATTAATTTAAATCATTATAAAAACAATATTATGAAAATAAATTTAGCAATGAACCGCTAACTCATCAGCACAATTTTCTTTGTTAACATTCATACATCGTCCCAAATTACTATATGAGTCGTTTAATTTATAAATCCGCTATATCAACATTCACTGATTCGGAAAAAGCCGTAAAGAACTGTCAAATCTCTTTTTTTTTACATAACTCCACACTGGAGGCCCTGAGGAAAATAATTTCCCTCAGGGCCTATGTCATCTTTGAAGATGCTGTGTGGAAAAGAGGAGAGGAAGGAGTGAACATGGGTCTTGAAGAGCCCATGTTGTAGGAGGGAGGAAACACAGAGGTCGGCAAATCGTTCCACAGCCGAGCTGTTGAACTCAAGAACGAGTGGTAGAAACGACCCGTTCTCATGTGACTAATGACAACCGTGCACAAATGTTGGGCGCGTGTTTGGCGTGTTTCCCGACTATGCACCGGTGCCGAAGGGATCAATGACGCTAGTTCCTCGGAGCATCTTCCATTGTAATACCGGTAGAACAAGGACAGCATTCCCACCTGACGCCTATGCTCTAAAGATTGCAATCCGTTTGTTAGGTTAGGAGAGTCTATCAATCGAACCGCCCGTTTCTGCACAGAGTCGAGGGTTTTTTTAGGTACTTTGGGGCTCCAGACCAGAGGTGGCTGCCAAATTCAACCGTGGGGCGCACTTGCGATTTGTACAGGGTTAGTGTGTACTATTGTGTACTCTAGCGTAAATAAATAATTTGCATTTTCATTTTTTATATAGTGAATTGGAGTAATATAAATTTGAAAAGTGTTCATTTTTTATTGTTTACCTAGCAATATTTAAGTAATTTCAATAAATAAAATGGATATAGCGGATTTTGATACTCACCTCGTGATTTACTCACGATACGGCTTTTGAAACTCAACTGACCTGGCGCGCCTGTTTCTAAACCCGCCATCTTGGCAAAATAACTGCTCGTGATTTTGACTTGTTTTTTGATCGTGATAAGGGAAGTTTTGAAACTCAATTTTAGATTCATCTTGTTTCTCGCCAAAATGTGAACAAGATGTCATACTTAAGTCAATTTTCCAAAAAATCGGATGTAGCGGGTATTGAAATTATAGGACTCAAATGGTTGAGATAACTGAGTGATTTGCAAACATTATGAAGACTATACAAAACCACAGACCGACTCGGAACAGAAAATCCTGGTGAGGAGGACCCTGAACACTGTGACACTATTCTTATACTTAAGGCTTACGTAATAAGCTTATGTACTCTTCTGTTATTCCAATTCTTGACTTGACCAGACTCGGGTATTCATGGCTTCTACTACCGTTCAATTTCTCTTAATATATTCGTCTGTCAGTCTTTTTTTCATCCATCTGCTTCACTTATCCAAACCATCGGCCTTGCATGCTTCTTAATTCCAGATTTGTAACATGGTTGTACATGATTATATACATAACTACCTACTCTTTATAGATCTCATTTTTATAGTATCCTATCTAATTTATCCTTCCTCTGCCGGTTTCATACATTTCTGCCATATATATCAGAGTTGATAATAGCTCTCAGTAAAGTTGTGGATATAATTATAATATCTATTATATTATTATACATGTATGTATAAAATGCATATATAACATAAATAAGTGTGTATGTGGCGGCGTGGATTTGTATTTTATGCACCTCCACATTTTTATTCCGAGCTTGATGACATTTTGCACACTTGACCTTCAAAACAAAGGGTCTACACAATGAAAATCCACCCCATCCCCCTTAGCCGCCCCTTAAAGCAGAATTTTGATACTTTGTGAAATTTTGTACACTTGATGTTCAAAATACTAGGAGCATTATTATCTTCATCTGTTTTCACTGACAAACTCGGCATAAATCCCGGGAAACGCCCGGGACTTCAGCCAGTTTTATTTTTAAATAAAAAAAGATTAAACCGGAGTTCTCTATTCTAATAATTATTTTTCTCTATTCAAGTTCTGATACGAGTTCAGTTCTGTGATGCAAGTGGCTCATAATGATATAAAAAATAACTGGAACGGAACTCTCACAGAACTTGAATTTGAACTTTGAAGTATGATGAATTGTTCAAATTCTTACTGTATAAAATTTAACCTAATTAGCTAGGACTCACACCTCTCCAGATAATTCGATTTATTGGTTTAGGTAAAGTTGATTTAATTAATAGAAGAAATTATCCATAGATGTCAGGAGATGCAAATTCCCCTCTACCAAGGAAGCATTATAAAAAGCCTATGTTTAGGTTTTTTACACTCACTTCTCGTCTCATCACTATACCTTCTTAACAAGTAAAACGTAAACTCCTTGGTCTGTCTTGGGTAGTTTGGGTCCCCTGAATATTCACAGTGTAATTGGGAATAGAGCAAATAAAAGTCACAAGTCCTTTAAAGTTTCCTGAAGATGCGTTATTATTTACAAAATTCCTTCCTCCAAAACAAAACACTTTAATTTATCCTCTCCTTGGATGTATATTTGCCAAGATAATCCCCCGCTTAGAACATACCACTATCTTAGTGAAGACTGGGCTAAACTTGAGGGGCTTCAAGTAGTACGTTTCCTTGAGGCCTTCTTTTAACTGTGATTATCGAATTAAGAGCACTATTTGTATTTTTACCCTCGTATGGTGAAATTTACGAGTGCTTAAATAAGTCGATGAAAATTATTAAGAGAGGTAATCCTCACTCAGTGAAATCAACCGATTTCAAAGTGATAATGATAGTTTGAAGTATCGTATAAATTGGAGGGGGCGTTTTTAGTTTTTTTTTATTTTAGATTATTAGTTAGATTAGTTTTGATATTACATTTTATTATGTCTCCTGAAATGTTAATATTTCTAGTACATATCGCCTCAAAAATGTAAATATTTCTTAAAATATAGTAAATGCAGGATCCAGATTTTGATTAATACTTCATTTTACATTTGAGAGTTATTAAATTAATTATAATGGGACCCAAACGCGATGCCAACTCAGCCACTGACCGGTCACTATCGTTGTAGCTATGATCACCGTCGTTCAATCCGAAGTAATTCCTAGAATTAGGATCAAGCGAATTATTTATAAGTATATCCTGTATAAAAATATTTTTTCCTTTAAGTTCCAAGAAAATCAGGCTTGAATCTATTTGTGAAATCGGAGAGGTAATTTATACGTTATTGTGACAAGCACGTGTACCGAATTTCATGACATTTTCAGAATATTCATTGCCTTTCTTTATTTTTTTTTTAATATCTTGTTACATAGCAACACCGATGAGTTATAAAGTACATTTACGTTCCTACCTATGATCTAATTGCTAGAAAAAATTATTAAATGTTTTCTAATAATAAAAAATTATATTATACAAATTAAAAACAAACAAAAATCATAAATAACAAATATGACTTTGTTTTAAGTTCACTGTTTTCCTAACATGGAGCGTATCACTATACATAATTATGTTTCAAGGAATTCTTCGTGCTATTTAATGTATTCAAAAATTTAATTTTTAGCTGTGAATTCAAATGATCATAATATTCATTCATACTAATCGAACAAAAAATGTAGCACCGCTTATCATATAGCCATTCAATTAATATGTGTGTACGGATGAAATAGCTGTATGAAAAGCCCGCTAAAGTATGTTCATTAGACCTAGTTCGATGTAACCACGCATCTCAGTAACTTATATTCACCGTATTAATTCATCTCAGTCCTTTAAAATTTTTATTGGGGTCTAAACTAGTAACATAAATTTTGAAATTTTTACACTATTTTACTTTATTACATGCAGATTTTACTTTGTGAATTTCTCTATTCTAAATATAGGTACTCAAAGAAACTGAATTAATTTTGTGTGTTTTTTTTCAAAATATTATTTACGTCTGCTCTCAAAAAAAAAAAAAAAATAACGTAGAATTAAAAATTAGTGTTTGATTTTACAAAAATAATTTCTAGAAAATTTGTTTATAACAAAAACTATGAGAAGAGCGATGGATATTTTGGTTCCATGCTATTTTTGATTTTTACATAAAATTGGGGTTTGTTCTTAAATTTACTGCGTTCTGATTTAATGAAAGTAGAATATCTATGTATTTTGAGGGATATATTAAATATTGCCAAAAAGTATAATCATCATCATAATATTAATTCGTGAAGCCAAAACTTTGTACCCCTTTTTACGAAAAATGCTCGGACGGAGGAGTATGAAATTTTGCACACTTATAGTTTATATAGAGGAGGAGTGCAGAATGCTAATATTTTTTAAAAATTATGCATAAAAATACATTAAATCAATAATAAAAACATTACACACACTACCATGCATTTGACACACACAAAACGCGTCTTTACTCTATTGTTTATTGTTAAAGTCTATGGTCAAATTGAGAATAGATTAATATTGTTTATCTTTAATATTATTTGTCTATGGTCTTACTGAATGTCAAACATAAAAAAAACACATTACAATTATGGTCGAATTTCGACCATTGGGCGACCACTAGTCATCATCAATCATCAATCATCAATATATTAATACGTGAAGCCAAAACTTTGTACCCCTTTTTACGAAAATTGCGCGGACGGAGGAGTATGAAATTTCGCACACTTATAGTTTATATAGAGGAGGAGTGCAGAATGCTAATATTTTTTAAAAATTATGCATAAAAATACATTAAATCAATAATAAAAACATTACACACACTACCATGTATTTGACACACAAACACGCGCTTTACTCTATTGTTTATTGTTAAAGTCTATGGTCAAATTGAGAATAGATTAATATTGTTTGTCTTTAATATTATTTGTCTATGGTCTTACTGAATGTCAAACATAAAAAAAAAACATTACAATTATGGTCGAATTTCGACCATTGGGCGACCACTAGTATTATTAAATCATTGAAGACAATATTAGCAACGATCAACCAAAATTTAAAACAGAAAAATCATTAAATCCGGTCGCATCTAGGAATTGAACAGCCTTGCCGGGGTTCTACTCTAACCACTGAGCTAATTCGACCTTTCGATCATGTTTAACTGTATCATATTTCGACTAAGAACTACATTTTCTTAACGCATATGTTTATTTGCAGCTATCTTTATGTGATCGCAAGTTTATTCCTGAATTAAATGCAATCTAAATAGCGTCTTGGATAAATCCAAAACATCCATTTTTATTTTAATGTGCCACATCTATTGACTTTTCTACTTATTTTATCTGGTAATTTAAGTGCTGGTATTATTTTTATTAAGTTATTTAAGTCACTAGTTATTTAAGTCTTAGAAGTAAGTCATTAGTTATAATTTTAAATCTTAGTTGTAAGTCTATCGTATTAATTTTATTTTATTATATGTTTATATGTACAGCGCCCTTGAGATGATTTTTCATAAAAATGGCGCTTTATAAATAAGCCAAATATTATTATTAAGTAAGTAAATTCTTCAAAGTTCTCCTGGGTTCATTTCCTAGAGGAGACCAAATTTCTTTCTGATTTTTCTGTTTCAAATTTTCGTCTGAGGGACGATAATATTGTCTTCAATGATTAAATATTACGATGTGAGGTTTTACTCATTAAGTTTTTCCAAAAAAAAAAAGAAGTTATTATTAAATGATGCTTTAGCACGTCTTTGAAAATAGACTAAGCTGTCAAAACGATAGATTGTTACTAAATAGTGTATCAATCCTTAAATTCTTATTATTATTATGCTTTAGATAAATTATGCATTAATTCGTATGAAACCCATCTATGGTTCAATCATGTAATATACCACGTTAGTATCGGGTGTCCCGTGGCAGATTTCGAACTTGTAAATTAAATAAATATACATTGTAAGCGAAAAAAAAGTGTTTAATATCAAATTAAACATACTAAATGCGGTTCATTTTTTTTTATTATTCCATCTAAATGTTTTCCGTCACGGCGTACACACTCACGGAAAATTTGGATAGTATTCCGAGCGATTTTCTCAAACAGAGATTGGGAAATAGCGCTCACTTCTCGCACTATATTTTCTATTAATTCTGATATGTCCTTTGGACTGCTATCTACGCTTTAGCTTTAAGATATACCCACGGAAAAAAAGTCCATGGGGGTGAGATCCAATCTGAGTGGGCACACGATGTCATTCGACTCGACGCGGAGGAGGCTCAGGGTGACTCTCGCCGTGTGAGGTGTGGCGCCATCTTGTTGAAACCACGAATTTGAACTGTACGAATGGTGCTCTTGAAGTTTTGGCATAAAATAATCGCTTATCATGCGGCGGTAACAATCGCCATCTACAATTATCGTTGCTCCTCGAGAATTTTCGAAAAAAATGGTCCAATTATTCCATTCGTGAATAGAGAGGCCCAAACGGTGACTCTCACCGTGTGAGGTGTGGCGCCATCTTGTTGAAACCACGAATTTGAACTGTACGAATGGTGCTCTTGAAGTTTTGGCATAAAATAATCGCTTATCATTAGGCGGTAACTATCGCCATCTACAATTATGTATGCTTTACGAGAATTTTCGAAGAAAAATGGTCCAATTATTCCATTCGTGGATAGAGGCCCAAACGGTGACTCTCACCGTGTGAGATGTGGCGCCATCTTGTTGAAACCACGAATTTGAACTGTACGAATGTTGCTCTTGAAGTTTTGGCATAAAATAATCGCTTATCATTCGGCGGTAACAATCGCCATCTACAATTATGGTTGCTCCACGAGAATTTTTGAAGAAAAATGGTCCAATTATTCCATTCGTGGATAGAGGCCCAAACGGTGACTCTCACCGTGTGAGGTGTGGCGCCATCTTGTTGAAACCACGAATTTGAACTGTACGAATGGTGCTCTTGAAGTTTTGGCATAAAATAATCGCTTATCATTCGGCGGTAACAATCGCCATCTACAATTATGGTTGCTCCACGAGAATTTTCGAAGAAAAATGGTCCAATTATTCCATTCGTGGATAGAGAGGCCCAAACGGTTACTATTGAGCTGCTTGTGCAGAGCCTGTTGGTGGTTTAACCAAGAGCTTTGTCTTTTTGGCGCCCAATAGGAGCAGTTTTGCTTGTTGACATAACCATTTAAATCGTCGTCATAACTATTCAATTCGTCGCCGAACCAAATTGTGTTCTCAGTTCGGAATCGTTGGCTTTAAAACACTCACTCACTAGTCCACAGCGACATCGTGATAAACAATCCGCACGAATGCCGAGCAGAACCATACCCCACTTCCTTCTCACCCGTGCAACGTTTTACAAATATTTGAATCGAAACTTTGAAATCTGCCACGGGACACCCTATATATTTAACCTCTCCCACGTTGGTTAGAATCAAAGACCACAATAATAAGCTGTTTAGCGTGCTGTTTATTTGCTTACGTTGTAGAACGTAATTCCACCTACGCTGGGATATATCTCGGTGGATCGATATGTTAAGGCTGTATTCTGATTGAAAGGTTCACGTGACTGCGTGCTTCCTGCCTGTTTGTACCGTACGCATGCAAGGGGTGCCGAGAATTAACAACCCTTGCTATTGTTTAATAAATTGTATAAAAATAACTGCAAACAAAGCCTTGTATTACGGCGCAACATGGAATTGGACAATGATCATTACGAAATATGACAGAATTAGAAATAATTCAAAGCGTTAATTGTTTTGATAAGGAAAAAAGGGCCATTTAAAAATATTATTTACAACGAATTATTTGAATTTATGGCGTAATTTAATCCTATGATTAGTTGAGGCAATTTTATACATATTTTTGTAAGTAATTATATTATTTAATTATTCCCAGTTTCTTAAATTAGGTTTTTCGATACCTCGTATTTTGATACGTATGTCTAATTAAAAATTTATAATTAATTTGCATTACAAAAACCTAGGTCTGTCAGGGTTGAAATTTTAATTGATGTGGTAATAATCGAGAAATTCTTGGGATTTAATTTTCATTTTCATTTTGATCATAAATTGGAGGGCACTCAAGAGAATAATACTAGAGTTTGTTTGAGACGTTGTTTTAATTTGGTTAAAGTGGAAAATACTCTCAGTGTATATAGCCCTGATGTAAGACCAACTTTCAGAGTTGAAACGTTACTTTAAATCCTTTTGGACGTGTTTGGTGACCAGATTTGAATAGCCAGGTACCCAACTACCTCCACCCTCACAACCTACCCCTATTGCTGATGCCATAGTCTCACTGTTTCTACATGGTTGGGACTCTTTATGGTGTGTGCAGTATTCACATTAAAAAATAGGTATATGGAGCTCCATCCTCTCAGTGATAAAATGGCGTGATATTGTTTTGTTATCTTAATACATAGAAAAAAGAAAGTGCATCGGTATATTTCTTGAAGCTTGAAGAAAGTTTGAAAAAAAAAGTCGTTGAATGAATGACGTTTTCCATGGAAAAATTGATTATTCTTTATTGATGAATTTAACAGGGTGAAAAGCCATGGAATAAAAAATGCATAAAGTATTATAGTAAGGTTTATACCTAAGAGGGCAGGTATTTAAGTGCCTACTTACTACACATCTTGTGATTTGAGCGGAAATTTTGATTTTGATTTTTTAAATAAGAGAAAATTAGAAACTTACGTTTATTGTCGCGAAGTCTGCTGTTCACAGACCTTCTAGTGATATTTGAATTATAATATGTGAGCCTGGGGTGTGTCAATAACACCAGATTTGATGGACGTTAAACCCATAAAACTTATTTGATTGACGAATCTACTCGCAGACAAAAATATATTAACAGAATCGCAATCAGCACTAGTCTAAATGTACAACAAAAGGCATCCTTAGACATCTTTAGACACCTTATCGTATGCTGCATGGGCGGCACTTGGTTATTTTCCATACTTTAGAAATGGTGCACAATTTGATACTATTTTATGACGGACACAGATAAGATCGTCATTGCATGATGATCCACTAAGAGCAAACTTCACAATTCATTCGCATGTTTTTGTTTTTTCACATTATTCGAAAAATTCAAACCAAAAAAACATCTCCCCTGCACGCAAGTGCCTCAGTTGCAGTTTCTCAGTTCAACGCGCACAATATATTTTAATGTCCCTGAAAGTACATAGAGACCGCCATACAACCATTTTTATGACAAACATTTTTAATTTTTTATTGAGATCTAAACAAATCCTTTTATTATGCCTAATCGATATTAAAATATATTAAATTTCACAGTCAGTACTATCGACACCCCTTGTATTTAGTATAAGCGTGTTGTGTTGTGTGTGGTAGTTGGTTCACGTACATGAAATTTAATCTATGAACGGTTTTGATATTCTCCCAATTTAAGCTTTAGGCAGTTTACCCAACGTAGTACGCTTAATTAAGACTGTTTGGGCGGTTAGTAAGCAGAACCGAAGTGTATCTGTCATAGCACGCTAAACAGCTAAACAGCTAAACAGCGATGTGTGGGAATCAATGCAAATGTTTAATTTAAAAATAATAATACTATTGAAATATATAAATGACAAAAGAATAACAATTGTGTAAAGTTGAAGATATTTTTTGACTCATTGAAGCAGATTCTGCATACTCTGACAGGCATGTGATACAAACAGGATTGTTACATTCGAGACGCAAATGGATGGTCTGGATAGGCACGCTTGCCATAAGGACATACGAAGCAAATTTTCCTTTCATTGCTATCCAGGACTTCTTCGGGCTAGATACAAATGGCGTTTTAAAAAAAAGTTGTGAAAGATTTTCATCCAAAATATAAATCCTCACATTGAAGTTACGAAAATTCGTGAAAAAAGAAAGTAATCCTTTCATATTAAAGGTTTTAGATAAGAATATTGTATTAATTACAACAAGCCTATACATACATTTATTGACATATAATTTGTAGGGGCATGAATAATTGCAATAGTATATCAAATAAGAACACTTAGTACTAACTTAAGTTTTTTAAACACAATTAATTTAATTTTATGCATTTATAGAGATTATTTTATCACAAAGTGGGATGCGAACACTGGAGCAATTCCCGAACTGTTGAATCTACGGCAATCGGAATCAGAATTGTTCGCTTTTTAAAAGTTCAATCTGTCGCGTCACTGATGACAGAATGCCAGTTACTGTTAAGCCTCAATTACATATAGCCAGTTTACAAGCTACTATCTGGGAAATTCACTGTTTGTTAGTAAACTCGCTCAGTGTCATCGTATTACTTGCTAACTAGCAGATTGTGGACAATCTACGAAAAAAGTTGAAAGGTGGTCAACTTTACTCGCTACTCGCTAGTGTAAAGATGGCGGCCCACCAACAGCTGATTTCGTCTGTCAGATTTAATTCGGGCGGCAGCCGTTGTTCTCGCTACTGGTTAGCGCTGCGAATTCAAGTTTTCTACAAAATTTCGACAGAGTTGCATGGCGCGAGAGTCGTTATTTTGCTGCTACTGTTGCTACTGAGCGAGTAGACAGTTTTGTGTGTCATCATGACAATCTCACTCGCTGATTCACTCGCTTTTAAGCTTACGTACGAGCTGCCAAAAGCAGGCGTCTGTAGTAAAGGTGCTGTATTGTTCGCTCACCACAAATTAATTAATGTTTATATTATTATAGATGTTCACAATATAAATACAAACCTATTCAGGTTGTCAATATATCAGAATCATTAGTCTCAAGTTTATGTACAATACATAATATCCAATGTTAATCATCAGCAATAATAATAATACGAAATCACACGAAATAAAATTGCTTATCGGTTACCTTCCACTTCTACCTTCCACCGTGTTGTATCGTTTGACGTTAATTGCCCAAGGTTACGTGCGAATTTGCACATACAACAATATTATATATAATATCTAGGCGTGGTGTTAATTATGCAAATATTGGTGTTTGTGTGTTTGTCAAATAATAAGACTCCTTGACATATTATTATTATAGACGTTACAATCTGTGCAGATTAATAATCTCCATTGAATTCGGTGGGAAATTACCTTGGGATAGGCGGCAAGTAGTTCCTTGATGATCCCGCTGGTTAAATACTGACATGTTAGTCAGTCTGTATACTTGTGGTATAACCTATTATTACTGTATCATCCAAGTTCCGCAACAACGGGATTCCAACAAAAATCTATCATTTGAATGGTTCCATGCCAACTGAGAATAAAGTCAACTCAACACCTCCTTGAAAAGTCATTAAAAGCTATGAAAAAATAATTTTAAATTCGCCGATAACCCTAACCTAACGTAACCTATTAAACCAATTTTTTGTATATATTTTTTCACTCTAAATGACTTATCTGAGTTGGTTACATTTATGATTTATGTTATGATACTTACACATTTTAGGAGAGATGGATAGGGGGTGGTACGCCACGCGTAGTCACTATTTTCAGCCTTGAAATACGATCATGGTCTGGATTTACAAACGTTCTTTACCCCATCGTAAATATAGATTTTGTTTAAGGCTGCGCTATCCGAATTTCGACCGATTTCTTACATATCTCCCTTAAACATTTGAAGTTTTTAAGCTATTAAAAAAATATATGTTATTTTTGAAGATAATATCTAGATACGTTCCACGCCGAAACGCAAATTATATTTAATTCCCTCGATAGAAAAAATTGCAAAGTATGCTCCGAAAATTATTTTAAACAAGTCTATTTCTAGTATGTTTTTAGGTTTTCACGGCCAAAAAGTATTTTTGTTATTGTTTTTGGGGTGTTATGCCGTGTTTCGCTACCTCCTTCTTTAGCCAACGTTTCGGACAGCGTTACAGTGTCCATCATCAGGGCAGATGGCTAAAGAAGGAGGTAGCGAAACACGGCATAACACCCCAAAAACAATAACAAAAAAAGTCTATTTCTATTATATTACAAGTTATATTTGTGAAAAAATTCACAACGTTTCTTTAAGTGATACTTAAGATACGTTCCACGAGATTTTTGCTCTATTTTAAACGAGTCATGTTTTATTAAGCTTTTTCGCAATTTTCGCTTCACTTTTATCGTTTGAAATATTAGCGCGCTCTCTCCCAACATTCGTAATTACATATCTCTCCATCTTCTTCTTTTCGGGAGCGGTTACGGGGCCTATATTATGTGAATTATTTATTTGTGTCATTAACGCTTACCGGTTTTTAAATAATATAACTTACAATACAAGGCAGTGGTTGTCAACCTTTTTGAGCCTAGGATAATTTGTAGAGCGCCGTTTTTGTGAAAAATCACCTCAAGGGCGCTACCCTCTATCTATCTTGTGTAATGAAAGACGTGTTTCTTTTCTAATTTTCTAATACTCTCATTATTACATAAATTTAACAATCGCACGCAAATATTAATGCAATTTTAAATAGAGTGTAACGGGTATTTTTAACAAGTGATTCTACATGCGTGTCACAATATTGTGTACCCCCAATTTTTGCTTCGCGTACCCCAAGGGGTACCCGTACCACAGGTTGAATACCATTGGTATTAGACATAAAATTAACTGAGGGGAAGGATCAACAACTCTAGAAATGTCCTAATCGTTGAATTCCGACTGACTTCAGGATCGAGCATCGAAGAACACAGCAGAAAGGTATTGGCCACAATTCTCGATTCGATGGACCAATAAGCGATCAATAAACGATTTTATTATTTTATTTTTTATTTACTACTTCCATAACATTCTACGTTTATTCTATACTTCTCTCCTTTTTGTCTCTTCCCTAGTTTCTTTGTTTTATTTTTGTATTATTTATAAATACGTTCTTTCTTGAATCCTGGTTGAATATGGGTTGTGTAGGATTGCACTTATGTTTATATTTATTTATGTTTATTTAACTCCCCACATTCTAGAATAAAACCATTTTTATTATAACATGAGAAATTTAAATTGCGTAAGTAATAAAGATACCATGAGCTTTTATCATCGACGTAAAAGCCCAATTGGGCTTAAAATAAGCTTCACGAAATTCCAATAATAAGGAATACTGTATTTTCCACCTGTCCTTACATTATCACATGCATGACAAAGTCGGTGTAAAACTTACTTTTCTAAATTGCTACGTAATTACTTACATAATTGCCGTTTATATTTTTGCGTGTTCCCTATACATATATTAACAATTGGTTATTATTATTAGATAATATTATTAAATCTTTTTTCAATTAGTTAATTGATCCACTGTAGTTAGAATCCACGATATTAATAGTCGTCAGTAAAAATGGTTTTGTATGCACGTCACAATTTACAAAAGGGTTAGTTAACTCTATTAAATATTTTTGCATGCATCAGTTATTAATATTTAATTACGCCTTTAAAACAAAAGCAAAACGTTGCGTTATGTACAGCGATGCCCCGAATATGAATCACGCAATTTTTAAAATTGTTATCTGCTATTTATAATGATGGGCATTTATTTATTATTGAATGTATTCAGCCTCAATGTTTTCAAACTAGTTCGTTACGTAATTTTAAAATATTGGCATAAAAGGACAATTTCGGTGTAAACGTTTTGTGTGTATTGCGCGTTTTTGGGATTTTAATTAAGAAATTGCTCCCTGGATACTGAATATTATCATTGTTATTGTTATATACACAGGCCTTCTGAACTTTATCCATGAAATTTATGAAAAATAGTGTGATTAAAATGGTAATTTTATTATTTAAAAAATAAAGTCGCCTGATTGTAGGTAATATCTGCCAGCGTGCAGTCAATTTAACTCCACTTATGAGATAGCTCAATACATACCTACTTATAAACTTCTTGGTCTGACCGAAGTGTTTATAAGCAATTAATGCAGATATGTAGGTGAGGGTAAGATTTTTAGGCAAAAAAGGCGATTTTTTGGATCGGCTGGACCAGACTCCTCCCGGGAGGGTCGCGACACTAAAAAGGTTGAGAAACGATGCTATAAACGATCTACTAGTCACATATAACAGTCTACCAACCACAATGACTGTTTATTGACGTATCTAAAAAAAATAACTATTTCATTAACTCCCCAATCCAAAGACTACGTAGGCTTGGAAATAAATTCAGTTCCGTTGATATTTTCATTTATTCTTTATCAAAATTTATATCAGAAATTTCTAAAATTCTGACATTAATTTTATTATTATTATTCTAATATTTTCAATTCTTTTTAATTCTGCTTATAATTTTTTAATACAATGTTATATTCTATACTCTTATTATACTCCTGAATAACGTATGTATCTATAATAATGTATACATGTAAAAGCCTTCAAGGCGTGAATAAATAAATAAATAAGTATCGTAATTTATAATTATAATTCGAAGTACTAGCGTCCTTTCCGACAGAAGCTAGGTTTTGTCTGCGGGGCTCTAGAATTATAATGACTCAGTACATCTATCTACCTTCGGCACATCTCGGAAACGAGATCGTACGACCCGAAGAGCCCAAAGACAGTAATGTGAAGTATGGTGAATTGTGAGAACTAATCGTATATTAATTATGATACTCTACATCCATACTAATGATCTATTCCGATGAATTAAAGTTTTCGAGAACTTGATTGCTATTTCCAGTAAACTATTAATAATAACCATAGCGCACACTCTGGCGGGTCTACGGCGATAAGAAGGACACTATTAATTCTAGTGACCTCTCAACCGCGAGGACAACACGGTCTAGTCTTGTCACCGACGCTATAAATTATCTCACCACGAAAGGTAAATAATTTTATTAAATTGCAAGCAATATGAAGGCAGAGCTGCAAAAGAAAAAAAAACATTCTAAAGATCTAAAAACGACGTAGAAAATTTTGTTTTTTAACTAACTAACCATCACGCCGTTTCCCCGCAGGGGTAGGCAGAGAGGACAGACCGCCAAACAACTCGATCTTGGCACACACTCCTTGCTTCGTTCACATTCATACATCGTCTCATACATGCTCTTCTATTATTCTGACTCTTGACATCGCCCGACTCAAGTATCTGATTCACTTGGTCGTGCCATGTCTTCCTCGGGCGTCCCCGACTTCGTCTACCATTCACATTTGCGTCATATATTCTCCTTACACTCCTTTCCTCATTCATTCGCTCTACATGCCCAAACCATCTGAGCGTCCCTTTCTTAATCTTACTCATAACGCTTACATCAGCCTTGCATTCTTTGCGGATCTCCACATTTCTCACACGATCATACATGGTTTTACCACACATACGTCTCAGGGATCTCATTTCTACAGCATTCAGTCTACTTTCATCCTTTCTCTGCCAGTTCCATGCCTCACTGCCATACATCAGGGTAGGTACCAGCACTCCATTATGGACGGCTAGCTTCGCTTCTTTTGACAGATTTTTGTTGGCGCCAACGGCGTTCAGTCCTCCATTAATGGAGTTACCAGTATTTACCCGTCTTTCGATATCTCTATCAGTCTTTCCATCTCTCGTAAACATACTTCCCAAATATACAAACTCATCCACCTGCTCCAAGCATTCGTCATTCACAACTATGTTGCAAATTGTTTTCGTACTCTCTCTTTCAAATACCATCACTTTAGACTTACTTACATTCATCATTAACTCATTTTTCATACATACTTCGTTCATCATAGACACAAGCGACTGTAGATCTTCCATACTGTTAGAAATCAGCACCGCATCATCAGCATACAACAGGCAACATACTTCCAGATCACTCAATTTCGCGCCCAATCCCATCTCTTTCAATTCTTGCATACAATTATCCATGTATAGATTGAATAACCACGGTGACATTACGCAGCCTTGCTTAACACCTTTTGT
Source organism: Glyphotaelius pellucidus (assembly GCA_936435175.1). Lineage (NCBI taxonomy): Eukaryota > Metazoa > Arthropoda > Insecta > Trichoptera > Limnephilidae > Glyphotaelius > Glyphotaelius pellucidus. The sequence continues at coordinate 25,334,632 of OW386551.1, forward strand.
GATGTCAAACCACCCCGTAAAATCGCCGTTCACCCTAATACATGCAACGCTTCCCTCATACAGAGATGCAATTGCGTGTATGAGATTCGTATTCACTCCGTACTTGGACAACACCTTCCACAGCTTTTTCCTGTCAACTCGGTCGTATGCTTTCTGTAAATCTACAAAGGCACAGAAGAGTTTCTGGTTTTTTGCAAGAAACTTCTCAGTGAGCATACGCAACGAGAAAATCTGGTCCATGCACCCCCTTCCACTCATAAAAGCACCTTGCACATCCCAAACTTTTTCCTTTGTTTCCATTCTTACCCTTTCTATCAATATTCTACCATACAGCTTGCCGACTGAACTAAGCAGGCTAATAGCCCTGTGATTCCCACATTCCATACGTGACCCTTTACCTATGTATAATGGCATGATTACAGCCCTTCTCCAATCTAATGGCGTGTAACCCTCCTCTAAACACTGGTTAAAAAGTCTGCACAACCACGTAAGAATAATAGGACTATCCCCTTTAAAGTATTCGGCAGCAATATTGTCGAAACCCACAGCCTTACCATTCTTCATACATTTGATTGATCTTTTTATTTCATCCATGCTGATTTTGGTAACATTCACTTCGTCATCGTTTATACCCGATTCGACGCTGGACTCACTATCACCCGGATTGCTTTCAAAGACTTCCTCAAAATATTTCATCCATCTCTCTTTTATTTCTTCCTCATTCGTCAACATTTGTCCATCATTCGATTTTATCACTTTCATGCTTCCATTCTCTGAACCACTCCGGGACCTTTTGACCTCCTTCCAAAACAACTTAATGTTTTCTTGGAAGTGGTGTGTCATTTTGATTCCCTCTTCCTCTTCCAGACGTTTCTTTCGTTCTTTCACTCCAACACTTACTCTTTTCTTGCATACCTTATACACTTCTTTCGCTCGATCTCTCTCTTCGCTTGGAGCACTGCCAGTCGCTATCAGACATAACCATGCTTTCTTCTTCTCAGAGACCAGTGCTTTGATCTCATCATCCCACCATGCGTCGCCTTTCTTTCTGCCTTGCTTACTTATCCCACACACGTCTTTAGCAGATTCGTACAGACTCACTTTTATGTGGTTCCATGTTTCCTCTATGCTTAGACCGTCCATTTCCTTCTCATTCAATCTCATCTCTGCACACTTCTCATACTCGCTTCTGATGTTACCGTTTTGTAGTTTTTCTATTTTGACTCTTGTTGGAGTTGTTACCGTTTTCACCTTAGAGCGCCAGCCGCGAAAGAGACTTACTCTCGACACTACCAGAAAGTGGTCAGTTTCAACCTCAGCCCCTCTGAACACTCTTGTGTCCTCGGTAACGGCTCTCAACCTAGAGTCAATTACTACAAAATCGATTGTCGATTTATCAACACCTCTTTCCCACGTATACTGGTGGATACCTTTATGATCGAAGAAAGTATTCGACACAAAAAGGTTCCACTCCAAACATACTTCAAGTATTCTGTTCCCATTGTCATTCATTCTTTTATCCCCAAACTTACCTAAGGCCGAATCAAATCCATCACGCCTAATTCCGACCCACCCGTTCAAATCGCCTGCCATTATTATCCTTTCATTCACATCTTTTTGCCTCAATACATCGTTCACACCAGTCCAAAAATTATCTTTCACTTCATCGCTTTCAGAATTAACAGGGGCGTAGCAAATAACCAGAAACACCCTTGTCAAACCAATCTTGAATCGGATCCACATTATTCTCGGACTTACACATTCATATTCCAACATACTTTCTACCATTCTGGGAGACAGTAGCGCTGCAACACCCTGACAAGCCCTCTCCGTATCTAGTCTTCCAGACCAGATGACGAATCTGTCATTATGTTGCATTGTACCACTCCCTTTTTTCATACTCTCTGTCACACAAAGTACGTCCAAACATTTTCCATTCATTGTATCGCATAATTCATTCATCTTTCTTTCCATTCCTCCTCTTATATTCCACGTGCCAATTCGGCATTGTTCACGTTCCGTCCTCCTCTTTGCGCCACCGAAGGGTTGGCGATGTGATGGATAGCGAGTCTCATCGACACAATTCGACAACATCGACATTGTTTTTTAAACTAAAATAAAATCGTTGTACGTTATAAGAGTGCTAAATTTATTAGTTTTTTCTAAAATTATTTGATTTTTGAAAGAAAACGCTATCTAGAAGTTGAGAACAAGGTTTTAAAAATATTATTCAACAATTCTGCAAGAAAAACGGGATTCTTTTAGGAAATCTATACCAATTGAATATCTCAACTGACTTTTATTTACAAATTTGTTAAGGCGCCGTATCCTCCCCCGAAAAGAATAAGATGGAGAGATATGTAATTACGAATGTTGGAGAGAGCGCGCTAATATTTAAAACGATACAATTGAAGCGAAAATTGTGAAAATGTTTAATAAAACGACTCGTTTAGAATAGACCAAAAATCTTGTGGGGGTTGTCTAAAACAAAATTCAAAGAAACACTGTGAATTTTTTTTATACATATAACTTGTTAAATAATAGAGACAGACTTGAAAATAAAAATTTTCGGAGCATACTTTGAGATTTTTTCTATCGAGGAAAATTCATGTATTTGCGTTTCGGCGTGGGGAATGCATAGATATTATCTTCAAAAATAACATATTTTTTTAAGAGCTTAAAAACTTCAAATGCTCAAGGGAGATGCAAGAAATCGTTAAAAATTCGTGTAGCGGCGGCTTTAAACATGCCTACATGAAATAGGTAGGTTTTTGTTTAATGTATAGAATACGTTTTAAATTTTTTCACTTATAGTTTGTGTTCTTACATTTGCTTTTTTAAGTGGACTTATCGAAGGATTATCACAAAATAAATTAATGGAAATAATATTTTTTTCTTTATATAAAAGCTCAAAAAGTTCGGGTTCTGAGAGAATCATAATGAAGACCTCATCTTAATTAATTATCCTGGTTTTCTTTTTTATTTTCAATCGATTATTTTCCACCGAAGTTTTTCGGATATTTCGTTGGTTTATTCGAGGATTATTTTCTCTCGCAATTTGAGAGAGATAATATAATAAACAAAGCACTTTGATTCATGGTTTGTTGCCAATTTTAGATTAAAAAACGTTTGAACGACCCACGATCACGCCATGACCGCCTTGAGGTCAAAGCCGCTGAGAAACTCGGATAAAATATCAGAAGTAATTGATTGCCTGATAGCGAAAACCTAAAAAATACAGTTATACACGATGAAAAGTGGAAAATACATTTTTTCATGTATTAGGCCTTTAGAAAAAACGTTGACTTACTAGGTAATTTAAACCAATATTTCGCGGGTTAAAACTGCTTCTATTACATTGATAAAAATCAGCTTGTGATAAAATTTTACAGCATACTTCGTTATTTCTAGTGCACGAGTTGCTTATTTCTAGTATTCTATTAGTATTCTATCTAGTATTCTAGTCTAGAAAAAAAAATATTTTTTTTCTTCATATTTCCAATGTTTAAGTATTCAAAAATTTTTCCTTAAAAGGATATTTCGGAATTCGCATTATTTTTAAAGTTATAACCATTTTAATGTCGCGGTTTAGACGGAATCTAACCAGAATCTAAATAGAACAAAATTTTAAACGCTTTTTCTCAAAGCTCCTTTTTTCGAAACGGTTGACACGATATCTCCAGTACAACTAAACCAATTTATTTGAAATTTGGTGTGAGCCCTCTCTATACATTACTCTATCGTGCTAACTAAAACTACAACAAAATTTGAATTTTTACCATTTTTAAAAAAATTTGTAACTTTTTGAATTTCGATTTTTTTCGTATGATTTTTTTTAATGTATCCTCTAATGTTTAATCAATATTTGCTAAAATAATTGCTTGTAAAAATATTATGGTTTTTTTATTGCACCTAAAACCTACAATTCCACCTTCTAGACTAGAATACCCCCTTCAGTAATATATAGAAAATATAAATGCTCGGTGTAACCATCCAGGCAAATTCGCTTTGTTAGCAATATTTAATTGTGCACAGTAAACTGCCTACACCGGCAATAATCATTTGCACACTGTTCTGAGAGGCAGTGACCGCAATATGTGAGGGTGGCTAAGGGGAAATAAACTCACCCACCCATTTTTAACTAGCCATCAACCAAGCTTTCGAATGCAAACCATGCCACTTCAATAAAAAACGGATTACCTTAGAATTAAATAAGTGTGCATTTAGCCAAGTCTGCGTACAAACAGGAGAAACATGAATTATAGGAAAGGAATGAAGCAACCGCAAGCGGCATTTCGCTCGGCGCTACGACCCTCCAGTTTGTGAAAGTAGTTATTTTCTTACTCAAATGATTGGAGACTACTCGAAAAATTAATTATGACCTTCACCCGATATGTAAATATTATTCGGCCTTCAGAAGAAATTAAGATTTTGGTCAAATCTCCATTATTTTTTGGAAAGAAGAAAAGTGATTGGTGAAAACGGCCCTGATTCTGAGAAAAGCTCGGTGATAAAGGGCCGTCGTCAATTTTCGTTCCTTCTGGGATATTTATTATGAATTATGATGAATATCTGGTTGGCTGTAATGGATTTATAAGTTGTGGAAAATTAGGGTTTGAAAATGTGCGCAGAAAACATGCTAAAAATAATATAGTCATAAAGAAGGAAATAAATAACAGCCAACCGCTGAAAACATCTGTTCAAAGTAATTTTTCGCAGTTTTCAATTGGGTTATGTTAATCTATGTGCTTAGTATAATCTTTCTTGGAGGAGAAGGCAGCTGCTGTGCTTGGAACGATAGGTACATTTAGTACATAGAATCGCTGTCACGGTTATTCGGGAAAAATGAGAAGGTGACCTAAAAGAAATAGACGTAAGTCACATTTATGCATGATATTATAAAGACTTTTAAAATGGTCATGCTTGACGGAGATCTTTATTCCACAAATCTTTATTCTGACAATTCTGAACCTTTTCACATGCCATCTCCCGGATCTTCGAAAATTCGAAACCTCTCGTTTATTATTAGTATTCCTAAGTATTTAAAATGCTGGGTTTATTTTAGTTACGGTCAGACAGACGGATTGCCCAAAGCACATTGAGTAATTAAGTTAATAAATTCTGTCTGCAATATTGATTGGAAATTATGAATACGCTATTACGGTCACAATTGATTACATACACTTTATTTTACTCTTTTGATTGCCAAATTATTTATGGGAGCGGCGTTCGAGCGTTGTGCGGCCCGTCTTTACTAAGCTGTTGACACTATTTGCTAGGTTAAGTTGTTGTGGTGTTAAACGTACGACAATCATTGAAAAATGACCTACGACTGTGCTGGCAACAATCCACTCTACTTTTAGATTCAAACTTAACTTTCAGCGCTACCAGTCCTTATCCGTTATCAGCAACCCAGGTTTTCGTTATATTTGTAAAAACAATGACTTTCTAAGTAACTAAGATGTTAAAAGAACTAAATTGGCCAATAGTGAAACAGACACCGGTAATGAACGCGGTGAATATATAAAATAATAAACAACCTGTTACCAAAATACTTTTTAAACAAAATTATGTACAACAATGACATTCACAGACATAACACATGGATGTGCAATGAAATCAGACTACAAAAAAGAATACGCAGAGCCAATACGCAAAACAGTTTACTCTACAAAGGGATGAAATTATTCAAATTGCTGCCGAAAAATATCAAATTTATACCAATTATTAATAAATTAAAAATAGATAGTAAGAACCTAATTAAACAAGAGAAAATGTAATAATAGTAGTACGTATACGTAAGTTATAATTAATAACACATTAGTAAACTTAAATGTATGAATAATTTAAATTAAACTAGTAGATAATAAAAAAAAATTTAACTTAATGAGTAAAACCTCAAATTGTAGTATTTTAATTAAACGAAGAGAATATTAGCGAAACTCAATTGGAAATCTGAAAACAGAAAAATCAGAAGAAGATACGCTCGCATATAGGACACGAACGCAGGAAGTATATAAAGAACATGAAGATAATGTTGGTAGTTCTTAGTCAAGGTATGGTAATTTATTTATTGTTATCAAGTTTAATTTGTAGAACACCAATTTAATTTTTTATTTCTTTTATATATTCAATAATATTATTATTCAATTTATCAAAAAAATAAAAAAAAGGTATGGTAACTTTAAATATGACCGAATTCGATAGACATTAATTAGCTCAGTTGGTAGAGCTCCGCCTTTTTAGATGCCTTTTTTTTACAATTTTTTTTCTTCAAAATTAAAAAAATAAAACATTCTTCCGCATGTCGTCACTGGTCACTCAGCCGAGTAACCGACCAACCCCTGACCCCGCCTCCAACTGACCAACATTTTTAATGTTTTTTTAGAAGAAAAAACGCCAAAATTATTTCAGCGACCATTGATGACACGTAGAAGAAATTTTTGAAAATCGGTTTTAAAAAAAAAAAATTGAATAAAAAAAGGTCACCGGAGACCAAAATTACATAAAATTTTTTCCTTCAATTAATGTCAGGAATCACCGGTTAACGTAATTCAAGTATATCCTGTAACACCCTTGTGGGTATGGTAATAAAATTCGCAGTATTTAACAAAATTTCCATTTTTATTTTAAATATCTTTGCGCTGATTACATAAAATATGCTGAATCTCTGCGTTTATTTTTAGCAAGACGGTGTTAATGCAAGGAGATGCAAATAACTAATTGAAAACATCCAGTGCGATTTTCCCAGGTGCTCACAGTGGTGGTGTAGCGGTGGTGTAGCGGTGGTGTAGCGGTGGTGTAGCGGTGGTGTAGCGGTGGTGTAGCGGCTGCAGGTTGTAGCGTATATGCAAATATTGTTTTATCAAGTGTTGGCTCTGACTGCTGCATATCGGGGAACTGCATTACAACGAGAAAAGCTCGGATACGAGAATCGTTAAGGAGGTAGGAAAACGATGAAAATTTGCGGTCAAGTTTTCATACTATTGTAGAAGTAGACTTTATTTACTGTAAGGAATAATAATAATATTATTTGGATGATTTGTACAGCGCTGTTTTTGTTAAAACTCTACTCAAGGGCTCTAAACAAATTTATAAAATACATCTACAATACCACATAACTTCCAACTGCAAAATAGACAAACTATTATAATAACTTATGGCTGATTGATTGCATCCAACGGTTCGTCGATCAACAATACAAATCTATATCTATACAACGCATTCGACCAACAATCTCGCATCACGATGTTTGTTCGAGATAAACTCCGAAACTACTTAACCGATTTTAATAAAAATCTATATCTATATCTATACAATGCATTCGTTAAAATGTATATCTTCATCTTTATATATATAAAAATCTCGCGTCACGATGTTTGTTCGAGATAAACTCCGAAACTACTTAACCGATTTTGTTGAAATTTGGCTTATTGTGTGTAATTTGTTCCAACTTAAAAGATAGAGTAGTTTTTACCTCAATTATTGACCTCAATATTGATTATTTCGAATTAAATATTTGTTATAGGACAATGCTTTGAAATCATTTGTAAGTTCCATAAGTTTCTAATAGATGGCGGTGTGAGTTAATTTGTCGACCCAGCACTTGATTATCTAGATTGGGTAACCATCCAGTAGATGGCGTTGTGTTTCGTTAGCCACAGCAACGCATGGCCGGGTCAGCTAGTATTGTATAGATATTCTGTAGCTAATTCTCATTAACTGGAAAAATAAAAATACTTTTTTGGTTATAATGCTGCTTTGCTCTTCCTTCTTCTTTAGCCAACGTCCTGCAGTGTCCTATCATCAGGGCATCATCAGATGTGTAAATTGTGGTGCATTTGTATTTGTTATGTAGAAGTGCTACCGTGTTGCGCACGTTCTTATTATTTCCCGTGTACCCATGTTTTTCAGCATAATAATTATTTAAATTAAATCGGTTTTCGGCGTTTAGTTTTGATGTAGTCGTCAAGTACTTCTTCTGGTAAGATTACGAACTCCTTATTGTAAGATTGTATTGTAACAACGCTGAACGTAGGGCTCTGTGACTGTTGATTTGAGATTGCAAGTTCTAAACTAGAGTCTCTTTATTAGGTTTCTTAATACTGTTTTCATTGGAGAAATCGGCCATCAGAGACTTATCACTTAAAAAAGTATTCCTGTTGACGCAACTATGTACATATCTCTTCCTCCACCCAACCTACCACCCATGTACCTATCCTCTGACAAGGTGTGTTGCCAATATTACCTACATGTGACATTTGTAATAATAACTCAAGAAAAATCCGTCTATTGAAGTAACCCGTGCAATGATCAATCCGTGTATTTTTCGGTACCTTAATATCGACTATGTTAAAGAAGTCTCTGTGCAATGATCCATAGTGATCTCTCTGTGTGTTTAATTGGAATCAAAATAAGATACAGTGAAGATTCAGTTGATGCCTTAGTATGCTTTATTTAAATCTATTACGAAAACTTGTGCAGTGGATCAACCCAGTGATCCCCCAGTGCCATAATATCGATTCCCTATAATACCGTATCAGACCGTAAGTCAGTCCTTTACAAATATCCTATGTTTTTCAACCCCCACATAATTATGTCAGCCTGAAAAGTTTATTTTAAAATCATTGATTACGTTCCCTTAATTCACAGTCTATCTGCGACTACAATCCCAAAACATTATTAGTGTGACATGCTTTCGTTTGTAGTTCGACTTAGACTATTCGGGACTACTTATTACTTTCAATAATTACCTACCCTTATCCAAGGTACGGCTAGGTATCGAATACTGTGTATAGTAATTATTTATGACTGCCACTTGTAAAAGTTGATTATTTTAAAGTGGTTTACAGTTCTTTAAATTTGTTATTTCATCAGTGGAATTATCAGGAAATAATGCATTACAGCGTTGTGGTGTATATTGTACATTATGCATCGTGATAGCCCACCGAGTCGCACTCCGCTTTCTAACGTGTCTGATGTCTGAGTTAAAAGAGATGGATGGAGTGCAAGCAAGCCACATTACGACTATTGTGACTCCGCCTTTTTCTGGCTCCCTGGTATCGGGACCTCCATTTGCAATGACGAATGTATCTGTTCGAGTGTGCATTCGTGTAAATAGAATAAACATTTCGTGTACATTACTTAGCTCGTCGTGAACTTTTTCGAAATAAATGGGTTTTGGTGGACTTTATTTTTTTCAATGGAATTTTAAACGGGTTAAAGATAAAAAGAATTTATCTTGTACATGTTGCTAAGAGACGTATCTACCAAGCTTACCTTCTTTAACCTGACATTTTTAAGAATAAAAAATATAATATTCAAACATAATATCCCTTGAGAGAGCATATAAATAACCCGTTCTTAATGAACGTTTTAAATATTCGAACTTTAGAAAATAGACGAAAAATAAATGTAATTTTTTACCCATCCTAAAATAATTTTTATATTTTATTTTATATAATTGTTTTTTTTTATGATATTTTAAGTAATTAATCACCTCTCCTTTATAATATTTTGTCTATTTTCTTATTTGTCTATATTTGTTTGTCTTTTGTTATTTTTATATTAACTTATTATCCTGACGAAGAAAACATAGTTTTTCAAACATGTCGATAATGTTAATAATATAATGGTGTACACAAAGTTATTTTTTTCATTAAATTTAAAAAAAAGAAAAATAAACGACCTAACCTTTTCTTAAAATTATTAAACTATAAATTCGATTGTTGTGAACTCCTGCAATTAATAAATCTTCATGTACCTACACGAACGACTAGACAAATATTAACATTTTATATACGTACATCTCATTCCAACTATGGTTTGCATTATCCAATACAGCTTTTACATAGTGGTGGTAACAAAAATTTAAACAATATGGGTGCATTTGACAATAATTTGAATTTGGCAAACTTCAAACGACGTATGTGCCAATTATTTCTACCAACTTCATAAACTATTTTTATCTCTGTTTTTACTCAACTTACATTCTATGTTAGGGGCCATCCATAAATTACGTCACACAAATTTCATGATTTTTTGACCCCCCCCCCCCCCCCTTGTCCCTGTCACACATGGTCACATTTGTGAGACCCCCTCTCCCCTAGTGTGACGTCGCGTATTTTGCAATTTTACATTTAATTTTTTTTTTGCGTTTTAATAATTTAGATTTGTACATGTGACGTCGCAGAGCTGTTGACCCCCCATGCCCCTTGTCACACAATGTCATACTTCTCTACTCCCCCCCCCCCTCTCTTTAAGGTGTGACGTAATTTATGGATGGCCCCTTACCTACATTATGTCAACTCTATGTAACATATTTTATATAACCTATATTTTGTTTCTTATATTTTATACAATTTCCTGCATTTGGTCAAAAACATGTGTAAAAGCCCTATGGGCGTTTAAATAAATAAATAAATGATTTTTTTTGTTAACTATACACAGGAGGAGGAAGGGCATCACGGCGTTGTCAATTCGTTTAAATAGTACACGCATATTTTTAGTTTAACTGCTGTTCTGCAAAATATGTTATGTCGTTACTATTTTTATCAATTTAATATGGTTTGTGAGAAGTCAGCGAACACAGCAGATATATTCGTAATGCTCGTTAAAAATTTCCAAGCGGACCATTGTAGGGCGTACATAATATTCTCGCCGTTGTTATAATATGGCGCGCACAAAAACATTGTCAAATGATATACGGATTGTTGAATTCATAGGTAGTGATGTTAACTTTACGTTAATGACGAACATATTCCCCTAATTGGCCAACCAGCTCTCGCGCATGATATACTTAAATAGCCTTAACCCATGTTAAATTGCAGGGTAACTTTTAATTACTGGAAGTTAAAATTTTAATTAAATTTCACAAATAATATTTAGCTTTTATTTTTCCAAAACGATTTATTTGAATATATTATGTTAACGTGCTTCATTCAACTGAATTTCGTGAAAACTATGCGACATCCATACACAACATTTCATTTTGGGAGGCGGGTATGGGTACCGCCGCCCCGGGAAACCAAGTGGTTCGCCACGTTTGGTGACTTCGCAGGGATGCCCGGGTTCACGGGGTGACGTTTGTCGGATGTGTCTGCCCACCCGCTGCGTGGCAGTCCGGATCGAGAGAGAATGGTTGAGGGAGTTCCATTGACTTTCCAGCCGTCTCTCGGAACATCGCCATGCACCGCAGTGAGAGATGGATCTATACGTCCGTCACTCCTGGACTGGACTGACTGACTGACCCCCAGATTCCTACCCACCCCTAATATACCCTTTTCCTTTCCAGAACTTCCTCTCCTTCCTTCCCTAAAACGACCCTCCACACAGCATTCCCAAAGATGACAAAGGCCATCAAGCAGGTTATTATAGTTTATATTGTGTTTTTATATATTTTTTTTTGAATAATTTTTATATTTTTGTTAAGTTCTTACGGGTATAGGACCTTTAATTTTTTGCTTTACTTTTTAATTATAATTTTAACTATGTGAAAATCTGTCATCGGATATTATGTTTATTATTATTGTTATTATTGTAAGTGTAAAATATCTGTTGATTTTCCATAATAAATAAAATAAAATAAAAATAAGCCGCCGCTACCCTAATTTCTACCGATTTCTTACATATCTCCCTTAAACATTTGAAGTTTTTCTTCTTCTTCTTCCTGTGCCCTATCGGGTCCCCCCGACGTTGGCGATCACTCTGGAAAATGAAGTTGAATGAAGTTTTTAAGCTCTTAAAAAAAATATATGTTATTTTTGAAGATAATATCTATATATTTCCCACGCCGAAACGCATATTATAAGAAATTCCCTCAATAGAAAAAAAATCGCAAAGTATGCTGCAAAAATTCTTATTTTCACGTCTATCTATATTTTTTAACAAGTTATATGTATGAAAAAATTCACAGTGTTTCTTTGAATGTTGTTTTAGACAACCCTTACGACATTTTTGCTCTATTCTAAACAAGTGGTGTTTTATTAAATATTTTCACAATTTTCGCTTCAATTTTATCGTTTTAAATATTAGCGCGCTCTATCCAACATTCGTAATTACATATCTCTCCATCTTCTTCTTTCCGAGCGAGGATACGGCGCCTTAAGGAAATTATATTCCTCGGGGCCTTCTGTGTAGCTAACGTAAAAAAAGTCAAACAGATGAAATTTGCTGTAGAATTTTTTACCATTAAATAGTACGTATTTAATTTTTTTGTTCGGGATCATTCGATGGCTGCCATTAAAACCCTTATATTAGCATAAAATTCTGCAACCGCACATTTATCATCGATAAACCGAATTGCTTTAAAATAATTAAATTTGTTATTTTGTACAGCGTCGCTTTTGTGAAAAATAATCACCAAGCGGTAATTGAAAATAAAATTACCGACATTGTGTTTTTTTTTACCTTGTCATTTGATATAAAGTTTATTATGCAAAAATATTCCTCGGTAACAGTTTTGAAATGCAATAATATTTGTAAATTCATGATTGAAACTAACTGCTAAACAGCTCACAGAAATAATGTATTCATAATTTGTTTTTCTTCACTCACAAAGGCTCGATTGTTGGGTTGATGAACTCTAAACCATTTTTTGCTGTAACTAAGTCTGAGGCACGATGCTTGACTTATGATGTCATAAGGGATCTTGACCCCGTCTCGGAGGATTTGCTGTTGGCAGAACGAATAAAAATACGTTTTTGAGGTCACGCTTAACGAATTCTAGAGATTTGAATTAGCCATTGTTTTAAAACTTTTATTTTATTTTTTATTTTGGTGCTATCTCATCAGAGTAAGACTTTATTTCGATCTTGAAAATAATAACAATTTCAACAATGCGATTTCATAATGCGAGACGCGATATAATTTTATATGACAAAATTAAAAAAAAAAAACTTATATCATTGATGTCGCTATTCCAAATTCCTGTAATATAAAAAAATCTGTTTCTGAAAAAAATTAGAAAATATACAGATTTAGGAAATGAGATTAAAAGAATTTGGCATTCTCGGACTACAAAAATATTGCCATTTGTTATTTCGGCTACTGGCATTATACCTAGCTCTCATTCAAAATTTAGGCTTATTAGATTTGTCAAAGAATCTATATATAAAAATGCAAAAATCAGTCATATGAAATACAAACATGTAGGATTACGAAAGATTTAAAAAAATATTTATATTGAGGGATCAGTAGGATTTATCGGTCCAGCTAGGAGTTCTATCGAGCCGAACTCTCTGATATGAAAATATCTGGAGTCGGTGAAGTATTTTCCCATTTGGTCTCTGGTAGGTTGACATGTTGTTCTTGTATAGTTTTGTATTTATTATACTTACACAGTGCAATTTCATCGCGTGGATTGACTAGATGATCATTTGTGGAAAAGTGCATGGAAGGGTTAAGTTTTTCCCGTGGGAAAGATTTAACCCGGACATAAAGTATAGAGAACAATAAAAAAAAAATGCTGTTATTAAAAATACATATTTAATACAGAGTACCTACGTAAGTTTATAAATTAGATAAGAACGCAAAATTAACAATAGAAAATAGTTTTTATATCAATAATAGAAATGCAGAGCTATGTTCTGTATTAGCGCCGTCAGAGTACACATTAAGGCACAATCAGGTTTTAAAAATAATTCACCAAAGTTTGGTAATTAAACATAACTTGATTGACTGCCGTAATGTAGTACTATATTATGAATACGAACCAAATTCATTTTTAGAAAATATTTTGAGGTTATGTCTATACGTTCACATCGACGCGACAGTTCAAAATCAACAAATGAAAAACCACATTTTGAATAATAAATTTTTTTGAATAATAAATTATCTCAAATATTTTTTTTAAAGTTGTCTCTATTGTACATCCACATTTTAAAATCAACAAACTTAGATGAACATTTGGAATAATATATTATTTGAAATATTTTCTCACAAATCGTATTGTGTATCCGGACATTTTCTAGGAAAAGCAGCGTTCGATCCTGACCTAACGCGATCTGTAACTCGAACCAAGTCGGAAAATTCTACTGAAAGCCAACTTAATAATTCAATGAGTCGACTACAATCAGCGGTATGGTAATGCGACCTTTTCTTAATAATAAATGCCGGGAATCTCTAATTTATTCCAGACGGGAACCGCTTGCAGCTCGAATGAGTGCAACTGAATTTAAGCGAAAGGAAGTGAAACTATTCCATGTTGGTTTTTCTGTGTTTCAAACTGATTTATAGTACCGCCCGGGAACGTTACCCGAGAATGTTCCACAGGGAAAGATTTTCTGATTATTGTTATAGAGTTGAAATACTCTGAACTCTGAACAATAGCCACTATAGCCAGACCAGAAATATCTTTATTCTGTTTGTCATTATTGCTTCCTTGGTTGACTTTGACAAATTGAGCGAAATTACCCTTTTTTGTTGTGAATACATAATAATATAATTCAATAAAAATCTTGGATACTTATTCATATTTTGAAATTCAGAAGTACAGTCACCTCATTTAGTAATTACTTATCAAAACACGAGCTTTTCGCATCATTGATTCAGAAAATCTCCTTCGGTCAATCCTTTTTTATGTGGAAACTAGCTGGGTTACCAGGCTTCGCTCAGGACAACATTCGAGAGTGTTCTGAAATGTTCCACAATTTATTTTATTTATTTATAGCGGACCCGACAGACGTTGTCCTGTACACAACTGTCGGGACAAAATAAAATTATAATAGAATAATATTGAATATTCGATACTGCGATGGTAGCGCAGTCTGCCGGATCCAATGTAAAACATTCCAAAATCAACAACTCCTTAGAAATAAAAAAAATTAATTAAAAGAACATTTTCCAGTGGACCAAATTGTGAATCTAAACCATTCTCTAATCCCCTTGAACCCACACAAAAAATTTCATCAAAATCGGTCCAGCCGTTTAGGAGGAGTTCAGTGACATACACACGGGCAGAAGAAATATATATATTAAGATAACCTTGTATTTTTGAGAGATGTGATACTTTGCTAGTCTTACCACTTCTTAAAAAAGTCAGTAGTGATATCAGCAGCAAAAATAACTAAGGAATGGCCAAGTTATTCAGAAGTAGAGACAACGTAAAAATAAAAATCATAAAATATTTGTACTGAGCCTATTGATGTGGCAACTCACTGTATATTCTTTTGTTCTTTAGTAATTTGTAAGCCAAAGCTTATATCGGAGATCGCAGGAGACCGACTTCGCAGACCTCAACCATATTATGTCAGAGGGTCAAAATATTTCCGCTTTACAATCCAAGTAGATGAATTATTTCTGAACGTATCGCAAAACTAAAACCTGTATTTGAAAGGTGACAAAATACGCTTTCAAAGTATACAAATCGAAATAAACGTATAATTTTTAAATATAATTTTTTTTCATGCAAACATAAAAAAGTTTTAAAAATGAATAACCTCCGGTTTTCGGACACATGCATATTGTATTAGACTAATGTATTGCATATTGTATTAGACTAATATATTAACGGTATTGTCTCATAACTTTTTTGTCTTCCATGTAAAAATAATTAACAAAAAATTCCCAAAGTGTAATTTTTTCAAATTGCTATGCGAATCTTTGGTTTCACATTTTACTTCTTTTGTGATCAACCTTTATATTTGAATATAGGGCGTGGTGTTTTCTCTTTTTAACACCGTTTATTTTTTTTTGTCTCCCTTACTTTCACATTTCTCACTATGTAAGGGAGACAACTATTTCTATGAGAAATATATGAGTTGTTCCGAAAAGCTAACAAATTAGCCTGACGGGTTAGACAAACTAATAATGAGCTTTGCTTTTTGAAATATTTAACTCTTGGTTTTTCCATCAGTTTCGTTTTTTCGATCAAATCAATGTCGGTAGCTTTGAGGTCGCTTTGGTAATCACAATTTAATCCGAGTGACATGCAACAAATATTTTGAATCCCATATCGAATAATCCTCATCGCTTAATCAGTCATAGCTTCACGACATTCTCACGATTTTTAGACATGATTTACTTCTTTACATATTTAACTCCTGAAATTGTAACGAATTTTCTGTGAATTCGACTTTTTCAGGAGCCTTCAAGCCGCAGGCCGAAAGCCTCGAATGTGGTTGTGCGGCATTAACATCAGTTTTTTTGAGAGGATGTTCTTTTCATGGCCCTAATAAAACGCCTTTTATGTAACACATAAGAGTGGATTTATTGTTGGTGTAACTTATGCTCTTTTAGGTAATGAGGGTTTGATACCCACCACCAGAGAAAGGCGCTCGCGTTTTTATGCCAAGGTCAAAGTTTATTTCTGTTAGGTTCTAAATAAATAAGTAGCACGTCAAATTAAATATACATTATATTCAACAACAAGCTTTTACAGTACATATATGCATCACCATCAATTCAACTTATCGTAAACATCATCTTGCGGGGGCTCTATCGAAGCCAGAGTCAAGTTAGCCTCTCAGAAACTCTCCCCTATCTTAAGAGGAATATAAACGCTAGAAATATTTCGATTCTCATGCCTACAAAATTTAAAATCGCGCGTCGTATTTGCACGAGTAAGCGAAAAGGTGGTCATTTATAAGAATCAAAAAAGTTAGAACATACAAAACCTCAAATATAGTCTTAGCCATAAAGGGGTATTTTTAAAAAATTGTTTCTTATATTTACTGTATAGTTAAATCATGAAAAACATTTTTTTTAATGGTTAACGCTTATATTTTTTGTTATGCAAATAATAATTTTATTGTAATTCCTATAGCTAGTAGAAGCTTCAATTTATCTGTAGCATATTTTTTGATGTTCATAATGTAAACCGATTCGTCGAAAAGATGAATCTAAATAGTATCTATATAGAATTTCACGTATAGCTTCATCTTAACAAGCGGATTGCAATCTTTGGAGCACAGGCGTCGGTCAGATGTGCTGTCCTTGTTCTACCGGTATTACAATGGAAGATTCTCCGAGAAACTAGCGTCATTGATCCCTTCGGCACTGGCACATGGTAGGGAAACACGCCAAACGCGCGCCCAACATGTGTACATGGGAGAAGTCTGATTGCTTCTACGACTCTTATTGAGTTCAACGGCTCGGCTATTAAATGATTTGCTGGCTTCTGGTTTCCTTCCCCCTACAACTTCTCTCTCAAGACCCTCTTCAAGCCTCATGTTCACTTCTTCCTCTCCTCAAAAATACCCTTCGTACAACATCTTCAAAGATGAGATAGGCCCTGAGGGAAATTATTTTCCTCCTGTGTTTCCTCCAGGGCCTCCTGTGTGCAGTTAATGTAAAGAAATAAATCTTACTTTATTGATGATTACATCAAATGATATAAAAACTTTATTTAAAAAAAAAAATTTACACTTAAAAAAACATCTGAATACTTTAGTGTCCAAAATAAATACTTTACCAGGGCAATAAGTCAAAATAAATAAATTATTCCCAGTTTGAATACATCTTTTGGACAGAGAAATATTATATTTTATGCTACGTAACATGTACACAATGCTCTACCAAATCAAACAAAAATATAATATTGTATTTAAAACAAAAGTAAACACATGGCTGAGAGAAGAGAGAATCATGAATCTATAAAGTTGCATACATTACGAAGACAATGTAAAAACAAGTAGAAACTAAATATAAACATACAGGATGCGGCAGCGTAACTTCCTTTTTTAAAATGCGCGCCTTTCAGTCGATTGATGTCGTAGCGGAGCGCTAGTGATCTCGTTCGAGAGGCGGAACTATAAAGTTTTGTCCCGACACAGTTAAGTCGCCATCATGAGTTGGAATAGCGAGGAGCGTGCGTTTGCCGTTGAGGCCTACTTTTCGAACAGATGTTCTGTGATCATGGTTTGTTCCCAGAGCGCCTCATCTCAATTAAGAG
This sequence comes from Glyphotaelius pellucidus, assembly GCA_936435175.1. Lineage (NCBI taxonomy): Eukaryota > Metazoa > Arthropoda > Insecta > Trichoptera > Limnephilidae > Glyphotaelius > Glyphotaelius pellucidus. Next base: position 25,352,522 of record OW386551.1, read on the forward strand.
CGATTTGTCCCCTTGTGATTTTTTCTGTGGTTTTTTGAAATACAGTGTTTATGTGAACCGTACAAGGACCTACAAGATTTGAAGACCAACATCCAGGATAACGCCTGATATGCTGGCAAGAGTCATTACATGACAAACGCCAGAAATCGGTTTACTCAGTGTATGGAGAATGGGGGACGTCACCTACCTGATTTGATCTTCAAAAACTAAGCAAAACTTAATAATAAAATGGTTTAAACTTTGACATAGAAACTAATAATAAAATGGTTTAGAGCGACCAAAGCTTTTTGCGTAAATAATTCACTACGTATAATTTATATTTCTCCTAACTTCATTTGCAATTTGAATAATATTGTTTTAAATTCCTCTCTCTAACTTTTTATCTAAAACCACTTTATTAGTTCTTGGAAGTTCAGTTTATTATTTCTAAGGAATCTATTTATTTATTTTACCTAGTTTTTGAAATTTGTTTTTATTTAATTTATTTTTTATTAAAGCAATCTTAACATTTCATCAAACATTCAAATGTCTTCTATTACACAAGTCATTTATTCACTTCTAGCTGTTAATTGCATTTATCGCCATGGGTTTCTTTTATACCTCTATTTGAATTTATATTCCGATTGCAGTCAGCATGCAAATAACTTGCCCGTGTTCAGCGTTCCCCGGCCACTGGGAACTCGTAAAGAATGCAATCGTCTAGATTGCTATTTAATAAAATAATAACAAGAAATGGAGGGAGAATCGACGATCAAATAGAAGAATCTGAAGGTGTTTTGAATTAAAAATAATTGATAATACATTTTAACCAAAACTGTGACGTGTTGTTTCTTTATAAAACCACGATAATTTTCAGGCGAATTAATATAGCAGCATTTTCGTAAAAAAATTACCTTGTATTATCTAATTGGTGAACTTTGTATCGCGCTATTTAGTGATTTAAATATTTGATTTTTAGACATGTGAAAATTGCTAGATTGATAGAAGATTCTTCAAAAGTGATCTGCTGCTAACTCTGTACAAATCTCAAGTACGTCCATCAATATAATTAGGGAGCCACCTCTGGGCTAGAGCCCCATAATAACTGGTAAACCTACTTGATTCTGTGCAAAGAATGACGATTCGTCTGATTGATATCAGTTGTTAAGGTGATACTTAAAGGAATTCTTAAATCTTTCATAGATGGCGCGAGTTTAATTTTTTTGTGGCAGACACATCCACCGCCAAGATCCAGACAAACCTGACCCCATGAACCTCATGACCCCACCTAACCCTGCCGAGTCACCAAACGTAGTGAACCACTTGGGGTGACCTATGGCAGAGGTGTTGGTTATCCAATAAATGGTTCCCGAGGCGGGTAACCATACCCGCCTCCCAAATTGAAACCCGGCTAGCTCTGAAGAAATAACGTTCTCAATTCTATAACATTTTTTATGGATAAAACTTTCCGATGAAGCGAGTTTGAAAGGGGTTAGCATTACTAATTCACTCTTCAAACCTGTGTAACTAAAGCTTGATTTTGTCTCTGAACAGACTGAGCTAATAAAATTAATACAAAATTGAATATTTCAAAAGTTTTACCCCAAACTGGTCCGATCACGGCTAAAATAAATTAACGACATAGCGATGCAGTTGAAATGAACCTGATTTATCGTGTTAAAGATTAATTGCTAGTATTTAATGAACAAGTTAAATTTGACTGCAATTTCAATTGTAGTGAATTCAGACTCAATTGACACTTTGTTAAATGAACTACGTTTTGCCCAATAACTACCCGCAGAGAGGCGAGCTCTTTTGCTCGAGATCCACAGATCGCTGGTTCGATACCCGGGGGCGCGGGCGTAGGCTAACAAAAAGTGCGGTACAATCCGAACCAACGGTATTCTAAATTAATTTGTGACGGAGTTAACTATGTGTTGAGACCAATTCTTTATAGCAAGAATCCATCTTCCATCTCGCGCACTTTCTCCAGGAATCTTAACTTCCCTCAAATGGGGATGCCGTATTTCCGGTGACCGGACAACTCAGAATAATGCAACTTCAACACCTTCTTCGAAAAGTCTTTATTAAAAGTGATGAAAAAAAATGGTTAAATAAGGTTGCTTTCTATTTTTCAATTTTTTTTCGTTATTTTTAATGACTTTTTTCAAAGGGGTTGACATTGCATGATTCTGAGAAAAGAAACCCACATTTCCACGGCTCAGGCAATTATAACTCTTATTTATTTATTTTAAATGTACACTCGCAGTTATTATAACCAATAACAAACATTCATTGTACATACTCGTACATAGTTAAATTATAACACATTTAAAAATTTTTCAACATTCTTCCGAATGATATCTCTATGTCAGGGTACAAGTTATTTAATAGTAGAATATTTTTTCCGAGCTGTATTAAAATGGTAGGTTAGTTATGCATCTCGGAACAACAAGAGTCATGTGCTTGAGCTCTTGTGAAATTGTCGGGAATATAAAATTCAGATCTTTGTATTATATAGGAATACAGATATGGCCGTTCAAAAGGTTGTGCACTGTTTTCAGCAAAGCTATGAAAGTTTTCCTTCTCTCGGTGAGGTTCTTAATACCTCCAGACAGAAGACTGATGAATACGAGGATAACCGAGGATATACCCGAAGTCTCTAAGATTGAATATCGTAGAAACTTCTTTTATACTTTCTCTACCATTAGAGATTAAGTAAAATCCACAGGTCCCCATATTATTGAACTGTTTTCAAAAATGCTACGTACCAAGCTACACGAAACGCGGCCGAGCAAAAATGCCTGGAGTTGCTTAACACAAATCCCAACACTCAAAGCTTTGCCTCATATCGTTTATATGTGGGCATGAAATATTTTAAGTGCGTATCTCCTTGCGATTCCCAAATATTTCGAAATAACAATATGTTTAAGAGATGAATGAGACCTTATTTAATTAGACCTTATTTTGAAATCGTTTTTATTTTGCTTTGGTGTGGTAAGTACATTTTGAGCATTTATTAAAATAAAAATTCCATTTTATTGTTGTGACTCCATTTGACGCAAAATAATAACGAGCTGAACGAACAGTTTAGCACGTGTTTATTCAATAGGTACACATGAAATACTGAACAGCTAATCATCCACGATTTTGAATAATGTTTATAATTAATAGAGAACTAGCGATTGCATTATCATTCCGTGCTATCGGGAGCACTTCCCACTGTCTCGTAAAATACCCCGATATTACCATCAGCGACCAGCATTTGGCACGAATAAGGAGTGGCCTCCTAAACTCCTAACGATACCGTTTCAGTAAGACTGATGGCCCGATGTATTAATCAGCTGCCAGGCGTTTTATTCACCTCCCTTTAATAAGCCGGTTATTGTTTCAGACTTTCTTATTAATGACAGAACATTTATATTTATACAGTCGGCCAGTGTTTCCGTCTTAGCTTAGTACCCCCGGCCTTGGTTCGTTTATTGCCGAAGACATATATTTTCGTAAATTAGGAAATAAAGACATTAACAGCCCCGCTATTTTAATGAGTAATTTGTTGGTCGTTAACACTACCGAAATATTTCCGCATTTTGTATATTTAATGGGTTGCCCTGGCTGGGGGAATGGCTTTACGCTTTAAATATAAATATGTACACAAAAACCTTACAAAGTAAGATGTGGTGTTTAACGCTTTAATAAACTTTATTACGTAAATAACCTCTATAAAATTGAATCTCCTGCTAGTACGCAAGGCGTTATTTTATTAAAAATCGCATCTCTACCAAGCTATTTGTTGCTGATAATACGTTAATTAATTAATTCAAATAAAAATAAAAACATATTAAAAAAGTTTTAAGGCTTTAATAACATTTATATCAAGTAAAATTGTTGTAAAAATAAGTATTTTATGTGATCTCTGTAACACTGCATAACTCTGGTTAGTACGCTGTGTTGCATTTTTTTTCAATCGCAGCTGTTGCAGATGTATAATGTTAATAAATAAAGTATAATAATGTCACAACACACTTAGTTTTGCTTGTAGCGGGAGTGCAGAAATACCACCGTGTGTTTGCCTGTTGCAAGAAGAAAGCTTTTAAAGTTCTGTGGTTGTTTACTCTCACACATTTCAACCCCTATAACCAAGTTTCCACATTTAGAAACCTAGGGACTTTGCTATTCCTTGCGCAACTGATACCGTTTTATAAGAAAATGGGAACAAAATTCCTGCTCAACACCACATCAAATTGTTTTCACGAACTGTTTAAAACGACTTTCCGCGGAAGAAGTTTGGAATTCGTAGTAATTGTACATAAAACTGCATGTATTTGATATCTTCTACTTGGTTAGTGTGAGTTCTTATTTTATTCGAAGTCCTTTTGCAAAACTCCGAGGCTTGAGGAAATTGGTGTTAGGGATGCGATTTAAAATGTAAAATCTTTAAAAGCTCACTGTTCGTACGGTTGTATTTTTAGATTTTTCCTTTTTATGAGGTGCCAGTTTCCTTGTTCCAGATTTTGAATGTGCTGGTAAGTTTTGAGTCTTGGGTTTATACGATTGAGCGTACAACCTTCCAGAATGTTTATCGCTGTTTCCAGCCCATTAAATCGCCTTTGGAGCTGGGAAAGGGCCCCGATGCCAGAATGCACGAGGCGGTAATGCTCCGAGCTACTAGGGCCTAAAATATCGAATTAAAAGATGGTAGAAATTACATTTGAAATTCAAAAGACAAATGACCAGGGCAGAAGAGAACAATAGGTTAAACCATTCGTTAACTTAGGTTCCATTTTCTCGATTTGATAAAAGTGTTCATGCAAAACGGCTTTGTTTCCAAATACCATGGATTTTAGCTCATAATAGAATTCTTTAAATTAAAATTACAAAAAAATACAGTCAAAAAATATTTTGTTCACAAATATCTTTGAAACTAATTTAAAGGGTCGATCAAGTGTGAATAATTTAAATCGTGCTTCATCGCGGCCACTAACTTCATTGCGGAGGTGAATCACCATTTAGGTATACGGATAAGGTGTTTTATAGTATGCACGCCGTGCAGTTTTAAAATTATTCGGTTAATTTGCAAACAAACCCGAATGGGACCCGCAAAAGGTGGGCTGACCCGTAAAATAAATGGAGGCCAGCTGATGTCCGCACAAAGGTAAAGGTCTGATGTTATTCGCAATCGAGTTAAAAAAAACGTCCGTCGATCCTACCTGGACCGGAGGACGCCTTGGGACCGGAAGTCTCCCCCTTTGGGCGGGAATTCCTGCCCGGGATATCAGCAACCGGGATCGCCGCTTCCGGTGGGGAATTGGCCAGAAAGCTGTTGGGTGTTGCCATTTATTATAGATATTTGACGTAGGTACTGACATACCTTATTGAGTTCGATACACATTTAAATAAGAGTGTGGGCTGCCCGAAGGTTCGCAAAAGGGTGCTGAATTATTTATATGTAGTTCTTGTAAAGGTTTCAATCTAACAGTAATGACAAAGAATGAGTTTACTCGGGGTATACAGTATAAAGAGATATGAAACCTATTGTTTAGTATTTCTTTTATATTTCCTAAGTTAATCTATGTTAAAGTTCGTATTATTCGAATTTATGATGTTTGCGAAAATGTCCAATTATGTATCGCGTTACAATCAATATTTCCACAGAAGGCAGAATACCCGGCGACCCAACAAAATCCTCTCCTGACTTGGGAAACATTCACTTATCGATATTATGTATGGCCTCGATAACGCCGGTTGTAACGTAGACGAGGAGTAACATTAATTTGACGAGGAGTAACATTTCTCTCCCCGTGAAAAGACTTCCATTTTAACGTGACATGTGTTATTATTCAATAAATAGTGTCTCGCCTTTACTCGGCCGACTTTCTATGGCTAAGGTGTAGCTGTGAATCATCCGAATTGTCCATTAGGCCGACCTCGTAAAACCCTTCTTCGGATGACTGATGATCCTCGGACATTCCATCGAGAAGTTCACGTAGCCTCAACATTCTTGTACAAACAGATGCGCGGCGGTCGTATTTATTTTTGGTATTTTTATACCCTTCCCTCCTGGAAACTCGATATCAAATTTACCTTTTCAACTTTCTTGATTTAAAATTGTTGTGATTAAGGTACCTATATTTATTATTATCAACACATTTTACATAATTCAATTATGATGCTACGCTTCTCTTTTAATAATAATAATAATGGCTTATTCCAGAACTATGCCATGCTTTTGTAATGAACCGGAGTGTATATTTGGAATAAATAAGTTTACCATAAAATTAAACGTAGTGTAAGAAGAATATATGACGCAAATGTGAATGGTAGAAGAAGTCGGGGACGCCCGAGGAAGACATGGCACGATCAAGTGAATCAGATACTTGAGTCGGGCCATGTCAAAGGTCAGAATAATAGAAGAGTATGTATGAGACGATGTATGAATGTGAGTGAAGCAAAGAGTGTGTGCCAGGACCGAGTTGTTTGGTGGTCCGTCCTCTCTGCCTACCCCTGCGGGGAAACGGCGTGATGGTTAGTTAGTTAGTTATAAAATTACTGGAAATGCTAACGTTTTATATTTATTTTATATTTTATTTATTTATTGTTTCAAAAATTTATAGAGTGTTAACAATTATTACATTAATGAAATTGCCATTGGAATGTGCATAGATATTAACACTCCAATTAAAAATGTTCGCAACATGCGTAAATCAAGGTTTAGTCGTTACTAGGTGAAGATGCTACAGTGTTAAAACTTAAAAAATAATAAGCAAAATCAAATATAAAACATAGTAAGTATGTTTTTTTTTTTAAGTAATATGTTAATACGCTTTTAACTTTCCAATTTTATGTTTTATTCTTTCTCTTCTTTTCATTTCCTCAATTTTCCCTCTTTTTGTATAAATCATGGTCCATATATATTCACACTTATCCTAATTTGACTGTCCTAAAACGGGAATCATCCTAGTTGGACAGTCAAAACATTTTATAAATAATGTACATAAATGTGTAAATATTTTACTAAATAAAAATGAAATGAATAAATAAAATAAATAAATAAATGTGGTGCAAAGAAAGAGAAGAAAGGAAGATAGAAAATAAATAATAATAAAACTTTTTTTACATTAACTCCACACAGAAGGCCCTGCCACCTGAGGCAAAATAATTTCCCTCAGAGCCTATGTCATTTGAGCTGCTGTAGGGAGGGTCTTTTTGTGGGGAGAAAGGAATGAACATTGGTCTTGAAGAGTTGTGGAAAGGAGGAAACACAGAGACCGGCAAATCGTTCCACAGCCGAGTCGAAGAAGCGACCCGTTCTCATGTGACGAATTTCAACCGTGTACCGACTTGTTCTGCCGGTATTTCAATGCATAATGCTCCGAGGATCTATCGTCATTGAACCCCTCGGCATCGGCGCGTAGTCGGAAAACATGCCAAACCCGCGCCATTTGTACACAGTTGATTTTGGTTACACAAAAATTGGTCATTTCTACAAGTTCAATAGCTCGGTTGTGGAACACTGTCGGCCTCCGTGTTACCCCCCTCCTACATAAAGGATTTTTTTAAGACCTATTCTTTTTTTCTTCAAAAATAACACACACATAGCATCCCCAAAGATGACAAAGGCCCTGAGGGAAATAATTTGGAAAACAAATTTATTTCTTGTTATTTTATGGTTAATGATAATCATTCGGTGTACTTAAAACGCCTTTGTGTTTAAAATTCTATTTTTAGCTGTTTACGTATCATTATTTATCAGAAACTGAATCGTGAAAGAATCACTTTGAAATTAGCCCTTGCATTTCAAAGTAGTAGGTGTACGAGTATGAAATATAATTCCCTTGTAAACACCTTGAAGGTTGTAGCCCAGACGTTGAACCCAACGCAGTCTGAGATCTTGCGATGTCGCTGATGATAAAACCTGGATTTATTGTGAGCGTTACTGGTTACTGCTTAACCTCCGTCCTGGAACGTCAGCTTTTCTCTCCGATATTTACTGCAAATAAAGAAGCGTCGGATCCGAACGATGCATTCAAGCGGTGGACACTAAAACCCGACCTGATAAAGAATAAAGATAGAGAGAGTATTCGATTCCCTTTGATTAAGGCTGTTCGGACGACTTTACGGGGATTTTATGTGCTAGATTCATTTGACATGCAGAGCTGTGATACGCAGAAGGCTTACAAAGAAAAACATCATATATTGTTCATGTGTTTAATAATATTTACATTCGAATCAGTCGAAATATGTTTACGGTGTGACATACAGACATTCTCCTTTATATATTTCAACCAATTTACAAAAAACCTTGACAAATTATATACCTAAACCTTCCTCATGAATCACTCTATCTATTGGTGAAAACCGCATGAAAATCCGTTCAGTTGTTTTCGAGTCTATCGCGAACAGACAGACAGATGCGGCGTAGAGATCTGTCCTTCAGAGCCAAAATGATGTTTGTGGCTAGTAATGTCTTTCCGACACTTGAAGGGTTAAACATGAAATGCAATCTTTTAAAATAAAATATGTCTGTCTATGACGTTCTTGCCACCAAGACTTGAACGTGACGAAAATCTGACTAATTGCTGTCAAATTGTATCAGTAGCGTGTTGAACCACGATATTTGTATTTTTTTGTAAATTCCTGACTGAGCATACTCCCAGCTATCTTTAATGGACAGTTCCTAAAAGTGGTTGATAAAAGTTATGTAATTAAGATAGTGCTGTAATATTTTAGCTCTGACTCACTGCCATGAATAGCAAGTATTATTTGACTCTGCTTCCACTGTGTGGGTATATATGAATATTTAAATCAATAGTCAGTAAGATATAGTATTTGACATGATAACCAAACACCATAATTATTTAATTTCCTTGTAATTCACTCAGCAGTTAGAAGGTTCGAGTTACGACCAGTTGTAATATTGACGAAAGCTGTACATTATTAATGAGCTTTCGTGGAGTTATTAAAAGGGGTGGTTCTAAAAGCTCCAAGTGACTACGCGATAATAAAGGACACTCTTCCAAATTAGTATCGATTTATTGACAGGTGATTATTGTTTATATGGTTCACCTTAATGCCTTTACTCTGCCACACTCCACGCTTCTGTCTTATTAAATATATCACGATTTTAACGGTACAATTATTTCGTAATTTATTTTCTGAGCAAACATATTTTTCTTGCTTCGCTCCAGCGGCCAACCCTAGGATTCTGGGTAATGAAGCTCGCTGTATTCAATATTTCAGAAGGAACATTACGAGAAAATAGGCAGTGGAAATTATTAACTGTGCGTGTTCCTGGATATTATTCAGAGTATTATGTGTTTTGCTTGTCTCTGAATTATTATACGGCCGTATTTAAATACATTTCTACTCCACACAATTAAATGAATGATTGGAGTTTCGATGAGTTAATCATTCAGAAGTTTTGAATTTAATCACGTTTCAATTTTGGGTTAAATGAATGACCTTTGATCAAAGAGGGTGATTAGAGACGCAGTCGTTATTATTTGGCAACTATTAGAGAAGCAGTAGTAATTATTTGGTAAATAATTGAAATCTAAGAAAACCGCTTTCACTTGGCTGATTTAAATTCAAGTCTATTGAAGTAACTCGTGCAGTTATCCTATGGTATCTCGGTCACTTTAATATCGATTCTTACTGAAACTTGTTCAGAGCTTAACCCCGTTATCCTTCGGTGCCGTTATATCGAACCTCACAATAACGTGCTGTGTGAAATTAAGATAAATCGGATTTCTTCGCCGTGTCCACCGTTCACTAAGCTATTCCCATAGTTGTGTCATTTTGAAAACTCGTAATTTTATTGATTTCAGTCCAATTGATTCGCAGTCAAATCTATCTGCGACTACACATATCTTTTGAGTCACCGAACACTATAACGATGTCAAGGTTTCTGTTAAAATCAAAATACTACCCTTAATATCATAATATCACGAAGTAATAAAATACGAAAGAAAATCTTCTGCATGTAGAAAACAACATTATGCCGAATGTTATATAATCAGTGTTCAAATCTTCGCAACTAAATAAAACCCAGCCAATAAGGAATTAGGTAAAATCGTGTGTTATTGCCCCAAAATAAACACCAAACTGGCAGTTTTTAGTTGTTGGAGAAATATCGCACGAGTCGATAACTGTGCCTAATGGTTATCGGTCAAATATTAACTAACCCCCGAAGCTAAAGATATCGCCCGAGTCGGTTAGGGTTATTCGTGTGGAGTTATTGCTGTACTATTACCTTTTTATGGACACGTATATTCAAGATCGTTTAACGTTGCCAATAAACCGTTTACCGTTTGGCGAAAACGAGAAACAGGGGGAAACATTACACTCGTATAAAAACACCACAAATGGATTTTTTTATACACACTCACACAATTCAAATTAAATATTAAAAATCTATACGGACCGGCGGAAGGGCTTTTTAACATTTTACGAGAAGTCTTATCTTATTTGAAAACTCTACCCTAGCTTCGCTCTTGAGTTTTGCAGCTGTTTGTTCTAGCAATTCTAGATGCCTGAAAAAACTATTTACTCTTTGAAGATACTTTCATTTCTTTTGGTTGATTCACCTAACCTAACGAAGTTATCGGTTTTATGACGTTTGTAGATATGAGGCGGAATTGCTGTGCTTGTTTTACGGGTAAATCAATGGAAGGTGCTTCTATTGAATCCTTCAACACCGTGTAAGCCAAGAGACAACTTAAAACACCTGTAACTTGAAAATGGGTTATAATTAAAAAAATATATAAAACTTATTTCCACTTTTACTTTATTTACCGGTTTCAGCTTGTTAAACCCATCTTCAGACTGGTACAAATCATTCTTAGTCAGGGGTCTACATACATAACACGAGGGGGAAGGGAAGAGGGATAGTCTACAAGGATTTTAATCAATTAGTTTTTATTCTACTAGGATTTTATCAATTGCAGACTACCGCTCTTCCCTTCCCTCATATGTTATGTATATAATCCCTAGGCTTAGAATAATTTGTACCAGTCTGAAGACGGCTTTAACAAGCTGAAACCGGTTGAGATCAAATAAATTAAAGTGGAAATAAGTTTTATATTTGTTTTATTATAATATATTACTATGGAATTGTGTCGTTCAATTTCCGCTATATCAACTTTCGTTGATTTGGAGAAAACCGCAAAAAATCTGTCACATCTCTAGCGTAAATAAATAATTGCTTTTCAATTTTTTGAAATGGAATTATTTCGAAAAGTGTTACTTTTTTTGAGTAGGTTTTGAAACAACTGACCTGACGCGCGAGTTTCTATAACTGCTCGTGATTGGTTAAATTCCGATATAGCGGGTTTCGATAGTAACTTCTTGAATGATTTAGCGCGTTTTGTTTCTCATTCGCAGTTTTAAGGTTTTTGGCCGTGTAAGGGTGGTTTTGAAACTCAATTTTAGGTTCCTCTTGTTCCTCGCAAAAATGTGAACAAGATGTCATACTCGGATCATTTTGTCAAAAAATCGGATATAGCGGGTTTTGAAATTATATGACTCAATTGTCAGTTTAAAAAATAAAAATGGATTGTTTTTATGACTCGTTTTGTGCCCATTTTCCAGCTTCTGTGTTTCCTTATGTGAAATGGGTCTCTCAAGACCCGGGTTTACTTACTTTCACTTTCATTAAAAATATTCACTGCACAGCGTCCCCTGAGTTGGCATCCCCACGAGGTTTCGCTCAGAGAGTTTTGAGTGGAGCCACGATACCTTCCCAACTTGATTCCTTATCCCTCAATTTCTAAATTTTAAACCATCTTAAATGCGAATTAGGTTATGTTCTATTTAATTAGGAGCTTGGCAGCCATTCTCACCCGGTGAAACTTCAAATGGATTACTCGTTGAAATTTTTAAGAGCTCCCGAATAATAATTATGCTCGGTTCTTTCTTCTTGCGTAATGGCAGTAAACACATTACTGTCACCGGTAATGAGTGTGTTCTATCAGTCGGGAAGAGATCCATTACTCGCGTGCGTGGCGAAGCAAGACCCACGCAATAATATTGTTTTATGAGCTGGCAAAAGACTTGAGAAGTCGTAGCAAATAGAAGTAATGTAGCAAGTCGTAGTTAGAACTAATTGTGAAGTGAATATGTTAAAATAAGTATGTTTAGACCGACCTTGAAGTTGCTTTAGGTATAATGTATATTGGATAATCAATAGAATGAAGTCTTGATTTTGGTGTCTTTCGCTCTCTCTTTTTCCCTCTCATTTTAATAATCTGTTGTCTGTAACAGGCACGCCCAATTGAAGATTTTTTGCGGCCCAAAATTAAGTTTTCTATATTTGAATTTTGACATTCATACAAAAAGAGAATAGATCGTTCTCGTAAATTTATCACTTTTACATTTTATTTTCTAAAATTATAACTTTCTTGTTATTAGACCTACTACTTTCAATGGGGGTTTTGATTTATTGCTTGAAACGTCCCAGGCGCGTGGCCGCACTACGAAGTTATTTTCGCAATCATTTCCAACCAGTAGATTTTTTCCGCAAATTTCTCGGAAAATCGAATGCAACTGACCTGATTTTAATAAGTGGAGGGTAAGTCACATTGGCGCATGTAGAGTCAGTTTATGCCTTCTAGCATTGGAGATCGCGGTTTCACAATAAAATCATTTTCTGACAACGAATTACCGGTAAAACATATCCTTCATTTACCTGTATTCATGAACGGATCTAACGGCTAGCATTTCAGCAAATGCTTACTGCCCTCCCCCCCCACCCGAATGGCCCACCTAAGCTAAGTAATATGTTTTTTTGCCCACCAAACGATTCGGTTTAGTTACCCATGGTCGAAAATATAAGCGCCCAGAAAAATAGATTAAATAATTTGTCATTTTGCTTGTACTTCAAAAAAAAAATTGTCTAGTCGTGAAATCATGTTATTGTACTGATTGTGAATATGATCTCTTATGTAGTTATTTTCAACAAAGACTGATTAAATTACAATAAATGCTATAAAGATATTGTTCTTATTCATTGTAACCAGTCTCTCTTATAAGCGTCGCGACGCACGACGCGTCTTGTGGGAGAAAGAATGAGAGGTTAGAACAGAAGTTGTTCATTAACATACCTACAATTTAAGCATCTCAGTGTCAAAACATTTGCTCTTTGGGTTAAATGAAAAATAAATTTCACAATAAATTAATGCATCCTCATACAAAATCTGTTGAACGTATTTATGTACCTTACGGCTATTTACGGAATAGTCAATACAACATAAATTTTATCTCTTAAACCTTGTTTTAATTTATTTAATACCCTCCTCACGGTTTGGGTGTCCCCTCCCCCCCTGTTGTTACCTTTTGATTAAATATTCATGAACGTCTTTCTCTTATTACAGGTGAGTGTCTTATTCAATTGGAGCGAGCGGGAATACGCAAGGTGACATTATACTCCATATTGATATAATCCATCATCGGATTATTCAATAAGAGTCTAGCAAACTGTCAACGCAGGGGGTTGAGTAGTGTTAAATATTAGGGGCAGTGTTTCTGAAGGCATGTTTTGGAAATTCAGCTACGAAAGACGTGCCGGGGGTACATATACTCTAATTATTGGTGAAAGAAATGGTGTGTCAAACTCGATAAAAAAACTGTAAGGAAAATATTGGTCAAGGACTTCTGGTGATTATTGTAAGGAACATTCTTTCTTATAAATATTATAAATATTTGCTGTAAATTGTTGCAAGGAAGTATTTTAATATTATTTCAACCTAGGTATAGGTAAATCATTTTACATCGGTAAAAATTTGATGATTTCCTATTTTTGAACGAAGTTTGGATACTGCTAATTTTGGTGTTTTGGAATCCGAAGTAAGAAAATAGACATGGATTTTATTTGCATAGTTTATTTCACATTTTAAATAAATTAAATAATGTAAATAATAAGATGTAGGTACAGGTAAGGTACCTCTTTCTAGAGTGGTAGATTTTCTTAGTCGAACTCTGAGATACCTCTTTAAATGTTCAAAATGGTGGTTGAAATAATTATGTCGTGTTTAGTGATTAGATCTGAATACCCAGGTACTTTAAATATTATCTACCCCCCCATTTCTATTCTCTTTCCCCATCCCATTTCCTTCTGCTCCAAACATTCCTGTGGAGATGTTATGGTGCAGCTATACGGTTGTAGCAAAAATACTAATACATCTTACAATTACTTTTGGTACAATGTTTGAAATGGTGTAACAACCCTTCTGGCCAGTAGGTACTCAAACTTACGGTCAGTTCGAGGACGTTAAGTAGTTTCCACTAGCGGCGAGCTCTTATCGAATTAATAACATCGTTAATTCCACTTAGCGCCGTAATAATAGGTCACTTCGGTTATGAATGTTGGGAAATTAGTGAAATAACAGGTTGGCGATATAACAGGAACAAATTGCTTTGGACAACTTAACCGGTGTCATGAATAGGCTCTCCGGAAGCCTATCGTAACTTCTGCGACAAAGTATTTGCGTGCGTGGAAACGAACCTGAAACATTGAGAAACTTCTTGAAACATCGTGAGTCCTTCAGAACAACCATGAATCATATTGCCTTGAAGTACGCCAAACATTCTGATACATCTTAAAACTTTCTAAAACACCCCAAAACATCTTGAACCGTTTTGAAATCCTTTCAAACATACTGAAACACCCTCAAACTGAAATACTACTGAAACATCCTTAAATATTCAAAGCAACTGAAAAATACTACTGAAACACCTTTCAACATTGAAAAACCCCCTGAAACCTACTAAAACACCCTTAAATATTAAAAAACACCCTGAAACATATATACTGAAACACCCTAAAATATACTTACTGCTGTATCCTGAAAATTCAGAAACACCCTAAAATATACTTACTGCTGTATCCTGAAAATTCAGAAACACCCTGAAACATATCTACTAAAACTATCTTAAACATTCAAAAACACCCAGAAACATACCTACTGAAACACCCTTAAATATAAAAAAAAACACCCTGAGACGTACATACTGAAACACCCTAAAATAAACTTACTGCTTTACCCTGAAAATTCAGAAACACCCTGAAACATACTTACTGAAACTACCTTAAACATTCAAAAATACCCTGAAACATCCTAAATATTAAAAATAACACCCCAAAACATACATACTGAAACACCCTAAAATATACATGCTGCTATATCCTGAAAATTCAGAAACACCCTGAAACATATTCAGATTACCTTAAACATTCAAAAAATACCCTGAAACATACCTACTGAAACACGCAAACAATCAGAAACTTGAAATTTGTTAAAATACCCTTAAGCATCCTTAAACACCTCATTAAACACTTTGAAGTACTCTGAAACCCTGAAACATATCAAAAGGCCCTGAAACTTTCTGAAACATCCTAAAACACCCTGATGCATTATAAAACATTATAATGCATTACATATGTAACATATTGATTAGTAGGTTAAGAAGAATTTCTAACAGTCTGAAGACGGCTTTAACGATCTGAAACCGGTAACGGTCAAATAAATTAAAAGTGAAAATAAGTTTTGTATTTCTTTTATTATAATATATTATATTGATCCACTCTTAAGCATCCTGAAATACGCTAAAACACCCTGAAAGTCCTTCCAGGAAAGCAATACTTTTCAAATATATTCATTTGCAGTTCTACAAAGATCTTTTTTATATTATAAACCCTACCAAAAAATACTGACTTATAAAATTATGTTCAGAACCTTTTTGTTTTGTTAGAAAATAGTTGGAAATTGAAAGTTCACTCTTCAGACGATTCTGTCCCATAATTCCGTCAGTGTGACTATCGATTGATGTGTCGATACTTGTCAATTATTACTTATCCGAACTTATCAATAGCTAAAGTGCTTTTCTTTTCGTAGGTATATGATTAATTATTTTATGAAACATTTAATTATAAAAATATTTAGATCATTTATAGGAGCTTTTTACAATGAAACCAAAAAATTATTTTTGTAATAAAAAAGTGTATCCAATATCTAGTACACATGTGAGCTACTTTATTTATATTTGCTTTAAATTATAAGATATAGGCCTTTAAAAATTTTAGTGTTTCATGATTTTAAAGGCAACTTGGGCAATTATTTGTGAGTAAATGAAAAACTGGACGGTCGATTTTATGTCACATATTATTAATGATAATAATTGATGATTACAATTTTTTTTTCAAACGAGGGTGCCAGAAAATGATTTGCAAGAGTTCGCATTTCGTGAAAACAGGAATCTAATTCACACCCTTTTGCTATCCTAGTGATTTCCCTAAATCTATTTTTTTTTTGGAAAAATACGAAAATGTGATATTCTTCCATTTAATTGTGCGAGTTGACCCCCTTAAGTGTTGATACGGAGTAATTGATTGGCCGGCAGATATTTCTGAGGGTCGGGTCTGTGCCAGTTATTAGTTCTAGCCCTTTACTGATTACGGGAACCACTGCTGTGTAAGACATTCATAATTGCTGTAGGAATCGACATTTGGAACTAATAAACATTGGTATTATTCTATTCTATCTATTTCCGACGTAATTTAATTAATAATTATTTAAGTTGTGATAAGTTAAGACGATCGAAATTTTGTGAAATATAATAATTTAGATTAAATTCTAACTAAGTATTAACCAACCTACGAAAATCTAATCCTATTTATTTATTTTTTGTATCACTTATTTTATTGAAATAAAAAAAAACTTTGAGGCGATTACCTAAAAGAATTCGTAATCTACTCTTTCACAGATGTCGCTAGTTTAATTATTTTACGAAAAAAAGCTTTTTACGTGTTATGCTTTAAAATATTCAGATGAATTTATTATTTGCGCCCGTATATATGCAATATGAATAAATATTTTTGTCCTTTAACAAACTCAAATTTTTCATCAAAAGCTAACAAATACAATATTCTGTCTGTGATTCAATTCAATATTGTATATGTTAGCCTTTCTTGAAAGATTTGAGTTTGTTAATAGACCAAACTATTTATTCATCTTCATATTGCATATGTACGAGCGCAAACAATTAGTTCATCTTAATATTTTAAAGCACAACAAGTAAAAAACGTTTTTTTCAGTTAAATAATTAAACTCGCGCCATCTATGAAAGAGTAGATTATGAATTCTTTTACGTTTTACCTTAATCTTTTACCCCCGGCCGTCGCACACGTATGTGATGTGGAAAGTCAAAAAGTGCGTGACTCTCTGTGAGATATATCTGTGTAATCGACCGTCACTTGAGCCGCCGCTATTCGAATTTCGACCGATTTATTACATATCTCCCTTAAACATTTGAAGTTTTTAAGCTCTTAAAAAATATATATGATATTTTTGAAGATAATATCTAGATACGTTCCACGCCGAAACGCAAATTATACGAAATTACCTCGATAGAAAAAAATCGCAAAGTATGCTCCGAAAATTATTTAAAACAAGTCTTTTTCTCTTATTTTACAAGGTATATTTGTGAAAAAATTCACAAAGTTTCTTTAAATGATACTTAAGATACCTTCCACGAGATTTTTGCTCTATTTTAAAGGAGTCATGTTTTAAGCTTTTTCGTAATTTTGGCTTCAATTTTATCGATTTAAATATTAGCGCGCTCTCTCCAACATTCGTAATTACATATCTCTCCATCTTCTTCTTTTTGAGAGCGGTTACGGGGCCTTAAGATTTTTTTTTTCGCAGAATATATAGGTCAACAAGTCTTCATCCAAAAAGTTGGAAAAAACATAATAAAATATAATAATTAAATACAAATTTTAAATCAACCCCCGCAGGGTGGATTACTGATTTGATTTGTTAAGAAAATTTCGATGGTTTCGTTGTTTTTAAATAAAATTTTCCATTTAAACGCCAAATTAATATACTCTCAGATTTCATTATCTCGTAGTATCTACTTTCTGTGTATCCCCTTCACAGATTCATTGGCGTAGTCACAATCTATTCGCTTCGGAAAAAATTACTAATAACCCCTACACCCCTTTCGTGTCAAACATTTTTTAAAGATTAATTGTAACCTAAAGCACCCGCACAGTAATATGATGTAAAAATTTGAGAAAACACGGAGACCGGAGAAAAGATTCATGAAAAAAGAATTGAAAAAAGCATTCAAAAATAATAAAATTACCTATACCAAGTATCAAACTAATTACGTTATTTTGTAGCTATCTAACTTTATAAAGATATTCCAGTGGAAATAAGTTATAGATTATACAAATAATTTAGAAAGCATAAATAACATAATTTTTTTAACTTTAACGATTATTATACGATCATGTTAAAATTACATTGATGATAAATTGTGCTTTCTGAGATTGATAAAAAAATATTATTCGAACCTTGACAGGTCGTTGGCATCAGATTTGGGACCCACTAGGTGTCGTGTTTTCAATTCCTCGACTGGCTAAGTCCTCCATCACGACACAAGCAACATTGTCCGCTTGGTGTGGTAGTAGTAGGAGTTTTACGAGTTTTTCAAATGTTGTCAAGTTTTGCGTAACCCGGAAATGTTTGTCTTTCTTTAAAAAAAATGGCTGGGCCGCGTGATACCGATAAATTCAGCAAGTTTTTTTCTGTGCACTTGAATGTTCTAGAATGCTCTTGAATGCTCTCGAAAGCTCTTGAATGTTCTAGAGTGGATCCACTGCGACTTGAGAGCATCTAGAATTAGTACGCCACTGCGTGTTGTAAATACTTTATTTTTGTTTTAGGTCAGATTCAGAACAAGAAAGCTCCGAAAGCAACAACATTGTAGGATACGGTACTACGTTAGGCCGATGTAATTTACACTGCAGAGCAGGCCGAGAAGAACAAATAGGTTCTATGGCCTGTCGCAGCGGCCGGTACGTGTGGTTTGTTCCCACTATCTGCGCTCCGTGAATTGGTTGCCCAAGTCACACGTGACCGTTCACTGAGCGGCGTATAGCCCCGATCACCGAACGGAAAATTCATGGAAGTGTGATCTTTGCGGATTTGAATGAAAAATGATGGCGCCAATTTTAATATCAATGGCTGAAAGCCAAGATATTTATTGTTTCATCATAAACCGTTACTTGTAGAACTGAAAGTTGAAAATTAGAATCTCTGGAAATCAAATATTTCAACGTTAAAATGTGAGTATGTAAATGTCTTCTGAATGGAGCCAGTTAGAGATCCCACAATTTTGTACGTAAGTAGCTGAAGTTACCGGCGTTACCCGTGCTTTACACCAAGTTTTTCCAAATGGATGTAGACAGTAATTTTCGTATTATTTTATCAATTTCTGCATAAAACCGCCGTTATAAAACTATTTGTGTTAAAACAAACCCATACACCTATATAGGGACACGCTATCTCTACGTAGAGGTTCCCCTTAGTAGATATAGAGGTTCTACTTAGTAGAGTCTGATTCATAACTTATTTTCGAAAATTAGACAATGTCTTGGCTTTTAGTGGGAATAACCAGACAAAACCGGAAATATGTAATTTTTTAATCAAATTTTAGACGTATTTGCTCTTTTCCAAAAAAAATTATGAATTGATTTCCAAAGACTGTTCTTTTATCTAGTAAAGCTATTTTTTTTTAAATTTTGAGTAAGTATGTTTATTTTTAGTACAATAAGGTTTTACCGTAGTTCGTTGGCAGATTTGTTAAATTTTCAAACCAAATTTTGTATTATACACCATGCATTTCAAATCATATAATCAAGCAGTAAAATAAATCAATTAATTATTTGGGAAAGCTACTTTTCAGAATTTTAATTTTAAGTTCAAATAAAAATAATATAAAAAGATCCGCGCCCCAGTTTTGTGACGAAAAAAAATTCAGTTTGTCCATTTATTTATGTCTCACAAACTAATATATGTAAAAAAAAATTACATTCTTATTTTGCTTGGAAATTAATAAAATCGATATTGAGTTATTATGTTAAAATGCTGGTACGGAGAATAATTAATCTTTCTCATCGGAACCGCCCTGTACCGTTGCAAGGGTACGATCGCAAGATCATCGTTTGACGAAATTCAAATTCTTGGCCGCTGGTTAATGGCTCTAAAGTCATCGATGCAGCATTTCGACTCCCAGACCCCAGAGAAAACAAAAAAACTGATCATCTGTTAAAAGAACTTTTTTTTTTAATAATATCTGTCTTGTTATTTCACTGGAAGAAAGATAAATTAAATATTTGTTCTATCAATTTTTCTAAAAAAAGAAAGAGCAACGTATCCAGGTTACGAATAACCTGACAATTTGTAAATTCCTCCCGCTACCCCATTATACATAAATATTACTTGTGCAATTATGAATAACTTGGTACATACAGCACATGAGAAGGAAAGCAAGATTGAACCCGCGAAACACCCGCGGGTGTAGCCATTTCTTTGTACCACATGACCAACCAACTTTACTTCAGATACACAGACAGGCCTACCGGTGGAATCGTAACATTCTATCAGTTTTTGTCTTCAGTGGACGACTTGGCTCGAGATTTTAAATTGCTAATATTTATTTTTTATACCGTAACAGAGCGGCTATTGTTCTTGCAAAGTGAAATCCCAACCGTTTGTTCGTTCCTTTTGAACAGTGGCTGCCTACTTGAGAATTCTTTATAATATGTATGAATGTGACTACAGCTTTGTAGGCATCAAAGAAGCGACACCGCAGTCTAAATATGACGAAGAAAAGAAACAAAGCGCATAGAATGATAATTGATATTTGATGAGTTGACAAATTATTATTGAGTGTATTAAAATGTTATATTTTGCTTATGTTAGAAGCCAACTTGAGTACAATTCTCCTGTCTGGAATCCTCATTATAATATGCACGTACAAGCTGTTGAAAGAATACAAAACAAATTCTTACGTTTTCTAAATTTTAAAATGGGTATTTCAGCAAATATGTTAAACTACAACACACTTTTAAACGATATGAATATGCTTAAATTGTCAGACAGAAGAATTTTCACTGACTTGGTATTTTTATATAAAATTCTAAATGATTTAGTTGATAGTCCGGTATTACTTGAATTGATAAGCTTCCGAATTCCGCTTCGTAATACTAGAAGTCAGGATTTATTTCGGTGCAGAAATTCTGGGACTAACTACCATATGTATTCCTCTTTGCCCAGAATACTAATGGAGGGAAACAATTATACTAAGTCAGTGGACATCTTCAATTTATCTTTGAATAAATTTAAAATATTGTTATTGAGGCAGTTCAGTTATGTAAAATAAAATGTTTTTTCTATGCTATATATGTAAAAGCCCCGAAAAAGGGCGTTTATTTATAAATAAATAAATAAATCCATCGAACTTCAATCAGTTATTTATTTATTTTATTATTTACTAGTGAGTTCCCGGCATGCGTTGCAATGCCATTAATAAAGAAATTGTTTCTCCCTCCCTGTCTTCCCATTCCCGTTTACCTTACGCCTCCTCTTTCCTTCCTAGGTCTTCCTTTCCCTTACGCCTTTCCTTTCCTTTCCCCCTCATGCGTTCCCCTCCATCTTCTTTGCCTTCCCTCTCCCCTCTCTTGCGAACCCCTCTCCCGTGTTCAATATATTGTCCCGGTACATTCAGATTTTCAAACAGCTCGCGTGCCACCTTTTGCAATTTTTTTGTACAAATTTTCGTTTTTCATATGTTACAAACATTTGCTTCCGTATATTATAAGAACAGTCAATCAAATTTGGTACCTGGTATTTGGTACTTATTTTAAATACCTATAATTCTTGATTAGATTAAAAATATTAAATTTTCGTGAGTACCGTAAGTGAGTACTTCAAATAAATTCATTAGTTTAAAGAGTTTATTCGAAAATTAAATTTTGATTGAAAAATCGATGGCTTGCAAAATGTCATTCTAAAATTTAGACATTTTTGACAGTTTCGTAAGAGTTTTTGTAATGATGAAAAAAGTTTTCAGAGGTATTTTCATGTGGTTGTAATAATCCAGAAATCTTCGCGGGGTTGGAAAAAAGGTATCTTGAAAGTTTCAAATATTTCCTAAGCTTAATATAGCAATTCATAGACAACTTACATACATATAAGCAAGCATATTTTGATTTTTATATAAAAATTAATTTTCAATGTCCTGATGGGCTTTTACATGTTTATGAGACACACGATTATAATACAGACATACAATGTTTAAATTTAAAAAAAAAACCTAAAGAAATTAACATCATGTATTAATGGAAAAAGAATATTTATTTTGATACTTATGATAAAATTTATGAAAAAATGTTAACTGTAGATAAAAGATGTAAATTATAACTTTAAATATATTTGTAAGTAATTATAAGCATCTGCTGTCAAGCCAATTGCAATTGGCTTAGCGGGACTGGATTGTTGATTTATAAAATAAATAAATAAATTAAAAAAAAAAAAGAAAAAAAAAAAGAGAATTAAATAAACGGAAACCAATTTTTAAATTGCAGATGGCTTAAAAATAATACTAAATTTACGGATGACAAAGTAGTAGTAGTGATACATGACAAAGTGCGTGATTCAGTATAAGAAAAGAGAGAAGCTAGTTTTAACATTATAGATAAATAGAAAGGATATAAAATTATATGCGAAGCTCCTTAATTATAAAAAATATGCTACATAAAAATATCATCCAGGTATTTCTTAAAAACTAGTAAACTTATATTAAATATGTGAAAATTTGAAGTGAATTTATTTCCAAGTGTGGGAAAACGAGAATATATTATCGTGTTATACACAACATAAATATATTTAGATTAAAACTGAAATCTCTTGAAGTTAATATAAGTGCCCATTAAAATGGAAACGTTACATGGCAATCATTTCTCACGCGTATTTTCAAACGATTTTAATAAGTTAATGAATTTTTGTACCGTTTTGTAAAACGATATTTAATTTATTTGAAAATTCAATTTAATTGATAATTTTTTTTTCACAAAGTTTTCCCGTGATTTATTTTAGCAGTATTATAACGTGTTGCGCTTCTTCTTTCTTTAGCCAAAGTTTTGGACAACGTTACAGTGTCCATCATCGGGGTAGATGTGATGGACACTGTAACGCTGTCCGAAACATTGGCTAAAGCAGAAGAAAGAGCGACGCTGCAAAATACCTTGAAAATAAATCACGATGATAGTTTTGGCCGTGAAATTTACAATACACATGTGATACAAACTACACATTTATAGATAAATAGTAGAAATAGAATAGTAGAAAGAAGATTTATACATATAGCGGGTAATCTGTCGCGCTTAAATACCTCTTAAATTCTTCGAGGCTACAGTTAAATATATCAATAGTTTTGGAAGCGTTGTTTAATAGCACCATATCTCGTGTCATGCTATGCCGAGACAGTACGTCCGTTCTGCTATGTGGTATACATAGAAGTTCATGGTACCGTCCCTGACTGTAGTTGTTTGGCACAAACAACTTGTAGCATTCCAGGAGGCATGGGCTATCTATTAAATTATTTATTATTTTGTACGCCGTTACTGCAAGGGCCCCACTCCTCCTCGACTGGAGACTTTGGCAATGCGTTTCTGTGAGCAGATCTTCATGATGCATGAATTGCGGGTACTCTCCATGCATTCTCATATACAGGTATCTCAGAAACTTTTTTTGGATCTGTTCCAATTTTTCAATGTATTTTTTCTGGTATGGGGCCCATACAGCAGAGGCGTACTCAATTTTAGATCTTATAATGCAATTATACATAGCCATCATTGCTTCAGAATTTGTAGTTGGAGACACAATAGATATTACCTAAAAATTCTCAACGGTGAACTCAGGCGTAATGAAATTGGTAAGAACTATTCTTGAATGTTTGGATACATTTTTTCAACTCCATCTGCCATTTTCACCAATTACAAAAAAACAAGACGCAATTTTGTTAATTAATCATTGTTAGTCAATCAGATTATTTGCATTGATTTAAAATTTACGAAACTGAAACTTACTTAAACTTTTGTGTTTAATTCTAGAACTCCATTTTTTTAAAATATTTAATTAAAATTAAATTTGATAGTTTTATTATCAAGTTCTGCAAGTATTTTAGTACGTATTTTTGTTACAGCTGTTTCGGTTTACAAGACCATTTTCAAACTGTGATTAAATCCACTGCTCTTGCTCCTACAGTGTGATATAGACAATAGGCCTTTTCACTGACGACAGTTTGAAAATGGTCTTGTAAACCGAAACAGCTGTAACAAAAATACATACTAAAATACTTGCAGAACTTGATAATAAAACTATCAAATTTAATTTTATTTAAATTAAAAGAAAATATAAATCTTAGTCATGTGAAATTTGTTAAGAATATACCAGTGCAATTGTAGTCATTGAAAGTCCCGTTGATGTGCTTTGTATGAATGTATTTCGAAGTCACATGATATAACGTTCAAGCACTTGGGTATTTGATAATAGGTACTCGGCTAAGTATACACGATGTAGGTTGGTATAGGTAATATGCACCAGTACAGTGAACACGTGACCCCTCGATAATGCTCCCGTAAGCGTCGATAGGAGAATAGTTCTCCGTAACCAAAACCAATATCCGTTTCCTCTTTGACTCTGAGCGTTCGTGAACGCTGTGAACAGTAGACAGCAGTACGTGTACGTGACGCTGGTAGTGGTTCCACTGCATGTTGTACTGCCACTTGAAGATTTACCCGGAAGTAAATCAACTCCGGTTCTAAAAACGGACTGTCTGAAGAATCGCAATGCTTTGAATTTTCACTCTAATCTTAGGGGATATTTATTTGTTTATTTATTAATAAACGCCCTTTTTCGGGGCTTTTACATAAATAGCATAGTTAGAAAAATACGTATTTATTCTAAATAACTGAACTGCCTCAATAACAATATTTTATGATTAAATTGCGAAGGATTTGAGTCCTTCGCCAAATCGCCTTGCAGTTTTGCCCCTTTTGAATATTTGTTTAAAGATAAATTGAAGATGTCCACTGACTTGGTATAATTGTTTCCATCCATTAGTATTCTGGGCAAAGAGGAATACATATGGTAGTTAGTTCCAGAATTTCTGCACTGAAATAAATCCTGACTTCTAGTATTATGAAGTGGAATTCGGAAACTTATCAATTCAAGCAATACCGGACTATCAACTAAATCATTTAGAATTTTATATAGAAATACCAAGTCAGTGAAAATTCTTCTGTCTGACAAATTGAGCATATTCATATCGTTTAAAATAGTGTTGTAGTTCAACATAATTGCTGGAACACCCATTTTAAAATTTATAAATCGTAAGAATTTGTTTTGTTTTCTTTCAACAGCTTGTACATGTATATTATAATGTGGATTCCAGGGAGAATTGTACTCAAGTTGACTTCTAACGTACGCAAAATAAATAATACACTTTATTGTTAAAATTTCTAGTTAGCCTAGATATAAATCCCAACATTTTAAGCCCTTATTACATATTTATGTTATGTGGTTAACAAATGAAAGATTTGATTGAAATATATGAAATTTAAAAAAAAATAACCAGTTATATGATATAATTTGTACGATGTATGCATTTACATGTTATGGTATATCGATGCACAGACATGTAGTTTTATTCTTTGTGATGTTTATGATAGATTGATGTGTATAAGCCAGAATGAATGCTTGCAGAGTTTTATAAAATGAGTGTACATGTTTGGTTAAGGACCTCTTTGTCGTTCTGCTTTCATCCTAATTAAACGTTGTATCAGTTATACTCTCGTTAATTCAAGGAACTTAGGCACACCTCTTTGGCACAGCTGTTAGGTAATTTGCAGAGCAGGTAAACGGAGAATGGATTGTCAGGCGAATTATGATGGGCTAGTGGGGGTGCAATGTTAATATTGCAAAATAGAGTTCATTGTTGATTCGGATTGACGCGTTCCTGATAACACTGAACATTATGAACAATGATTAATGAATCATAGTTCATTTCTTGGAATTGTAGATCGTAATATATTAAATCACAATGCAAATATTAAGTTCATTGATTAAACTTTCTATTAAATTGCGTTAGTTTCTGTACCAAAAATAGTTCCACGCTACGTAAGTATGATTTAATCGACTTTAGAACTTAAGAACTTGCTAAACTTTCTAGTACATCAATACGTTTTATACGCACTTAATAATATTCGATTTTGAATTATCCCCACTTGATTGGAAAAAGAGTTGACCAATTTCAAAGAACTTTGTCAGTGGCCCTGTAAGTTAAAAGATTTATGGCTCTTAAAAAGTTTCTTGTCTATTTAAATCAATATTGCGTGCGTGGTACATGCTACAGCTACACGGTATACGAAGGGCGGAGAAGAGATAAGGCCTGCAGAAACTTTTTCTATGAATTGAGTACTCAACATTTCAGCACGTGAAGGAAATTTCAAATTCGTATCAATCTCAGAAAAACTTTCGACATTTCTTCAAAAGTTATTTAAATCGAGATAGAATAGATACACTCACTGAATGTATTCGATTTTGTTTATGTGCTTCGAAAAGTTTTCCGGGAAAGCTGGCGCTTTTCTTTCTGGGGATTTCGGGCGAGGCCACACGATCCTGGAGTTGAGTTGGCCTCCAGCGGGGAAAGGTACTCTAATAAGCGCCCATTATTTGCAGGATTCGGATCTTGATCGGAGCTCGAAACTCCGAGAGTTTGTGCGCCCGCTCGAAGCCGGGACGCGTTTTCTTTTGTAGTCATTCTCGGGGAGATTTCATCACGACCGCTCTTCGAATACACTCTAAATCACCACTTACTGAAACGGAAGGAATGCGGGAAGGAGTGAGGAATGAGTAAAGTCGCCGGGCCTATCTATCTACGCACGATGCGAACGAAAGGTCACGACGCTTTTAAAACGACGAAATAATGACAGAGAATAAATTTCCCGGTGATATCTAAAGACTGATTGCGCTCCATTTCCCCCCGTCTCATTCTCCGCCCTTGGTGACTTTAATTATTATTGTTTTTTCGACATTAATATCTCTCGTCAGGGAGGACCAGTGACAGCGGGGAGGAATCTCGGATGAGTAATAGGCCTTTATATGTTTTTTTGCGGCGCTTTTATTTCCTTTTTTGTCGAGTTCCACAGGTTATTATGCGCCTCATCTCTCCCTAAGGGCGGTCGGTTCATTAGCTGTCAGAGGCAGAATTATATCAGACTGAGGGAGGGTCTGTGACGTCAACTGACGGGACCCTGGTGTACGAAATTTAAAAACTTCAAATCAAATTGAAGTTATTACAAATTGATACATTTTCGTTAAACGACCAAGTGATACAGCAATATTTTTATTCGTTCAAATAATGGAACCATCAACCGAATAATCTCATTGATTGAAATGAAGTTAAAATAATGTGCTTCCTTATCTTGAAGAATAACAAATAACAGTGTGTTCGTGTCATTTTTACAAAGAATCAACACAAATATTCAAAAGAGACTAGTTTACTCTGGCGAATTGGCTGATAAATAGTAAATTTATGGTAGATGTGTATTAAATAAAGATTCGCATGAATATTAATTCCGTTCACAGAAAGCTCTTAGCTTAATTTCCTCCCGTATCAGCGATAGTAGCGATATAACGTGTGTTCTGAATGGGAACGGGATATTTCTTTCTTTATTTTCGTTGATATTCAATTAAGTGAATTGGATTTCTTCTTATGAAATTCTTTCTTCGATACTTTTCATTCCGTTGATATATCAGTAATAATTCTTTTTGAAATCGCTTCTGCCAATATACACGACTAACTGACTCGCTTTCTGGGAAAGAATTGTGCATTTATTGATTCTTGACAAATACACGCTTCTCGCTTCTGGCATTAATTTGAACGTTTAGATTGTTCGGAAGGAGCGGGCTTGTAAAATGGATGGACGGAGAACACAGCAGAGTGTTATGAAAATATATGTGACTTTCAGTGTACGAAAGAATACTGGGATTTTATTTATTTATTTACGCTTATTTAGGCTTTTACATATATGTTACAATATTTACGAAATTATAGTTGTAAATAGTGCAGGAAACGACTGTTTAAAACACTTGCACAAAATAAATATAAAGTAAAAATATTATTGAATGTGATCCACACAGTATGTAGGTACAAAATATAAAAAAACCAAAATAGTTTTTTTTTTCTTTCATCCGACAAAATACTGTTAATGTGTTAGTCAATTTAAATAGCTTTATCAAGATATTCCACTACTTGATGAAAAAACTTCAATAAGGTATGCTTATATATTAAAATTGATGTACTAAATATATCAACAACATCGGAGTATTTGTTTCTTAGCTGTTGAATCCGTCGCAAAGGAGTGTAATATTGGGACGTTGATGTAGAATTGTTACAATAATATAGTAGGAACTGTCTTGTTACTGACCTGCCTGGAGTATGAAAAGAGATTACATATAATAAATCAGGGGTATCAAACATTGAATTTATAATTTTATACAAACAGGTTAAATCGGAAATGATTCTACGATCAGATAATTTTATTAAATTTAATCAACAAAGTACGTTATCGTAATTTAGGCATTCACTAGGAATGCCCATTTTAAAATTGACTTAATATCATAAAAATTTATTTTGGATTCTTTCAATCGCATGTGAATGAACCTTATAATTTGGGGACCAAACCATAGAATTGTATTCTATATGACTCATTACTAGTGACATATATAATGTTTTAACAGTATTGACATGCTCAGAAAGACATGCTCAATGAACAAGACTGATAAAGGGAAGCTTAGATGGCCTGCACACGTATAGCGGATGGACAGAGTAAGGAATATTAGTAGATTAATTTGTGTTGCGCACATGAATGAAATTTAATGTGAAATTGGGAAAACTTCTGAAAGAAATGCAATCTTTCATACACGGCGCTGCTTGTTCGTACAAAAACTGAATTTGGATTTGAGGCCAAACTGAATTACAATTTTTTTATCAAAGTAAGTTTTGTCAAGTATTTTGGCCTCAAATTAATTTTGTATATGAAAAAGGCCGCGCAGCCGTTCCTACTAAGTTCTGATTTTTTAAAATTAATACTTAAGTTGGGGTCGTACCAAGATTTTTTGTGAGACGATATTGTAAGATGATGTAAGAAGTTTGTCTCAAAACTAATTTGTTTGGCGTTTCATCCTCTCTCCTTACCCCTGCGAGAAAATTGCCTGATACAAAGTTCGTTAGGCAGTTAGTTAAGCTGTCATCCAATACTCAAATTCCCCCTTTCACCGAGCTAAAATCCCTGCGAATGTTGTGATTCAAAGAAGAAAATTGATTAGGTACCCAACTCACAAATTGGACCCTGACCCGGCCTCCCAGATCTCAATCCTCCACGTCATAAGGACCTTCAATCAATCCATCAGCCATCACTTGTCGGAGGGTTTGAATCGCCCCCAATACCGGCCTAATGAATAGACTTGTAATTATAATTATTAATCCGGAGGATGTTCCTTGTACAGTGATATAAATTAGCGACATAAATTTCATTCAGTAAACCGCCCATTAGACCATTGCTTAGTGTCCACGGTGCCGGCGGTCTGTTAGACCCCTGGGGGGCGCAAATAAAGACACATGTCCCTTGAACAAGGATGAAAATGCGATACATGGAAACCGTATTTTGAAATTGGTCTACGTCTATGGGAACGCTTTGATCGGGGACCGATTGAACGAATTTTGCCATTTGTAAAGAACTTATTACTTAAACAAATATTCTGAACACTAATGATGGAGTATGTTTAATGGGAATGGTGTGGGTAATTAATTCATGTTTTAAGCTGGGTTGATCCAATTTCCTTCTAAACAACCATTTCTTATCAAATGAAAGTGGATTAAAGCTTTGTTGTGGAACATTATAACAAAAAAATGTCGTATTACGTACTTTTTAGATTTGTTACGTTTTTTAGACATTTTTTTGAGGGCAGTTTAGAATTGTTTTGAAGAGTAGAATTTTTTTTATTTGCGGTTTTTTAAATTATAACTGCTTTCCAGCAAAATAATATAAATGAATACATAATAAAAAAACTTTAAATTAATACTTCTTCGATAATCGCAAACTGTCTTTGTGATTTATTTTTCATATTAATTTAATATAATACGAGTATGTAACTTGGTATACATCATTATTTAAAGTGAAACAATTGTGTATACATAGTTATATTATTATTAATTATATTGACGACCGGTGTAGTCTAGCGGTAAGGCCCTTGACTCGCAATTAGAAGATCTCGGGATCGAATCCCGGCGTTGGCAAATAAATTTTATTTGATTAATTTGTGCTATATCACAATTAATTCATTTAAAATAATATATTTGTGGCACGTTCCAGATTGGAAGATACTCTCATTATCGTCCTGGTGTAAGACCACCATTCAGAATTGAAACGTTGCTTGAAATGGCTTTATACGTGTTTGGTGACCAGATCTGAATAGCCAGGTACTCCACCACCTTCTTCCCCATCTCCTTCCCCACTCTACTACCTTCAGCCTCACAACATTCCCCAATCGGGGATGCCATAGTCTCACTGGCTCCAGACGGGAGCAGCTAGTACTCTTGTGAGGTTATTACATAATTTTTTTTTTTTTAAATTGAAAAATAATAATAATGTTAAATTTTAGTACGCGATAAAGTAGAAATCGGTTTTAAAGCAGCGGTAACTATCCGGTAGTTCTGGCGTTATGAAATTTGCAGAGCTTTTTAGGTTAGGAATTTATCGGTCAACGTGTAAATTTTCAGCTTGGAACGTCATTTCCATCATGAGCCAAGGAACTGCGAAAAATTCATACATCCGACAAAAATTGACAAATCGCCATCACATAATATTATTAGTCCCAAATTTTTAAAATGTTCAATAAGAATAAAGCTTTAAAAAAACTTTTGATAAATTTGGGTGAAGTCGGGTAAAAGGTACCTTATTAACTATCAGTCGTAAATAAAACAAAATGAGGCAAATTCCCTAAGCTAAGGCCTTATAATAAAAGTTTTTTCCTAAGATTAATTATTCCATTTAACTAATTAAGGCCTCTTTTTTATTTATGGGCATCTTGTCCTTGAAAACAAAGGAATCTAAAGTACATGGGTAGGTAGTAGGTAGTTGTTTTGCATATTTTTCTCCAGTCAGAACATCCGCCCACGCCACGCGGCGCCTGTGACTTACGATAATTTTATTCAGTCTGATATAACGTATTGAATGTACACGTTGTTATTTCGGATTCCGAGGTATGACAGAGACGCGTAACTACGCGTAGCGTAAATATATACTGTATATACAAACACGTATTAGTATTGTTAGAGTTTAGATCATCATCCCGAATGCCGAAGTATCGAATGTAATAAAAAAATAACTAGAATAGGCAACTGACTAACTAGAAAACAAATACCTCTTATGGACAAAGATATTATCATAATCTGGTTCCAATTATCTAAAATTTTATTGAAAAAATAAATTATCAATATATATTATAAAAGAATGTCTAAAAAAACGTGCCCGCAAAAACTCAGAAACGAGTCCCGGTACGATCAAGGGAGTTATATGGTGTGGTAGATTTCTATCCCCTCCAGGATGAGGGGTCTCGTTTTTACCTAAAGGGCGTGCTTTCGAAGATATAAGGGCTGGAAGTTTCGCCTTCTAGAAATTTCAAGAACCGTCTTCCGGAAAGTTCTAGAAGGTTCGATAAAATAAAGTTCTGAAAGGAATGGCAGAGTATGTCGGTGAGCCTAAAAGGTTCCAGAACGTTCTGGACGGTTTGTAAATGCTCTAGAAAGTTATGGAAGGAGAAAGTTCGGTTCGGAGTGCCGGTGAGTCTAGAAGGTTCTGGAAAGTTCTAAAAGATTCGATAATCTTAATTTTAATCAATATACATATTTTTAAAAAAGTATTAGAGAGCATTCCACAACATTCCAGAACATCCCGGAACATGTGGAATACTAGGGAATAGGGAATCAGAAACATCATTGTGGAACATTCCAGAACACTCTCGAACTGATAACTTCTTCATTATGACGACACACCCATGCCTATATTTTTCTCTCTCCTCATTTTTTCTTTAATTTATTTTCCACAACTCTAATTTATTTTCTCTTCCTTCAGTTTTTTCTTTTTATTTCTTTCATCAGTAGTTTTTTTTCTCATTCCTTGATATTAAAATTATTATTAGATTAAATTTCTGCCACCTCGCAACAGGCTCATACTAGTGGTTTATACCAAAAACTGTAAAGAATATAAAAATGTATATCACTAAGTATACTTGGTTAATAAATAACAGTAACAAAAAATAATTTAAAAAAATAACTAGGCACTCTTATTTAAACACCACTGAAAAAAAGACCTAACCACATTTTTTTATTATAATATCTCATTAAACTCAGTGTGGTTTAGTTAGCACTTTTTACCTATTTGATTTTACTTATGTTTGTCTTCCAAAATTTTGATTTTGGTCTTTTATCGTTTCGAGATTTTGTTTTCAGTATTCATTGTTGGTTATTGTTTTATTGTTTCTGCGCACATGGTTTTATTGTTTACATTTTAATGTTTATCCTCACTAGGACAAGCCTGTGTTGATTCAGCGATCTATTGCATAATGTACTTACCCGCACAAAACTATTTAAAAATCTAGATATATATTTAGCAATGAATCCATAGTTTTTTTAATGTATTATTACGTCTCTACCACTGTTGCTGCATTGCAAGGTCCCTAAAAAGTATGAAATACGAGTGTAGCAATTCTTACCTTATTGGTGGAAAAAAATATCTTTTATGGTTATACATGTAATGAGTAATATAGAAAATATATTGTAACCTTTTGTATAATTTGAAATGGCAAGTCGAAGGAGACACCTTATAAGGCCTTCTGTTTGAACGTTTCTTTTCGAACTGATACAAACTAAAAAGGAGAAAAAGAGGTCCGAAGGAGACAGATTTAAAAGTTGCGTATGTACCTGCCACTGAGAGATCCGTTGTTAGCTCTCTTTCTATCACCTGAGATGTTTATGCGAAAGAGCAAAATGTTACAACGGGTGTATCAGCGGTACGCCTATACAAATTCTTTCCATTCGAATCAAACAGCTCCTTTCCATTGTCCGTTTCATTACGCGGCCTATTCAAGGAATAATAAAGTACATGCGATTAAATTAATGCGATATGTAAATGTAAACGCTGCAGTGAATCAAAATATTTCTGAGGATTCATTGTTTGCTGAGATGAATAAAGATATTAGGATGACGGGCCTATAATGTATTTTGATGATGGATCAGGCATACGGGAGGCATTACTTGAGATGAAAGCATGGGAGAGGATGCGTAGAAAGCTATTTCGAAACGAATTTATGGGATTACAATATGTTATAACGTGTTTAGATTTATATAAAGATTTTCGAATATCCTAATTTTAAATAATGTTTAAGATATTAGTCCACAGTGGAGTGCTGGTAGCTTCCCTGACTAATGGCAATGAGGCATGGAACTGGCAGAAGAAGGATGAGACGTATGTAATGTAAAACCATGTATGTTCAAGCGAGAATTGTAGAGAATCGCAAATAATAACGCAACGCTGATGTACATAAGCGTAATTAGTAAGATTAAGAAGAGGAAGAGATTTTTTGATCTTAGATAGTTCGGCCATTCAATTCAATTCAGTTTATTATTTTTAAAATATTATAAAGTTTTTCATTTTAGTGTGTTTAAATACGTTTGTAAAGGAGAAGTATGTAAATATTAGCAGCTTAAACATTAATATTATCAACTGTACTAATAGTAACAGAGCTTGCCTTTTAAAGGCTGCTTCATTGATGCTAAATATGCTGATAACTGAATTAATTCTGTTCAACAGCAAGATTGTTCTCCCCACCGACATGACCATTGGCAACTTAGTCCTGCAGGCTGGGAGATAAAACAGATATGTAAAGCAAGTGAACGAAATAAGGAGTGTAACGAATGACGCGAATGTGAATGGAAGAAGTCGGAGACGCCCGTGAAAGACGTAGCACCATCAAGTGAACCAAATACTTGAATCGCGCCATGTCAAGTCATAATAACAAAAGGGTTAATCTGAGACGATGTATGAATGTGAATGGAGGCGTGTGTGCCAAGACTGGTCTATCCTCTCTGCTTACCCCTAAGAAGAAACGGAAAAAGAAAAAAAAGCGTGATGGTTAGTTAGTTTAATCACGTTACTCAGTTTAATTTATAAACAGTACCAACACTACTGGTAATTTACAAAAGCTTTTACGATAATGTATTTCGTATGAAACTATTACGGCAATTTTGTAATACTTATTAAAATTACATGTGCAAGTGAGCGACCTTTGAATCAAAGGAAAAGAAGAATCACAAATTGGAAGGAAAGGAAGAATCGTTTGCATTTGAAGATAGTTTTTCGCCAATTGGTAACATGTGAAGTAATCTATTCACTTAATCTCATCACTCTCAAAAAAGATACCCGAAAGCAGACATATATTGCAGTTAAATTGCAGGTGTAATATGTTAAGTTATGTCGTCTTGAAAAATTATCGTCATCTGTATATATATTTGGATTTGCACAACAGTAACGAAGCCGACGTTAATATTTATCTCTAGTTTTTTTAAACATCTCTTCATTAAAGATCTCCACAGTTGTGTAGTCAAAATGCTAAGACAGAGATTAATTTGACCAGACGAGTGGTTTCGAAATTTTATTTTGATCAAATGTCATCTCATCTTCTATAAAGATATTTAAATAAAATTCGGCTACGCAGTTGACCGTATTGAGCTATTTTATCTTGTCTCTTTAATGATTTCAAATTTTTCACAAGAAGGAACAGTAATAGGGCCATCGTGTGCCCTTGTAGCTATCCTTTAAATATATTATAAAGAGTTTGATTAATTTCGTTTTGAATTGTTGGCTATTGTATAATTATGAGTTTGGTGTTGTAAGAATAAAAAGGTCACTTGAATTTCAAAGGAAATTGATACTTTACTCCGCAGTAGGTAATGTATCGCTTTACTTTCAAATTTGTCTTCGACTTCGTATAAATTTGGGTCGCTAACAATAACACTCCTTATATAAATGGCGATAAGGTTCAAATTCCCGCTCAACTCCAGCCGCCTGTTTTGATTTAAGCAAGAAAAACACATCGCCAAAAAGCGACTTTTATATATTTTTTGAGAAATTCATGCACAAATGTTTTACGATCATTTTCAAAAGCACTTAATTTTCCATCTTTTACAATAAAATCATAACCCCAAAAGGGGTTTGTAGGCAGGAGTTTTTGAACTTTAAGCAGTTTTTATAGGCCTGATACTTTATTTTTTCTGTACTTATAAAAAGACTTTTCAAAAAATATTCGATTATTTAAAAGTTGACATGTGTTCTACTCGCAGTATTTAAATAAAGCACCATAATTCTAAGCGATCAAATTTTCAAACCAAAAACACATGATTTAGAATCACTTCGTAGTGCTTCATCTTAAGGCGGCGCTTTCCCGCTCAAAAAGAAGAAGATGGAGAGATATGTTAATAATAATGTTGGACAGAGCGCGCTAATATTTTAAATGACAAAACTGAAGTGAAAATTGTGAAAATGTTTAATAAAACATGGCTCGTTTAAAATAGAGCAAAAATCTCGTGGAATGCATCTTAAGTATCATTTAAAGAAACATTGTGAATTTTTTCACAAATATTACTTGTAAAATAATAGAAATAGACTTGCTTTTAATAATTTTCGGAGCATACTTAGCGATTTTTTTCTATCGAGGGAATTTCATATAATTTGCGTTTCGGCGTAGAACATATCTAGATATTATCTTCAAAAATAACATATATTTTTTTAAGAGCTTAACAATTTAAAATGTTTAATGGAGATATGTAAGAAATCGGTAGAAATTCGGGTAGCGGCGGCTTAAACACAAAAACGAGGCTTTCAGTACTAATAATATTTCTGTTAGGAACATAGGTAGGTACATGTTTCTTATAATTTGTAATAAAGTTACCGAGGTACACAGTTTTTCGTGAGTTTCACTCAAACCGAATTTCATTCGTTCGATCTCACGTAGAGTGTAAAAAATATATTTTTCTCTAGTTTATTTTCTAATTTATCAATGTTTCTTGCATCTAAATCTAAGAAGCTTTTTAGGGTCCCCTTTTAACACCAACATCAAAATAGCCTGCGTAGCGTAACAGTTCATGCATTTGAAGTCTGAAGGTTTCGCGTTCACGTTACGTGAGTGATGATTTATTCTGACCTTTTAAAGCCTTATAGACTCCATTATAATAAATTATTGATCCTTGATATTTTTTTACCTTTCAATTGGGTTGGGTCTAAAATCAGTCATTATCTACGCTACATTTCGTTAAATATTTGCGTTAATCAAAGTAAAATTCTTTGTTAGCTCAGATATTCGTTTACACTCTTCAAGAATCTTGCTAATTTCGCTAAAGAATTTTAGTTAACGCCGAATTTTCGCCACTTTTCCGAGCGGAAAGGTCAAGTGTTATCACTTCGGAATAATATTCATTAAATGTTGCGGAAGGAATGGTTTTCACTAATAACAAAAAATTCTAGCGGTAGTTAGAGGACTATTTTATCTGTAGGGACCTTCAGAGATAGCTATTTTTTCACAATGTTTCACAAACCTGTGTTAAAAATTATCATTGAAAATAATAAGTTTCTGATACATGTGTGTCATTTTATTTTACGTTTGAATGGTATTATTTTATTAATAATGTACTTTTAACCACTTAACTGCAAATAACGTCTTATATAAGAGTTTTCTGTCATGAGAAGTTCTATTATTATAAGTCATTAAGAGGAACGTATGCGCGGCCCATTTCGGCCAGTTTCACACAAATCTTAAATTTGGATTTGAGACCAAAATACCCAACTAAACTGAAAATTTATTTTTTGTAATCAAAAGGTATATCAAATATCTAGTGCGGATGTGAGCTACTTTATTTATTTTAGCTTTGAATTCTGAGATAAAGGCCATTAAAGATTTAATGTTTCATGAGTTTAGAGGCAATTATTTGTGAGTAAATGAAAAAAAAAAAATGTTTACTATATTTATCATAGAAATATAATGAAAAAAAAAAAAAAAAATATATGGAAAAAAAATCATTTTGATCGGTGTAAATTTAAAATACAAATTACCTATTTACGGCGGAACAAAAAATTGTCGTTTATACATTAAAATTACTACCCAAAAATGCATTTTTAACAATGTTTTATTTTATTTTTCAATGTATTTGTAAAATAAACATATTAATTTTTTTTTTATCTTTATCATTTACTCACAAATAATTGCCAAAGTTGCCTCTAAAATCATGAAACACTAAAATCTTTAATGGCCTATATCTTATAATTTAAACCAAAAATAAATAAAGTAGCTCACATCCATACTAGATATTTGATATACCTTTTGATTACAAAAATAATTTTTCAGTTTGGTTGGGTATTTTGATCTCAAATTCAAATTTAAGATTTGTATGAAACGGGCCGAAATGGGCCGCGCATACATTTCTCTTAAAAGAACATTATAAAATAACATAAAAAATAGTTATCATCCCGTAAAAATGTGAAACATTAATTAAGAAGTATGTACGTTGAAATATAAGCAGAAACTATTATATTAAGGACCACGAAACTATGCGTAGTCCTATATTATAATTTTATTAATTATGCGTTATGGTTCAAGTTATAATTTATAGTTTGTCCATAAGCAGAATGGAATATCGTAATGTGTAGTTTCTCGCATTCTCCAGTACTCCAATAAATTCCGTAGTTCTCCAATAATTTACGTATACGTAAATAATATACACGTACTGCTCCCATTATTACAGTACGATCATACGCCTGCTTCTGGATGCAATAATACACGAGATTATAACAAAGCAACCCCTAACGTCGGACCTTTGTGGAAATAATATGTCGAACATTATTTAAACAAAACTAATTATAGAAGTTTGCTGCCGGACTGCGAAGCGCATATTAATATTTGAATTTTTAATTGCTTTTGACCTGACCTGGCTCTCGCCATTGTCAAGTTGATTTTTATCTTAAACCTTACGGTTGAACAGCTGTGTTTTACCGGAATTTAATACATATTATATAACATTACAACTTTTTCTTTGAATAGTACTATAATTTTTTTCTCTACCGAGGGGTTCTTCTCACTAATCTGTCAAGATCATTCTTAAAAAGGCTATCACTGGCCATTAAAAAGGTAATTCTAAGGACTTACCTGATATTTTGGTTAACGTGTGTACTTTTTAGGATACGAGTAAGCACATACTATATATAGATATATAGTTCTACTATACTATAGAGTTCGTGTTTTCTCCATGTAACTGCATAATAATAAACTTTGTTTTCTTCATATAACTGCACAATATTTATTACCATTAATATGTAAAAGCCCTGAAAAAGGGCGTTGATCAATAAATAAAAATAAAATAAATAATAGCTGTTGAAAATTTTTCAAAACAATTAAATCATATTAACCCCTTGAGCCTCGACAGAATAATATTATGTCGTCAAATATTCCCGTTCGACATTAAATTTCAAATGGATTCGCTTTTTTAACGTATTTCAAAATATAGTACTGGTTTTGGCAGCAGATGAAAGACTCTTTCAGATTTTACTATTACAAATCGATGCGCAATAAAAAATGTAAGAAATTGGAACGCAAATATAGATATAGTTTTTAAAGTCGCTTACCGATAGTTTTTATAGTGTAATTACCGTGATACCGCTTTACACGCAACACAAAAACGTTTTTAATTTTAGACAAAGGTGTTGAATAGTTACCTATTGTAACTTCGCTTTTTTTCGTTTTATGTTAAACATTAATAAAAAATTGCAAATATTGACCAATATTTTTCATAAGAATGTGAAAGTCTATGGTGATGCAAACCGAAAAGTGGTGTTTTTTCTTTCTACCGCTGTTTAAAGCACATATCTCACCGTAAATTAAATAGCTTGACTTTTATGAGAAATATTTAGGAGAAATATCTCCCAAAAATACTCGAAGGGTTAATTTAATTAAATAATTGTCAATCAAAATCATTTCATCCATTTAAAAAAAAAAAAAGTCATCCACTTACCTGCATTTTCCAATATTTTTAAGGCTTCAGTTAATAAACGTAGATTTTTCGAAATACAAGCTTGCACAAGTGGTGTTAAGAGGTGTGTGATACATTACACAGACAAAAGTGTCTGGGTTTGGACTAAATACATCTGCTCTAGGTTATGATGTCAGTTTTTGTTCCATTGCTTTGATCAATTGGTTAGAAAAAATGGTTGACAATCTTTCGGAAATCTGAAAAATATCGGCCTCCAATTTCCAATATTCCCCCTCAACCTTCCCAATACTCGAGAAGTGCCAAAGTTGGGAAGACAATGGCAATTTATGGCGAAACATGCGGGACCAGTGGCACTTTTTATTTCATATGGACCCCGTAAATCATGCTTGCCCTAGGTCACGTAAATTTACCGAGACGTTATTGTGTTACCGGTAAATTGGTAAAAATATGAAATCCATGCTGGTCAATAGGTAATTAAGAAGGTTATTAAGGCTGTTTTAATTTAATACCAAACAACAAACACATTTATGAATTGATAATACAATGAAGGTTATATCGTCAATTAGGCTGGATTTGATTTTAGTGTGGAAAGTTCTTTCTGATTCCACAACAGTTGACTGAACAGTTTTAAAAGAGTTTTTTTCTCCAATTTTTTTCTTTCTCTACTATCTTTGCTAAGTTATTTTCCACAGAAATTTTTTTTTAACCTTCAACCATATTTCAGGAATCCGCGATTGAGTACGTACGATACAATTTTTTCCGCAATACCGTTAATTACAAAACGTTTACCGATAAACCGACTTACCTAAAACCGGTAATGCATGCCCTAGCTTACCCTTCTAACAAAGTTTGCCATTCCAAAGGGAATACCGGCCTAGCGGATTCTTTCAGTCCTTTGGTTCCACTCGTATCGAAAAACTGTTCTTTTTAATTGAATTGGCTTTGATCGCTGCAAAAACGTTTTTCTTTGCGATCATGGCACATAAATAGCAAGGAAAAAAATAAAAGTTTTTTTCTTGGAAACCAGCGAAATGAGCCACAAGATCTGTACATAATTTCAACTTAATAATAATTAAAGGATGTTTTTTTTTTACTTTTTTCATAAAATGTACATTATAAGTAACTGGTCGCTTATTATAAGAAATAGGTTAGATAAAAAAAAATACTCTAGTACCACCTCATAACTTTACTTATTATTTAAATGTATGTCTTTGCTTTATATCTTGTATCCTTTGTATAATTACTAATAGTCTTTGTAATAATATTTTAAATTTAAACTGATGTAAAAATATTTATTTGTCCTCTCCTAAACACAAGCAGCTGCTTTATTAGGAGAGTGATTGAAATATTCATGTTATATTATGTTGTGAAATTCTAATCATAATAAATGTTTCGATTAATAAAAAAAAAATGGTTATGTGTCATAAGTTTTTTTTTACACGAGCTCCACACAGGATTTGCTGAAGAAAATAATTTCCCTCAGGGCCTATGTCATCTTTGGGGATGTTGTGTGGAAGTTTTTTTTTTAAGAAAGGAAGGGGAGGAGAGTTCTGGGAAAGAAAAGGGTTTAAGGGGTGGGTAGGAATCTGGAGTTCAGTCTGTCCTGGTCATCCGCCTCCAACATCTAGACAAACCTCACCCTATGAACCCGGGCACCCCTGCTAAATCACCAAACGTAGCGAACCACTAGTTAAATAAGTTAAAAGCTTTACGTTTTCAAAAGGCATGAAATTGATAGCAGTTCATAAAAAAAGGGTTGTAAAAATTTCGGTTTTTGATGTTCGATTATTATAATAATAAATATATCCATTAGTCCGGCTTCACAAAACATGCTACGTGTATTATCCATTTCGGGACGATTTTCGCAGAAGGTTCATGAAGTTATTTTAATGTACATCTATCTCCTACATTACGAGATCACAACATCACCAAAAAACCTCTCCTGATCCCCTTCAGCAGTTATCTTTTTCACTGCTACGATTTTAATGATTTACATAAAATAATAAGTTACTTGCAACATTTTCAGGTTGTTGCTTTGATAAAACACACATTTTTCGCTTTTAATATTTCCATAAACGCTTTAAAGAAAGAAAGTGATATTTTCATTTTATTAGAATTTTTCCCCCAGCAACACTTTTATTTACAGCTCATATTTCTTCTCGAATAGGACCTAACCTCCCTGACATAAACAACATTTTAAAATTACGACGTACACAACAAAACCACCGAATGAACATAAATATACTTTAAGTAAACTAGGATGGGTCGCTGTTTGTTTGTTGTAAGAAAAGTTTTTAATCAAAATATTAATTTTACTACAAACATCAATTCTTTTCTTTCCTTTTTCTTTTCCTTCAGTTGTAAATATCTACAAAATTATTTATACAGCACTGATCTGTATTATAAAAAATATTTTAACATTCTCTCTATCAAAATTGTGCATTTCAATAATTATTGAATAAAGCTTGTCATTTTAATAATTTTTAAGTTGGTGGAATATTTCAATAAGTTTTCACATTATTTGAAGTATCCGAATAGTCTGGAAGGTTATTTGATTACTTTCGACAAATTTTCATAAAAAATTTTTAGTGAATGAAAAACTTTAACTTTTAAAGAATGATTTCTTCAACAAAAATTTATATTTCCGGTTTGAAATCCTAAATTTTCTTCGTTAGCCCTTTCTGCTTATTTCGAAATTGCCAAACATATTATCAAATGCCTAATTTATTATAAATATCTGAAAAAAACGAACGCAGATAACATAATAAATATACCTAAGCTGTTGGGGTAATCAGGAGATGATTCCATTTTATATCAATTATTCTGAACATTATGCATTACGTATATCTGATTTATTTACCATCTATCTACAATTACAGAGGTAATATATTCACATAAAACAAAAATGTTTTTATTGGGCCTTCTAATTCGCCTTATTTAAAAATCTGCCCTCCCTAATGTAAACAAATATAATATTTTAATGCCCTTATTTTTTTTTTATTATTTACCTCAAATTGGTCGTTGTTCCAGCGAGGCGAAACAATCGAGTGTCGGAAACAAAAACTTATTTCATATCCTATGATCATTAAAAATTTAATTTTGAGATATTTTATTTGATTTTAATACGGGATTCGTAAAAAAGGGTACTCTGGCGACGATATCCGCCGTTATTTTCCGTATGAATTTTTATTTTACGATTCTTAGTAGCTGGCTGTTCGGAGCAGTAAAAAGCTCTTAAACATAGGAATAAAATTTTAATCACCGAGAGCTTTTATCGCGCGAATAAAAAAAATGCCAAGAATGTTTTAATGTTTGTTTTTCCCCGAGTAATGCTGATGGCAGATTGCTGATGGCCCCAGTCTACAACGTTCAAGTTTGATGCTTTGCTTTTATTTACATCATTTTAAACACTCTGTGGAATCATTGTGCTTTTTATGCTAATGTGATGTCTTTTGTTGCCACCGTTCTAAAACAAACGTATTTATCCTTACCGAAATATAATCGCATAACCGACATGTTTCCAGTATTTTTTGCTCTCTAAAACTGGAACGCCGCTAACGAGTTTGATGTAAAAATATTAATAAGAACATTCGTATGATAATGACACTAATGTTCCTTCGTCAGCCACCCCAAATTTAACCATCAAACTTTTTTGTATCTAGGTTCGAAAGAAAATGGCTTTATTATTGCAAATGCTGTGATGTTTTGAAATACATCATACTTTATATTATTCTAATATCTCTGATGTCCTCTCCAAAGACATTCGTTATACGTAGTAAGTATTGGGACCAGAATTCTCTCACCAGTACTACAGGATGCTTATTGAGCGAGTTTACAAGCTACTAGCTGTTAAGTTTAAAAGCAGGTGAATCGGCGAGTGAGATTGTCATGATGACATACAAAACTGTCTACTCGCTCAGTAGCGACAGTAGCAGCTAAAATAACGACTCTCGCGCGAACCAATTCGGTCGACATTTTGTTAAAAAACTTGAGCTCGCAGCTAGCACCACACGCTAGCCATTAGCGAGAATTACGGCTCCCACGCGAACTGATTCTGATAGTTACGAATTCAGCTGTTGGTAGGCCGCCATCTTGAGCGAGTAGCGAGTAAAGTTGACCACCTTTCAACTTTTTTCGTAGATTTCCACAATCTGCTAGTTAGCAAGTAATACGATGACACTGAGCGAGTTTACTAACAGATAGTGAATTTCCCAGATAGTAGCTCGTAAACTTTAGATTATTCGGATCACAGTGACTGCTTATTGACGTATCGTAATTTATAATTGTGGTTCGGAGGGTTCACGTCATTTCTAACTGAATGCTAGGTTTTATCT
Source organism: Glyphotaelius pellucidus (assembly GCA_936435175.1). Classification (NCBI taxonomy): domain Eukaryota; kingdom Metazoa; phylum Arthropoda; class Insecta; order Trichoptera; family Limnephilidae; genus Glyphotaelius; species Glyphotaelius pellucidus. The sequence goes on from OW386551.1 coordinate 25,395,841, forward strand.
GTTGAGCTCTAGAATTATAAAGAAACTGGACCAAGTGACCCGAAGAAGTTAAGTAATGTGAGAATTACTCGTAGACTAATTTATGATATGTTGATATATACTAAATTATGCTCGTAGCTTTGTCTAATGTGCTTCAGATACTAAATTCGAAGTTCTATTAGAATACACAGTTAACTGGTTTATAAATCTTTAACCCAGCGAACTGAATTTGAAAAATTGCATACTTTTGGCACTACTTTCGAAATGCATAATTCCTCCTCCGTCAATGAATTACGAAAGGAACGTTAGTGGAATAACGAAGAGTTGAAAGACAGAAATTTATTGTTATGGCCGAGAAAGCCTTGGAACTGCAGCGGGATGGAACATTTGTACTATCTTTAAGCCCTTCACAAAGCATCTCCTAAGATGAAATTTTTCCACAGGCTTCCAATGTGGAGCTAATATAAAAAAAATCAATAAATAAACAAAATATCGTTAAGTTTTTTTTTTTAATTTTAAGTGGCTGTCTCACTCAATTTATTTTCTAAATCGAATTTTACCGAAAGTATTTTTTTGGTACAGTTGGTAAAATTTTGTTATACAAACTTTTTATATAAACAGTTTTAAAAAAGTAGAGAATAACATAATTACATTAGATTAACCAAAAAAATCCCACATAGGCATCGCCAGTTCGTGGGTATACTTGAGTGATTTTAAGACAGATAATTACTCATAAACATACAATATATTGTAGAAGTTTAAAAAAAAAAAAAATTAAATTAAATACATAAAGAATAGATTTAGTGTTTACTGAAATACATTCAAAAGACATGTTTATAAAGAATAATAAAAATTTGGTTAAGTTACAGCATAGGTCAGATGTTACAGCAAGTAAATGTTTGTGTCGACGGTATTTATCCAAGACTTTAATACATTTTTATACTTGCTGTAGGTGGATATATTTTTACAATCAATTTCTGTAGCCTTATAGAAAGCATTATATATTTTTGGTGTAATAAAATATGCATGTCTTTGCGCAAGCCTAGTGTTACACAGTGGAACTTCAAATACATTATTTAACCTATTACTAAAACGCTTTTCATTTTTTGTAAAAATAACATTTCGTGTAAATATATATTTTAAACATTGTTTACAGTAAATTTTTCTTATATCTAACAATTCAGCCTCATGGAACAATTATTATTAAATCACTTTAAACATCATGTGCATAAAAATAGGGGAGTGATAAATAAAATCTTATAAATAAGTCGTCTCGATGTGGCGTAACCACAGTTTGTTAATAACGTCGATCTTTGACCAAAACAGCTGTCACAATAATTAAAACTTAAGTACTTGCTGAGCTTGATACTGTTGCTCCGTTACAATGTAGAGGCTGCGCCAGTGTTACCTTAGGTACAATCAAGAACAAAACTCAGAGATTATATGTATTATATTTAAGGTACTTCTCTTGTGGTGGTCTGAAGGGAAAGAGAGCTTTTAACACGCAAACTCTCCTTTCGTATATTCATTTCAAACATTCGTTCACTTGTTACTGTGATCTATTTTCATTGCGATACTATCATTTTTAAATTGGTTAACTAAAATTAAATGAAGTTTTAAGAATTGAACAAAATATGGTGGTGAGTTATTTAAGGGTCCACTATTCGAATTTCGACCGTTTTCTTACATATCTTCCTTAATAAACATTTGAAGTTTTTAAGCTCTTAAAAAAATATATTTTATTTTTTAAGATAATATCTAGATACGTTCCACGCCGAAACGCAAATTATATGAAATTCCCTCGATAGAAAAAAATCGCAAAGTATGCTCCGAAAATTATTTAAAACAAGTCTATTGCTATTATTTTACAAGTTACATTTGTGAAAAAATTCACAATGTTTCTTTAAATGATACTTAAGATACGGTCCACGAGATTTTTGCTCTATTTTAAACGAGTCATGTTTTATTAAGCTTTTTCGCCATTTTCGCTGCGATTTCATCACTTAAAATATTAGCGCGCTCTGTCCAACATTCGTAATTACACATCTCTCCATCTTCTTCTTTTTCAGCCGAATAGCGCCGCCTTAACGTTACTCTGTTGTGCTCGACTTTAAAGTCGATAATTTTGTATTCCTACCAGTTTACCATGTGTAATTAAGTAATAGTTCTGTCTGTAAGTTGGCACAGTTTCTGCGTCAGCATCGATATACCCAACATGTTCGAATTACCCGCTGAATCGGGGGCTCGTATTGGAAAAGAATGCACTTCCATTAGTGTTATTTGAAAGTCGTAGTTGTTAACGACGAGGGCAACAATAGCGTATTGTTACTTCATCGGTATTGACACGTGACTCGGCACATTTTGCTTTGGTACCTACAACACTACAAAGCTGAACTAACACATTGTGGTGCTACTGCGAAAAGTCGGTAAGTCCATAATTACTGTGAAATTTGACTGAAAAATTGTCAATTACTTAACATTAAGAATCATTTACATTTTTTTACGTTAACTCCAAACAGGAGGCCTTGATAATTTCCCTCAGGGCCTATGTCATCTTAGATTGATGCTGTGTGAAGGGTCTTTTTGAGGGGAGACTGAGTGAACGTATTATAGGAGGGTTGCAAATCGTTCCACAGCGTTGTTGAATTCAAGAACGAGTCATAGAAGCGACCCGTTCTCATGTGACAAATTTCATTCGTGTACATATGTTGGGCGCGCGTTTGGCGTGTTTCCCGGCTATGCACCGGTCCTGAAGGGATCAATGACACTAGTTCCTCGGAGCATCTTTCTTGTAAAACCGATAGAACAAGGACAGCATTTCTACCTGTGCTCTAAAGGTTCCATCCGCATCCGCAGTGAATTTCGGATGAAACGGAAATACGTCACTAAAATTTATTATATGACGGATATTCGGTTTTAATATAATGCGCTAAATTCGCACCTCTGCTTGACTCTCCCGTAGCGCAACGGCTAAAGCGTCGGACAAATCCAAGCGGCCAGAGAGACAGACATCGAGTGAACTGAGTTCAAATCCTACGAAATCCAAGAAAAAGAAACATTTTTATATTTATAAACAAATATCCAATGAAGTCAAGCATTTTTAATCCTTTATCAGTAACTAGTGTGAAGAAAGTATGAGATAATGGCATCCCCATATTGCGAGGCTAAAGGGAGTAGGGAGGGGAATGAGATGGGGTAGAGTAAGGTTGAGAAGTATTCTACAATTTTAAGAGCCCTTCACCTGAATTTCATCACTCCTTTACTTAAGGAAACCTAACAAAAGGACCGCCCGTTTCTGCATAGAGTCATGGGTTTTTCAGGTATTTTGAGGCTCCAGACTAGAGGTCAAATTCACTAACTGCCAAATTCAACAGTGGGGCGCACTTGCGATTTGTACAGGGTCAGCAGTATTGCACTATCAAGTATCTACGGGCCCTATACAGTAAGCCCAGCTTCTGAGAGGCTAACTTCACATTGGCTTCGATGGAGCCCAAAATGGAGATATAGAACAAAAATTTGAGAAAGGTAGATCATTTGAGAGGTTTGAAGTATATTCTTATTTCGCACAACCACAACGACACTGCTTTAAGTCAAAATATGTCGCATGAATTTTTATAACTCCGATTTTGATATGTGTATTTTGTGTATTACAATATGAGATTAAGTAAGTGTAATATTATTTTATCTTAAGTTTATGTTTAGAGTTTTAAATATCTTGTTTATATTTATCTATACGAAAAAAAAGTTTTCAATTATCTTTAATTAATGTGTTGATACATCAGAGATTATTACTTCAATTAGTTCCCGTTCTAATACGTATATCTAATCAATTTCTTTAAAAGAATTTTAGAAAGTTTTTGTGGCATTGTTAAACTTTACGCCACAAAAAGTCTTTTGGAGATTGCTGTCTTTGCTTTTATAGCACACAATATAGGCCATTTACCTAAAATTTAGACTTGCCAGCTTTTGGCAATGACCCCACTATATGGGCACTAAACCGAGCCAAGCGTACCTCTGTTCACAAGCCGAGCCGGGCTAATCTTACCTACAATGAATACAAAGTATTGTGGCGCGAAAGTTCCACGGGGCCTATTTCCACCTTTTTTCCAAAGCTTGTTAATGTCACATATAAACTGCGTGTCAAAGGATAATTTGTATTTTAAAGATTTTTTTAATACTGACGTAAAAAGTAAATAGCCCCTTGTTCTTTTCTGTACAAATACTAGCATTTATTTGTCGTGGACGTTGTAATTTTTAATTCCTTTAATTTATTACGCTTTTGTTTATTTTACACCTAGAGGGCTTTAAAATAAAAATAGTATGACATTATACTTCGAGGGGAGAAGTATCACTTGCTCCAGTTAATATCAAAAGGCAAAATAGAGGGTCGCCGAGGGATTGCTAGGAGACAAATGTCTTGGCTGCGAAATATACGGGAGTGGACCGGCATTAGAAGTGCGGAGGAGCTATTCCGGGCAGCGCAATATAGAGAGGCATTTTCCAGAGTGATTGCCAACTTCGGGGGGATCTGATAGGACACACGAAGAAGAAGAAGTATTACATTAACAGGAGAAATAATTTTTAACATGAGAAAGAAAAATGTAATAAAATTGCAGTAGACCAAAAATACATACTTACATGAAATAAACAGTATTCGGTCCCGCGACCTTCCGATTGCGAGTCAAGAGCCTTACCCCTCAACCAAGGAGACCGTAGGATGTAGGGGCGCGCTGTGCCACTACAGCCTGGACGAGCGTATTCTCGATTTCCTTGCTGGCCACTGTGTGGCGCATCAAAGCAGCGCACCTAAAAAAATTTCAATAAAAGCTATAGTTTAGCATCCTCTGATTATCTAAGCCGGAGGTTCCCAAACTTTTTTTCTCGTAGACCACGTTCAAAATTTTACTGGTCACGGTGGACCCTCTGCTGGTACATTTCTACCATATTCCCAAAACTCGACACGCGTTGTACTGAATATGGAATGGCGAAATGTGGTCTGTCACAACGGAGCAGTACCGGATCCGCGACTTTTTCAAACGTGGGCAAAATGACCAGTATTCGAGATTATATTTGCCACGACGGAGGGGCTTAATGGGATATGGGGGGGGGGGGGGGGGGTATAGGTGTGTTTCCATGTGGAACTTGTGGATCCCCATTTCTTTATCGCGCCTACGTGGACCTCCGTCGTGTCTCCCGTGGACACCTAGGGGTCCACCTGGACCACTTTGGTAATCTCTGATCTAAGCCTTCATAATTTTGATTCACGACTTACTTTCGTCCGATTGTCCTTTGTAAAGGGTGACTCGTCCAATATAATGATAGTGTTTGCGGATTTCCACAACCTTTTAACCCTTATCACCAATATATGTACCATCACGCAGGGTACACATTAGTCATCAGTCATCATCCAGCTGCGGTCTAAAGTGACTACGCTAATACCCGCTGTGAGCTTAACCTCGTTAGCTTCGCCGTGGGCACAACGACCCGAACAAAGAAACAGCCGAAGCAAAACTACAAACAGGTGGAAGAGGAAATCCTCGACTGGAGGCGCCTTTAGTACTTAAAGAGCGAGCTTTTTGCAGCAAAACAAAGGGGGTAATTAGCCTTATGACACTTACCTGCGGGAAATAGTAAAATCCGCTTTATTAGTAGTAACAGCGTTGGTTATATTGTTACAACTGATTTCGAAAACTTGTTAACTCCTTGAGAGAATGGAATTAGTGTTTCTGAGATAGAGGAAAAATGGAAGTTTTCACTTTTAATTAAATTAATAATTTAATTTTAAATACATGCTAAAATAGTTGAATTTATTACATTTATTATATCATATTTAGTCATCGTCGTGATTCGCTGACCATCTTCTTCTTCTTATATATAAAAATCAATTTTTGTTTGATTGTTTGTCGTATTTTTTTTTTTTACATTATCTCCATACAGGAGGTATGTCATCTCCTATGTCATCTTTGAAGATGCTGTGTGGAGGGTGTTTTTGAGGAAATGAAGGAGTGAACATGGGTCTTGAAGACACCCTTGTTATAGGAAGGAGGAAACACAGAAGCCGGCAAATTGTTGAGCTGTTGAACTCAAGAACGAGTCGTAGAAACGACCCGTTCTCATGTGACTAATGTCAACCGTGTACAAATGTTGAACGCGTGTTTGGCGTGTTTCCCGACTATGCACTGGTGCCGAGGGGATCAATGACGCTAGTTCCTCGGAGCATCTTCCAATGTAATACCGGTAGAACAAGGACAGCATTCCCACCTGACGCCTGTGCTCTAAAGATTGCAATCCGTTTGTTTGATTGTTGTATGCTATGCGCTGCCATACCGTTCATCCAATTGTGATGAAACTTTGGTTATTTGTGGTGCGCACGTCCGCGAAGGTAATAGGCTATATGTAATGGTGAGCTCTGGCGTTATGAAATTTGTATAAATGAAAATGAGTGTTTTTTTATATATTTAGCGGCAGGGAGGGAGGGCATGAGGGGAAGGGTAATGAAGGATGTGGGGTTAGCGGGAGGGATGACGAGGGAGGGGAAGGCGGTGGAAGGGACGCGGGAGGGGAGCGGGGACGCTTGGGAAAGGAAATGTGGGGAGAAACAATTTATTTCTTTGCATTGAAACGCATGCCGGGTACCAGCTAGTGTTTCATATTTTTGAACTCCCCGCAGGGTGCCTTGGGAAAAATAATTTCCCTCGGGGCTTATGTCATCTTCGGGGATGCTTTGTGGAAGGTGTTTTTGAAGATAGGAAAGAATTAATAGGGAAGGAAACAACAGAGGCCGGCAAATCTTTCCATAGCCGAGCAGTTGAACTCGAGAACAAGTCGTAGAAACGAAACATTCTCATGTGAAAATGTCAACCGTGATTTACAAATGTTAAGTGCGCGTTTGGCGTATTTCCCGACTAGGCACCGGTGCCTTCAGTTCCTCGGAGCATCTTCCATTGTCCTGTAGAACAAGAACATAATATATATCCGCACTGCGGTACAAGTATTTTCTAATGCTAAATGAAGTAATTTTTAAAAATTATTTTTGTACTGAATTATTTTACGACTGCGTTTGTTTTTAAAACTATGAAAAACTTATCAAATCAACAGTTTAAAGGTGGTTGAATAATTATTTAAGTTTATTTTTGTTTTACTTTAAATAAAAACAAAATAATTATTTAAAATATATTGTAATTAAAAAAATATCAAAGTACTGCAAACAGGTAAATTATGTCTTTTTTAAATGAAAAACAATGTTTTATTTTATGTCTAAATCGTATTTTTTACACGCTATTGAAGTATAAATGCTAATCAGTCGTTATACTTACAAATTATAATAAAAATAAATTCGCTTAATCACATTCATAAGAAGTCTTTCGGACGTGTGGTGTATTGTTTTTCTCGGTAACTATTGTACTTACTCTCTGTTGGATCTCGGTTAGCTCTGTTCGGCAACTGAGCTAACTGAGATCTGAGATAGGCAGCGTGCTACGTTGCGAAATAATAAAAAAAGATAGCACTACTTTGTGTCGCTTACGTCGCAAAGACGTAGATTATCTTTCTAGGGTTAACACCAGTGACCCGGCACTTATCCCCTGACTGTTAGCCTCCCGAAATTATAATTATTGTAAAATTAAAAAAAAAAAATCGTGCATTATTTACTGATCACTATTTACTTTCGTACATTATTTCGAACCTAAAATCGACTTATCGAATCTACAGTGTCGATTTTTTATACCCATACACTGGTCTGTACAGTATATTATAAACGGTTCCATGCCAACTGAGAATAAAGTCAACTCAACACCTCCTTGAAAAGTCATTAAAAGCTATGAAAAAAATAATTTTAAATTAGCCGATAACCCTAACCTAACGTAACCTATTTAACCAATTTTTTATATATATATATATTTTATTTTATTTTTTTTTATTTATTTATTTGACGCCCAGAGGGCTTTTACATGATTTGTAGTGTTATTTTGATTTGACAGATACATACTTTGAAACTGAGGAAATAATACAAATAAAACTACATTAGATAAAAGTCATACAACAAGTCATACAAACACATAAACATAAACAGAGAAATACAGCTATTTTATTGGTTTACAAGATGTGTTTAGTGATAGTGTTGAAATAATTTTTTTAGATGATCCACAAAACTCGCCAAGTTAATATTGAAAATGTCAACATCACCCAAGTACTTATTCCCCATGGTGTGAAGTCGTTGTATCGGAGAGTGGGCAATGTAGTTACGCTTATGAGTGCTGCTATAGAATATTAAATTTTGTCGTGTTGTTACTGTGGGTATTCGTAAGTTAATGAGTTGCAAGAGTTCACAACAGTCGAATTTAGAGTTAAGTATTTTGAATAAAAATGTTTAGTCGTTTATTTTACGTCTGTCTTCTAATGTATGTATTTTTAGAATATTTAATAAGTAATCGTATTTCAAGTCTTCTACTGGGATATTTAATTTAAAATTGATAAAACGCAGAATTTTATCACTCTAAATGACTTATCTGAGATGGTTCTGAGTTGGTTTCATTCCGAGTTGTCCGGTCACCATTATAAACAAGTAGTTGTATCCTTGATGCATTTGAACAAAAATATGTTTTTATATTTTTGTTATTCGCGGATACATTATCTATGCACACCCCTTCAGGGACACTTATTTATATTTTGTCAAAGAAGGTTTGCCGTTTTTTTCCTAAAACTACGGCCAAAGTATTCTCGGGGGTCAACTGTTGTTAAATCAATACCATGCTTGATGCACGCTTCACTTAATATTTAATTAGATATATATATATACTATTTTTATCCTGAGAAGTCGGTAGGTACATCATTAATTTTCTTGCGCTCATTTTGTGAACACTTACAATTTACTGCCTAATGGTTTCTTCATCTTAATTGTCTTATAATGTGCGTACTACTTAAGTTAATTATCGCTGCTTATTTAATATAGGCTCCCGAAGTTCCCATAAATAGTGTAGTAATTGAATAAGAGTAACGTTAATATCTCTGCTAATAATTACTATGTCTAGATTTTGAATTGATGGCGAATATTCACAAAACTGCGCTATATAAGTTAGCTGTTCTAATTTTTATTTTTCTCCTTAGTTCTTAAATATTAACTTCACACAGCAAAATAATTCCCCTCAGGGCCTATGTCATCTTTGGAGACGCCGTGTGGAAGGTTTTTTTAGGAAAGGAAGGTGAAAAAGATCCCATAATCCCTGCCGCAATTGCCAAGTTACCAAACGTAGCGAGCTATGACCTGTGGCGGTTTCAAGCCAACTCAGAATTAAGACAACTCAACACCTCTTTGAAAAGTCATTGAACGCTAAGAAAAAAAATATTTTAAAATAGTCCATAACCTTAACCTTACCTAAAATTTTTTGGAACGAAAATTACGATTTACTTTCTTACTGTAATATCACACTTCTGCCCGTTTAAATGTTTCTATAAACAGACTCGCGTATAGATTCCTTTTTAAATTAAAACCAGTTTTGTGTTCGGTTTACTAAACAATAATCGCTTGGCGGCTCTACCTCACAAGGCTGGTTGAGTAAAGGTGAAATTGCTATTGATGTCTGAAGAGCCGAAGAGCCGCAGACGCCTGTGCAAAGAGCCGCGAATTCCGACCCCTGCCCTAATCTAACGTAACCTATTTAACCAATTTTTTTATGTATATTTTTTTTTTCATCACTTTTAACGACTTTCAAAGGAGGTTCTGAGTTGCCGGTCACTAGTTCCCGGAATCCCAAATTGTAATATATTTTTTATATTCTTTCATTGTATTCTTAAATTCATTATATTTCATATTATAAGTCGAATATTATATGCCCTTTCGTACAGATCGCAATATCCAGCCTAAATAAACAATGCTTCTGCCTTTTCCCTATTATTATTTTCGTAAGTTGCTAATAGCAAACATTTGTTTCTGACAACATGAAGTCTCAATTTCGCCCAAATCATGCGAAATGACTATTTAGTTTCCTTCTGGAATGCCTAATTCCCGTTCTGCCTTTTGAACTTTTCATTCTTTAACGCTTATTTTTCCAGTCAGTCGACCCATTTCATGACAGTTATTATGTCATAATTTTTGTTATTTCTCGAGCATATCTATTGTCCCGTGTAATTTATTTTTGTAGTTGAGTATTTTAAAACATTTTCCCATTTCTTTAAATAATGTGTTATTGCATTTCGACTGTGACTGAATACACAGAATAAAATAACCCCAAGTTTTTGAAATTTTTACTCTTTTACTTTGATATCTACTTGTAATTTTGTATCTGGACCAAAAAAACAGAGTGTGCAATTGACGCGTGGTAGAAAAGAAAACTATAGTAGACACGAGTGGAGGTGCTACGAAGCACCGCACAAAGAGGAGACCGATTATATCTCATTCTCTCGCAGGTTGAATCCTATAGATGCATGCGTTTGTTTAATTTTAGTGTCACTATTTTTCATTTCATCGTGTTTCAAATCACATCCAAGAAGAGCCGAGAAGAGGCAAGAAGAAGAAGACATAAAGAAGGGAAAAACGATTTATAACCCTCAATTCATTCCTTTATTCCTACCCATCCTAAATTCCAATATTGGCTTATTAAATTGCCATGTATACCGGTCGATTTAACTCCAACCTTCTTCCTATCCTCAGAGCACGTGTTTCAAGTAACAAATAGTGCCCCCTGGTTTTCCCTTTCTCACCGGGACAGGAGTACTCCTGGCTGGGGTGGTTCAATCGTATCGCATCGTACCATCGTGTTTCAAATCACAACGGTGCTGAAGAAGTTTTCACTTCAATATGCATCGAAAAATAAAATAAAGGTGTAATGTTTAACAATATCATTCACTTAAAATCCATTGTGAGGCCCAGTTGTTTAACAGAAATTCACGGATGGCAAAGTCATCAATTGGCCATTCAGCGCCATTTTACCTTTTTGAAATTTGAAAGGCTGATTAAAACCGGCCCCTTAAACGCCGATTCTAGGTGCTTTTAAGCTTTCTATCAAATTATAGCTGGCAAGCTTAACAACATGATAGTTGATCAGGTAGCCTAACAACTTCTGCTGATCGGCATTTAACGCGGACCTTTCAACTGTCAAAAAACAATGGCGCTATGTGATCATTTTGATGGCAATGTTACATTTGAATTTCTGTGAAACAACCCGTCCTAAGAAACTTACTTTTGAGTCGTGGTTCAGTTAAGTTAAGCCATTAAGCTTTTTTAATGGTGGCCTATTACCAGGGAGATGCTGAGAGTATCTTCCATAGCTTTTATTATATTATATATGATTAAATTGCGAAATAACACAATTCAATAAAATTTGAACCCGCAACCTTCGGATTGCTCGACGAGAGCCTTACTCCTTAACCACGTACGTAGGCAGTCAAAAAGTTAAAACCTTTTAAAATCTTTTAAAAATTTGTGTCGCTGGATAGTCTCTTCTGCCTTTTTATGGTCCGTCTTATTGCGTTTATTTATCATCGAAATATTGTACCTTATCTCAAAACTATAACACATACTACGCTTGTTTGATCAATTTGTCCTAGAATTTTACAAGAAGGTGAAATGATTAATTTTTTTGTGTTGGGATTTTACCATTCTCTTCATAGCTGCGCTAAAACTAGAAACTGCTCTCAGTGAAACCGCAAATATAATTATCGTAGTTATAACTTCAGTCTGCTTACAATCGTATAATTTATCACTTCAATGAACATAATTGCTGAATGCTGGAGCACCATTTAAATGCGATTCATTTATCAATTTCACTTGTTTAATAAATCATTTCTTTTTCAATTATTTCACTCTTTACAGCTTGTTTCCAGCATTTTTACTTTAATACAGCATTACTGTGCTTTTGAGACCGTTGAGATGTTGAAAAAAAAGTGTTTTTACATTGAAAGAGATGCGAATTATAATGGTCAACCAAAGGATTATAGGCTTTCGCACACCACCCTTAAGGCCAAACATTGGGTTCTCAAGTCTTAATTAACTCCTGGTGTGGCAAAAAATCCATAGTGACTTTTCTAGTTGCTCATCGCGCTTGCCTCGATTTTTTGGTATTTTCAATCATAAAAAATGCTCCTAGCATATTGAAATATATTTTATTCGCTTGGCAAGGAAATAATGTATTAATTTTTCCAAGAAAACTTCTTCTAAAAGGTTGTTACTTTGTGATGTCATTATTTATTTAATAAATAAATAATGTATCTTAATATTATTCGAGCTTGTCGTTTCGTCACTTGCAATTTATTTATTTTTTCTGTGAAAATTCGATGATAAGGTCATAATTCCGATTGTCAAAAGTCAAAGTACTATATTTATTTACAGGATTGCCTCTTATGACTTGTTTTTATTGTTAAGAACTTATTTATATATTAAAATTCATATCCTACCGGTTGCGCCATTACAATGTATTTGATTTTGTTCGATAACAGTGTAATAAAATATGGACTTAGAAATTATAAGTTTTATGTTTTAGGTAGATACAATTGGTATGACGCAAACTCGCCTTATATATCTAATGTTTGCGTCGTACAATCATTCCAAACATACATTCAGTTGTTATTGTATCATCTTCGACCTACGTTCATTACAACTATGTTACATATTTTTTAAACATTAGAGAGGGAAAAACATTTCTCTGATTATAAATAGCTATCATCGGAAAACTATATAGTTGAGATTTAAACAATTTTTATAAATATATAAACACATTACTGGTAAGATCGTACAATTTACAAAAACATAATTTTGCAAAATACAAGCAAGTTATTACGAAATTAGGCGATAGGAATTTTATCTCTGGCATTCCGATGGTTAAGTTTGATCTCTTTGGTGGTGAAAGCCACGTAAAAAAGTTCTTCATTCAGTATTAATTACATCCCTTTCCCTTAATTATCAATTATTTTGTTCAGTATTAAACACGTGCGAAGATGTCTCCCATTAACGGGTGTACTTAATGCGTAGGTAATCGGCCAAGTTTATCTATAAACATTTGAGAGCATCAAGTATATAAAAGCTTGCCAAATCGTCCGACGCACAATAATTCCTCGTTTATGATAATGTGGATTCCTTGTTTCGCGGTGGCAGCTGTCGAATTATCACCCACACTTCGCAGGGCCGTATAACTTAACGTGTCGTAAGACTGTTGTTTACTTTCGGGTTTCATTTGTCGTTAATGAATACCTACAACAATAGGCCTTTCTCGCTCAGTGATATAAAATAAATAAATTTGTAAATATCTTATTTGCCTATTTTTCATAATATATATTTTAAACAGATATTATGTATTTGTCTATTTTTCATAATATATTCTTAACAGATATTATATTCTAAAAAAATATTCTTAAATTCTTAAAGGACGTACTTGACTTATTTTAACAAATGATTTCTGACATTATTTGGAGTAAAGAATGTAAATGAAATTACTCTCGGTGACTTTTTGTATTTTTTTTTGTTCTTCGAAATCTAACAAAAAAAATTCTTCCACATGTCATCACTCAGCCGAGTAACGGCCCAACCCCTCACCTTACCCCTTACTGTCCGGTACATAATAATTATTTATGTTTTAAGTTGAAAACAAAATAACAACAAAAAAAACATCAAAAATATCACTGGAGACCAAACTTTCATTGAAATCTTTTACTCCATGTTATGTCAGGAATCAAATGTTATAATAAGTCGTGTACGTCTCTTAGCACCCTTTATATATTTAAAAGAATTTTAACGGACCGCTTGGCTTTATTTTCATACAATTATACAGTTTAATTCCGAAATAGATGAAATTTTGCTAACTTGACCTTCAAACAAAAGATTTAGAAAAACAACCCCACCCACTTTTCCCGCCCATTCAATTAGAATATTGATACTACTTACTACGAAAATTACTGTCTACATCTGATTTCGAAAAAACGGGGACTTCCGCTGGTTGTTAGTCATCTACATTATTAATACGCTAGCGTCTGTCTTACACACTCGCTTCACGTAATAGATACAAACGGAAGTGCTGCCATCTACAATTTTCAAATAGAACTATTGAAGTTTTCATGTTATAGTTTTCTCACAGAATAAGATTTTTATCCGTTAGTTCATAAGTTATTAGGAAGAAAAACAATACTGGAAAAACCATAGATCTATTGACCCTTCTTAACCACGAAATTTTGTCTTTTTAAGAATAATCTTAATATTTAGAGCGATTGATTCAAATAAGTTTTCCTCTAAACCCTTTTGCGAAACAGAATTAGAAACCATTGAATATTATTTACCGCAATTTTTTGGATATTTTATTTTCTATATTTATTACGAGAAGGTTCGCGGGCCACGAAATGGGCTCATATAAACATAATTATAATAATTACTAACGCTTTGTTCCCATGCTGTGGTATATCAAAGGCGACACACACCTCACACGTTCATCCCTCCCCAACCAAACGTATGATCTTACCTTACGCTAATTTGATTATGCTCTGACACCATGTGTGAATTTTGATTAATGATACCCAATTGAAAATCAAATTTTCAGAAACACGCGCAGTCCCCACTGGGTAAACAACCCTCTCTGCTAATGCTTAACATCTAGTGCTCGTATGTGGTAATAGGTAGATTCGAATACTCAAGTATAATGATTCGTTATTTTATTTAATATCGTAAGTTTTGATTCACCGAAGAAAATAATAATATCAGCAACTCTCAATGAAAACATGAAGCTGATAAACACAAAGAAAATAAAAGGTTATCTTCGAAACTGGGATTCCAACGTAGTAGATCCTCTGATATCACCGGGACTACCGTCTCTACCAATTGAACAATTGAGACGACCTTAGTGATTTCGAATATTTTTATCTATCTCGTTTTTAAATTTAAGAATTAGTAACATTATTCGTATTTTTTGACTGCCATCTTTTTGGTACGATTACAAAGTTTTACCCGAATATATTTACAATGGTGACCGGACAACTCGGAATGAAACCAACTCAGAACCATCTCAGATAAGTCATGTAGAGTGTTAAAAAAATATGTATAGAACATTGGTTAAATAGGTTATGTTAGGTTAGGGTTATCGGCTAATTTAAAATTAAGCTTTTAATGGCTTTTCAAGGAGGTGTTGAGTTGATTTTATTCTCAGTTGGCGTGGAACCATTTACAATCTACTACAATATGGTTTGTAAGCTTCAATAAGTTATCCCTATGAAATTGATCAATCGTAACATTTAACTATAATTTATCGAATATATTCAGTTGTTTGGGTTCATCAAATAAAACACGGCTTTTGTGCGTATTAACTTGTGATATTGATACTCGATTTTGAAGGATTCATTTATGGATCCTAAAACTTGACTTGAAACTATCGAACCGTTCCAAACGAATCGTTAATGGATCAATTGGTTTTATTATTATAATATATAAATTAAATATTAAAATGATTTTAAACCATTTGGTATTTTCGTATGAATCTGCGTAATACTTGCTTGCGTTGAATCATATTCTATATATTTTAGTTTATTTAAGTCATTGAACTAATTGCACAAGGCTCTTGGTGTACTTTTCACAGCTACATGTTTCTTTATTTACATTTATTATTATTATCAGTATGTTTACAACGTAATATGAAAATATAATCAGATATTTTATGTCTGATTACTAACAATTCGCTTATTTTCGTAGTCGTTATGTTGGAATATGATCTTGTAGCAGTTTGCTACTGGCATCAGAATTAAATAGTGCCTACCCGGAAAGATTAACTTGCTTCAAAATTAAATCGATTCATAATGAACGAACATTTTATGTATCAATTATAATGAATCGATTCAAATGGAATGGATTGATTCGTATTGAAGAATCGGTCTTCCTTCCACGACCATGTTATAGTACTACTTTTGGACTCAAAATTATCTTTAGATTTCAATTATGAAATGAACGTCAATATTCGTTAGTGCGACTAGACAGTTTAATCGAAAACTTTGAGGCGTATCGATTAATATTACCCTGTTGAACCATCGCCCCCGGCAACTAAATATTTCCAATAACCTACCCATACCATTTGCCACAGCATACCTCTAAGTGTTAAGCACAGGATATCCAGTTTCAAAACTTACTAGGTCGCCTGCTGTGATCGACTTAGAGGTGTGCTTAATATTCTGTGTAGTTCAAATTTTAAAGTGATAAATTTAAATTAAAGAAAATCACTTTTTAAACACCACTTTTATTTAGTCATTGAATAAGAAGACTTTAACAGTCCGTTACTAATGTTGATTACTTTTTCTCACTTCTCTACATTCTTCGTCCACCGGGCTGAGTCCATTTTTTTCTAACCTACTATAAAAGCTTCGGTAACATATGTATTAGATTTTAGTCGAGGATTAAAGTGCCCCGATGATAGATGCTATGGTGCTACCGAAACTTGGTCGGCAATAGATATAAATAATACATGTGATGTTAATCTAATGTAATCTATTTAACCAAGTTTAAAAAAAAAAATCTCTTTTTTTCAAAAAGTGATACATTGTTGGTTGTCCGGTCACCCTAAATAACAAATCCTCTAACCTCTTTCAAGGAGTGACTCTTCAAAGGGGTGATGAAGTTGTTCATTGTTGAGTTGTCCGGTTACCCTAAATAACAAATCCTCTAACCTCTTTGATGGAGTGACTTAATGGAGTGACTTTTAATGGAGTGACCTAAAGAAATGAAGTGAGAAAGAAAGAAAAGAAACAATACGAACGTACGAGTTTTTTTACAACCCTTTATGTGTACACATTGCTCTACCGGTTTCAGAAATTCCATTCCCTCACCAGGAGAATATTAATAATAAAAAGAAGTAAACCAATGTGTTTAAATAAAGTGATTTAAAACAAATAATGTAGTATTTATTTTGTACTTACGACAAGACACAAAGAAAGTTATATGCATGAAGGGTCGTGTCAGAATAACAAGTGCATGTACAAGACGATGTGTAAATGTGAAAATGCAAGGTGTGTGTAGGTACCGAGATAGAGTTGTGTGGCGATCCATCCTCTGTATACTCCTGCCGAGAAAAAGGCGTGATGGTTATTATTTTATAAAATGCTTGGTGGGATATGTTACGTAAAACGATTGAAAAAAAACTAAAATTAAAAAATATATCTATATTATGTACCTTTCCTTTTACTACTAATAGTTTGTTTTTTGTTTCAGGTGAGGCCTAAATCAGTTCGGGACTATTTAAATGTTATATTACTTAACGTACGTAAGTAATTTTTTTCGGTAAGTAGATAGTTAATGAATTTAATAAATGATATAATATTTTTGTCATTCATTTAAAAAATTGAAAGCCATAATATTCACGAAAAATTTTAAAAAGTTTTTATTTTATTTTACCCTGATGGTATTTTTTTAACAATGATCTATATTTTTGATGAAAATTCTCCTTATTTCTGATTGAAATTTGAAATGTACGTATTGTTTATTTCGTCGAAGTAAACCAATTATAACAACAAAAAGTTTACCACTATGAAAATGAGTGAAGGAATCAAATACGTGTTCCATGAACATATTATTCGTTTATAAATAAGGTTTTGTTGGGGGTAACGAGGTACAAAGCATTGTCAGTCTTTAATTATTCAAAATAACCTTAAAAAAGGCCAAAATTTACGAGAAACCTCTTGGATCGATAGATACTTGTCTTAGTAATACAAGTTTTTTTCAAACCAATGGCAAGAACACTCGATTATATAGTAAACTGCCAACTGCCAATTCAATCAATACCTTCAGATGGAACTTATACTTGTACGTATAAGTTCCTATATGGAACTTATATTATACGTGTTCTACGCGTTTCAAAGTAATAGCCGGTTTTAATTAAACGCTCGGCAATTGGCCTGGTTAAGGAGGATGACCGAGTTTTCATGCTCGATAATTTTCTGATGTCGTTTTGGAGATGGTCCGTTTTGTCTATTATTTTTACGTAAATTCCCTGTAAGGTCCCTTTTAATGTGACAGATGAAATATTATATAAGGACAATACCTTACCAAGTTAAAAAAATGATTACGGATAAAAAAAATTTATAAAATGTCTGCATAATCTGTAAGTTAGTACAAACTGTCATTTAATATTATTATCACATTGCTTCCTAAAAGCAAATAAATACATACTTGCTAATATGGAATTATCCTCAACTATCAGTTTGTTATAATGACGTTTTTGTTGTTTTAAGATTATTATTACTTATTATGTACCTTTATTATTTTTATTAGTAGAAATGACCTATGGTATCAGTATGGCCTTGGTTAATTAAATCCATAATTCAGTCAAATAATTGGTAAAATCTACATATTTCCACTGATAATTTCATCTCTTAAGGGATGAAATAAGATTTTTTGTAGTAAATGTTTGAATTGAGAAAGGGATGAGGATACACCCTAACTGATTTTCAACTATTGATTCGAAACATCATTCGATTATTAGAATGTTTCGATTTTCCGCATCACCAGTTAGGACCCTTCCGCATCTACGGTTCTCAAAGCCACGATTGGATACATTTCCTGACACCATTCATCTCCCTTCTTCTAGTGCGTTCTCGCAAAGAGAAGATGCGATAAGATTACTACTTATCAATATGAGTAATGGGAAGAGTTAAGAGAATCTGTTGAGTTGACCGACTACAAGCAAAGAATTTACTGGTATTATATAAGTCTCGCACTGGTGATAATCATTGCGAAATTAATGTTCAGTTTATTTGAAAGCATTGGAAACAGCTGCATAATATAAAATAGTAGATGTGTTCAACTGCACGGAACATAGTTATAAGAAGGCTATAATAACACACCTCAATCACAATAATTAATGTTAGGCATGTTAATACTTGTCTGCATGGTTTCTGTAACATATTTTACTACAGATTCTAAACCAAATAAATCAGATATCTTAACCACCAGACAGAGGGAGTCATAGCTAAATTAAAAAAAAAAAAAAAACAAAAAAATATTAATTCATAATTATTATTAAATCTCCTGACAGCCCTAAAATAACAGAGCTAATTTGCCAAATATGTGTGTCCAGTCATTTCAAGCAATGTTAAGCAATTTAAGGTAACAATAAACTCTGTAGTAAATTATTTATAATTTGCAAATAAATGTGAATGTATGAATAGGTATAATTACTTGAATTTGCTCGATTCTTCGATTCTACTTGCTAACAAGTCACCTTTACTTACATATTTTTAATCAGCGTAAATATAATGTTTTGTCTGAAGTCATGTTTACGGATATACTGGCTACAGTCGATATAGTCCCAGGCGTTGCCCGGTCTTTTCGCAAAGTTTTTCGATATTTCACGTAGACAGCGACTTTCTTGTTGTTTTGGTGGACAATTGTGCAAAATTTCTTCAGTTTCGGAATAATACTGATTTTTATAAAATTCAAATCCACCCCGCCCTTCCGGTATCCGCCACACGGCCGCCCTTCACATACACACTCCTTTATATAAGTAAGAAGCTAGAACATATGTCGGGGCAATGTTCTAACTTGCGGAGTGATATTTGGAAATACCATCGTTTAAAGATAGTTTTCAGGTTAAAAAGTTGAATTGTTTGTATGGAGAAAAAAAATCGTCTGTGGAAAAATAATTTTGTGGGAAAATTAAAACAATGGAATTTTGAACTAAGTTGTTTATCTTTTTTACATCAACCATGGTATATAATTATCTCTTCCCGAAGTTACTGCACTCTATCCCCGGACATAATATATAGGTGCTGGATCTCTGTTGATTTTTGTTACCAGCATCGTATAATTTTTTAATTTTTTTTAAATTTTCGTTGCTAGGCTACAGTCTCTGAATTTATATTGTAATCCTTAAAACATATCATCCAGGAGTAGTGTGGCCTTGCTGTCGTAATGGGTCGTTACTAGAACAAGCCATTATTTCCTAAAATATTATCCCTGCTAGCTAAAGCAGGATTTGCTAGCTTTAGTAATAGGACTCGAATATACACGGACGTTACGAGGAGGGCGGATACTGAATGCCGTCAGGGGATGCCCCGATAGTTTAAGACAGTTTTATTAATAGTTTAGTTTTTTTGATTTAAAAAAATATGTACATTCATATTTTTATTTCACTGTATAATATCCTTCAATACTAATAATTGGATGATTTGTAGGTTTGTAGGTACCTACAAATCATTCAAGTATTAGTATTGAAGGATAGCACCTTATTACCTTATGGGCGGGGTTATTGTTTGACGTCAATTTCTGTCAATAGTACTAATGGCGTGATGAAAATGATATCCAAAATCAAAACTGGCGATTATGAGAGTATCATAAACTCTGGAAAAAGCTTTGTAAATAATACAATTTTACATGTAAATTAAAACTGATTTTACGGTATTTATGCGGCACGTTCCAGTGTGGTAAAACCACCATTCAAAATTGAAACGTTGTTTGAAATGGATTTAGCCGTGTTTGGTGACTCGATCTGAATAGCCACCCTCCTCTTTCCCACCCTCTTCTCCTCCCCGTTCTCGTGCGGTTCATCTTCAGCCTCCCAAAATTCCCAATTTTGGGATGCCATAGTCTCACTGCTCCAGGCGGTTGGGAGTAGTTGGAACACTTTTGTGGTATTGACATAAAAAAGAACAAATAAAATATCTGACAAATTACAACAAAACACCACATTGAATCTTGCAAAGCTGGTCGTCTATTATTTGTCAATATGTAAGTTATATACAATTGGTGGTTTCTTTTATTGAGATTTTCACGTAAGTACATTTCGATCCCAAGTATAACATCGTCATGCAAATACATTTTCCTTTCGTATATGTATTTAGATTCTCCTACGCTGTTATAATTCGATGGTACGTTTTAATGTAGGCTTCTGATAATGGCAAATTGCTGCCTACAAGTGATTTATTCCTGTGGCCTAAATTACCCCTTTCTTTCGCGAACCGTGAAAACTTTTAATAATAATGTAATGTCCTTATATTGTACAAACTTCCCCCTCCTTACGTTTTTATTACTGTATTTTGTCATCTTCCGCATAAAATGGCGACTCGACAGTTGATCCCCCGGCAGTTTACTACCGAAATAATATTTATTGTATAATTATAATGTTTCGTGCATTATTTGCTAATTTCAAACCTAAAATCGACTTTATTTAATTATTTATTAATAAACGCCCCTTTTCGGGGCTTTTACATATATAGCATAGTAAGAAAAATACATATTTATTTTACATAACTGAACTGCCTCAATAACAATAGTTTAAATTTGTTAAAAGATGAATTGAAGATGTCCACTGACTTGGTATGATTGTTTCCCTCCATTAGTATTCTGGGCAAAGAGGAATACATATGGTAGTTAGTCCCAGAATTTCTGCACTGAAATAAGTCCTGACTTCTAGTATTACGAAGTGGAATTCGGAAGCTTATCAATTCAATCAATACCGGACTATCAACTAAATCATTTAGAATTTTATATAGAAATACCAAGTCAGTGAAAATTCTTCTGTCTGACAATTTAAGCATTTTCATATCGATTAAAATATTGTTGTAGTTCAACATAATTGCTGGAATACCCATTTTAAAATTTAGAAAACGTAAAAATTTGTTTTGTATTCTTTCAACAGCTTGTACATGTTTATTGTAATGTGGATTCCAGACGGGAGAATTGTACTCAAGTTGACTTCTAACATACGCAAAATATAACAGTTTAATACACTTAATACCTTTAATAATAAGTTTGCATGGATGTCAAACGAATTTATTTGCAATGTCGATTTTTTTTTACTTATACGCTGGTATATACAGTATATAGACAATTAGTTTTTTTCTTGACGCATTTGAATGACACACTTATTTATATTTTGTCTAAGTAGGTATTCCGTATTTTCCCTAAACCGATTGCATTTTGTATATAAGTATGTTGGGGGGTCAACTGTCGGGGGATTTACATGTCATGGAGTCGCATAAAATATGTTTAAGGGTAAAATACAAGGTCCTATTCCTTGTTCTGGCACTCATTTCTTGCTTCATTTACATTTATATGTTTTGACTCCTGACGTACTGAATCAAGTAAGTGATCTATTCTGTAATATGATTTCCTTTGACAACTACTGCATATAGTTCTCTTAATCGAATTTCCTGATTTTACTCTTAACGTCCCTTTTAGACCTTCCGGCTCTCTCAAACACACATTATTGGACAAATTTTAAAGCGCCATTTAGTAAAGAATTTAGTAAAGAATACCATCTGAAAGGCGTTTAAGAATTTTATTTTAGACACTAAATTTATTATATCGTTTGAATAAATTTTCGACAGCACACAGGCTTCCGAATTGCAAAAATTAAAATCAACACTATTGTAGGATTGTTGATTACACTTAAGAAAAAATTATAATCAACAAAACTTTCAATACTGACAACTTTTCATTCGGATAAAACATCCCTCAACAAAATATGTACTTAAACCTAACCAACCAACCTTACCTAACCTAACCTTACAAAAAATAGGACAAAAATAATAAAGACATCCTGAAAAGACGATAAACTATTGTTATCTTTATTATTTTTGTCCCATTTTACTATTTTTGAACAATAATTTATTGTTTTAATGAAAACAAATAACTTTGCTTTTTTTTTACACAAAGTTATTTGTTTTCATTAAATTAATAACGACGCCACAAAGTGAATTTGCGAATTTTGAAGAAATAATTTATTGTGTTTACAGGATGTCTGTATTATTGTTATCCCATTTTTTGTTAGGTTAGGTTAGTGGATATTTTGCCGGGGTTAGTAGGTTAGGTTAGTAGATGTTTAGTAGATATTTTGTTGGGAGATGTTTTGTCCGTAGGATATTTTGTCGGGGATATTTTGTCGCGGGATGTAAAAGCGCTTTACCATTGATACTTTCCATTGAAACCACACACACTATTGAATGAAACTTATAAAACAGCGGGTATATACATATATCTTCCCAAATAAAATATTGTACGATAAATGATGATTAATCTGGCGTACAATAATATTTTTGCCTACAAATCCCGCTTTTCCAATGGAAAAATCCGAAAAAGTCCTACGAAGCACCAAAACTTAAAATACACACAGTAAAATTATTTATATATTCCTAAGCTTTTTCCTTATACACGAAAACTAAACTAAATAAAGGTGTTATTGACTGGGCCACATATTTATCTTTGATGTATCATAATTTAATTACCCTAATTTGCTCCACTTTTCCGTTTAGGTGTATGTAGCCGTTCTACTTCTACTTGCGGCTTGGCAGGGATTATCTAACAAATATTTTGATTGATTGGACCTCATATTGATTTCTTACACCTTTAACGTAATCTCATCTCGTGCGGTTCACTTGGGGCAAATGCAAATTGCTTCATCTAGGAAAATATGCTGAACCGAAGGGTAGAAGAAAAAAGCTTACATGTGTAGCAAATAATAACGGTTTTCCAATGTAAATAAAATATTTATATAAATTTGTAACATTTAAACATTAAACTTCTAACAGCCTCCATTGTCGAGATGTAGACATATCTGCAAAACTTTTAAACGTTCTGTCAAAGAAAACCATCATAAGAAGAAAATAGACGAAAAATAAAAATAACGATGCACCCAAATAATGGAAGACCATTACTGAAATTACTAGCAAAATCTTCCTTAATTCCGAAACCGTAAACGAATCAACAATTGAAAATTCTAAAATCTCGTTCACAAAGCAACCGGACAAAGTTCTCAAATATATTCATGAATGTTTTACTTATATAGGGCCACAATTAGCTTAAAAAAAAACAATTTTACCAGAAGAAAATATATGCGCCAGATAAAAAACAAAAATTGGAATATCCTGTACTAATACCAGAAATTTTATTGCAACTCGATAAATAATCATCTGGAAATGATATAATCTCAAATAAAACAATAAAACAAATACGGCGTCCCCCAAGGAAGTGTACAGGGACCGGTTTTATTTATTATCTATATAAATGGTACCACTTACCTTACCATTAAAGAAAACACAATCAGTTTTGGTAACGTTATATTTTTTCAAGAAGAAAACTGGACGGAAACATTTTATATAGCTGAACAAGGGCTATGTGCACCTCTAAATTGGCTGAAAATTAATTCGCTTACGTGCAGAAGACATGCCAAAATTGAGGTTTCGGCAAACCAGGCTTCGATCTCCTTTAACTTCTCGACGTATTTCCATGCGTTTGACTAGAATGGCCCTTCCGTAGTATAATTATTAATATTATGCCTGGAATGACCCACCAAATGTAACTTCTTACACAATACTCAATACACAACTTCCCACGCCTTTTGATTGTGACTTCTCGTAAATATGCGACGTAACATCAATTTGAATAAATAACCGATCAATTACATTTAATTGAGGAAAGCAGGGTCATTATTATTAATTGCTGACCATTTCTTCGGAAACGTAATAAAAGCTTTGGTAGTAAAATTTCATGTTACCCATTTGCTTGAAATACGTATCTTTACTTTTTATACAAATCGTCTGCTAGTTAATTTTTAATCCTAGAAAATTAACTATTTCAGCTTTTATTAAAATACATCGAACTACGAAACATTGCTTGATGCCATTAAATAAATTGAACCTATTTTAGTCAATATTTCAGACGTCTTACAGTGTCAATCATCAGGGTAGATGTGAACGATAGGCTGACCAAAACTTGGCTAAAGAAGGATGAAATGCAAGACGACATAATACCCCGAAAATCAGTAATGATGCCAATTTTGTCAGTGAAATTCTCAAATCATATCCATTATAATGAATTCTCATTCACGATATAGTTACGCAATCGTTTATATAGTTTTAGGCATTTTCCAAAAAGGCTTTCTCTCCCAGTACCTCGTAAGAGAGAAAAGCGGTTCCTTAATATTTGCATTTGCATAATATGTACGGAATAAGATATTCCGTTACCGCCTTCGCAGGCACTTTACACACGTGCGAAAATTATAATATAACCCAACACATAGACACATCCAAGTCATGTTGGAGTTAGGGTCTATTCGGCTTAGAACAACTCCAATATTTACTTTATTAAGTCATCAGCGCCGTAAGGGTCTATTATACTAATTTCCCTCTGTGGACAGCCAGCGTCCTGCAGTCTGGAGAATGGGACAAGTACATCGTCTTCAATGGATGGAATCATGTATTAATTTGCATTCTTAGTTTATGTTTAACAGTAGGTAGATAATTACTTTATTAATTAAAAAAAAACACACCTCAAGTCGTATTTACGAAGTTAATTAATTACTTATTCAAACCTGTTTTGTGGCACCATTTTAATTCACAATTAATAAATACTTAGTTTTAGTCACTTTTATTGTTTAAAAAGTTAACACGTGAGCAATGCTTACTTAAAACTATTTACAACATAGACTTAAAGATGTCAATGGATGGGAAGGAGTTTCTATATAGGTAAAACTTCGAGGAACTTTAGATAAAGGAGCATAAGAGGTATTTAAACAGTAATAATTTCTCGGAGTTTGCTAATCATTTATTGGCGACGAACCATACTTTTGAGTTAATAATGGAATGGACTTGCTAGACTGTAATTTCAATGGTTACGGTCTATGACCGTAATATTAGACAAACTTGAAATATTGGAAATTAGAAAAAGTATAAAGAAGAGTTTAAATTTTATCAATTGAGTTGATTGGTTTTGTATAGGTAATAATAATACATTAAACATTTATTATATTGTATTAACAGAGCTCAAAGGCTGTGACACTTCCAGACTTTTTAGAATTAATGGAAACTATTGACGGCCTCTGTGGTCGATGTGTAAGGCTCTCGACTAGCAATCCACAGATAGCGGGTTCAAATAAATTTTATTTGATTAATTTGTGTTATATCACAATTAATTAATATAACAAAATAATGTATATAATACTTGCGTCATGTTCCAGAGTGGAAGATACTCTCAGTATCGTCCTGGCGTAAGACCACCATTCAGAATTGAAAAGTTTCTTGAAATTAAATTTGGGAGGCGGAAATGTGTACCGCCGCCCCGGGAACCTTTATTGAATAACCAACACTTCTGCCATAGGTCACCCCAAGTTGTTCGTCACGTTTGGGGATTTAGTAGGGGTGCCCGGGTTCATGGGATGAGGTTTTGTCTAGATCTTGGAGGTGGATGACCAGGACACACTGAACCCCAGATTCCTACCCACCCCTTAAACCCTTTTCCTTCCAAGAATTCTCCTCCATTTACTTTCCTCCTTAAAAAATCCCTCCACACAGCATCCCCAAAGATGACAAAGACCCTGAGGGAGATTATTTTCCTCAGGGCTTCTTGTGTGGAGCTCATGTAAAAAAAATGGTTTTAGCCATTTTTGGTGACCAGATCTGAATAGCCAGTTACTTCCCCACCTTTCTCTGCCGCATCTCTTTCCCCTTCCCAATACCTTCAACCTCACAACACAACCCAATCGGGGATGCCATAGTCTCACTGGCTCCAGAGGCAGGTAGTTTCAACTACAGTGCGGTATTCACGTAAAAAAATTGCAATTAAATATTGCTTGATATCTGACATTCAGTCAAGTGTTTTAAATTATAAAAAAATGAGAGAAGTCATCAATCAACATTAATGTATACGCAAAATAATATCAGGAACGTATTTCACAATGTAACGTAATACTTATAAATAATAATAGATAATTATGCATACGAGAGCCTTTTCATTTTCAGCGAGACCTGAATTATTATTTAGGTGGGTATACCGGAGTTATAAGTTTTAACCCTTACGCCTAATGTACGGTTGTATTAAGCTTAACCCTAATGATGGAACACATGGTACTAAGGAGGCGAAAGTGCTGACTTTATACATTATCGGATTGTTTAGACGGTCTCCACTTTTAAGTGAAAAGTCACTGCATTGTAACGTTAATAACGTTCACACGGTAACAGATTTTAATACTGAAAATTAATTTTATGAAATTATTACAATTATTTATTTTTAATTTAAGTTTAGAATTCTGGTTTTGCCGAAATCTTATCGAGTTCTCAGTGGCGATTGATTTTGGCCAACACACCCAAATAACATTATTAGGTATTTGGAAAGTATTTCTCGATTTAAAGTTTTTTTTATATACTTTCAATAATACTTTTATAAAATGTTCTGCTGTGTAATTATTATTACGCTTGACAGCTGTTTCGCCTTCGAAAGGCATTATCAAAATGTGGTGAAGCCACTTACAGACGATGTATTTATATTATTTCCATAAAGACACTTTTGATGAAAAACAAATTAAGATAACTAGTTAAGTCTATTGTTATGATTAGTTTCTAGTAAACCCTGAGGAAGAGAGCATCGCTCTCGAAACATGTCGGTTAAAACAAAGCAACCTATTAATTTTGAATTAAGTTGGTGCCACAAAATAAATCTACCGTATTTGAAGAAGTAAAAATAATAATTCAGTATTCAGTGGTCATATTATTAAAATTGCTCCTAAAATGCTCCTTAGATCGCATTGATCAAATAACACGACATAAAAGTGCACTGTATATACAAAGCAATGATAAGAGAACAAATAATTAAAAAATAATATTACACATCTGTCCTGATGATGTACATTATACGACCGTCCGAAACGCGGTTAAAAGAAGAAGAAGAAGAAAGCGCAACATGTCTCAAATCCTTAAAATTGAAATTACATTTTATTCCGCTTTTCTCTGGAGCAAGTAACATAATTTAACGATTTGGTTCTTGAATTCTTACTCACGTTATTTTAGTTCCGCGGCGAAATGTTTTAATAGCAACATTTTATCGTTAATGTAAATTAGTGGTTTGTACGTTTCAACGTAAGATCTCAGTAACTGAATTTTACAATACTTTTTCAAACATTTAATTTTGTAAATTTGTATTTAAATTCGGGCCGTTTCTATTCACGGCACGATTTCTTTAAAAGTGAATTTAGTTTTTGAGATTGCTTCTTAAAGCGTAGACCAAAAAACGGACTTTTAGCGCGTAATTTTCAAAAGTCGTGAAATGTCACACTTTACTTCGATTTTATCCTTTCAGCATTGATAAATTTTATTCGTTTCCATTTTAATACCGTGGCTATTTTTATCACAGAATGAAAAAGTAGAACCAGTGGAAAATGACGATTTTATTTTAGATTTTTGCTGTCGTAAGCCTACCCCACTCCGTAAAACAGGAAATTAATTCAACGTTTTAAAACCCCTTTCTACCCGTTTTGCGTGGCAATATTTAAATTTAGATATAAAAAGAACCCGAATGAGGGCAATTATTTTACAGAAAAGATATAAACCCCGCAAGGAAACACACAGTGTCATATAAATAGATTATTTTATTTAAAGAAACGGGACACTTGGTATTTAACATACTTTTTTAATGAAGCCATTAAAACAATGATAAATAGAATTCCTACAAGTCCTTTCTGAAGCATTCGTCTGAAATTTACTGTTAATGTTCTGTTCGATGCAAGAGCAAAATATAATTTGATTCGTTGGGTTGAGTGAAAATTTTATTATCGTCGAGTTCGATCGGGAGAAATGTGAACATTTATGACTTTGCAGAATGTATTTCTGAAATTTTGAAGTCAGCATTTATAATATTGTGTAGATGTTTTAGATTTTAGATCAATCGTTTTTTTTGTCTGCTACAATTTGTAGGCGTGGATTCCGATTTCGATTTTTTCCTGGACTATTGGATCACCTTAATAATGCCAAATTTTTACTGTCTTCGACAATCGGAATTCTTGTGCGGTCACATCAAAATAAAAATACATGATATTTTGGTAGAAAGCAGTCACTTTGTGGTTTGATATAATAACTGAAATAAAACAATAACTTTATTTGTAACCACGACTTATTTATTTGATTTTTTTTAATACGATTTTAATTTCACTTTCTCACGGTTCCTTTATATTATGTTTTACCTCTTATTATAATCCAAGTTTATACTTTTTAACGCGCGTTATCGTGACATATGTTATATTACGTTACGGTAACGCGCATTAAAGCAGAACTCTTCTGCGGTATTACATAAAATATATACATATCACGTATAAATCCGTAGTTGTCATTACTTTGTTGTTCAAGATACAAAATCAATCAACAAATAATAAATTGTTCAAGATATCACACGGCAGAACAGATCTTCTAGCACAGCACATTAAGAAAAATGCTGCTATTGAATGAAAATTATAAAAAAGTAGATGTATTTAATAGCAATTTTTCCTTTTTTTGCCTATTTTCCCAAATGATAAGAATATTTAAAAAATAATAATAATTGACTTAGCGTAGCGCTGTATTTCGTCTGTCTGTAAATTTGTATGTTCTGTATCCGATAATCCTGTCAAGGTGGTAGCCGTGTTGGATAGTATCTTTTTGCTCCGCCAGAGTTCGCATGAGCGTTACGAGCTCGGAATTAAATTACTAGATATAAAAATAAAATAAAAATATATAAAAGAGTGCAACCTCCTCAGTGTTTGTTTTCACATAACAGCGTAAAGTTTTTAGCCTGCGCTTTGGGCTATGAAAAACTCAACGTCATATACCGCACAGCATATAAATTTTATAAGTCATCGAGTAAAAATCATCGCTCTGATGTGTTAGTAGTAATCGGAAGCTAGGTGCTTTCTCTGCTTGTCGCCTTCGGAGTTTTATGCGGGGTCATAAAGCAAGCAATCTCCTTGCATACTTCCGAATACTGCAGAGATGAACTGATAAAAGTATGTTGTAGGCGTTTCCATGTGCCCAAAGTTTGATAATTTTTTACTTCAGCAAAATTTTCATTTAGTGAGAAGAGATAAGAAGAGACAAAAAGAGTCTAGAAGAAAGAATACGAAGGAACAATAAGACAAAAGAAAATGCAGGAAGAACGAGCCGGTGATGTGTGAGAATTTGAGAGAGAATACAATAATAACAAAGGTGATTTAAGAAAGGTGAAAAAGAGATAAGAAGAGCCAAAAAGAGACGAGAAGATCCAGAAAGAGATAAGCAGAGACAAGAAGAGACATGAAGAGTCACGGAGAATCAAGAAGAGGCAAAAACATCCAAGAAGAAGCAAAAAGAGACAAAAGTGAGACGAAGTAGCAGAAGAGCCAATAATAGCTGAGAAGAGAGAAGGAGAATCAAGAAAAGGCAAAAAGAGACGATAAGAGCCAAAGAAAGGGGAGAAGAGTCAAGAAAAATAACGAAGAGACAAGAAGAGCCAAGAAGATCCAAGAAGAAGCAAGAAGAAACAAGTAGAGACAAGAAGAAGGGATAAAATAAAATAAAATAGGAGTGCTCCTGGCTTGGGTGGTACAATCGTATCGTATACTCATGCAAAATTTTTATTTGAAATAATTTTTTGAGCTCAAACTGCTCTCAAATATTAGGGGCAATTGGGATTATGGTATCGGCCTCTAATTGGTGTGTATTGTGAGGCTGAAAAGGAGTTGCGGAAGAGAAAGGTTCGAAAGTGTTGACTTTATTTAAATCTCATCATAACGCACTTTTTTACATTAGCTACACACAGGAGGCCCTGAGGAAATATTTTTCCCCGAGGCCTTCCTTGGGGATGCTTTATGGAAGGTCTTTTTAGAGAAAGGAGGGAGAAGAAGTTCTGGGAAGCAAAAAGGTACCTCTAAGGGGTGTGTGGGAATCTGGAGGACAATGTGTCCAGGAGTGACGGACATAAGAATCCATCCGTCCCACTGCGTGCA
The DNA here is from genome assembly GCA_936435175.1 of Glyphotaelius pellucidus. Taxonomy (NCBI): domain Eukaryota; kingdom Metazoa; phylum Arthropoda; class Insecta; order Trichoptera; family Limnephilidae; genus Glyphotaelius; species Glyphotaelius pellucidus. The sequence continues at coordinate 25,426,494 of OW386551.1, forward strand.
AGGCGATGGGTCGCGAGAGTTCGGCTAGGTTATATTTCCCTCAACCAGTCTCTTCTGATCCGGCCCGCCACTGAGTAGCTGGGCAGACGCGTCCGCCTTCAATAACTAGACAAACGTCACCCCATAAACCCGTTTAAACCATTTCAAGCAACGATTCGATTCTAAATGGTGGTCCTTCACCAGGACGACACTGAGAAAGTGTCGAAAGGTCTTAAGTAATTTGTCGACATCAAGTATCTAGGGGTTTTCTATTCAGTGCCTCTGAACTCCGCTGATCCTTAAACATCCTCTCACCTTCAGAGGGAGAGTTGACGTGGGGGTGATGTTCGCTTGTCAAGGAATAACGTTGATGTGACCATTCAATCCACGGCTTCTCGCGAGGTTATCATCGTCGCATGCATCTTGTACTGTATTTGCATATTCTTTGTTAGAACAATGTGTCACAAACGAGGAGGAACGACGATTCATGATTATAATATGAGACAATATGCATAGGTACACAGATTACATGTGAAAATGCATAACAATATCTTCTTTGTACAAGCTTCTTGATATTCTCTCAGAAACTGGGTGTAATGTAAACTTGTACAGGACCCATAGAAACTTTAATAGCACACAACTGCTGACTCTGTACAAATCGCAAGTGCGTCTCACCATTGAATTTGGCAGCCACCTCTGTTCTGGGTCCTGTTTGTCACACGAGAACGCGTCGTTTCTACAATTCGTCTTGAGTTCAACAGCTCGGCTGTGGAACGATTTGCCGGCCTCTGTGTTTCCTTCCTCCTACAACATGCGTCTCTCCATATTCACTCTTTCCCCTACTCAAACGACCCCTCGCACATCATCCAAAAAGAGGATACAGGTCCTTAAGAAAATAATTTTCCCTGTTTGGAGTTAATGTAAAAAATTATTATTATTTTTGTGCGTAGGGGAAAATAACCTTTGCAAATAATATCCAAGTAAATATAAACATTTTTATTAATTATAGTTTTTAATTTTTGGTGTATGGCGTTTTGCCCTTTGAAATAAAAAGCTGTTCAAATTTCGTGATAACAGAGTTCATCGTTTAAGATATATTTGCTTTCTACTTTATTTCGTGTACAAGATCTTTTAAATGTCAATGGTTATGTGCTTGCGAAGGTTTATGATGAGAAAACTGCTTTCGCAAGTCAACAAAAACCCCCCTGCCTTAGCCGTGTTAAAGTTCATTTTCATTTTCCCCGAAATTTGATCTCTTGAATAAGTGTTCCGACCATTTGTTTTTTCGACAAGTTTTCACACAGCGGGTCTCGTGAATTAAATATGAAAAATCGTAAAATATTTCTCATTTTCTCAGCCACTTCTAGCGCGATGCTGCTCGGTGATGTTGGAGACATCCATCATTCTTGGATCATAACCCCGTGAGAACTGAGAACCCGCCCGACTCTGTTTACTTCGCCCTTACCCCTTTCTGCCACCCGGACAGCGGGCTCTGCGGAATTCTCCCTTACTTTGTTAAAGTATCCTGCCTGAAAATGTATTTGTCTTCTTCCCTAGATTTAACGTATAATGGCAGCCCTGAGAGCCGTATCGGATAAAGTCTCGAAGTCCAGTTATGGTTCCTGAACCCATTTAAATGCCAGCCTGCTGTTTTTTATTTGTGTGATTTGAATTTTAGGTATGCTTTATTCTATATATGTACCGAAATAATTTTACATTAGAATATGGGCAAGTTTTCTCTACCGACACTTCACGTTCTGCTTCCACAATTGATTCAATTTTGAAAGCTCTTCATACACATTATTTTGGTGTTGTCCTTATAAAACTTCGTGCTCTGATTTTTCTAAAAATACAACTTTCGTAGAAAATATTATCAGATTACAATACATTATCTTGTCCGGTATTATTTGCTAGTACATCAAAAGGAATTTCCACTTTTACGCGTGGAGTTAGAGAGGCTTTGGTGTGACAAACCCTTTATTCTGGGAGGCTCTACTTTACGGTTTCCCCGAAGCTTGAGGTTTAGGCTTATGGGTTGTGCTATGTAGTTTTACGGCCCAATAAATTTTGAGGGTTTCGCCCGATGCCTGTGATGAGTAATGCAATTTTTTCCTCGTGTGACATGCGATACTAAAATATAATAAGGAAAATTTACATTTCCCGACTCGAACATCTTGTAGACAAGTGTTTTTATACCAAATTGGTTAAGGCTTTTATGTCCCTACATATTTTAACCTCAACTCGGAATATTTCCTGGACCCGATAATAAATGGTCCTTGATATGTGAAACTCGAGATTTATTGAGTATTTTGAGGCGTTCTCAATATTCTTTTTCTTTCCGAGAAATAGTACAAATCGATAAATATCTTTGAAACACATATTTTCCGAACGGCACGCCTTTCATCAAAAGGTATTCTTACGTGCCATCGGATAATGGCAAACTTTTTCGGAATAAAGAAAAACAATCTCCCCGGAAAAATGTTCGGGAAATGAAGGTCCATTGAACTGACGACGAAATGTAGCATATCCCCCCCTCCTCCCCATCAAGTGAGAGTTGTTTTTAAGGCAATTGTCGCCACTTACCCCATCTACGCTCTTCAAGCCTGAGTTCTAAACACATCACCTTCTTTCTCCCCGAGGGGTACCATGCGTGGTTAAATCACGTAAGACCGTATTACAATTGAGCAAGTCTAAAAGTAATGCATAGCTGATGTAAGCGTTATGGACCAGATGGAGAAAATGACGGTTGGTTTTGACTTATAGGACGAATGGTTTGAAAAAACAGTGTCTATCATTGAATACCTAACTCTCAAAGACAGGTCTCTATCGAATTAATAAAGCGTCGAGTCGCATCAAGAGTCCAAAGAAGAAAATTTATTTGTTAATTGCAAGAAGCTTGTGCAAAAATTAACGTTTATATTATTGTACTTAAGTTTATACACAAAAGAGGGTTAGAAATTTAAAAACCTTTAGCCTATAATTAATACCAAGCCCTGCAGAGAAATATCGTTATGTTTATTTACTTAAATATTCTTTTAATGTTTTTAGAATATTAATTATTCTTTGAATTGGGATGGCGGAATAGTTGATAGGCCACTATTACAATGTATATTTCGATTATCAATAAGTGACGAAGATGAAACATTGAACAACCGTTCACACTATATCATAGAACGGTGGTGGTGGTTGTGTTGAGCATAGAACCTGAACACTATGTAAATAAATCATTTTAGGGAGGGTCCGAAGATTTCATGTTAACTTATTTTGCTTTAGATTCACAAGTTTTCGGATTATGTTCACAATTGTCGCACTCGACCGAGTTGTGGAATTGTCGGGGGAGACGCCTCAGTAATGAATTTATTTTTTTGTGTTTCTAGTTTAAATGCAAATGTGAACTACGCTCTTTTTTTACACGGTGTTCTTGTTTTTCGTATTATTGGATTTCCCGGTGAATGTGGCAAATCTTGTGTATGTGGCGAAATGAAAATAGCGAATAATGCGCCCTTTTGAGAATAATATTATGAAATGGAAAATTCTTTTTTTAAATAAACAGGCATACGGGGAACGATAGATATTGTGCTTACGAAACTCCTTAGTGGTGTTTTTGCGGCGTTTACTTTTTGAGTTAGTTTCGCATGTCCCCAGGTATCTTTTTATTTCCTATTAAATTTTTTTTTTTTCTTACGGTTTTTAATAATTATTTTCACTCTGTTAACAATTTATAATAAATAAGATTAAACGTTTATTAATTTATTATTTATTAACAATATATAAAAGTATTACGTCATATTTGTTCGCTTATATATATTATCTTTTCGGTCTTAAATCCATTATCCCAGGATTACCAGAAATTTATTTCGTATTTTAACATTAGCTCCTCACAGGAGGCCTTGAGGAAAATAATTCCTCTCAGGGCCTATGTCATTTTTAGGGATGTTGTGTAGAGGGTCTTTTTAAGAAAGGAAGAAGGGGAAGTTTTTTTTTCAATTTTATTTTTTTATTTTTTATTTATTTATTAAGGAGAAAATACAGATACAGATGTTAATTGACAAGAATATACAAGACAACAACTAGAGAACTCACCTGCATCCTAACTATTTCTCACGAATTGACTTTAACAGCAGATAAAAACATGTACAAATATTTTTATGTATAAATAGGGAAAAACATAAGAATTTTATTTTACAAATATAGAGATGAGAGAAATGCGCAATATCCTTACAAAACTTTAAAAACTATTTTTGGAGAAATTGAGATGGTAAGACAAGAAAAAAAAATAATAACAAAATACATAAATAGAAAAAAATAATGTTATACAGAATTTAAAAGAAAGAAAAGTACTAAAAATCATAAACGAAGTATGTCTAAAAGAAAATAACAGAATTATAAACGAAGTATGACTAAGTTGTTGTACTTTGTATGAAAATAGCCTTCAATTTTCTAGTAAAAGTACTGTATGTATCAAAAAATATGTCGGAAACCTTGAGGTTTTGGTTTTGATTAAACGATTCGCACATTCTTCTGATTAGATCCCTGGGAAGTTCTGGGAAGGACAAAGGTATGGGAGGTGGGTGGGTAGAAATCTGGGAGTCAATGAGTCTAGGAGTGATTAACGTATGAATCCATCTCTCACTGCGGTGCAAGGCGATGTTCCGAGAGAGTCCTGCTGGAGATGCCAAAATGTCTCCCTCAACCAGCGACAGGATCCTGCCTGCCATATCCGCCTCCAAGACCTGGACAAACCTTACCCCATAAACCCGGGCACCCCTGCTAAGTCACCAAACGTAACGAACCACCTGGGGTGACCTATGCAAAACTAAATCTAAACAACGTTGAAGTATTTATTATCTATTTTTTGTGTTATTTTTGAGTTTTGGACTTGAAGAAATGGAAATTAGAAATAAGCAAATGTCTTATTATTTATATTTTATTTTATTTGGAAAACCAAGAGTTTTACAATTCTTTATAATGTATGACAAAATAAGTGTTAATTTTTAACCAATAATAGGTTTTCACTGACATATAATTGTTTGATGATGGCTACGAATGCCGAAACGGCTGTCTCGCATCAAGCTTCTCTAAATTTGCTAACATAATAGTTGAATCTAAAATATTTTTTGGATTTTGAAAAAATTAAACCATGTTTTTACTATATCTATCATTAGGTTTCTATCTTTCTTACAGATCGTCATATTAGAACAACATTCCTCATAAATAATCTGAGCCAATATTATCATTCCGACCACTCTTGAATGAACATAAATAATTTTGTTTTAAAACCTGCCTACGGAATCTCCTCTATCCATCAATAGCCTCCATTCCTATGGATATCTGTTAAAGGGACTATTTGTTATTGTACCAATGTACCAGTTATATTCATCCCGCTGGATACTAGAACACATCTGGAATAGGGGAAAATGAAAGGACCCATCATCTGTAAACTCCAATAAATCCCAAGAATAAAGTTTATGCCTTATTTTTTGTGATAGTGATAACTGTCTCTTCCATAAACATCTAAACCCCAAAACATAAACATTGGCTAACCAATAATGATAGATTTAAGGAGATGCGTTACTGTTAAGGCGGAACTCCTGCGCCAGAATACACATGAATACTAGCTTGAACCACACTATAAACGTTCTTTGTTTTCCGTCTCCTGCGTTTTTTGAAACATGGTTTGAAAGATTGGTGTGAACATGTGTGAAGTTCGCGCGGTCCGACAATTTTGCTGGTGGCCTTTCCACGCGTACGCAACTGAACACTTGACGTTTGACGTTTAAATAAATGTTAAAATATGTTCCGATGAAGAAGAGATGCTACATCAGGGAGAAAACAGAGATATTTTAATAGATGTTTATTTACCAGGAAAGATTTCCGACTAATATCAATTATTATGACCTAAAGTTAGTATTTGAATTTCGAATGCGTAATTAATTACGCATTCGAAATTCAAACGTCAAAAGTCGAGTTCTGTTAAGAAATTTAGCGATGATATTGTAGACGAAATATAAAGGAGAACACGCAGATTTCAACTTAGACCTAACCTACCTAACTAGATTTTTATTAGGTATTTATTTATCAGGGAAAGAATAGAATACCTATTTTAATTGGTCAATTTCTTCCGTGTCTCTGAAATCGATTTATAAATTAATAGACTTTATTTACAAGTGAGTTCACGAAAGATATAATCATCCATTACGACAGTATTTATTTGCAATTTAAAGTCATAATTAGGTATTAGGCTCGCGCGGTTGACATAACCCCAAACGTCATTCGATTTATCTCCGGTACCAACCGCTCCGTACGGCTCCTGTAAAAATATGAACTTATTTCCCCCCCGCCGGCCCCGCCTGCCTTCCGCTTCCCGCTTCACCCACTTCAAAAATAATATTAATATATTTATTGTTCTCTAGATTTTATGTCCGGGTTAAATCTTCCTCACAGGAAAAACTTAATCCTTCCACACACTTTTTCACAAATGCTAATCTAGTCAATTCACGCGATGTAATTGCATTGTATAAGTATACTAAATACAAAACTATACAAGAACAACACGTCAACCTACCAGAGACCATATGGGAAAATACTTCACCGACTCCAGATATTTTCATATCAGAGGGTTCGGCTCGATAGAACTCCTAACTGAACCGATAAATCCTACCGATCCCTCAATATAGATATTTAAAAAAAAAATGTTGTTAATATTCGTTATTATATTATAATTTTATATGATTGAGCTTAATAATCACTACTTTAAAATATTATGATACCTAAATACAATATAATAAATATATATATTATAATTTTATTATCAAATATATTTATTATATTGTATTTAGGTATCATAATATTTTAAAGTAGTGATTATTAAGCTCAATCATTGCGCATAACCTCAAAAATTTGTTCGGTTTGATTCTCCATACATGACCGCATCGCGCGGCTCTTGTAAAAATATGAACACATTTCCCCCCGCCAGCCTTCCCCCATCGCCCGGGAGATGAATGTTTTCTGTCGCCTGTGGTAAAGCTTGAACACAGGGTTTTTGAACACGAAGTGTTCAAATTTTCAATGTTTTGGGTGCTGTTCAAGCTAGTGTTCATGTGTATTGTGGCCCAGGATACGCCGCTTTATATGAATTACTAGCTTTTCCCCGCGGCTTCGCTCGCATGATATTACGGGAAATTACTATAGCGGTTGAACTTATCAATTATCCCCCCTTCTCCCCACCCCCACCCCCTCCCGCATTCCATACATTCATTCCCTTACATTCAGTTTTCAAACATCTCGCCTGCCACCTAAATTTCATAAAGCTATAGCTCAAAGAAAAAAAAAAATTATCCAATTTTGTTCATTCGTTCGGAATTAATGCGCTTACAAACATTTCGGATGTTTATTTTTAATTAAATAATTGGAGGTTTGTTAATATAATAAAAAAATTACACTATTTATTACTCAGTCTTTATAATCGTTACGAATTATATTTTTGATGTAGGAACTCTCTTATCTGACATTTATTCCTTGCTTGTCCAAAAAAAAAAACGAATTCTAATATTTGAATTTTCTGTAGTAGTAGCTGACCAGTAGACTGAGTACCTACCAGCATAGAGCCCAAAAATATATCAACATTGTTTCCATGGAAAAGATTTTTTTCTGACGTTAGCAAAAACTCGCTTTTGTTAGCGACAGAAAACGTATAACAAATATAATATATTAATATTTATAATTTCATAACGCCAGAGCTTACCATCATATACAACCTGTGGTCTGCGCATAGCTTTATATTGGTGAAAGAATTATTAAAGTCTTTATATTGTGTTATGCGTGAAAAGGTCATAAACAAACTCGAGCAGTTTCGCATTTATAATATTAGTATAGATATAGATGACACACCAATGAATTATTGCGGGTTATATTAGGTTTTTAGAACGTTTGCTTTTGAGCGTTATTTTAGCTTAGAATCTTTGTTATTTCCCTTTGATCACCAGAATGAATGAAGATGAAGAAGTCCGTTAGAAATACGTATATATTTTTTTTAACCTGTGTGCTGGTTTTAATACCCGGCTATGTCCGAAATTAAAATACTCTTCTTTAGAAATCTTTGCCAAAAATTATGTTATGGCATCAAAAAAATGGAATTGAAGTTCCGTATCACGACGGAGACGACGTGAAAAGTTAAAAAAAATGTGGAAACAGAAAAATCAGAAAAAGATATTGGCACCTCTGGGACTCGAACCCAGCACCTCTCTCTTTCCGGGCGAGTGGTGTCGATATCCAATTCGGTCACTTTTAACTGTACCATACTTCGACTAAGAACCACCCATATTATCTTCATTTTCTTAACGCATATTTTTATTGGCTGCCATCTTTATGTATGATTGCAAGATTTAAATCCGAACTAAATGCAATCTAGATGGTGTCTTGATAAATTTTTATCCATTTTATTTAATATGCGACATCTATTGACTTTTCTGCAAGTCTAGGATGAATATTATTATTTTTTTAATTAACTTTTATGAGTAAAACCTCAAATTGTAATATTTAATTAAATGAAGACACTATGAGGTGCCAATATCTTTTTCTGATTTTTCTGTTTCCAGATTTTTGTTTGAGTTTCGCTCATAGTGTCTTCATTTAATTAAATATTACAATTTGAGGTTTTACTCATAAAACTTAAATAAAAAAATAATAATAAAAAAATGTCCTTTAAATTCATGATGCCTTGACTTCACAAGTTTTTTTAGCCGAACACAAGTCGAATTTAACTAAAACTTTGATACTACCTTTCTCCTTGATCCTTCTGAGAAGTTGAAAGTAGGTAGGTCGTTTTGGCACGAGCATAAACCTTAATGAGAGATAAACAAGTGGATATTATAAAGAATGAACCAAATTAAGTAGGTCCACGATCTACCACCGTAAAATGTTTATTATTTTGTGTGCTTTCTTATTTTTCGTTTCCCTTGTTCCTTATATTTCCGCAGGGTGGGTGAAAGCGAAGGTAAAAACAGCATCCCATTAGCGTGTGATGTTTTAGAGCACAATCAATTTGGCCAAAATGGATTTCCGAGAGGTCCGCGGGGATTTATTAGGCCCTGTTATTGAGCTGAGCCTAGTTAAAAGGAGGCCTTTCGAATGGAAATGAGGTGATTTTTCTTAGAGAGCTCCTTTATTTTAAATCGACGAGGTGCTAAAGTTCTTTTGAAGATGGATTCTTTGATAAATTGATTTGATTCGCGTTTTTACAACAAAAAGATCGCCTGAAAATTTGCGTCACGATTTTCTAGTCCAAATATTTTAAATTCCAATTATTATTCTCTTATCCTTATTATATCCATAAGTGTTGGAACAAGTAATAACAGTTGAAAAGGAGGGGAGTTTTCGCCTTTTTCCTTTTTGTCAATCTCAAATTGATGTTTTCGTTCTTTTATTATTACAAATTGAGTGTATTATTTATTCTGAATACGTACTTCACTCCAGACCACTCCAAATGTTCCATTCTGCTAAAATAACATTATTCTTACACTATGTTGTAGTTTTCTCTTCGAATCAACTTTCCTTTTATAACAGAGCTTTCGTTATACTTATTTCGTTATGTGCTTTAATCATTATTCCTAATGTGAATTATTTCCAAATGATGACTCGTGATTTTATTTTCTAGCATAATTAATTTTAAAAAAATGGTTTGATCATATCTAACAACGGTGAGTGAATTATATTTGTATGTTCATTAATTAAAATAGCTTTAGGATAATTAAAATGTTTATTAATTTCTAATTGTTCTAAAGACTGAGTTTGTGTCCTTTATTTTGTACGTGTAAAGGAGTTAACTTATTATCATATTGTGGTTTTCTCTTCGAATCAACTTTCCTTTTATAACAGAGCGTTCGTTATACTTATTTCAGTATATTTTTCGCTGGTACTTTACCCAGCGATTATTCTCTATTAATCACCTTATAAATTATGAGCGGTGAGTGAATTAATTGTCTGTTTAGCCAAAATTAATGCTATAATCGTTTCAGGCAGACCATATTTCAGTCGATACGTGCAATTGTAATTTCCACTAATGCGTCCAATTAACGTGTCGCGCTTAGGTGAATAACTGAAAAGGCTGCGTGTAATGTTATTCTCTACAGCCTCCATAATTTTATTACACAATGGTGCAGGTGGGCACATTTCGGTCCAGTAATTTATGCGGAAATTTATAAATACATTTGTTGTCACAGGCCAAACGCATTCGGGCGTCGGAAGAATATAATGATTCTGAAATTAGCCAATTTACCTCCCAGCTGCGGAGGGTAGGTGATCCAGTTAAGTGAGGTCGGATACTGAAAATTTAACAATTCGATGAAGGTATCGCGAGTCCTTGGCTGCCGCTAAATTGATTTATTCGTAACACTTGGGAGATAAAACTCCGTATTACCTGGTATCTGAAAGTAATTTATCCTACGTGACCATTTATCGCTTGATTTATTCGGCACGGACACGACGACGTTTTGTCCTTGATTTTATTAAATTTGTCACCTTGGCTATTATTTTTTTACGTTGAGTTCTGTATCAGTGAAATATTCAAACACCTTTACTTCGCCAACATTTTCACATGGTTTTACCTCATTATAAGTTTTGTCGGCAGTTATTTTTCCGATAAGACTATCGATTTTTTTAATATTTTTATTTCCCTCAAAACATCACGTTTTCTAGTGTCACTCGCTTTATGAATATTTTCCTCTTTAAAATATTACATTATTGCTAGAAATATCTAACATGTGCTACTTGATTCGGATGATTGATCTATCGGAGGGTCCTTATCTTATTCCCAGAAATGTTTTAAGGACCAGACGGGACCCACTATCGGTTCTTCTCTTCATGATGCTAGCAAAAAAATAAATAAACTACATATATTGTGCATGGAGACCCGACAATCCGGAAATGATATTTATTATAAAATTATAAATTTTTGCGCATTATTTATCAATTTAAAACGTAAAATCGACTTCAAAAATACATTTAATAATAAGTTGGTATCAAAATGAAAATCGCATAATTTGTAGAGCGCCGTTTTTGTGAAAGACCACATCAAGGGCGCTAATATCTAACATTGGGAATTTATAAACTGTGTAGATGTTTTGTACTACTTATCGCTGGTATATAATATATGTACATTACATAGACAAGTAGTTTTTTCCTTGATGTGCGTTTGAATGAAAATATGTTTTATACTTTTGTTATTTATTTTTATTTATTTTATTTATTTCTATACATTACAGTATTTACCTTTATAATTTTATTATGTTGGGTGTAAGGTAGGTTTGTGAAGGTGAAACTGTGGATAGGTATTGTTGTATGTTTCGTGAACACCTCACTAGGAGAACCTGTGATTCGGCGGTACATTCTCTCTGCACACCCCGTCGGTCACTTGGTTATATTTTGTGTAAGTAGGTATACCGTTTTTTTTTCTACAAAGGCTCCACACGGGAGGCCCTGAAAAAAATAATTTCCCCCGGGGCCAGTGTCATCTTTAGGGCACAGCATCCCCAAAGAAGGGGAGACATGAAATTAAATTAATAGTGACAAAAAATTTAGTTTATTTTAATTTGCAAAATATTACATTAACACTTATTTGGATATATACCCACATTTGGATTCTCATCGGATCCATTTTATGTCTTCTCTTCACTGTAGAATTCTATATGTATATATTTTTTTACTTAAGTTCCACACAGAAGGCCCCGAGGAACACAATTCTTCTCAGGGCCTCTGCCATATTTGGGGATGCCGTGTGGAGGTTCTTTTTGGGAAATGAAGGAGAGGAAGTTCTGGGAAGGAAAAAGGTTTGAGGGAATCTGGGAGTCCGAAGTGTCCAGGATTGACGAACGTATGAATCCATTCCTTCCTCTGCGGTGCAAGGATGACCCGATGGGACAAGAGAGTCCGGCTAGAGAAATCAAAAGATCTCCCTCAATCAGTTCCATCCGATCTGGCCCGCCACGCAATAGGTGGGCATACACATCCGCCGCCAAGACCTAGACAAACTTCACCCCATTAACCCGGACACCCTTGATAAGCCATCGTATTTTCCCTAAAACCGATTGCATATTGTATATAAGTGTACCGGGGGGCCAACTAACTAAACGATACTTCGAGATAAGAATAATATTGAAGAATTATGCGGTTAGAAAGTGAAATATGAGTATTTATTTAAGTATGCCTAATAAATAATTTAAAAAAGATTAATTTTAATTGGTCTTTGATTAATCAATCCTAATTTCTAAAGTTATCTAAATTCACGCTGTTCATTTAATAAGTTTTTCTGGAAAGTCACCTAAAGGGCTCTCGTTAATCAAAACGCGATTATAATCGTCCAAGTTTCAGTGGATTTTTTTTTCATAATCACGAGAACGCTTGAGTTGAAAGTTCTTGAGGTCGGATCCCGCATCCGCCCTATCGGATTCTAATAAATCTCCGGCCGTCAGGGAAGCGATTGGTTTCGGAATACATATTCCAATATGAGCGATCCGTAGACTTAACGTGGGATTTCGATTCCAGATTCGCAGATACTCGACAGAGCGGACTGGAAAAACTACTCGCGGATTTAAACCCTTTACTAACTTACAAGACTAACTGTGTTCAATCTGAACACTGGATAGATAAACCAATGGAAATAGAGAGATAAACTGATAAGATGTTCACCTCTCAATTTGGTAGGCGAGTTTGGTCACCGCCGCCCCGGGAACCATTTATTGGATAACCAACCTCTGTCGTAGGTCACCCCAAGTAGTTCGCTACATTTGGTGACTAAGCATGTGTGCCCGGGCTCATGGGGTGACTTTTTTCGGAACTTGGTAGCGGATGCGTCTATCCTGGAGGAAGATCACTACAGTCCTTTCAACTTTTGAACGAATTGTTATTCGCAGAAGAGGACAACTGTCATGTTTTTAAGCTTGTTAACTTATTTTCAATTCGATAGAAATCGGAAACGCACTTAGAATCGGCGTTTAAGGCGGCGCTCTTCGGCTGAAAAAGAAGAAGATGGAGAGATATGTAATTACGAATGTTGGACATAGCGCGCTAATATTTTAAGTGATAAAATAGCAACGAAAATTGCGAAAACGCTTAATAAAACACGACTCGTTTAAAATAGAGCAAAATCTCGTGAAACTTATCTTAAGTATCATTTAAAGAAACATTGTGAATTTTTTCACAAATATAACTTGTAAAATAATAGAAATAGACTTGTTTTAAATAATTTTCGGAGCATACTTTGCGATATTTTTCTATCGAGGGAATTTCATATAATTTGCGTTTCTGCGTGGAGCATATCTAGATATTATCTTAAAAAATAACATATATTTTTTTAAGAGCTTAAAAACGTCAAATGTTTAAGGGAGATATGTAAGAAATCGGTCGAATTCGAATAGCGGCGGGAACTTTTCGTACGTCAAAAAACAAAATGGCGCTGAATGCAATGCCATTTGATAACAACGTTACATTTGAATTTCTGTGTAACAACTGGCACTTAGCTTCTTAATCTGAACGTGTAAGAGCTAATCTCTATTGATGAAAATTATTTCACACACACAATTAGAACTGTTTCCAATCCAATCTGGCGTGGGAAATGGTACAGCGCAATATCGCACAGATCTGCCATTCGTACCTACTCCAGAAGGCAACGTGAGGATTGGATTTCATTTTTTTGCTGCAGTTTATTTTGTTCAAAGTTATCCGGAAATAAGCTGTCCGATGTTTACCGTTGCCGCTATCGTGAAATAAAATCTCGCTCGGTTTTCGGATTGCTTTGAAAAGTGTTGCGATTTCATATAAACTCCAAACGAGTTTAGAATTGTTCGATTGTTTGATATTCTCACATACAGCAATAATTTTTGACCAGTTTTTTTAGCGTCGTGTCGTCTGTCGGAAAAAAATTGCGAAAGCTAATCGGCTATAGATGTATCTGTGTTGACTCGAACAAAGTATCTACTCACATAGATGGATTACTTGCATACAGATTCAAAGTACATACAATAAAAGAAAATTCCAGTGATGTTGAAAAAAAAATTTTTAGTATAATGAAATAAACCCACTAGAATATTTTCTCGACGATGTTTGATAAGTTCGACACTTTTTTAAATTTTTTTTTTATATGAATACCGCACAAGAGTCCCAACTGCTCCCGTCCGGGGCCAGTGAGACTATGGCACCCCCAATTAGGGTATGTTGTGAGGCTGAAGGTATTGAGGAGGGAAAGAAGATGGGGACGAGGAAGGTGGGAAGTACCTGGCTATGCAGATCTGGTCATCAAACACGGCTAAAGCCATTTCAAGCAACGTTTCAATTCTGAATGGCGGTCTTACACCAGGGAGTATCTTCCACTCTGGAACGTGTTTTTAATTATTTGAATAACTAAAAAAAAAAATTGTGTAACTATCTTCCCTAAATTTAAAGTTAAGAAAAATGTTTAAAAAATGAATCTCGCATTGTAAATGAATAAATATTCATTCGTAGAATGATTAAAAATCATTGACTTAAATTTAGAACCTGCAAATCCTGTCAATGTGAAAACTATAAACAAGTTTTTACCATTTTATCTAAATATCCGGAATAGAGACTGCTCTATATACTCTCTGCTCTCTTTGTATACTGTATACGAAGATGGACAGTTGCCTACGTGTAAGATTAACATCAAACATTATTTACATAAATACGTTATTCGGTTTTAAGTATGCAAAATCATTTATTGTTTTTGGGAAGAATCCATCAAATTCTTTTGAACGTGTTTTAAACGTGATTAACCGGATAGAATATTGTATATACGAATTCAGTTTGGGAGGCGGGTATGGGTACCGTTTATTGAAGAACCAATACTCCTACCATAGGTCACCGCAAGTGGTTCGCTACGTTTGGTGATTTTAAAGAGGTGCCCGGGTTTCATGGGTCTAGGTCTAGGTCTTGGCGGCCAATGCGTTTGCCCACTTACTCCGTGACGGGCCGGATCGGAAGAGATTGATTGAGGTAAACCAAACCCAGACCTCTTCAGCCGGTCTCGCTTGAGCCATCGCCTTGCACTGCAGTGGGAGGGATAGATTCATACGTCCGTCACTCCTAGACACATTGACCCGCAGACTCCTACCCTGCCCCTTATATTTTTTTCCTTCCCAGAACTTACTCTCTTTTCTCACCCTAAAAAGACCCTCCATACAGCATCCCTAAACATGAAATGGATATAATCAACCTGAGGGATTTGATAGATATAATTAACCTGAGAGATAATAATAAACCTAAGGGATTTTTTCTTCAGGACCTCCTTTTTGGAACCATCATAAATTTTTTTTTACAAAATCATGTGTGCACATCACACGCGGTAGAAGTAAATAAAACCTTCAGAAAACTTCTAATATAAACTAAAATTGTATGGTTTATTTATTTTAATATTGTTACCAAGAACTTGGCTGAATTTAAACGGGCTTTAAAAACAAATTTATTTAAAAAAATCGTACCTTTCATGAATCCTTTTCAATATAATCTAATAAGCCATGTTCTTCAGGTTTCCGGTAATTGTTTGGTTTCGGTTGCCTCTTTACTGTATTTTTATGTTTAATGTGCACTCCGATTTTTTCTTATTTCTAAACGAAACTGCCTCCTATTCTATGTTATATTTAACTCTTAATGATTCATGTTTAAGGGCACCGTTATGGTTTAGCATTATCTATTGTCCTGTGCCAAAACAACGCCGTTGTTTGTATAAACTGTATAATCTTTGTTTCATAGTTTTTGATAAATTTTGTAAGGACTCGTAAGGAACACTATAATAGGATTACTCTTAAGTTTATTATAGCTAAGCGCACTTGAAGTGAAATTACACAAAACTGCGCTATATAAATACTAAGTTATTATTATTATTAAGTTTAAAAATTATTTTACATTTTTTTCTGAGGATGCCGATAAGCTACGAAGCACCGCACAAAGAGGACGCCGCTTAGTCTATCTCATTTTCTCGCAAGCTAAATCCTACAGATATAAAAGGTCCTCTTTTAGTGTCGGTCGTTTTCGTTTTATCGAGTTTTAAATCATAAGTTTTCACTTCAAAAATTAAAATCTGTATCTTGATAGCTTTTTTCGGGGAGTAGAATCTTGTCAGAAATTATGAACATTTTGTTTTATTCAATAATCATTTCATCAATTGTTTTTCAAAGGTAATTTGTAACTGTTATTTCCTCAATAAATAAACTATTATAAACCTTCCATTCTCAATGCGAAACAAAGTTTAATCTTTAATCATTATTTTGTTTATTTAATTTTGCGTGAATCCCTTAATGTATTATTTAGTCTCTACCACAGTCATTTATCATAATCCATTCAACGATGACAAAATGTTAGTTTCACTCCCGAATAAAATGTTATATTGGACAGAAACTAATGAAGAATAATGACATGATTTGTTAGAGAACTGCTGCTAGCCGTTCGTTCATTAAATGCATTGCAGAGTTGAATATTTTGAATCACAGGGGAGCGTGATTCTTTCGTATTTCTGATTTTTTAAACAAAATATTATTTATATTTTTGTACATTTTATTTGGGCTTTATTTTTTATATTTTATTTGCTTGTGTTGTGATGGAGGACCTAGCCAGCCGAGGAATCGAACACGGGACGCTCGGGTGGGACCTAAACGCGATGCCCACTCAACCACTGATAAATATTCTATTACCAACGTACTAGACTTTGGACTTCACAACAATACGACAAAACCCACAAAAAACTACAAGACTTTTAACTTCCTTAACATTTAAACGGAGTTAGTTATAATAAATGTTGTTTTGTGTTCCCGGTAAATTTGTATTAGGTAATCTAAAATCGTTGCAGTTTTTCCTAGTGGGGATAGCAATGAACTTTACTATAAATACTATAATTATAAACGGATTGCAATCTTCAGAGCACATTGGTGGGAATGCTATCCTTGTTCTCCCGGTATTTCAATGGAAGATGCTCCGAGGAACTAGCGTCCGGTGTATAGTTGGGAAACACGCCAAACGCGTGCCCAACACGTGTATACGGTTGACATTTGTCACATGAGAACGGGTCGCTTCTTCGACTCGTTCTTGTGTTCAACAGCTCGGCTGTGGAACGATTTGCTGGTCTCTGTGTCTCCTCCCTCCTCTAACATGGGTCACTTCGAAACCAATGTTAATTCCTTCCTCTCCTCAAAAAGACCCTCCATACATCATCTCAGATGACGTAGACCCTGAGGGAAATTATTTTCCTTAGGGCCTCCTGTGTGGGATTAATGTAAAAAAATTAACATTTTTTTTAAATTTATGATTGAATACTAGGGTATTATAGTCTAATCGTTGCGAATTATTATTATTAAAGATATTTTCCGAATTGTGCTGAGGTCTTCTTTATGCTTCTGGGATGCTTGATTAATGTCTATGTTCTCTTGCTTAACGCTTTAAAATGTAGAAATTCTTGTTATTTTATTTAACTACCTCACTAGAGTCCCAAATGCTCCCCTCTGGAGCCAGTGAGACTATGGCATTGGGTATGTTGTTAGACTGAAGTTAGTGGGGAGCGGAAGGAGATGGGAAAGAGGAAGATGGACAAGTACCTAGCTATTCAGATCTAGTCACCATACACGGATAAAGCCATTTCAAGCAACGTTTCAATTTAAATAATATTTAAGGAAATACGCATATTTTTTCTCAAATAATATTATATATTTTAATCATAACCAAGATTCGACTGTCCTGGGTCAGTGGAGGTCCCGAATCCTGGAAAAAATAATATTAAAATAGCTTTAAATGCTGCTCTGCGCAAGCATTGCTTAAAAGGGAAACTTAGTATTATTATTAAATTGTGCATTATATATGTACTCATGCTATAAGGTTCTAGTCACGTATCATATGATATATAAGTAAAACCATTTAAAGCAACATCTTAATTTTGATCTTCATATAATGTGATTGATTTTAGCAGATTGATTAACAGTGTTCATTAGAATATTGGCGTGTAATTATCAAATATTAACGCTTATTGGAGCTTGCACATTATCATCAATTAACAAAAAAAAATCTTGATAAAAAGCGTCTGTCGATCGCAGCCTTATTGAAGGGTCTGCTCGGAACCTCCCCATCCAATTTATTAATGGCGGTTCTGCGTTTCTTCATCCACACCCCCAGTGCTCGAAGGGTCGTTGGTCTAAGGGCTGCAAAAACACGAATAGTTGATAAATATGATATGTTTCCTCATAGTCATCACTCTATATTCTCCAAGGCTCAATACTACCCAAGGACCTCAAAAAGTGAAAAAAAGTCTGGTGAATTTTTTTTCATGTTTTTTTTTTTAATTTTTTTAATTTATATCTACGTGGACAGAATCTTCTAGTTAAATCGATGAAGAGAGCTTGAATTTAGGTTGTATAAATTATGTAGTAATAATAATTCGATAAGTTAACACATTCATATGTCCGTCATTCCTGGACACAGTGACCTCCATATTCCAACCCATCCCTCATATCCTTTTCCTTCCCAGAACTTCCTCTCCTTCCTTTTCCTGAAAAGACCCCCCACACAGCATCCCCAAAGATGAAATAGGCCCTGAGGGGAATTATTTTCCTCCTGTGTGAAGCTAATGTAAAAAAAAAATTAAAATGATCTATTCCAATAAAAAGGGTAGTTGCCCGTAATATGGAAAAAATAATTAATTGAAATAATATTGTTAATTCTAAAATTTGAAATATGAGATTGACAAATATGACGGTTTGACAAAAGGTAGAAATAGTAAAATTGGTTTACGCGCACGTCCCGGGTTCGAGTCCCAGTTGCGACCATTGTCTTTTTCTATTTTTCTGCGTCTCGTTCTCTTTCATATTTTCGTTTAGATTATTATTGTTATCTTCTTCTTCAATGATGTATTACATTGATGGGAAACCTTCAAAACTTATAAAAGTAGAGTTTTTCTTATAAAAAATTAGATAATATTTTATTTTAAAACATAGATATGATATTTTTCATTTTTAGTAAGAGAGTAAAATTCTCATTTCCCGTATTAATACTTGCTTTCCACTAGTTATTTCAATTCGGGTAATATGCAGGCATTATCAATACATGCTAGATTAACATAAATGGTTCAGTTGCATCGATCAGCGAAGTTTCCACGCATGTGCATACATTAAGTGCACACTTGAAGCACAAATAAACATGCATGTGTTTTATACGGGCTGCTTTATCCATAGAATTAAAATAAATTGAAAATTATGGCGCTGTTTCAGAGTCAAGCATATTCTTAGAATTGCTCTTATGAGTCTCATAACTCATAATCTAAATATTACATTAAATCGACTAAGCATTTATTGGTTAGCCCTTCAACCTAGAGAGATTTTTGCCTGCGGCCCTTTTACTGAGTGTTTGAGAATGTAATAATTCATATTACACTCCCTGCACCCACACCATGTACCTACCCCAATAGGGGTACAACGAAAAATTTCGCCTGCGGCGCTTTCCGTATCTTCATGGTGTTGACGGTCTCCATTTTTTTTGTGAATCTACACATTTAAAAAAATACATTTAATTTTTATTTGTCCTTTCCAAGTTCAAAAGTATATTATTTCGCTTGTATAACTTCAAATTTCGAATAGGTGGCATAGCATATGGTTTTTTGTTTTTCTTTAGGTGTACGGCTACAAAAGGGGCCCTTAAACTGAGTATCCCCGGGGGGCCTTTTAATTTATTCTGACTACTTTCCCTGTTCCTTTCCTGTAAGCTCTATAAAAAATTTAAAGCCCTATAAAGCTCTATAAAAATTTAACCCCCCCCTCCCAGCTTGGGAGCTGGCCAACACTTAGTGATATTTCTTATGTACAATTTGTATGAATTTTATTTGAATGCTTAGGACCCATAATCTTGAATTATTTGACTACATCATTTTAGAGGAGCCTGGTTCCGTTTTCGTGAATCAGGATGAACCATACACACGCAAAAGCAAACGCACTATAATGTCCATGTTGTATTAAAACACCAAGTTTAACTGTTAATTTCAAACATGAAAACATGTACAATGTGACCTTAGAACGGGGTACCCCAGTAAAGACACATTTTTTCTGAAAAATATTAAAACAAAGAAAATAATAATAAAAAAAATTACACTGAAGAGGTACAATTTCTACGAGGAAAAATAAATAGCTTGAGGTTTGTTTCTGATTTTTTTAGTTATTCGTTTGCAGTTCTATTTTAATATTAAAGCTCTAGAGACTAGATTGTTTGTGCTGCACAAACGGAAAGTGCAAATGTTCACTCCCAAAGACAAAGAGCACTTGTGCAGCGCGAATGTCAAAATGCCTGGAGAACTTGGAGCAAATATTGGGCCTCATCAGCGCTAGCTGTACTTCTAGGAGTCATTTCTGGAAATTATTATTTTATTATGCTTGCAGAGCAGCTTGTTTATTTTCAACTTGCTGCAGTGACACTTGCAGGCGCAAAGGAAAGAATTTAATGCGCAACTTCCTCGCTCCTACAAGAATCTACAAAACTCTTGAAAATTGTTTTATTTTGGCTTTTAATTTTACACAAATTCACTTCGAAATGTCATATTTTCGCAAATATACGTACAAAACTTGTCACTGATATCATTTTAAAGAGATTCTTGCTAGTGTAGTGGTATGCTGTACCGTTAAAAATAATGTGCTATTTACAATTTCTATTTTTACCATTATTTGGTTTTGGAATCGTATTAATAAAATACAACAAAACCATTTTTTTTAAACTTTATTCCACGCTTATTGATTTCCGACTGGATTATTTGGGCAAAATCTTCCATCTTCAGACTGTGTTACATTTTTGCTTAAAACTATGGTATTTTTTCTTAATTTGTTATTTACTAATATTAGTATATATTTACCCTAATACCATAGGTCACCCCAAGTGGTTCGCTACGTTAGGTTCGACTTAGCAGGGGTGCCCGGGTTCATGGGGTGAGGTTTGTCCAAGTCTTAGTTTTTTTTTTTTTTTTTTACATTAACTCCACACAGGAGGCCCTGAGGAAAAAATAATTTCCCTCAGGGCCTATGTCATCTTTGAGGATGCTGTGTGGAGGGTGTTTTTGAGGAGAAGAAGGAGTGAACATGGGTCTTGAAGAGACCCATATTGTAGGAGGGAGGAAACACAGAGGCCGGCAAATCGTTCCACAGCCGAGCTGTTGAACTCAAGAACGAGTCGTAGAAACGACCCGTTCTCATGTGACTAATGTCAACCGTGTATAAATGTTGAGCGCGCGTTTGGCGTGTTTCCCGACTATGCACCGGTGCCGAGGGGATCAATAACGCTAGTTTCTCGGAGCATCTTCCATTGTAATACTGGTAGAACAAGGACAGCATTCCCACCTGGCGCCTGTGCTCTAAAGATTGCAATCCGTTAGTTAAATTAGGAGAATCTATCAAACGGACCGCCCGTTTCTGCACAGAGTCAAGGGTTTTTTTTCAGGTATTTTGGGGCTCCAGACCAGAGGTGGCTGCCAAATTCAACCGTGGGGCGCACTTGCGATTTGTACAGGGCTAGCAGTTGTGTACTATTAGTGGCAGAAACGTCTGCCCACCAGCTGCATGGCAGGCCGAATCGGGAGAGAGTGGTTGAGGATATCCCTTTGACTTCTCCAGCCGTACTCTCGGAACACCATTCCTCCCCTTGCACCTCAATGGGATTCATGCGTCTGTCACTCCTGGACACACTGACCCCCCAAATTCCTACCTATCCCTAATACCCCTTTCCTTCTCAGAATTTCCTCTCCTTTTCCTTCCTTCCCTAAAAAGACCCTCCACACAGCGTCCCCAAAGATGACATAGGCCCTGAGGGGAATTATTTTCCTCAGGGTCTCCTGCGTGGAGACAATGTAAAAAAAAATACAATGACTTGTAAAAATTTAGGTTTATTTACTATCACTTTAGAATGAAATATTTTTTATTTTGTTATGGCTTTCCATAATACTTTGCACTGTTCCTTACTATTGTTTCCAGGTTTTGAGGACATTTTGATGTTTATTATTATATATATTAATAATGATAAGTTAAACTTTTTGCCCAATGATCCACAAATGTCAATAAATCATTATGATACAATTATAAAAATAATTGCAACGGTGCACCCCTGATTTTACATAGTCGGATTTACCGGTTCCCGGATTATTCACGTTTGTATAAAATATAAAATAATTAAAAAATACGCCTGACAAGGAATTTAAAAACTTTACCTTGTAATGTATCATTAAAGAAGTTGGTTAAGGTACTGTGTCCCGGTAAGCAGAGATCAAAGGTTCGATTCCCAGATGTGCGGTTCTTTAGCATAGTTTTGATTTGAAACAAGATGAAATGAAAAAAAGTGACACTAAAAAGAGACGAACACATACAAGCATTTAGCCTGCGAGAGAATGAGATAGAATAATCGGTCTACTCCTCGTGCGGTGCTTCGTAGCCTCCCCAGTCTTGTCTACCTTACTTTTCTGAAAGTTTCACTTCTACCGCGTGTGAACTGCACACTTGTAATTATTTTACATGTGTCTTGTTTTGTTTCATATTTCGTTTAGATTTATTAATATTATCTTCTTCTTCAATGATTTATTATATTGCAGGTAAAATCTACAAAAATGTTGTTAAATAAAAGTTATTCCAATAAAATTACTTAACTTTTTGAACAAATGCACACTGTCCACACACAGAAATTTGTTCATAAAATTCATACGTTTCATATTTTTACGAAGGTTTTCATTGTTTTGTTCACCTCTTCAGACAATCGAGATACTACTAGTAAATAATCTAAGTTCTATTATACAATCGGGTCTTCCCGGTATTGGTAGAATCTGCAATCTGTGCGTTCCCAGAACTCGAGCCCCCGAGTGTCGGCCACTCAGCGGAACTTCCAACTTCCAAGCCGACACCGTTGACTGGGATTGTAGTGGATACAGAATGTTAACAATGCATCTGACCGTATTGCCATATTGGCTTCCCAGTTCTACTTAATGAGAGACTATCAATGGCCCGAAGGAATACACGAATAGATTTCGACTACGATAGATTACATTAAAATTACGCGTAGTCGTAAGTTACAAGTGAAAACCGGTTGATACAATCGGGCTTTGCCTGAGCTTCAACACATGTTGCACTACTAGGCAATTCAAAATCATGTACTTTCGGTTTGAAAATTAAATCGCATAGAATTATTTTAGATGCTGATGTATTTAATGAGATTTGTCTTATGACCGTGGAACACTGTGTATACACTATTTGATACGAGAAATTCTTGAAGTCGTGTGTGTGTTTTTAATCGCTAATGGCAATGTCATGTCTCTGACATCGATGATGCAAAAAATCTAGCGGATATCTGGTAGCTAAGTAGCATGGTTTGTCACCAGGTAGTCCTGCCCGCATAGCCGTGAGTATCTCCATAAACAATGCACTACATTCCTCTAATGGAGAGGTAGTCGCTACCATGTATTATGTGGCTGTTTGTTACATTGTTCTTTTATTAAAAACATACCTCTTACGTGTTGCAAGGTTTACGAAGCCTTCATTTTTATACTACACTTCATCAGATCGCCTTTGTCTACACAGTGTAAACATAGGAGGAGATGTAGGGGATGTAGGAAAGGATTTATTAATACGACTTATACGAAAATGAGTCAAAGAAAACTACCCGTCATGAGAACTGTTCCGCGCGTGTCCGTCGAGTTTCGCGGACGTACACAGGGGATCAATGCTGCTATCTCCATGGAGAAGCTTCCATTGAAATATCTGTAGAATTGTGAATTAGACATCGCAATCGGTCTGTTGACAACGCAATCAGACGAACCTCCCTTTGCACAGAATTAGTTGGGTTTATCAGATATTTTGGGGCTCTAGCCCAGAGCTGGCTCATTTTACGTACGATTTGCACATCTGTAACACTATTGAAGAATCTGCTATGCATATTTATAAATTCGTTATTTTCTCGTAAATATGAATGTAGATTTAGAATCACTTTAGATTTAAAAAAAAACTAACTTGAGGGGCCGAAGTTAATGAAAAATCCCCGCTGTATCATGAACAGGTTCTTGATGCAATATTCCCCCTTTAGGGGGAAAAACTTTACTTGTAAAGTTTCGAAAATGCGGTTAAAGCTTGTTTCACAAAGACGATCGTTTGATTTTTATCAATTGTTGTTCTTAAGGCCCCGTATCCTCGCTCGAAAAGAAGAAGATGGAGAGATATGTAATTACGAATGTAGGAGAGAGCGCGCTAATATTTAAAACGATGAAATTAAAGCGAAAATTGTGAAAATGTTTAATAAAACACGACTCCTTTAGAATAGAGCAAAAATCTCCTGGGGGTTGTCTTAAACAACATTCAAACAAACACTGTGAATTTTTTTCATACATTTAACTTGTTAAATAATAGAGACAGACCTGAAAATAAAAAAATTCGGAGCATACAATTTCTTTTCATAATTTTTTTTTCTATGGAGGGAATTTTATATAATTTGCGTTTCGGCGTGGGGAATGTATAGATATTATCTTCAAAAATAACATATATTTTTTAAGAGCTTAAAAACTTCAAATGTTCAAGGGAGATGAGATGCAAGAAATCGGTAGAAATTCGGGTAGCGGCGGCTTAAGTCGATAAGATATTTGAAAATGGAATTAATATTGAAGACTTCCGTTGCTTAATTTTGTACGCATTTATTTTGGAATCGAAACTTTAATAGTTCGATTACCGCCGCACTGAAAATATATCAATGAATTCATTTTATTTATTTATTTATTTGCAAAATCAGTATAAAAGACCAGCATTTCAAAAGCGGTAAAGAAAACTACAAAAAAATATTTGGCATAGTAAATTCTTATACAGGACAAAATAGTTTCCGTACATTTAGAGCTTAAAAATACTTCACGCGTTATGCAGTATTTGGGCTGTTAATTTATTGATTTTGAAGTTTGATAGGCTTTCAAAAAATGATTTTGCAGCTGTCAGTGCGATATTGACGGTTAAATACTAAATTAATTAATATTTCTCGGTCGTAAATTATTAAATTAAATTATTTTCCACTTGGCCAAAAATTCTGTTCGTGGCAGGTGGAATCGAAATTAAAGCATTTTTTTAATATCGGTGGGAAAATAAAAATTTCCTTTCTAATGGGAGCTTTCGCTGTGATTTTTGCTTTCCTTTGTTCTTATAGTATGTACTCTGTTAGTCTAACAATCTAAGTGATGACAATACCCGTCTTCAAGCCTTTTTTTTTCGGTCATGCGAACCGGCTCTTCTCGAGTTTTGTCCATTACTGTGACAGATCTAAAGTTTCTCTTTTCGGGGAAATGCGTAGTGGTGTATTTCTGTCTTCATTAATAAGTCGAGACCACGTGTAAATGGAAAATGGATAGCGAATCCGGAAAGTTTGTAAGCTGTACACGAACTTTTGTTTCCATTAATAGAAGTTTGCTCGGCCCGTTTCATACAAACCTAATTTTGGATTTGAGATCAAAATACCCAACGGATGTGAACTACTTTATTTATTTTTGCTTTAAATTATAAGGTATAGACCATTAAAGATTTTAATGTGTCATGATTTTAGACGCAAACTGGACAATTATTTGTGAGTAAATGAAAAACATTAAAAAAATAATTTTACTATATTTATGCCAAAAATGTAATGAAATATAAAATAAAAATTAATAAAAGATATAATTTTGATGGGTGTAAATTTTGAATGAAAATTACCAAATTACGTCGGAACAAAAATTTGTCATTTACATATTAAAATTACTATCCAAAAACGCATTTTTTAATAATTTATTTTTTATTTTTTTATTTTAATGAAAACAAATAACTTTGTGTACACCACTATTTAATTAACAATATCAACATGTTTCGAAAACTATGTTTTCTTCGTCAGGATAATAAGTTAATAAAAAATAACAAAAGACAAACAAGTAGAGACTAATTAGAACATAGACAAAATATTAGAAAGGAGAGGTGATTAATTACTTAAAATATCATAAAAAACAATTATATAAAATAAAATATAAAAATTATTTTAGAATGGGTAAAAAATTACATTTACATAATAAAAAATTTATTTTTTATTTTATATTTCTTAGTATTTTTATAAATGTTTTTTATTTACTCACAAATAATATTCCAAGTTTCTTCTAAAACCATGAAACATTTAAAGCTTTAATGGCCTTTATCTTGTAATTTAAAAAATAAATAAATAAAGTAGCTCACATTCGAACTAGATATATGATATACCTTTTGATTACAAAAATAATTTTTTAGTTTGGTTGTGTATTTTGATCTCAAATCCAAAATTAAGATTTGTATAAAACGGACCGCAAGGGCCGCGCGAACGTTCCACTTAAATATTTCGTCAGTCAGGGATGCCAACAATTTGTATGATTAGATTATATGAAAACGAATGAAATAAGTAAAGAATTGCTTCATTTCAGATTTCTTCTAAATTAAGTTTTTACTGTTGTGTATGGGTCTTGAAATTTAAAATAACCTTTACGACAAAACACTTTGTATTTATTTCTACAGTCGCTCGTGTCTAGGATGAACGAAGTATGTATGAAGAATGAGTTAATGATGAATTTAAGTAAGTCTAAAGTGATGGTATTTGAAAGAGAGAGTACGAAAACAATTTGCAAAATAGTTGTGAATGACGAATACTTGGAGCAGGTGGATGAGTTTGTATATTTGGGAAGTATGTTTACGAGAGATGGAAAGACTGATAGAGATATCGAAAGACGGGTAAATACCGGTAACTCCATTAATGGAGGACTGAACGCCGTTGGCGCCAACAAAAATCTGTCAAAAGAAGCGAAGCTAGCCGTCCATAATGGAGTGCTGGTACCTACCCTGATGTATGGCAATGAGGCATGGAACTGGCAGAGTAAGGATGAAAGTAGACTGAATGCTGTATAAATGAGATCCCTGAGACGTATGTGTGGCAAAACCATGTATGATCGTGTGAGAAATGTGGAGATCCGCAAAGAATGCAAGGCTGATGTAAGCGTTATGAGTAAGATTAAGAAAGGGACGCTCAGATGGTTTGGGCATGTAGAGCGAATGAATGAGGAAAGGAGTGTAAGGAGAATATATGACGCAAATGTGAATGGTAGACGAAGTCGGGGACGCCCGAGGAAGACATGGCACGACCAAGTGAATCAGATACTTGAGTCGGGCGATGTCAAGAGTCAGAATAATAGAAGAGCATGTATGAGACGATGTATGAATGTGAACGAAGCAAGGAGTGTGTGCCAAGATCGAGTTGTTTGGCGGTCATCCTCTCTGCCTACCCCTGCGGGGAAACGGCGTGATGGTTAGTTAGTTATACCAGAAGCTCTTATAATCGGGAACGAATGTATAATAAATAGGACGTCCTCTTTCTTATGCTCTCAAAATCTGGGGCGAACCTCTTTACTAGAGACGTCTGTTGAAGAATTTTATAAACTCTGTAAGCTACTGACACTAGTCATATTATTATATCTGTCAGTCAGGCATCGCGTGTTCGATTCCTCGGCTGGAAGTCCTCCATCACGAGACAGGCAACATTTTCCACAAAGCTCAAACTATCGCAATTACAATTATTCATGGTTGATGTTCTCCTATATATATTTTAAAATGCCACTTACTTACGTACTTCGGTTAACAAAGGATCTCTTAGAAGTTTAGTTTTATTAACATACACATTAGTTTATAACGCTAACTGCATTAAACAGCAAAGTTATAAGACTTTTTTGTTTTGCTGTTTTCTGAAATCCGGATGCATGTTTTAGCCGGAAAAATTACTTGTTTCGAATGCTTCTCTTTGCTCGCTCATTATTCTACACTGTAAGCTCATATCCGCCCTGTTGTTTTCTAGTATGTTTTTTCTACCTTTTTTTATTATTAGTATCTATAGCAAAATTTGTACATAATGTATTTATAAATTGTATTATATTAAGGTATTATAAAGTTTTTTTTTCACAGTCCTCCTCACTACGGTTTCCTGTTCTGAGGAGGCCTGTAGTTTTTCCACATTTGTATTTAGTATCCAGTTGTCTTTACATGGTCTTCAGTATGTTTGATAGTTCCAGTATTTAGATTTAGTATCCAGTTGTCTTTACATGGTCTTCAGTATGTTTGATAGTTCATTTTCACTTTGTTCTCTCAACCATATTTTTACTTTTGTTTTAAATTTATTTATTTCTGTTATTTTTTTGTTTGAGTTGGTAGAGCGTGGTATAGTTTTGTCGCATTGAATTTCATTATTTCTTTGTCCAAAAGATGTTTTGAAACTGGCTGTAGCTAGAATATTTTGGTTTATTGCCCTGGTTGTGTATCTATGTTGGACAGTGGAGTATTCTGATATGTTTTTTTAAATTTTAAATAAAATATTTTTTGCATAAAGTTTTTGTATATTGTAGACTTGAATGCTTTGAAACAATTCTTCTGTCGGAGTTCTAACCGGTAATTTCAAAATTGTCTTCAGTACTCCTTTTTGGGCTATATTGAGCCGGTCCACGTGAGTGCTCAAGGCAGGTCCCCATCCAGTTATCCCGTACTCTATTTGTGATTGACATAAAGCGTAGTACACTTTCTTAATGTCGTTTATGTTGAGGATGTTACAGATGGCTCTAAAGAAGTAAGTGTACCTGGTGAGTTTTTTTGTGATTACTTCAATGTGTCCGTTCCATCGGAGATTATCATCAATTGCAATACCAAGATATTTGATACTTTTTGAGTGTGCTATGGTAGGACAGTGGCATGATAAGCCTTGATTTTGATAGTTTTCTTGGCATGTTTGTAATTTGAGATTAAAATCATCTTCTGGCTGTCCTCTGGCTGTTATATAAAATGTCAAATATTTTGTTTTATTGACATTAAGTGTAAGGGAATTTCTCTTAAGCCAGTTTTGCAGTAGACCAAGTCCATGTTCCGCTTCTTTGTAGGTACTTCTCCAATCTTTTTCGTTGAATACAATTACTGTATCGTCAGCAAAGCTTATGATTTTTCCTCTCGTTCCTATGCTACCGATATCATTTATGTATATTAGAAATAATATTGGTCCTAGTACGCTTCCTTGCAGTACTCCATGGTTGATTAGGAGAGGTTTGCTTTTTTTCTTGTTAATTTTAACGCTCTATGTACGCTCCATCATATAGCTTTGATAATGAAGTTTCGATATCGAAGTGTTTTTGTGTTTACCTGTTGAAACCAATCACTATGTCCCTTGTCCAAACCCTAACAGTTGTTTTCTTTTCTGTTGCAGGTATGTACAGTTCAAGTTTTCCGCTCGCCATCGTAAAATGACTAGGGCAAGACATGAAGATCGATTATCCCGTGTAAGTACGAGTAAAATACATTATAATATTTCTACTTGGTTAACCTACAAACATCAATATAGATTGTGAACTAAAATACATCTAACTAAGGCCATGATTTAAAACGGTGACAAGATTTTGAGAAAGAAACAAATTACAGGAAATCATTTATAATGGCTTTATTTTTTAAACTTTTGTACCGATACACATTAATTTGATTTTATTACTAAACCGCACTTTACCATTTAATTGAACTATTAATAAAATTATCTTATTGTCATTTATTCGCAAAGGATTAGAGTCCGCAGCTAGTCCCCCGAATGGCGAGGATTTTTTTAATGTTATTTTTTACGCCTCCTTTTTATTATGATTTAGTATAATTAGACCCTTATCACGTGGTAGTATCACCCTGGCGGCATTGTTCGTATATTTAATTATGCCCCGGAGACAACACCAATGGTTGTTGAATACATTCCTCTAAAAAAGCAAAATGTTAAATCCGCGCGAAAATTATTATTTTTCATAAACAGCAGTAAACAGACTTGTTAGGAGCAGTTCACGAGTTTTTTCAGACAAGGGACATTGTTTGCACTCATTACTTTAAATAGAATCGCATGATAAAGGTGGTCCGCTTCGACGGGTCGCATCTAAAGAATTTATATTTAGTCAGATTGCCGACTTGACGGCCATTTGCCTTCGGATTTTCAAAATTATCAATCGGATTTTCATAGCAAGCGTGTAAAAGGCGGTAGAACTCGCGGGTGCATCCATCGGATCGGCAATCTATATGACGTCTTCGGCGCGCATCGTAATAGTTGCCGTTACGAGAATTTGCGTCGACAATTAACTTGTTTAATTAATTCGCAATATAGTGATAAAAGAACAAAAAAATATAATTCCCTCGCCACTTTTAGATGTGTTTGTCAAGTTCAATTATTAGAGACCATAAAAGTACTTAATTATGATGTGAAAAAGAAAACCCTGAGTCATCATTTGGAAATACCTTACTTAACGACCTTTAGTCAAATTTAAACAATGTAGTAATTGGGAAAACTTTAAAGGATAATAACCATTTTTGTTTTTGGGGTGTTATGCCGTGTTTCGCTACCTCCTTCTTTAGCCAACGTTTCGGACAGTGTTACAGTGTCCATCATCAGGGCAGATGACCAAATGATATTGGTGAGAGTGTTTACTTATGTGTGTCGAAGCGATACCGTGCTGCCAACTCCATTTCTCTACGAGCTGGTGTTAGAAAAAATTCAGCATGGTTTTTTGCGTTTAGCTTTGGTGTAGCCGTCAATTACTGGATACCAAGAACTATTGAGCTTAGCTCCGTCGTCTCTGTTAATATGCCCTGATGATGGACACTGTAACGCTGTCCGAAACGTTGGCTAAAGAAGGAGGTAGCGAAACACGGCATAACACCCCAAAAACAATAACAAAAATACTTTTTGGCCGTGAAAACCTAAAAACATACCGGTAATAACCATTAATAATTTCCGACATTTTACTCGGAAATCAATGAGGGTAATGAAAGCAATAAGTTTTTCATTATCAGAAAGAAGTAGAAATAATATAAATATACATTCTGTTAGTGGCATAACCGCAGTTTGCGAAATAATAATTTCTTCAGAAGGCGAAATAATATTTTCTTTATAAATAAACTGTCAATTAAATAATATTATTGAATGAATGAAAGAAATAAAAAAAATGAAGCAAACCATTTTTGATATAATATTAAGTATTTCCCTTCATCTTAACTGCCATATTGTAAATTTCAAGCACAGATAGAGAGAGGTTGCAGTGCTGCGTCTGTTTTGCCTACAGCATTCAAGAAAAGAATTACATTCATATTTTCCCCCGTCGTTATTCACGGAGTGGAATATAATAACTAGGTCTGCACAAAGTGTTTGTTGCCTAAGCGGATCAGTGTAACTAACTAGTACTAACTGACTAGTGACTAGTGACTAGAGTGTTACAACAGCGTTGCCTGCGCTATCGGGCCTGGAGATTCTTAGCATTGCTCTCCATGTTAATTCCGCCGACACGGAATTGAATAGCCAACAATTTTCTCGCCTTAGTGCTGCTAACAAGTTACAAGCGCTTACTGAGGGGTATTACGTACAGGGGCTTACGTAAGTTTAGCATTTCATCTGCCTACATAAATGTTTCAAAGCGTTACAATGAGTGAATGAAATGTTTATTAAACGACACGACTCTGCTAGACTCAAGTCTCAGTCCACCCCATCTTACACATTTGAATAACAAGCGACTCTGCCTTTTATATTAATTCGATTTAAGTTACTTTCATCTCAAATTTATGTGATTGTAAACACGGTTTCTTTATGAACTATTTTATATATAAATGGAACAATAGGCATTTCTTTTTTTTAACAACTATATTTTTTTATGTACGCCGACCGGTTTTGGAACAAACTTTCCTTCCTCAGGACAAAATATCCTAACCTATCATTAAAAAAACAATGAGTGAACATAATATATTACTTTGTATTGAGGTAGGAGTGGAAGCAAGACTAGGGATTAACGAAGAGTGGGGGGAGTAGACAGAATGGACGGTGAAAGGGAACATGTCTAAGATGGGACTGTAAGATAGTTTTTTTTGCTTACTGATAAAAGACTCATTATTATTGAGGGATTTCTTTATTTCTAAGGCTTCTAAGTTGTCTAGGCGTTTTCTTTTATTATTAATATGAAGAATATTTATCCCTGTACTTTTTTTAAAACTGCGAATGTTTGTAATTATTTGGTGAGCGAAATCGGAATTTATATTTACCTACCTACACTATTATATTTGCACGTGTTCAGGAGGGCAATGGAAGTGAATATCAGCAATTAATCCTTATAAAATAGTACAAATTTGGTTCAATTTCAAATATTTGCGAGGTGAAAAATAATCATAGAGATTTATTTAAAGTAATGCGCAAAAAGTAATAAAATTATCAACAGACTTCGTACAAGACGACAAGGCAACAGACTAGTAGCTCCACCTAGTAATAACTGAAACTTGATTTACTTACGCACGCTTTGAACATTTTTAATTGGAGTGTTAAATCTATGCACAATGTAATATTTTTAAACACTCGGTAAATGTTCCAAACAATAAATAAACGAATAAAAACAGATACCTATCTTTTTTTTAGTCCATAAATTAGCATAGTTAAATAAAATGAAATCTGTTTTTATTACTACGAGTTTTGAGGTAATGATTTTTCTTTTTAGTGTAAAAAAACCTTCAAAACTTTTTTCAATGGATATTTTTGATAATCTTCCTGTCGTGGACTTCCACGACGGAAGCAGGAAGACTTGACAAGATCAGTGAATCAGATACTAAACTCGAATATATTTTTCCAACATGTATGTGTGTTGTTACATTTTTGACTTTTTGAAAAATTTGTAATTGTCATAGCAATATTTTTTAACTAAGTTTCTGCAAGAATACACTATCTGCAGTAGCTTAGGGATACAATTTTCCCATTGTGTAAAATAATAATGTGAAAAGTCGGTATAATAATAATTATAAAAGGAAATAAACACGATAAGACTACATTTGCATGAGGAGTGTGTATTAGAGCGGAGATGTATGAATTTCTTGACATCATCATTTTTGTAATTAAGATTGTGATTAGTTAGTTAACAGCTAAATTTTAATTCATAATTTTATAATTATTTTCCATGTTCAATACGCGAACGCGTATCTGAGTTTATTTATTTTCGTGTCGCGGTAAAAGCTTTTTGAGAAAAACTTGTTTTCCTCCGCGCTCATAATTAACTCCTTTGGAATAACACATTATTTTTAATTAACCTCATTCTCTCAGCAATTAACAACAATATTTTTGGCGAACGAAACCCATTTTCTAGGCTTATTTATCGCAAAAGTTCCATAAACTTTATCAATCCTGTTTCAAAATTAATTATACGTTTCAAATTTCGCCCCACATAAGCATTTCAAATTTCGTCCTGTTTTCTGTGAGGGATAAGTTATTATCTAAGTGCTAAAACTGAAATTCTACCCGTCTGATTCATGAATATTAACTTTTTAAAATCCGTAATGTTGAGACTTCAGTTGTTGAGTTTCCGGGAGGAAATTGTTACTCTACCTTTCTGTGATCCGGGGATGTTTGCGTTAGCCCGCTATAAATTGCATGACTTTACATAAATTAACTTTATTTTTTTAATTCCACCTAATCAGCAAATCTGCATTAATCATTTACCCTTGTAGGCTCGTGTTTTTATGTTGATAAATCCCCCGGGATCATTACTGGTGAAAGAGCCTGTATTCTTGGTTTTTCGCTGGGCGTTTATGAATCCGCATAATTTATTATTTTGTCGACGTAGATTTAGATAGACCAAAGAAAATACGCAATTTCGTAAGGCCTTCGTTGAAATGTTAATTAAAGAAAAAAATCATTACTTAATCTGGAATACGCTCCACTAAAAGTAAATTTTTATGTAGGTGGAGCATTAAACGGTTTGAAATGGTACTCTGAAAGTGAATCGTTTTTTTTAGGAAGATTAGAAGTCAAGTCAGGATAAGTCATTAGAATTTAATTATTTATGTTAATTAAAGCTGTAAAATTTTTAATTGAAAACCTTAGACACATTTGACACAATTTTAAAACCTTGCCAAACAAATTGGAACCATTAATACATCGATCACCCATAATTCTTTTGAATGAAGAGTTTGCAATTATATGCAATACGGCACATGTCCATTATTAGATATTAATTATCCATTATTAGACATGTCCATTATTATTATTAGATATTAACTAGCAACTTGGCACGTAAATATCGCGAAAAATTATTAACTCTTATCATTATATTGACAAATTTTGAAGTCTGTACCAATTATACGTGATATTAATTAAATAGGAATATATTTTTATACACCCCTGATGAAGGTTCAGGTTGAACCTAAAATAGTTGATTAATATATTATAGATATACATATTAAGGGTCGTACTTGATTTACTTAAACCAGTGATTCATGACACTATTTGGAGTAAAAAATTTGGGTCTCGGTGACTTTTTTGATGTTTTGTTTTTCAAAATTATTTCTTCATCAAATTTAAAAAAATTCTTCCGCATATCGTCACTGGTCATTCCAACGCGTACTATTTTTTTGATATTTTTGTAAAAAAACAAAACATCAAAAATTCACCGGACACCTAAATTTCATTTCTATTTCTTACTCCAAATAATTTTAGGAAACGCTGGTTAAAGTAAGTCAAGTACGTCCCTTAACACCTGTGTAATAATGCAGTATTCAAACAAATCTTTTATCGTAATTGTTATAGTTAAAGTTATTTGTACTATAAGATGGCAGTATTAATGGTAGTGCGAATGGTCTCATATTTTTTATACGAATAGTATCAAAGAATTTTTTTATGATGAAGGAGACCTCCAAAACAGACTTGCAGAAGCGTCTCATATTTTATCCTTTCTGAACTCGGGTCGTATGACTCCAGGAGATTTATGTTGCCCCCCCCGAATAAAGAATATCCAACAATAGGTGGACGCAAATGATTAATGCCTGTTTTTGTATTCAATTACTCCATGGAGATTTTTGATACGATGAAAAAAACACGAGATTATTTTATTTTAATCAAATTTCACATAGATGCCCAAGTGCCTATGGAAACTATGTATTTATTTTCTCCTCTTATTTTTCTTATTTACGCTTAAGTCCTACTTTTTTGATAATTTAATCAAATGATCATCTTTTTTATTATTATTTATTTTTGGGGTGTTATGCCGTGTTGCGCTACCTCCTTCTTTAGCCAACGTGTCGGACATCGTTACAGTGTCCATCATCAGGGCAGATTAGGGGCACTGTAACGCTGTCCGAAACGTTGGCTAAAGAAGGAGGTAGCGCAACACGGCATAACACCCCAAAAATAAATAATGAAAATACTTTTGGCCGTGAAGACCTAAAATCATATCAAATGATCATCTGTTTTTCCTCCTTCGTACAATCCAGGCCTCGACCGCATTAAGGCCCCGTACTCGAGCACGAAAAGAAGAATATGGAGAGATATGTAATTACGAATATTGGAGAGAGCGCGCTAATATTTCAAACGATAAAAGTGAAGCGAAAATTGTGAAAATGTCTAATAAAGCACGACTCGTTTAGAATAGAGCAAAAATCTTGTGGGGGTTGTCTAAAACAACGTTCAAAGAAACACTGTAATTTTTTTCAAAATTTTTGTTAAATAATAGGGATAAAATAAAAATTTTCGGAGCATACTTTGCGATTTTTTTCTATCGAGGGAATTTCATATAATTTGCGTTTCGGCGTCTGGGATGTATAGATATTATCTTAAAAAATAATATACATTTTTTAAGAACTTAAAAGCTTCAAATGTTCAAGGGAAACATGCAAGAAATCGGTAGAAATTCGGGTAGCGGCGGCTTCAAGACCTGCATTAATAAACCCCTTCCCTACATTAACCCGCCTCACAACGTTGCCCAACCGTTGGCGATATAGTTCCCCTGTCTTTACACTGTACACAGACTGCTCTTGTGAGGTGTAATATTTAAAAAAATAATAACCAAGTTTGTCAAGAGATAGTAATTTTGTTCATTTTAAATACACATCTGCCCTGATGATGCTCAGGTGAAGGATGTCCAAAACGTTGACTAAAGAAATAGGAAGCGCAATCCGGTTAATTAACCTAAAATGCAATAGTTTTTGATTTGTGGTATGCTAGGGGTGATTTCAATAGAATATATATTATTATCAAGTCACGTGCTTAAACTATATTTTTGTTATCTTTCTGAATATGGGTCCCCTGTTTGTTTAGATCTGAGAGAACCCTTGAATTTTCTACCCATCAGTCGGGTAAACAATAACTTTCGTAATGCAAATGAACAAGTATAATGTCTTAGAGATGAGAATGTCATATGACCTTTAAGATACGGAGTGCCCTTTCAAAAGTCACCTTCAATGCGAAACTTTCCATTTCCACGAATTTAATGCTTTGTTTCTACCCAGCCCTAACATTTTTTCTTTCTTTGCCGCATCTGTTCCCTACATGAAGATAATGGCGAAACATTAAAATTATGCGAAATAATACATTATTCACAAGCTTTTCAAAGATGTTATCTCATAATAATAATAATAATAACTTGTATAGCGCCGTTTTTGTGAAAAATCGCCTCAAGGGCCTAACACATACACAAATATACTACGTGCAGGATTCAAAATTTATTCTAAAATCATAAGATTTGTAAGTATGCACTTAAATACCTTCCCACTTAATTACATAACCATTTATTACTTTATGTGACATCTTTGCATTTCAAATAAGCATTTATACCATAGGTTCTCAACGTGGGCGATAACGCCCCCTCGGGAGCGTTTTAGACCTTCACGGGGGTGGTAGAAGACAAAAGAAAATCGAGAAAGAACCCATCCCACCCCATCCCATTAGGGGCCACCCATCCATAAAAAATATTTTCCCTATCCCATTACGCCCCCTCTGTTGTGGCAAATGTAAACCCATCGTGGTATCCCATTTCACCCCCATTCGTCGTGGTATCCCGATACGCCCCCTCCGTTGTGGCAAATGTAATCCTGTTGTGTTATCCCATTACGCCCCATTCGTCGTTTGGAATTAGAGGGCGCTAAAAATGTTCTCAAAGTGGGCAAAAGAAGGTTCAGAATCTGTGATTTATACACATTCAAACAAAGAATCGTCACTATCTCAAACTTCAGTCAGGTAGGTATCATAATGTTGAAAAGCTCCATCAAAGTTAGCCAGTCAACCATCTAGTCAAAGTAAGGCTTGCTTCAATAATAAACTGTATGCAGTAGAATTTCTAAATCGGAAACGAAACCTAGAAACAAATTTCCAGACAGTGAATTGCCAAAACGGTCGGGTTAAAACAGACTTCTCAACGTTTGGTCAATAAACAGTCTACGGTCAGAAAAAACCATCTAATAAACAATCTAGTTGACGAACGAAACAAATTGGTACACATTTTCTTGTAATCGTCCTTTGCCAGGTTTGATCGCCCCGCATTGGAAGATCAATTTTTCTTGTTATTTTTCTTATATTTACCAAGTGTACCTCCACTACATAAAAGCCTTGTTTTCGCAGTATCCAAGTGGGAGCAATTCCCTTCCCGCCAGTAAATAAACTTTTTTATACTAGTGCAATGTGGCCAGTATTTCCTTTACTACAAATTACGGTCAAGCTAAAGGTTTGGTCGAAGAAGTTTTTCGAGTCCAATTTGAACGGGAAGTCTGCGCCCTTTGTCGAAGTAACGAAACAATTAAATCTCGGTGCATTAAGGTTTTTGTAAATTGTAACAGCTGGATCTTTGCTTATTTTTTTTATGAGCCGATAAGACAACAAATAAAATGTTTAATTCTTCAGAATTTGGTAGGATTTTTAGAACCTGTTGTTTCACACAGAGAACGCATTTATTTCTTTATGCTAATTTCTACCCGCTTGGCTAATTGATCTTCTCACTAGGATAACAATAATATTTATCCATTACAAAAAGTAGATTAGTGAAATAATATGAGTTTCAATAATTATATTCATACGATACCAAAAATTTTAAGTTATTTTTGTTAAATATCTGTTTTAAGTGCCCTTGAGGTAGATGAAAAAACTAGTAGACTAAAAAAATGGAGGTAATTTTTTTGGAGGCAAATGTGAAATTTATTTGACAATCAACCTCAAAAATCAATCAAACATCAATGAGGAGGAGGAGGCGAATTTTCAATTTGGGAGGCGGGTTTGGGTGGGGCTTCCCCGGGAACCATTTATTTGGATAACCAACATCCCTGCCTGGTCACTACAAGTGGTTCACTTAACAGGTTTGGTGACTTAGCAGGGGTGCCCGGGTTCATGGGATATGGTTTGTTTAGGTCTTGTCGGACAATGCATTTACCCACTACGGCGTGGTGGACTGGATCCGGAGAGATTAATAGAAATAACCTAGATCTTTCGACCCATCGCTTGGCAATGGGACTGATGAATTCATATGTCCGTCACTCCTAGACACATAGACCCTAGATTCCTACCCACCCCTCATACCTTTTTCCTTCCCAGAACTTCCTCTCTTTACTTTCCCTAAAAAAACATCCTGAGCTATTGTAAAACAAAAAAAAAAACATCGTCAAAATAATCACTATTACAGAAGGGATAAATAATGAAACGGAATAGGAACTTTCCCATTTCATTTTTCTCTTCAAAATTTAACTTCCTTCCTCTCCCCTTAAAGACCCTCCACACACCATCTCCAAAGATGAAACAGGCACTGAGGAAGTTAATTTAAAAATGTTTTATTTTCACCAAGAGTGAGACATTTATTCAATCTATCTTTAACATAATTTTTGTTAACGAATCGGAAAATTATAT
This sequence comes from Glyphotaelius pellucidus, assembly GCA_936435175.1. NCBI lineage: Eukaryota > Metazoa > Arthropoda > Insecta > Trichoptera > Limnephilidae > Glyphotaelius > Glyphotaelius pellucidus. The sequence goes on from OW386551.1 coordinate 25,465,176, forward strand.
AGACGAAGAATTAAAAATGCTATTCTCTAGAAAAAAAGTATTCAATTGTTTGTTACAATGATTGCACGATTCAAATGACTAGTAGGAAAGAACAAAATAGAAGCATTTTTGTTAAACTAAACTATCCAAAAAGCTATTTTATCCAAATAGTATTAATCCCCAACCGCTACCAATCTCCATTCAATCAAAGCGAAAGCTGTGCCTTCATTCGACCATCTCGTCTAGCTAAGCAGCAGCGGGTAGCGGCATGCGACTGGCGCGGTAACATTGCCCCATGATTGCGGACTCTGCTAACGGTTCAACCGACCCCGCGTTAGATCCTGTACAGTAACCGCACAACGTAACCGTCTGCGGTGGTCGCTGGATCTGGTCCCTCCGCTGTAACCGTTTCCTTCATCCGGTAAGGTCTATTCTGCTTCTTAATCGCATGGACAGTACTGTACTTTGAATACCGGAAGAAGGGGGGGGGGGGGGATTCTGGATTTTTTACCGATTTATAAGACAATATTATAGTCAACACACTATTTATATGTAAAATATCTGTTCATTTTGACTGTTCTAAAACGGGCAAATTGCCTAGTTGGACAGCCAAAGCTCATTATAACAATGTAATGTTTCTCAAAATAAATAAAAATAAATATACTAATTTTGGGCATTACATGTTTTAAAAAAAAATTGAAAAACCTGGCTACCGATTGTAATTTACGATATGGATTCAACAAATAAATTATTTCAGATACGCTTTAGAAAACTGGTTTTAAGAAATACTGGCAACTTCTAACCAACGAAGTTGGTTGATGTAACTAATATGAAATTTAAAAATTTGGGTGGTGTAAAGGGTTTCTTTTTCTGAAGAATTTCAGTTATTATTATTTTTCCACGAATACATCAAAAACCGTAAGCATCGAAAACCGCACCATTAATAAACTCGATAAACTGAAATATTGCCAAAAGGGGAGTCACCAGTAAATAATAGTCCACTCCTCTTGATTCTGTCTGCGGCCGAAGCAAATAATAGTGCTTCGTGCGAAATAAAGTCCCTCGCTGTCTTTGTCGATTCCGCTGAAGCAGATCCTGATTCCTATACCTCGACCGACCTCCTCGCCTCCCATTTGCACCCGTTACCCCCTTTCCAACCCCTTCCGCTCATCTGGAATGCCTAGATTTATGAATCTATCTACATCGGCAAGGATTGGCCCTTCTCCCACAATGGTCATTGAAATCCATTGCGGCACTTATTGAATAGTCGCTGTAACGATATCCGGATTCTTATTCATCTGCGCCAATTCGCGCTAATGGTGCGATGCTGCTGTATTTTATTTTTATTGCGTCACGTTTTCTGGGAACTTTAACGTCATTTTGGGGCGATATTATGAACATAAACGAGTAGTGTCGAGTTGGGCGGTACTTCTCTTTGGAGCTTGAATTAAGCAGAATGACGTAAGTGTGAACTAGTGTAACTTTTTTACATTATTTGTTTATTAATTAATTTCATTATATACGAAGAAAATGTATAAGATTCTGTATTATAATTTGCCTCACTGTGGCATCTCTGCTCTGTAGAATCTCATATCTTGCGTGGAAATAGGGTGAGCGCAAGGAAACATTATCTCTTTTGTCTCTGAAAATAACACCGAAGCATTAAATTATTGTATGTGCTGCTTGTATTATCTGCTTTATTTATCGGCGGTTGTGTATGACACTTCCCAAACAAACGCTTTGAAATAATGTATATTTGTTACAACATTTTCTACATGTATTTAGGTGCATAATAAAGACTTTAATAACATAAAAACCATAAAATTACTATACACGCCTTTGGTTAGAAGTCAGGTTGAATACAATTCAAGCATTTGGTGTCCTCATTTCAACTCTCATTGTTTACAAATTGAAAAAATTCAAAACAAATTTTTACGTTTTATTAATTTCAAAATTGGTATTCCTATTATTGAAATCAATTATGTCAATTTACGCAGTAGACTTAATTTATCGAAATTATCTGAAAGGCGAATAATGTTTGATCTCCTTTTATTATATAAAATTGTTCATTCAAGATTGGACTGCCCTGACGCTATAAATTTGTTATCCTTACACATACCTCCCAAATACACTAGGCGCAACATTTTATTTTACAACAATAATTTTGCTGTGAATTCTGTGTTAGAAAGAATACATAGGTTGGGCAATGAACTAAGTGATGTTGCTGACATATTTAATTTAAACTTCGACACATTTCAAGCCAAATTAGTCCATCGCTTTTTAGATGGAAATAACGAATGAGAAATCATTATATTTTATTTCGATTTTCTTTTGTTTGTTTTTATTCTAAATACTAATAATGGGTAATTTAGTCAAAATTTGATTTTTTTAAATGTTTTTGCTGCTCGTAGGTACATGAATTGTATACGAATTTACCTACGAATTCTCTAAAGTTATCTATGTGGATTTAGCATTAGTTATATTATTTATTATATTGAGTTTTTGCTTTATTTATATATTTTTTAATCTTCTTTATTTTATTTATGTTATACTGTTGTTTTAAAAGAAATTTGTATGTTATATGTAAAAGCCCAATAGGGCGTCAATAAATAAATAAATAATTCTTTTCAACAAAGCGTTTACTTCAATGAGCAGCGTGAGACTGTTTAAACTTGAACGAGCGTTTTTGATAGCGTTAAATTTTGCCTTTACATATTCTCTCACTTGTATAAGCCGACCTTTGAAGAAATATCTCATATTTACTCAGATCTCATTCCGAGATCCACTTGTTCATTGAAAGTTAAACCCTGATCCTAGTTCAAACTGCAGAATTACAATGGCTTAATCCTGCGTATAAAGTTTACCCGACATTGGAAAAAGGGTCGAAAGGGTAAAGGTACCTCCTTTCGTTTTATTTATTCTAATCTCTGTCTTTACACAATTTAGTCTATTTACATTCTTCGGGGTTCAGGGGATAGCCACCTCTGACCACATCATGGAAGAATAGACATTGATCCTTGGCTAGGACAAGAAGTCACTCGAGAAGCTGGTTATATACTTCAGATTGATTGGGTTGCACCAGCAGACAGAAGTACAAAGAAAGGAACCCTTAGATCAGATGTCTGAAGGTGAGGCAATTCTAACATTCAGAAATTTGTACGACATTAATTTGGTAATTTGTCAATGTCATTTACACTGTCATGCGTAATCCCTTTTCGTAAATTTAATCTAATCTTTGACCAGAGCTTTCGTTGGCTTTTAAATGCAGACCTTGACTGCTGCACTTCTCTGTGTTCAGGTTGTGATTGATTGTTTTCTTCTTTCAAATGTATCACATTCCTGGTTTATTTGAGAATTTAATTTTTATTTTATTATAATTTTTTTGTTATTAAATTTTAGCGAAAAATAGTCAAATCAAAAAATTTTACGAAATTTTGCTCATTGGAATCAATAATTCGATTCGAAATATATTAAATTATTTGTTATACCATTTTGTTTAGCTAGTAAAAAAGCAGTATTTTGTGACGGGGTTAAAGTTTACTATGCTTTATTAGTACGTGTTTAGCATTTTTTTCTCTTTTTAAGACCACATTTTTTACCTGCCCACGCCCTTACTGTGTCATTTGAACGCCACCTAATTTTCTCTAGGTCTTCTACTGCCCCCCCTGAAAGCCTCAAACGTCCACAAGGCAAGGGGGCGTTGTCGCCCACGTTGAGAACCTACGAAACCTAACCTAACGAAAATTTGTCCAAATGGACAAATATAACCATATTTTGTATAAGATGAGTACCTAATACTTTTCGTATTTAGTATATTCTCATTGCTGTTGTATGTGAAAAAGGGCAAACTCCTCTAATGGACCTTAATTCAATTCCGCGAAACATAAAAACAAGAGCCATTTTTGAAGTGGAAACTTCTTAGCACAGTTGTGATTTGAAACTCGATGAAACGAAAAAGCGACATCTTTAGGATTTAGCCTGCGAGAGAATGAGATAGACTAATCGGTCTCCTCTTTGTGCGGTGCTTCGTAGCCTCCCCACTCTTGTCTGTTTTAGTTTTCTGAAGGTTTCACTTCTACCGGGTATGAACTGCACACATTTTTTTATCTTCTAGTCATTGTTTATAAATTATAGAAAATCTGCCGATGTCGTACACAAAATGCAAAATCGATTCCAAGCATGTCGTTCAAGAATGAAGCCTCTGGACTCTGGATATTCAGACTTCACCACGATCTGCGGAGGAGACAGAAGTGAACTTTTTAATTAGCTTTTATATTTAGCGTTTTTCTGGTCACTATTCGCGGAGTGCACACTAACTTCGCGTTCTAAGATGGCGGCTTATAAATTGCGGTGTTTAAAATGTGTACATAAAACTGCCGAATTCCGTCCGATCACAGTTACCATAAAATCGCAAGTCTTCCCACTTGGTTTATATCTCTGGTTGCAGCGAAAAGGACGCTGCAACGAATGCGCAGTGTGCCGTACAATTTTAGATATATATGTCGCGGATGGCGACATTTTTATGACGACATTAGCATCGGTGTCTAGCTGAATTCAACCACCTAACTTCTGAAATATTATTATAACCGTTGCAGTTTTAGAAGCTGGTTCTCGAACGAGAATGTACTTAACTTTAATCGACCGTATTATCAAAGAGCTCGAAAACTTATTCATTTATTTTTTTTTAAGTTTAAAAAAAAAACTAAATTTAAGAATTCGGCTATAAAATAAGAGTAGGGTTCTCATTATAAATAATTTATTATTTTCGGCACGCGTCTTACTAAATAATAACTTTATTTATTATTTTTGTGTTTAATTCGTAGAACTCCATTTATTTTTTTAAAATTTAATTAAAATAAAATTTGATAATTTTATTATCAAGCTCTGCAAGTATTTTAGTATGTATTTTTATTACAACTATTTCGGTTTACAAGACCATTTTCATTGTTAATCCACTGAGACGACTTATTTATACGATTTTGACCCCAATGTAATGCTAATTAATAAAGTAAGGAAAATTATTTATTCTCCACTACTTGGTATGCTTACAAAACCTAAAAAATAAAACGCAATTAAATGAGTCGTATCAATAACGTCATTATAAAACAATTACGAAAACCATAAAACTTAGTGGGGGAAACAGATTCTGAACCCCACATAATACCCTCTCAATTAGTGTATCAGCAAATTGGTTTAACCGGTAATAAATCAATATAAACACCTTCAAAAATTGACATTTAAAATTGTATAAATAAGTCGTCTAACAGTGGATTAACCACAGTTTGAAAATGGTCTTGTAATCCGAATTAGCTGTAACAAAAATACACATTAAAATACTTGCAGAGCTTGATAATAAAATTATAAAATTTAATTTTAATTAAATTTAACAACAAAAAAATTGTTCTTTACCCTTTGTTCCAGCAATAATAATAATCTATTTGTGGAGCTTTGTTGAAAAAATATGTGATGAAATTATATAAGTTCGCATTGAATATTGAGCCTACGTATTTTATTAAAAAAATGTGAATTGATTACGCTACCTTATATATTTATTGTTCAATTTGACGCGAAATCACGTAACGTATAGAATGTTTCACGTTTCTCCAGAGATCACATTCACCGTGTTATTTGGGAGTGGGACAGGGGAGAGAAGGAGGTTCATTGATTAGGCCGTGATTTGTAGGCTTCTCCCTAGTTCCTTTTATGGCCTGTTCCTTTTTCAAAAGCATAAAGGCTGTTATTTTTGCGTTAACGTGGTATTTGCGTACAGGACCGCTACTGGTTCTACTGCCGTCCTAACTTAGAAAGTTCTATTATTTAAAAAAAAAAGTGGACTTGGTATCATAAATCTAAGTGATCAGTTCAGGTATAGGGGTTCCATCGAACCCCGAGTTAAGTTAGCCTTTCAGAAACTGGGCGTACTGTATTATACTTTAACAGTACACAACTGATAACCCTGTACAAATCGCAAGTGCGCCCCTCGGTTGAGTTTGGCAGCCATCTCTGGTCTGGAGCCCTAAAGTACCGGGAAAAAACTCTCGACTCTGCAGAAACGGGCGGTTCTTTTGATAGATTATCTTATCTTAACAAACGGATTGCAATCCTTAGAGCACGGACGTCGGGTGGGAATGCTGTCCTTGTTCTACCGGTATTTCAGTGGAAGATGCTCTGAGGAAATAGCGTCATTGATCCCCTCGGCACCGGTGCATAGTCGGAAACACGCCAAACACGCGCCCAACATATGTACAATTGACGTTTGTCACATGAAACAGGTCTGAAATGAAAATGTTATTATTTTTAATCTGTTATTATTTAAGTTATGTGAAAGTGCTGCCCATAATTATATAAGCCAGAAAACTGGCTTTCACAGAACTTGAAAATTAACGTTAAAATTTGATGAATTGTTAAAATTCTGTGAAAAAACTGGCACTGCGTTATTTTCTTAGTCTTTTTAATCAAACTAATATTGATCTTGTATGATTTTAGGTTTTCACGGTCAAAAGTATTTTTGTAATTTATTTTTGGGGTGTTATGCCGTGTTGCGCTACCTCCTTCTTTAGCCAACGTTTCGGATAGCGTTACAGTGTCCATCATCTGCCCTGATGCCTCATCTGCCCTGATGATGGACACTGTAACGCTGTCCGAAACGTTGGCTAAAGAAGGAGGTAGCGCAACACGGCATAACACCCCAAAAATAAATTACAATAATATTGATCTTGTATTCTTTTCATATGAAATTATTCATCGTAATATATTGTTTTACTACACGTACTTCTCAGGTATTTAAAAACAAAATCATTTATTTTTTGTGAAAGATTCAATTTGAATGTTTAGTTATTTGTTAATGGTGTTATAAGACAAGATATGTAAAAGCGCACATAGCTGAAATAATATTATCATTCCACGTATACGTGTAATATATTATAATACAAATAAGATAAAATAAATAAGATCATCTGTTCAAGAGGCCGCCTCTTGTTTGATCCGCCCTTGTGCACAGCAGGCATAACCCGTGAGTACACTGTGCCCCTACCCAACTATACGCTAAAAACGTCTATAGATACGTGTTTCCCCTGCTTTTATTTTAAACATAATTCCGCCAAGAAAATACGTTTCATTCTTAATGAAAAAACTTCCTTGAGTTATGACATTTGGTAGACAACTTTTTAAGTGGGCGTTAAGCATTTTTACTTTATCGTCGGTGAGGTTAATTTGCTCCAAATTCTGTTTGAGAACATAATGTTATAAATAATTTATTCGATTCACAAGTATGAATGAGATATGATTGGAAATATCTAAACATATCACAAGAAGTTTTTCTTTCTAATTGTGTGGGCAGGTGTACTTGGAAATTGTAGGCGAGCAAATCAAAAATATCTAAATACGCGTCCTACTGATTTGTAAAAATAAATCAAATATTTTTGTATGGTATGACTGCTACTCTTCATAGAAAAATCGCAACTGAGGTGGCTTGGGCATGTTCTAAGAATGCCTGATGACCGAATTCCGAGGAAGATACTTAGTGCGATTCCAGAGGGTAGACGTACTGTGGGCCGCCCCAGACGCAGCTGGGCGAGGCAACTCCAGAAGCTGTGTGAGGAGAAGATGGGACTGCCATGGACGGAGGCCGAACAGTCAGCACAAGACAGGGACGTATGGAGGAGCCTTGTCGATGCAATGGGTCCCGACCCGAATAGGATAACGGGATGAAGATGATGATGGTTTATTTACCTACCAACAATAATTTGGGTAACATTGAATAAGGAAGGTAAACTTTCAGGATGACTGGACACGCTTAACACAGAATATTTTTTGGAAAAAACCTTTTGACTCATCTTAATTACTTTAAAAGACTACTGCATTCGGGCGATGGAAAATACTGCTTTCGCCGTACGGGATGACAGCTGACAGCCTTTTACAATCATTTACATGCGCATTCCATGACATATTGTATTGAAATTTTGAATGCAAACAGTTGTATATTATAATAATAATGGTGAGTCAAAAGGTTTTTTCTAAAAAATATTCGTAGTAAGCGTGTCCAGTCACCCCCAAAGTTTCCCACAATGAATTAATATTAATAAAGAAAAAATTCCATCCATCAAATCAAAATCACAGACCCGCATTTCGGCAGTTTTTTTAAAATTTTTATATTTGTAATGTTAACATTGAATATTCTGACAATCTGCTTTTACCATACGGTTTGCCGAGGTCTTAATCTCTACAATACTAATGACGGGTTGTTTCACAAAATTTGAACAATTCATCAAATTGCAAAGGAATATTTAAGCTCTGTGAAAGTCCTACACAAGTTCTTGAAATTATTCAAGTGTTTTGAAAAATCCGACCCATGGTGGTGAAATAATAACTAATAACTAGACATCGGATTTTATGCATTTGGATATGCAAATATGCAAATGTATATTTATATTATATAATATGCAATAGTATATTTGTGGCACGTTCTAGAGTGGAAGATACTCTCAGTATCACCCTGGTGTAAGACAACCATTCAGAATTGAAACGTTGCTTGAAATGGCTTTAGCCGTGTTTGGTGACCAGATCTGAATATCCAGGTACTTCCCACCTTCCTCTTTCCCATCTCCTTCCCCTCCACACTACCTTCAGCCTCACAACATACCCCAATTGGGGATGCCATAGTCTCACTGGCTCCATACGGGGGCAGTTAGGACTCTTGTGCGGTATTCATATAAAAAAAAATCTCCGAACTGGCGCCAAATTTAAAATTTTGTCCAATGACGTCAGTTGACGTAGAGAGGTCGTTTTAGGCGTACAAATCGATGAACTGGGCGACAGACGTCACAAAGTTGCGCTCGAAAATTTGGAAAAATACTTAATTGTATATTGTCACCAAAACTATGCATAATTTTAAGAATATTTCGCTGTTATTGTGCCGTCTTTAATTAAAATATATGAAAATAAAAATTGTTTTTTGATTGATGTTCATTGTGCATATTGTGGGCATTTTGCGGCTTTTTAGTGCATATTTCGGCTTTTTTTAGTGCATATTTGCATGTATATTTGTGCATATAATACGATGTCTACTAATAACTAATAGAACATTCAAGTTTTGAGGACCCATCCTAAACCTAATCTGTAATATTATTTTCAAAACAAATCATGAATAAAAATAATTCTGCCCTTACTGGCTTGGATGGGTTGGATGGCTTCTCAATTTTCAAAATCCATAACTTTTTACGTGCAAAGTAGAATTTTTTAAGGCCTTTTTGCATATTTAGTCACTCTGATACGTTCACCCGCTCTTCCAGCATGTACGTGCACCCGTCTTGCTTTACGACGCACTTAAAAAGTAATATAATCGCGGTAAGTGACAGTGCTGTATATCATGCCTCCAGAATTAGGGCATGTACTTGTAATTATAAATTGGTTTTACCTGACTGATGTGACACGTGCTGGATGGTCTGATGCTTTATGGAATCCCCTTGCACAACCTTGATACTTCAATATTTTGTCCAATGAGATGAAGGGATTTGAAAATGTTTGTGATGATGATAACTGATTTCTTCCCCTGACACTCCTCTCCGACATTTCTCTCAGATATTTATCTTGATGTCGCAAATTTTGTTCTCTAAGGACGGGTTGTTTAAAAAAAATTGATGAGTTCATCAAATATTTGAAGTTAATTTTCACGTTCTGTGTAAGTTCTATCCGAGTTCTGTTATTCTATCATTATAGGCCAGCTGCTTCATAAAACTGAAATCATCACAGAACTTGAATAGAACTTACACAGAACGTGAAAATTAACGTCAAATATTTGACGGATTCGTCAAATTTTTTGAAACAACCCATCCTAAAAGTCTTATTTGGTTTTCTGAAAGTTCTTTGAGATTTATTTAAGCGTAGGAAAAAACTCCTAAAATATTAAACCAAACAAAATAAGATGTTTATTAATGGAGTAAAATTTTCCAAAACTTTATAAAATCAAATTTTATTTAATTTTTTATTTTTGAAAATAGTGTAAAAATAACACATTCATATTTAGAATCAAGGATTTCAAAGGAACGTGATACTTTTGAAGTGTATGACAAAATTATTGTGACACGGAATTAATTTAATTAATTTAAAGAAAATTTTGTAAGGACGTTCGCAGACGACAGCGTTCCGTCTGCGGGCGCTCTTTTTGAAATTTGTATCATTTTTATGATAGTTTTACATTTTCTATAAAACAATTTTTTACGAAATTTTATTTTATTTATTTTAATCAATGATTGAAAATCTTTCTTCTGATGAGTCAAGGTGTAAAACAGCTTTAAAAAAAATCCATTTCAGACTAGAAACACAACTTTACAGACATACCTTCTATTAAATTTAAAAAGATGATTCTATGGTGACGATAAAAATATACTTATCTCATTATTCTTAATACTTAGAATCGAAATTTAGGAGAGATTAAATTGAGTGAATTTAACTCGTGTTTTTGTACGATTAAGCTTTCGTAGTTGCTTCTTAGAATGCCTTCTCAATCTAATAATGGCGCCAGTCGACTCTGAGTTCAAGTCATTTATATTCTTGGCTGTTCATAAATGAACCCTGACTGTAATCCGTGTTCCTAATGCATCATGCTATTAAATCCCCACATTCAGTAAACGCTTCACTTGAAAGGAATGTGCAATATATGAACGTGTACAAATATATTATTTTAAGTGCTTTCACGATCGTTACGTGCAGTGGCGTACCGACCATCTGGGCATCGTGATTAACCACGTAGGGCTTGGACGTTTAAATGCATATATAATTCTCTTTGTGACATATGTCAACAATTTATTTACGCTTGTTGTGCTACTTCATTCTACCATTTTTCTAAAGAAGCTTTCGCTGAACATTACTCGTGTTGAAAAAGTAATAAGTGGTACATGCTGTAACTATCAAACTCCATCCAACGGTTATCCGAGCGTCCTACCGCCATCCTTCATCCAGCTTCGACCATCTCTTGTTTGTGTTTCAGTAAATAATATATGCATGTAATACATGAATTTATTGCCTAATGCACCTCCATGTTCTTCGTAAGTTAGTTCCTCAATGCTGAGGATCGTGTCTCCTACTCCAATTTCCATTGTGGATAAGGCTCCTCCACTCTTCGCCTCCTCTGTGCTGCGTGAAGAGCAGTGACGTACTGAACGCCAGCGATACTTTGTTACTCCAGCACATTGGTGACCTTCCTCCATTGCCAGTGACTATAAGTTTCTCCAAGTTGGAGATCTTCCAGAGTTTTGTGCTTCTGGCCGCAATTTCCATAGAGGACAAGGCGCCTCCGCTCTTTGTTGCGTGGAAACCAAGTACACAGACATACTGGTCACCAGGGTTACTTGTTACTCCAGCGCATTGGTGACATTCTTCCGTTTCTTCTGCTTTCCATGTTGCCATTGACTATAAGTTGGAATCCTTAGTTTGGCGAGCAACGTGTCCGAAGTATCTTGAAATACGTTTTAGCCAGATATTTGAGAGCCTATTGTGGATGCCTAGCTCTTCCAGAGTGGGAACATTTGTGCGTCTGGCGGCCCATGGAATCTTGAGCATTTTTCTCCAACAACAAACACATTTGTTTTCCGTGTTATTATGATTCAAATTAATTGCCAATTTTTTTTTTTAAAGAAAGACAAACATTCCCGTGTTACGAATAACCCAACAATGTTTGAAAATCTCCTACTATCACCACAGAAAGCCGAAAATGTTGCTTGTGTTGTGATGGAGGACTTAGCCAGCTGAGAAATCGAACACGGGACGCCCGGTTGGGACCCAGACGCGATACACACTCAACCACTAATTCGATTCTAATATTTGAGAGCCTATTGTGGATGCCTAGCTCTTCCAGAGTGGACACATTTGTGCGTCCGACTGTCCATTGAATGCTGAGCATTTCTCCAGCAACAAATTTCTATTCGATTTTATTTTATGTATGATTCAAATCAATTTCAAAATTAATTCGATTCTACTAATTATTTGTTGAGAAGAGAGAGGGTAAGTTAAACTTTTGGCGCTGTCTAATTATATATATAGTCATAGTCACTGACAATGGAGGAAGATCACCAATGTAAATATAATATTATCGTATTTACATACATTAGCGTAGCCATGATTTATTATGACGACAGGAGTCGGAGGAAGAGGCAGGGGGAGTTTACAAAGTTTGCCCCGGGCGTGTAGTATGTCACAACGCTACTGTTCAATTGGACGTATGAGTTTTGTGCTGTATGGATTTGACCTGGGCTTTGCACCGCATTAAACGATTCAAGCCCCTGGCTATTTAACGACCATTATTGAATCTGAATCAATAAAAACAAACTCAAGCAAATAAAGCTTTGTTATTGCACTAAGAAAACTTTTATGCAATTTTTATACTGTTGATGGGATCAGTTATATTATTTCACTAGTAGCGTCTCCATCTAGTGACTACTAAACCTTAATTTTTTTAATTGGAGTGTTAATGTATTTACACATCCCAAAGTCATGTAATAATTTTTATCATTCTGTAAATGTTTCAAACATACAAATAATAAATCTGCCTATGATTGAAGTAATGTTGTCTTATTACAAAATTTTTCCATGCTTCTCGAAATAAAAATCATTAACAATTATTTAGATTCTATTTTATAGGTAATTAAGGCCTTAAACTCGAGAGACGCCTGCCCTACAGATTTTTTACAAAAATACTGCTATAAATATAAGAACTGTTTTGTTATCAGATCAGTTTTATATTAGTGATAGACGAACCGGTGGATGCAATCTGTTAGACGTAAGTTGTTATAATAGTTTGTCTAGTCTGTAGTTAGTAGTAAAGCATTGTAGAAATATTTTATAAATTTGTACAGCGTCTTCGAGGTTATTTTTCACAAAAACCCGGGCAACGCCGAATATTTAAAAAAATAAATATAAGCAGTACCTAATTATAATAATAATAATAGACAATATTTTTGAATGTCAAAAGTGCAAATTTCGTCAAGCAGTATCAAAATTCTGCTTTGGGATAGGAAAAGGTGTTCCAGAAATCTGATAAAGAAAGTTACCTTTCTCCAGTTTTGAAGGTCAAGTGAGCAAAATTTCACCAATCTCGGAATAAAACTGTCGATTTGTTAAAAAAAATAAACCTTCTCCCGGACACTCTTCTTTAAACAATAATATATACTAGTGGTTGCCCAATGGTCGAAATTTGACTATAATAAGGAACTCCAGTGAAAAATATTATGGCTTTAAAAAAATATGTTCATGTAGACCAATATACGCTGATTCTGAATATATAAGTTTTATTACATAATATTTAACGTAGAGTTTTTAAAAAATATTAAAAAGTCCATTTTAAAACGCGTCATTAAAACAGAACTATTTTTAAAACGTGTCATTAAAACAGAACTATTGCTGGATTTTGGCGGCGTGACGTCACCGCGCCGCGTCACCTGGGTCAAAGTTGTATAGAAATCAATAGAAATGAAGACGCAAGCCGTTCGGCATTCCTTGTTATTGTTTTTTAGAGAATTGGACATATAATAGTTTTTGTTTTTATTGAAACATTATTTAGGCCTAAATAATTCAGTATCAAAAATAAAGTATCTCTATTAGTCTATCTATATTATTTAAAATATTCAAAAACTTTAACTGTACAATAAACGTATTGCCCAGTAATGTCTATGAAAACACTCCAATGCTGAAATTCAAAATGGCGGGAGTCGAACAGCTGATTCCAGTTCCCTACAAGATTCATACTTCGGTTAGTCATGATGACGTCACACTAGTTTCGGTAGTTTTCGGGGGATCTTGAAAAATTAAAACTTTGACATTTATTTTAACTATTAAAACTAACTATAAAAATAAAAATAAATATGCAGTCATTTAAGTTAGAAGGTCATCATTCATAAAAAAAAATTAAAAAAATTGGACTGGAATTCTCTATTGTAATGTTTTTTTTATTGATTTAATGTATTTTTTATGCATAATTTAAAAAAAATATTAGCATTCTGCACTCCTTCTCTATATAAACTATAAGTGTGCGAAATTTCATACTCCGCCGTCCGCGCAATTTTCGTTAAAAGGGGAACAAAGTTTTACTTCACGTATTAATATACTGATGATGATGATGATAAGAAGTTAAATATTTGACTATGCAATTTTTCATCATAAAAAACGTTTCTGTAAATAAATTATTGTTTCATTTTAGTAATCACCTTAATTTATTTCTCTTTGTTTCTTCAACTGTTTGTACTTGACTTGTCAATTTTGATTTTCTCCGTGACGTTGACTCGGAGTATTATACTATGTTCCTCATAAATTTTCAATTCTTTCTGTCTGAATAATAAACGTCCAGTCAATCACAATTATTATACTGTACTCTCTCGCACGCATTCTACGCCATACTTGTTCATATTGAATATACACCCCGACAAAATATGAGGCCCTGGTATTTCTTATTACACAGTCAAATATATAAAGTCATTTTTATTATTCTTCAAGGTTAAACCTATCCTTTTGAAAATGAATTAATTCCGGAGGTGTCGCTCAAAGCATTTTTTTTCTTTCTTTTCATCGAAATTAAGTATCGAGTTTAATATGCAGAAAATAACTATTTAAAAAAATACCTTAACCCCCTAGCATTCAAGTTGTTTGTACGACTAACAATATATTATTTTTAGCACAAAAACTTCAAACAATGAAGCAAGTTTTAATTGCTTCATGGATCATGTTGGAATTGACATTTTCAACTTTATTTTTTTTTTGTAATAATCTAGAAATTCGTCCGAAAAAGCTGTGCAAACTTACCTTACACTCGCCGTCGCACAGTTAGTAATTTTGAGTATCTAGCGTAACTTTATTATTTTAGTATGTTTTTGGGATAATACAAATTATCATTATATGAAAAAATTGTTAAAAATAATATATTGCGCGATTCAACCTGGTACAGTCGTTTTTAATACTTACAGCAATCTATATATATAAACATTTAGGTTCCGTTGGTTTGCGTTCGCAAATCTCGGAAAGTAATCGATAGATTGACTCAAAATTTTTACAAAACATTGCATTTTAGCAGAAGAGTGTTTCTATATAATGGTAAGCTCTGGCTTATGAAATTTGTATATATCGATCTGTATATCAAAAATCGCCTTGGTGCTGATAAAATTAAAAATTGTTAAAGTAAACCCTGAATAAATCACAAAACTAAAGTTAATTTGACACATTAATATCTATTAAACACAGAAAACGTAAAATTTTGACGGATACATTCGGATACGTTTTTAAAAGTTTCGGTGAATTCTAAACTTAAAGTAAAAATAAGTTTTGAAAAAACGTTACTTCAATGTTTTTTAAATAGTTAAAATCGCCTGATTACATAGATTCCATCATAAAGATTCAGAAAAACACACTAGTTATAGTTGAATTATCACAATGACGTGCACACGTAGACCTGTGGAGAGATTCAAACTCGACAGACATAAAATTACTCGTTCGCGTTTCGAAGTAGTGAGTATTTGCGATGGTGCCATACGTCGTAAGCTGCTAAAATGTTTGTTTTTGTTTTAATTCTAAAAAGATTAGACATTTAGGTACCCAATTAAAATAAAATTGAATCCTTCTTGAGTTTTTTATAGTAAAGTTACGCTAGATACCTCAAATTATTAACTGTGCGTTGTCGAGATTTTCGAGATTCAGATTTTTGCCGTCATTGAGAACAACAGATTTTCCGCAAAACTTCAAACAGTGAAGCTGGTTTTAAATGCTTTATGTGTCATGTTGGGATGGAATATTTAGAACTTTAATTTGTTGTGATAACCTTTAATTTCCAGTCGGAAAAAGCTGTGCAAATTTTCTGTTAAACTCACCATTATCGAGATTTTAATGAGACAAAATTAGATTTTCCGCTTTGTATAGTTATAAATTCAAATCTTCAGGTTTGTTACGCTTTAAGTTGTGGACTTAAGTGACACAAATTCCTTCGTAAGTTCGGTGGAATGTCTCTCACTAAACGCAGGGATGATTTGCAGACTTTTCAGGTATTAACCCACTCGAGCGCACCCCGCTCTCACAGGGTGAATAATTAAATCGTTCCGAGTTGAGTTAGGGCGCTGCAACGGGGCTGCGGAATTTCGTGAAAGTGTTACGGGTTCCCTCAGGGTCGACTGTTGGGTGTTCTTTGTTTTTGTTTTATTTTGTTTTAGACCCTTATCCGCGTCTCTGCTCTTCCCTCGTTCCTTGTGCGGGCCCTCTGGGAAACAACCTATTTGAAATATGAAGGGTCCAGGGATATTACTTTATTATTCATTACCCGCTTTATTCTTGTTCCGTGTTTTTATCAGTTATAAACAAAGACAATCATGTTATGGGATTATCAGATTAAACTTTCTTAAACGATTTTCGGAAAGTATTTCATTGGAATAAGTGCGAAAATATCTAATTTAAAGACATAACGTAGGTGGAAATTGTCACGTTTTTTGTAATTTTCTGTCGTAGTTTATTTTTTTTTCCATGCCATCTGAGAATAAAGTCAACTCAACACCTTCTTGAAAAGTCATTAAAAGCTATGAAAAAATATTTTTAAATTAGCCGATAACCCTAACCTAACACAACCTATTTACCAAATTTTTGAAATATATTTTTTTATCACTCTAAATGACTTATCTGAGATGGTTCTGAGTTGGTTTCATTCCGAGTTGTCCGGTCACCGTTTATTTTTACTTATATTCAATAATAATTATATTCGCATTAGCTAAAATCTGAAAGAGTCTTCATCTGCCTTCAAAAAAGTGTTTTATTTTGAAATACAGCGAATTAATCTCGATTCGAACGTAATGCGAAAATATATTACGTGGAATACGCACTCTGACAGTTACACATATCATGACAGTAGCTTAACTTCAAGTTAACAGATGGTTTCAGGTTTGAAGTCGGGTCCTTAAATTTCAACTGTACAGATACTAGGGTACTAATAATACCAGATGCTTATTTATAGGTATATTTATATTCTAATGCTCTTACACTTGTTTTCCTGTTTATGAATAGTTTAATAATCTTTCACAAAAATAGCTCTTTTAAAATTGGCCAAGTATTCACAATTTGAAACCTATTTTCTATTTTTTGTTGTAGAACAAAAGCTTCCCACTTATCAATTTAATCAAGTATATATATATCTAAATTCATTCTCAACCTGAGTTGATTAACATTTAAGCAACTGATCGACTGAATATAAAAACAAACTAGAAATGCCTTTCCCCTAGATTTGAATAGAAACCAGTGTGGCCACTGACTTCGTACCTTTTGGTTCTATCCCATTTAGAATGCGCTCTGTTTCTCTTACACTTGCCTGAAACCGTATTTCACCATCCCATTCGATGAAATTTCAGACTTTTGGTTTACGATGCTCGCCCACGTCTCATTTCTTAAGATCTGCTTTATTCTATGAACTGATCTTATGTAGATTCTCTAGCGCAATGAAGAAAGGGGTCGCAAAGAGGCGGGATTCGTTTAATACCAGACCGCTGGGGAATTATTATTTTTTGTCGGGAATTCTAAATTACCCATAGCTAATTACGTCTGAGTGGCACCCCATTAAAAGGGTGTTATTTGGACGCCACTGGATTCTTTATTGCCCGCTGCGGGGGGCGAAAGTCAAATTTAAGGGAATTTCGGGTCTTACGAAATTTCCGAGGGTTTCGTGCCGCCGTTGATGAGAAGGGGCCTATTAGCATATACATTTTCATCGTGCATAGCAATCAAGTCGCCAACTTGTTGTATTTGATAAGGATGTGGATTGTACACATAATTACGACCTAAACGCTTTTCGTTTACCACTTTTTTCAAAGCTGAATTTCTATTAAGGATAAACAAACTAATAAATGGGGAAACAGTGAATTAATTCACTGCCAGTCGATGTTAGACTTAAAGCGACGCTTATTCAAATGAGTTGTTTGCTTTTTGTATGTAAAGCCTCTAAATCTGTTTCCAGATTTGCTTAAGACGTATTTAAATTTTACTTTTATGAAAACACCTGCTTTTTTATGTTATAAAAATGAAGAAAATCTCCGTTTCTGGAATCGTTCAGATTTTTATTTCACGGGCGGCAATAATGTATGGTGCTAAAAAACATCGTTATATAAAATTTAATGTCATTTGGAAACACGTGTCGATCCAATCTTCTAATAAATTTTTCCGAATTTGTCTTTTGTGGTTTCTAATATTATCCTTTTGTGCTTCACGACGTGCGTCGAGACTTATTAAAAAGAAAATATTATTTCAACGTTGAGGGGCGATTATTTATCTTAAACTCGTTTAGCTTTTATTTATTTATATGACGGCCTCCGTGGTCCCGAGGTAAGACTCTGGACTCACAATCCGAAGGTCGCGGGTTCGAACCCGGCGTGCGCAAATAAATTTTATTTGATATTTGTGTTATTTCACAATTTATTTATTTAAAATAATATATAGTATATTTGCGGCACGTTCCAGAGTGGAAGATACTCTCAGTATCGCCCTGGTGTAAGACCACCATTCAGAATTGAAACGTTGCTTGAAAATGGCTTTAGCCGTGTTTAGTGACCAGATCTGAATAGCCAGGTACTTCCCCACCTTCCTCTTCCCTATCTCCTTTCCCTCCCCACTACCTTCAGCCTCACAACATACCCCGATTGGGGATGCCATAGTCTCACTGGCTCCAGACGGGAGCAGTTGGGACTCTTGTGCGGTATTAACTATAAAAAAAAAAAAAAAAAAAAATTGTACAACACACTCAGATGTACGTACAAAATACTCCTTTATTTATTTGGAATAGTTCCATCAGGTAGCTCTTTGTATACCGAAGGGCGAATAAAAGCTTTTCAAGACCTCTATTAATCTTTGTGTTATTTCTAAGGATTTGGTATTACGTAGGCACGTGGTGGCAAATGGCTTTTCGTATTATTCGCGTTTGTTTTATAACCGAGTTATTATTATTCCAGAAACGTTTTTGGTTTTTAATGAAAATTCCTTAACATCGATGGTTAGATAGATGTTCTAGAAATTTTAGAAAACCTTAATGGAAAACCGTGAAGAGCTCTATTTGAAAATGATTTATTAAGGTAGATCAGTCGCAATATGTTTTTTTCATACTTTCTCATGATATGAAATAATAAGAAATGGAGGATGTACTGAATATCCTGTGTTCAATTTAATATTGAAGTTTATAAAACTATTTAATTTTTTTTGGAGTTGGTATTATTATCTTATTCAGTGATTAAATATTACAAAGAGATTTATAAGCTTCATCAAATTAATTCATTCTAGACCAATAGACAAAATATTTCCCATTTAAAACCTCCATTTAAAACTAAAAATTATCGAAAATAAACATGAATTCCAAATTATATTGAAAAATTTCCTAAAACTACTGTAAGAGTTCATTTTTATTATTAATATTTCATTTAAATCTTGAATTCTATTTATTGATATATCTTGAGTTTTTCTTACATATCTTTTGTTATTAGTTGCAATATCATTATTTACTTACTCAAATGGTTATATATATTTGAGCATGAATTCCCTCACCGAACCCAAGAGCCTTGTTGTCTTTATGGCGAGGAAAGGCTTTTATTATATTCGTTTTACAACTCTGCTTAACATGTAAAAAATGTATACTTAATGTTAAAACATACAAATATTAAATTAAAATTAAAAAAAACATGGGTACATTTATCCAGACACCCACCCACTTCCCACCTTCCTCTTTCCCATCTCCTTCTCCTCCCCACTACCTTCAGCCTTACAACATACCCCAATTGGGGATGCCATAGTCTCACTGGCTCCAGACGGGAGCAGTTGGGACTCTTGTGCGGTATTCATATAAAAAAAGACACCAACCAATCGAGGTTATACAAAAATTTTCGGGTTGAACTTTGCAATCAAACCAAAAAGTTGCCAGATATTAATAATTGAAGACAATGTTAGTAATCTAAAAAATAGAAGTGTGAGATTGATAAAAACGTAGGAATGTAATTAGATTGTAATAGGTCAATTGGTAGAGATGCCAGTCCCGGTGAGACGAGAGGATCTGGTTTCGAGTTTCCATTGCCTTTTTGAAGTGAAAATTTCTTTAGCACCATTGTGATTTGAAATTCGATGACACGGAAACGAGCGATACTAAAAAGAGACAAACACGTATGTCTATGGGATTTAGCCTGCGAGAGAATGAGAATTAGTGGAGATCCGCAAAGAATGTAAGTCTGATGTAAGCATAATGAGAAAGATTAAGAAAGGGACCCTCAGATGGTTTGGGTATGTAGAGCGAATGAACGAAGAAAGTAGGGTAAGAAGAATATATGACGCAAATGTGAAAGTAGAAGAAGTCGGGGACGCACGAGGAAGACATGAGCCGGGTCATGTCAAAAGTCAGAATAATAGAAGAGTATGTATGAGACGATGTATGAATGTGAGTGAGGCAAAGTGTGTGAGCCATGACGGAGTTGTTTGGCGGTCCGTCCTTTCTGCCTACCCCTGAGGGATACGGCGTGATGGTTAGTTAGTTAGTTTTAGATAATGAGAAAGTATAATCGGTCTCCTCTTTTTGCGGTGCTTCGTAGCCTATGTGGTGCTTCGTAGCCTCCTCACTCTTAACTGATTTAGTTTTCTGAAGGTTTCACTTCTACCGCGTGTGAATTGCAAACTCTGTTTTTATTTTCTGTATCTCTTTCAAATTTTCAATAAAAATTGTTGTATTTATTATCTCTTCAAGATACATATTATAATAATTATATTAGATATGATTTGAGATTTTCACGGCCCAAAGTATTGTCAGGATTTCTTTTTGGGGTATTATGTCGTGTTGCGCTACCTCCTTTAGCCAACGTTTCTAGTACGTACAGTATCTAGACAGAACGGACCACCCCCAAAAGAAGGTATTGCAACACGGCGTTTTGCCACAAAAATAAATCTTGATAAAATAATGTATTATGATATTTTTAGATTAAAACAAACAAATACACTCACAGCCTCACCAATAAACCTATTAAAAATTTTACACAACAGATAAACAACTATAATGTATCGTAAATGGTTGTTGATCATTTGCGTAACTTTTAAAACACTTTTATTAGTAAGGTGATAAATTCATAAGTTAGATTTTTTTTTGCTTTTAACGGAAGATATCTTTCCACGTGTTTGGAGGTGAGTGTAGAAATGAAAAATTCATGAAGAAATCATACCAGAGGTCGAAGACCCGACCCGCAGGTAAACCTTAGAGAGAAGAAAGCTTTTCGATAAAAAAATATTCAGAGGGTTTATTTTTATTTCATATACTAAACCGAACACACAAAAAGAAATTCAAAATTGAATATCGTTAAATGTAAGCATATTGATATGCGGAGGATGCTAGTAAAGATCTAAGCAGAATAGGTTGCCAAAATGGCGTCCTCGTGGAGGAGTTGTACAACAGAGTACAAATAATGAAAAAGTTTAATTCCTTTATATATATTTTTTTTTCATGTTCTCCGTAAAACGGTTATACACCAATATATAATTGAGAAGATTACAAATCTGACGTACGTACAAGGATAAAAAGTATTTATTTTGTGATGTATTGTATATCTATACTTAATATTATAAATGCGAAAGTGCGTGTGTTTGTTAGTTACGCTTTCACGCCTAAACCACTAAACCGATTTTAAAAATTCTTTCACCAATAGAAATGTACATTATTGCGAGTAATTGAGGCTGTATATAATGGTAAGCTCTGGCGTTATGAAATTATAAATACTAATCTATTATATTTATTATACGTTTATTGTCCCTTACAAAAGCGAGTTATTGATAATGTCAGACAAAAAGCAAAACAAATCGTTGTCTTGGTAACTATGTCGATATATTTGCGGGAAATTTTATTTCAGGCGTTGTAGTTAATATCTATCTATCTATATAAATAAAAATGAATCTCCGAAATGACTTTCGAACGACTGCACCAAATTGGATAACTCTTTTTTTACTACTGGTGAGCTCTGGCATTATGAAATTTGTATAAAAAAATTGCCATAGGTGGCACGCGAGCTGTTTGAAAACTGAATGTACCGGGAATGAATGTCCAATCCAATCAAGTTGCGCTCTATGAATCACATTTTGTTTTGCTGGATTGTTTTTAAGCTTCAAAACATTTAACCTGACTTTCGTAAAAATGAAAATCTTTCTATTTGGACAGTCCTTAAAAATTGATAAACGCAGTCCGTGGTAAATACTTTAAAAAAATAAAAACGTCCGTGAATTTTGGCGTGTCGGTAAGTAATAGTTTTCCGTTGAATCGTGCTTTCGCAATCGACTTAAAATAATTAATACATATCATACAAATATTACAAAGATTTTTTCATCTCGTGGCGAAAACACAAAGAAATATTTTTGATATTTGGGCGTCGTAAAAATTCTGTCTTATTTTCCGCGAGTTTTTGTTACAAATTCAAATTTAACTTGTTGGAAAGTAAAGTTTGAAGTCAGGCAGTAGAAGTAGAGGCAGCAGCCCTCGGGGCCTGTTCTCAAATTCTTTGGCAGAAACGCGAAAAAAATTCGACTTGATTTCGCATTGTTTACGGCGCAGCGAATATCAAGCAAATTTCTTAAATATGGACCATTTTATTTACACGGGACAGATAACACGCCGTCTTTGTGGAATTTACTCTTATTAAAAATACCTTTTTCTTTGTAATTGAATCGTTGCTTTTATAAATTTGCTTTTTAAGTTTTTTTATTTATTTATTTTAAACACTTTACAAAATGTATGACAAAAAGTCCCGATGAACTGCTTTTAAGGGGTTCTTTACATTTAAAAATCTTATTATAATGAGTTAAAAGTTACATTTTTACAATTTTATAAAATAAACATTAAAAATTTTACAGAAGTATAGAAAAAAGAAAAATCATGAAAACATAACTTTAGCGGGTTACTTCCTCCCTCTCTATTAAAATCGATTTACCATGCTATGATTCACTCACATCTAATATATCTCGCCGGAATTTGGGGATTTGCTACAAAAAAAATGATTTCAGAAGTCCAAGTCGTTCAAAATAGAGCCCTGCGAAATATTTTCAGTCTACCTTGGGACACACATGTCAAAGATATCTACAGAAACACCCAAATACTTCCTTTTAATACCATTCCCACTTTTGAAATAACTAAAACTATATTACAAGTAATTCAACACTCGGCACATTCCAACACTACACTCTATTACAATTGCGACGTACACCAACACAACACAAGAAATCGCAACAAACTTCTTATATCAAAAATCAAATCAACAAAATATGGACTAAGATCCCTAGAATACATAGCTCACACAAAATATAATCAACTACCCAACGAGATCAAACGTGCAAGTCAATGTAAAAAGACCCAAACTAACATGCTCAAACTTCATCTTATTAATGACTATCTGAAATAATAATGTTGTGTATGTCCCCATCATATGTCCATTTAATACATACAGCTATATGTTTCATGTAATGCGTATCATTCCCGCAATGAGTTTATTAACTCCTGGGAGTACAATGCTTTATATAATATACTATATTCTGTATTGTATACTTTTGATAAATAAATAAATAAATAAAATAAATAAATAACAATTTTAAAGTCTTTAGAATAATATGTCATTGTAAGCTAACACAAATTAATTCTTTCAGTAAGCCAAGTCTTCAGTAAAATCATCAATCGTTTGTTTTGGGCACAGTTTTTAATTTTAGCAGGTAACGTATTCAAACAACTAGGAATCATTAATTTAACGTTCTTTGTCCATATTTATTTGTATGCTTTAGGTACAATTAGTCCTTCAGTTAAAGCGAGTGTTATGGTTGTGTTCCAGCCTGTTTTTATATAAAGGGTTATTTATGTGCTGAAATATAATTTTGTACCACAGAATTGCTCTCACTGAAAGAATTTTGAGACTGATAAAAGTATGGAATATTATGCCTTTCTTTGTATAATTCTTTTTATGAACTATGTGAACTTATCACAAGGAAGATATTAATTCTCGCTATTGCGAAACTGTATCTCTGTAATCCGTTGTCGTGACATAATATGTGTTTTTTTTACCAAAATTTTAAAATGCAAAAACTTTTATTGTGTATTTTAAATTTTCATTCCAAGATCATAAAAATGTTACGGCCCGACAGCTTTTTATAACAAAATTTAACGGAAGCCACTGTTTTTTAGCATACCAATGAATGCACTTGATGTTTTAAATAGTGAATGCATGGTTACTTTTGGACAGTTCCCGAAAAAGCTTGACATCAATTGGGGCCGCCAGAAAAACTGTTTTAAAAATATGATCTCTATCGGGTTTTCGTTGAAATATTTACAGGGTTTTGAGGCAGTGTTTTTAATGCAATAAAATGTAATGCGCGGTACTTCGTTTATTTTTGTTTTCATTTGGGACATTTTGGAGAATATAATTGCTCTTTTTAAATAATTTAAGGCGGTATAATGTCCTAATATTGGGGGTTTATTCAAGGCTCACATTTTAGTATAATAACTTTTTTTTTCAAACCGCGACCCGGGGACGTCAGTTATTTGTAATTAAGATTAATAAAAATAATACCTTACCATGAATAAATTTTACGTACAACAATTTTAAAACTTTATAACCAGTTTTTAAACTATAAAGTTAGCGGTGAGCACCAGATTTTATTTTTCTAGACGATGAATTAATAACTTTAGACACATTCGGAGGGATTCGTTTAAACACATCTTAAATATTACACGTTCTTCAGGGATTCGTTTAGACACATCTTAAATATTACACGTTCTTCAGAATTAATTAAAATGAACCTGGCGGAAAGGTCGAATCTCCAGGCCTGCCAAGGCGAATTCGACCGTACGTCCGTCCAATATGCCATGCCACGGTCGTATATTTGTTTACACGCTTTCTTCACTTACGTCGTTAAGATTACCACATTATTTTTCTTCTTCTTCTGTTTGATAGGGCAAACTCGACAGTAGGTCCGTTCAATACACAGTTAGCGTGTCGCAATTTGTATACACGGCTTCTTACGTCATTAAGATTCTGAATATATTTTAGGGTATTGTGTTGTCTTAAGTCCTAAATCTATAACTGGAAAATTAATTGTCAGTGAAAAGTTACAGCTTCCTTTCATAATATATATGTATCAATTGTTGATTTTGTTAAATGATCGTTAAATAAAAACATGTGATTATTAGTTTGAATGATTTACTTACATTGTAAATTTTACAAAGTAATCCAAGTAAAGTATGGCGGGCCAGATGTGCCTATGTGCTCGCAGGCCGGTGTTTGGAGACCCCTGCATCAACACATGCATCAATAGATACTGTTTTTGTTGAATTGTGTAGAAACTTTTAGCCACTTTAGGAATTGGTAATTAATTCTCTGTTGACAAATTCGGCTTAAAGTTTCAAAAGCTTAGCCTCGGAAAGCAAGATTATTAGAAATTTTCATTAAACAAATAGTAAAATTTTCATAAGACATTTTCGAGAATTTTTAAAAGAAAATTTCGAGTTCCATTCTAGATTTGGTAGAACTAAAAGAACAGGTTGCAGCTACGAGTATATCTAATAGAAAACGTAGACAAAGATATGCGTCTGTCATTCCAGGCTCCCGAAAGATAACAGAAATGAAACAGATAATGACAATGTTGAGTCGTGTTGCGTTTCCTTTGTATTCTTTTGCCAAAGTTTCAAATAGCTTTCCAACATCCATTATCAGAGCAGATTTCGATGCCAAACCAAGCCAGAATTATTACGGTTGCTCTAAGTGACTTTTTGAAGTGAAAACTTCTTTAGCACCGTTGTGATTTGAAATTCGATTAAATGGAAACGAGCGATACTAAAAAGAGACAAACTCACATAGGATACATCTATAGGATTTGGCTGCGAGATAGCAACAAAATATTTATTTATATCACGGGTACTCGCTTCCAATATAATACGATAAATCCACGGTCCCACGAAAGTCTCCTTTGATGTAGTGGTATAAAGCTCCCGACGAACCTCAGCGGCCAGACATTCAGCAGACCAACGATCGAATCTTACGAAATCAAAATAAAAAAAAAAAAAATTTTTTTTAATCAATATCCAATCTTCAAACCACTCCAAAATGAACCGTCAAAAGAAAAGAAATTAAAGCGACATCTAGCAACTCCGAAGAAGAAAACACAAATACTAATAAGATGACCAAAAGTATACAAAAAGGTGCACTGGAATTCGACGACAAAAATATGGAAAAATCATCCGTGCGTCTGGTCCATTTATGTACTGTTCATTAAACTCTCATTGAATTTTGTGTTCTTGTGTAAAAATAATTTTCTTTTTGTTTTCTTTTAATTTTTCTTAAATTTCTTTTCTTTTCTTTTATTTGTGTAATGTTGTCCTTCCCGAAATGAGTTTTATTAAACTCATTGGGAGTAATATATTATAAATGTTATGTAATATATTATCACTAATAAATAAATAAATAAATAAAAAATCCTTCACATTGATAAAAAAAGTGGTTTGAAGTTTCCCCACTCTTGTCTACTTTAGTTTTCTGAAGGTTTCACGTCTACCGCGTGTGAGTTGCACACTCTGATATTTTTGCTTATTTAAATTTCATACTTAGATTAAAGTGTGTGATGTCAATCTTGCTTCTCCCATTCCATTCATTATAAATTCTATTAAAATGCATACGCGCTGTGATGAGAACAATTTACCCGTGTGATTTATTTAGTATGTACGATAATATGCCATTTACGTGTTTCATAAACGTTGTATGAATAATTTGGGACATTTCGATGTTAATGTGGGCTTTGTGAAATTGAAAAATTAGTATGGCGGTTTTTGTTGGCATTATAATAAATATATTATGGACGATAAATATTTTATGACTCGGTCAATTATGTAAACTTCGTTCGCATGTTTATACGAAATCAAAAATACATATTTGCCAGCACAATTTGCGCTTGGTTTGCTTTAAATTTATTGTGTTTTTATCAATATTGTAATCAATTCAACGCCTCTATGTTGCGAAATTCACTGACAAATGTAACGTGACCGTGACGTATGCTCACATTAAATTCCTTTAGAAAACTACCTACTCTGAAAAGTCCTGAAGATCCATTTAATTATTAATTTTCAACGCCCTGATGGGCTTTTATATGATAAGTGATACAGAGATAAGGAGACCACACTATGGAATTGTATTCCAGCAAGCTGCGTACTAGTGACAAATAAACGATTTTTATAACTTCCAACGAACCAAAGTCTTAATTGTTCTGAATATAAAACCTAGTGTCTTCATGCCTTGGTTGGTTATTTGTTGAATGTGGAAATGTTGTTATAATATAGTAGTGGTAATACCTTACGATTTCTTTATTCACTTTATAATACGATCAGTGGCTGAGTTTAAACCATGTTTGGCTCCCAAACAGGTGTCGTGAGTTCACTTTCTCTGCTGGCGAAGTCCTCCAGCACGACACAAGCAACATTATCCAAATATAGTAGTGGTAATACTTTACGATTTCTTTATTCACTTTATAATACGATCAGTGGCTGAGTTTAAACCATGTTTGGCTCCCAAACAGGTGTCGTGAGTTCAATTTCTCTGCTGGCGAAGTCCTCCAGCACGACACAAGCAACATTATCCTCCATTTCTGTGAACTTTGATGGTAGTAGGAGATTTTCACATATTGTCTCTAAAAACAATTTATATCGAATTTATCTATACGTAAATAATGTTGTTTTGCAGTTGAAAACCCCGTTTTGTAAAAGATATCAAACCACCAACTCTAGTTATACATTGTAATAATTAAAATTATAATAATAATATTTGGATGATTTGTGTAACGTCGTTTTAGTGAAAAATCACCTCAAGGACGCTGTACAAATTTATGTAAACTATGCACATTCTTCCGAGTTGAAATTTCGTTTTCCCAAACAATCATTACAGAACGTATTTTATTTTAATATTTTTTTTACGTTATATACAGTTTATTGTCTTTTTTCGACTACCATACTAGGCTAATGCCCAAGTGTTATCGTAGTCAAGCATGAAATATTGTTTATAGAAACTAAAAAATGCTTTTCCATAGAAGCAGATAATAAGCATAAGTACTAAATACAAATATAAAAATTAAAAGTAAGGTGAAAAATAAAGAAAAACAAAAATATTTTCAAGAAAAATAGAAATAAAAATGGAAATAAAAATTTAAAAATAAATTTTATAAAATATACTATGATAAAACTATACTAACAGACAGATCGATTCGTCATAATAGACCCGATATAGTTTTACATGACAAAATTTAAAAAAAATAACTTATATCATTGATGTCGCTATTCCAAATTCCTGTAATATTCAAAAATCTGTTTCTGAAAAAAATAGAAAATATACAGATTTAGGAAATGAGATTAAAAGAATTTGGCATTCTCGGACTATAAAAATATTACCATTTGTTATTTCGGCTACTGGCATTATACCTAGCTCTCTAATTAAAAATTTAGGCTTATTAGATTTATCAAAGAATCTTTATATAAAGATGCAAAAATCAGTCATATTAAACACATGTGGGATTACGAAAGATTTTTTAAATATCTATATTGAGGGATCAGTAGGATTTATCGGTTCAGTTAGGAGTTCTATTGAGCCGAACCCTCTGATATGAAAATATCTGGAGTCGGTGAAGTATTTTCCCATATGGTCTCTGGTAGGTTGACGTGTTGTACTTGTATAGTTTTGAATTTATTATACTTATACAATGCAATTGCATCGCGTGGATTGACTAGATGATCATTTGTGGAAAAGTGTGTGGAAGGGTTAAATTTTTCCTGTGGGGAAGATCTAACCCGGACATAAAGTCTAGAGAATAAATAAATAAATAATTAAAATTTAGTGTTAAGAACTCGTGTATTATTTGAAGTAAGCTCGTCGTCTTTCAAATATCCAATGTTGTACACGTGCTGTAAAAATGGATTTAGAATTTCTTGACTTTATGTCGGTACTCAATGCATTATATATTTTAGGAGCGATGATCCAGAATTGTCGTATTATATAATTATTATTAAAATATATACCAGGATCAAATAATAGAATTTCCAAAAACGTGTGTTCTCAATTAGGTTATGTCCTCTGCATGCATACTGTATCTAAATTTCTCTAATGAACAATAAATAGACCTCCAGGTAAGAATGGTCCTGTATATTTTCTACATTCGCAGCTTCACGTTTATTGTACTTTTAGTTTTGTATTTGTGATCGACGAACCGGTGGATGCAATCTGTTAGCCATAAGATGCTTAAATACTTGTAGTACTTGATAATAACATTAATTAAATTCAATTTTGAACAAATTAAATGGAGTTCTACGAATTAAACACAAAAACAATTAATATGTTATAATAGTTTGTCTTGTCTGGTCTGGTCAGTACAGTAAGATAGAGCATTGTAGAAATATTTCGCAAATTTGTGCAGTCCTTTGAGGTGATTCTTAATAAATACGGCGCTATGTAAATTACCCAAATATATATTTTTTGTTATTATTAAACATTCATTATTGTAAAATTTTGTAGGAAAGTTATTTTTCAATTTATTTTTCTTAATAATATTTTCGTCATATTAAATTTATCATTGAATATCACGACACTCGATACATTCTGGCATATTCTTTGTATTATTCTATGACGGCCTCCGTGGTCGAGGGGCAAGGCTCTTGACTCCAAACCAAAGATTGCGGGATCGAATCCCGGCGTGCGCAAATAAATTTTATTTGATTAATTTGTGATATTTCACAATTGTTATTGTTGTTGTTATACGCCCATATGGGCTTTTACGTAGATTATAAAATAATATTTAAGATATCGAGGATTATACATACATAGAATTTAAATCAAAAGTTATAAAAATGAAAACATTTTAAAAATATACAGGTAGTTTTTGAAGAATATAGCGTAAAACCGTGAAATATTTGAAACAATATAACATTTGACAATAACATAGAATAAAATACAATATAAAACATTACATTCAAACAATTAATTCATTTTTTTTTTTTTTTTTTAAATGAGCTCCACACAGGAGGCCCTGAGGAAAATTATTTCCCTCAGGGCCTATGTCATCTTTGGAGATGCTGTGTGGAGGGTTTATTCAAGGAAAGGAAGGGGAGGAGAGTTCTGGGAAGGAAAAGGGTTTATGGGTGGGTAGGAATCTGGGGTTCAGTGTGTCTTGGTCATCGGCCTCCAAGACCTAGACAAACCTCATCCCATGAACCCGGGCACCCCTGCTAAATCACCAAACGTAGCGAACCACTTGGGGTGACCTATGGCAGAGGTGTTGGTTATCCAATAAAGGTTCCCGGGGCGGCGGTACCAATTCCCGCCTACCAATTTAAAAAATAATTTATAGTAGATATATTTGCGGCACGTTCCAGAGTTGAAGATACTCTTAGTATCACCCTGGTGTAAAACCACGCTGCTTGAAATGGCTTTAGTCATGTTTGGTGACCAGAATGGCCAGGTACTTCCCCATTTTTGTCTTCCCATCTCCTTCCCCTCCCCACTGCCTTCAGCCTCAAAACATACCCCAATTGAAGATGCCATAGTCTCACTGGCTCCAGAGGGGAGCAGCTGGGGCTCTTGTGAGGAATTTACCAAAAAAAAATTGTTTGAATCTTATTACATTAAACGTGAGACCACGCAGGTCGCCTGCCCTCGCATTCTCCTTTAAACGAATTGAACAATTTGCTGTTCCGGTACGATAACCCTTCACGGCTAAGTGCATTTCCCGTATTAATGCGAATCTTGCTTGGGATTCTGTACCACTGGAGTGCGGAGCACATAATACGACGCACTCTTCATAAAACCGCAATGAAACCAGGAGAAGGTTTGTTCCTTAATCGGCCCCGTTTTGAAGGCCCTTATTCAGGCCATATTGTGTAAGGCCTGATGTTGAAGGAGATATTGTTGTAATTGCTTTTTTACCCGTTGACGATATCACATAATATATTTGTGCTGAAAATCAAAAAGAAAATATGTAATCCATTTAATAATTTTACGACTGATGTTTTGTATCTTCGTGATTTTTTTAATTTTGAAATAAAAAAAAATAATATTTAACAAACCAAGTTTCGAGGGCTTTAAGTTAAAGGCATGTTATGTAAAAATTACCTGCTAAAAATCAGTCATATTAAATACACGCAGGGCAAAAATCGGTCATGTTAAACACATGTAGGATTACGAAAGATTTTTTAAATTTTTATATTGAGGGATCAGTATGATTTATCGGTCCAGTTGGGAGTTCTATCGAGCCGAACCCTCATATGAAAATATTTGGAGTCGGTGAATTATTTTCCCATTTTGCCTCTGGTAGGTTGACATGTTGTTCTTGTATTGTTTTGTATTTATTATACTTATATAGTGCATTTGCATAGCGTGGATTGACTAGATGATCATTTGTGGAAAAGTGTGTGGAAGGATTAAGTTTTTCCTGTGGGGACGAGTTAACCCGGATATAAAGTCAAATGAACAATTGTACATAATACATATTCTATTATACATATCCAATTAACGCTAGATGAATTCTGGAATACAGAATTCAAAAAACCTGTAAACCACAACTACCCTACTAGGCATAGAGAAGCACAAATGTTTATTGTCAATAAATCTCAAAATGTATACGGAGACAGAACAAAAAGTCATAAAATTCCGGAAATATTTAACGCATTACCTGAAAATATCAAAAATGAGACATCTCATTCAAAAATCAAAACAAAAGTTAAATTTTTCTACCTCCGAAGAACATGAAATCAAATAAAATAGTTCCTATCTATTTTTTTTCTCACCGTATGTTTGTACTGTGTAAAATATTTTTACTACAACGCAATTCATAAACATTAAAACATTATAATAATTAGTTTGTCGTAATAATTAGTATTTTAATATTAAGTATTATATTTAGTATATACTATGTAAAACTGAAAAGTATACTGTATTAAATAATTAGAAAAAAATGAGAGATTTCTTACAATCAAACTGATTGATCAGTTTCGTAAGATTTGTAAAATAAAATATTGTAAAATTAAAACTGAATAAACATATTTAAAACAAAAAAAAATTACATATTTTTTATCCCAAAAATAAACGGGAACAGGAACGCCGATAAATCTGTCGGGCGCGTCTTGTTCCTCCTTGCT
This sequence comes from Glyphotaelius pellucidus, assembly GCA_936435175.1. Taxonomy (NCBI): domain Eukaryota; kingdom Metazoa; phylum Arthropoda; class Insecta; order Trichoptera; family Limnephilidae; genus Glyphotaelius; species Glyphotaelius pellucidus. The sequence goes on from OW386551.1 coordinate 25,497,319, forward strand.
AATATTTTTCTAATTACATATTTGTATAAAGCATTAACTTTGCGGCTCAATTTACAATAAAACATTTAAATTTGTTATAAACACTATAGTTAAATTAAAGTGGCCTATAACAAATTTATATGTTTTTATTGTATTTTGCTAATTCGTTAGACGTACTCAATTATAAGTTCACATCTACTTCACTTCTAGGTGTTATATTCAGTACGTGGCGCAAAAAAGTGTTCTTGGTAAAAAATTCGAGTGCAGTACACGCGGTAGAAGCGAAACTTTACCAACACAAATTCAAAATTAGTAAAATACTTTGTTTTTACCACTTTTATTGTTTACAAAACCAACATATTTCGTGAGCTATGCTCATGAAATATGTTCTTCCGGGTTTACTGACTAATTATAAATAATAAATAAAGACAATGGTCATAGACATAGACAACATAATTATAAATTGTAGACATAGTCAATGGAAAGGGGTGAATGGGTAGAGGGAAGAGGGGCAATAGGGAACAATTTACAGGTTTAATATTGGGTCATTTAAAAACAATTTTTGGTTATTAAAAATATTCAAATTCGGATTCACGCTCTTTCTGATCTCATATTTCTAATGTATCCAACTGAATGCCATTAAAATTACAATGTAACAATTCAATTCCACTATTGAAGTCAAAAGTTTGACTAGCAAAAATTGTCTTTTCCGTTTCATCCGAAATCCAAATCACAGCCGTGCTATAAAAGTTTCACTTAAAAAATGCTACAGATTTATGTTAAGTGATTTTTACCATTTTTTTAGGAGACCGCAGAATTTCATTTGGGTCTCAAAAGTTTAATAATATTTTTTTTTTCTTGGACACTTTTTTAAACCAATACATCAATGTGGGGTTGTGACCCGTTCCCACACATTTTATATCGCACGCTTCATTTCATGTAAATATAAACCGACAGTATTATTCATTGTTTCAAAAAGCGTTGAGTCACAGTCGAGTAACCGTCAGACGCGTGGAGGGTTAGGGTAACCCAAGAAGCCTTGGTGCCCTCTGCTAGCCCCTGTTATTGTGGCAGAAATTTATTGATGTGCCGCCGGCGGTAAATGATTCATGAAAACATTACCTTAGTTCAACTACTTTCAACATAATATATTTCTGTTAGTTATTAGTTTTGATATGAACGTGTTTTTTCTTGTTTTTCTATTTAATTATGTGAATACCTCATAAGAGTCTCAGCTGCTCTCGTCTGGAGCCAGCGAGACTATGGCATTTCCATTTTTGTTAGTTGTGAGGCTAAATGTATTGGGGAAGGGAAGGAGATGGGTAAGATGAAGGTGGGGAAGTACCTGGCTATTCGGATCTGTTCACGAAACATGGTTAAAGCCATTTCAGGCAACGTTTCAATTATGAATGGTGGTCTTACACCAAGGCGATACTGAGAGTATCTTCCACTCTGCAATATGCCACAAATATACTATATATTATTTTAAATGAATTATTTGTGAAATAACACTAATCAATCACATAAAATTTATTTGCGCACGCCGGGATTCGAACCCTCGACCTTTGGATTGTGAGCCAAGAACCTTTCCCCTCGACCAAGAAGGCCGTCAATTGGAGATTTCAAAGTTCCGAAGCTTGGAATTGACTTTGCGAGATGAATTACAAGCAGATGACTTGAAATTCAGACATAAAAATACTGTATTTGAAATTCAGACATAAAAATACTGCTTCAAATATCTTAAGTCTACTAACTAGTTTTTAGACCAAATTTTCGATAGCAAGCACAATTTTATTGAGGAAAAATCACTTTTAATTAATTTAGTACACAAACTTCCCCCCCAGGAACTTGCTAGCGGTCGCTAGAGATTTTGAATGAATTGACAATAGAGTCTTTCTATCTTTCGTAAAGAAAATATCATTGAAGAAGAAGATAATACTAATAAATCTAAACGAAACATAAAACAGAACAACACACGGATAAATATAAAGGTAACGGTCGAAAACGGGCTCGAATCCAGGATCTCTTGTCTTACCGGGCCACAGCGCCTTAACCAACTCGGCCATTGGAACCTAATTTTGTTCCGGAATTTTTGTCGAACTCAAATTTAGAATTAACAATAATATCCTTAACAAATTTCCCATATATTTTTGGCAGCTAACTTTTTGAATGATTATAATGCTCTTTAACGAATTTCTACGTAACCTAGATTGTGTCCCGGATGAAGGTGCCTGTAAATGTTATAATATATGTTTTTTATTAGAATTTTTGAATGTTGATGTTTTTCTCACTAAGTTCAGTGACAAATAATGTGTTTTATAATCAGGATTTTTTTAAAATTCATTAAGGTTTAGTGTCTTCCTACCGCATTTAGGGGAGTATAAATTTTTGTCCAGAGCACAGACAAGAGTAATGAAAAATAGACCTAAGTTGTCCAGTCATTTTCAAACCTGAAGAATCGCAATCAAGAGAGATATGAAAATGAAAGCCTTCAGTTATTTCGGTCATAAAAATACCAATGAGTTGAAATAATCGTAAAGCCCTCACCATTCCTTGGCATATTTCTCTCATAAAACATTATCACTGTTATTTGTTTGTTGCCGGTGACAGAGTTATGTGTTGTGTTGCGTTCCCAGAGATGAACTGGGTAGGTTGGATGACTGGAATTCGTCGCGCATTTCGAAACGTCCAATCGCACCGAAATTCTAAAAATTATAAAAAAGTTTAAATCCCATATTGAGCTTTTGATCTTATGAAATGAACGTGAATGGTAGAAGTACGTATGTATGCATGTTAATAAAGCTAGGAGTCTGTAACTAGATAGGGTTGTGCATACAGGGCGGAATATCCATTCTACCCACCTCTTCGTGCATATAATGTCGATGTTTCATTTCAAAACAGAACCATATCCAAATGGTGACTCAATAATTGATTCCTCCACAGCTGCCCCCCCAATTGTAACTATTATAAAATTATATATTTTCTTTATTATTTATCAATTTCAAATCTAAAATCGTTCAATAAAACCACAAATTAATAAAGTAAACCATACATTCAAAAACACCAACAATAATTTGGTATGGATATCAAAGGAATTTATTTACATCGATTCGATTTGTGTCGATTTGTTTATACTTGCTGTTATATGCAGTATGACAAGTACTTTAATCCTTGGTGTATCTGAATGAAAATATGTTTTATACTTTTGCTATCGGTGGCATATTCGCACATCCCTTCGGGGACACATCAGTTATATTTTGTATAAGTATTTACCTATTTTCCCCAAATCGACTGCAAATCATATATTAGTAAGCCAGGGGCCAACTGATAGGGGATTTACTGTCACGAAATCCATCCAAATAGTTATTTACGTATGGATAAAATAAAATGTAGATCTTAGCGGGACAAACCCTATATTGAGGTGATTTTTCACAAAAACGGCGCTCTATAAATTGTCCAATTATTATTATTATTATTATTATTAGAAATAACTACAAAAGTCATTTTTTCTGTACAATGTTGTACTGTGAATATTATTATTTATTATGCACGTATATCATTTAGTAACGCCTACAGAAGTTAAAGAAAATTAAACATTTCTCTCATTGGAGAAAATGATTTTTTTTTTGTAATAAAAAATGTATTTCGCGCAGTTTTTCTTTTCTTTTCAATTTATTGCTTAATCTGATTACCAATCCGTCCCTGCACACGTCGGTGGGACGGGGTAGCCAAACTTTACGCGTGAGTGACGTCACATGTCATGCTCACAGTGTTCGGTGCGGGACACGACGTTTGGATGTACGTTTAAAGTTTAAACAAAGCCCCCATTCAGAGCGCGCCGGCTGTACGAGGCATAGCAATATGATACCGGCCTGAAAGCGCGCCTTCGTGACTAACGAGCCGTCCCGGAAAAATACACGTTTCAGTGTTGCCAACAATTATTAATACTTATAAGATCCCAAATATTTATTAATTTTATTCACCATATATTTTTAAAAAGTAATAAAAAGGCGCGCTTCTCAAGCTTTCCCCAAAAAAATTATATTCCATAGTACCTAATAATTTAGGTAAATATTTACCTAATAGGGACACGCTTAATGTGCACTTTTTATTTCAAAAACACTTAATATCAGTTAAATAATAATGAGATGTAAGAATTTCAGTTTTTGGAATTGGAAATAATGCATTTTAGTAGATATTTCACTTAAAAACAGACAATTTCACACCTTTTCTTCTGGCCATGTTTTGATATAATAATATTAAAATAGCTTTGTAGGCTAGTTTTATTTTTACTTTTTTAATTAAACTCAAACTAAGAACCTAAGAACCTATTTAAGGGTCATGTGTTATTATTTTGGATTAAAAAAGAGAAAAAAAAAACTAACCTCAAAACTTTGACATCAATGACAATGGCCGCCAAGCGAATATTCGTTTTTAATTTTAACGAAATAATTATTAAAATTCATTATTTTTCAATTCCGGAAACTGAAATACTCACTTCCCATTATTATCTAACTGATGTTAAATGTTTTTGTAATAAAAGGTGCGTATTGAGCGTGTCCCTATTAGGTAAATATTTACCGTAATTTATTATTATTACGTCGGTAGAACCTACTAAGATTTGAGACATCGATATGTTTTTTCTTTTATGTTTATTAACACTTAGAAATGTACTATGAACCGAAGCTGAATATCTTAGATCTGAAGGCTTATCTTCGTGCGTAAAGAAATTATTAATTACTACACCACGATTGCACTGCTAGTCTAACTTTTAATTAACTAAAAATAGCACGAATAAAAATATCAATCCTATAAATGAAAGAAATTTATGTTTTAATATAAATTTATTATAATAATGGAGTGTGACAAAAAGTGGTTATTTTATTGACTCTATTGTTTTAGAAAATCTCGGGGCATGAATGAAGCTCTGAGGGGCTTCATGAGTTAAATTATTAAATGTCGCATTTTTATAAAATAATATTTAAAGTTAGTAGAAAATGATGATATTCTAAACACAGTTTGCTGAACCAAATTATTAAATTGATTGAGTCATTTGAAAGTGCACGTTTGATACTAATGAGCATAAAAATGCACTTTTCATTGCAACTAAATACTATCAATACTTCGGTTCTATGATAGCCACAGAGAGAGGTCGTGCGTGTCGTTATCGTTTTAGTACCTATCCTCTATCTTTCTCATTTTAATAAAAGACGTCTTTAAAGTAAGATTTTTTATGACGATGATGACTTATTACGACCTCTCTCTTGGACTGCAAGATTGAGATATTGTTTTTAGGGATATTAAGCAATGTTACGCTTACTAATGGTCATTGGACCAAAGTTTCGGACAGCTTTGCAGTAGCCATCTAATTGGCAAGTAAATCACGTACGCCTCAACGTCATACACATGTCTCGTATTGTTATATTATCGTGAAAACAAGCTTATGTGTTCGAGTGGTTATCATGCTTAGATGCGATGCTTTCGTCAAAATTAACATTTTCTTCAATATTCGCAAATCAATATGTGGATTCATTTGAATTAAATTAAAACAATTCACTTTGAATACACCATTTATTTAATCAAAATTATTGACGTCTCTCGAAACCAATGGTTCCTTCGTCAAGTTAAAATCCTAATTTCAATTTTAATAAATTAAAAATTAATTAAGATTTTAATTTTATACTGATGAAGGAGCACGTTGATAATTTTGATTAGATAATTGGTATATACAAAGTGATTTGTGTTAATTTATTATAATATTTTGTTCAAAATTTCTGTTATTTAACTATTGGCAATATTAAGTCCTGTCGGATTTCCTCCTCCATCTTAAGCCTACTCAAATATACCGCTAGATAAATATTACATTGTATTCGGGGCGCTTAACGTTATAAAATGTCTTAAAACTGTATATAATACCCTTTAATATAGTTAGGTACTCATTAAGGAGTTCAACTTCTACTCTATTTGAGTAAATGGCCAGAGCACCCCTTAAAGGGTAAAGGCTGAATAAGATTAATTTCCATAAAATTATTTAAGTATTATATTTTTTAATGAAAATCATGTATTTCACGGTAGATACTGTTTTTAATTTTATTTGCACAATGAAAATCAGCTTTTTTTTTTTTTTTACAGTTAATACCGCACAAGAGTCTCAACTGCTCCCGTCTGGAGCCAGTGAGACTATGACATCCCCAATCGGGGTATGTTGTGAGACTGAAGGTAGTGGGGAGGGGAAGGAGATAGGGGAGATGAAGGTGGGGAAGTACCTGGCTATTCAGATCTGGTCACTAAACACGGCTAAAGCCGTTTCAAGCAACGTTTCAATACTGAATGGTGGTCTTACACCAGGGCGATACTGATAGTATCTTCCACTCTGGAACGTGCCGCAAATATACTATTTATTATTTTAAATGAATAAATTGTGAAATAACACAAATTAATCAAATAAAATTTATTTGCGCACGCCGGGTTCGAACCCGCGACCTTCAGATTGTGAGTCGAGAGTCTTGCCTCGGGACCACGGAGGCCGTCAAACATACATATAACAGTGTGGTGGTTAAATTATTACTGTGTGATTGCACATTAAGATTAAATTGCGTTATAAGTTTAGGTATTTAATATATTTTTTTATGAAAATCATATATTTTTCGAAAGACATTTAGGATGAGTTGTTGTTGATGTAACAGTTCATGGAATTTCAAAGTCGAAATTCAAGTTCTGTTCTAAAGTTATATTTAAGTACTGTTTTTTTATTTATTTTATCATGTGCCGATTTTTCACTGTACTTGGATTTATATTTAACAGAACCTAAATATTATTTTTTGTATTTCTTGGGCATTAAGTATGCATCAATTTTTAGACATTTTGTTTTGAAGAGAATTATTTCACATGCCCATTTAGTACTTAATTTTTATTTATCTGCTACAGGTTTTGACACATCCGTGTCATTCACTAAATAAATTAAAATTTTAAAATTAGAATCAGGGAACGTGAACTCTGTTTACGAAAAAATAACTATTCCGAGTTTGCTAATCATTTAATAGAGACAGGCCGTAGCTTTAACAAAGAAAAACCGAGTTTTAACATTAAAATATTAATACACACTTTATTTTGTGCGCTTTAGAAACAAAATAATAACACCCTGTAAATCACCATTATTGACAATGTTCCCCTGTTACGTTGACTCACCGTTCTCCCCCTTCCGCAAAATCACCCCTCTCACTACACTCACCTAATAAAAATCTAATCAAAAAAATTAAGTAACAAATGTACATGTGAAATAAAACTCTTCTTTTACTGAATAATCCCGTAAACTTTCATCAAAGTTTAAATTGTTAGTTTTACGTACTGTATCCTTTGAACGAATTTGTATACATAACCATTATGTACCAGAGTGATGCTTGTCACATTTTCACATTCCGAATCTCATCACTTGGTAATGACATCATCACATTTGATATTCCTCGCGTCAGACGACTTCAGTCGTTTAATCCGAACTAACGCGATCTTTCTAGCCCAGTTCCCTCCTCTCTTACAGGAGTATATGAAAATAAAAATCCTGAAAAATGATATTATTTCTCCTGAAATTTCAGCGCATGAAACGTGCCTACTTTGTTTTTATGTTTTCTTTTATTTGCGTGTGATATGTACTTCACATTCTTGAAGAGCTAGGCATTCATAAGAAAGCGGATAGACGCCCTTGTAATGTAGTGCTGCAAAAAATGTTCAGGATTCCATGGACATCCAAACGACAGAAGATTAGGCGTACAATTTAATAGGCTTTCAACTATCTGCTTAAAACGTTATTTTGGACATGTTACTTGCCAAACTCCAACTTGGAGAAACTCACAATCATTCCCAAAGTGTTTGAAAGGAGAAGGAGAGGTAGTTCACCAACGCGTTGGAGTGGCCTAAGTATCCCTGGCGTCTGGTACGTCGGTGTCTTTGGCTCTCCACGCAGCGAGGAGTGGAGGGCCTTCTCCACCATGGAAGTTGGAGTGGGGGTCACGATCCTCAGCAATGGCGGACTGGCTTGAGAAGAAGTAAACCTTACAAGGGTTGCGACTCCCGGAATTGGTGGTAGCGCTTTGGAGAAGTGTTATTTGTAAGGCTAAAACAGCGCAAGAGAGAAGAAGGTAAAGATTTGAAAGTATCTAGCTATTCAGCTATTATGAAAACTATCTATCAAGGAACGTTTTGAATCTGTCAGTGTATCATCATGCCGAAATTGAGAGTAGGTGTAAATATGCATGCTGCGCGTAGATTTTCATTTAAATTCTTTATTGTAGTGTATTGATTATTCATGGATTTCGATAGCATAGTTAGTAATACGAAATTCCGCTATATCCCAACAGATGGCAGTTGAGTAGGATAATAATAATAATATAATAATATTTGGCTTATTTATAAAGCGCCATTTTCATGAAAAATCATCTCAAGGGCGCTGTACATATAAACATATAATGAAATAAAATTAATACGATAGACTTACATCTAAGATTTAAAATTATGACTAGTGACTTACACCTAAGACTTATATATCTAGTGACTTACGACTAAGACTTATTACTACTGACTTAAAACTGTGACATACATATATATTTGCAACCGTGATTTAAAATTAGAGATTTACAATTTATTAGGTATTTACATATATTTAGGATATCAGAAGAGTACCATCTATCGTGTCTTAGATACTTAGGGTTACAATGATTACCGAAGGCATCGGCGTCATTTGGCTATTCCAGTCACAAAGGCCTAGTCTAGTAAGGACGTATGTCCAGTTTAATATTCATTGTAACTTTAACAATAAATTAATAAATCAACTAGTAATCACACGAACCTATAACTTATTTGGAAGATACCCAACACATCTTAAGGGACGAAAAATATATGTAAAATATAACATAGGTACAAAAAAAAAAAATGTTATTTTACCTAAACCCAAGGGTTTAGAGCTAAGGAGTCTTCGGTCGTCTGAAACAAAATAAAAGGAAATTTCATAACCCTTTTCTTCTCATTGATGATTTGTAATAAATGTTTTTAAAAATATTTTGCTACATTTTTTTACGGATATTGCTTTACAAATGTTTCTTTATGCATATTGTGTATCTTCTGTATTCTTTGGTTCAGTTTAACCTTTCACGAAATTATTCAAAGCGCTTACTCAGAGGGAAATTCATTATTGCAATTTATTTTTCGAGATTTACGAGACGAAAGGGTACAAAGAAAAAATGTATTCTAAGCGTTCCTTTATACCTAAATATTATTATATCCAGATTTTCTTTTGCGCAATTTTGAAATAATATACATATAGTGGATTGTTATATTTTGAAGATAATAAATAAACTTAGCTGTGTGAATTATGGGTTTTACGAATTAATAGTAATTACCTACATCAGTTTCCTTACCCGAATGACTCTCCAAAAATAACTCTCTTGTGGATTTACACACATATACATACATTTGCGCCACAAATTAGTAATGGTTCAAATCGAATTAGTTTACCGGTAATTCGGTTTCCAAAAACTGATTATACACATGCCTATGTGTATCCTTTGCACTCACCCTCCACTTATTAAAATCAGGTCAGTTGCATTCGATCTTCCGTGACAAAATATGCTGGTTGGAATTGATTGCTAAAATAAATTCTAAGTACTGTCATGCGCCTGGCACTTTTCAAGCAATAAATCAAAACCCCCATAGAGAGTCCGAGGTCTAATAACAGGAAAGTTCTAATTTCACAATGTGATAAATTTACGAGAATAATTTTTTTTGTTTTTTGTTTGAATACCAAAATCCAAAACATAGAAAGCTGAGAACTTAATTTCAAGCCGCAAAAAATCTTTAATTGGGCATGCCTGATCTAGTGTACACAATAAATATGTAAAAATATATGTGGGAAGCGAACACAGCAGCAACCTGACGATAGAGTGAGTACTTTCTATTGGCGGACGTGATGATTGGCATTATGTCTCCAGCATCGTGACGGGCCGAGCTATCTGGAACTGATTCATTCCTTTCCTGATTGTCGAGATACGACAGCTCGCGTATTGCTTCCGTGTTCGCTTATTTATTTATATTATTATACGGCTGTACGTGCTTTTACGAACATGTGATATATATAATAATTCTCTAGATCAGTAATCATGAAGTAAAATATGCCATTCAATTTTAGAAATCATTATTTTGATATAAATAAAGGGTTAAAAAATTTACACACAAACACGACGGGTTTACAATTAGATAATTTAGAAATTTTAGAAATTAGAAAAAGTGTTAATATGTTTTAAAAATAGCCAGCTCTTAAATTTATTTTCATATCATTACTCACATTATTTATAAAAATTTATTTTTCATTTTAGATTTCTTGATTATTATTTTTTTTTTTAATTTTTTAATTATATTGCAAATTTGCATATTCTAAAATAATTTTTATATTTCATTTTATATAATTGTTTTAGGCAATAAATCACCTCTCCCTGTAATATTTTTGTCTGTAATTCTTATTTGTCTATACTTGTTGGTCTTTTGTTATTTTAATTAATATTATCATCCCGACGAAGAAACCTTCGGTTTCGAAACATGTTGATAATTTTATTTAAATAGTGGTGTTTTTACAATGTTATTTGTTTTCATTTGTAAGTAACTGTGTAAGCGTTCTTATTTGATATAGTATCCCACCTTTAACACCCTTATGGTTATGATTTTACCTAGCTAATTTTTATTAGGCCATTTTTGTGAGAGAGTTTTATAGATTGTACTCAAGGACCCGCTAGCTATGATGTAAATATACTAAAGGGGTAAAGTTTATTAGCCTAGAAAAGAATTGGCCCAGAATTAAATTTCGTCGAACAATGATCTTGCGATCGTACCCTTGCAACTGTACAGGGCGGTTCCAATGAGAAAGATTTAATTATTCTTCATGCCAGCATTTTAACATAATAACTCAATATCGATTTTATTTCATTCAAAATTTGCTTTGATAAATACCTACGTTCAAAAATGCTCAAACTCGTGATGATAAAACTATTAAAATGATGTCCTTTTTGTAAATATTTTTTATCATAAGTATTTATAATTTTTCAATAATGTCTAAGCAAAATAAGAATGTGATTTTTTAAAAATATATTTTGTAAGACCGCAAAAACACTGAAGTATATTTCCGGTTTTGTTTCCTCTTCAACCTAATTTGAACGAACTCTTGCATTTATGACACTTACTTATGTACCTAGGTAGCTGTGAAAATCTATCCATAGATCCATAATCCGTAGATGTGACAGTGCACTAAAGACGAAAACGAACAATACAATACATCTTCACCGACTTATGAGACCTTCAATACATCAAAATTCCTCTTAACAATCGTGTTGTAATCTTTGTGAACTTCCACCATTATCGGCGTCCATATCCAATATTTGCTGTTTTCCTTAGTGTCACAGGGGAGATTACCGCCCAAATATGTTTATTGTGCCTTTAAACAATAAATCAATCCGCTTTATTTCCGCTGGGTCGACATTAACTGCCTTGGATCTGGAGGGATTTCACGAATCGAAGGACACGCAAAATACACTTACCAAGTCCGTACAATCTGTTCATACCTGCCACCTGTGTTTTGTATGCGACCGGAGATTTTATTATTTATTTTCCGATACATTCATACAAACAACAGATAGTTAACCTTTATTTGTACATGATAAGATTATCAGGAAACATGTTTCATACAGAGATATGAATGCGACATGTTGACGTCATTTTATTAAGCAAACAAAATTGGTTACTGATAGAATTTAGTATTTCTTATATCCTCCTTTTCCATAACCACTGGAGCGCTTTGGCCACATTTTGGCCAATTTGCTAATACCCTCGAGCGCTCGCTGTCGAAAATAAGGCCAATTTAAATATAATTTTAAAATATTTTTTGGAATTATTAAAAAAATTTCCGCTCGTTGTATACTTCGATTAATAACAAAAATAACTTAGAAAATTCACTTTTTACCAAGAGATGTCTCGGATCTCTTCTGGATTATTTGTTATTGACATTTCGCGAACCGAAATTGTTGAAATATAATTTCTTACAAAATGATCGTGTGTTTATTTTATATTTAAAAATGCTTGCTTGAATTTAAATTTATATCAACGATTATCAACTAGGCTATGGACTAAAAAATGAATGGAAGTCATTATATTTATACTAAATAGGTGGTACTACGAACGCTAATTTTAAAGTAAATAATACCCAGAATTCCTATTTATAAATTTAACGATTTTTTATCAATCTAAAAAATATGGGATAAAAGGTGAAATAAATAATCGGTCACCATTTTAAAATTCGGAGGTTTGGTTTTTTGAAAGAGGGCGGTGTTTCATAATGCTGAATTGATCTCGATGAGTTTGTTCTGTTTCATATAGCAAGGCCAGAATTCAAGCTTATTGGTTGGATTCGCATATTGGGTGCTAACATTGGCTGGTAAGTGCCCGCGGACAGCCGTCGTCATGGAGCCAAAAAGTGTTGTTTTGACAGTCTTCCGATCGTAACGCTATTGTCAACATCGTAACATCTTTATCGTGACAAATCGAAACTCGTAAGGTGATATACCGCCGTATTTCCCTTAATCGCTACAAAACTGACCATCGTGACTACCTGTGGTTCATCCAGACGCAGAATAGCTAAATACCGACCACGAGGGACCTCAATCCGGGGCAAGATCGCCAACTATCGTAAGTACCCTTGTGATCCTACCTTTGTTATTTGCTTCAGAAACATACTGTATCGAGATCCACAGGTATAGCATAAAGTGGACATCCAGCTCCATTTTAACCCATGTAAGGTGGCGCCAACCACGCGCTAACCTTACAGGCGGAAAATTTCCAAACCGAAGGCTCAAAAATTCCCGAGCGCTCAAGGTTGAAATCGAAAGCAACCTTTAAATAACTTAAAAATTCTATACAAGTATAAAAATGATTAGATTTAATTAGGTGGGAATAGTCGGAGGTGGGATTTTAGGGGAGGGAACAACGGTGGGAGGAGTCAACATTACATGGGAACATCGTTAGTAAATGACAGCAAAGTAGTAACTATAAGTGACCAGGTCAAGTATGGGGGCTCCATCGAAGCCGGAGTAAAGTTAGCTTCTCAAAAACTGGGCGTACTGTACAGGGCCCGCAGATACTTTAATAGTACACAACTGCTAACCCTGTACAAATCGCAAGTGCGCCCCACGGTTGAATTTGGCAGCCACCTCTGGTCTGGAGGTCCAAAATACTTGAAAAATACCCTCGACTCTGTGCAGAAACGGGCGGTCCGTTTGATAGATTCTCCCATCTTAACGAACGGATTGCAATCTTTAGAACACAGGCGTCGGGTGGGAATGGTATCCATGTTCTACCGGTATTTCAATGGAAGATGCTCTGAGGAACTAGCTTCATTGATCCCTTCGGCACCGGTGCATAGTCGGCAGACACGCCAAACGCGCGCCCAACATATGTACACGGTTGACATTTGTCACATGAGAACGGGTCGTTTTTTCGACTCATTCTTGGGTTCAACAGCTCGGCTATGGAACGATTTGCCGGCATCTGTGTTTCCTCCCTCCTACAACATGGGTATCTTCAAGACCAATGTTCATTCCTTCCTCTCCCCAAAAAGACCCTCCACACAGCATCCCAGATGACATAGGCCCTAAGGGAAATTATTTTCCTCAGGTCTTCCTGTGTGGAGTTAATGTAAAAAAAGCAAGTAAATGACCGGTAGCAGAAAATTTGAAAATTAAAACTCTTCAAAACAAAATATCTAGATTGTTGACACTACGCATCCAAATCGATTGAAATTTCGGAGTTGTTTCGCAAATAAACGATCCATTAGAAAATCACCGAATAGTTGAAAAAAAAATCCCTACGGATCTAAAAAAGTCTTGGACCAAAACGACCGAAGATTGTCGGTTTTAAGTGTGGGGTGATATATTATATCAGCGAGTGACGCTGAAGACATTCAATTTACAAGCCAATATTGTGCTTGAGAGAGTCACATTCTCGTAAAGACTTGAGCTGAAAAGGTTCCGTTTCTGTACGCGCGGCCTTTATCTGTCAAAGTTGAAACGCCGATAAATCGATCGCGTCCGTCAACCCAAGTTGGGCTTGCCATTCCTTCAATGGACCTAAATCACCCAGAGGTCCGTCGGGGGATTCAAGTTATAAACTTTGTTGTTGGCCGCATGTTAAACCCGCCAGAAAGCCACCCATACTACGCTAGTTGCATGATAAATTTGATTAAATCACTTACGGTATAACTGCCCGGGGAATAACCTTTCCAGGCCCAGGACCTACGCTGCTTATGGTCGCAACACACAACCTACACAACACACCACACAGCAAGCACAAAGCAAGACAGCACAACCGCCTACTAAATAGCCCCTAACGTATTTCCTAGAATACGCCCGTGTATAATTCTCCATTTAATGCATTACCGAAGTTTGCGAATAGAACTGCCGAATCGAGAACACAAGTTTTCGCCGTTTACTGTCACGTTGTAAACAATTTTCGGCAAAGCCACGTCTTTGCGTAATAATTAATAAATGGCGCGCAAGATGAAGGTGGTTTTGGAACTTCCGAGCATTCCCGAACATTCCGAAAAAGGGTAAAAACAAAGTCTAGTTTAGCGCGAAATGTCGCGCTCTGCAAAGTTTTCGGTTACAAGCGAAGAATATTAATTTTCATAATATAATTTATTGATAAACTTTGATTTATTACTTATATCAGAATATTCTACCTACGCTGATTTCGTAGAAATGGCAATAAGCTTTCTACTTATCAGCTTTCATCTCAGCAAATATGCAAACGTAATAAATTGTGTATATGTAATAAATTGTGTGTAAGCTCGTACTATGGTATATCTTAGGATTTTCCAGTAAATTCTAAGATTTCCCAACTTTTAATGGCAAAAGTCCGAACTGTTCTGTGATCACTCATGTTGGTAAATCCTAAGATTTACTAGTAAAACTAAGATTTACCAATATACGGGATTTTATAGTAACATATACAACAAAATTATTATTCAGCGTTATAATAATAATAATGTTTTTATTCCAGGATGTGGGAGGATGGTGCAATCCCACGTCCCATATAATTGTACATATTTACACAACAGATTTTTTAAATAAAAACTTAGTAGGTACATAGAATAGGAAAAAAACAAAATAACCAAAAAAGCAAAAAATAAAAATAAATTCATTTTTTTTTAAAATAAAATAAAAATTATGTTTATTCAATATTTTTTATGAAACATTGGAAATAAACGGCGTATTTAAGTG
This sequence comes from Glyphotaelius pellucidus, assembly GCA_936435175.1. Classification (NCBI taxonomy): domain Eukaryota; kingdom Metazoa; phylum Arthropoda; class Insecta; order Trichoptera; family Limnephilidae; genus Glyphotaelius; species Glyphotaelius pellucidus. Next base: position 25,512,606 of record OW386551.1, read on the forward strand.
AAATAAAATCTTCAGTGATTAGTTTTTGAAACGAAATACTTGGATAATAATACTTGGAGCAGGTGGATGAGTTTGTGTATCTGGGTAGTATGTTCACGAGAGATGGGAAGGCTGATAGAGATATCGAAAGAAGGGTAAATGCCGGTAACTCCATTAATGGAGGACTGAATGCTGTTGGCGCTAATAAAAAACTGTCAAAAGAAGCGAAGCTAGCAGTCCACAATGGAGTCCTGGTACCTACCCTGATGTATGCCAGTGAGGCATGGAACTGGCAGAGGAAGGATGAAAGTAAACTGAATGCTGTAGAAATGAGATCCCTGAGGCGTATGTGTGGTAAAACCATGTATGATCGTGTGAGTAATGTGGAGATCCGCAAAGAATGTAAGGATGATGTAAGCATAATAAGTAAGATTAAGAAAGGGACCCTCAGATGGTTTGGGCATGTAGAGCGAATGAACGAAGAAAGTAGTGTAAGAAGAATATATGATCCAAATGTGAATGCTAAAAGAAGTCGGGGACGCCCGAGGAAGACATGGCACGATCAAGTGAATCAGATACTTGAGTTGGGCCATGTTGAAAGTCAAAAGAATAATAAAAGAGTATGTATGAGACGATGTTTGAATGTGAGTGAAGCAAAGAGTGTGTGCCAAGACCGAGTTGTTTGGCGGTCCGTCCTCTCTACTTACCCCTGCGGGGAAACGGCGTGATGGTTAGTTAGTTAGTTAATAATCTGAAGATCATAAAAATTCCTTTACAGCCAATGCTTTGAAGATCATGAAAAATTCCTTTTCAACCAAAGTTTTTAGAAGATCATGAAAAAATCCTTTACAACCAATGCTTTTTTGAAGATCATGAAAAAATCCTTTACAACTAATGCTTTTTTGAAGATCATGAAAAAATCCTTTACAACCAATGCTTTTTTGAAGATCATGAAAAAATCCTTTACAACCAATGCTTTTTTGAAGATCATGAAAAAATCCTTTACAACCAATGCTTTTTTGAAGATCATTAAAAATTCCTTTACAACCGATGCTTTGAAGATCATGAAAAATTCCTTTACAACCAATGCTTTGAAGATGATGAAAAATTATTTTATAACTATTCCCTTACGATTTACAACCAACCCAATTTATTTAATTCAGAGCAAATCATTTCGTGCTGACTTATTAATTATAGTTTTAAATATTTTTCTAAGGTCCAAAAGCCTTGTAATTACGACTATTTTCGTGAATACGTATTGGTACGTGACAGATCTGCGATCGTAGACCAATAATAATTCGCGTGCTCGGAAATATTCGTTTAATATTGTTTTCCCAGCCTTATGAGGACCCGCGTCCAAGAAAATGGAGCTTATTCAGCGGTCGTAATACGGTCAACAGTGCTCGGAAGGTTTCTTGAATGTGCCTTGTTTGCCAAGTAATAAATTTACTCTATTTCCTTTTCTGCGGTAGTGATTCTCAATTTACACCTTTATTGAATCATTGGATGCCTACGTAGAATAGTAGAAATGTCAAATACAAATACCAAAGGCAATAAGAAATTCCAACCAACAAAATCTATAAATACCGATTTTGAAGATGAAGCTATACGTGAAATCCTAATTAGATACTATTGAGATTCATCTTTACGACAAATCGGTTTACAATATGAACATCAAAAAATATGCTACGGACAAATTGAAGCTTTTACTAGCTTTTCTATGTATTGGAATTACAATAAAATTATTATTTACATAAAAAAAATATAAGCATAAACCACAAAAAAAAACGTTTTTTTCATGATTTAACTATGAAGTAATATAAGAAACAATTTTTAAAAAATACCACTCTACGGCTAAGACTATTTTTGAGGTTTTGTATGTTCTAAATTTTTTTAATTTTTATAAAATTATGCACAGAATAAATAAAAACCACTTTTTCGCTTACTTGCCTCGTGCAAATACGACGCGCGATATGAAATTTTGTAGGCAAGAGAATCAAAATATTAGCGTTTATATTCCTCTGAATGTTTATTTTTTAAAGCAAGTCAAACATTTCCGGATTACTTGGACAATGAATTAACTCATACTATCATAATTATTAAAGGAAAATGTTGTTTGTGTAATGATGGAAGACTTAATTAGCAGAGCTTTGAGCACAACACAAATTTTTCAACTCTGACCGTTTATATGTTACGTAATATCTTTCATTGTATAGATACTTATATTCAATTATGCAAAGTGCTAATGAATCATTCTTTAAAGGAAATTAAATAACCAAAATATCAGAGTATATACGAGAGAAATGGATTTTGGCCCTTGGGATAAATTAACAGGCCTTATTAATAAAACATCTGGAGCTTCTTAACTGGAGATAGCTGGCACAAAACCGAGATGACTAGTTGTAGAGCCAAGTAATGATTAATAAAACATCAATTGGTCAACGTCAATAATAATAATCAATATTGTAGTGCAGGATGATCAAACGTGCCTTTTAGAGTATTAAGAATATATTAAGTAATATATCTTTCCCTTGAAAGATTTTTCAGAAAAATGGAAAAAAAATATTTTTAGAAAAATTCGTATGTAAATCTCCCAACAATAGGTTAGTAACTACACTACTGATAAAATATCACGAAAGCGAATAAAATGTGATTTACGGAATTATCAGGAAGATTGAAAATTCTAATAATTCGCGTCCTAACATTTATTAGGCCATCTTTTCCTGTTAATTCATTCGTAAAACCTGCAATCCCGTTTTTAATTGGAATTACGAATAATTCGAAAAGAATTCTTAATAAATTCATTGAAAAAACTGTCCGTGTATATACGTCGTTGAACGTGCCATAAATGATAAAAATATAAGTATTTAAGTTGGACTAATATTAGTTGTAATAAAGTTTATATCAAAAAGGCTGAATTTCTTAATTCGGTTGATAAGATATCGCTACCTATTTTGAGATTATACTTGTATTATTTGCTTTTCGTAGAAAGCATCACTTGTGATTTCTCAGCCTTTCTCTATGTTCCGTTAATACGTTATTTGACAACGACATGTTACGAGTTCAAAGCTCTCTCTCAAAGAAATCAGAACTTTCCAAGTCCTTGAAATGTCTAATAAAATAAATTAGGACTCCCCGAGTTGGATTTGGATATGTCAAATTATTTGTTTTCCCTTTGTTACCTTTCTGTTCAATCTTCCCGTCTTGTTAGACCAAATTCCTAGTCCAAAGATTTTGTTTTCAATTTGTGGTTTGACGGAGCGAACCAAACCCTTAAGGGATTTGATAATCTTCTATATAGTTACTTTTCAAAGTGTGGGGCTGCTCTGGAAAAGTATTGCTTAAATCACAGACAATTTTTCGGTTCACAAATTGTGGCCCTAAGAATCTATCTAATAAGAAATTAACGTCGTGTCCTATTTTCTTTTCTGGACCTTCCTTATAACATTGCTTGTCACACTTTACTTATTCGAAGAACAAAACCAGAGAAGATAGACAAGAGAGACAAGAGATACAACCACTGTACAGAAAATCTCTAGAATATAAATCTATTCCGATAAGAAAGAAAACTGATATGGATTATTTATCAAGTCTCTTTTTATTGCTTCTAAGTTGTTTGTACCATACGACTACTGCCAATGGCAGCACCACGATCTGCTATGCATAACACACGTCATAACAAATGTATTGTCTTAGCACGACACGAGGTACGGTGCTGCTAAGCAACGTGTCTCTTGATATCTTCAAAATGGTTCCATGCCAACTGAGAATAAAGTCAACTCAACACCTCGTTGAAAAGTCATTAAAAACTATGAAAAAAATAATTTTAAAATAGCCGATAACCCTAACCTAACGTAATCTATTGAACCAATTTTTTATATATTTTTTTCATCACTCTAAATGACTTTTCTGAGATGTTTCTGAGTTGGTTTCATTCCGAGTTGTCCAGTCACCCTTCAAAATAAACTTTAGAGGTTTAAAAAGATATGCAAATAATGTCTCATAATTACTGTCATACGTTTTTGATGTATTAAGCCTAAGAACTTATATTAACTTTTAGCCCAGACTCATAAATCTGAAATTTTTGAAATTGATACATTAATTAAAAGTAAATTTGAGTTAATTGAACCAGAGTTACGCAGGACGCACAAACAACCGAAATTGGTGCATTTGATTATAAAGACGCTTTATTGAATTTTGGTTACTATTTTATGTGTCAAAAAAATCGTTATCTTCTCAAGAAAGGGTTTCGGTACTTGAAAATGTTCATAGATTTCGCCAGAATTAAAGATAAATTAAGCTTACTTCTGGCATCCAACACGCTTCTATCGGTTTCTCTTCAGTGGTAGTTGGAAACCCACTTGTTTCTAGGCGTGAGTGACGTAATATACTACAATCCCTGTCCTGTTCAGATGTGTATCAATGTGATTGGAGAAACTGTATTACAAGTTTATTGTTTACTTATTGTCAGGAGATTGAAACATAATCTTTTTTGCCTATTTTGTTTTTGAATTTTTCGCGGAAAATATATTGTTTTTATTTATGTGAATACCTCACAAGAGTTCCATCAGCTCCCCTCTGGGGCCAGTGAGACATCCCCAATTATGTTGTGAGGCTGGAAGTAAGTGGGGAGGGGAAGGAGGTTATCCAGATCTAGTGACCAAACACGGCTAAAGCCATTTTAAGTTTCAATTCTGAATAATGGTCTTACACCAGGGCGATACGGAGAGTATCTTTCACTCCGGAACGTGTCGCAAATATACTATATATTGGATCAGTTTTTAGATTTTCACGGCCAAAAGTATTTTCGTTATTTGTTTTTAGGGTGTTATGCCGTGTTGCGCTACCTCCTTCTATAGCCATCATTTAACTATGTATTAACAAACAATAATTCTTACACTAATATAATTATATATTCATATTTCGACTACCATAATACGGGCATGTGCCTAGTGTGGTAATCGAATAACCTCTAAAACTGTATAAAAAGTTATATGATGAATAAAAAATAAAAAAATTCGAGTGCAATTAACACGTGGCAGAAGCGAAACTTTACCAAAACAATCTCAACTAAGGAGCCTTGTAAAGTGAGGTTATAATCAAAGCGCAGTGAGCAGGCCAATGAACGCAGATCTCGCGTCGTTTCCGTTTTATATCTCTACCAATAGGAGCCTTGGTAGGAGTATAATGCTTCGCAGGTGCTGTGTTTCATTCGAATTCCGAATCGCTAACGGGGCTAGGGAAGTTTCACTTAAAAAAAAATAGCCCGAGGGCGGATAACATCAGAATTTCATTAGAAGGTGCCTACATAAACTATTTCAATATTTGAAGCAAATAATACACGATTGTAATGTTGACTATGCAAATACAACACGGTAAATACGTTATCTCAAATTTGACACTTCTGAGTTTAGTTACCTTATTTGTACTTTGTTAGATATCTTATTACCTTTTTACATTTTTGTAAAGCGCGCCCATGTTTCGTTATAAAAAGTCTTCTCTACAAATGAGCCAATTATTATTATTGTAAACCTAGTTTAAAGTTGACAAAGAATAAAAGAACAGAAGATTCTTGGAAATTAAGGCTGTCACTTTTCTAGCGCCTTCTTATAATTTAATTTTTAAAACAAGATTCCGTTAAAAAGAATTTTTACAACTTAAATTTAATTATCTTTGCTTTATGATTATGCTAATGCTAATGCGTAGTAATTATTTTATCATTTAAAATTCTATTTTACGATACTAATGCCATTTTTGTACAGTAATATCACTACATAGTCACAGATTTAGTTAGAATAAAGAAGATCAAGTCCCAGACGTTTTACTTTCTCTATATTACATGATTTTTTTTTATTACGTAGTTAATTGAAAAAAATATTCTAAAGCAGTGATAACAGAAAAGAATTTATTGTTTTGGGAGTACTTTTCAAGTATTACTATGCGACCAACGGCTTATTCCGTGGCTATCGCAAACAATCACAAGCGTGTGTAAATAGTATGCTTGTGAAATTTTAACATCAAAACCATAGCTATAATTACCTTGTGTGCCTATAAAAAGATTGACCATTTGGTTTAACTTAAAACAGGCCTTAAGAAATTATCGACAATTAGGTTCGATTTCAGGACAAAATATTTCCGCCTTACAATAAAATTCAAATAAATGAAATATTTCTAAATGTATCCGAAAACTAAAAAAACTGTTAACTGAAAACTAAAAAAGGTGGTAAAATACGCTTTCAAATTTTATTATTCGAAATAAACATATAGGTTTTTAATGCAAACATAAAAAAGTTTTTAAAATGGCTCACCTAACGTTTTTTCTACTAACTAAAATTACTGATAAAAAATATATATATACACACATATTTTATTAAGTAAATAAATGCATTACAAACATCACCTCACTTTTTTGTCTTTTCATGTAAAAATAATTGATAGACAAAACACAAAGTTTCATAATTTTTTTTTCAAATTGCGGCCGGAATTTTTTGGTTTCATATAGATGTACATTTTAGTAATTTTGTGGTAAAATTTTAGGTTTTAATATAAAGCGTAGTGTTTTCTTTTTCTAACACCGTTTAGATCACATTTCTCACCGTGATAGTAAGGGAGACACAACGATTTCTATGAGACTTGCATGAAGCGAACAAATTAGCCAGAGGTCGATCTTAAGCCCTTGCTTTAACTATGATTACACATTAATAATTTGACCTTGGATATTTTCGTGCCACCTGCAAATTCGTTTCCATAGAATTTCCTCTGACCAGAGTTGACCCTTATTTCCAAGTCTTTGTTCCGGGCAATGTCCTTGTTTGTTTTGTTCCAATTAGTCCCATCGCCTCGCGGTGTGTTCTCAGCCGGAGCAATTACGCCGTCATTACTCTTGACATTTCTCCAAATCACACTGAAATATTATCCAATCTTGTTGCCAGGGCGGCCACCCGAGGACATGATTTATTGGGGGCTCTTGTGTGCTTTGGCGGAGGTTTTTTGCGGTACGTTTAAAAGAGGCCATTGAATGGCAGATAGCAGCCCTTTCACGTGTCAACGGAATTGAAGAGAAAATGGAGTTTCGGTTTTTTAAACATGATGTTAAAAAGCTTTCATATTTATTTTAAATCTAGTTGGAAGGTTGACTACTAACATTTTTTTAAACCAAGTGGTGTCTAAATTTAAAAATATTATTTGTTAAAAATTTAAATATTTTTCTGAACAAAAGTAGCTGAAAATAACTCTAGATGTATGAGCTCTGACATCGTGAAATTTGCACAGCGTGCCTGAAAATTTTTTTTTAGCATGTAAGGCCATTTCCATCCAAAGCTACGAATGGATCATCCATTTAATAAGTCAGGTACGCCTCATGCGTCTGGTAATGTTATATTAGGTATCGTGAATGTAAGCTTATGGGTCCTAGTGGTTAATAACTACTAATGTAAAATTAGGAAACAAATAGTGTTTGTTACTTTATTTTTCATTTTTACAATATTTTTCAATCCGAATTTTTAAAGTGATTTTGAGTGATTTTATTTTAGTTTATTAGGGAAACAAACAGTTATACATATTTTATTAAGGTAATTACATATTAAATGGTTGCATAAACCAGCGAAGTTTCCGCAAAAATGTATGGTATCTATATATATGAAAAACATAAAAAAAAAACAAAAGTGGTAGAAAAAGAAGAAAATAATATAAAAGATAAATAAAAAACACAGATTAAAGCATGTTGGATAGATAAAATTAAATTAAATTCTGAATCTATACAAGAGTAATACATTTTCATAGCATAACATGTATTTTAAAAATAATTCTACAATTCCAAAACTGGGTACTGGAAGTATGCGGTTCTGTTAACTTATCTACGCAGACGCATATCAGAAAGTTTCTCCGTCAAGACGTCCTTCTTTGAATCCTTAAATTTTACCGAAGTTCCAGTGTCACATCACTACTGCTGTCTGTCACATCACTATTGTTGTGTGTGTCACAAAATCACCTCAAGGGCGCTGTACAAACTTACAATATATTTCTGAAATCTAGAAAACTACAAACTAGACAAACAATTAAAAACAACTTATTACTAAAAATTGCATCCACCGGTTCATACTCAAATATATGTACAATGTCTCGACCAATGAACGCGATGATTTTTAAAAATGCATACAGGACCATACTTACCTGGGAGGTCGCTTGAAATTAACACTTGTTTATTGTCCATTAAGAAACTTAGATAGAGTTTGCACGCAGAGGACATTATTGTGAACACTTGTTACGTGTATTTAATTCTGAAATAAATTTTAATATTAGTATAAAATACATTCTTTAATGAGTGTATTTTGGAAATCAAAAGCAATATTTTATAGTGGGCGGTACAGTAATACAAGGATTTCATCTTCTAAATGTGATTCGTCAAGAGACAGATTGATGTGTAAAGATTCAAGTAATTTTAAATTCAATAAGAAAGGTGTGATTAAGACATATCATAGGCAATACAAGTATGATACTCTCAGATATGTTTAAAGATATGTCTCTCTGTATGTTTAAATTAAGGATATGAGAGCCCAAAAAGGTATGTTTTTAGTTTGGACCTAAATTCTGTTGGGCTTGTTATGCATCTTTAAATGTAATTATTAAATGTAATATAAATAGAAAAGGAAGATGAAATAACGACTAAAAATCATGTAATGTGCAGTTGTTTAAATTATTTGTTCCCTTCGTGGATATCTTTTCCAAGCTAAATCTTTCTGATAAAACTGTGTTTATCTCAAGTAACCTGCCAGGTAAGTACGTTTCTGTATATATTATGTTTGTTCATATACAGCCATAGTAATAATACTGATGGTATTGTTAACTTGTTTGCAAAATTTATTTCTACAATACTCTATCTTACCACTAAATGCAAACTAGAGATAGTAGACAAACAATTGTAACAACTTATGGCTAAATGATTGGATACACCAGTTCGTCGATTACTGCTATACAAAACATCTTATATGTTTTGTATAATGTATTGTACAATGCATTTGATCAATGAACGTGATGTTGTGTTGGTAAGGGATGATTGAACGATTTTTTAAACATTTTAACGGTCCACGTTAAACACAGATTATTGAACCGTTTCGGCTATGATCAAATTGTCAAAATTTTATCAAAAGCACGCTGAGAACTGTTATTTAACGGGGAGCGTTTAAGTGCTGAAAAATCTGAATGGTGTTGATGGTCATTTTTTGCCATATTTAATAGATTTGTGATTTATTTGTGTTATGTCACAATTAATTAATTAAAAATAATGCATTTGTAGTATATTTTCGGCACGTTCCAGAGCGAAAGATACCCTCAGAAACGCCCTGGTTTAAGATCATGATTCGGAATTGAAATGTTGCTTGAAATCGCATTAACCAGTTTGGTGACCAGATCTGAATAGTTCCACCTTCCTCTTATTATAAAGTCTATACAGCATTCAATCTACTTTCATCCTTCCTCTGCGACTTCCATGCCTCACTACCATATATCAGGGTAGGTACAAGGACTCCATTGTGGACTGCTAACTTCGCTTCTTTTGACAGTTATTATCACCATCTCCTTCCCCTCTCCACTACCTTCAGCCTCACAAAATACCCCAATGTGGGATGCCATAGTCTCACTGACTCCAGACAGGAGCAGTTGGGATGCTTGTGCGATAGTCACATAACAAAAAAAAAACAAATATTTGGAAGTTTGAAGCAACCTAACCTTACCTTGATTTATTGAATGATTATATTAAGCATTACGGTGTTTTTTGTTAGTCGATGTAATTCCTGTACCCCAACCCAAATAAATTCATTCGTGTGACGTTATTGTTGGGTTAACGTTTAGGTTGCAAAATATGCTTTTATTTCACAAACCAAAGGCGGTATAATTTTACCAAAAATAATAATGCCTGCCCCTACACCTATTGATTTCGTATTTCGAAATCAAAGATATTATTGCTGTCAACATCTCGCCCCATTATCCACAACATATGTCTTCCCTTCGCCCTTTTAACAAAGGGCCTCTCCCGCCCTTTTGTATTAAAATGTCCTCGCCTCGTAATGGCCGGGCACTGTTCGGCATCAGCGATTCTCGGGTAAAAGGGTCTACGGGTCATTCGGTCGTAAATCCCAATCCCCACCTTGCAAGTGTTGGCCTAACCCACTCGAGCAACGCAGGTAAAACACCTGCCACTTAATCAAAACGAGCAGATCATTTGTAGACACGCCGAAAAACTGTTAAGAAATCAGCATCATTTTTGATGAAGGATGAATACCTTGAAACATCTGCAGTCAAAGATAGTCCAATATGCTTTTCTGTACAACATGGTTTTGACTTGATTTAACTCAACTGCAGTTATGAAACACATTGAAGGTACGTTGCAATAATGTTTCTATTCATTGCTGCAAGATATTTTTGTTGGGCATGTATTTTTGACTATGTGCCACGTTGCTTCGTTGTGTTTTGCTTCAGGAAGATAAGAGTTAAGTGGCTCGGGGTTTTGTCCAGGTCTATCGTCCATTTATCGCTCTACTAGGACGAACACTCCATTCTCTGCTCTTACAAGCTCTTATCGTTTAGCGTGTTTAGATGTTCAGAACACATGAGTTTGATGGGCTCACGAAAATGGCTACGCAGCTATCGTATGGGTAAATTTATAAATATTCGAAATAAGACAAAAGCCCTATACCTTTTAACAATTTTTGTAACTATACCACTATGCTATTGATCAACTCAATATCGTCGATATTGGTTAAATAACAAGGTAATAAAGATAAATAATAAAATAATAACTTACAATATTACTCCAATTACAATATTACTCCAATTTTAAATAAATTTTGTAAGAATAAAATGCATTTCAAAACGAACCTACAAAACACGTTACAACATGTACATTATACAAAATATGCTTACGGTGACTCACACAATATAAACATTCGTAGAACCTCGTAATATGTTTTCAGATACGACATTATCATTTTATTCATTGTACACCAACAACCCCGCCAAACTTAACGAAACACATGTTCACCCCAAATGGTTCGCTACGTTTAGTGACTTAGCAGGGGTGCCCGGTTTGTTTTGTGTAGGTCTTGGCGTGGTCATACCCTTTTTCTTCTCAGAACTTCCTGTCCTTCTTTTGCAAAAATAAAACCCACACAGCAAAAAAAAATGATTCATAATTGAAAGATTTCTTTGTTTTAACCAGTTGCCACAAAAAAAAAATTGCTGTACTTGAAGAAGTATAATATTTGATTTGCACAGCGCTGTTTTTGTGAAAAATAACCTCAAGGGAGCTGTACTGTAATATATTTCTACAATCTTACTTCTAACTACAGACTAGACAAACCGTTATAACAACTAAATTCCCTAAGATGACATAGGCCTTGAGTGAAATTATTTGCCTCAGGTTGTCTTGTGTAAAGCTAATTTAAAATAATTGTTATTATTATTTATACGTATCTAACTACGTTAAATTTTTTATATTATTTAATTTTTTTGTTTGTTTTTTGTTTCATTTTAGGTAGATTTGAGATTCTTTCGGCCAAACGTATTATTGTGATTTATTTTGGGGTATTACGCCGTGTTGCGGTACCTCCCTTTTTAGCTAACGTTTCCGACGGCGTTACAGTGTCCACCAATGTAAATTGTATTTCTAATACACATACGGCCCTCTGGTTCAGAACACGACACCTACCTTTACTAAGAAACTAAATTCTGACATTAATATCATCAGCCAAGACAGATCTAACTTCAAAGATTTTATCAAAATCATTTTATAATTATGCGTACTGATATGTACGATATTGTCTTAAACGTAACATTGTATTGTTATTTTATTTGTGTTATAAACTTTGCGTATAAACTGCACCTTCACTTAAAGTATGCATTAACAATTGTACGATGTTGATTGCCTTTTGTTTTAAATGTAATATTTTGTTGTTTTTTGTATGTTTGTTATAAACTGCTTAAGTTTTAAACTGCGCCTGCTTTCAACACAGAAGGTCCTGGTGAGACCAGCACAGCACATCACCAAGTGTCATTGAAGTTATAAAGATGAATAAAAAAAAATAGAAAATGTTTTTAATTTTATTAAATGTTGTTCTCAAAAATATTTTTCAATAAACAGATTGGGACACTTGTAACTCCACGTACAAAATCTTACTATATGGAAAAGCTTTAAAGTAATACTAGCTTTTCCCCGCAGCTTCGCTCGAACGGTATTAGAGGAAATTACTGTAGCGCTTGCACTTTTCAATTATCCCTCCTCCCCCCCCCCCTCCCCCACTCCCCCACGCATTCCATTCATTCATTTCCGGTACATTCAGTTTTCAATGTACCGGGAATACCACCTAAATTTCATTATGCTAGAGCTCAAAGAAAAAAAGAATTATCTAATTTGGTGGAGTCATTCGGAATTTATGGGCTTACAAACATTTCGTATATTTATTTTTATTTAAATATGTTGAATTTTGTAAATATAATAAAAAAATAACACTATTTATTATACAGTCTTTATAATCTTTACGAAATATATTTTTAATGTACAAAATCTCATATGACATATATTCTAAAACATAAGCTTTTCCAAAAAAAAACAAAACATATTCTAATATTTGAATTTTCTGGAGCAAAACAGCCCACCAGTAGTTATGGGGCTGAGTACCTACCAGCATAGAGCCCACAAATATATCAACATCGTTTTCATGGCAACGATTTGTTTTCTGACGTTAGAAATAACTAGCCTTTGTTAGCGACAGAAAACGTATGACACATAATATATATTAATAATTTCATAACGCCCGAGCTTACCATTATATATAGCCTATAGTCTTCGCATATAATTAAGCTTTCTATTGGTGAAAGAATTTTTAAAATCGATTTATTATTTTGTGCCTGAAAGCGTAGCAAACAAACTCGAGCAGTTTCGCATTTATAATATTAGTATGGATTATAGTACTTTTATTCAACTGGTGTGTGTTTAACATGGCGTAAGAAATAATCATCACATTCGTCGTATATATACGAACTGTAGTAACGCACATAATGTCGATGGATAAACAGATACGATCTTCAGAAATACCGATTCATATCTATTGAATGATATTGAATAGGAACCACATCTGATTGCTGTCGGAGTCAAATAACATATTATATTATACTGTATGTCGTAAGATATGAGCCAAATATGAACCAGTGTCAGGAGTGTCTGATATTGGGGGTGCTATTGATCATTTCCTTTATCTCTATATCTTCAACCCGCTGTGACCTGGTATTCACTTCAAAGATATATTTTTTTTATTTTTTATTTATTTATTTAATATAGATATATAAATGTACAATGGTGTTGTATAAATTACATATCGGTACAGAAATTATTTAAAATTGCAATCTCACCAAAGAAGAAGCTAGTTCTTCTGCTTGATGAGCGAGTTTTTTTATATTTTTTTATATGAATACCGCACAAGAGTCCCAACTGCTCCCGTCTGGAGCCAGTTAGACTACGGCATCCCCAATTGGGGTATGTTGTGAGGCTGAAGGTAGTGGGGATGGGAAGGAGATGGGGAAGAGGAAGGTGGGAAGTATCTGGCTTTTCAACAAGCAACTTTTCAATTCTGAATGGTGGTCTTACACCAGGGCGTTAGGTACTGAGAGTATCTTCCACTCTGGAACGTGCCGCAAATATACTATATATTATTTCAAATTAATAAATTGTGAAATAACACAAATTAATCAAGTAAAATTTATTTGTCACGCCGGGATTCCATCCCGCGACCTTCGGAATGCTAGTCAAGAGCCTTACCGCTGGACTACGCCGGCCGTACACTAATTATAACAGAAATAGAATAACATTATGCAATAGATAAGTATATAATAGAAACAATTGAAACTTCTGGATCATTGATTTATTCAGAAATGTTTTTTTATTGTAATTTATTTATACAAAAACGAATTACTTTGTATCAACATGTTTCAAAACCAATGGTTTCTTCGTCAGGACAAAATTAAAAATTTTAGTATCCCTGGAAGCACACAGAGACGGCCAAACTACCACAATATTTTTATATTTATAATCCAGATTAAAATATATATTATGATGCCTAACCACCCCCAATCTTAAAATTTCTTCATATTACTGTACCTACATAATAGCGAAAGGTAAATTTTTTTAAAACTGTTTATATAAAAAGTTTGTATTACAAAATTTTACCAACTGTACCAAAAACATTGTTAATAAAAAAAATTTAAAAAAAAAATGAAATCATTTCCATTGAATTTAACACAAATTTGTTAATATCACCACATTCAGTATTTCCGAGAGGCCTGAGAGGGTGAAATACTTGCCTGTCACACGCTACTGTTTCCCCATCACGTCGTTTGCTCTGAATTCGCATTGGTATTTTTATTAAAAAAGTTCGATAACACTGGTGGCAGCCATTTAATTTCTTTGCGCCTGAAATATCGTGAAAATTGTTGTTATTCAAATTAAATGACTGACAAATTTCGAAGATTATTACAATCTTATCTTCCCGATTTGCGAAGCCAGCAGTCCACAATGGAGTGCCGGTACCAATCCTCGTGCACGCGGTAAGGCGTGTAGACTGGCAGGGGAAGGATGAAAGTAGACTGAACGCTGTATAAACGAGATCGCTGAGATGTGTATTGGGTAAAACCATGTTTGATCGTGTGAGAAATGTAAGGCTGACACTTCGACGATTTGGGCACTCAGAGCGAATCAATCAAGTAAGGAGTGTAAGGAGAATATATGACGTTAATGTGAATGGTGGAGGAAGTCAGGGACTCCCGTGAATACATGGCTGGATCAAGTGAACCAAATACTTGAGTCGATTTTTTTAATTTTTTTATGTGAGCTCCACACAGGAGACCCTGAGGAAAATAATTTCCCTCAGGGCCATGTCATCTTTGGGGATGCTGTGTGGAGGGTTTTTTTAAGGAAATGAGAGTTCTGGGAAGGAAAAGGTTATAAGGGGAGGGTAGGAATCTGGGGTTCAGTGTGTCCTGGTCATCCACCTTCAAGACAAACCTCACCCCATGAACCCGGGCACCCCTGCTAAATCACCAAACGTAGCGAACTACTTGGGGTGACCTATGGCATAGGCGTTGGTTATCCAATAAAGGTTCTCGGGGTGGCGGTACCAATTCCCGCCTCCCAAATGTATTGTGTTATATGAATGTGAATGAGGCAAGAAGTATGTGCAAACACCGAGTTGTTTGGCGGTGCATCTTCTCCATCTGCCCCTGTGTGGAAACGGTGTGATGGTTATTCAATTAGTTATTTATATTCTACGAATATGGCTCTGTATATATATCTTCATCCTAACACGTGTATTAACCGGTTTTGCACATATGAAGTTGCGTAAGTGTGTGTGAATGCTGTGAAACCTTATGGCCCTATAAATTTATGACTAAGACGGTAACAGCTTGAACATTATGTCTGCACTAAACTTGAAATTTGAATCTATAACTGCATAAACTTGAATCTTGAATTATGAAACTTATGAGATCATGGAAGCTGGCGTGCCTCGCTTCTCAAGTGGTCCAGGAAGTACAGGTCATCTGTTCTGTGTTTTATCTCGAGTTCATTCTCTCTTCATGTTTTTT
Organism: Glyphotaelius pellucidus; assembly: GCA_936435175.1. Classification (NCBI taxonomy): domain Eukaryota; kingdom Metazoa; phylum Arthropoda; class Insecta; order Trichoptera; family Limnephilidae; genus Glyphotaelius; species Glyphotaelius pellucidus. The sequence continues at coordinate 25,528,215 of OW386551.1, forward strand.
ATACAAGGCGAATATAGACCAATGAGTGAGTGTGTTTTGATTAAGCATTTAACCACAAGTTATGATTAGTCAATCAAGAAATAGCCTCTTGAATCATGACACAAAAATCCAAATGAAACAGTTTTATTGCAATTCAATGTTAGATTTTGAATTAATATCACTGTAAAAGCCTCTAAATTGTTTGCCTTGCGTAAGTTTTTCACTATGTTTAGCGAGACAACTATTAAATTTTCTTATAATTTAATTATGCCATAGGTTACCAACTCGTATTGTAAACCTTCAAAGATCATCTCATTTGTTAGGTCAAAATATTTCCGCTTTGCAATAAAATCTAAATAAATATAATATTTCCATACTTGTATCCGAATATTTCCGCTTTGCAATAAAATCCAAATAAATGGAATTTTTTCGAACCTGTATCCGAATACTAAAAACTGTTCACGAAATGTGACAAAATACGTTTTCAAATTTTATAATTCGAAATAAATATATAATTTTTTTAATGCCAACATAAAAATTAAAAGTTTTACAAATGGCTCACCTTATTTTTTTCCGACTATTGCGGACAACGAAAAAAAACACATATTTAATTAGACAAATGTATTATAAACGTTACATCACGTCACTTTTTTGTCTTTTCATATAAAAATAATGAATTTAAAAATTCTTAGTTTAATTTTTTTTTTCAAATTTCTGTTCGCAACTTTGCTTTCATAAAGGTGTACATTTTAATTATTTTGTGGTTAACTTTTAAATTAGGGTATAAAGCGTGTTATTTTCTCTTTTTAACATCGCTTACCTCTTACTTCTCATTATAATAGTAAAGGAGACACAACGATTTCTATGAGACCTGTATGTGTTATCCTCAAAAGCGAATAAATTAGCCCGAGGGGTTAAGGTAATTTGACCACAAGTTTATCATGGTTGAGTTAATAGTTCTGTGTTTATCTTTGTCAAACACAGCTGATTGGATATTCTGTAAAAAACAATCGAAATAAATTAGTGGTGTACCAAAGCAGTATTAATTTTGTGTTTATCGTACATTTAAAATTAATTAATGTAAATTTTATTAAGCCCTTATTGGACTACACCCATGATGTGGGCCTAGCCAAACTGTTTGCGGACTGCACTCACCGCATTATTTTGTTTGTAAACAATTTTTGTTTAATTTAATTTGTACTGCCGACCGCAACAGTGCTAGCACTGGTAGGTTTGTAGGCAAACCATCCGCAGCCCATTTGAAGCACTGGACCCGGTTTTGCAACTGTTATTACGCCATTATGAACCGTTTTACCAATAAACCAACACGTTTTATGTTCCGGTAATTCATATTGCAGGCGGAAATAATAGGTAATACTGCATGTGAATGCATTTTCATAACGTGAACAGTTTGGTTAGTAAATTAAATTGGGGTCTTAAGAGGTTGTCGAAACCAAAAGGTACTTACTGATTTTTCAATTTAATGCTTATTTTAAATGAATTTCTCACATTATTTTCATTTTTGGCAGTTTAGAAAGCCCCCTTTTACTGTAACTGAGACTTTACGCAGAAAGCTTTGCTATTTTTGACGTTTTCAATGATTTTAGAACATTTTAGAACAAGAAAGTTCGTCTCACTTTAGCCACAATAGTTCCGCTACTATATGCGAATTTATATTTAAAAAAATATAACTTTATTTAAATATTACATAAATTTGTTGTCACTTCACGATAATTGGCATCAATTGTTTTTAAATGTTTTTGAAATTCTGTTGAGCACATGCGTAATGCCTGTTTCAAAAGTTTAGATGAATATTATTTATATCAGAACGTACAAGTATTGAGGTTTTGTATTTGAAGAAGATATTTTACCATGAATTTATTTAAAATATTGTGAGGTATGGAAATCGTTCTTACGAATATCTAAAATTATTCTGAAAAAAATTCATTTAAATTTCTTGATATGAATTTTTTTGAGGTTTCTCAGTGAAATTACAGTGGAATCCGTTTAAAATAACATCGAAGGGAAATGACAAACTCGTCATACAAAGCATTTTGTAGAAAATAAACAACCTCCTGTTTTTGTTAGGTTTATATGTATGTATTTATTTTAATAGAGAGAAACACAGCATATTAAGACGTGACGTGAGAAAAGAGCATATGACGAGAGAAACACAGCATATTTAACGTCGTCGGGCGTCACGTGACCCTCCCGAACACTGCCAAAGGTTTTTTTTTGTTATTTGTTTTTGGGGTGCTGCCAAAGGTGTTAGGAATCATGTTGGTCACTATAACCGACATAATATTCCATAAAATTAGGACATAATTTATTGAAAATGGGTCATAATAAGCGACTAGTCACTATAAGCGAAGTCATTATATCCGACTTTGTTATAAATAATTTTATATAAAAACCAAACTTCGCTGTATAATTACGTCATATTAAGCGGTTGGTCAATCTAGGCGGAGTCATAATAAACGGATTCTACTGTATTACTCTCTCCCATGAACTGGATTATAACTAGTAGATAATGATAATGCTTACAATCATTTTTGCTCAATAATGTTATTCTTACAATTACTCTTAATTAATCGCACATTTGAGAATTTATTGTTGATGAAAAAAAAATACACCCACATAAAACAAATGTTCTTTTGCATTTTCAACGTGTTTCTAATTTATTTTCCCTTTTGTTTCAGGTATGTCAACTTTACTTTATAACACTCCAAATCAACGAAGTTGTGAAGACACCCTTTCTCCCCCCCTTGATGACATAGTAAGAAAAGTATACATTATATTAATCGTACCTACCCAATTAAACATTTACAAAACACAATTAATTGTTGTGCTGTTGAAATGTCGAAATTCGCTTTAATTTTTTTTCTCAGCACTGAATACATCCAAACTTTGGAAAGCCATGAAACATTTTGTTTTTACGATGATATTCATGGAATATATAATAAATATTATCCTGCGAGTGTTTGAAGCCCTATGAATGTCGCCTAAACTCAATACCTTTCCTAAAAGTAATTTTACTTGTTTTTGAAATTTATGGTTTCGGCGCGCCCGAAGGACTTTCGTCCCGGCAGCGATAAAACATCCAAATATGTAATATTTTATTTGGGTTTTATGTTTTATTTCCCTTCACGCACGGGTTATAGGTATACATATTTAAAGGAATGTAGACTTGCCATTGGTTACTTCCGTATTATAATGAATTTTATTAATGTTGGGAATTGCCACCATTTGACTTGTACATTTTCCCGTTTGCTCTTATGACAAATCGACTACTCAAATTCAGCTTATTCTGGTCATTAAATTGTACGAATACGAATTTAGGATTTTCTTTATGCAACATCTTACTAAAAAAAATTCAAAATCCAAAAATTTAAAATCCCAAAAATTCCAAAATCAAAAAAATTTCAAAATCCAAAAAATTTCAATTTTTTGTTTTTTTCAAATAATATTATTATGACTAGACAAATTTGGTATGAGGTCATTTATTTTTAATAATCATCATTCAGTATATTAATACGTGAAGCAAAAACTTTGTACCCCTTTTTACGAAAATTGCGCGTACGGAGGAGTAAGAAATTTCGCACACTTATAGTTTATATAGAGAATGAGTGCAGAATGCTAATACTTAAAAAAAAATTGCATAAAAAATACATTAAATCAATAAAAAAAACATTACAATTATGGTCGAATTTCGACCATTGGGCGACCACTAGTTTTATTGATTGGATTTTGTATAAAAGTGAATTATCTGGTAAACTTTAGTTGCTAGTTTTTATTGTTGTTTTTTTATGAAAAGAGCCCTTCAGATTGTTTCTTTTATAATTTATGTGGCGGGGTATTTCCTTTATAATAAGTGTGACTCGTCCAGGACGTTGTATTATCTTCTGTATATTATACGTGAAGCAAAAACTTTGTACCCCTTTTTACGAAAATTGCGCGTACGGAGGAGTAAGAAATTTCGCACACTTATAGATCTGGAATAAATGATTAAAAAAAAAAAAAAAATAGTTTATACAGAGAATGAGTGCAGAATGCTAATATTTTTTTTAAATTTTGCATAAAAATACATTAAATCATTAAAAAAAACATTACAATTATGGCCGAATTTCGACCATTGGGCGACTACTAGTTATGTTAAAATGCAGATAAAAAAATATGATGCAAGTCTTGTTTATCTTCAAATCGACACTCGTCGATAATGTGTCATTATAATTATGTCACAAATCTTGCATCAACAAATTGATAATTTAATTTCTTGGAAGGTCTTTCTTTATCCGCAAGTGGATATGAAATTTGCTGCTAACGATGATAAAATTCTTATTTGTTTTAAACCTAGCTCAATTAGGGAAGCGGGAAAAGTACCGCCGCCCTGGGAATCATTTATTGGATAACGAACACTGCCATAGGTCACTCAAAAAGGGTTCGCTACTTTTGGTGACTTAGCAGGAATGCCCGGGTTTATGAGGTGAGGTTTGTCCAGGAATCGGCAGCGGATGATCTGGACACACTGAACCCTAGATTCTTACCCAGCCATCATACATTTTTCCTTCCCAGAACTTCCTCTCGTTTTTTTCCTTAAAAAACCCTCCAGACAGCAACACCAAAGACGATACAGGCCTCCTAATAATGTAAAAAAGAAAGAAATCTTTACAGTTAATTTATTCTAATACCTACATAATTCTTATCGGCATTGTTAAAAAGCAAGAAAATTTATAAAATACAATGTTTAATCAATGTTTCGCACATTTTGTAATTTTTCAATTTACAAAATGTGCGAAAAATTATAATTCGTTCGTTTATCTGCGAAATTGAAAGGTAAGAAAAAATAATGCAAGCTGTCGAGACGGGCGACAAAGAAAACCGATTTCGTTCGATAATTAAAAATCGCCGTCTATTTTTTAATTTAACTCTGTTCGGCGGCGTCGCCAGGTAGCAGCGGGCAATGATCGTGAATAGTGAGAGAAAAACAGGTTTTGAACGAAGCAAAAAAAGTCTTAAATAAAACAAAGGTTTGGAACAAAACAAGCGAGCAACGACAGCTGCCACGACGCGGCGGCCGCTACCGTAAAGTGCATAAAAAACTTTCAGTTCTCCGCGGAACTTTTCTAAAGCTAAGCCTTTGGTGGCTTTTGGATGTCTAGGAAATGTGTGAATTTTGTTTGCCCTGAGCGACAGTGCACACGGGAATATATTGCTGGCTTTTTTTTCTACGATGTATTTACCGGACGTGGAGAGTTTGCGGAATTAAAAATTTTAAAGTGGGTTTTTGATTACTTAGTGTGCTTGGTCATATATAAAGCGCTGGGTTCAATGGTTTTTCATTATTACTTCGGATTAGGTGAAGTAATTTAAAAATAAGACTTAAAGAAAAAAATCATATCTTGTTTAATCATATCTTATTATAATCCACTACAAGTATACGGTGTTTCAAATATGAATTGTCTAAAACAACAAAATGAATGTATCACCACTGGAGCGACAGCGCAATTTAAAACTTTTTTCTCCGATCGCTCGACATATTTTGGTGATCATTTTGAATATTTTCCGCCCAAATTAAAGAAAAATCATACCTCTGAATTTTAATATGGAGACGTACAAACTGATATATATGTATATATATATATATAGCCAATGAATTTTCATATCTTTTGTCGATTATCACATATTCGTAGGATTTACAAAAAATATATTATAAAATCCTAAACTTCTACTTCATTACTTACAAATAAGGGAAAATTTGCCAAAATTGGCAACAAAGCAATCCGAGGTATTTTAAATAGTGCCATATTCTCGCAAAAAGCGCTCCAGTAGATAAGTTTTTTTTTCTCATTTGTTCGCTCAAAAATAATCGTGACAATTTCATGGCTTTGAATGCCTGCAAAGTTTTTTTGTGTGAATACCGCACTAGAGTATTACTCTAGGCCGCTTGGAGCCAGTGAGATAATGGCATCCCCAATTGGGGTATGTTGTGAGGCTGAAGGCGGTGGGAAAGGAACCAAGTTGGAAAGATGAAGGTGGGAAAGTACCTGGCTCTTCATATATAGTCATCAAACACGGCTAAAGCCGTTTCAAGCAAAGTTTCAATTCTGAAAAGTGATCTTACACCAGAGCGATGCTGATAATATCTGCCACTGTGGAACGTGTCGCAAATGCAGTTTAAGTTATTTTAAAGTGATTAAATTGTGAAATAACACAAATTAATCAAATAAAATTTACTCGTGCACACCGGGATTTGAACCTGCGACCTCCGGATTAGTCGAGAGCCTAACTCCTCAACAACAGAGGCCGCCATTACACCATCGGATAGGACACGTCCACATTTAAATTGCATCCAGATTTTTGATAACTTCTTAAAATTGCAAACGCTGAATAAAACTGGTAAAATATAACGTGTCAAAACCATTAACTTAATCGTATTTTGATTAACTTCCAGACCATCTAAATTAGTTTCAATTTCTTCTCCCGACTATTAATTGTTGGATTAATCCGAAAATGGTATAATGCGCATTAAATCAATAATGCTAAGCATAAACACCTTGTATCAATAATCGCTTCCATTTCCATAGGAGCCGTTTTCCGTTACCCGCAAATTATAGGGAATTATACCTTTAGCCAAGTTGATTGGCAGCCGGTGCCAAAGGGCAATTAAACAGAGTTTTCAGCTCGATAAAACCGCTCCAGCCATCCCTCTGAGGTTCAAATCTATTAACTAAACAACGTACGCTGCAACCGGAGTTTCGTTAGCAGTTTTAAACTTTTGACTTATTTGTTTTAGACAGTGGCAATGGTTGCTGGTAACTTTTTTCGGGCTGAAGGGCAAATGATTGAATAAACGTTCTAGAAGCAGAAATTAAATGTAAAATCCAGATGCCAAAGTTCTGGCGTTATGAAATAAGAACAACTGTTTTGTCTGGAATTTTAAGCCGCCGCTACCCGAATTTCTACCGATTTCTTGCATTTCTCCCTTGAATATTTGAAGTTTTTAAGCTCTTAAAAAATATGTATGTTATTTTTGAAGATAATATCTATACAATCCCCACGCCGAAACGCAAATTATATGAAATTCCCTCGATAGAAAAAAATCGCAAAGTATGCTTCGAAAATTTTTATTTTCAAGCCTGTCTCTATTATTTAACAAGTTATATGTATGAAAAATTGCAGTGTTTTTTTAACGTTGTTTTAGACAACCCCCACGAGATTTTGCTCTATTCTAAACGAGTCGTGTTTTATTAAACATTTTCACAATTTTCGCTTCAATTTTATCGTTTGAAATATTAGCGCGCTCTTTCCAACATTCCTAATTACATATCTCTCCATCTTTTCGAGCTCAGATACGGCGCGTTAAACACAAGGCAATGTTAAAAAATCCATTGTCAAGACGTCAAATTATTTGTTTCCTATTTTAAATTGTTTAATTTCGTGGTGTCTTAACTGTGACGAAGTCGGGTAGTACGTAGTAACTACTAGTAAAGCATGAAGATGCTAAAACTTAAACATTAAACATTTTTACGGCGTTTTCTGTAACTTGAAAAATAAAGTTACTTTGATATGAAAGTTTCACTTTTTATGAACCACTTAGATGCGAAACTTATACACAAGTACCGGCAAGACGAATTTGTATTGTGAATTAGTATTTCACACGGAGTGTGTTTTATTTCACGCTAACCCAAACCCGTCAAAATTAAACCTTAAATATCGTTTATTCAAATGTAGATTTGTCAAAAATGTTAATAGAATAAACACAAATTTGAACAAACATAAAATAAAAAAAAACTCGGATTTTAATCGTAGGTATAAAAAGTAAAACTAAGGCGCGCACTCTCTTCCACAAGATGGTAAAATACTTCAAAATTCGTTGCAAGTTTTATTTTATCTTGTGTTTTTGTTATTTTCTTACACTGAAATACTTCATTCAGTGTAAGAAAATTAGCATTCTACCTACGGATTTCTTCCTCGGATATCTTCCTACAATTTCCCTCAATTATCTGATATACGTAAAACGAATGCGATTGAGGAAGATCGTACACACGAATGGTTATCTGTTTATCAGAATATACCAAAGATAGCTATTCGCATTATAATATACGTTATATTGTAATTTGTGATACTCGACCCGTAAATCTGATATTGACAGCATCCATCACGCTGTATGGAGCACTGGTTTATCTGGATCGGTGGCATTAGTAAATAGGCAGCAGTTTAGCCCTCGCAGTGCTGTTTCTCCTTTGTTTCTGGTATTAGGGGTGCAGAAGCTCTGGGGGTAGGTAGGAACCAAAGCTGTCCCTGTCGTTTCGTTTGTCGGGTCGTGTGATAACATTTTCCAAGCGCTTTCAACGTGAACAGCGCGTATCAAGATGTCTCCCGCAGACACGTGGAAAGCTCTCCTCACACATGATGAAATAACTCTACAAGAATAGTTTAAAGATATTCTTTGATATTTATTTCAACTTCTGGTTTCCGGACAAATGTTAAACTAACAACAAATACACACATAATTAATTAATTAATTAAATAATGCAAGTGGTGCGCAGACGAAACATAGTGGTTTTCTGGGACAATATTATGTTATATTTTATTTGGGTGATTTTTGGGTGACACTGTTTATTATCATAATAATTAATCGACTAAACACAATAACTCCCTTTTTTCGCGAGGACAGGTAGATGACAAGATAGAACCTCGAACGCCTCTATACTGACAAACATTATTCGTTTCATCCATAAAAAGAATTAGGAGGCGGAATGCGGAGGCAAAACGGAAATTCCAGAGCCATTATTAAAGGCAAAACAATTGAACTATCGTTATTCGACCGGTCTAATTTGTTTTATGGGACCAACAGACTTAGTTATAAAAGATCATTTAGTTTTGGCCCCTTTCAACATATCGCTCGCCATACATTGCCAACTCGGCATTCCGCCTCCTAATAATAATAATATTTTGTAGATCTGTATAGCGCCGTTTTTGCGAATAATCACCTCCAGGGCGCTGTAAAAATATGTTATTTTTCCTACTACCACCTAGAGACAACCTTTTTTTTCAACTTATTTGTATACATATAACAAAACCTTTTAAGTACACGCTTATTTTAATGAAGTAACCATTGGTTTTGTAGCATGTCGATTATTTTGATATAATACAACGTGTCTATAAAGTGTTTTACTTTCACATAAATTAATAAAAATCTGAATGTTATTATGTAAATAATAGTAAATACATTTGACAGTGAAATCGCGCGTCTAAAAGATATAATTTGGGGAAATGGAACGATCTCTTGTTGAATTAAAACCACAAAATTGAACACAAAAATCCTTTTAGGTTAAATACTTACGCTGCATCCCGTAGATTCTACCATCAGAAGGTTTTCACTGAGGAGCAAATATAAAGTAGGTGGCTAATATAAAGCGAGACATACGTGCTGCGAGCACTCGCCCCAGCACTGGTGGCTGCTGGCTGGTGGCTGGTGGGGAGGGTGGTTACGGTAGAGGGTTCGGTGTGAAACTTTGTAATAGTTTTGTAATTTCGGTGTTCATGGTATTGTTGGGATTATCAGGTGCGGTTTAATGAAGTTTACCCTACATTAGATTATCATATTATCTTCGAAACATCTCTGCCGACGTGTAGGACCATTTTTCTTCCGTTTGAACCCGTGTTTGATCTAGTTTGATAAGGTGTATCTAGTTAAGTTGTTACCTCCTGCGATAAATGAAATAGTAGGTATCCTTGTAAATATTATTTTTGGAATAACTTAAAGAGTAAAACTTAAGATTGTAATAATCAATCATTATACAATTATACATAAATGGTAGCCAATAAAAATATGTGATAAAAAATTAAGATAATTTATGGAATAAATCTTAGTCAAAGTAAGATACATTTAAGTACGACCGAAGGGGATATGATCGAATTAGCTCAATGGTTAGAGCAGAAACCCGGCAAGGCAAGGCTAAGGTCCTCGGTTCAACTCCTAGATGGGATTGTACCTTTTTCCGATTTTTCGGTTTCAAATTTTCGTTGACTAACTAATATTGTCTTCAATGATAAAATACTATTTTTTTGAAATTTTACTTGATATTTAATATGATATTTGTACGGTTTTTACTGCGAGAAACAATATAACAGAGTGGTAGGTACTGTCGGTGTCGCCCTGGTGAAATTTCACCAATCAATGAAATCATTCACCAATCATGAAACATTGCTTGAAATTGCATTTGCTAATGCAAAATCGTGTGTTTTTGTGTGTTGAAAAGTAGATCGCATAGAAATATTTTAGAGGATTTAATTTAATACTGCGAGTGGAACACATATTTGCCTTTTAAATAATCGAAAATTTTTTTTATAAACCCAGCAAAAAATAAAATATCATAAAAAATAAAAACTGCGTTAAAATTAAAAACCTCCCACTTACGAACAACTTTTCGGTTATGGTTTTATTGAATAATGTGGGAAATTAAATTCTTTAGAAAATTAACGCAAAAAAATAAAAATTGTGCCTGAACTTCTCAAAACAAAATAAAAAGCGCTTTTTGGCGATGTTTTTCTTTTTAATAAATCAAAAAACGTGGCGGGTGTTAAACGGGATTTTAAACCTTACCTCCTACATAAGAAGTGTTTCTGTTAGCGGCCTGATTCCGAATTATCTAGCTCCTTAATTTTTCAAAATTCAAATCAATAAATTTCTGATTGCTGTTTTCGAGTCATTATCCATTTCCATTGTCCATGTCTCATTGATTTGACAATGGCATTGTATTTTTTTTTTTTTTTTTTACAGTTAGTACCGCACAAGAGTCCCAACTGCTCCCGTCTGGAGCCAGTGAGACTGTGGCATCCCCAATCGGGGTATGTTGTGAGGCTGAAGGTAGTGGGGAGGGGAAGAAGATAGGGAAGAGGAAGGTGGGGAAGTACCTGGCTATTCAGATCTGGTTACTAAACACGGCTAAAGCCATTTCAAGCAACGTTTCAATTCTGAATGGTGGTCTTACACCAGGGCGATACTGATAGTATCTTCCACTCTGGAACGTGCCGCAAATATACTTTATATTATTTTAAATGAATAAATTGTGAATTAACACAATTTAACCAAATAAAATTTATTTGCGCACGCCGGGTTCGAACCCGCGACCTTCGGATTGTGAGTCGAGAGTCTTGCCTCGGGACCACGGAGGCCGTCACGTATACACGTAGTTTCTTATTCCCAATTTAACCTCTCTTGTGATTTGAATACAAAACCAATGACGCATTAGTTAATTTAATTAAAATTATTATATTAAACTGCTCCATTCACATGAACAATATTATGTTAACCCTACTACAAGGTACATCGCAGTTCCTTTTCGTATTCATGCTCTCCTGGCAGGTTATTTTAATATTGGTTATTTTTGTATCAAGGCAGCATCACCTGTTGGGATAAGGACAGCAATAAATCCCCTGCGGGTCCAGACAACAGATGTTCTCTCCATTAGAATGGGTACCTTTTTCTTAGCCCTGTCTGCCCACCCGACCCTTTTTACTGTTTATAGAGACTTTAGGGCCTGAGTTATTGTTACAATCTTCGAATATTGAATATTCGATATTTTTCAATCAAATTGAATATGTAGAGCAGATGAACTGGGAAAGGAAAGCCAGGAGAATAAATATCGCTAAAATGGATGATAGAAAGTAAGTGAAAGTAATTATATTGTCTTTTGTGTGCTGACGATGCGGTGCTGTTTTTTAACAGTGTGGAAGATCTACAGTCTCTCGTGTCTAAGATGAACGAAGTAAGTATGAAGAATGAGTTAATGATGAATGTAAGTAAGTCTAAAGTCATGGTATTTGAAAGAGCGAGTACGAAAACGATATGCAATGTAGTTGTGAATGATGTTTGATAAGGTGGACGAGTTTGTGTATTTGGGAAATATGTTTACAAGAGATGGGAAGACTGATAGAGCTATTGAAAGGGTAAATGCAGGTAACTCCATTAATGGAGGACTGAACGCCGTTGGCGAAAACAAAAAAAAAACTGTACAAAGAAGCGAAGCTTGCCGTCCATAATGGAGTGCTGGTTGCTAGTACCTACCCTGATGAATGGCAGTGAGGTATATAACTGGCAGATGAAAGTAGACTGAATGCTGTTGAAATGAGATCCTTGGGAATAAAACCTAAGCCTTGCATCATACATGGTCCATAAAACCATGTATGATACAAGGCTGTAAGCGTAATGAGTAAGTTTAAGAAAGGGACGCTCAGATGGTTTAGGCATGTAGAGCGAATGAACGAGGAAAGGAGTGAAAGGAGAATGAAGAAGTCGGAGATGTCCGAAGAAGACATGGCACGACCAAGTGAATCAGATACTTGAGTCCGGCCATATCAAGAGTCAGAATAATAGAAGAGTATGTATGAGACGATGTAAGAATGTGAACCAGGCAAGGAGTGTTGTGCCAAGACCGAGTTGTTTGGCGGTCCGTCCTCTGCCTACCCCTGCGGAGAAACGGAGTGATGGTTAGGTTAGTTAGTTGGATGATAGAAGAAGTCCGGAACATCCGAATAAGATGTGGCAAAAGCACGTGCATCAAATATTATGTCGGATCACGTCAAGAGCCAGAAGCGTTGCATGTCTGTAAAAGGCGTGTGGATTTTTTTGTCAAGACAGAGCTGTGTTGCGGTGCATCCTTTCAGCGTACCCCTTCGGAGAAATGGCGGGTTGGTTAGTTAATTCAATTAAAGTACAGTAGATTATATCTATTCAAATAAAATAAAAAAATCAACAATAATTGTTATTTAACGTTATCAATTTGATATGCGTAGATATATTCCCACCGAAAAAACAGAAGTCACGATTTTTAAAACCATTTTATTGATTTAAATTCAACCAATTGAAAAGCACTATGGGTGTTTCTGTTTCCTTTTGTTATATCCGACGCTTTATGTCGGTAATGACAGCGAACATTCCATTATTAATTATCTTACTACCCAAATAACTATTTTTTGATAATTAAAAACCAGTGGCGGCATGTGACTTAGTTGGACTGAAGAGATTATCGAAATTTAAAACGTGTATGTAAATTTATGTGAATATTCGAATGTCCGCGTTTCTTATTGTTAAAACATAACAAATTATAAAGTGTTGGCAATCTAATCAAAGTGTATGAACAAATCTAAACGTCCCTTACTTAATCATGCTTATTATGCTTGCATCAGTATATCATTCTTCGCAGTCTTGGCCTCCACATTTATAATACGTGGCCTCTATTTTCCGTCGTTCCACGGGCTTTACACACATTTTTTTTTCTAAATCAGACTTAGACAGCGACCTTCATCTTCTTTTGAAAGTCATGTGTGCAAAATTTCATCAATAAAACTGTAGATTTTTATAAACATAAGACAAATGCCGCCCGGCACCGGCCACCACAGAAATCTTTTTTTATGTATCTGAATAGATTTTGCTTACCACTGCTTTTGATTACAAAAAATGTTAATTAAGCTCCAAAAATTCAGTCGAACAGAAAACACGATCCTACGTCGCACTAAACTTTTTTTGGTTGAAGTTCTCAGTTACCGGTTCTCTTGTTGTTATGAAAGCCTCATTCATTTAACCTCGTTAAAACATAATAGGAGACCTCAATATTAATAATACGTCAATTGATTTACAGAAAACATATGGCGTTAAAAGCCCTCTTAATAGCTTTCACGTTTTTCAAAACCCTTAAAAGACAAAAAGTTCCCTTGAAAGGACCCCTAAGTGTGGTTCAGTACCTGCTTTAAGCACTTCATAGTTTGATGAATGTTATGAAATTTAATACCTCGAAATAGTTTAACAATTTTTCGTTTTCAAAGTTCGCGATTATTTTTTAAAACCCAGAAATTTTTAAGAGCGTAATGTAGCTCAATTAAATCGCAAAAAAAGTTTTAATAGACATTTTTATAAATCCGTGCTAGGTATTCTGGCCCGGATTTTCAACTTTTAAGTCGCAAGTCATTTTTATGATGAATATTGAAACAGAAATAATGGTTTTTGAAGTGAACAGCCTACAGTTAGGTGCTTTTAAGCGAAACTTTCATACTTAAGATTAATATTATTTTTTATCCACACTAATTTATGAAGGAACTATCAGTTACTTATAATGATACGTAATCAAAATATACACCTTAAATTATTTAGCAATTTATTTTTGTATTATTTCCATTTTGCCTACCAATAGATATTTTATTTAATACATACTTTTAAATAAGAACTTACCACATTTATGTGCATTAAAGTCTTAATTAATTAGCAGGTGACATGACATGCAGGAAAATAATTTGCCTCGGGGCCTATGTCATCTTTGGAGATGCTGTGTGTAGGGTCTTTTTAACGAAAAGAAAGAAATAAAGATGATGAATGCATAGTAGTCTAGGGGCCTGTCTGTCTCTCCCGTTCTCTCCCGCTGCGGTGCAAGATAATAATGGGTTGAGGGAGACCAGCTGGAGAGGTCATGGAGGCCCTAAACCGGCCTCTCCCGATCCAGCCTGCCATTCAGCTAGCCGGTAAGCGCATCCACCGCCAAAAAGTCACCAAATATAGCGAAACACTTGTGATAACCAATGGCAGAGGTGTTAGTTATCCAATAAATGGTTCCCCGGGCGGCGTACCAACGCCCGCCTCCCAAATTTCTCACCGATTACTCCCGACTTGACAGCTCACAAAGCTCATGCGCTTTAGATTGACCGAGCACGAAACATGTTTGTTGACCAGATCTGAATAGTCAGGTACTTCCCCACCTTCTTCTTCCCAATCTCCTTCCCCTCCCTACCACCTTCTGCTTCACAACATACCCCAATTGGGGATGCCATAGTCTCATTGGCTCCAGACGGAAGCGACTGAGACTATTGTGAGGTATTCACGTATATAAAATAAAAAGGGTAGAGTTTTTAAGTCATGATGATATTTAATATAGTTTTTAATGTAGATATTATGATCATCTCTTATTTAAGTCTTAAGAGTGTTCATGTTTTTACCCTTCGTATTTATTTCAATAATTACAATACGAATTAGCAAAAATGACGCTGCATAAATAAGCCAAGTATTCCGGCGGTTCCCTTCCTCATTTTTAGTTGTTCTTCTCCCCTACGATAGTAAATCACTACCTACCAAAGAAATCAGCAATGGCTTGTCTGCAAACTGTTTATTTTGAAAATATCCTAATTTTTTTAAACCAATTATGCTTTCTCACCTTCTTTTGCTCAATAAAGAAATTAATATCAACTCTTGTCTCAAATGAATTCCTTTTTATTGTTACTTTGAACGGTCAGGCCGATATTGTATTTTATTGAACTTGAATCTCTTCACCACATCTGAGTTGGCTCTAGCTAAATTACCGGTCTATTTGTGATCTTTACTTTCTGATCCTAACCCTTGCTGACCCCTGGCCGGATATCGGTTACCGCGTTATGTTATATCTGTACATACTTGTTACATTCGTTACCACTTGAAAGTAACAGGGATGGCAAACCAGAAATTGTAATAACTGTTGTTTCACAGAATTTGAACAATTCATCAACTTTCGAAGTTTATTTTCAAGTTCTTTGAGAGTTTTATTTTTATTATAGTTCTGTGAAGCAACTAGCTAGTAAATGATACCACAATAGAGGTTCAATAGAACCTTCACAGAACTTGAACATTAACTTTGAAATTCGATGAATTGTTCAAATTCTCTAAAACAACTGACCCTAAGAAATGTAATTATTTTACTCACGTAACAAAGCTGGTAAACCTCGAAAAATCTCGTTTTGAACTTTGAATAAAAGTTTTTCGAATTATCTCCGTAAATTATTTTCATAACTTTGAATATCACCGATTTCACGGAAATCACGTTTTAGATTAGTAGATAGAGCATTGTAGAAATGTTTTAATATTTTTTACAGCGGTCTCTTGGTTTTTGATTATTCACGAAAATGACGCTATACAAATCATCCAAATATTAATATTATAGTTATTAAAAGCAAACCTTCGTTTGTCGCACCAGTGTGAGGAATGGTTATTTCACAGAATTTTAACAATTCATCAATTTTCAAAATTAATATCCAAGTACTGTGAAAAAAACGGCCCATGGTGAAATACTAACAAAAATTTAATATAACTTACACAGAACACTGTTGCTTGCTCTCTCCCATACTCGCAAGATGAGTAATTCAAATATGTATACATATATCTAATATTATTTCATTTCGATCATTTTATAATTTTATATCTAAAACATATATCCTTTGCCTGTAAGTTTCTTCTAAATCACAATATATTTATATATTTCAATATTATCTCTAATTGTTAAATAGGGAAGATCCTAATTATTATTATTAATAATATTAAAATTAAAATTCTTTATACCAAATAAACTTAAAACAGATTAGAATTTTTTGTTTAATATTAGATCTGAAGACTACTTTAGGCCGAAACTATTTTGCTTTAAAACCCTAGTAAATGTTTAATTCAGAATGCTTTTACTTCAAATATTTTTTGGCTAATTTACACTGTGAGCTTTCATAAAAAATTACTTCAAAAGAGCTTTTTAAATATTTAAAATATGATAAACCTGTAACTGCCCGCTACCTTAAAATATATCTTCATAATTCTGAATTTATCATAGCAAAGCCTAGTATTTAATTAATTCTTTGTTTTTCATTAAATTCGTTTACCTTTGCTAACATCTTCCAATTCAATTCCCGTTTTTTTTTATTTGATTCATTAAAAAATGTCCCAAATGGCACAATTATGATTAAATGTTATGTTCATCTCGGGATTGGGGATCCTTCTGGAAATTCTATCTTACGGAGAAAATCATTTTGTTTCCTTAACGGCTGGCGACTTTTCCATGCTAATGAGGGCAAATATTGAAAAAATGTCGCTATTTATATTGTGGTACCAAACGATTTAAAAATGTATAATAATATTAATATTTCTACCGTTCACAATATTTTGTATCAAGATTTTTCAGAATCTCATGCAGCCCTCTAATTCTAAAAAGTCTTTGTTTCTTACAAATTCCGTAAATTATAATTTTTTTTATTTTCCAAACCACCATAAACGTTTGATATTTTATTTATTGACTGATGGTTACTAACCGGATTCTCCCGATTTCGCCACCATTTTGACCTAGTAATTTCAATTCAAATTTTAGCAACAAATTTTTTAACTGAAAAAAAATTGTATTTCAATTGTATTTCGTAGCTGAATCTAGAAAACCCAGGCGCAAACAGCTATACAAGTTTCTTAATGCCAGAACTCACAATTCGAATTTTTTTGCTGCTTTTTATGTGAATCCCTCAAAGATTCTCAGCTGCTCCCTTCTGGAGCCAGTGAGACCATGGTATCCCAAATTGGGGTATGTGTGAGGCTGAAGGCAAGTGGAGAGGGGAAGAAGATGGGGAAGAGGAAGGTAGGGAAGTGCCTGGCTATTCAGACCTGGTCACCAAACACGGCTAAAGCCATTTCCAGCAACGTTTCCTTTCTGAATGGTGGTCTTATACCAGGGCGATACTGAGTGCATCTTCCACTCTGGAAATTGCCGCAAATATAACTGTATATTATTTTAAATGAATTAATTGTGAATTAAACAAATAAAATTTATTTAACCACGCCGGGATTCGATCCCGCGACCTTCGGATTGCAAGTCAAGAGCCTTACCTCTAGACCACGCCGGCCGTCAATGTGCTTATTGATATCACGCTTACAGATTTTCTGCTTAAGTGCTAAATTTAATTCTAATAAAAATTACCTTACTTCTTTACCAGCACGAACAACAAAGTTATTGTGCATAAAATATTTACCAACATTAATATGATGTTGAATGGTTATGATAATGATTTTTGATCTTTAAATTTAAAAAGCTATTCCATTATTTAACACAACATATTGACAATTTTATTTAAAACTACGAGATAGTATGACTTCTTGATTCTTGTGACAAATCAGATACAATTTTTAAAGTAATGTGATCATTATATTACAGGTCCTCGCTTAATAATAATAATAATATTTGGCTTTTTTTTTTTTTTTTTTTGTTATTGTTTTTGGGGTGTTATGCCGTGTTTCGCTACCTCCTTCTTTAGCCAACGTAAAGGACAGCATTACAGTGTCCATCATTAGGGCAGATGTGTAATAATCTGCTCTGGTGGTGACTGTAATGCTGTCCGAAACGTTGGCTAAAGAAGGAGGTAGCGAAACACGGCATAACACCCCAAAAACAATAACAAAAATACTTTTTGGCCGTGAAAACCTAAAAACATACAATATTTGGCTTATTTATAAAGCGCCATTTTCATGAAAAATCATCTCAAGGGCGCTGTACATATAAACATATAATAAAATAAAATTAATACGATAGACTTACCACTAAGATTTAAAATTATAACTAGTGACTTACAACTAAGGACGGGTTGTTTCAAAAAATTTGATGGATTCATCAAATATTTAAAGTTAATTTTCACGTTTTGTGTAAGTTCTATTCAAGTTCTGGGATTATTTCAGTTTTGTGAAGCAACTCTCCTATAATGATGTAATAACAGAACTTGAATAGAACTTACACAGAACGTGAAAATCAACTTCAAATATTTGATGAATCCATCAAATTTTCTGAAACAACCCATCCTAAGACTTATATATCTAGTGACTTACGACTAAGGATGGGTTATTTCAAAAAATTTGACGAATTCGTCAAATATTTGACGTTAATTTTCACGTTCTGTGTAAGTTCTATTCAAGTTCTGAGATGATTTCAGTTTTGTGAAGCAGCTGTTCTATCACGATATAATAACAGATTTTGAATAGAACCTACACAGAACGTGAAAATCAACTTCAAATATTTGGTGAATCCATCAAATTTTTTGAAACAACCCATCCTTATTGTCTGAATTATTCACACAACTGATTCCGATTATGAAAATTACACTTAAATTAAAAACTAATTATTTGTGAATCGGACTTCAGCATAAATAACTGTCGCATAGCGTGGACAACTGATTTTTGTATGTTTGTTAACTTAAAAATATATATTTGTAATTTTTAATTTGTATTAAGTTTTGGCACCCCTGATACGGAGGTTTTATATCCTGTAGGTTAGGGTCAGTACAGAACAGGGCGCCCCAACACCCACTGTAGATAAAGGATAAAGTTAGTACTAGGTACTCCACCGAACAAGGCAAATAAAGGAAGGCGAACACGGGATTACACTACCGCCAACTTTTCCTCTTAGACTCAAGTCGTACAGTTTCTTTGAAACGGGTTTAGTCTCGTAAAATCTTATATCGCCTCTTCTGGTTGGCGATTTAATTTTTATAAAATATCAGTTGAATAGGTACCACTATCCACTTAAATCGGGTTGGTTCGTCTTTGAACACTTTTAGAAAATATATTGCAAAAAATTTCTTTGTTCCATATTATTTGATCAATATTAAGGACTCTTAAGAAGCACTGTAGGATTATTTTAAAATTTATTATAGTTATGAGAGATGGGAGAGCTGATGGAGATATTGAAAGAAGGATAAATACAGGTAACTCCGTTAATGGAGGGTTGAATGCCGTTCGCGCCAACAAAAAAGCTGTCCAAAGAAGCGAAGCTAGCCGTCCATAATAGAGTACCGGTACCTACCCTGATGTACGGCAGTGAGGAATGGAACTGGCAGAGGAGGATGAAAGTAGACTGAATGCTGTAGAAATGAGATCCCTGAGGCGAATGTGTGGTAAAACCGTGTACGATCGTGTGAGAAACGTGGAGATCCACAAATAATGCAAGGCTGACTTGAGCGTAGTGAGTAAAATTAAGAAAGGGACGCTCAGATGGTTTGGGCATGTAGAGCGAATGAATGAGGAAAGGAGTGTAAGGAGAATATATGACGCAAATGTGAATGGTAGAAGAAGTCGAGGACGCCCAAGAAAGACATGGCACGACCAAGTGAATCAGATACTTTGGTCAGGCCATGTCAATAGTCAGAATAATAGAAGAGCATGTATGAGACGATGTATGAATGTGAACGAGATAAGGAGTGTGTGCCAAGACCGAGTTATTTGGCGGTCCGTCCTCTCTGCCTACCCCTGCGGAGAGCGGCGTGGTGGTTAGTTAGTTGTTTTAGTTACACGCACTTGTGAATTTTGTAACACCAAACTTCTCTGCTAAGTTATTATTATTATTAAATTGTAAAATAATAATACCTATTACATTTTGTGTATAATAAATAAACCAATAGTGTCTGAGGTGGCAAATCGTCGGGTTCCCCTAACCTAAGCGTCTCGAGTTAATTTCCTTGTCTGGCTAAGTCCTCCCATCTCGACGTAAGCAACATTCCCGTTTAGTCTGATGGCAGTAAGAGATTTTCGAATTGTTCATATTGTTCGTAACCCGGGAATGTTTGTCTTTGTTATTTTTTTGTTGTTGTATTATTGTTCTCCAGTGTTCAGCATAGAGCTGGGTCGATCGATCATTGTACACGATCCACTGGCGAAGTGATCGGAACGAAAGTATCCGTACTTTGATCGGGTACTTTCCTAGAGAAGTTTTTCTAAAGAATTTAGTTTTACTTATTATACAATAAAATGATACCGAAAAAGTAGTTCGTAAGTAGGAGATTTAAACTTTAAAGAAGTTTTTATATTCCTGATACTGTATTTGTTCTGGTCATATGAAAAGACTAATAAAATCCCACCTAGGTGTCGTGAGTTAATTTCCTTGTCTGGCTAAGTCCTCCATCGCGACACAAGCAACATTCCCGTTTAGTCTGATGGCGTAAGAGATTTTCGAATTGTTCAGGTTGTTTGTAACCCGGGAATGTTTGTCATTGTTAATTTTTTGTTGCTGTATTTATTGTTCTCCAGTGTTCGGCGTAGAGCTGGGTCGATCGATCATTTTACATGACTCACTGGCGAAGTGATCGGAACGATAGTACCTGCACTTTAACCGGGTACTTTCCTAAAGAAGTTTTTCCAAACAATTTAATTTTCTATACCAAATAATAAAACTATAATCGAAAAGTTGGAGATTTTTTCGTAAGTTGGAGATTTTGAATTTTAAAGAAGTTTTTATAGACCTGATACTTAATTTTTTTTCTGGGCTTATAAAAAGACCAAAAAAATACTCGATTATTTCAAAGGCATAAATGTGTAAATAATTAATTAAAGCATTTAAAACATTTCCGAGAGATCTAAATTTCAAACCAAAATCACATCAATTTCAATTTGGGAGGCGGGAATGGGTACCGCCGCCCCGGGAACCTTTATTGGATAACCAACACCTCTGCCATAGGTCACTCCAAGTGGTTCGCTACGTTTGGTGATTTAGCAGGGGTGCCCGGGTTCATGGGGTGAGGTTAGTCTAGGTCTTGGAGGCGGATGACCAGGACACACTGAACCCCAAATTTTTTTTATTTTTTTTTATTTTTTATTAATCTATAAACATAGGGTTTTACATAGGGTTTAATTGATGCCTGTCTCACTAGGATTTACCTGTGTTGAGACAGGCTTAGAGGTACATATTTAAAATTACAAGAATATTTTAAGTAACATACAAATTCAATTGAATACTATAAAAATGGAAAGGTGATTGGAAGTGTGGGTTCACTTTAAAGAGAGTTATGTAAATGTAGGAAGAGATGATGTACAGTAAATGATGATGTATAGTAAATCCTGTCAAATCTTTTTATGGGATTGATTAATTAATTTGACATGATTCCTACCCAACCCTTAAACCCCTTCCTTCCCAGAACTCTTCTCCCCTTCCTTTCCTTTAAAACACCCTCCACACAGCATCCCCAAAGATGACATAGGCCCTGAGGGAAATTATTTTCCTCAGGGCCTCCTGTGCGGAGTTCATGTAAAAAAAAAAAAAAAACATGATTTGCGTCACCTTAACCAGCATATTATGCTAAAAGCAATATTACAAATAAAAAATAAAGGTTTATTTATATCAGGTTATGTATCCTCATTAGTTTATCGTCAGTCGAACTCTGCCGCAATAAAGCTCGATTTATCTCCCTGAATAATGACAAAGATACATCAAAGAATCTGCAAAGTTCCTTCTGAAAGCTCTGGAAGGAAAGTTACGGAAGCATTCTTGGCTTTACCCAGAGGGGCCATAAATCGACTACGTGCAAATTCATGCATTTCGGATTATACGTTTAACTTTGGTTTCCTATTACGAACACTGCAATATTCATTATCCGTGGATTTCAATACCTTTGATTGCCTATTGTGCGCCGTAGTATTTCTGCAGCGGAAAGCGTTGAATTTTTAATCGGATTTTAATTCAAACTTCTTTTGAGAGGGCGAAAATTGAAAGTTGTAGATTTTTTTATCTACTTAAAATAAGCATTATCTTGTGTTGTTTTGTACCATGTTCATGAAAAACATTTTTTTTATCAGTGTTTTCAGATAATATAAATGTTTTTCGTTCAATCAATCAAATAAACAGGTAGCATTAGGTATACACAGCCAATATGCGGAAAAGTATACGTAAGTAAGTCAGTCATTTTAATTAACATTAAGAAGAGGATAATACTAATTAATTTTAACGAAAATATGAAAAAGAACAAGACACAGAAAAATAAAACGGTTTCAACTGGGGCTCGAACCCAGGATTAATTGACCTGTGACAGAAAGCACAAGACTTTATTTATTTATTGTTTGGAACATTTACAGATTGTTAACAATTATTATAGTTATAAAATTGCCTTTGGGATGTACACAGTTGTTAACACTCCAATTATAAATGTTCACAGCATGCGTAATTAATGTTTAGTTGTTACAACAAAATGAAATATAAAACATAGTAGTGTCAAATACAAAACATAAACTGTAGAGAAAAAAAAGAAAGATAATAAAAATAAAATGATAAAAGAGCATTCACATAATTGTTCTCCATGACAGCATGGTAGAAGATTGTTAATTTGCTTTTTGAAATATGTAAGACTGTTTGCACAGATATGTACATGGTCTCATTCAATAGTATTATATAGACGACACATTCGAGATAGTGGATTGAAGTATGTAATATTGTTATTAAATAATTCAAGGTATTATGACTCCTTAAATTGCGTTTATTAGGAACTTTTATATGAATATTGCTCAGACAATGAGTGGTTTGAAGTTTATCATGAATAATTTTGTATAAACATATTAAGTCAGCAAATTGTCTTCTTTTTTCCAGGGTTGTAAAATGAAATTGTTGGGAGTTGTTCCTCGTAAGATACGAGTAAGATGAGAGTAAATATTATAATATTCTCATATTTAGTTTTGTTTTAAATAACATTAAGCGAAAACTCTGTTAAAGAATGATTTTTTTTTTCTGGAATTAAGTCAACTAAGTATCTCGCTAAGGAAAAGTTTTACCATAAGTGATTTATCGCTTGCAGACTCCGTGCTTCGTTTACTTCGGCTTCGTTCACTTTCGCGAGTGTGTGACAACGGCTGTACGGTGTAGCTAGTACCTACTGACTGTTGTGTTCCTGTTTCAAGTTTGCAGTTCCCCTCCCCTTCTCCCTCCCACTTTGTTGCACAGCTGTTCGGAATGCACCCACTTTGCAAACTGTCAAAATATCAAATCAACTTTGTCTCGCTTTTGTTGTCAAACTTCCCTTTAAATGACACTACTTTTAAAGTAAGAACACAACTTCCTCTCGGTTTTTAACTTGTCTTCTTGAAAATTTCTTGAAATTTTATAGATTTCTCAGTAAAGTTTGTCAACCAGATTTCCCTCAGGTTTTATGTATGAGATGGTGGGTTCGATTCCTTCGAAATATTAAGTGCTCGCAAAAACAATCAAATAATCATCAAACTTATATTATTTTAGGCTTATTTGGTTGTTGATTGCTTTGCTATTAACGGTTTTTTGGCTTTCCTTAGCTCTAATGCACCTAGGTTACCAGTCTAATACCTATTCCGTTCTTACGTAGTAAGGTGACGCCTGTATTTTTATTAAACTTCAATGAGATAGTTGGAAATAGCAGCGAGAAAGCATAATATGTTGTTTGTAAACTTGTTTTTATTTTTATTTTGGTAGAGTGTTTGAGTGCTCTGAAGAAGCTACAGCTGTAGCAAAATCTGGTCAGTATTAAGTACATAAAAAATATTAAAGTGGTGTTAACTAAGTTATTTCGTTGTTTTAAATTAAAATGTCACATCACACATTATCAGCTTCAAATTAAAAACATTATTATTCTTCTGCTGATTTGGGTTTGCCTTTCCCACCCTCCGACCCCTCTCCCAATGTTTATGTATTTAACTTAAATACGCGACTCATCCCTCATACCAATGAAAACACTGTTTTACGACTGGAAACAGAAAAATCAGAAAAAGATGTTGGCACCATAGTTTCTTCATTTAATTCAATATTACAATTTGAGGTTGTATTCATAAAGGTCAAAAAAAAATATACATAAAGTAATTTGTTTTGTATGCTTCGATGACCGTGAGAGCTTTGAATCTTATCGGTTATCTAAGATTCGATTTGATGTATATGATGCCTTCAACCTGCAATGGAAATAGTGGGGCCGATAATAGTATTGTATTTTTATTTATTTATTTACTTATTGACACCCTATTGGGCTTTTACATATCAAATACAAATTTCATTTATAACAACAGTATAACATAAATAAAAAAGATTAAAAAATGTATAAATAAAGCAAAAACTCAAAATAATAAATAAGAATATATCCAATGCTAAATCCACATGGATAACTGTAGAGAACTCTTAGGTACAAATCATATACCTACAAGCAACAAAAACATAAAAAAATCAAATTTTTACTTAATTACTCGTTGTTTGCATCTAGAATAAAAACAAACAAAAGAAAATCGAAATTAAATAAAATGATTTCTCATTCATTATTTATATCTAAAAAGTGATGGACTAATTTTGCTTTATATGTGTCGAAGTTATCAGTTAGTTCATTGCCCAACCTATGTTTTCTTTCTAATACAGAATTCACAGGGAAGTTTTTGTTGTAAAATAAAATATTCCGCCTGGTATATTTTGGAGATGTATGTATAGATAACAAATTTATAGCGTCAGGGCAGTCCAACCTCGAATGAACAATTTTATATAATAAAAGGCAATCAAATATTATTCGCCTTTCAGATAATTTCGATAATACTTTACTGCGTAAGTTGACATAATTGATTTCAATAATAGAAATATATTTATATTTAATATTATTGAAATATATATTATAATTTGAATCAACTAACTACCAATCACAATAATTAAAATGCATGAAACTAATTTAAATTGATAATAATTTTCATCCAACATTTTGCAAAGCTAAAGAAGCCCCTTCTTAAAAATGTCCATAAAATCAAGATTTTAATTATGAAGCATTAAAGTTAGTTACGACGTTCCCGTGAGCTTTAGTGTCTACTCGGGCGCACCTGAGAAACTTTAAAAACTTCCCTTTATGCGCGGTTTTATTACATGCAGCGTCATATGAAATTTCACAAACAATCTCATTTGATAAACATTATAATATAATAAGGATTAAAACTTTATCACTTTATTTCTCTGCGGTAAACACTTAAAAGTTTTCAAGAAATCGATGGGAATGTTTTCGCATAAATAGATACCTTTGTATTGTTTTGTATCAGCGTAAATCCGTGAAAAATCACGAAGTAGGTCTGAATTGTTGACAAATCAGTTCGAATTATGAAAATGACATTTTACATCAGTTCGATTATGAAAATGACATTACACTGTATAGGTTTATTCTAATTTTGAAAATGACGATTAAATTTAAAGCAAATTTGCGTTCATTAAACCGGAGTTACGCAGGACGCACAGATAACCGAAATTTTGTTTTTTTGATAATTAGGAGTAGAACGCAATCCTGTGTTCTTATATTCTCTATTTCATGAATGTTTTTTTTTGTGTTCGTTCCAGTTTAGGAAAATAATTCTCTTCAAGTCCTATGTCATCTTTGGGGATGCTGTGTGGAGGGTCTTTTTAGGAAAGGAAGGAGAGGAAGTTCTGGGAAGGAAAAGGGTATTAGGAGTAGGTAGGAATCTGGGGGTCAGTGTGTCCAGGAGTAACGGACGTTTGAATCCATCTCTCCCACTGCGGTGCAAGGCAATGTTCCGAGAGCGTACGGCTGGAGAAGTCAAAAGTACCCCTCAACCATTCTCTCCCGATGCCATGCAGCTGGTGGGCAGACGCATCCGCATGTTGCAATGTTGAGTGTAAAACCATACAGAAATTGCAAATATTTGTTTAAACGTTAAACAACGGTTAATTAACATTTTTTTGGTTTCATTGGCGTTTTAAAAGAAATGTGTGCATTTTACCAAGCTACCTTTATTCATTATTGAGGTTAGAAAATTCTTTTTATGCACTGTTAAATAGAATGTTTTACATTGACTACAGTTATACGCTTGACGAGCGACGTGTTGACATTTTCATAGAAACTAGTCGCTTACCAGGAGCATGTAATTTGTACAAATATCAAATAATTACAGTTCGTGGTAGAGTGACAAACACTCGGTATGAATAATCGTCTGCAAGGGAGCCGGAAGAACCGAATTATAGGAACTTCGCTTCCACATATTGCACCGACTTTGAAGTAAATTATAACAACACTCGTGCGCCCCATTCCCGACACCATCACTGCCAGCGAGAGACTCATTCACATTATAAATATTATGTTTTAATATAGGTAACATTATCAAAGAAACGAGGAATGCATGCGAAGAGTTACAACAGATGTTCGAGGCGTTGTAAGATAATAGTTTCTGCCAATTGCTCATGTAAATAATTGTTTGCTCCAAGTTAATTAATGGGACACATTATTATGTTTTCCGCTTTATGCAATAAAGAACTTCAGTCCAATTTTTTTTTTTTTTTAAATGAATAATCACCCTCTAACTTAAATAACTGCATATTTAATTTATTTTTATAGTTAGTTTTATTAGTTAAAATAGATGTCAAAGTTTTAATTTTTCTAGATCCCCCGAAAACCACCCTATCTAGTGTGAATCATGTGACGTCATCATGACCAAAAGTTTTAGTGATTTTCAACAGATGTTGTCATTTTGTATGGAAGAAGCTACGAAACTATTCAATAAGTAAAACGTCATTTACGTGGAATTATTTATTTATTATATTATTATATTTTTCAATATTATTACGGGAGAGTGGTATAAAAATTGTTTGAAATTATTATTTTTTTAGCTTTACGAATCGAAATCTATATTATGGAAACCGAAGCATCAATTTTGTAGGCAACTGGAATCAGTTGTTCGTCGCCCGCCATTTTGAAAACAGGCATTACTGGGCATTACGATAGTTTTTTATATAGTTAAAGTTTTTGAATATTTTAAATAATATAGATAAAATAATAGAGATACTCTATGTTTGATACTGAATTATTTAGGCCTAAATAATGTTTCAATAAAAAAACAACCATTATATATCTAAATCTCTATAAACCAATAACACAGAATGTTGAATGGCTTGTCAAAATTTCTAAACAATACGACCAGTGACTGGAGAATTATGGACGCGGTGACGTCACCATTAACAATCCAATAATACCAACTTGACAGGGTGTTTTTATGACACGTTTTAAAATGGACTTTTTAATATATTTTTTAAAACTCTGCGTTTAATATTATTTAATAAAACTTATATATTCAGGATCAGCGTTTATTGGTCTATATTCTATATGAACATATTTTTTTAGAGCCATAATATTTTTCACTGGAGATCCTTATTGCTTTGTTTTATTGTTGCTATCAATTCGTGGAATTCCGAATTGTAGAAATAATTCTATTGCTTTTTACTCGTTCGCTTGCTTCTGCTAAACCTCGTGATAAATTAATTTCTGCAACTCTAACGACATCAATATAATGCATATGTAATAATATTATTTTATGTTTCTATTGTTCGTAAAGCCGAGTGAACATAATGCAATGGCACGTACGATTTGCTGGCGTTCAGTGAACCAAGGTCGATTGCTGCATAGGTTTAAACCGGTTTGTAAGTGTAGCCAACGCAGTATTCAACTGTTGGCGATAATATGTACTAAGTACTTAGCTTGTTTTCTCTCAGTCGTTCAATAGCGGATATAATACTGCAAATCACCCTGCATTTAAAACTGCATTCCTGGCCTTTCATACAACTCTTTGTCATGTTCTTGGCCGTGTCACAAGCTACATTGGAATAAGAGTAAATGAGTTTATTTAAAAAAAAATTACATTAACTACACACGGGAGACCCTGAGGAATTTTTTTTTTTGTGATGGTGTGTGGATGGAGTGGTCTTTTTGAGGAGAGGAAGGAGTTTAAATGGGTCTTGAAGAGACGAGAGAGAACAAAGAGGTCGGAAAATCGTTCCACAGCAGAGCTGTTGAACTCAAGAACGAGACGTAGAAACGACCCTATCTCGTGTGACAAATATCAACCGTGTACACATGGGCGCTCTTTTGGCGTGTTTCCCGTTTATGCACGTGTCGAAGGGATGAATGACGTTAGTTCTTTGGAGCATCTTTCATTGGAATCCGATAGTACAACGACACCTGTGCTCTAAAGATTGCAATCCGATGGACGTATTAAACATTTACTGCGGTATAGTTATATTCTATCTTTTTTGTGAATAGTATTTGGTCCATGGAGTGGTAGATTTAATTAATATTAGCTCGGTAGGCTCATTGTGTTATCTCTCATGTTTGATCTTGTTCCTTTGACAGTAACCCAGTTTCCCTAATGAAATAAACCAGGTTTGTCATTGTGTGTTTGGCGATATCTCCTGGTCCCATAATATGGTTTTCACCTCCTAAAGAATTAGAACTCCTTATTATCTGAGAGGGACATTGGCACCACAGATGAATAGATGCTTCTTAATTCTTTTCACATGAAGAGAATAACACATTTTCTTCACTTTGCTGTTAGAAGTTTAAAGTTAAGTAGATTAATAAATTTATTCTCTTTACAAAATGATGAAGGCATTTCGGGCTAACAAATAGATTTAAAGAAAATTTAGTACACCATTTAAAATTTTAAAAAGTGGTACACCATGGCTACTTACCATTTTGATAATGCGTGATTATATTTTAATCATGTTTGTCAGTGAAAATTTGCCTTAAAAGAAACTACCAAATTAAACTCGAGGGAGTTACGTGGGAAGACACTAGCGGCAACTGCAAATAAGTTTTTTTATAAAATGTTAAACGACCCCGAAAACTCTTTTAAAAGAATAATAGTGTCGAAAGTAGGTAATTTCTGCTGTTAAATCGCCGAGTTCTTTTGTGAATGAAAATTAATTCAATTGCCTTGAAAATGGGTGCTTAATCTACGAAAGAATTGAATTTAAAATGATTGGATATTTTCATAATTCTTGAGACTCGCGTGTATTTCTGAAAAATTTCAGTGTTAACATTTTTCAATCATTCGTCAGTCTTTATTGCTATTTCATAGATAGTTAAATGTAGTATTTAGGCATCTCAACATACGACAGTCAAGTTACCGAGGGCTAGAAGAGGATCGTCTATCGTCGTTCGTGTCTATTGCACGAACAGTTACGAAAATAGCCGATGGTATATTATAGACCGCTGTGCTACCACAGCGTTTGGGTACGTAATAACTTAGAGCTTCCTATATTACAGATGTCTGCTCCAGTTAAATTTTCATTGTAAATCTTACGATAACGTAACTGAAACAACTTATAATCTCGATGAACTTCGATCTTTATTGGAGTTTTTCCGAACTTGTTTTAAGTATTCCCAATCATTGAGATTATGAACATTACTTTATTGTATTTACTCCCTTACAACTTAAAAAAAAATATTGCGGTAACTCAGCTTTGCTTGAAGTGGATAGCTTTTGTACTTATTCCAGTATGTTTTAGCGTACTGTACATGTCCCGCAGATACTTTAATAGTATACAACTGCTAACCCTGCACAAATCGCAAGTGGGCCCCATGGTAGAATTTAGCAGCCACCTCTTGTCTGGAGCCCCAAAATACCTGAAAAAAACTCTCGACTCTGTGCAGAAACGGGCGGTCCGTTTGATTGATTCTCCCGTCTTAACAAACGGATTGCAATCCTTAGAACACAGGCGTCAGGCAGGAACGCTGTCCTTGTTCTATCTGTATTTCAATGGAAGATGCACCGAGGAACTAGCTTCATTGATCCGCGGTGCATAGTCGGGAAAACGCGGGCTAAACATATCGTCATATGTCATGACATTACCGCAACACATGGAGCGTTTTTATTCCAAAGAATCGATATGCACACGTTTGATATTTGTCACATGAGAACGGGTCGTTTTTACAACTCGTTCTTGAGTTCAAGAGCTCTGATGCGGAACGATTTGTATGCCTCCGGCCGTATTCCCTCCTTCCTACAACAATACCCTCCATACAGCTTCTTCAAATATGACAGAAACCCTGAGGGAAATTATTTTCCTAAGGGCCTCCTGTATTGAGTTAATGTAAAAAATGTTTGGTGTAGTTTTCTCAGGTAATTATTCACTTTTAGCAGCCAAGTGTAAAATCCACTTGAAGCAAGTGTACTTTAAATAAAATGACTAAAGATGTTTATATAAAGACACAATGAATAATTGTGGGTAGGTATCATAATACTGGCCATATCTTTCCATTTTATCACGTTGTTCTCGTATTCAGAATACCTCAGTCCTCTCGTTCGTAGTTCATATCACCTTGCCCGGTCCCGGGTATCGTGTGAGAGGGCGTACGTAATACATTATTACCACGTTCTTTTGTTCGCACAATTGTTTCCACGAAAGGTTCTTTCTCAGACCTCTTATTATTTCATTTTTCCATTAAATAAAATAACAAAAAAAAACGATACCAAAGAGAGAGATAAAAAACACTCTCCCAGGCTATTTTGTATTATTCATGATAAGTACAGTGTACAACTAACTTTCAATAACTGTGTTATTATGATTTGATGGTAGGTGATTAGATAGTTTTTACTTATTTAAAAAAATATACGTATAAATGTTGTTATTTTGAAATCCAGGTGGTTTTCAATTTGGGAGGCGGGAATGGGTACCGCTGCCCCTGGAACCTTTATTGGATAACCAACACCTCTGCCTTAGGTCACGCCAAGTGGTTCGCTACGTTTGGGGATTTAGCAGGGGTGCCCGGGTTATGGGGTAAAGTTTGTCTAGATCTTGGAGGTGGATGAACAGGACACACTGAACCCCAGATTCCTACCCACCCCTGAAACCCTTCCTTCCAAGAACTCTCCTCTCCTTCCTTTCCTTAAAAACATCTCCACACAGCATCCCCAAAGATGACATAAAATAATTTCCCTCAGGGCCTCCTATGTGGAGCTCATGTAAAAAAAAAAATCTACGAAAGTTTCAAATGCTTTCACGATACATACACTATATTTTCTGGGTAATCAAAAATACATATTTAATTATAATCAATAATAAACTTCTGTTAATGAATTCAAAAAACATTAATCTAAAATACATATTTAATTCTAATCAAAAATACGCATTAATGCCAAACATTTGTCTTGGCACCACTCAAAAATTTATCATAGTTCTACTATTATTTCGACTCTTGATATGCCCTTCGTAATTATTTGATTAACTCGATCTTGCGATATCTTTCAGGAGCGTACAAGACTCCTTCCTCCACCACTTTATCATCCCATCATATAAAACGTGCACTTACTTCACTTTCATCTTCAATTTTTTTTCTAATTTATTTTTTCTTTTGTTTCAGGTATGTCAGCCTAAATTTATCAAACTCTGATCATTCAAAGCGGATCACACACAGTTCGTCTTTAAAAACTTCGAAATGGCCCGGTAAGAAAAAATAAAATAATACTGCATCCACTTACACATAGGATTTCAGGATATTATATTAATCCTCATCTTTAAACTTAGATTTTCATGTCATGACGGTAAGGTTACCACTATTTTTATGCGAAGTCTTGGGTCTTAATTAATTTTGATTGCTTGTGCGAACCGACTCAGTCTCTACACACGTTTATTTCTCTGACCTCTTTCCCTAGCACAATTCACAAGCAATTCACAAACATATTTAACAAACTTTAGAGCGTACGGGTTTCCAAGGGGTCGTCTAGTGTTAATTGAGAAATTTGCTGAAACTGGTTTGTTCCCGGTTCCAACTAATTAAAACTCTACTCTGTTCTAAGCTCTTAGTATTAAAAAATGATACTCGCTAAGCCATATATTATTATTTGCTCTCAAATTGAAATTCAGCGCCTTTGATACTTACAGACGGCTGCGCTAACGGCTTCCTGTTTGTTATTGATTTAGAAGTTTGTATGAGTTACTATTCTGTTGTGCGAATTAAGATTGTCATTTTATTTGTCATTTTTTCGTTCTTGGCACCCACAAACTAACATTTCGCAAATACTCCTCAGTATTTGTAAAAACCAGTTATCGTTTATTTTATAATATATCTCTTAGTGGTAAAGTACAATTTTTCACTCTACACTTATTACAGCATGAGATACTGATACAGACAAACTGCTGGCACTAAAGGTACCAACATTTAACGTCTAATACTAAGATAAGAGTAATTTATACATCGATTCTTTGTGAAAAATCCGCTAAGGACACTATTGGAAATAAATAATATCAGAAATATATCTATCAGATAATATCACTATCAGAAATAAACACACTACAAAAATGAATAGCCATTCATAGAAATCGATTCTAACGCCACACCTGATATAAAATACACCGCTGTTTAGATATCTAAAGTATTTTCATGTAAATTGATATACGAGGGCTAGGACGGTAATAGAAATAGTATAATGACCTATGATAAATAAAATATGTACGTTTCTATCAATGCAGGTCTTAGATTTCGATAATGCATCACTGTGTATTTATAGATTTGAACTTTGTGGTTGCATTAATATATGCAAGGGCCTTTGCTCGTGATGTGACCTTTACGTACATAAATATATTTGTTAGATAGGATACGAGATATTAAGACATTTCAAAATGTGGCAATGTCGAGCGATTACCTTGCGTTGGCGTAAATAGACACAATAGATTTGTAGTTTAAACTTTTAAAAGGTACCTACTCATATCCAACACTAATATCGATGCGAATATTCCATTTTTTAATTGTACCCGCTTGAACTGGTCAGTGACAATGTTTAACAATAACCCCGAAGTCTCAGGTGTAAGTAAATTCGTTAGATTGGTAACCTGTATTTTAAAAAATAAACATATCAATTCACGTCTTTCACTTCAAAAATGCATTATTGTATATTTATGCATTTGGGCTGTGTTCTGTGTAGTGTACAGTGTAGTGGCAATGTGTGATAGTGCATTTGTGCACGGTGACTGCACCCAAGCGCGCATACAGCATCCAGTCGGCATTGCATGGCGGATAGCATCTGCAGTGACCTCTGCAGCCCATTCAGATGTCCTTATATCGGAATCTTTTAGTACCTTGGATTATACCACTGTGGAGTGAGAGACAGGCAATGGAGACATACCAATACTTGAACATACTTTAAAATGGCTGTAATTTTAATTATTTGATTGTTAGTTTCACGTTACTGGGATGTTATGATTATTAGTATTATTAATTTATGGTATTACTTAAGGCAAAATTCCGCTGAGGCAACACTGAACGACAAGAGGTATGCTGCACGTTCTCTAGTGTTGGCGGTTCTGGATGTGCGACTATATGCCACAAATTTTAACAATGTCGCATGAGGATTTTTTCTCTCCGCGTCGCATGCGGTTTGTCGCCTATGCTTGTAGCATGCGTCTAAGTCTAAACGATTCCATGTAGGCAACATCATTTTGGTGCAACTTATTTTTTCAAACAGTCGCGGCGGTTGCATATTTTGTAAAAGCTATGAATCGTAGAAAATAAAAGAAAGTCACGGTGGTGGAGAAGAGAATTATGTGATCAAGAACCTGAAAGTGATTTTTACAAGAAATTGGTTTATTAATCGAAATAATTTAGAAATCGTATTTACTCGCTAACTGCTTCAGATTATCACTTTACCAACACCCCTGCCAAGTGGTTCGCTACGTTTGATGACTTATCAGGGCTGCCCGTCTTCATGGAGTGGGGTATGTCTAGGTATTGGTGGTGAATGTATCTACCCACCTACTGCGGATCGAAAGAGACCGGTTGAGGGATACCTAACCTAGACCTCTCCATCAGGATTCGCGACCCATCGCCTTGCACCGGAGTGGGAGGGATGGATTCATACGTATGTTACTCTTGGACACATCGACCCCCAGATTCCTTCCAACCCCTCGTTCCTTTTTTCCTTCCCAGAACTTTCTTTTCTTAAAAAGCCACTACACGTAGCTTCCCCAAATGACATATGCCCCGAGGGATTTTTTTTCTTCGGGACCTCCTGTAAAAAATAAATTATAAAAAAATGTCTAGATTTTTTTTATTTGTCAGACTTACATGTCGTGTTAAAAGCGACGAGTTTCCGTAATTATTTAATTTTATGTAGAATTATACTTGTTATAAGTATTTTATTCGTACACAGTTATATAATTTCAATCTAGAGCTGCGAAAGGTTGTGTATATTTGTTTCAGTTAGGGCAATATTTAAAAATAAAATCTATAATTATTACAAGTGTGCAATTCATTTTGTACACCAATTTTGTTGTGACATATGTGTCACATCCTCCATATCTATTAATCTCCTGCACAGAACACAATGACCCTTATCTCAAACTGAAGAGGACATCTCGTGATCAGCATCTCGCAGCGCTGTTTGGCTCGCTGCTCCCTGAAGAATTTGTTCCCTCGACAAACGAGAAGTGTCGAGAAAATAGTCCGCTATACGTTCGCAAACATACCCCTGTTTATAATCTTTTGATGCCGCAGCAATCTGAAGGTTGTTGTGGTTCGCAGCAACACAGAAAGTACATAGAAAAAATAACTGTTGTAAAAAAAAACTAATTCTTATTTTCTATGTGATATATCTCCTTTTTTAGTGTGGTTGGGAAATGTTTGTCGAAACTCAGATTTCCCAAGAAGTGGGTGTTCAAATCTACGGTGCCCGTCTATCAAGTATTTATATTACTTTGCCACAAAGTTATTTATTTTATTAATTAAGGAATTAAGTCCAATTTACAAAATAAGTAGGATGAAATTAAGAGAAAAGTCTTGAGTTGATCAGTCTCCATGGTCACGCAAATTCGAAGGCCGTGGGATCGAATCCCGGGGTGGGCAAAATTTTTTTATTTGATTAATTTTTATTATTTCACAATTAATTCATTCAAAATAATATAAAGTATATGTATTAGCGGCACGTTCCAGAGTAGAAGATATTCTCAGTATCGCGCTGGTGTAAGACTACCATTCAGATTTGAAATGTTGCTTGAAATGGCTTTAGCCTTTTTTGATGACCAGATCTGAATAGCTAGGTACTTCCCCACCTTCGTCTTCCCCAGCTCCTTCCCCTCACCAGTACCTTCAGCCTCATAACATACCCCAATTGGGACTGTCATAGTCTCACTGGTTCCAGACGGGAGCGGCTGGGACTCTTGAGAGGTATTCACATAAAAAAAGTCTACATGTTCTGAAACAATGGTGAATCAACATCGATAAATGAAGTATCCATAATTAGTTGAGTGTTGATTGAGGAAGAGTGGTTCGTTATTTCTAAGTCTGTAGGAGCGAATATTGAAAAAGACACGTCGTGGTAAAGTAGGTGAATTAATAATGCAATAAAATAAAAATTTTGTAACAAATGATCTCATATGAGATCAAATTTGTTCCTACGGTCTTCTAAAGGGGAAAGGTTATCATTTGAAAGACCTAACGATCGATTTGGTTTTTTTACAATCAGTTTTTTACGTGGTTAATAAAAGGCCCCTGTTGTGCAAGTCGTACATTAAAACATAAATTTAATTCTAAATTGTAAAGATCAGGTCATCCATTTTGGGACCTCTGAGGTTTTCCATTGAGGCATTTCCTCCACAGATATTTTTCCTCGGAAGAGATTCACATCACATTTTTTCCGCCACTATTTACAGCCACACGAACGCGAGAGCACACACAAAGCTTTCACTCCCTTCAACAACTGGAGCGACGTTTTCAGAGGGAATTATTACTTGGCTACCTTAGGGCGCTGACAAAACTATAGTCACCTTACCTTACTAATATACTTAGTAGTAAAACACGAAGATTATCGATAACTGGTATTTATTTGTATATAACGCAGGCTATGAAATGGTTCAAAGTAGAATAAACCGCCTAGAATGAAAATATTGACTTACATAAAGACGCAGATACATTTATTGATTGTGGTGTAAGAGAAAAAATAATGTACGTAATATAGATTTAAGTTCCCTACTACCGGCGAGCTTTGAAATAGAGGTTTCAACTCAATTATTTATAAAGCAATGATAAGGATAGATGAAGATCGGAAACTACGTAACCTGAAATACAATTTTTCACTGTTAGGTACCTACATTTTATTTGTGGTTCTTTTCTGGAATTCTTCTATACTTAATTATTTTTCTTTTGTATTACAAAAAATATCATGAATTGATTTTATATAGCAAAATCTAATATATAAAATTCTCGTGTCACGGTGTTAGTTATCATACTCCTCCGAAACGGCTGGACCGATTTGAATGAAATTTTGTATGCTTATTGAGTAGGTCTGAGAATCGGCCAACATCTATTTTTCATACCCCTAAAAGTTAAGTGTGGTCCACCCCAAATTTTATTATTTTATTTTTTGAACAAAATTTTTTACTTTTATTTTTTTATGATGAGGCATTAAAAAATACATACAGTCCTAAATTTTCACCCTTCTACCATCAATCCCTATTTTTTAAAAGCGATATTAGTAATTCAATCATTATCAACCCCTGTCGATAACTGATCAATTATTATCTTTGGTCAGTTATCCCCACCAGGCGACTACCGGTGTCACTTCTGACCCAGTCAAATAATAAGCAAACGAATACAATATTGCATGCCTAAGGCTGGGCGCATACATCCGATTTTGCTTTCCGGTTGTCTGATCAGACAATTTTGAAAGAAATAGTTCAAAATATTGCTGCAAACGGTCAACAATTTATATGTGGCATGTTCTCGAGTGGGAAAACCATCCAGTTTGTTTGTATTGGCTAAAGAAGGAATGACCAAAAATATTGTACACTCCATTGCGCTGAGAGATTAATCTTTGTTAATTTTTTAATTGCCATAATTAGTAGTAGAAATATGAATAACTATTTTCAATGTATGGATAGCTATCAAGAATTGTAATTCAATATATATTTGTTACTTTAATAAAGAATAATGTATTAACTTAAATAAAATATACTTTAATTGTCTACAGCGCTTCATTCCTATTTAAATTATAATTACATCCCCACACACTTGCAGTGTTAGTTATCTTTTATCGAACTAAAAAATATTTCCTAGAAATAATGTAGGTAGGTATATGGCAATACACCTTTTGCCAGGTCAGCTAGTGATATTATATTATTGAGAATTATAAAGTGGGTAAAACTACGTTATTATAACATTATTTTAAGGATTATTTTGTAATTTAAACTTTGAACAATGAAACTTTTTCGTTTAATTCAAATTATCAAGACGGACTTTCCGATCACTTCTGAAGTTTAATAATCGAACTGCTCTGAGCTTAGTATTAAATGAAAGGCCGAACAGTTTGAAAGTTTTACAATCAACAAGTAAATAAATTTTTGGAACACAGCTCTGCGTAAAGTAGCCAATCCGAATTGCTTCCGCCATATTGGTAATAATTTTTCCGTTCTGCGAGCAATTCGACCAAAGTTTTTCCCTGAAGTATGGTTTCATTGCAGTTTGGGATGCACTTTAAGGCAATTGATTCGGGGTTCTTTTCTTCCCTTTCCAATAAGATCCATGATATCTCTCGGTTAGCTAAGCTACGGATAACTGTTAGTACCTATTTTTAGCGTGGGTACCTTTTGGTCTTTTTACGAATTATGGTACGACTCTGAAAATAAAGTGCTTCCAATTTTCCAATCGAACTTACTTTAACCAGTTGTAAAATTTCTTTCTGACCTACTTTTATGTTTTCATATCATTACATCTAACTATATAAAGAAGAGTGTCTATGGCGGCAAAGCTGGTTGCTTGGCTCTTTTTAAATCAGATAAATCTACAGTTACATTCTGAGATTGACGACATTTTGCTTAACTGAACTTTAATGTAGAATGGAATCTCTTCGAATATTGACATATTTAACATTAACGAAACAGAATTTAAACGGCACGCTTTGTTGCAGCTCGTAAAAAACCTAATTTTTATTTCTATATGTTTTCTTTACTGTTCAATGTTATCTTTAAAAACGTATAAAAATTGTTATTTTGTAAAGTGAATAAATAATTCAATTCAATTGAATTTTTTTAAAAAGCAAGAGAAAGATCACTGTCGAATCCCCCATCCTCTTTTCCCACCTCTTAAAGCCAAATTTGGATATTTCTTGATGAAAGTTTGCACACTTCGTCATCATCATCTTCATCATCTTCATCCCCTTATCCTATTCGGGTCGGGGACCCATTGCATCGACAAGGCTTCTCCATGCGTCCCTGTCTTGTGCTGACTGTTCGGCCTCAGTCCATGGCAGTCCCATCCTCTCCTCACACAGTTTCTTGAGTTGCCTCACCCAGTTGTGTCTGGGGCGGCCCCCTGGACGTCTACCCTCCGGAATCGCACTTAGTATGCACACTTTTTATGCGCACTTAGTTTGCACACTTAACTTTCAAAATAAGAAGAAAACTAGTATTTGCATCTGATTTCGAAAACTTTGCGTAAAGCGCGGGCAACGCCCGGGACTTAAAATGGTTGTTAATAAATATCTGCCTGCAATGCCAATATCATATTATTTGATGGATTTGTGATAGATTGAGCACACACATACATAATTAATCATGTTTACTTAGTGTGAGGCGTCCGTAGTGCAATTTTTCTATCAAGCCTTTATCAAACACAGGGAATATTTATGATATCTCTTGCATGTTGATAAGATTATCTGTTTCATTTAACAAGATTGTGCAAAGTGCGAACTTGCAACATTTCCGTAGGTTATCGATATTCTGGCTAAATGCGATGTGGAAATGGTATACAAAAAATAAGTTCTTTAATCATTTTCTATCGTAACCGATGCATGTATTGCACATTCTTCTGAAATAATCAATAAATTCTCAAGTATTAAGGAAAATATTCACACAGGGATTCATTCATACTCTTGTAAAAGTATTAGAATATCTAAGGTTTGATAGAAAACCTAGGTTTTAACAAAAATCACAAAAATCGAAAATTCTTTATTTGTTGGTTAAGCGTGGTTAAGTTTTGTTTTAACTCGACCGTTTAGCATTTCATCTATCTGTAAATTTGTTTGCATGTTCCGTTTCCGGTTTCGAAAATCTGCTGCTTCCACTTTATTAATTAAGTACCTAAGTCTTATTTTGACAAGATGGATGATTGAAAAGTTTGATAAAATAGTTGTAATTGAGATAGTGACGTTTCTTTGAACAAATTGATAAATGAATAAATCCTTATTTGAAGTTAAAAAAAAGTTTCATAAATATTATATGTTTAAAAACTAAGCAGGTAGGTATTTAAGTATCTACTTAAAAAATTTTTGATTTCGGAAGAAATTTTTATTTTTATTTATTAAATTTAAAAAAATTGGAAACATAAAAATGGAAACTACTTTTAAAACGCGAGGAATACGTTTCTGCATTGTACTGAAATGTCCCATGTCCAAAACAAGCTCTAATGAATAATTTTGTACGTCTACTCTTGACTGCATTAGCAAGACCCTTGCGAAATCACAAATCAATTCACATTTCCGACTTGGCAGAAGCAGACGGAGGGGAACTGGACACAGCGAATTCGGCAATTATTTGACCCTGTCCAAACGCCGTCAGGCATGTGACAAGCAGAGTCCCAACCGAGGTCGAAACCGCTCCGATTTCATGTGACCGCAAACCCCGAGGCGGGCGCCCCATTTGAGACCCCTAATTTCTTACTGCCTTAGAGGCTTTAATTATCAAAGTGCAGGCTGCAGCGCAAAGATGAAAGAAACCTTCGACTACTTTCTACTCAGAATTTCATCAAATTCTGTAATGGCTCGTTTCTTTGCTATTGCTTTGTATCCTGTTAGAATTTAATCATTTTTTTTTAAACCAGGCTATTTCTTCTTGTTAACCGTTTTTTTTTGTGTTAAACGTTTTCGCTTAAAACGATTTCCACTGTATTTAATGTTTAATACCATAATTATCTAAACTTTATATTAAAATGGTGTTGCTAAACTGAATATTCGGAAATAATAATGCTTTCATGTGTAACAATTGCTGGCGATCGTAACTTGAAGCTACGTGTAATAATAATAATAATATAGCCATGATTTATATAGCGCCGATTTTGTGAAAAATCACCTAAAGGGCGCTGTAATATTAGAATTGAAATTAAAAAACTTTTGCACATTGTTCCACTTATTTATTTATACTAGTGGTCGTCCAATGGTCGAAATTCGACCATGATTGTAATTTTTTTTAATTGATTTTATGTATTTTTTATGCATAATTTAGAAGAAATATTAGCATTCTGCACTCCTTCTCTATATAAACTAAAAGTGTGCGAAATTTCATACTCCTCCGTCCGCGCAATTTTCGTAAAAAGGGGTACAAAGTTTTTGCTTCACGTATTAATATATTGATGATGATGATGATATTTATATAAATAAATAAGTGGAACAAAGTGCAAAAGTTTTTTAATTTCGATTAATTTCAATGGAATTCCACCACGAATTAACAGTCCAAAAACTAGACTCACTTTCTCTAATATATTTAAATGGCTTAAAAACCATATTAATCTTTTATTGCAAGGCCGACGTAAGCCGAGACAAGGCCGACATATATAATTTGCTGAAATGGACTGAAGGGGTCTAAACATATGGATGAACGATGATGAAAATACCAAGAATATATTTAATGAAAAGGGAATCACAGGCAATCCTGGAAGATGTTATTTTCAGTTCAATTCTTGGATTGGATCCTTTTGAAAATTATGATTCAAACTAGTATGTGAGAACCGACAATAAACATTGTAAAGTTGTCTGAAATGTTGGCTATAGAAGGAGGAAGCGCAACATGGCGTAATATTACTTTAAAATTAATCAAGATGGTGTTGACTATGTTAGAGAAGATGTTTGAATGCAAATTGCAGTGATTGCAGGGATGTGTCGTTTTCTTGCTTTTAAGACGCATCCATTACAGCTCTTCAGTCATTGACTGGCTTTGTTACACAAATCAGAACACGTCTGCATCGCTTATCTTCCACGGAGACTTGACACTTGGGCTAATTTGATTGTATCTTGATGCGGTAGCTGCAATACATTGGGAGGTTTAATCAATCAAAATGTTTTCAGTCCTTGTCACGGATTTAATTAATGGGAGATGCACGCTATGTTTTGTGCGCCCTCTGTTTGGCGGGATTATATTGAATTGCGTTTAAATTACACCATACAAATAATTATGCGTTACAGAAAAAAATATTTGTATTACCTTCGTTAATCAGAGAACAACGACTGTTATTTATTTTTATTTGAGTATTTATTCCAGCAGGATTGAGAGGATAGTGCAATCCCAGTCTGCCATATTAGGAACATAATGAAAAAAAAGAAATTAACATGCTTCATATAAATAAATTTAAGATAAGGCGAAACAAGGCAGAGAATGAGTGCACCTCCCTTCGGAGAACATCGTTGAGGTATTGCAGAATCTTGGTAGTTGCATAAGCTGCCGGTACGCATTGTTGTAGCATACCCTTAGCTTGTCCCATTGCGCTGCTGGGTATTGTGTCCACAGCTCAGTTGTGTACAGGGTAGGTCTTTAAAAGTAATTTTTGACATCGTCGTTACAGTGGTTGAACAGCCTACAAAAGCAGCATTAGAAAAGTCGTATGCCTATTATATAAACTTATCTATTTTCACAGTCGTTACAGCGTTAATTTCAAATGTCAAATTTTGAGTTGCAACAACGGTTGGAATTGAAGACAGTTAGTTGTACGTTAGAGATTTACTGCCTTCCCGAGCAAACTTCGGCAACATGTGGTTTAGATTTTAGATGATCGGAGGCCTTATGCCCGTCATCTTAACGATGTGATTATTTCATTTATTACTAGTTGTTCTGTAAGCAGTAGACCTCGCCTCCAAAAAGTATGTTTCATAATTTTCTCGTATTTCATAAAATAAAGCCAAATTTTCCTCTGAACTTGTGTGAGTAGATACTTACAAACCTACTTCCTTTTTTTTATCCATATAATATTTATTTTTATTGCAAAAACGAATTATACAATTTGTATAAAGAAACGGCACTATCTCAATAATAAGTGTTTTTTCTTCCGATCTTCGGGTAGGTAGGTACCGTAATATTGAAAAATGCGAATACGAAAGTTCAAATGAGCACAATGATTTCATATTTGAAATAAGAATCTTTGCTGAAATATTAAAACGGTCACCATCTTGAAACGAAAAGTTCAAACAAATTACAGATAGATGAAATGCAAAACGGACGAGTTAAAACAGAACTTCGCTGCGCTTAGTCAATTAGAAAAATTCAAAATATTTTATTATTATATCGGAAGAAAAATTATCGTGAAGGGTTATTCTAAACATTGTAGATCAATGTATTCAAGCTTATGAATGTTGCTTTCCATGCATTTTAAAGATATTTGCAAAGTGATGTAATACGTGAAAGTAAAGAATTATTTACACCAAAAAGAAAGACCATAACATAAGGTACCAAAAAAGAAAATTGAATAATATGAATCAAAATTGTTGGCGTAAATGTTTGTTAACTTATCCGGATATCCGATTTGATAACCTTTGGTCGTAAATGGCGTTGCGTAATGAAATCATGTTTATCGACCATGTGTTTTTGCACTCTGATCCGCCTGTAAAACG
Source organism: Glyphotaelius pellucidus (assembly GCA_936435175.1). Lineage (NCBI taxonomy): Eukaryota > Metazoa > Arthropoda > Insecta > Trichoptera > Limnephilidae > Glyphotaelius > Glyphotaelius pellucidus. Next base: position 25,571,119 of record OW386551.1, read on the forward strand.
TAAAACCTTTTACAGTAACTACATATTTATGTGAGTCAAAAGACCGGCGTAGCTTCTCTCAGCTTTTTACCAAATAAAAGTTAAGGTATATCCCACCCCTAAACGGGGGCGTTGAGTAAAACCTCTACAAAAAAACAGGCAGATAAAAACGTCTCAAAAACATCTCGAGCAATCAGTTCTTGCGAGTAAGCTCCCCTGACCACCTTAACATGTTTTGATCAGTTCATCTGAAATGGACCACGTCAATTTATTGGTCTAAATCACAAAAAAGGAAGCTGGAACCGTATAAAAAGGTTTCTTTCGTCTTTAAATATCCTTTTAAAATTCTTTTACCATTTTTTTCTTCAGAGCTTTTATTTTGTGTGCTTTGTTCATCCTTGAACGCTTTTTTCCCTTTTCCTTACACTTCGTAAAAGCGCGTCCCTTTTTTTCTGCTCTATTTACGAACGGTTATTTTTACACCAGTTTTCTCGTTCGGTTTTGTTTTACACGGGCCCGTTTAACTTCTGATCCAGGACTGTATTCGGCTTCTGTAATTGCCACCAGTCTATCTGTTCAGTGTTGGAATCACCGAGGATTTGGGGGACTTGTCAGGTCCGGGTCAGGAATTTCGTAGATTTATCGGTCGTGTCCGGATCTGTTCCGACCTAATAACGTCCCGGCCTATCTATCACCGATTCCTACAAATTCGCAATGGATTCCAGTATTGTTTCGCTAATCTCACACGCAGCAACAGTAGGTTTGGAATAAATTACTTGAACAATGTGGTGGAATTGGTTTATTCTATTCACTTGATAAGATTTTAAGCAGCGCTGTTCATTCTTCTTCTTCTTCTTCGTGTGCCCTATCGGGTTCCCACGACGTTGGCGATCACTCTGGAAAATGTCTCTCTACATTGTGCTGCCCGGAATAGCTCCTCCGCACTTCTAATGCCGGTCCACTCTCGTATATTTCGTAGCCAAGACATTTGTCTCCTACCAGGCCCTGGGCGACCTTCTATTTTTCCTTTCAATATTAATTGGAGCAAGTGATACTTTTCCCCTCGAAGTACGTGACCCATATGTGAAATTTTCCTGACTTTTATTGATGTGAGCAGTTCTCTATCTGCTCTAGCTCGCCTGAGAATTTCTATGATAGTGATCATGTCGGTCCATGGAACCTTGAGCATTCTCCGGTGAAGCCACATTTCGAAAGCCTGTTCATGGTATTTACTTTCAAGGTCCATGTCTCACATCCATACAGCAAGACTGACCACACATAACACTTTAACATTCTCTGCCTTAGTTTTAAATTGAGGTTGTCATTGCAGAAGAGGGATTTCATTTTACTGAATGCTGTTCATTCATAAAACTAAAATAACCCGTCTTCGATTGCTGTAATTTTTTTTATATTTTACCACTAGCTGGCTTTGCTCAGGACCACATTCGGAGTGTTCTGGAATGTTCTACAACGATGTTTCTGATCTCCTAATTCCACGACATACTCCGACACTCTTTCCAAAACTTTCTAGAGTTCTTATGGAACCTTCTAGAATTTTCCATAAGATTATTCTAGAAATTTCAAGAGGGCGAAACTTCCAGCCCTTACATCTTCAAAAGCACGCCCTTTAGGTAAAAACGGGAACCGTCATCCCGGAGGGGGGATAGAGATCTATATACCATATAACTTCCTTGATCGGACCGGCACTCGTTTCTGAGTTTTTGCGAGCCGCACGTTTTTTTGGACTTTCTTATATAATGTATTTTGATGATGATTATGGAATTGGGAGATTACATCGGAATTGCATAAATATGAACCGTGAATAAATTAGCGTTTTCCAATTCCGTTTCTTAAATTCTGCTGATTTTAACGTTTTTCACTCATTTTTTTTCTAATCCCTATCATTTAAAAACTTTACGTCACCCTTCCAACGGTTTTTATGAAATATTTAAAGAACAATTGATAAAAAGAAACGCAACACAGAATAGTACAGACTAGGGATAAACAAAACTGTGTCCACACTGAAATATAACAACAAGAATTGTTTTTGACGTGATAACGTCTTATAAATCAAAAAACGCCGGCTGAACTCACGAAAAAGCATGACTCATTGTCACGTTCCGCCTGAGCCGAGCGTGCAAGCGAGAGCGCGGAACAAGCGTTCGGCTTGTGACGCATCTATCTCTCTACCACTCCATCGTTTTTATATGACGTTATCACGTAAAATTATCGTCCGTAAACCGACTTTACAGACAACCAATTTTTTTGTGGTACAGTTTAATTCATAATCAAAATCATACATTTAATAATTTTAGATTCAGTCCTCCTTGTTTAACCATTCGTAGCAGGATGTTGCCGGATTTTCAATAAAGCCGCACATCCCAGCCGTACGAAGCCACAATAGGCGGTCGGGCCACATTTGTTCCACTGCTATAATAATATTTAGATATAATTTGTATCTACTTTTACATGTGTGAAACTTTAAACGTTCGTCATTCTGTCGCTGCTGGTTGTCAAGTCCCGAGCTTTCCTCCGACCTAAGATAGTTTAACACATAACATGTAAACGTAAATAAAATAAATTAATTGAAAATTCATGTTTTCAAATATTTAATGTATATAACATTCGCTCGCATCAAGAATGTTCTAAATTTGAGTAACTTATTAGTGACTTCATAATAATATTACATGGAGGCAATTTTTTCGTTCCTGACATAAACTTTATGAATAACCTAGGGTTGCTTGAAATTTTACCAGTCTGAAAATACTTGTTGCAAGATGAAACTGGTCCCATCAAAAGTACGTTTAAAGGTTTTTTTTACTACGAATTATCAGTTTGAAAATTGGAAATAATTACAGACCAGCGTCGTGTTCATAAAAAAACTGTTCTCACAATAAGAAAACAAACAATAATAAGAACAAAAGATAAGATAAACAGGAAAATGAGAAATTTGTGATCAAAATGTATTTTTCCATGAATTTGTTAACGAACGAACGCAAAATTGTACCGTTGTTCATAATAATTAGCGGAAAACGACAATAAATGTGCCATTTTCGAATATTTAATGCGCAATTCATATCACAACTTTGAAATCTTCACATAGCCTGCATTTGGTCATGGAGCAATGCACGCCAACGTTATGACTACCTTAGAGTTCTTAAGTAATTATTAAGGCCTATCAAAATATTAGGTATTCACAACCTTCCCTATGCCATTTTACTTTGATTTCTTTTTTTATTTACATCCTGCAAAATTGTGAACCCGTTTAAACCAGTAACCACCAGTATACACAACAATTAATTTTATTTAAATTAAGATACTGTGAGCGAAACTCAAACTCAATGTCGATCGACACCTTAGCGCAGTGGTCAGCGCGCTCGCCCGGAAAGAGAGAGGTCTTGGGTTCGAGACCCAGAGATGCCAATATCTTTTTCTGATTTTTCTGTTTCCAGATTTTCGATTGAGTTTCGCTCATAGTATCATTTAATTAAATATTACAATTTGATGTTTTTCTCATAATAGTTAAATAAAAAATAATTATTAATTTTTGGTTGGCCACTGATTAATAAATTACCGATTTCTTTAAATATTAGTTTAAGTAAGCAAATTACACGTTGTTTATACTTCTTTCACCCCTTTTGAAAGCAAAGTCTTGCCAAGTTCCAACTCCCAGCGAGCACTGTGAACACTTTCACTTTGACCAAGTTTGGAATCTTGGAGAATGTTTGAAAGTCCAGTGTGCTTTCCGGATCATTAATTAAATCAACCCCATTTAGGGAGCTTTTCATTCAGATGCTATTTTTCGCAGGATGATAGGGTGAGAAGCAATTATTTACTTTAAAAAACTATAAGAAGAATTTCTTGTGTTATGTCGCTCGAAAATTTAAACCAAAAAAATGTTTTGTAGTTTTTCATTATCTCTCTCTCTCTCTCTCCGATGGCGCTACAGCCCATATCGAGCCTTGGCCTCCCGCAACATTCGCCTCAAACTCCTCCTGTCCTCAGCGGCTGACTTCCAGTTGGTTATCTGGAGAAGCTGTGCTGCATTCCCTCTCACCTCGTCTTCCCACCTCAGTCTCAGTTTTTCATTATACAAAGCCTCATTTAATCTGTGTTGGTAGCTTAAGTATTTTAAAGGTAATTTGTGTATAATTTTAAATTATTTTATATCTTTGAGAAGTGCCCTTAAAATGGGTGACATTTCATGAAGTTGACGCTAATTATTGAATAATTAAAACCTGTTTAAAAATATCTTAAAATAATGCATTGTACCAATCTAGGTGAAATATTGTAACAAAAGTGAAGTCCCATAAACTACTTGTTAGTAGTTTACCAATGGGTAATAATAAATTGATTCAATAACATTATTATTTTGGTAATGTGGTCCTTACAGGGAGCTTTACTCGTATCTATTGCATTTATGCTTTTAAATGTATTATAATTTAAAGGTTATTGTTTGGTGAGAGTATTTTTTATTTAAACCATTTTGCACAGTCTGTAATAAAATCGATTGAGTTTGCATAGTAACACTGGAACTTTTGACAGATAGGTGAAATGATGTTCGAAATGTAGTAAATAATAATATAATACAGCAAAAGACAGTCAACATTATAATACCGCTGAAGTAAGTAAGTAGTGAATAACACCATTTCTCAATTCAATATTTCTAACAGGACCTCGTATAAACAAATCCCTGCTTATACCCTTTTCATCTTTCTCACTCGTGGCTCCGTCCCCTTTATCCCGTGACGTCTCTACTCTATGAAGGTATTGCTGGGGAGATAATATTATTTATCGAATAAGGGAGAAGTAGAGGAAAGAGCCTTCAGACTCTTTCGCATAGACGGATTCTCTCGCATAGACATAAGGATATCTCCCCGATGATTTCTTTTCTCTTCCGCTTTGATTCAATGTCCGTGCATTCAGAAATACCTAGTTGAGTAGTCGTATTAAGAGCCGATTCAATAAAAATCAACGGTATTAAATATTATATTATTTATAAAATTTGTCCAAAATACCTGGTTATTTTTATGGATTTTATTTAAAATAAATATACTACCAATCATCCTACGTCCAACATATCTGGTTATCCTGAAGTACATAAAACTAGAAGACAAAATATCTACAAAATAAATATTACAAGTGTATTTAATTCATTGATTTCTCAAAAACCTCTTATAAAGTGAATATTAATATCCTTCGCCCGAAACTATAAATTCTCGGTATACCTGCTACCGCGAATCAATCCTAAATTGGCTGAATAGTTTGTTTTAATTTAAAGTAATTTAAAGTAACACAGGGGGTGCCTCAAGTCTTTCATTTGGGCCCATTTCTCTTTACTAGTGGTCGCCCGATGGTCGAAATTCGACCATAATTGTGATGTTTTTTTTTATGTTTGACATTCAGTAAGACCATAGACAAATAATATTAAAGACAAACAATATTAATCTATTCTCAATTTGACCATAGACTTTAACAATAAACAATAGAGTAAAGACGCGTGGGTGTGTGTCAAATACATGGTAGTGAGTGTAATGTTTTTATTATTGATTTAATGTATTTTTATGCATAATTTTAAAAAAAAATATTAGCATTCTGCACTCCTCCTCTATATAAACTATAAGTGTGCGAAATTTCATACTCCTCCGTCCGCGCAATTTTCGTAAAAAGGGGTACAAAGTTTTGGCTTCACGTATTAATTTCTCTTTATTATATTTATAAATTATTTATATTTATGTTTACATAATGTTGAGTTCTTTCTATTTGCAGACGACTTAAAACTTTTCATGAATTTGAAAAGTTTACATGATGGACTTATCCTTCGGCAAAATATAGATAAACTTGCTAGCTGGTGTGAAACAAACGTGAAAAAATGTTTCCACGTATGTTTTTATCATCCACGGAATCCAATATCTACATATTTTTCAATTAATAATAACGAAATTGTGTTAGTACCATTCATCAAAGACCTAAAAGAAATTTTCGACAGGAAATTTACATTTGATCATCGCTGAAAAACAATTTCCAATAAAGCCATGTTATATTTCAGTTTCGTGATCGTAACACGAAGACTTTTTCTTAAGTAGAGTCAATGTACTTACTACTCTTACTTCGCCTTACTTCTACTTACTTCTCCTTTGTAAGATCACAGCTAAAATTTGCATTTCCTATTATAATGGTTTGCTATTTATACTTGCAACTTATACCACTTGGAGTAAGTACAAAGGAGGTGTCTAAGATTTATTCATTAAGTTGAGACAACCTGTAAACGATATTTGCTACAGAACATTAATAATCGAAAACTACCGCTATTTTCTACCCGGAGAACGATTAATTAAATTCTTATATTTTTTAAATTGCCGAATAAACTTTATAGATTGCCTTAAAATAATGTTAATTTTCCTCTGTGACAGCCACAATACGATCTACTATTCATATAACATCACAAGTACGTTTTCATCGAATTTCAAAACACTTCCGTCCTGCAACAAAGATAATTAGTTCTGAATACATATTTCTGATACGTATTTCTTTAATTTTAAGTTTCTACAAATGTGGATACCTGACTAATGTACGTACTTCTATTTTTTCACTAGTATTGTTCGACATGTATTAATTATGATCATAAAAGCCCTACGGGTGATATTCGGTAAGTAAAAAGTTATTACAACAGCAAATACTAATTCAACGTAACTAGATTTATGATTGGCTGTGACGTAAATTACAGCCGAGTTGTGTTTCATAGAGAGGGAAAGGATTTTAAATAATATTCGTTCCGTTTTCGGCCAGAATTCGTTCAGCCCTTTACCCGATTTACACAGGGCTAATGTACGTCGTCCTCTATAAAAGGGAATGAAATGAGGTTTTTACGGATTCACGGAATTATGTGTTGTTTTATAAAAGCCGATGATTCTCTGATTCTGGATTCTTGTCCATTTTCACGGACGATGTTTCACTGGGACAATGGGACTCAGTTACAACTTGGTTTATGGGAAATGTATTTTTTCTTATTGGAGATTATTTAAAGGTTTTAATTACTTACGGATTTCTATAATTTACTGAAGTTTTAGAAAAAAATATTACTCAGCGATCGAAATTTCGAGTGTTACGTGGTGATATTTTAAAGTTTCAATTATTCATTGATGATAATTTGAAATCTACTGCCAACATAACGGAACCCGACTTTAAACATTGCTATGTAATATGTAATTTGTGATGACTTGTACATTTATATTTTGTTAATCTGTGAGTAGAAGCCAGATAATAATAATTAAAAAAAAACTGATAAAATATTCAGTCAAGTCAGAAGCAATATCTTTTCAAATAAACCGAAGTGAGCAGTAATTTTTGTTAAATTACGAAACTTTAAAAAAAACATGTACGCATCTGCCCTCATGATGAACACTGTAAAGCTGTCTGAAATATTGGGCATAGAAGGAGGAAGCACGACACGGCATAATAACCGAAAACCGAATCACGATAATACTTTTGTATATGTATATATGAGGCGCCCAGCGGAAGAGTGGCCCAACCCACATCAGCGAAAACATCATATTTTTGTCATATCTATGAAGCAACAATGGCCCAATTTTAGTTTTCACTGATTTCAAAAATTTTAAAGGAACTTTGAAATATTAAGAACTAAAATTGGGCCTTCATAGATATGACAAAAATATACAACAAATTATGTTTTCGCTGATTACGAATTTTTGTGGGTTGGGCCACTCTTCCACTGAGTGCCTCATATTATGTTCTTAAGCTTTTTGTTGTTTGATTTAACCATAGTTATCTAATTTCTAGTAATGAAAATATATTAAAAATCACTTAAAAATCCTTGATGTCTCCAAAATTAATTTAGATTTCTACGATAATTTAATCATACCGGTTTAATTAATAAACAATTAGCCCCGCTTTCAATAAACTGCCCCTTAAGTTAATAATTAATTCGAACTACCAACAATGACGGTAAAACAGTCTTCAATGGTTCAATGTTCCCCCATCATTAAATTATTCAGGATAAAATGGGGCAATTTTGGACATAGCTTAAATCAGGGTCTTGTTTGGGTAATTGACGTAAATACCTCCTGGTGGTGGTGATAAAAGGAAACGGGGGCTAGTTGTCCCTATTTGAATATCGTGTTTAATGAATATTTGAAGCCATTATTACAATCCGTCGCTTACCACTAGTAGAACTTTAATGGCTGCAAAGCTCTCGGATTCACGATCACCAAAATAAGCAATGCTTTAATATTTTAATACCCGGTTAAATTACTTTTAATTATTTAAATTGTTTAAATTATTTCCCTTGATCATTCATATATTTTTTAAATAATTCATAATAATATTGATATGCAGTAGGGTGAAGATTAGCCAAATAGCCAACCCAATTTAAATTTAAGCCCATCACTGTATTTTTTAAACAATTTTTATTAATTTCATATATCGTCACATTTACGTAGTACACGGGGCAGAATATATATGTATATATTCTTAATACAATTATGTAACTCACAATTTTTTTTTCTCTTTATTTTTCAGCTTACTTTTAATTTTCATTTAGTTTTGTATATCCCTAAATATGATTTTTCTTTCCTCTTATTGTGTTTTATTATCTGTTTCTATAAAATAATATTTTTTAGATCTTCCATGAATTATTTCATATATGACTACCACAACACGGGAATTAGCCTAATATGGTAGTTAAAAATTGACCAAAAATTGTAACTTATAAAAATTTATGAATTAAAAAAAAAAAAAAAAATAATAATAATATTGCAAAAGTTGCCTATAAGATAACAAAATATCGATTTCTTTAATGGCCTGTTTTATAATTAAAACAAAAAATATTAAAAAGATTTTGAGCAGTACTATATTGCTTATGACTATTGACAAAAAAAATAATCGTTCTTTTTGGTTGGATTATCACGCCCTAATCCAAAATTAAGTTTCCTCTAAACACGGTCAATTTACCAGATTTTTAAAATTCATGAAGAGAATAAATTTTAAGGCTACTTTTTTCTAATTAAGCCTACCGTTAAAAGCCTCTTCAAGTCCAGTGACGTGGAAAACACAAAAGTTCAAGTCGCCTTCTGTTTTAAAAATAAATCCAAACACCTCATCATGGTTTCTTTCTTCCTACTATTCTTCTATTTTTAAAAACATCACAGACCCTCAAGAACGTTAAAAGACTCCAGTTTCGTTCTGGATGACTGCTTTGAATGCTTAAGACATAACCTTTCGATTAAATTCTTACCAGTCAAAATACCACCACAGCAAAATATCAATTCATTAAAAAAGAACTATAAAAATAACTGCTAGTAGATGTATACTTTTTTGTTCGTTAGTATATTTTACTTTCTCAACATCTGGTATTTTTTAGAATTTCGTAGGAATACCTTTTCAGTTGGTCGGTTGGACGTATATTTGCCTCTCTCTTTCTCACTGGGTTCCGTATCTCGTTTCTCCGTCTTTACGTTAGGGTAGGCACAATAGATTTCTCAAGCAGCCACTTCCTGCGCGGGACAATGCCGCCAGTGTTCCAAGTTTAAATTCAAAATGGGTCGAATTGGAACTACAAGATTTATCCTCGTAAAAAGATACTTTTATACTTTTGTACTAGCTTTTTTTCGGAAGGGTTGTTTGGTGCGGGTTCGTTTGGTTTTCACTGTTTACGACGGTATGAAAATATAAATCGATATAAATGGCGCGGTTAACGCCTTTTTATGACTTTTCAGTCGGTAAACAAGGGTTGGTAATTTAATGTGAGAAACACCCTGATAATATAATACTGCTTTGTGAAATTGGAAAAAGGATCAAGGTTGGATTGTCCAAATCCTTTGATGAACCTTAATAAAGTCTGAATAAGCCAGAATGCAAAATGATCATTTATGATGGTTGATAGATAAGTATTAAAAGCGAAAAAGAGTAGTTTTCGGTTTGAAGTGTTTTTTTTATGGTTTCCGCGCACCTTAAAACATTTAGTCCAAATATACAATTTTGGTAGAATGATTGCTTCTAAAAAATCCATTTACAGAATATTTTTCGTATTGAAGTATTTTTTTGCAGATCGATAAAGTGCCAAATTGTTAACTGAGGTCTTCACACTGTTCTGTTGATAACATGAGATGAAGTAAAAACCCGAATGGATTTTGGCTTTTCTGAATGATGCCTTCGTAACCGACGCGTTATCTGAAACATCACTCGAAACAAAACTTTTAGCAAAATTAATTATTTTCACTTTATTTTGTTTTTTCAAATTTGTGAATAAAGCTAGCTTTACAATCGTCCATCTAAATAAGTTATCCACGAGCATAGAATAAAAAAGAACATAAGACAATACATATTGGCCTTTAAACCAAATATTTACAATTCAAAACTGTGTTTACGAAATTCAAATGTAACGGAGATTTACGATGACAGGCTTACTGTAAGTGATACGGAGCGCTGGGAACATTTTTTCCATTCCAATTTGTATGGAAGGCAGTTCTTCTAGTGTTCTTCTTTAATGTATGCCTGAAAGTATGTAAACAAGATTAATAAAGCGTTTTTAAATAGTCCACGAGTATTACATGAAAAAATAAACCACATAAAATCGCACTTTGTCAACTATCACATTTCCTTTTCTTTATTTTTTTCCATTCTGCTAGCGTTTTGACTCTATTGTGTATACCCTGTACGGTGACCGGACAACTCGGAATGAAACCAACTCAGAACCATCTCAGATAAGTCATTTAGAGTGATAAAAAAATATATGAAAAATTGGTTAAATAGGTTACGTTAGGTTAGGGTTATCGGCTGATTTAAATTTTTTTTTTCATAGCTTTTAATGACTTATCAAGGAGGTGTTAAGTTGACCTTATTCTCAGTTGGCATGGAACCACCCTGTACACCACTTAAAAAGATTTAAGAAGTTTTTAATAATTTTAAAAATGTTCCCGCGTTTTAAAGGAAATTTAGTTAATCAGTTAAATAATTTTATTAAATCAAGTTCCTCAATCCACCCCTTTCACAGGTGTCTCGTCTCGCCCCACCTGTTCTACTCCGTTCCCACAGTCCGCTCCCTCTGCCTTCCGACCCTGTGTCCCTCGGGCCGGACGAATGCCGAATACATTAGGTGCAATAAGACCATTCTAACCTAAAAATGTACAAATGCTGTAGGAAATTTATAGTCAAATGTACAGTCCTGTACCTACCTTCTGTTGTTAGGCCGTAGGATTGATGACGTCAATACATTTTGAAATAAAATTGTGTTTATATAGCCGGAAATTAGTTTGAGAGGCGGGTATGGATGGAACCATTCCTTGGATAACCAACACATTACGTTTGATGACTTAGCAGGACTCCCCGGGTTAATGGGAATGGGGTGATGTTTCTCGGGGTCTTGTTGACGGATTCTCGTCTGGCCACCAGCTGTGTATCAGGCATAACATAGCATTCCCAAAGATGCAATAGACCCAAAGGGAAATTATTTTCCTCAGGGCCTCCCGTGGGGAGCTAATGTAAAAAGAAAAGCCTGCCCTCCATACAGGCATATAAGCACTTCCTATCCTACTTTACTCGCATAAAAATATGAATTATAAATTTTTTGCTAGAAAACAATCATCACTTTAGTAGATATTAATATTATTAGTGTCTATAAAAGTCGTGTCTTTCGGTAATGCCAGCAAATATAGCAATCCGTGCTTGATCAGTTGGTTCATCTAATAAGTACGACTTTACCAACGAAATAATAAAATCATATTATAATATATCGTGTTATCTTTCCTTCCAAACATTGTCTGTATTTATTTGACAGGTATGGAAATTTTATATAATTTTCAATAATCTTATCTGAAATTTTTATTAAGCCAATGTCTGTACAGTTGAAATTTAAGAATCCAACTACGTGCAACTCTGAGCCGCGCCTTACGCAAAATCGCTTTCGTACGTGGACTTTTGAACCGAATTAAAGCAATGCCAAAAGATGGCGCCACCTGCGTTAACAGCTAGCGCGAGGAACGTCGGCTGGCAGGCGTAAGTACTACTGGCTTCGTAGTTTCGTAAATCTTTCAGGGTATGGTCATGGAGAGATGGGTGATATGATTATTGTTGTAACTGGCAGTTTTGAATAATCATACCACGTTGTGATTTCTGCCACACGAATATATATATTAGAGGCGTAGACATTCTTAGCGAAAAACGAAAAAGCATGAAATCAAGTTCGCTGATTCGCTATTTTTCCTACTGATCACAATCTCCGTATAGTGTAGTTGCAGGATGACGTTTCACTAACAAGTTTATCAAATCTTTGAGTCGGTTCATGTCAAATATTATTATTATAGAAGAGTGTGTATATATGATACGGAGAATAAAGCAAGGAGTGCGTGTCAAGAAAGAGTTGGGTAGTGTCCCATGTTATCTTTTTCATAGGGTGAAAGATGTGCTGATTATTTAGTTATATTTTTTACGCAACCCAATTCTTTTATTTTTAAATCGTTTAAAATTTGAATTATTTTATATCGCCATCATGTTTATTTTCTTACAGTGTCATCTACAAGCAGAGCTCAGTGACATTTATTTTGAAAGTATCAACATCTTCTGCAGAATGCATAAGAAAAATCCAAACAAGTTCTATAACTTCTAATTCTCATGCAAAAGTAATTAACTACCCTAGGTACTGATATCATCGAAGAAATCAATATATATTAATTTAATATTCTTCGTTTCCTTCTGCGTATTCCTAAACAAACTTTCATCATTTTGGAAGCCTTAAAAAGTATGATTTTGAGCATAGCTGATTTAACATGCTTATATTATTTATTAGCATGGAACTTAAGCATTGGATTTGAGAAATAAGATAAACATATTAAATTACTTACTAACTTTAATTTTAAAAAACCCACGCACGTATGTATTTATGAAATATTATTATTTTAATGACCTTATCCAATCATCATAAAATGAAAGCGTTCGTTAATGTTGGTCTTCTATTTCACCGTAATCAAATTACGACCGTTTAATTTCGGGTGTATTAAGGTCGGTATTTTTTAAATAAATATCCGTATGTATTTGTTTAAACATCTCCTAATTGTTTTCAACTCTCCCAAATTGCTTCTCGCGTTTCCCGAACTGAAGCCTGATAATAATTGAAATTTGAAAGGTGTGTAAATAAACTGATTAATGAATTTTCGATCGGCTCGGTACTAATGGATTCGCGTTAGCAAATAGATTTGGGATATTTTTATAGTACTGGACAAGCCTGTTGGAAATAATTGAACATCCGGCGACGATGGCACAACGAAAGAGCAGCTTCTAAAAAATCTGATTTTCTTTAATCATCGATCAAGATCAGATTCGCGCTACTTGCGAAATTGATTGCAAGCTTTTTTTCAATGATACAGTTTTTGTCACTTTATTGAGCACGTCGATAGTCCAGTTGATTACACACATCTCCGAAAAATCGAAATTTGAGTTGAGTATGCAGTTATACGTAGAAGTTTATGCAGTTTTACGTATAGTTTCCCAATTATATTGTTTAAATTCGACTGAAGCTCGTTAAGTGCTATAATCGTTATTCCTAATATGAATAATTTCCAAATGATGACTCATGGTTTTATTTTCTGCATAATTAAGTTTAAGAAACTTTAAGGACGGGTTGTTTCAAAAAATTTGATGGATTCATCAAATATTTGAAGTTAATTTTCACGTTTTGTATAAGTTCTATTCAAGTTCTGTGATTGTTTCAGTTTTGTGAAGCAACTGTCCTATAATGATGTAATAACAGAACTTGAATAGAACTTACACAGAACGTGAAAATCAACTTCAAATATTTGATGAATCCATCAATTTTTTTGAAACAACCCATCCTAAATAGCGTAATAACCATTAATAATTTCAGTCAGTTTACTCATAATTAAAATTAGTCATCAAAATCCTATCTAGAAATAACACAAATACCTCGTCTGAATGTGGCATGACCACAGTTTGACAATGCCTTCAGAATGCGAAACAGCTGTCACGTGTAATAATAATTACCTAGCAGAACTTGTTTATAAATAAACTGTTTTTATAAATTGAATAATAATATTATCGAATATATAAAAGAAATTAAAAAATTTAAAATGGAGCTCTACATATTAAACTTGATAACAATAAATATACGTAGAAGTGTACCCTCTATCTGGTACAATACTCGGAATACTCATAAAATTAACCAAATCAATGATAATGCCTAAAAACTCGTAGTGAATAAAAAAAATGTTAATGTTGTCTGGGTGCTGCTTTCGTTTACACATGCTTCTGGATACAGTTTTTGTAACTTCATTAAGTAAGTCAATAGTCCAGTTGATTAGTCAGACATCTCCGAAAAATCAAAATTTGAGTTGAGTATGTAAAATATGTAAAAATGTACCATCTATCTGGTAAAATAATATTACTCGTAAACTTTTCTAAACCGATTATAATTAGCAGAAAAAATTTTAGTGAATTAAAAATTTTTTTATGTTGTCTGGGTCATTAGGATATTTCAAAATGTAGTACGAATAATATACACGTGTAAATAATATTTGCGCATTCAAATATTGCTTTCCTCATTGTCTCATTGTATTTGGAGATGTCTGACTAGTCAAGTGGACGACCGAAGTTGCTTCATAGCTGAGCGGTAAGATATTGGCCTATAGGCCCAGAGATCGCGGGTTGTAATCCTGTGGAGGGCAAATAAATAAATATTAGTTTTTATGCTCGTTTTAATAGTTTCTATATTTGCTTATTTAATTAACTTAATTAAGTTCATGTTCGTTATAAAACGGTAATACATCAATAAATTGCGGAGAATTTTATAAATTTGAGTTACCTACATAAGTATAAAAGGTCATGAGGGGTAGTTTTACTTTTTCGTGACACGCGTCAAAAGATAGTTGCTGATCTGTCTGTTAGTTACGTAAATGTCGATCATCAATGCAAAATCAATCAAAAATATATGTATATTATTTGCACCATTTATTCCTTGTTATTTAGAAAAAATAATGATTGGAAACTAAACCCTAAAAATTACGAAGAAAAGTAAGTATTTTACTCACGTAACAAAGCTGGGCAACCCCAAAAAATCTTGTGAACCTTGAATAAAAGTTTTTCCAATTATGTTCATAAATTATTTTCATAACTTTGAATATCATCGTTTTCTCGTTGAAATCACGTCTGAAAAGCAAAACTTTATTTGTCATACTAATGTAGATACATAATAAACTAATACCCCATCTAATCTACTCTCAGTAACGCCCTAGTGAAAGACACCATTAAAAAATGAAAAGTTATTTAAAATGGCTTTAGCCGTGCTTTGATATACGCTATCCTAATAGCCAGATACTTCTCTAGCTTCCTCTCTCCCCATCTCCTTTCTCTCCTCACTACCTTCGGCCTCACAGCATAAGTATCCCGATTGGGAATGCCCTAGACTCATTTGGGTCTCTTGTGCGGTATTCACATTAAATGAAACGTTATTTCACATTTAGTCAAAGAACAAAGTACATTGATAACGCATTTGAAATTGTTATAAATTATTTGCTTTATTTTTTGCAACATTTTCCGCTCTGTATCAGTCCATTGTTTATTCGGTTCAATCCAAAAAATTCCTGTAATATTTTCGATATATTCGTTAACAACATTATATTAAAAAAAAGGATTTTTTGCTCGAAGACCTCGGCCTCTCAGACAAAAACTACTGACGATTACCGACCACGCCATAAAGTAATCATTCACACAATCGATACGACTAAAGAACTATTATCGACCTTGGGGCTATGATATGATTCTTTTAATTTAATTTCAATTAATAATTATCTGAATATTATATTAAAGATTTCATAGAAGGAGAATTTTCGGGGTTGTGGTGGTGAATAAATGAATTAATTTAACAACTTTCTTTTAACTCAAAAATGTAATATACCTAGAAGATTGTAAAAATTAACATAACGTTCGTAATTGAAATAAATACCAGGATTAAAAAAATGCATTTTCAATCAATCTTACTTTGAAACAAAATTCCACAACATCCTTTCCAAAGACATAAAACGAAAAATAATAATTTTATGAGTACTAATCAAGAATAAAATGTGGCTGAAAGAGGTCATCGAAAAAACCCCAAAAAATACATTAAAAACGAAACAGAAGACAAATAAACTATAATTAAATAAGATATGATTTTTAGATTTTTGCGGCCAAAACTATTTTCGTTATTTATTATTTATCTAAAGATAGAGCTCAACACCCCAAAAATAAATGACGAATATAATTAAATAACTTTAGTCCACCTCGGCACAGAACCCCCTAGAGAGAAGTGCTAAGAAATACAATATACTAGTATATACATATATTCATCATCATATTACTGGGCATACTGTACAGGGCACGCAGATACTTTAATAGTACACAACTGCTAGCCCTGTACAAATCGCAAGTGCGCCCCACGGTTGAATTTGGCAGCCACCTCTGGTCTGGAGCCCCAAAATACCTGAAAAAAACCCTTGACTCTGTTCAGAAACGGGCGGTCCGTTTGATAGATTCTCCTAACCTAACAAACGGATTGCAATCTTTAGAGCACAGGCGCCAGGTGGGAATGCTGTCCTTGTTCTACCGGTATTACAATGGAAGATGCTCCGAGGAACTAGCGTCATTGATCCCCTCGGCACCGGTGCATAGTCGGGAAGCACGCCAAACGCGCGCTCAACATTTGTACACGGTTGACATTAGTCACATGAGAACGGGTCGTTTCTACGACTCGTTCTTGAGTTCAACAGCTCGGCTGTGGAACGATTTGCCTCCTGTGTGGAGTTAATGTAAAAAAAAAAAAAATATTTTGTAAATACAATTATTTTATATAGTCGCTAAAAAAAAAAAAAAATAAATTAAAAAATGTGCAACGCTCAGTATTATCAATCATATCTGCACAATATTGTGTAAAATTCTCCAATGAACACATTAAAGTGTCCTGCCAGGAAGTATGGTCCTGTATAATATTGTTATCTATCTACTTGTACATAATATAAATAATATGTACATTCGTAAGCAGCATCACGCTCACTGTTGATACTTTATACCTAATGGTCTTTATGTTTTATTCATTTATTATTTTATGTTTGATTAGCTGGTGGATCGAATCTGTTATAAGCCGTTATGTCTGTAATTGGTAGGAGGATAGAGCCATGGAGAAAATTTATTTGTTCAGCGCCCTTGTGGTGATTTTTCACAAAAAGGGTGCTGTACGAGTCCTCCAAATAATAGCATTATTTATTAGTTTTAACTAAACCCTAAAGAAGTAAACACTGCTTACGAAGCTTGTCCTTTTTTTTTTTAAAAAAAAAAGGGATCGCATAAAACTAATTGTTGATATTTTAAATATTATTTTAATTCTAATTAGAAGCTAACACCATTGAAATAAATTAAAGTTAGTTAATAACAACAATGGTGATGAACTCGGCTACCAGTAAACTTAGTTCGCGATAATTTTTAAAATAAAAAATAGTGTTTAAACATTTTTACAATGCTCCGCGAAAATAACAGATGTAAAAAGTTATTCGTTGTCCACTTGAGGTATTCATCCCATAAATTAAGTTCGTTTTTCCACAAACTCCGAAAAACTGTAAAAGAGCATTCGAACTTGAAATTGCCCCATTTTTATTTTATTTCCACGGCAGACAGTGTGTCATTTCTCACCTGAAAGTCGCATGAAAAACAGGGAAAAAAGTTTTCATTTTTTACTTGTTTGAGTTGTCTACAGTAGTTGAGCTGGGAATTGGACTCATCAATATAGTTCTACAACAATATATCAGTGTTCTATCTTGTTCCTACACCTGACCTCGTCTGTTCTCCAATCCCTTCTTCCCAACCCTTTCGCCTTAGGGCAGGTCTTGCTACGAATCTCTTTCCTTTGTTTCATCAAATTCTTTTATTGTTCTCAACTCAACACTAGTTTACACTGCTCTTTGTTTTTACTAAAAACCTTTTTTCTTGTTGGGGAATGTTCAAGAGCACAAAAAAACATTTAAATATTTAATAAATCCAAAAATATTATTTGTTTTAGAAATTGAATATAAATTGGGGTAAATTGAGGCTGTTCTTGTGGCATTTAAATTTGTTTAGTGCGATATAGAGATTATAAGTAATTAGTTTAATATCTGTTATTCTAATCCAGCGAAATTGAAATCAAATATTTATATTTCAATACTGTTTGGGTACTTTAACCTAAGTGGTATATCTCATTATTTATCTACCAATATTGACACGGAGTATGTAAACGCATTACTTTATTATTCGTTCATTTTAAATTTCATCGAAGGTAAGTCGTACATCAACCCTTATTCGATATATTCCACCCTCATGAAAATACACATTTCATCACTCTGACAGGTTAAAAAATATTGAAAGACTGGCGGCATGGGGCGTAAAAGTTTCATGAAAATAGGTGTTTCCCCGATCATGAAAAAATAATATTTTTCGCTCCTCAAATTGTTTGGTTTTTTTCGGTTTTCCTGCATTCAGCTTTTTAGTGTTTCAGGGTTTTATGCCCCGTTTTAAATTCATGTGCACGAAATCGAGCGGCGCGGTTCTCGCTTTAAACAATTAAAGTTAACGGATCAGTGTTCTTGTCACCGTTTTAGTGTGTTTTCTTTTAAAGTGTAAAGCGTGGCAATGGAACGTTTAAAATAGTGTGATTAGATTTAAAGTTTTTATTTAAACTCTTTATTGCAACTACACCAATGAGAAAAGAAGAGCGTAACAAGTTGTTTCTCCGATAGAGCGAGCTGCAGAATTTCATCTTTTCTCCCTCAATTGATGACCTCCGTAGCAGAGCGGTAACTTCCTTAGCTCTGCACACAGATTCACGTGCGGGGATTCGAAACTGCGAACTCAGGGTTCAGAACAAAAAAATATATCGCTTTGCCATTACGCCGTCGGTAGGTTAAATTTTTTTGCCCATATTATTAATCTTTCAATATTCGGGTGTATTTTGTCAATAAGTAAAAATATTTACGCTTTGCAATAAAATGCAAACAAATGGAATATTTGTGAACGTATCCGAAAACTAAAAACTGTTTTCGAAAGGTGGTGAAATACGCTTTCAAATCATTAGAAATAATCAAGTAATTTTCAAATATAAAAATTTTTAAGGCAATCTTTAAAAAGTTTTAAAAATGGCTCACCTTACGTTTTTTCTAACCAAAAATACTAATAACGAAAAAAACACGTGTATTTTTTTAGACAAATGAATTGTTAAAGTTATTGTCACCTCACTTTTTTATCGTTTCATGTAAAAACAATTAGTAAAAAATTCACGAAGTTTAATTTTTTTTTCAAATTGAGGTCGGAAACTTTGGTATCATAAAGGTGTGCATTTTAATTAATTTCTGGTTTACTTTTAAATTTGAGTATAAAGCGTGTTGTTTTCTCTTTCCAATACCGTTTAGATTATACTTATCACTATGACGTAAGGGAGACACAACGATTTCCATGAAACCTATGTGAGCTGGAGCAAATATGGTCTCCTGTGATTAAACGGGTTAATTCTCACCTCAAAGGATATATTATACAAATATATTATACATCCTTAAATGTTTTCTTTTTAGGGGAGTTTTCACAGGTGAGGCTTATATTTAACATTCTCCTTTCAAGGCTAAGCATTCATTATTCGGCAGTAATATTCCACGTTTGCGGCGTTTCCCTTTACGGATATAAAAGCCCTTCGTCGTGGCTAAAAACGAGTTTCATTTACATATTTAATACAAAATCAATAGGAAAATACATGTTTACGTACGTAAAAATTAGAAACGCTGAAAAAACACCGGTTTTACATAAAATTATTCTCAAAAAAACTTTCACTTAACAGCAGGATGGAAAAAAGAAAATTGAAATCGCGAAGAGAAAATAATTTTTCATTTATCATCTGTACGTACGAGTACGTGCATGAAAACAAAAAAAAAATGTTGGCTCCCACTAGCGAAATGCTGCCCCTGAATTTGACTGATTTACGTTTCTGACCTTGTACGATCATCGAGGAATATTAGATACAATAATTAATTATTAATCATGAAACATACCAATTTCGGCTGTCGGTGCATGGGTGCGTGATTTGAAATTGTATTCCCGCGTAGTGCGTAAAATTATTCAAGTTTAAAACTGAGCTAATTCGACCCTTTATCCAAGACACTATCTAGATTGCATTTAGTTCGTGAAGAATCTCGTAATCATACATGTATATTCATTAATTAATCATTAAACATACTAATTTGGGCTGTCGGCGCATGAGTGCATGATTTGAAATTGTATTCCTGCGTGATGCGTAAAATTATTAAAATTTTAAACTGAGCTAATTCGAACCTTTATCCAAGACACCATCTACCATTTAGTTCGTGAAGAATCTAGTAATCATACACAGACACGTTTAAATAATATCTGATTTATGGTGAACATTCGAACATTGTTTTCCTCATTATTTCAAATCATAGTATTTGGAAATGTCTGACTAATCAAATGGATCGATATGATACAATCAAATATTGGTCAAGTATTGGTTTAGATAAATAGTGTTATTGGTCAATGACATAAATATTCTTATCACTGTCATATATGAATTTATAAAAATAAGTACAATAAAATATGACCGAAGTGTAGGGTCAAATTGGTTCCATGACAGTTGATCCGCCGACAATTCGTCCCCCGGCGTACTTATATACGATGTGCAGTCGAATTAGAGAAAATATGGTATACTAATTGTACCAAATATAACTAAGTGACCCAAATAGAATAACAAAAGTATAAAACATATATTCTAATCTGAAATCTGGAAAGATCTGCTTCTCTACATAGTGTGTAGACCGGCGCATAAGTACAAAAAAAATCGGCACTGTGTATAAATTCGTTTGATATTCATACCAACTTATTATGAAGGATATTTTTGAAGTTGATTTTACTTTTAAAGTTGGTAAATAATGCACAAAAAATTGTAATTTTAGAGTAAATATCACCCGGGATCAATTGTCGGGTCACCCACCGGTTGAATTGGTGGTTATGGCTGAGCTTCGGCAAGGTTAATTTTCTGCGTTCATTCGTAGTGCCTTTATGATTTTTAGTTTCTAATTTTCTTTTGGGAATTCTATATTGCCTTCATTGGAAAACATTTATTTTCTACTAGCTTTTATAATTTTTTGAAATGTTATTTTTTGTTATCAGTCTTGGTAAGGTTCGGCTAGTAATGAATACTTAATAAAATAAGTTATATCTTAAAATTCCAGCTTAGTCAGTGAATTTTTATACGAAGGACTTCATTTACGTTTTAAAAGTTCGCTTTTTAAGGTTTCTTTCATACTCTCCTATATCTCATATTAGGATGAGCATTTTATTTGCGTTTCTCTGCGCAAGGGCTTAAAATGAAATACGAGAGTGTTATTGGCAATATGACTTGAGCGAATTCGGAAAATACGCGACTGCAAAAATGTACGACAACCACAGAGCAATATAATTTATTTGAAAAATATTCAAATACTACCAAGGACCATAATAACAACATCCAAGGGCCAATTTCATTCCGGATTATGTGGTATATATTTAAAAAAATATTATTGTTTTCAAATGGCTATGTTTTGTAATTTTTAAATAATTCTTTGTAAATGTGCCATGACCTCTTTGTGACCTATTTTGAAATGGTAGAATAGCCCAATGTTGCTGTGACTGTGGTAGGTATCTAAAGTTTGCGCTTTTTATTCGAACTGTTTGATTTATATGGTATTCTCCTCGTATGAGGGATTATGGGTAAGCTTCACTTTTATATTTTCGATCCGACCGAGTTTCGTTTTGAATTTAAAACACGTACAACTTTTTCGTGCTTCCTCCATTTTAAATTAATAAAAATAAAATTTGCGTAGAATCTTTTTTCTACAAAATGTACAGTATAATCTAGAGCGGTAGAGTTATTTCTAGGAAAATCAAATGTGAAGTAAGGATTTTCATAAAAGAATAAATACATCTACGTTGGTAATGCTTTCTGGAATACATCGTTAGTGAATATTTATATCCTTATTTCCGAGATAGCCGCAGTAACTAAAATGTGTTGTATTGTATTTTCTCTTTGCATTAATGAGCCATTTTTGATCTTTTATGTCTTTTTACTTCTGTTCATTATTTACGACTTATTCAACAAAAATGAACTGCGACATTCGTAAATACCACTATCCGTTTGCTTAGTTACCCCCTTAATAATAAAGTTTTTTTAGTTTTACACAACTGAATTTGAACAACTATTTATGTATGGTAAACGATCGTTTATCATCGATCGATCGATTGATCGTTGTGCTTTTTTGAGTCCTATAATTTCAATACCCGCTATATCCGATTTTTGCCAAATTGATCTGAGTATGACACACTGTTCACATTTTTGCGAGGAACAAGATGAACCTAAAATTGAGTTTCAAAACCTTCCTTATCACGACAAAAACCATGTTAAAACTGCGAGTGAGAAACAAAACCCGCTATATCAATCAAGAAATTACTATCAAAACCCGCTATATCGGAATTCAACCAATCGCGAGCAGTTATTTTGCTAAGATGGCGGGTTTAGAAACTTGCGCGCCAAGTCAGGAGTATCAAAATCCGCTATATCCATTCTATTTATCGAAATTACTTAAATATTGCTAGACATATATTGAAAAATTAACGCTTTTCGAATTTATATTACTAAAAAATTTAAAAAATTAAAATGCAATTATTTATTTACGCTAGAGACGTGACAGTTTTTTTGCGGTTTTTTTCCGAATCAATGAAAATTGATAAACCGGATTCAGAAATTAAACGACTCAATATAAAACTCGTTTTTTTAGTAAGGCCCTATTAGTATTATTGTTATCGTAAGATATTTTGTAAGCCTGTACTTAAGGTAATTAGTTACAAAACATGTACTATAAAAGTTGTTTTTTTTTAACTTTTAAAATTGATTATGAAATTTAATTTGGTACCTACGTCTAATGAGAAACATTGTGTCAAAAATTCCTCCGTGGTCGGCGCAAGATATATTCTCCCTCGTCATGGGAAATTTAGAGAATTTCTAGGGATTTTTTCTCGCTCTAGGCAAGAAATGAACATGACGTCACTGCCTCGTGAACTTTG
This sequence comes from Glyphotaelius pellucidus, assembly GCA_936435175.1. Lineage (NCBI taxonomy): Eukaryota > Metazoa > Arthropoda > Insecta > Trichoptera > Limnephilidae > Glyphotaelius > Glyphotaelius pellucidus. The sequence continues at coordinate 25,594,228 of OW386551.1, forward strand.
CTCAGACCTAAGGGCAGGTAGGTGGTGCTCATGTATCCACACTTCCCTTAAATATTTAGTTATTGATGGCTCGCGTGGTAATGGCTGTTCTCGAGGTGTGAGCGATTGGAGGAGCATTTATCTCTTTCTGAGTGTAATCGCCCGTCACATAACACGGCTATCACCTTACCTCCCCCGCAGCCTCTCATTCAAAATTACATCATTAAATATGATATATTTCTAAGACAGAGAAAACGATCTCTTGGAAATGAGAAGGTAACGAACTAAGTAATCATCAGGACATTTCTTTAAAAGGGTAGGCATATAATATGATGGAATGCCACAAAAAATCCATTCCACTTTAAAGATATTTGCAATTCTATTACCCAAATCAATAATTTGATAAATAAATTTAACCCTGTCATATCTTCATGGGGTGCCGCCGACTTATTCTTAATTCTCTTGCGATTTTTTACATTCTTCAACGTCTGCAAAATGAGCAGGATAATATTTGTGGTGTACTGTTCACTCCTATAGTGATACAATTCTCATGATCGAGAGTTTTCAATTATATTTCAGTTCTTCGAGATTACTTGTTTATTATCGTATAATACTCACAATGAATATCTAACCGGACTTGACGTCCGTTTTAAAAAATGCTTGCTCTCTGTTAATCTGCCGCGGGGAACTGCTCACCAAAGAGGCCCGCCTGTAGATCGGATATGATCGGCTAACTTCGTTATTAGTTCGGGTACTAGATCCAAACGTCGAACGGTTGTTTCTATCGTATAATACTGCCGATGACACATTAAAACCTATTGAGACACCTTAAAACTACATATTCTAACGAGATCTGTTGAGACATGGAAACTACGTACTCTAACGACATATATTGAGAGACAGTGAAACTACAATATTAGTCTCACGGTATTACGTAAAATAGTATTAATTTGTCATTTAGCTGACGAAAATTACGTGGATTTTAATCATTTAATGAAAGAAACGACCTCTACTGACGAGAAAAATAAATGCGATTTTATTAGGATGGGTTGATTAAACATATTTGAACAATTCATCAAATATTTTAAGTTATTTTTTACATTCTGTGAAAGTTTTATTCAAGTTCTGCGATTATTTCTGTTTTATGAAGCAACTGACCTATAATGATATAATAACAGAAATTGAATAGAACTCACACAGAACGTGAAAATTAACTTAAAATATATTTATTTATTTATAAATGCCCTTTTTCGGGGCTTTTACATTTATAACATAATTAGAAAAATACATATTTATTGTACATAACTGAACTGCCTCAATAACAATATTTTATATTATTCAAAGATAAATTGAAGATGTCAATATATGATGAATTGTCAATATGATATGATGAATTCTTCAATTTTTTTCAAGTAACCCCACCTAAGAGCTATTATTATTCGTTGATTTGGTGGCGTCAAGGATTATTCTAACTTCATAAAACATTTATTCGAGTGCTAAAAGTTTTCGATTTAAAGTTTTTTTTTTTAAATTGTAATTTCAGAATCGTGTGCTCTCTAGGTCTAGACGGCTCGACTGTTTATTAAGCATTTGAAAAGTAAAGTAAGCATTTGAAACGCACTAGAGATTATCAAAGGATTTCGTAATGTTTCACCCGAAGTCTTTTTTGCATATTTAGGATTTTCAGAATTTGAAAAAGACAGACAAAACAATAAAACAAATTCGCTGAGATTAAAAACGAGGCTTCGTATTTTATATATTAAATATTGCAATTGCGAATATTGCACACAGGCAATGAAAGTAATTTGATAGTTAAAATAAAGGAGAAACCCCTCACATGCCACGTGTATCATGTACATACTCCGTGTTGTCACCAATTCGAAACCAAGTAAATAAAATTAAATTCACATCGGGCAGTAACCCACTGTGACAAAAAAAAATTGTAATTTTTTTAAAATTTCATTTTCTGAAAGATACATTTGTTAAAAATGCTCTCACGATTATTTTAAAAGAAATTCATAAAATTGACAGAGATTCAGCATTTTATATGAAACCGTTTGATATAGTTTGTATCTTGAATTAACCTTCAGCAAAACTTTGAACGCGTTTTCCTCGAAACTGTTTTTTTCAACCCGGTTGACAGCTTATTAAAAAAAACATACATCTGATTTACATGCACTAAGTCTTTCACTGTTTAAACATCCAGTCTCTGTGGCACCACGTAGGGATTTGTTTATAAAGGGCCCCCTTCTATTTTTTTAAATTTTTATGAACGATGAATATTTTTCAAAAAAATCCAAAATAAAATTCGCTGGTACGCCACTTTTTTCTGTATATCAAAATTCCCCTACATGGTGGCATAAACCTGTACCTAGTTTCTAAATATATTTTATTTGAAGGACCTTTTGGCTTAATCGCTGTCAACCACCAAAAAGCAAGTATCCTATTGAAAGAAGCGTACACCGCAAACCGTACTTTAGATTCGTGTACAAAAATTTGTATACAGTCTTCTGTATGTATACATTGACTATGAGTTTTAATAAAAAATTTTCCATTCATTGCTTGAAAATAATTACGAAAAATACACCCTTTTACCGCCCACGCACAAGAGGCTCCACCCTTAATCAAGATTTGCTCTTATTGTGAATTTTGTTTAAATATACAGAATTCCGTCCAATTTCATTTCATTCTACGTCGACTGATATTGACAGAAGAAGTATTTGGCGAGCCTGAAGATTTCATAGCCAGAAGGCTGCAATTTTCAAAAACTGAATATATCCGTTTTAATTTTAATGTGCGACATCTATTGACTTTTTTACTTGTTGCAATTTGAATAATTTTGTTAGGGATTATCTTGCAATAATTTATTTTTTATTTTATTTTAAATTCACATTTACAGTTTTGCATAATCAGTAATAAAAACACATTATATTTTGTTAACTAATAATAACGTTTTTGAATTGTTTAAAATTTAGTTGAAAAATTTGTATGTCAGGAGACAGCTAATTTAGGGCGCACTACTCACACTGAATCATATACATAAAGATAGCAGCAAAAAAATGCGTTTAGAAAATGAAGATAATGTTGGTAGCTCTCAGTTGAAGCATGACAAATTACGTAATTAGGTAAGTTGATATGGTCGAACAGGGGTCAGAGCACTTCCCCGGTAAAGAAGAGTACCTGGGTTCAACTCCCAGACGCGACTAAATCCTTTTCTGTCTTCTGTTTCACATTTTTCATTTGAAAGTCGTTTATATTGTCTTCAATTATTAAATACTAGCTGGGGTACCCGACTTCAGGGAATTCATATGAGAGTGAACTGATGAAACCATATATACCCCTACCAAAGGGTAGCCCCACCAACACAAAAAAGGCTTCGAATGTTCCACAATGTTCCATTCTACAACATTCGAGAGTGTTCTGGAATGTTCCACAATGATCTGGGATGTTGCGGTATGTACCCGAACGATCCAGACTATTACCGAACATTCGTTATCTCTCGAATGTTATAGAAATTTCTAAAGGGCGAAGTTCCCAGCCCTTATATCTTGAAAAGCACGCCCTTCAGATAAAAACGCGAACCTTCTTCGTGGGGGATAGAAGACTACCACACCATATAACTCTCTAATCGGGACTCGTTTCTGAGTTTTATCGGCACGCATATTTTCTTTTATAACACATATTGATTACAATTTGAGGCTTTTTTAAATATTTTTTTATATACAAATACCGCATAAGAGTCTCAACTGCTCCCGTCAGGAGCCAGTGCGACTATGGCATCCTCAATTGGGGTATGTTGTGAGGCTGAAGATAGTAGGGGGGAAGGAGATGGGGAAGAGAAAGGTGGCGAAGAAGAAGTTCCACACAATAAATAACAATAATTAACTTTAAGACGTGTCCACGAAATAAGCTACCCCTTTAAACCAATTTAAAGAGGGGCACATGTTTTATAAAAGATACCATCAACCCTATCTCTTATGTCTTGCCTCTCACACGCCCTTCCGTCGGTAATTTTTTAGAACACCCTCGAATACGTGACTCGCGGTGTCATGTTCCTTACGTTATATCTGGCGTAATTATTTTCCCCCAAAAGGCGCGTTTGCCCTCTGCTCGCGCTGAATCGTCTCAATTTCACATTTTGTTCGCAACTGCTGAAAACGGAATATAATAAATTCGTCTAAATAAAAAGCCATCCGCATATACCTAGTACCTACTGCACTCAGTTCCCCGAGCAGTACAAAAAAATAACAATTTATCAAATGACGATTATTACGGAAGTAAAATTTTCGGCTTTAAATTTTTTTTTTTTTTAAACATTTACAGAGTGTTAACAATTATTACATAACAGAATTGCCGTTGGGATGTACATAGATATTAACACTCCAATTAGAAATTTTCACAGCATGAGTAATAAATGTTTCGTTGTTACTAGACGGAAATGCTTGTAGTGATAACAGAAATAATGGTAATCAAAATGAAATATAAAACATAGTAGTGTCAAATATAATACCTACTGCAGAGAAAGATAAAAAAGAAAGAAAGGGTATGACAATAAAGCAGCTACATAACTGTTCTCCACAAAGTGTCATGGTAGGATTTATGTCGTGGCTTTGTTTTTTACGAGTTCTTGCTGGAAATGCCATTAGGCGTTTTAAATACACTGGAATATATAGTAGCATATTTTGAATATAAAACGTTTTAGCGGTAAAACGTTTTACCAATAACAGAAGTAATGATAATCAAAATGAAATATAAAACAAAGTAGTGTCAAATATAATACATATCCTGCAGAGAAAGAGAAAAAAAAGAAAGAAAGAAAGGGTAAGACAATAAAGCAGCTACATAACTGTTCTCCATGAAGTGTCATGGTAGGAGTAGAAGACTTTGTTTTTTACGAGTTCTTGCTGGAAATGCCATTAGGCATTTTAAATACACTAGAATATAAAGTAACACATTTTGACTATAAAACGTTTTAACGATTTTAAATCGATTTTTATTATATTTCTTTGTTGATTCGGTGGATTGAAACAAACTCGTCTGTGTGTCTACCTGGAACTGTCTGCTATTACTGCTTCCCTAAAATAACTCTATCATAGAACATGGGTTTGTATTATCTTGTATTACGTTTTGTGATTGATATCTGGAATTGCTTTTTGAAATCGTCTTTGAATTATTATGGTTCAGAGGTGTAATTTATACCTACGATTTTTCATTCGCATTGTGTGAAGTTGTATTATAAAGTATAATGAACTCTCTCCCATCAGCCAGAGGTTATGGGAATAAGGTGCGGTAGTGCGTAGTAAGTAAGAAGAACGTGTTGGTAGTATAAGTAATAATAATAATGGTAAGTAAATGAAAATATTTAAAAAATGCTTGAGCCGCCGCTACCCGAATTTCTACCCATTTCTTACTATCTCCCTTAAATATTTGAAGTTTTTAATCGCAACACAACGATTTCTATGAGACTAGTATGAGTTTTTCCCAATAATTAGCCCAAGGTCTATTAACCCTACGGCATACCCTATTTCTACCATTACATATATATGTACCTTAAACACTTTTAAGTTTTAAAGCTCTTAAACACATATTTGTTATTTTTGAAGATAATATCTAGACGATCCCCACGCCGAAACGCAAATTATATGAATTTCCCTCCGTAGAAAAAAATCGCAAAGTATGCTCCGAAAATTATTTTAAACACGTTTATTTCACTTATTTTAGAAGTTATATGTATGAAAAAATTCACAGTGTTTCTTTAAATGCTATTTGAGATGTTCCCCACGAGGATTTTGCTCTATTTTAAACAAGTCGTGTTTTATTAAATATTTTGACTATTTTCGCTTCAATTTTATCGTTTTAAAAATTAGCGCGCTCTCTCCATCTTTTTCTTTGTGAGCAGTTAGATATACAGCGCATTTCATCAATTGATATCCACGTGAACCCTTCGGCTTCTCTATAAATATTAGTTTGGCTGGTGTGTGTGTAAATTGTTCTTGCAGGAGAACCACATTATTTATAAATATTTATTTATTTATTTATTTATAAATAAACGCCCTTTTTCGGGGCTTTTACATATATAGCATAGAAAAAACATTTTATTGTACATAACTGAACTGCCTCAATAACAATATTTTAAATTTATTCAAAGATAAATTGAAGATGTCCACTGACTTGGTATAATTGTTTCCCTCCATTAGTATTCTGGGCAAAGAGGAATACATATGGTAGTTAGTCCCAGAATTTCTGCACTGAAATAAATCCTGACTTCTAGTATTACGAAGTGGAATTCGGAAGCTTATCAATTCAAGTAATACCGGACTATCAACTAAATCATTTAGAATTTTATATAAAAATACCAAGTCAGTGAAAATTCTTCTGTCTGACAATTTAAGCATATTCATATCGTTTAAAAGTGTGTTGTAGTTTAACATATTTGCTGAAATACCCATTTTAAAATTTAGAAAACGTAAGAATTTGTTTTGTATTCTTTCAACAGCTTGTACGTGCATATTATAATGAGGATTCCAGACAGGAGAATTGTACTCAAGTTGGCTTCTAACATAAGCAAAATATAACATTTTAATACACTTTATATTGTTAAAGTTTCTAGTTAGCCTAGTTATAAACCCTAACATTTTTAAGCCCTTATTACAGATTTCTGTTATGTGGTTAACAAATGAAAGATTTGATTGAAAAGTGATGCCCAAGTCTTTAATTTGCATTAATGTCTGAAGAGCATTATTATCAATGTTGTAATTAAATATCACTGGATTTTTTATTCTAGAAAATCTAACAATTTGACATTTTGAGATATTTAAATAAAGTCTATTTTCCATACACCAAATTAACAATTTGTTGATATTATCTTGAAGACATTGACAATTTGTTGATATTAGTCATAATACTTCTATTAAACCTTGTAACCTAAACGAGGTTTAGAAATTTTCGATTCCGCAATAAAATTAACGCGATTAATGCTTGATTTATGCCATTGTACGAGTTTAATACCAAAGTGTTATTTTGGCATTAGTGTGTGAATAGAGAGGTTACTCAAACTATTAGTCGTTTACGCGGTAGGCAGATAAGATGAAAGATAAAGTCTCTTTTGTGAAAGCCATTAGATGAAAGCCTAAAAACGTCTCTGCAGATTGGATTTTCAATAAAGATTCATCTTCATCAAGTCTACACACCTAGATAATACGAACTGGACCCGTCTGGCCCTTAAAACAATTCCGCTAAAGTGCAAGGGTCCCTCTTTTTTGTGACACCTTGTAGGCCCTATAGAGCCTGTGGAACTTTATCATCATCCGATTGGGTTGCGTTGCTCGGTAAGGGGTGGATAGGGGGGTTTAAACGAGGGAGGAAAAGCGAATATTTGCAGTTAACGTAGTGCCTTTTTACAAAAGTTCGCATTGGAAAAACGACTTGTTCTCTCAACTGTATATATTCGCATAGTTTCTCGACGTTTACAGGAGATCAATTCTGCTTGCTCCTCTGAGCAAATCCTTCTTTATAACCTCTAAAACAAATTCTTGCCTTATAAGACTTGTTCAACATGGTTCCATGCCAACTGAAAAGAACAACTCAACACTTCCTTGAAATCATTAAAAGCTACGAAAAAAATAATTTTAAATTAACCGATAACCCTAACCTAACGTAACCTATGAAACCAATTTTTTTATATATATTTTTTATCGCTCTAAATGACTTATCTGAGATGGTTCTGACTTGGTTTCATTCCGAGTTGTCGGGTCACCATTCAACATATAACATTCTCTCGCATGTAGATATCGTCAATTGGAAGGAAAATAATTATAAAAACTCTATTCAAAATATTTTAAATGTTTACCAAACTAATAAAATGTGATAATAAGAGTATTATATGTAATGTTATTTTTAAGTAATGACATTTATTATGGAGTATCTCTTGTTATAATCATTTGTATATTTACGTAATATCTGTTAGTTGTTATAAGTTATAAGTGCAGTGTTTAATTTTTAAATATATAATACACTAGTGTAATCAGGAAATCTGCCATTAGGTGAATTACGTGTATAAATTAACCACGTTGTAAACTGTTTTTTTTTTTTTTTTACATGAAATACCGCACAAGAGTCCCAACTGCTCCCGTCTGGAGCCAGTGAGACTATGGCATCCTCAATTGGGGTATGTTGTGAGGCTGAAGGTAGTGGGGAGGGGAAGGAGATAGGGAAGATGAAGGTGGGGAAGTACCTGGCTATTCAGATCTGGTCACTAAACACGGCTGAAGCCATTTCAAGCAACGTTTCAATTCTGAATGGTGGTCTTACACCAGGGCGATACTGATAGTATCTTCCACTCTGGAACGTGCCGCAAATATACTATATATTATTTTAAATTAATAAATTGTGAAATAGCACAAATTAATCAAATAAAATTTATTTGCGCACGCCGGGTTCGAACCCGCGACCTTCGGATTGTGAGTCGAGAGTCTTACCTCGGGACCACGGAGGCCGTCGTTGATTTCCCTAAAAAAATATATGTTAAATAAAAAAAACAGAGTGTGCAATTCACACGCGGTAGAAGTGAAACCTTCAGAAAAATAAAGTAGACAAGCGTGGGGAGGCTACTGATCGCCGCACAAATAAAAATTAAAAAATCGAGTGCAGTTCACACGCAGTAGAAGCCCAAACAATCTCAACCAATAGTCTTGAAAAGTGACCTCATGATCAAACCGGCCAATGCGGTAAGGTTTCATTCTATCTCATTCGCTCGCAGGCTAAATTCTTTGAATATATGTGTTTGTATCTTTTTATCCTCATTTCCGTTTCATTGAGTTTCAAATCACAACGGTGCTAAAGAAGTTTCACTTAAAAAAGAACAGACTCATGAATAGCTCGCAGGTTTCTTCCATGCAGTCAAACTAATCAAGTTTTTGGGTCATCATGCCAGGGTACCCATCAAATTCAGTTGTTCTTACAACGTTTATCTGCGCTTTCAAAGTTGCCTTTTTCCAAACATAAACCATATTATGGTTATTCGGTTAAAGGCTCCATAACACATAAAAAATAAAAGCATTTCAGATTTTAAATGATGGTAATCCAGAATACCTATTTCCTAATTATCGGTTGGGTCGTCGGATCATAGAGATGAATAATTGGGGGTACGCCAACTTCAGTCAGCCGCAGGTGTTGGGCCGACCTTGCTCCAAGGACCTCTCCTTTCTATTATACGCAACCACCCTTCATAAACGCTTAACGCTTGTTCGAAACAGGGGTTCAACATTTACTTCATTCGCCCTCGAATGATTAAAGAGTTAAGCGAGCGGTAAAATTTCGCGAAAGTTGTGCGTTAAATGGCAGTATCGCAGTCAGTTATTTTATTACTGCACCACGCCATTTTTACAATAATAATATCATGTAAAAATTTTAACCAGTTCATTTCATATTTTTGTCGCACGTACGATCGGACCGATTGAAATGGGCACGGTTTTTTTCATAACTTATTCCGTGACAAAAACGGGTGTGTTTATACCGTTTCAGACCATTCGAAGAGTATTATAAAGTTTTCTAAAGGCAAATGCTGACAACAGGAGTATATTGAAAATTTGAAACAGAAAAATCGGAAAAAGATACGGACTTTAGCCTTGCCGGGACGCTGTTCTGAGCTAATGGGACTAACTACAAACATTATCGTCATTTTATTTACGCACATTTTTATTGGCTGCTATCTTTATGTACGATTGTAAGATTCTTCTCGAACTAAATTCTATCTTGTCTTGGATAAATTTACCCATTTTTATTTAGAGTGCGAAACCCATTGACTTAATTGATTCTCTTGATTCATAAATATAAATTAATTTATAAATATACATTTGAATGTAGCTATAACTTTGTGGTGTTTATCCATTACAAACAAATGAAACGATATAACTTTGTTAGAACCATTTGTATATTTTATATATGTATATCGGAAAACAATTTGTAATTTCTAAATTAAATTCAAAGAACATTTAAGTTGTCTTAATATTAATAATTTTTCTGATTTCGCTAACTATATCATTGAAAATAACCAGAGTTTTGAAAAAGTTACAGGAATAAATTTTCTTCATATTAATAACAAAGAAAACGCTTAGATAACTTTGAAGCCTTAGAAATAAAAAAAAAATCCCTTAATAATAATGAATCCATTACCAATTAACAAAAAGATTTTATCTTATAGCCCCATCTTAGATATGTTCCCATTAAATGTCCGTTCTGTTTCCCCCACCCCCTCTTCATTAATTAGCTACGCCCCCACTCCTACCAACACTTAGTCATAATACATTGTACTCACCCACTGTATTGTAATTGTCAAGTCATTATATGTTTGCCCTAAGGAAGGAACGGTCGTTACGAAACCGGTCGGCGCAAATAAAAAATATAAGTGGTTTTGACAAAATTATTTAAATTTAAAATTTTTTTCTATTTTTATCCTTTTTCAAACAAACACTCCTCTTGCATTCACACGCAAATGCTTTTAATGAAAAAACAGTATAAATCATAAGATACAAAATAACTCAACGAAAAACCTGAATTATTTATAATATGTTAAAGATATATTTGCACTAAGTAATAAATAACATAAATTAATATATAAAATTTACCACGCTACATAAAAGGGTAGGCGTTTTTAAATTTGTTATGATTAGGTTTGGATTTGTGATTTGTTATCCCATTGCTTAGGATGCTCGACAGCAGTTGGACAGATCGATGTCGAACATCAGAGCGTGTATTGACGATCTCCTTAGCACTTTAACCAGGAAACATTAAGTAAAAAATCACAGATTGCATCAAATTATAGTCTATTTCCCATGCTGTGAAACTGCAGACTATGTGTTTTAGGTTCTACAATATACAAAACGGCTACTGGTAAAGAGTTGAACTTGGGCCACCCCTGGCCCAAGCAGGGGCACTTAATTCCCGTCCCGGTAACAAAAGCCAACGCGGGCCAACAAAGAGCCCAAACTCCGCAGCGAAGGGAAATTCAAGTTTCGCCAGCGTGTAATTATCCATTTTGCGGCGTTTTCCCCGGGCAGATTCGGGGCCACGGTGATTATTGTCATCCAAGGATGTGGGTTCCTCGTGCTCCGCAGGAATAGGCAAATCAAAGAGAGATGTGAACGAAGTAATTCTGCCGATATAACCTTTAAATTGCATATGTCACTAACTTTATAATATGTGGTAAAAAATTATGTTAAATAAATAAATAAACCATGATTTCTTAGGGGTAACTTATGCATTTTTAGTCTCTAAAACGGCTTATTTAAGGATCTCGACTATGAATCCGCTAAGTAAAAATATTTTTTTTTAGTTTCGCCATTAATTCATTTAAATTTAATATTAATATATTTGTGGCACGTTGCAGAGTGGAAGATGTCTCAACCTTTCTCTAATTTTTGCAACTTCCGTTTTTGTCTCTCGTATGGCATTCACAACTTTTACCTACTTTTATTTTTCACACATCGTTTATTTATAATTCCCAAGTGTTTTGCTTCGTTTGGTGACTTAGCAGGGGTGCTCGGGATCATGGGGTGAGATTTATCTAGGTCTTGGCAGCGAATGCGTTTACCCACCTATAGCCTGGCCTGTTGGATCGTGAGAGACTGATTGAGAGAGACCTTTTAACCGCTCCGGTGGGACTCTCTCGATCCATCGTCTTGCATAGCAGTGGATGGATTCTTACGTCCGTCACTCCTGAACACAGTGACCCCCAGATTCCTACCCATTCCTTATACTTTTTTCTTCCCAGATCTTCCTCTCCTTCCTTTTCTTAAAAAGGCCCTCCACACACCATCCCAAAAGACGACAAAGGCCACGAGTGAATTTGTCCTCTGGGACTCCTGTGCAGTTAGCACGCGGTAGAAGCGAAACTTTACCAAAACAATCTCAAACTGTGAAGAACCAAGGAGCCTTGAAAAGTGAGGTCATAATCAAAGCGCAGTGAGCAGGCCAATGAGCGCAGACCTCGCGTCGTTTCCGTTTTATATATCAACCAATAGGAGCCTTGATAGGAGTATAATACCTCACAGGTGCTGTACGCGTCATTTCCGTTTCATCCGAATTCCGAATTGCTAACGGGGCTAAGGAAGTTTCATAAGTTTAAAAAAAAAAAAAGAATTATTTATTTATTTTCCTGAATTACCCTGTTTGATATTTGGCTAGATTGTGGGCAACCCACAATGATGGATTTGTATACTTATTATAATGTCCTTGTACTAACAAATAGCTTTGACAATGAACAGGGATAAATCCCGTCAACAACAACAGGCCTAACCCGATCTGTCCCAACTGATCTGTGGTTGTCTTTCATCGGCTCCGGATACCAGCCAACTTAATAGAAATTTCAAAGGAGGCTTTGTGGCGGTTTGGAGCATTGTCCTTACTAATTGAATTATCTAAATCATCGACATCATTGTCTTGTGTATTTTATTATATTTACACAGTAAATAGTTAGATTTGTTATTTTAGAATTTAATATAATATTTCGCCAACAAAAACCGTAAACTCGTGATTCTGACATGTTTTTGATAATAATTGCACACTTTTATCACACATTATTCTGTGAACTCGAGTCCAAAAAAATAATATTTCTAATTTTATTTTATTTAAAATGTAAATCATATTTGTAAGTCGTTAAAATCCTACCTAGCTATCTACAATCCGCATAATGTATGTATCAATTTTTTTTATTTCAAATAATGAATTATACAATTATTTGTCAAAAGAAACGGCTTTCTTTCTTCAGGTCCAAATTTCAAATTTGAAAATAGAATCTTTAATGAACCATTAAGGCCCGGTGTCCCCGCTTAAAGAAGAAGGTTGAGAGAAATGTTAATACGAATGTCAGAGGGAGCGCGCTAATATTAAAAACATATATTTAAGCGGAAATTATGAAAATGTTTCATAAAACGACTCGTTTAAAATAGAGCAAAAATCTCGTGGGGAATGTCTAAAATAGCATAAGCAAAGAAACACTGTAAATTTTTTCGTACATATTACTTATAGAATAACTGAAAAAAAAAACGGATTTATAATAATTTTCAGAGCATGCCTTGCGATTTTTTTCTATTTAGGGAATTTCATATAATTGCCGTTTCGACGCGGGGGATGTATAGATATTAATCTTCAAGAATAACATATATATTTTTTAAGAGATTTAAAACTTTATTTGAGGAAAATATGCAATAAATCGAACGAAATGCGGGAGGCTGGGTCTGAAAACAGTCCACCACCAGTAAACCACCTTGAACCGGAAACGGAACGTACGAACTAATTTACAGATAGACGAAAAGCAAAATGGTCGACAATGGCCGAAATATTTCCGCATTTTGTATATTTAATGGGTTGCTCTTGCTGGGGGAATGGCTTTACGCTTTGAATATAAATATGTACACAAAAACCTTACAAAGTAAGATGTGGTGTTTAACGCTTTAATAAACTTTATTACGTATATAACCTCTATAAAATTGAATCTCCAGCTAGTATGCCAGGCGTTATTTTATTAAAAATCTCACCTCTACCAAGCTATTTGTTGCTGATAATACGTTAATCTTAATATATATATTTCTTCTGTTCGTGTGTATGTCACTGAACTCCTCCAAAACGGCTGGACCGATTTTGATGAAATTTTTTGTGTGGGTTCAAGGGGATTCGAGAATGGTTTAGATTCACAATTTGGTCCTCTGGAAAATGTTCTTTTAATTAATTTTTTATTTCTAAGGCGTTGTTGATTTTGGAATGTTTTACATTTGATCCGGCAGACTGCGCTACCATCGCAGTATCGAATATTAAATATTATTCTATTTTAATTTTAGTTTGTCCCGACAGTTGTGTACAGGACAACGTCTGTCGGGTCCGCTATAAATAAAAAAAATAAATTGTGGAACATTCCAGAACACTCTCGAATGTTGTCCTGAGCGAAGCCGGGTAACCCAGCTAGTAGATTGTAATTTCGTTCTACTTATTAAAAGTGATGAATATTTGTAGCATTTTTATTGAACTTTGAACCGTTGACTTTTCATAATAATTCGAACATTTTGTTTGAGATTTCTCACAACATCAAAGCGACAATCAGCGCCGTTTATCGACCCGTTTTAGTGTTTGATCAGCTGTAAAGCATAACGGCAGTGTAGTTATTTACCATAGAATAAAGAAGAACAACACGATCAATGCCTTCCGGACAGATTTGAATGGAAACCAATGTCACCACTGACAAGTAACTTTTGGTTTTAGCCCAAGCCCAAGTCCGTTTCGTCTTCTTACACTTGCCTGATATAGTATATCGCTATCCCTTTTGAATCTAATAATGATGGTGAAACACGGTTCCGCATATAAAATTTAAGCAAAGAATGGTCAGACTTTTATTCCAAAAACACGCCCAAATGGCATTTCTTGTGTTCTCCTTTATTCTACTTTTTATATGTTGTTGGTATGTGTGTGAAATTGTGCAGTTTTTATGACTGATTATTATCGGACAATTTTTATAGCGCTAAAGTTGGAAATCCTCGAGTGCGCAAGGATGTATTTATGCAATAAAAAGCTTTTCTACTTAATTGCTTTACCTTGCTTATTAATTTTGTTTTATATATTTTTTTATTATCTTAGAATAAAAATTAAACCTAGATTTGAGCACACATTTTACCACTCACGCAGCACTATAAAATGATTAACGACAATAAAGTGGTAAGTTTTCCAGCAATCAATGCAATTATGCAATTATATTTACGGTGAGAATGGCCTGCTATTCATCACATGTGGCCACTTTTTTTTAACGTTAGCTTCCGCATGAGGAAAAAAAATCTCTGTCTTTTTAGGGAAAGGAAGAAGAAGAAGTTATGGGAAGGAGAAAGGTATGAGAAGAGGGTTGGAATCTGGGTGTCAAATGTGTCCAGGAGTGACGAACGTATGAATCTATCCCTCCCACTGCGATGGTTTATGGGCCGAGAGAGTCTGGCTGGAGAGGTATGGGTTAGGTCTCCTTCAACCAGTCCCTCCCGATCCGGCCCGCCATGCAGTAGGTGCTCACCTTTTGAAACCGGGGACCCCTGATAAGTCACAGAACGTAGCAAACCACTTAAGGCGACCTATGGCAGGGGTGTTGGTTTTCCACACCCGCCTTCCTAATTGATTAATAAATAAAATTGTGGTGAATGAAAATACATTTATTATCATTTAATTAAAAATTTGCGATTCTTGAAGAATATGATAAATGTATTTTGTGTATTTTATCGTAGAAAACTGACACTCTGTAGTGTAACCAAAGATATTGAAATACAAGTATAACATTTTTAAAAAAATACGCATTAAACGTGTTGTTGTGTAAATAAACTTTATTTGGTACAAATTGTTACTGGAATGTTCTTGGTCCTTTAAAAAATAGTACATGTTAGAGTTCTATTACTCGACACTATCGAAAATTTTATCAATTTTTATAGTCGTAGGTATCTAATTGTACCATCAGAATTTTATAAACTTCAAATATTACTATTGTTTAAAACTGTGGATGCGACGTTTATTATTAGTGTTATTCTAATTAATTTTTTTGTTTGTTTCAGGTATGTCGTCTGCAAATAATGCACTTATTGGTAAAGGACCCACTATGCCTTCTCCAAGATGACCCTTCTTCATGCAAAGTAAGATTATCTGAGAACAAAATTACTAGAGATGAAATCTAAAATTTAAGAACACAGTCCTTCATTTTCCTAGCTAGGTACAGAATTATGTATAACAGGCCAACCTTAATTACTCCTCGCTTTTTTACGCCAACTCTATCTCGCTGATATTTCTCGGATTCTAAGTAATTGCTTGCCTTATTTTGGCATTATGTCCTGACCTTGTACCTTTTCTTCTCTTTCTGTCTTCTCCCGGATTTCGTTTCTCTTGTCCTAATTCAGTTATCAACTTTATTAAGATGGAAAATTTTCTATCTTTGTTACTGTGTACAGTTTCTGGATCTGATTTATACGTTTGTTTTCAGTCCTCAATGGGGTTCTTGAGTAGGTAATTAATTATCAATTGCGTGGGTAAGTATCTTCTCAGATTTCAGTGTTTTTGATCATTTCGAACTCAAACAAAGTACAAAACTTACGTAAAATTATCTAAATACAACAATTCAAACAAACAATTTTCTGGTTTTGACATTAAGTTTAGATTTTCTGTGAAAAGCTGTTTTGCTTCCCACGAAAGCGAAATCTGTGAAAATCTACTTAATCTAAGAAAGACTAGTAAATTTGATGTTTTTGAAACAATGGGCTTAAACTAGCATCACGTCATTAAAGTAATGTTGGTCTGTTCTAAGTGAACTCCGCAACTTGTAATATCGTATTCTTGGTATGAAAACACGAAACCACACATGTGCAATTTGCAAATAACACCTGCCTGTGTATAACATTACAGTAGAGGCAAAAAGAGAAGATGTATTTCGCTTCTCACGCCTCGATCGAGTCAACAATTCACACGTCTATTTGACACTCTATAAAATGGTTGAATCATCATCCCTTTCATCAAAACGTATCTTTGCATATGTTTGGTCCTTTTCAATAGATTCTATGAAGTTTTCTTGCTTATTTGGTATTCTTGTTTATTTATAGACCACATCACTAGCTAAGATAATTTACAATCCATTTATTCGCCACATTATAAAAGGGTTTAGTCCTTTCATTGCCATATTATTGTGGTATTTGGTTCCTTTTTTATATAGTCGTATTAGTTTGCTTGATATTTGGCTTGAAGCTTGCAGACCAGATCATCAAGCCGTGCATGAGTCAGCTTATTGCAATTTAAGGAACAGGTGCTTCCGGTACTCAGGAACACAAATTTCACGGACAATTACCAAGAAATAATGTTCTTTGTTGGAATCGTCTCGAACAATGACAGGTTTGAATTGAGAAGTTCCCAGAAGTGCAATATTACGATCAACGCTATCTGGTATAAAATTCCCAGCAAGAGGTTGTAAGTGATGTCATCGTTCTAGTATATTCCATCTTTTTTGTTTTCATACAATATGTGTGAGAAAGAAGAGGACCATCATCAATGACGTAAGTGCGAGCTCTCGCTGGGACTAGTATAATCAAATACTTATTTTATAATTGATTATATTTAAATTACTACTTTACGAAGGAGTTCAAATGGTCAAAATCTATGTGTATCAGTACCTAGCACGGTCTATCGATAAAGGTTATATCGATAATGTCGTAACTTGCCACCATTCCCGAGCACGACCGCAGATCGCTAACGAACAAACAACAGTTTTATATCGACTAAGTGTTCTTAATTTATTCGATGTGAACTGTTGTTTGTACGTTAGCGATCTGCAGTCATGCTAAGGAACGATGACCAGTTGCCGACATTATCGATAAAATCTCTTATCGATAAACTCAACACCCCGAAGGTTATGAAATTAGAGGAGCTTTTTCTTTAAAGAATTTTGAGGTCAACCTAACTTTGTTTTCAACTCGTAACATCACAACCACAATGCATTTGACAACTTTTACAACTTAAATTATCCTGGCAATAACTACTAGTTAGATAAACTACTGTTTCAAAATACAGCTTTTCGCTTGTCATTTTGTATTTTCGCATCATTTTTAATGGTTTTTGCGCCCTGTTGTTATTCATTTTGTGTTCACCGTAACATTGGCTACCCGAAACAAAGTAATTTTGTAAATTACAAAAGTCTCACAAAGAAAATGGCCAGTCACTTAATCTTCATCAATACATAATAGGTACTGGTTATAAGCAAAAGTTCATTATTTGGGGGCATCTTAAATCTCAACATCGCTTTAATTACCGATGCACTTAACACTTTGTAGCAAAACCCACTCGAGCGAGGGGATATTTGATTGATGGCGATAAGCTCTGAACTTCCCAACTATAGAGAGAAAGTCGTTTAGCAGAATACGTCGCACCAACTGCACGGAATTGGTAAACGTTAATTCTAGAATATTTTTTCCATAAAATAAACTTTAAAAAATGATTGATAAAAAGTCGTGTTGATTAGAATCAGAATCAGAAATTAAACCAGCCTTTTATACTAATAACAACTAAGAATTTTTTTTAATAAATCCTAAAGATAAAAAAGATATTTTAAGCCACTCGGGCATTTATAAACTTAGTTGTAATGATTGTCCAGCCTTCTTAATAGGGCAAACATCACGTAATGTAGAAACTAGAGTAAAAGAACACTTAAGATGCCTAACTAGTTCAGGTTTTTCAGAGTTCGCGGAATATTTGATTGATAAAGATCACACTATTAGCCGTGATACAGGAATTAAAGTCCTACACAAAAATGGAACAATTTTGAAGCTTTAGAAATAACAAAAAAATCAGTAAATTCAAAAGTTGAAATCATTAATAATCAATCAAATTTAACCTTCAGCCCTATTATAAGTATGTTTCCCGTTACTTCACTTATCTCATACCACCCTCCCACAACTGACACACTATCCCACTATAGTATACTGTCCCTTTCTTTCTTAACAATATGTCTATAAGTAGGTGTACTTCTGTTTTTGATAGTATTTTTATAACAGTACGGAGTTACCGAAACCGGTAGACTAATAAAATATCAATAATGTGACTTAAAACTAAGTATTTTCTTTTTATTTATTTAAAATGTCAAGTCACAATGTGTTTGTTTCTTTTGAAAAAAATAAGTGTAATGTTTTTGAGAAACATAAAGTGATACAAAAACAAACAACGCTTCAACATCTACATTGCCAAGTCACAACCCTTTATGTATTGAGAAAGTTTAGTCGTCACTTGAATATTTTTCGGTAAAAGAAATTTGTTGTTGAATTTTGAAACCATTAAATCAAATCAAACATAAAAAACATAACAATCGACTGGTAGATAGACACTCTCAATATTGACCTCGTGACCACCATTGGAGACCACCGTGGGAACCATTATTCAGCGTTGAAACATTGCTCCAAATGGTATGTTTCTGATCTGATCTGATGAGCCAGCTGCCTATTTCCCAACCCTATTCCCAATTACCTCAAATATTTACTCTCACTGACTCCGTGTTCATTTATTTACACTTAAGTGAAAACACAAATACAAAAATCCAAAAATCTAGTCTCTCTGTTGTCTGTAGTTAAATTTACGCGTTGACAAGTATGAAATTCAAATTAGTTGTCTTTTAGTTCTTATAACGTCTGAATATGGGCTAACCCTAGTATTAATAATAAAATCGTTTGACCTTATATGCTTTTTCATATAAACTGTATTAAATCGGAATGTGAAAACACAGCATGCTGATTGATTGAATTCTGCTTCAATGGAATTGGATTTGTAAGGATTGGTTTTCATAGAAATTTTCAGTTAGGTTATTCCAATTTGAAGTTATACAGGTTCTTTGTAGGTTCTTCGACATACAGCATTACATACTATTATTATTATTATCGGTCCCGGTTTAATTTCCTGAATTCCGAACCCTGTTCACATTTGACGCATGCCCAGAATCCGACGCTGAACACAAAATCCCAAACGCCAATTCCCTTCGAATTTCAATTACCGATCCGTGGCGTAATTATACACGCAGTGTTGGGCGTAATGCGCTGCTTACCCTCTACCCTAACCAAACCAAACCAAACTACCTTCGATAATTTCATCCGCGACCTTAATATAAAGGATATTTAACCTCCCCGATACCGAGTTCGATAATTTCGTGCCGTTACCATGTGGCGGTGGCAGGATAGCACGTCAGTGTTACCGTTTGAGAGCGCGTATCCATGCCAGCAAATGATAAGTCCTACGCAATTGTACTCATGTCATTCTATCAAGTAGTGTCGTCCGACTCCTCCTTTTAGAGCACTCGACTGTCGTAGATCTTTCTCTTTCACTCTAAAGCATACGTTAGACAAATACGTAGTAGAGCAACATATCTCTTGGTTTAGTTTTATACGTGGTATCTCTATCTAACATATTTGCAATTATATTTGAAATAATTAAATGTAATTTGCGAAAATAAACAATATTATTATTTCATGTCCAATAGGGTATTTTTTACATACTATGAATAGGTACATACCTTGCAAGGAAAATTTAATGTATATTTTTCTGATCCCAATGTTCTCACTAAAAACGTGTAATTTTAATATTTTTATCCACACATTATTGATTTAAAAAACGGCATTAAACCTCGTATTCCAAAATGATTCTATCTCTCCACGTCATTATGACGTAGAAAAAGCCACTGGCTGATAAGACGGTTGTCACCAAACGTTGACCGGTATGACGTCAAGCGAACCATTTTCACTAACAAAAATGAACATATCGTTTTGGGGCAATAAAAAAATTTACAAATTTTAAATCGTTATAGAAAATTTATTTGTCAAAAAAAAAAATATATTTATATACTGCCTTTTTTATTGTTTTTTTGTGAATTGCTGTTTTTTTTTAAATTTTTTCTAGAATTTAAAAAAAAAACTTGTAAACAACATATTGTAGAGTTACCTGGAATTTGACGCTGGTATTATATAAGCTTGTAGGCTTGCTAACGCCGATTGCCATCTCGTATACGGGAAGGTTAAAATAGATACCTTAAATCTAGAACCTTCCCGCTCGCTGTGTTTCTCAGTTTTCATGGCGTTATCTCCGAACAAAGGAAGTCCTGCTTTTTGTTTCCATAGCTTTGAGGATATTACATTTAAACCTATTTTTTTTCTTGGAATCTTCGCGCGTTTGAATTGGATTGAACTTTTTCCTTTCTTCGTGATATTATGCGAATAAAACAAAAATAGAGTCTCAAAGCAAGTGGATAATGAACTGCGAATCGGGATACTCCAGTTGGCACATATGAATATCAGAGCCTTATGATTTTTTTAAAAATATTTATCCACAAATATTGGCCTGGCAATAGTTAGAGGTTATTTAGTAAATACTTTGTAAATAGTTAAATTATATGGAACCTAAGAATTCTTAATAAGTTGTACAGCGCCCTTTAGGTGATTTTTCACAAAAACGGCGCTCTACAAATTATCCAATTATTATTATTAGATCAACCTACTTACTGTGCGTGTTACTGTGCGGAGCATTTTTTAAGCAGAGAAAGGAGTGAACCCGTGTCTAGAGAAGACTCATGTAATAACTAATTTTACATCCTTGTCCTTCCTATATAAATAAATAATTCGATTTTTTAATGTGCCATAAATTAAAAAAAAGAAAGTCGTAGGTGGTCGAAAGTAGTGGTCTTAATGATTACTTTTTTTTCATAACATGTATCAAATATTGTTAAAGTTCTTGATACATATAATAAAAAAAAAACAAAGTAAGCATAAAGACCGACTTTCGAAATCAAAAATTGTTAAAATTCATTCTCAAAGTACCTTACTGGCCACTAACTCCACGTTATTCCGTGGCCTAGTTTTTGAGCAGGAGAACGAGTAGTAAAAACCACCCCTTCCCATGAAACTAAGAATTTAACAAAATGACCGCAATGCTTCACATTTGATCACGATTTGATCAAAAACTGAAATGAGCCGAAAATAGAAAAAGTTTAAATTTCCATAACGGGCTGATTATCGGTTTGACGATCATAACCGTTAACCCTTTGAATGGCAGGAGACCATATTTGTCCCAGCTCACATGCGCCTCGTATAAATCGCTGTAACTCCATTCTATCAGAGTGAGAATTATGTTCTAAACAGTGTTAAAAAGGCAAAATACCACGCTTTGTAGTCTAATCTAAAAAATACCGACGAAAATTTTAAATGTACACCTTTATGAAACCAAAGTTTTGAATCGCAATTTGAAAAAAAAAATTGACACTTTGAGAATTTTTTATTAATTATTTTTATATGAAAAGACAAAAAAAGTGAGGTGACAGTAACGTTTAATACATTTGTCTAATAAAATATGTATGTGTTTTTAACCTTTTTCGTTATTAGTAATTTTAGTTAGAAAATGCGTGAGGTGAGCCATTTTTTAAACTTTTTTATGTTTGCATGGAAAAATTTTATATTTCAATAATAATGTATGTTTACTTTGAATTAAAAACTTGAAATCATATTTTATCACCTTTCAAAAACAGTTTTTAGTTTTGGGATATGTTCAGAAATATTCGCATTTTATTGTAAAGCGGAAATATTTTGACAATCTGAAAAATACACCGAATTTCTAAAGGGTTAACTAAATACTTATCATGCTGTTTCCCGACAGGGGTAGGCAGATACGATTGACCGCTACCACAACTCTTCATCGGCACACACTTGACCGTGCTACGTTTTCCCGGGCGTTCCCGGCATCTTCTACCATTCTTCAGAAATGTCCCATTCCATGTTCAGAAATGTCCCATTTGTTTGGATTTTATTAGCGGAAATATTTTGACCATCTGAAAAATACGCCAAAATTCTGAAGGGTTAATATAGTTTTATCTAATTAGGGCTTATCACAATGTTACCGTTTTTTTACCATAAAACTAAAACATGTCACTAAAATTATTGATGTAATTATCAACGTCAGGTGTTCACTGGGGTAATAAATCATCCCCATTCGAATCGGAGGTAAAAACTATAATGAATTATGACGGTTGACACTGTTGTCAATGTTGTGGAATGTTCTAGACTCGATACAACGTGTCACTTATCCCAACCACGATATTAATACAGACCATCCATCATGGGCCCGACAGCGACTAATAGTAATGGGCCCACTGAACTTACTATCCCTAGACGTGTGAACTATAACGTTTTGAAAGAAACTGATAATAAATACTTCGATGCTTGCCGATTGCTCGCTGGTGCGCGCGCCAAATTAAACTCTAAAAAATATTTTTTGGAATGCGATTTTAAACCTTAATTATAAAGAAAACGTATGAAGGATACGGTCAGAATCGCTTGGGGCATTCTTGTTCTTAAGGTATAGAATGTACATTCTTGTTTTTATGGTATAGAATGCTTTGAACACACCTATGGAACCCAAATAATTTCTATGAATTCTTTATGGATTTCTGGCAAAGTTTTTTTAGGAGCATTTCATCTGACAGTTCGATTGTATCATTCTCGTAAGAAAGATCGTAAACATACGAATTCGGCAGATAAACGCAAGTAATGTTGTTATCATGTATCGAAGTGTTTCAATTTCATCAGTGGAAAAATTAGACATGCTTCCAAATCACAGACAATACCACTTTTAATTTTTTTTATTTGATGTATTAAATATTGAATTAACATTATTCGAAGCCCTCAAGTTCTTTACCTCGGCTATAGGTCACCTCAAGTGGTTCGCTACGTTTGGTACGTTAGGAGTGCCCGGATTCATGAGATGAGATTTATCTGGATCTTGGCGGCGGCGCCGCGGTTGGAGATCCGGACCTACTGCTTGGTAAGCCGGACTTGGAGAGACTGGTTGAGGGAGACTTTTTGAACTCTTGTAACATTCATAAATGGATTCATACATCCGTCTCTCCTGGACACACTGACCCCCAGATTCCTACCCACCCCTTATACCTTTTTCCACCCCTCCTCCCTTTTCCTAAAAAGACCCTCCACACAGCATCCCCAAAGATGAAGCAGGCCCTGAGGGATTCCTTTGCGGAGCTAATGTAAAAAAAGTAGAAAGATAGAGCACTGAATAAATCTCTCTATATTATAAATTAAAGTCCTCCGGCGCGTCTGTCTGTCTGTCTGTCTGTCTGTTCGCGCTAAACTCAAAAACTACTGAACGGATTTTCATGCGGTTTTCACCAATAAATATAGTGATATATATGAGGAAAGTTTAGGTATATAATTTGTCAAGGCTTTGTTTAAATCGGTTGAAGTATATAAGAATGTATGTGACCGGGCTGGCAAGCGGGCGGTGCGGATTAGATTTGCATACAAATTAACAGATGGCGTTCTGTTTCGTTAGCCATAGCAACGTGTGGTCGGGTCAGTTAGTATATAATAAATTTGTACAGCGCACCTGAAGTGATTTTTCACACCGTGTATATTGATTGAAGCAGATTAGAGGTCATTTGCAAAATATTCATTTCTATATGTATACCTCTTCAGTGAACGTTTCCGATAAAGCATTATATTTTTTTCCCGTCCCAATATTTGATTAAATATTTTTAATACGGTTGATTTAATACTTCAATAATGTTTTTATTATTATTCTAAGTCTCGAGACGCTTCTTTCTCCAGTTTCTCGATAGATCAATGTCGGGGATAGAAATGACATTCTACGGCAGGTGTCAATACGAATGATTCATACACTGACATCAAATTTGTATGGTGGATGGAAAGGGTGGTTTGAAGGATTATATGTACTTAAATAATAATCGAAAATTTGGGTGTCGCTCTGTGGAATATTGATTTTTAACCCTTCTGAAAAGTAGTTTCTATTAATCAAGACACATTATTTATCGTCAAAATTTTCAAATTGTGTGTTTCTTTATCGCTTTTGTATTACTTCTTTAAGAGGAATATAAACGCTAGAAATATTTCGATTCTCATGCCTACAAAATTTAAAATCTAGTATCTCATTTGCACGAGGCAAGTAAGCGAAAAAGTGGTTTTTATTTATTTTGTGCATAATTTTATAAGAAAGAAAAAAAAGTTAGAACATAAAAAACCTCAAAAATAGTCTTAGCCATAAAGGGGTATTTAAAAAAAAAAGTTTCTTATATTACTTCACAGTTAAGTCATGCAAAAACATTTTTTTTACGCTTATATTTTTTGTTATGTAAAAATTAATTTGATCGTAATTCAAATACATAGAAAAGCTAGTAGAAGCTTCAATTTATCCGTAGCATATTTCTTGATGTTTATACTGTAAACCGATTCGTCGTAAAGATGAATCTAAATAGTATCTAAATAGGATTTCACGTATAGCTTCATTTAAGATGAAGCCGTGTGAAATAATGCAAAATAATAAAACATCATGCGTTTTTGGTTTGAAAATTTGATCGCTTAGAAATACAAGTATTATAGATGCTTCAACTAAATACTGCGAGTAGAACACTTGGAAAATATCGAGTATTTTTTTTTATAAGTCTTTTGTAAGTCTGGAAAAAAATAAAGTATCAGGCCTATTAAAAATACTTTCAAGTGCCACAGTCTCCTACTAATGAATCCATTTTTGGATAAACTTTCATTATTTAATTCTTTAATTTTATTTCTTTCCCTTCTCTTTTTTTTCTGTTTTTCTACTGTATTATGCAATGCAAACACAAGTTATCTATATATTTTAATCCTCTGTTTTTAAGAACCCCTATGTATATTAACTACTATGTTTTAACTTTTGTTACTATGTTTTAAACTTTCTAACTTCATTTTTTATTATTTCTCTTCTTTTTATTTCCTCTTTTTTGTACAAATCATGTTCCTTATGTTCACACTAATCCTAATTTGACTGTTCTAAAACGGGAATCATCCTAGTTGGACAGTCAAAACATATCATAAATAATGTTTATAAATGTATTATACCATACTAAATAAATAAATAAATTACAAAATAAT
Organism: Glyphotaelius pellucidus; assembly: GCA_936435175.1. NCBI lineage: Eukaryota > Metazoa > Arthropoda > Insecta > Trichoptera > Limnephilidae > Glyphotaelius > Glyphotaelius pellucidus. Next base: position 25,619,670 of record OW386551.1, read on the forward strand.
CGGAAAATATTTTAATATTTGTGCCTGAATTTCACAAAATAAAATAAAACATGAATTTGGCGATATTTTTTTCCAGAGAATAAAAACAGGCGTTACCCAACTGCGAACTTCATCCTTGTGGCATCTGCAGAAGGACCGATAGCTTGTCAATAAGTCGTACTTAGTTACCTCCCAGATTCGGGCGTGTGTGGACGTCTCTAGACTCTGCATCGCTTGGTTCCGTGCAATCGATTAATTAATCGGAGTTTATATTTTTTACACGCCAACCAACCATCCTATGAAAAACTCAAATACCGTCTCCAACCTTTCTAAAAACTTTTTCTCAAGTATTTTTAAATCCCTCCCAAAAAGAGGCGCGGATTCCGTTTTCGAATTTCTCCAGGACTAGTGGATCCCCTTAAATCTTAAATTCAACTTTTGGTTCAATAGAGAGACCTCCGTTTAGATTCAAATTGTTGCTTTTACAATTTTTAGCACTCAGATCTGAAGCCTGAGTATCTACTTCCCGACATTTCTCTTCCTATTTCCCCTCCCTAGCTTCCTTTCGCTTCACAACATTAATTTAAGGGTGTTATCCGTCTACTTCCGGACAGTGGGACTGGTATATGTTTTTGATAACATTCTGTAAAAATTGTATTACGTTCGAGTGGATGTTGTTACTTTAAACTTAATAATTTATTTATTTAAGGAACATTAACAGTCTTAGTAATACAATAAACATAAGAGGATGATAAAAAACAGACCAATTATTAATGTTCACAGATAGGTATTTAGAAACAAGACTGAATGTAAACTAGAATATTTAAGAAAAATGAAAGAAAAACAGAACTAAGCACCACGTAAAAAAAATAATAGTACAAATCTGAATTCAACAAATGATAAACCAATACACAACAATAAAATAAGTGTGATTATAACTGAAATAGACTGAAAAATAGGGATTTGGGTTGGGAAGGGTAAGGGGAGGAGAGGGACAAGGGAAAGTTGCCACGCAAGTAACATAAAAATATTAGATACGATTAATTCATGTGTTATTCGCACCTAGAATGTTATACAATGAAGTTCTGTAGCGATAATAAGTTCTATAATTATATAAATATTATCCTAGTTTCGACTCAGTGCAATAGCTTGAATTCACTATGCACTATAGAAAAGCCAAATAAAATTTTTTGCAAATTATTTTGAGTACGTAAATCTGCAATATCAGGTTTCTTCTTTTACGTGAATAACGCACATGTCCCAACTGCTCCCAATCGCCTGGAGACAATGAGACTATGGCATCTCCAATAATTATGGGTATGTTGTGAGGCTGAAGATGGTAAAGAGGGGAAGTTGGGGATGTACCAGGCTATTCAGATCTGGTCACTAAACGCGGCCATTTCACCATTTCAAGCAACGTTTCAATTCTGAATGGTGGTCTTACACGAAGGCGTTTCTGAAAGTATCTTCCACTCTGGAACATGCCGCAAATATACTTTACATTATTTTAAATAATTAAATTTTGAAAATAGAAATAAAATATTCTTGCACACGCCACGGAGACCTGCTGCATTTTATTTTTAAAATAATCATAACATTGTTTTATTAATCAGAATTTAAGTTTATTTTTTTCATTGTAAAACAAAATTCTCGTGTACGATAGACAAATGGTCTAGAAATAATAAAATTGAGTTGAAGTCTCTAATTGAGCCAACTGAAATTTAAAAACAAGTTTACTGGAAATTGCAAAAGAATTCTCCAGCTCTTGTACATTTTTCTGTAAAACCATACATGAATCGGGGATGTTGATTGCAACCAGCCATGGGATATCCACTTAGGAATCGCGTAAGTTTTGTTAGCACAAGATAATTAAATTAGTTCTATCCCACCAATGCAGTGATGCAATTGCTGGTCCTATATATCCTCTTTATTCTCCTTGCACATCTCTCTCGCATCTTTGGTTTCCTGGGATAAACTAGATTGATTTGTCGACTTTTTGCACAGGACGCGAGTAATCGATACTTTAATAAGTCCGTCTGTAAATAACGGACCACCGGAGATAAGATCTACAATTGTCGGAATCGTAATTTACGTGTCGATTGAATATCTATCTCTATTTGATTTTGGAAGCCCAGTATTTATTACACCCGTTTGTTAGTTATCTGAAGTCTCTTGGGGCTTAGGAAAAGTAATTAGTATACTGAGCTTCTCATTTTGATGTCTATTGAACTGGAATAATTGAACTTCGACATTTATTATTTATCAGTGTTATCGCAGTGATTCCTGGAACAAATTAATTTCAGATCCGGTCTATGAAAACATCGGTTCTGATGGTGAAATATTGAAAAATTATAACTCGCTTCTTCAATAATCGCAAATTCACTTGTTAAATTGTCAAATTCAATTTATTTCGAAATGTGATGATAATTTTGATTAAGTATGTGGTGTCACACAAAGTGATTTGCTTTCATTTAATCAAAACTCTTTTCAATAAGTTAAACATATTTTTACATAATTTAAAGATAAATTTGTATATTGTACAGAATGAAGAAAATTGTGAAATACTCAATCTAGATTGACTAATATAAAGTTAAAAATAATGTATTTTAACACATTACCTACCAAAAGCCGACTAGTCTAACTTGTGTGTGTATTTTTTTTTTTAAATATTGTCTCAGTATTCTGTTATGCTTTCACCTCAATTATCACATTTAGCTCCGTTACAGCTGTGGTTTTTTCATGTGATGCATCTAACGGTTTCACTATAATTTTTAAATATGTTGTAATAATAACCCTTTAAGCTTGGTTTTTAAGGTAAGTCTTTAAATAAATTCGTTGGTTAAGTAGGCTTGTAACATTAGTGACTCTACAATTGTTTAAAAAAATTGTTATATATAAAACACTTACACATGTGTATGACTTCTTAGCGGGAATTGCAAGAAATGTGTTCTGCTCAGCAGTCTCCTTAATTTCGTGAAAAAAATAATAGCCGACCTTCGACTTCAATAATTGTCACGTGTTGACTCCTTTCCTGATCTTAAACTCAAGAAGCTGTATTGTTTATAAATGGTGTAAATCTTTGAAAGCGTACTCGAAAAGCTTTCAGCAGAATCTACCTTCTGAATCCACAATTACTACGTTTCAGCAAATTGTAAAGCCGACATGCTTGGCTGTAGGGGTGTGCGTGTGAATAGGAGTGTCAGCACGCATGTATGTTTGTTGAATTTTCTCCTGGTTCAATTACAAGTGGTATTTCTTCTTGTCTACCGCGTGTTTAATTTTCTTTGGGAGCACACTCCACCGTGTCAGATTTACCCAGAATATCAAGCAGTCGCTCCGCTGTAGCTAAAGTCGTATGTAATATGTGTACTTCTGTATCAAACGTTCCCTAAAGTAATCTAAATGCCTTGGAATCGTCGCGTGTTCCGCTACATGTTCATCGAGTTGCTAATATTGTTTACCCTCGTATTGTGTTTGTATAATTAAACCCTCTTCATTGCCTGAACGCGGAATTCAGTCACATATCAATAATAACGTTATTGTTTCACTACCGATATACTGAATGTAACAGCACGTACCCGAATGATTTTAACCGGCGATTCCCTAGCACATTTGGATTAAAAAATGTTGATGTCAACGAGACGGAGTGCTTATCATGTGACCCGCCGCTATGCTATACCCGACCTCTCAGCTGTAACTTGTGATGGAAACATATTTTTATTGTTTTTAATTGAAAAAAAAAAATATCATCGGACAGCAAAATGACATCTACATTTTTAATTTACTATAATAATATTTATAGTTTAGAGTAGTTATTTTAACAACCCCCTTTCCACAGTTGTGAGGTCTTTAGCTCTGGTCCAAATTATATGTCCTGGGTTTGAAACCCAGTTCGCATTTATTTTTAAACGCTGGGTGGCGCAAAAATCATCACTCTATCGGAAAATGCTCTTCTTTTTTGAAAATGATCTCACCTCATCACGACTTGTGAAGTAAACAGAAAGAATACAGTTGACAAACCATGGATCGCTTTTATACACCTGAAGAACGTGGAATAATTTGGTCGTAATACCTAATTATTTTTAGTTACTCACAAAGTTATTACTGCCTTAGGAAATCGAATAAGAACTTTTGCGCTACGTTGCATAATTTATAAATGTTTTTTCACACATATAATTTAAATTAATCATTTCATTTATGTGTGTACCAATTGCCGAGTGCCATGTTCTCATATCATCCTTTTAAGAGGATCCACTTTTCAGAATCGAAACTCTGCTTGGTTTTCGCAATGTTCAGTGATAAGATCTAAAAAGAGGGTACTTCCGAACCACCTTTCTTTAGACTCATCACATTCTTCAATGAGGATAGCACACTTCCAGCTCTGGGCAGTTGACTCCCTTGTTGAAAAAAAAAAACGAATTTCAAATATCACCGTAGATGAAAATTTCATTCCAGACCAGATTCCAAATAATGTCAGGAATCACTGGTTAAAGTAAATCAATACGTCCCTCAAGGGGGTATTCTAATCTAGAAGCATGAATTGTAGGTATTTTTTCAGGTTCCAAAAAAAACAATAATATTTACATGAAAAAAAAAACAAACCAAAAAATTCAAAATTCAAAAAGTTACAGGGTGTTGAAGTGGGAGGTCTCAAAAAAATGGCGCGCCCTGGTTGACACGATTGCAACCCTATGCGGCAACAATAAGGAAAAGTAAAAAAAAAAATTTTTTGCAAAATGGCGGCTGTCTGAAATAAAATAAATTTTTGTACCAGTTTTTTTGACTTTCCAAATTTAAAAAAAATAATAATAATTTTATTTTTGTTATAGTTTTAGATAACGCGATAGAGTAATGTATAAAAAAGACTCACGCCGATTTTCAAGTAAATTGGTTTTGTAGAACTAGAGATATCGTGTCAACCGTCTCGAAAAAAGCTGTTTTGTCAAACACGCGTTTTAAGTTTTGCCCTATTTTAGATTTTAGTTAGATTCCGTCTAAACCGGTCGAACTAAAATGGCTCTAACTTTTAAAAAATTCAAATTTTGAAAAATTTTAATGAAATATTCTTGAATATTTAAACCATCGAAATATGAAGAAATTCTTTTTTTTTTTTTCTGGACTAGAATATCCCTTTAACATCCTGTTAATATGTGTGATATAGTAGTTAACACGAATATGTTTAGTTAGTTGTATTGTTCAATGAAAGGAATCAAAACAGATTTTTATGAATGTCATGCAGTAATGGTTTTATAATTTTTTTTTTTTTTTTTTTTTAAATTTATTTATTTATTTTATAAATCAACAATCCAGTCCCGCTAAGCCAATTGCAATTGGCTTGACAGCAGGTGCTTATAATTACTTACAAATATATTTAAAGTTATAATTTACATCTTTTATCTACAGTTTAAACATTTTTTCATAAATTTTATCAAGTATCAAGTATCAAAATAAATATTCTTTTTCCAATAACCAATTTTTCACCATATATTTAACCTCATTCATAGAATTATGTTGCTTTATATTGTCAGGTAATAAATTAAATATCTTCGGTATGTTGTATTCAAACGTTCTCTGTCCGTACTTATTATTAAATTTCGGATATTTGATATATTATGTAATGATTTAATTATTAATTTCTTCTTAATTTTCCCGACAGATTTAAATGCCATCCTCAATATAAATAATCAGAAGCATCGCGCCATAAGTATTACGGCCGGCTTTAAATAGGTTATATTATTTTCCTCTGAGGACGTCAGTGCGGCGCGCGCCGTAACTCGGTCAGCACGGGAATAAAACATATAAATCTTCATGAATATGACAATGAGAACTGACTGCGGCTGTAGCTGTAAAGGGACCATGTATCACATTTGTCAAAAAGCTCCATTTGTCATCAAGCCAATGACAGATGGCTCCTGCGCCGTATTACTGCGGAAATGTGATCCAGAATCGATAATATTGCACCACGTGTGATTCCGTGGAAGCAAACTACACGTGTAATTATACTGCGTGGTGCGTGACCTTATTAATACTTGTTTTAAATAAATACGCAGGTAATACAGTAAATTGACCTTTATGGAACGTATTTCGATAAATATTTTTAAAAAACATTCCGGTATTTTTTTTATGTCGACCGGTTTCAAAAGGACTCTTTCTTCTTGGAACAAAACTTATACTAACAACAATACGTAAAGAAATATTTTATGTAGGCAGTCGTTAAGGTTAGAACAGAAGATGTTATTTATTTTATCATCATTTTGTAAGGACTTGTAAGGAACGCTTTAGTATTACTTTTAAGTTTATTGTAGTTAAGCGCACTTGAAGTGAAAAAACACTAAACTGTGCCATATATGTACATTGTATATATTACGTTATTATTATTATTAAGTACAAGATATATGTAAAGGGTGTGTGAGAGAATGTCAGGGGTAAGTATCTCTACCTCCACAGATTATATAAAGTAAAATCTTAGAAACACTTTTTTTTCTATAAAATTGTTAGAAGAGCTTCGGAAACTGCACTCAGTTTTGTATTTAATATTCAGCTTTTTTTATTATGAATTTTCTTATCAAAAGATTATTTTTTCGTAAAAGTTATGTAAATTGTTTTTATTTTTATTTTATTTGATTTTATTTTATTTATTTATTTAGGGACGTTAACAGCAAATCATAAATTACAAAATAATACAATAAGAAAATAGTTCATTATGCCAATTATAAACTTCCACTTATGTTAGTAAATGATGTGTGACATTATAAGGTGTTTTCTGAATAAGTTTTTTTTTTGTTACAATATGTGAGAGGGGGGGTGAGGAGAAATAAAGGATGAGGATTAAGAGGCTAAGGATGGGAATAGAGAGGGGGGAGGGGTAGAATTGAACTTCCCAGTTTGAGTCATGTTGCTTAGCGATTTTTCGTTTTACGTCACGTAACGTCGAGTTAAAAATGTCAATGTGGTTATAATTTAAGTTAAATAAATGTAGATAAATGAATTCTGTTTGGAGTTGGTCTTGCAAAGAGGGAGATTAAAAGTAAGCGACTGTCTACTGTTGCGGTTTGGGACATGGAATGATAGGCGTTGAAGCAGATCAGGACTATCGATTAAGCTTTGTGTAATTTTAAATAACATTACCGAATCTGCTAAATTTCTTCGACAAGTTAGTCTGTATTTTGAAGAACTTTGCAGAGTCTTCGTTACTTACATGAGATCGAAAAGAGCGGAAATTAAGGTACTTTAAAAATCTGTTTTGAACGCTTTCAATTCTATTTACTTTAAATCCTCGCAGGAGGCCCTGAGGAAAAAGAACCCTCAGGGCCTAAGTCATCTTTGGGGTTGCTGTGTTGAGGTATTTTTATGGAATAGAAGTAGAGGAATTTCTGGGTACCTGGGGTCCCCAACCCCAGTGGGTGGGTAGTCAGTGTGTCCGGGAGAACGGATGTATTAATCCATCTTTGCCACTGCGATGAAAGGTTATGGATCGGGAGGGTTCGACTGGAGAGGTCAAAAAGACCTTTTGTCCTCAAAGACCTCAACCAGTCTCTCTCGATCCGGCTTTCTCCGAAGGAGGTGGGCAAATGCATCTGCCGCTAAAAACTAACCGAACAAATCTCACCCCGTGAACCCGGCACCCCTGGCATGGAAGGGGTGTTGAATGTCCAATAAGTAGTTCCCGTGATGGCGAAACCCGTACCCGCCTCCTAATTCGATAAAACAAATCTAAGATACTGAAAGAGTTACCTTCACCTTTCGGAGGACTGCTGTCGATATTTAGATCTCTCGTCATAAATAAGGAGATATGTAGTCTGTAGGTACGTATTTTTTGTTTGATTCTCAGTTTCCTAATGAAATTTCTAATTCAACTTCAAAATGTTTTAATTATTTTCTTTTAGCAGACTGAATGTTGCGCTTGTCACAGCCGTGCCCTGTTTTCGATCGGTCTGTATTATTTGTCGATCCTTCCCACAAACGCCTTAAACTTTTCCCACCAACTCAAACATCGCTGTTGGGAACAGAATCCTTTGGCCCGGGGGCAAATGTCTTAGACGATTTGGGTCCTGATTCGAATTAAATATTCCACATCCCCTTCCCATAATGAGGGGTTTAAGGACTTAATGTCTTCACGTACATCTTTAAAATATGGTGGACCGAACGTTAACTCGATATTGGGGTCGGATAGGTAAAGTTAATTTTAATCTACCATATAATATTATAATAACTCAGCGTTATGGCCTCGGGTGTTACAACACACACCGTAATGCGATTTTAGTAGCGGGACAACAGTGTCTGGCTATGTTCAACACAAAATAAACATTCTCTGAAAAATATTTTGGATATTGTTTGTTTTAACGAATTCGCTTATTTCTGTTTGAGTTGGCGAACAAAACAGATAATTTAAATAATAATAGGTCATAATTGAATTCAATTTTCGTTTTAAATTATTGTAAGGGATAATTCCTCGTTTTTGAAATGGTAAAATCCAAAATTGTCCTCCCGTTAATTTATTGTCCCCACTTGTTATCACTATTTAATTTACACGCACCTAATAAATTAACTTTATCAACACCACATTTAACTGTGTAAATATTTTAACAAATGCCTACACGTTTTCCCAAATACTGAGACAATAGTCATAAAGTGGGAAATGAATTTGGTGATACGATTTGTAATTTTAGCAGACCAACGTTTGGTAAAAAGTAATGCTTTGGTTATCATTATTTTCATTATTTATTCTCCTTTCTTTCACATTTTAAGCATCTTTGCTCAACCCGCTCAATTTGGAAGGCGGGTATGGGTACCGTCGTCCTGGGAACTATTTATTGGATAACCAACACCCCTGACGTAGGTTGGGGACCAACCAGGGGTGCCCGGGTTATGAGGTGAGGTTTGTCTAAATCTTGGCGGCGAATGCGTTTGCCCACCTACTGCGTGGCGGGTCGGATCGGGAGAGACTGGTTGAGGGAGACCTAACCTAGATCTCTCCAGCCGGACTCTCTCGATCCATCGGCTTACACCACAGTGGGAGGGTTGGATTCACACGTCCGTCACTCCTGGACACATTGACTCCCGATTCCTACCCACCCCTCATACCTTTTTCCTTCTTAGTTCTTCTTCTCCTTCCTTTCACTAAAATACCCTCCACACACCATTCCCAAAGATGACCTAATTGGAAATTATTTTCCTGTGTGGAGCTAACGTAAAAAAACCTTACCACATAAGAAAAAGTCGTTTCTACGACTCGTTCTTTTGTCTGCACTTATGTTTCCTCTTTCCTTCAACACAGGTCTCAACAAGATCCGTAACCACTTCTTCCTTTCCTCTAAATCCCTCCATACAATATCACCAATGACTACATAAATACATAGGCCATTCCCTCTTTTCCCATATTTCCATCATGGTGAAACCATATTAGTGGAGAATATAATTTTTATGTAAGCTAAGTTAATGCCTTTTTCTAAACATGATTAAATGCAATAATTTTTTAAATCGTGAATTAAAGCTTTTTTCTTTGAAAAAAACGTGTTTTATTTATTTATTTTTTTAATTGTACAACAGATAAATAATCCAATTACCTACTGTACAATTTTCTCATTTTGACAATCTTAACACCTAAGAATATGATCATTATACAAAAAAAAATCTTAAGGCTATCTAAAGAAGAGTTGTATATATCTATTGTTTTTGATATTTCGTTCAACAGTACCATTCCTCTTGTTATGCTATGCTGTGCTAGAACATCTGTTCTGCCGTATGGTATTTTGAACAAGTCGTGTCGACGACTACGACTGAAGTTTTCAGGCACGTATAAACCGTAGCATTCCAAGAGGAATGGGCTGTCAATATAGTTATGGATTATGTTAAAACTAAGAATTGCAAGATTTGCATAACGTCTAGTTTCCAAACTAAATCTATTTGTTGCCTCAAGTAACTCCATATGGTGCATGAACCTCGGATAAGTTCCGTGCATTCGCATATAGACGTACCTAAGGAATTTTTTCTGGATTTGCTCCAGCATATTAATATATTTAGTCTGGTGCGGAGTCCACACACCACTAGCATACTCCAGCTTACTTCTTATGACGCCATCGAACATGGCTATCATTGCATCTGGGTCATCAAATTGCTTACATATTCTGATGACAAAACCCAGGAGTTTGTAGCATGCTGGATTGTGTTGCGTGGATAGTCGTTCAGTTTGACACACCAGGACTCTAGGAAAACCACTGATAACATAAATGCTTTAGGTACAACATAATAATATTATTTAATGTAACACGTAATATTTAACCCATCCAACAAATTGTAAAGAAAGATATAAAACGACCAGGAGATATATTATTGTAACTAATGACTTGAGCGACTGCATTCACCCTTCTTAGGCCCAGCGACTCAACACTTAGCTATTTATAACACAAAAAGAAGAGGTCCATAGAAAATACACAACGAGGGTCGTTTGTCCATTTGATTTCTTGCCTAGCCCCTTCGGAGATATTTCCTCATTATCTCCAAGTTACGCCCCTCCGTAATAAACTACGAGGTGTTCTTCTTCACAAACATGGGCTGGTGGGCTCTTGTGTTAGCTTTTATAACTGGAGAGGATGAAAATATATTCTTGCACTAAAATCTTCCTACTTTACCGCTTTATGTGATCCAAAGTAGCCTAATTTTAAATAAATATAACATTTTAATGTTTGTTATATTAAAAGTTTTGTCGCTTTCATGTCTTCTTACAATTCACCGTGGTGAAAAGGATTACGTAATTCCTAGTTGGACAATCAATTTTTTGAAGAAGAAGATAACACTTATAATCTAAATGAAAATATGAAAGAGAACAAGACACAGAAAAATAGAAAAAGACAATGGTCGCAACTGGGACTCGAACCCAGACCTTTCGTCTAACCGGGACGTGTGCGTTATCCAATTAAGCTATTGCCACCTTCTGCCAAACCGTCATATTTGTCAATCTCATATTTAAAATTATATGGGAATAACCTTCAAAAGTTATAAAAAGAGAGTTTTTCTTATAAAAAATTGAATCAATTTTTTTTTATAAATTAACAAAATTGTTTTCTGTATCTGCTAAATAAATAAAATAAAAAGACAGCAAATATTTGGCTTCAGGTCTTTGTAAAAATTGTGTGTGAGGTAATCCATTGTATTAAGGATTTCAAGTTAAATCATTTTTAATTTTTTATGAGAAAAACTCTCTTTTTATAACTTTTGAAGGTTATTCCCATCAACGTAATATATCATTGAAGAAGAAGATAACACTTGTAATCTAAATGAAAATATGAAAGAAAACAAGACACAGAAAAACAGAAAAAAACAATGAGAAGCTATTCAGGTTACAAACCAATTCTTAGAATGATTGTTTCCAATAAAAAGAGTAGTTGCCTATAATATGGAAAAAGAACTGGTTGGAGATAATATTAATGATTCTAAATATTTGAAATATGACATTGACAAATATGACGGTTTGACAGAAGGTGGCAATAGCGAAATTGGAAAAACGCGCACTTCCCGGTTAGACGAGAGGTCTGGGTTCGAGTCCCAGTTGCGACCATTGTTTTTTTCTGTTTTTCTGTGTCTTGTTTTCTTTCATATTTTCATTTAGATTATAAGTGTTATCTTCTTCTTCAATGATAAATAATTTTTTTTTCATCCTTTTTTTTCATGATACCAATAACCTTTTCCAATATTCCAAACCGCTACCATAGCAACTGATGTAGGTACTAGTAACTTACCGATGCATTCCATAGCGATTAATTCTGATAAGACAAGCACCGGACTGATATAGATCCTTAAAACTTGATGCAAGAAACCAGTTAATAAAGTGATACTAACTCCACACAGAAGGCCATGAGGAAAATGGAGTAGAGGATGTAGGTACTGTGTGAAGACTGACGTAAAATACTGTCAAATAATTTCCACAGCGACTGATGTAGATTACAAAATATCCTCTATATTTCTTTGCCCGTGTGACCTTCCATGCTTTGTCTTCGTTAGTAGGTGTATTTGAGTATGAACAGCGTTGAAAACAATTCTCGACTTCATCTATCAAGAGGTTATTATTACATCATGTTTTCTTGTTGAACGCCGCTGGATTCATCTCCTTGTTTACTTTGAATTTGCTTAAACTATCAAAGAGCGCTTTAAAGAGAGATAAAAAATGGCTTGCTTCATAAAAATATTTTTTCCGCACGTTTTTCGTTTCTCCCAAGTCAAGGATTTTAAAGCTACAGTATGCGGCGCGTATTTCTTTTTTTATTTTGTTTTTGTATGTAATCAAACCGTACATACTAACGAACTTCTATTGCAATATACGAAGATATCTTACCTATCCCGAGAAAGATACCTTTTCAATACAAAAAAAAAAATTAAATCGAGGGAGATTCTATGGTTTTCATCTTATTTTTTATTTTTATTTTTTTTTATTTATTTTGGAAAATCAACAGGATATATTACACTTATAATAATAACCTTAATAATATACATAATATCCAATGATAGATTTTCACATAATTAAAATTATAATTAAAAAGTAAAACAAAAAAGTAAGAGTCCTGTACCCGTAAGAACTTAAAAATATAAAAATTATTCAAAAAAAAAGATATAAAAACACAATATAAACTATTATAACCTGCTTACTAAATTTCAACATGGAGTATTCTCACTCCACAACAGCAATAATAATAATATGTACATTGTACACACCTACAACTCAATAGTTAAGTCGAATGACAAGTATGCAACTGGAAAGGATTCACAGCAATATTATGGTAACTTGCAACACGGTTAAAAAATTATTTTATGTTGGCTATGACATACCTTCTTAAGGAACTTAAATTACATGAGAATATGTCTACATTATTAAAATTCTTATCAAATACATTGCATGTTCTGAATATAAAAGCATTTTGTCTGAGATTAGTAGAACATTTTTGAAGATGAAAAAGTGATTTTTCTCTGGTTCTAACACCTGGGACTCTAAAATTAATCTCATCCAAAAGGGGCGAACAATCAATAAAACCATTGATAATTTTATGAAGATATATTATATCTGCAGAGTCTCTTCTAATTTTTAATGGTTTAGGTCCATAAAGGTCCAACGAGCTGTTTGTGTCACGATAACCAATATTAAACTTGAAATTTAAATGATAAACAAATTTTCTTTGTATGGCTTCAATGCGTTTAATATAAATATTATATTGAGGATTCCATATCTGAGAAGCAAATTCAAGATGACTGCGAACATATGAAAAGTACAATATTTGAAGAGTTTGAATGTTCTTGAATTCTTTTCCAATACGGAATAAGAATCCTAACATTCTAAGGGCTTTCTTCACAATCATGTTAATATGTGCCTCGAATGTGAGTTTACTATCAAGTAGAACACCTAGATCACGAATTTGAGTAACCCTTTTGAGTGATTGGTTCGCTATAAGGTAGTTATGGTCAAATTTAATTTTATTTCTAGTGAAGGTAATCACATAACATTTAGAAGTGTTCATGTTCATATTATGATCCACTAGGGTGATCCTTGCTAAGGTAAATGAAGCACATAATATTTTAACATGTAATTATTTCGATAAATATTTCTTTAGTCTTTTCATTGCGTTTTGTAAACAAGAAACTTTAATTAACTAAATATCGTTGCCTGTAATAAATTTTTCTGTTATGCGATACAGGCAAAACAGTTTATTTACAGATTATAATTAGACAGATTTAAATAACTTACTGAAATTGTAGCGCCTCACGCCCACGGTTCCCTTCTATGAATCAAAATATTTTTAGTTTTCGTATTGGGTATTGTAATCCAACGCTTTATTTTTACTTCCGCGTCTAAATCTGTCACTTTGAAATTAATCAATTTCTAGGAAAGACATTTTGACATCGGCGTACAAAGTAGCTGTTATATTGAGGTATATTTGTTTACGTTTGTTTTTCTTTCACGGACCACGTTTCTTCTGAAACCATTCTTGTACATTTTTCTGGAAATTTTCCGCCCACGTTTTTCAAATTAATTCATTTACGAAACCCGAAAACCGACAACGTTGACTTCTTTAAACTTTTAATTAGAATTCCACATAATAAAGATTTGGTATTTATTATTCAATTGCCAATCAAAGGAAATTCCGTTTCATATTATTTGATGAGGACGAAATAAGGAAAATAAATTATTTTTAACGATTGTAAATATTTATTTCTTCCCAAAATAATTATTCTACGCCTGGGCTTTTCTAAGGATTTTCTTGAAGTATAATTATTGTTCCTTCAAGTACAAGTTAATTATAATGCTTAATTTTCGTGCGTTATATTCTTAGCGGTAATATTAATTATGTGGGGATATTTTTCTATTTTCTTGTACGAGTATTTTTTTAAATATTGCTGTTAAAGAGAGTGTCCTGTGTTTTTCCGCTTTCTTCTCTTTCTGGAAATCTATATCTACACTGAATTCATTGATTAGTTTACATCGGAAACAACTACCCACGTTTCTATTTTTTTTTCTTAATAAACACTTAGTTCGCTAAATATTTTCAGGAAAGGAATAAGAATGACTGAATCTACACAACAAATAAAGTTTTACGTGAATAAATAGGGATTCGGGGTTGGAATACATTCTCAGTATCGCCCTGGTGTAAAACCACCATTCAGAATTGAAACGTTGCTTTAAATGGCTTTGGCAGTGTTGATTACCAGATCTGAATAGCCAAGAACTTTTCCACCTCTTTCCGCTCCTAACCTAACCTAACAATATATCAAAATTGGGGACGCCATAGTATCATCACTGTCACCAGACGGTCGGGAGCAGTTGGGACTCGTGTGCGGTTTCACATTAAAAATAATCGATCATATAATTAATTAAGAAAACCAAATGCAAATTTTACCAGTTCCGAGATCTAGCTCTCATATAGAACAAAAAATTCAAGATGTTAAAATACATATTTTTTTCTCAACCTTCTGTCTTTTTGTCGCTTATGATTGTAACTTTATAGCCCTCAATTACACACACGCGTATACCTATCATTGATTTCAAATAATCAAGGTAGACCTGACCAGCTCGAAGAAAGATCAACGATCCTACCTACATTGTGCAACCTTCGACCAAGTAGTTTTTTTATTGATGGGTGCAACACAAACAATTGGTATAACTCTGGACATTGATAACAAAATTATTTTTGTAATCTATCAATGGACTCATTTGTAGTCATTTGTAGAAAACACGCCAAACGCGCGCTCAACATTTGTACACGGTTGACATTACGTCACCTCATTTGGATAGGGTTCTAACTGCACCTTACAATGGTAAGGACTTTGATACTTAAGAACATGTGCTTAGGTGTCAAAGTCCTCCGCGTGGTAAGGCGTAGTTAGAACCTTATCCAAATAAGGTGACGATTAATCACATGATAACGGGTCGTTTCTACGGCTCGTTCTTGAGTTCAACAGCTCGGCTGTGGAACCATTTGCCGGCCTCTGTGTTTCCTCCCTCCTACAATATGGGTCTCTTCAAGACCCATGTTCACTCCTTCCTCTCCTCAAAAACACCCTCCACACAGCATCCTCAAAGATGACATAGGTCCTGAGGGAAATTATTTTTTCCTCAGGGCCTCCTGTGTGGAGTTAATGTAAAAAAAAAAAAATAAAAATAATTGCTCAATCTATAAATTTAAGCATTCTGAGAGAATTACTGATCCTTTTTTTATGTGAGTACCACGCAAGAGTCCCAACTATTCCCAATTGGAATTTGATGTAAAGCTATAGGGAGATGATCTGCGGAAGAGGAATGTGGGAAAAGAGCTGCTTTAATTAAGATAAAAAGCATACCTTTTGTTGGTTTTAAGATATTATCATACCTCTGATAGCCCCGCTACAACCTCTCGATTTATCATATACGACGTACGTAACAGAAACATAGATTAAACATACATCCCTGCGACAGGACCGCAGTTCTGTAGTGTTGACAAAGACCAATCTCTTTTTATTTTATACCAACGATATCACCTCAATATGCATTGGTTGTACTGTACCTTGTACCTCGCGGTGAACAATGGTTTTATTGACATTCGGTCCCGCATGGAGGGAAGAGGCTCGCGGTCGGGGCTAGGCGGTACAAAGCCTATTTTTTCAGTTTAATTTTCGCTGTCGCATTTCGTCACGACCGGGACCATTGACATTTGATATGCAAGACAGTCTTACCCATTATTTTTTTAACATGGTTGTTTGGCAATTGGCGGTTAGGTATTGTGTCATCTTTAATCAATAAGCACACCAACAATACGTGGGCTCTACACATGTAAAAACTTACGCATATAGTCTTGCATATGAATTCGTATAAAAAGCTAGTAAAGACCTAAGGTCTACCAATCTGATATCTAGGGCCTGTTGTTTGGAGTCTTCTTAAAAAGTAATAAATACATTGAAGATACTACGTTGGAAGAGGGAGGAAGCATTAAAGCTGGCAAATGTTCCAAACCCAATCTGTTGAGCAATAGTTCAGGAAGGAAAAACGATTTCAACCATATATGAATGTTGGGCATGCGTTTTGTGTCTCCCGGCAATGCAAAGTATCGAAAGGTTCCACCACGCTAATTCTTCAAACTCCCTTGATTTTATTTTTGTTGAGAAGTTATTCAAAATATTATTTCAATAAATTTAATATTAATTCTAGACTTACAGGAAATTACTTACAGGTGTACCATAAAAATAAAATCGGATAGGTATTACCCGAGACTCTAACTAAGTTACAAAAAATTACGTATAGAACTTTGTAATCGCAGAAAAAGATAGCAGCCAACAAATTTGAGATATATTAGTTTGGGATAATATTGGTAATTCTGAAATTGAGATACGAAATCGACAAAAATTATATGAAATAATCTTATCTTGGTGGGCGAGTTGTTCGAATTGTCCCTGTACGACAAAAATCCTGGTTTCGATGAATAATAATAATAGTTTTATTTATAAACATTTCAAGATATTTTCCAAATATTCTCACCTGTCTTGTACCGCTGTTTATTTATTTTTATTTAAGTACATAAAACAGGCATGCTGCCCAAAAATTTATATACGTGGATGATTTAAATACAGAAATTATAACAAAAATAGTAACAAAATTTATTTTTTATTTTTTTATTTCTTCAAAATAGGCATATTTACTTTGGGGTGTCATCATTAATTTTATGAAAAACAAATACCTTTGTATAACACCACTATTTTATTAACAATATCAACATGTTTCGAAAACTATGTTTTCTTCGTCAGGATAATAAGTCAATAATAAATAACAAAAGACAAACAAGTATAGACTAATTAGAACAAAGACAAAATATTAGAAAGGAGAGGTGATTAATTACCTAAAATATATCATAAAAAACAATTATATAAAATAAAATATAAAAATTATTTTAGAATGGGTAAAAAATTACATTAACATAATAAAAAATCTTTTAAAAGGAAAACAAGAAGTCTAAATAACAAAATAAATTATTATAAGTATAAGTATTAATACGAAAATAAATTTAAAAGATGGCTATTTTAATAACAAATTAAAAAATTATATATTAAATAACAAGGACAAAGGTGTGTTTTTGAACAAATCTGGGGTTTATAAATTAATTTGTAATGATTGTAACTTTTTTATATTGGGAAGACTTCTAGAAATTTTAACATTAGAGTTAAGGAACATCTAAGATGTTTAAATAATAATAATTATTCAGAATTTGCAAACCACATTTTGGAAACAGGTCATTCTTTTGATATTAATAAAGGTTTAAAAATTTTACACACTAACACAACGGGTATACAATTAGATAATTTAGAAATTTTAGAAATTAGAAAAAGTGTTAATAGTAAATCAAATATTATAAATAACCAAACGTTTTTTAAAAATAGCCATCTTTTAAATTTATTTTCGTATTAATACTTATACTTATAATAATTTATTTTGTTATTTAGACTTCTTGTTTTCCTTTTAAAAGATTTTTTATTATGTTAATGTAATTTTTTACCCATTCTAAAATAATTTTTATATTTTATTTTATATAATTGTTTTTTATGATATATTTTAGGTAATTAATCACCTCTCCTTTCTAATATTTTGTCTATGTTCTAATTAGTCTATACTTGTTTGTCTTTTGTTATTTATTATTGACTTATTATCCTGACGAAGAAAACATAGTTTTCGAAACATGTTGATATTGTTAATAAAATAGTGGTGTTATACAAAGGTACTTGTTTTTCATAAAAATAAAACAAAAAAAATTAGCTAAATTTGCAAAAATGAGTGACAAACAAGAACGAGTAAAGTAGAATACAAAAGTATCACCAACAATATATTATTGACACCTGTGCTGATGGGACAATGATTTAGTAGAATGTACAATATTGCCTGTCTTTGAATAAAGGGTTCATCACAATATCAGCTTTATATGATTGAAGGTAAATTTTTTTTTGAGGTGTTTGAATGGGTCATTAAAAATATCAATTTCATTATTAGAGAACCAGGCTAGGCCATTCTCGTGTTTCCTACATAAAAATCTGTGACATTTTCTCCCCTCCTTCCATTTTAATAATAAGAAATACGAAAGTTCCATTAAAATTATGGTAATCTTACTCACTCTCCGTGATCATTTCCATCACGTCACTCCGCCGTGATTGTTTGCCGTGTTATATTAACGAGCCAGGCTGGGACCTGACCCAACCGAACCTGGCGTTATGGGACATTTTGTGGGGCTTTGTTCACGTCAATCTGGAAAATGAACAAATTGAATGAAAACATAAAGAATTAAAAAATATTATAATTTAGAGTAGCAAGCTTGTTTATAAATAATGTTGGAACAAGAAAAGTGAAATTCTTAAAATTAACTTTTCTTTCGGGTACATTGTTTAGCTGATACAATGTCACAATTTTTTCTCATTCGATGAAGGACTACTAAATTTGTTTCCTTATCTGTGAAGGTATGTTGAGGATGGTGACCCGACTCTTGGTGCCTCGTCAGTTGATCCCCCGGACAGTTGGATCGTACTAAACCACAGTGAACTAACTCACTTTTTGCAATTTCAGTTAGAGTTTGTTATAAGGGCCAATCAGATAAAAACTGTCCATGATTGGTCAAGACAGTATTTCTCTGTTTGGTTCTCTCTGGCAGATCTGGATTATGATTTGGATCGTCTTAAACCATAGTGAACTAACTCACTTAGCAATTTTTGAGTTAGAGCTTGAAACGAGGGCTCCATCAGAGGTCAGAAGCCAGTGAAACTAAGGCATTCCAAATTGGGTATGTTGTGAAGCTGAACGGTAGTGGGGAGGGTAAGGAGATGGTCTAGGAAGGTAGTTAAGTACCTGGCTACTCAGACCTGGTCACCAAACACGGCTAAAGCCATTTCAAGCAACTTTTCAATTCTGCGTGGTGGTCTTACACCTGGGCGATAATGAGAATATCTTCCATTCTGGAACGTGCCACAAAAATGTATTTGCTGCACGTTCCAGAGCGGAAACTTTGCTATTTTAAATGATTAAATTGTGAAATTTATATTCGTACATACCAGCATCATGAATGGTTTTTATCCACCATCCAAAATAAAATTATTGTGTTTAAATATAATGATGGATAAATATAATGAATGATATAGATGGGTGCAAATACACATGAATATTGTTCTCGTAAGAAATTACACAAGTACGCCATAAATAACATATATGTGGTCATATTTACAATAAAACTTTTTTTTTAATTTACAAAAAATCTTTTACGAATAGTGAAAAACCTTTGGACTAATATGGCATATATAGGCTTTGCGAATAGTGTTTTGAGTAAAAAAAAAACTACCCTATTACGGTCCTCACCGTGGCTGAAATGGTATAGTCTATGTAAATACGGGTCCTGTTTTCGCTGCCATACAGAACAGAAAAAACTTAAACATCGAAATATTAAATTTAGACTTAAGTTACAATTACACGTGTTTAAAAATATTATTGCTGAACAACCTTAAAACATTACTAAAGTTAAATTTTACCGACTGGTATCCCTGAGAGTCGCTATCCGGTCCATTGCATGATATTACGAATTCATTCCGAATATTACGAATTCATTCCGGCTCAGTTCGGCTGTTTTACATTCCCTCTCGTGTCACCCCCTAATTGTTACGATTTTAATGTTGTTTCAATTGATTATAAAATATAACTAAATAAAGTGGAATTAAAACAAAGTTCTGCTTTTGTGTTTATTATAAAATATAACGTTACTTGTAAATATATTTGACCCGCATAATCGAGAGTTCTTATTGGAAAATTTCCCCTACACACGCATTTCAGTTTACAGTGCTCGGAAAGGTTTTAAGCTGCAAATTCAAATCAGGATAAAAATACATAATTCACCACCTTTCCAAAAATAAACATACTTAACTTTGAATAATGTTTCTTTACAAAGTTTCATCACAAAGTTTCAAGGTAAGTAATAATTTCTTTAGGAGAATTCATCTAATAATTATTGTGAATTTAAAAGTTGAATCCAGAAATATTAATAAAAGTGCGTAAAGAAATACTCAATTTACTCATCTCATGGTTTTTTAATCGAACCGGCCCCATTTTCTAGAAAATGAGAAGAAGCAGGAAGAAGTAATACGCAAAGACACATCTTCTCGGTATTCTCTCTTGATACACTAATCTTCCTTCAATAACCTTATTGCCCTCCTTTGAATATTATTGTGATCGCAAGAATATTACATCTGGAATTTTACATAATTTAAGAGATGTAGTAACAAAAGCTAATGTATTTAACTCTTTATTTATTAACGCATTGAAAGCTTTTTATATGTATAGATAAAGTGTTGAAGATAAAAATAAGTACATATTACATAACATTATAAACTTAATATGACAGATATAAGTAGGCACAACACAAGTAGGTATGTAGTTTCATTATTATTCAAAGGTGTGCAAAGGAGTACAATAGTTTATGTACCAAAATAAGAGTAAAAAGGAGTTCTTTAGGTACTATGAAAGTAGTGTTTTGTATATTAATATAAACGGTGACCCGAAAGTTGATCCCCCGACAATTGAACCCCCGAAATGATATTTATTATAAAATTATAATTTTTTGTGCATTATCGACAAAAATACCCTTAATTTATTTATTTATTTATTTGTAAGAGAAAACCAGCTTATAGGTACATCAAAATATAGAGATACATAATATACAAGTTAGATAAAGTCAAGCCAAAATAATAAGTTAGTGTGAATATCAAAGGAATTTATACAGTATCGGATTTTTGTATTCACGTGCTGGTACACACAGTAAATGGAGAAACAGATTTTTCCTTGATGCATTTGAATATGTTATTAAATTATTATATGTTTATTAATTGTTTTTGTGTTTAATTCGTAGAACTCCATTGAATTTTTTAATTATATTTAATTAAAATTAAATTGATAGTTTTATTATCAAGTTCTGCAAGTATTTTATTATGTATTTAGTTACAGCTGTTTCGTTTTCAAGACCAATTTCAAACTGTCCATTTTCAAACTGTCCATTTTCAAAGTGACAGTTGTAAAATGGTCTTGAAAACCGAAACAGCTGTAACTAAAATACTAAATTGTTTTTGTGTTTAATTCGTAGAACTCCATTAATTTTTTTATTATATTTAATTAAAATTAAATTGATAGTTTTATTATCAAGTTCTGCAAGTATTTTATTATGTATTTAGTTACAGCTGTTTCGTTTTCAAGACCACTTTCAAACTGTCCATTTTCAAACTGACAGTTTTCAAAACTGACGGTTTTCAAGACCATTTTCAAACTGTCCATTTTCAAAGTGACAGTTTGAAAATGGTCTTGAAAACCGAAACAGCTGTAACTAAAATACTTGCAGAACTTGATAATAAAACTATCAAATTTAATTTTAATTAAATACAATAAAAAAAGAAAATATGTTTTATTATTTTGTTATTCGGCGGTAAATCCTCTAAACATCTCTATGGGGTCACTTAGTTATATTTTGTATAATTATGTATTTTCGTATTTTCCCTAAAGCGACTGCGCATTGTTCTTATATAAGTACGCCGGAGGACGAATTGTCGGGGGACGAATTGTCATGGAACCATTATAAACATAAACACGAATGGTTTATTGTAATTAGGCAAGTTTGTAATTAGCAAACATTTATTACACCTGATTGGACGTTTTACAGAACATAGCTAAATTATTAAAGCGGTAGAAGGTGCACATGAAAAAAAGTATATATATATATATATATATATATATATATATATATATATATTTTTTTTTTAATAAAGAAAGACAAACATTCCCGGGTTACGAATAACCCAACAATGTTTGAAAATCTTCTACTACCACCACAGAAAGCCGAAAATGTTGCTTGTGTTGTGATGGAGGGCTTAGCCAGCCGAGGAATCGAACACGGGACGCCCGGGTGAGACCCAAACGCGATGCCCACTCAACCACTGACCAGTCATATGTATTATATAATTAGTTTATAACGTCATAACCTTTTCGTTCCGAATGTGTTACCAAGTTGAAGTTGAAGACGCATCAAGCATCGACCCCATAACGATATGGATTGGTAAATAACTTTTTTTTTAAATTTGTTGATTTTTGTTAATTTGTTTTGTAATTCGGGTAAAAGGTCGGTTATAGATTTAAAGTACAATTGATACGTTTATAAGTGTGTAATGGAGACGATAAATAGAAGGCATCATCACATAAATAAATAAATTTGTTGTAAATTATGACATTTAGACTAGGTCACAACCACTGTTGAATAATTATATTATCTAAGTTAATGTTTTTTTTTTATTTAATCCGACGGCCTTCGTGGTCCCGAGGCAAGACTCTCGACTCACAATCCGAAGGTCGCGGGTTCGAACCCGGCGTGCGCAAATAAATTTTATTTGATTAATTTGTGTTATTTCACAATTTATTAATTTAAAATAATATATAGTATATTTGCGGCACGTTCCAGAATGGTAGATACTATCAGTATCGCTCTGGTGTAAGACCACCATTCAGAATTGAAACGTTGCTTGAAATGGCTTTAGCCGTGTTTAGTGGCCAGATCTGAACAGCCAGGTACTTCCCCACCTTCCTATTCCCTATCTCCTTCCCCTCCTCACTACCTTCAGCCTCACAACATACCCCGATTGGGGATGCCATAGTCTCACTGGCTCCAGACGGGAGCAGTTGGGACTCTTGTGCGGTATTAACTGTAAAATAAAAATCAATGTAGTATCAATATACTTTTGGACTGTGCATATTTAAGTCAAATAGAATCAGTTATGATTTTTCTTTCCGTCGTTTCTCTTATTTATTTCAAATATTTGTGGTTTAAACTCCTTATGCTTTGCAGGCACAAATATGTTTTTGATATCACGAAGAAAAACGACTGAATTTCCTAAGTTGTTACAAGCGTTTCGTAGAATGATATTTGAAAAATCTGGGCTTTTACTGGCTTTTCCTTTTATTTTTGTGTGAATTCTGTGAAATATTTGGAAGGATAAGAGTGTATTCAATGTGCCTTTGGCAGCACGTACACCATTAGAGGAATCGTCAGGTAATCACGTAAAATGACATGAAGATGAGAATGCTGAGGCGTGGAGTTGAATCACCGTTCACGTGTTCACGTAATTTAGACGTAAAATCTTCTCGCTGCTTCCCTGTACATGATGTTTCTAGTTTTAAAAGCAAAGGTACCTACGTGAAAGGATTGCTGATTTTGGTCAACCACTGTTCCACTAGCTACAGTGCTTGAACTGAATATAAGGACACCGAAATGTTGTTTCGGGGAGTGAAATCCATCAATCTAACTCACCTAGTGTTTGTAAAACAATATTTAGTGGGCTTCAAAGTTTTCCACTCCCATGAATTAATTTATGAGCCAACTCGAAGTGCGATTTTGTGATTTAAACTCAGTCATCTGAGAACTCTTGAACTTCAGAGAAAATCAATTCTGCTAACTTTGCAATACTTAACTTTAATTTAGTGTGTAACTCTATTGATAACAATTCCTCTAAGAATGGTTTCATGGTTTGTACGTGCCTGAAAACTTCAGTTGCAGGACTTTTTCAAGATTTCACACGACTGAACAGAGTTGTAGCCCAGTTATAGCATGACAAAAGGAACGAAACTATCGAATGAAATTTCTAAAATAAAAGAAATTGTTAATAATAACAATAAAATAAACAAGAAAGAATTTTAAAATAAGAAATCTTGTACTCTCAATCGGGTAATTAATCTGTCGTATAAAAAAAGCGTATGTTAGATTTGCCCAAAACCCCGCTATATTTTATTTTATGTTTGCGCTCTTTAATTCCTGGTTCACAGAGCCTCGGTTTGTTATCTTATCTTAAAACGATTTCAATGTTTAATGACCTTATCACAATTTGGTCGTAGATTAGTTAGAACAGCTTTCCGAACGAATAAGCAGAACTTCAAGTGCTTATTTGTAATTTCCAAGAGTTCGTCGAACTGATTGTCATTGAAAAATCGCCATCTACTTATTTTATCGTTATTTTTTTATTTCAATAAAATCCACTTCCAAGAATTTATGAATTACCTCAAAAAAGTGTCAACTATTTTGATTTATTCATTTGTATTGTAATATTAATAACACAAAATTTTTATAGCGCAGTTTTGTGTTATTTCACTTTAAGTTCTTAAAGTGAAATAATACAAAATAAATCTTAAAAATAAACTTAAATTATTTTGTACTCAGTGGTATTCTAAAGATAACAGCTATATTACTAAAGTACTCCGTATATAAGATTGATTAAATATTTACAGGGTGTTAAGAGACGAACTTTACTTACTTTGTTATGATTCCTGACATTATTTGGAATAAGAAATATTTAGTATTTATGATCATTTTTTTTATCTTATCTTTTGGTCTTGTTCAAACCTAATTCACTTGTTGATAAGACCACACCTTCAATTTGTCTGTTAACGTTTTAAACATATTTTTGTGAAAACTGAGTTTTTATAGCTGGATTGTTCTCAAGTTAGTGATCACATAAAAAAATGCATTGAAAAACCTTTCACTTTAAAAAATGTTACAAAAGTTAGATACGTGAAAAATTACCCTTCTAAATTATTTGAGCATTTCCAAATTGGGGTTTATTGTGAGGCTGAAGGTAGTGGGGAGGAGAAGAAGACGCAGAAGAGAAAGGGTCAGCGACTTTGCTACTCAGATAAGGTCACAAAACACGGCTAAAGCCGTTTAAAGCAATTTTTAGATTATGAATGGTGTTTATTTTCCAGGGCGATACTGAAAGTATTTACCACTTTGGAATGTTCCGCAAATATATTACAAGTAAATAAATCGTGATAATAATAATAAATCGTAACCCTTCAACCACGGAGGCTGTAATTTTGTATAAATTGTAAAGAAATCTTCTCCTTTTTTGCGTATTTGCGAACCAAAACGTGAATCGTTTGCGAATCGATACGCGAGCCGAACCGCGATTTGTAGAAAAGGAACGGACCAACCGCAAGGGGCGTCTCGCCATTTGCTGTTGCTTCATTCCTTTCGGTTTTTTTTAAATTTTTTTATTTATGTCTATTCTTGAATACACAATTTTACAATTGATTACAGAGGTTTACATAGGAGTACAAAACGTTAATTTTCAGTAGCAGTAAGCAAAAAGATTTTTTTTTTTTTTAGTATTATGTTATGTGTAAGGTAGGTTTGAGAAGGTAAAACTGTGTGGTTTGGCTCGCAGGTTTGGCTTGCGTGTGTATACGCAGCCTTAAGTTACTTACGTTTAGGTCGCAAGTTATAATAACGTATTTGTAACTGTCTCGAGCAATATGAGAACATGAATAAAGTATAATCTACGAAGAAGAAATATTAAGTAGAGGAACATAATCGTGTTAGTCGTACCCAATCTAGCGCTCCCCTAGCGGGTGTTTATGAAACCATATTTGACAGCTGTCAAATCTCAAGATAAAGTTGGCCATTTTACTGCTTAGATAAAATGAAATATTTTGTATAACCATAAACGCGTTTCGTTTTCGCGTAGAAGCGAATAATACTATAATGAATTCTGACTGGTAGTGGTTGGAAATATGTTTATGCATTGTGTAATTTACATAATATGCTAAATGTTTAAGTGTACGCATAATGTAAATTGGAGTAAATGAACTTTCGCAGACTTTAACCTTTACCTTTTTTTGAATGACTCCGACTAGTTCTGTAGTATCCACCTACTTAATGTTTGACCAAAACTGTTTTAACTGTTTAAAACTTACTCCACTTTTAAAGTACGCGTTTAATGTTTACATTTAATTTACGCCCTGTAAATTCATTTTTCTTCAACTTATTTATGTTAGACTTTTGTGTTTTTAATTAACATGCAGGAAAGTCATATAAATGATGCCGTGTGGAGGCTCTTTTCAAGGCGGCGCTATTCGGCTGAAAAAGAAGAAGATGGAGAGATGTGTAATTACGAATGTTGGACAGAGCGCGCTAATATTTTAAGTGATGAAATCGCAGCGAAAATGGCGAAAAAGCTTAATAAAACATGACTCGTTTAAAATAGAGCAAAAATCTCGTAGCACGTATCTTAAGTATCATTTAAAGAAATATTGTGAATTTTTTCACAAATATAACTTGTAAAATAATAGAAATAGAATTGTTTTAAATAATTTTCGGAGCATACTTTGCGATTTTTTTCTATCGAGGGAATTTCATATAATTTGCTTTTCGGCGTGGAACGTATCTAGATATTATCTTCAAAAATAACATATATTTTTTTAAGAGCTTAATTAAAAACATCAAATGTTTAAGGGAGATATGTAAGAAATAGGTCGAAATTCGAATAGTGGACCCTTATGGAGAGAAAATATAGAGATATGTTTGGGTAGGACTCTGAGGGTCGGTTCACCATTCATGGCTCGTCTACCGCCAAGACCTGGACAAACCTCACCCCATGAACCCGGGAACCCCTGCTAAGTCATAAAAATACGAATCACTTAGAGCGATCTATGGCAGAGATGTTGATTATCCAGTAAATGGTTCCCGAGAGGGCCATACCCACATGAGCTTTTTCACCTTGCTTGAGCATCTTCATATTATTATATTATATTCCTATGCTAGGATATTTATAACAAGTCGTGGTTGAAAACGTGTATATCTTTAGTTTAAAAAGCATCCAGTCGGGAGAAGTTTGTAGCGGAGCAAAAGTGTCCAGACCAAATAAAGAAGTGGAACAAACTTATACACTTTTCAACCCACAATATTGAATACAACACGAATTGAACGAAGGATACACGAAAGTTCAGATTTCTTTGCAAACTCTCAAGTTATCCATTTTAATATTATAAAAATAAAAATAAAATTACCATGTCAATTTATTAATAAGTACCTAGATGTGAAATATTTCATGACGAACCTTCATACGAATATATAATAATGTACAAGCAGAAAGGCAGACAGAAGGAAAAATACGTTCATTACATTAATGTCAATTATTCAGTATTTTGTACTGCAAAGTACTTTAGATAATAACGTTGTAAGAGGAAATGCAATTGATTTGATTCGTCATGTTGCAAGAGAGTGCCATATGAGTAAGAGATTTCTACTTTACGATAAATATCACGTACTGTCTTATAAAATAAATATTTCAGACATTACAACTTTGTGAGGTTTAAAAAGTTTCTTCTTTGACTTTTGTAGTTTAGAGTGGGCCCGCTCAAACTCTCTCGCATTAGAATGCCAATCAATTCAGACCTAGATATCAGTATCCGTTTCTTTATACATATTTGCTTGTTCCAGTAATAAAGTGCATTGTTAAAACTACTTGCAAATATCCCTATTTAATTGAAATGGTCACAAAAATGATTAAATATTCAAACAGAACCATTGGAATAATAT
Organism: Glyphotaelius pellucidus; assembly: GCA_936435175.1. NCBI lineage: Eukaryota > Metazoa > Arthropoda > Insecta > Trichoptera > Limnephilidae > Glyphotaelius > Glyphotaelius pellucidus. The sequence goes on from OW386551.1 coordinate 25,647,530, forward strand.
TGGCGTAGCCAGTAGGATCACATCGTACGTCATTAGCATCTTGGTGACTTAGCAGGGGTGCCCGGGTTCAAGGGGTGAGATTTGTCTAGGTCTTGGCGATGGATGTGTTCGCCCACCTAATGCGTGGCAGGCGGGATCAGGAGAAACTGTTTAAACCTCTCTAGCCGGACTCTCTCGACCCATCACTTTGCAAAGCAGTGGGAGGGATGGATTCATATGTCGGTCATTCCTGGACACATTGAACCCCAGATTCCTACCCATTCCTCATACCTTCCCAGAACTTCTCCTCTCCTTCCTTTTCATAAAAAGACCCTCCACACAGCATCCCCAAAGGTGACCCATGCCCTGAGGGTTTTTTTTCCTCTGGGCCTTCTATGTGGAGCTATTGTAAAAAAAAGATTTATTGAAATGATTCCCTGTTTTTTTTCATATTAAATGTTTAAGTTGCTAACGAAATTTTAAGTAATCGCCGTGGCGTATTGCATTCTTTATAAAAGCATTTTATTTTTTATCATTTTCCCCTTCAAAATCAAAAGGCAAATATTTATTTTGGTAAGAAAGAACATTTTTTCACAACATAAAAGGCCTGGTACACCGAATGAAACGTCAGAATACTGGCTTTTTAAATGCAAATACTTTTTTAATATGTCGAATACGTATTCATAATCTCCCCTCTCGTAAGTAACACGCCAGAGAATTTCTTAGGAACGGAAGATAAGAGTATGATTTGTAACCTACATTCATCTCAATGCCACGAACCGTACGTAATTGAAATGTGACCTCCGAGAAGGAGCTATTTATATTTTGTGGCTAAGGTTTGGTGCTCACATCCATTCGTTATAGTTATAATATCGAGTATTGAGAACTAAATACCCCCTGATTTTATTACTTCAAATATATTGCCGGAACGCTCTACGTTTTTACTTACCAGGGCCATATAAAACATCGTATGTATATTGCCATCCCATTTGATCAAAATGAAAATTTCATAATGATGATTATGGTAAAATTAAAGCAAAAAGTTAGACTTTTGAATCACATAACACACCTCCATCGTATTTCTTTTGTTATTCTTAGTGCTAATATCACACGATGCTATAGGCATCAAGCGTTTTTTGAGCGTGATATACATCACCATATCGCTGGCTATACAATCCAATACAGGCATGTCAAATACGACAGATGATATGTTATAAGTGTGGGCGTGGCCTAGATGATGTTCCGTAATCTGTTATCTGGGAGTCAGATCAATTAGGTAGCTTATGTGGCTGTCAGCTGCTGTCAAGGTGACAGATCCCGTAAAAAGAAATGAAATTCCGTGCTCTAGCACATGCTGAAGGTTGGAGGGGGAGGGAGTTATAATATTATAACTCCGTGTGACATTACAACACGATATAATCTGTATAGACCACGCCCATAAAACGCTTATAGCGTCGTCTGACACTTTAAAGCTAAGCACATATGCCATAGTTTAAATAGTTACAGGTTTTTGATGCCAAACACCATTCGTATTGTCAAAATAATAATGTATGAAAAAATAATTGAGTATTCGTTTCCTGCCGTATTTGGTCACGTGCCAGTTAAGACAATGTCCATTCCACAGAACGGGCGTGTTCCTAATTTTCGGTGTCAATTGTATTATATAATTTTGCCCTGTTTGCACATACGAGTGCTAACACATCTCCCGGGAAGAGACCGCTAGACGCGCGGTCCATAATCCATGCCGGTCGCGTCCGCGCCATACGCACGTCCACCGAAAGGGGGAAGGCTTAAGCCCCTAAAAACAAATAAAACTACCGAAAGATAAGACTTTTTATCGAGTGGCGTCACATGTCACACCGCATTCTGCTGATATTTATTGCCACCGGTAATTGAATTCGTGTAAAACAAAGCAAAAAAGATCGTAATTGAAACGGCCTGCAGACTTCGGAATTCGCTGTTCAATGGTACTGAAATTTTGGTCTGAACATTAACGACAGCGTTGAAGTGATTTTTTGATATCGTTGTTTCCTAAATTATTTATATAGACACCTATCGTTTTGATATTTGTGTGTTTGAAGTTTAGGCGTATTTTTCTTACGGTCAAAGTATTTCCGCTTTACCATAAAATGCAAATGGAATATTTCTGAACATATCCCAAAACTAAAAACGGTTTTTGAAAGGTGATAAAATACGATTTCAAATTTTGTAATGCAAAACAAACATATAATTTTTGAAATATAAAAATTATGCATGCAATCATTTAGGTTTTAAAAATGGCTCACCTCATGTTTTTTCAACTAAAATTACTGTTAACGAAAAAAAATCAAAACCTACACATATTTTATTAGAAAAATGTGTTAAAAACGTTTTTAATACCCCGGCTTTTCTCTTTTCATATAAAAATAATTTTATATGAAAAGAGAAAAAAATGCGATTCTAAACTTTGGTTTCATAAAGGTGTACATTTTACTTTTTACGTGGTTATTTTTTAGATTAGACTAAAAAGCATGGTGTTTTGACTTTCTAACACCGTTTAGAACATATTTCTCACACTGACAGTAAGGGAGTTAAATAGGGTCTAAAAAAATAGGGTCTCTTGCCATTCAAGGGGTTAAAAAAATTGTAAAAAAGGTTTTGTAAATATTTTTTATTCCCTTTCATCGGAATTAACATCATCATTTTGTTTTTATATGTGTGTATTGATGTGAAAGGGAAACCCAAAACCGTATTTAGTACATCTTGGAACGCAAAAAGAATATATTATTTCTGTAGATTATTTCCGTGAAACAGCATCTCATGTTCTCAGAAAACTTAACAAACAATGACATAAGAAAACCTTCTCATCTCCATTACGATAATAACAATAATAATATGAAACCAAGGCTTGTGAGTGTCATTTTTATACTTAAGTTTTAAATTATTAATTGTTTTATGATAGCCCTTTTCGAGAAAAATATAGACAACTTTTACTATCTGAATGTTAAAATTCAATAACATATAAAATTAAATATTAAAATCCTTAAAAATGAATTAACAAGTCACCGGAAGACGCATAAAAGTAACTTTGTAATGGTTTGGATAAAGGTAACTTTGTAATGTAATGGTACCTACAGTGGATTTTAAAACCTATTATTTTTATTTTGAAGTCCGATGAAATCCCCTATTTCATACAATTTATAAAGCATCGTTCATTTTGTTTGATAGACTATTATATGGTCAATAAAACATATATTTTGTTTAAAAATATTGTAGAAAATTTGATACATTTAATTTTTCTTAGTTTTTGTTACTAATTTTATTTATTTTTTGTTACAGGTAAGACAAGTTACAATAATGATAACGCTTCCGCGACACCAGAAAAAAACAAAGGTTTGAATTCTCAGTTTAATTTGAAAAAATTATTTTAAAACATTTTGATCAAATTTAGAGAGAGACTTGCGTACTCCAGAAAGGTAAAGTACCCTCGGTAAAACAAATTGATCCTATACCCTTATCTTTTTATCATTTAGTTCAATAATTCACCTCACGCGTGTTCATGCGAGGAATCCCTCTAAATCTTCAACCAGTTCTTCGTATATAACTGAAAAAATATGATTTCACTCCGCTGAGGAAATTCTCCATAAATTTGCCTACGCCGCAATGGTAATCTCTCAAACTAACGTCGTTTCGCCCGTCGTAAAGCCGGTGGCTACTACGGCGGGAATTTTATTCCCGTCACATACAGATTTTTTTCTTTATTTTTGCAAGTTTTTCTACCCTTAGACCGCAAAAAATTGCCCACATTCCGGCTACGCGGGTTTCGCCTGTGAATTCCATACAAGCACCAAGGACTGTTGTTAATCGCACTCTGTCCGGAACATTTTACTTTTCTTTATACTGCTATTATAAATTACACGGATATACTTGCATTATTTCATCCATTGATGTCAAACACTCGTAATTATATACGACCGAGATTTTATTTCAACCCTTGCCATCTATGTTCTTCTTGAATAATCTTCTTAGTTTACATATATTTTTACATTGCAACCACAGGTACAGTATTGTGCAAATTAATGGAATCTCGTCAATTATTATGGTAAAACCATTTATTGCTTGTAAAATAATATTTTTACATAATTATACAACAACCATTATGCAAATTATTAGGAAATATTTCCACTTAAGGCTTCAATAACTGCTTTCACTCGTTTCGGCATGGACTAGGTTAGTTTTTGACAATTTTCAGAGAAAAAAGAAATCAAACCTGAAAGAGCATTTCTGCCATCTTTGTTCTTGTAGTACAGTCAATTTTGCATACTCTGGCTTTGCAAATGGCCCATAATTTCGCAACAGGGTTCCATATCTGGTGTATTCCCGGGCCAGTCTGAAACAGTTATCTTATCCTGGAAATATTACATAATTTCCTTCGACTTGTGGCAGGGAGCAGAATCCTGTTGGAGAATTGCCCCTCCTCGGGGTTGGCATTTTTCAAGTTCTTTGTTCAAATGCTATTTCAATATCGATTTTTAGTTTTGGCTGTTCATCATGTTTTCGTTTGGCACCAAAAATCCAACCCCCTTGTATGAAAAACCCCACCAAAACATTTATTTAAGACGGGTTGTTTCAAAAAATTTGATGGATTCATCAAATATTTGAAGTTAATTTTCACGTTCTGCGTAAGTTCTATTCAAGTTCTATTATTACATCATTATAGACCAGTTGATTCACAAAACTGAAATCATCACAGAACTTGATTAGAACTTACGCAGAACGTGAAAATTAACTTCAAATATTTGATGAATTCATCAAATTTTTTGAAACAACCCGTCCTTATTGAATCATTTGGTTGTTTTTCAGTTTGGTGAATATGCCACAAGTTTAAGAAAATTACGAAATATTTCCATAATAAGGAGATAACTGTTTTAGATTGACCCGGGAATACACCAGATATGAAACCCTATTGAGAATTTATGGGCCATTTGCAAAGCTAGAGTATGCAAAATCGACTGCACTACAAGAACAAAGATGGCAGAAAGGCTCTTTCAGGTTTGATTTCGGAATGAGAGGATCTCGTAAAATTGTCAAAAATTAGCGGAGTCCGTGCCAAAACGAGTGAAAGCAGCTATTAATGCCATAAGGGGAGATGTTTCCTATTATTTTGCATAATGGTTATTGTATAATTATGTGAAAATATTATTTTACAAGAAATAAATAGTTTTTCCATAATAATTGACGATGATTCCATTAATTTGCACAATACTGTAAATTACCTAAGCCAACATATTTAGCTACCTGTTAATTCCGTGTGTGCAATTTTAGACAATCTCGAGATATTAATTGTTGGCATTTTATATTGTCCTTCAAAACAGAACCTTTCACAGGTAAATAAAATACACACTTCTCAGAAGCACATGTAAATATGCAAATTGAGTTTTCAATTAGTTTTTATTTGGTCTTAGAATTCTTTTTAATTCATTTCTAGCCTTGCTAAATTAAAATAAATGGAAAACTCGTTGTTCTGAAAATGTTTTGCTAAACGCAAATTTAAATATTAAAATGTGCTTTAAAATCTCAAGGTTCATTTAAGTTTCCTTTAAAACCTCGACTAGATATGTAAATATTGTTTGTAAGTATGTCTAAACACGCTCTAAGTTAATATTTTTGTGAAGTTCGTGCTTTTTGTATATATTTTAATAGCGAGTACAATTTTAATGAATCACTGACGTGAAGCCACTATTTTTAAACTGGTTGTGAGTGAATAATTCATAATTGTACGTGACATATTATTCAATAAAAAATTTTGAAACAGTTCTTCACATTAAGCTGATACGTACGTGGGACGTAAGTGTAACCTCTCAGAAACAGATAAAATTATTGATTTCTAAATCACGTTATTATTATTTAAATTTTAAAGCAGTGATATAGCTTTTCTATGTTCCTATGTAGAAATTGAACCTTTCACATTTGGGCCCTTTGTCTCGAAGCGTGCGGCCCGTACGGATTATTCACAGTATCACAGATAATGGCCACATTAAAACATATTTTATATTGTTAGATGCTTATTTTAGGTAGGGTACTTGAAATTTTATAAACGCGGAACACATTATGAATAATATCATATTATTTTTTATCTGTATCCGTTTTAAAATATGGCAATGTATAAATTAAATACCGTACTTGACAATCGTTTTTTTCACCCCCCGTAGTGTGAATATCTCAAAGCGCCTTTCTTTCGATAATTCATTCTTGCGTTCGATTCTCAAAAAAAAAAACTAAAACGAATCGATTCTTGCGTTCGATTCTCAAAAAAAAAAACAAAAACGGTCTTTAGTCATGATGTATTTGATGATCATTGTTTGTAACTCTGGCACCTTACATGGCTATTCGTATTGGCGTATTTGGCATAGTTACATAGCACAGATAGTATGTTTTCTATGTAACTATGCCAAATCCGCTAATTCGAATAGCCTATATAAGGTGTCAGGGTAAAAATTTGATTATTAAAATTCTTATTTTTATTAGGGTTGTCAACAGCGATTCACATCAAAGCGCTTACAAAAACAATTACAACATGGTTGATATTATCATTAATTAAAGACAAACACAACATTGACAACATAATACTAACATATACATTACATTCATACACACGTACCATACATTAGACAACAATGATAAATTATTGCAACAAGTTTTTAGAACAACATAATAGGAAGTTTAAATCTTGTTAGCCACTGGAGTGACAGCGCAATTTAAAACTTTTTCTCCGATTGCCCGATATTTTTTTGGTAATCATTTTGAATATTTTCCGCCCACATTAAAAAAAAAAATCATACCTCCGAATTTGAATATGGAGACAAACAAACTGATTATAGTTCTATATAGCTAATGAATTCACCTATCTTTTGTCGATTATCACATATTCGTAGGATTTATAAAAAAAAAATATTATAAAATCATAAACTTCTACTTAATTACTTACAAATAAGGGAAAATTTGCCAAAATCGTCAGCAAAGCAATCCGAGGTATTTTAAATAGTGCCATATTGTGGCAAAAATCGCTCCAATGGTTAAGAGATGATTTGAAGGTGGCTAATGACGACATTTTCAAATTAATGGAATGATTTGTGTGCGACAGTGGACAGTGTTCATTGTAAAATCTGCCAGTTAGCTAGTGTATATGATTACACTGAGCGAGTTTACTAGCAGATAGTTAATCCGTCGGCTTGTAGCTTGTAAACTCGCTCAATGTAATTGAAACTTTTGTAAAATACCAGTTAATTTGTTATCTTCAAGGATTCAGATTTTTGAGAATAATAATGAACAAATTAAAAATAAAAAGAAATTTGTTATTATTTTCTTCAATCGTTAATTATTTGTTTGACAATAAGTACCGAAATTAAAGATAACAGTTAGTAGATATAAAAGTAACATTTGTAATTCATAATAAATATTAAAACGATCGGCTGATTGCAAAGTCCGATAGTTAAGGGAACAATATCCCCGTGAATATTAATTGCATAACTTTGGCAATGAAAGAGGCTAATGCCCAAGTTTAGCTATGACCATTAACCGTCACAAGTGGCTATGAATAAACAGATATTGCCACCGAAAATAACGACTTACGCCAATTTGTAACAGCGGTGAGCGTAATCGAAATATCCCCATTCGAAATATTGGAATAATCGAATGATGTTTCGAAATAATCGCTGGAATTTGGATGACAGTCAGTTTTCATGTCAAAAAATGGAAACATTTTTTGCTTCCACAAATTTGGATGTCGTCGATAAAATTAACATTGTATTGAATCAAATTTCGGTCTTGTCATATCCAGGCGATCAATTCGATTATTCAAATTTTTATACTTAGGACAAGTTGTTTTACAGAATTTAAACAATTCATCGAAATTCATTTCAAGTTCTATTTTTATTGCTTTTTATTGCTATTATCTTATTTACATAAATAGAGAGATTAAAACTTTTCTTTTAAGTTTATGGTATGTCATATAAACGTATCTATAATAGCATCGTATAGTAGGGACACTAAAGAAGACAGCAATTACACATAAATTATTGTGACATTCGTAATTATGAACTTTCCGGTTTTCTTTTGTTTTATATGTGAATTTATTTTGTAAGGAAATTTGACTTAGAATGTTTGTTATTTTTGGCTACATAAAGCACCTTTAAAGTGAAGTACCAACAATTTTAATGCGAACTTTTCTTCTGTACCACCTAATTTAATTTGGGAGGCGGGTATGGGTACCGCCTCTCCGGGAACCATTTATTGGATAACCAGTACCTCTGCCATAGGTCATCCGAGTAGTTCGCTGCGTTTGGTGATTTAGCAGGGGTGCCCGGGTTCATGGGGTCAGGTTTGTCCGGATCTTGGCGGCGGATGCGTCTGCCAACCAACAGCATGGCAGGCTGGATCGGGAGAGACTGCTTGAGGGAGATCTTTTGACTTCCCCAGCAGGACTCTCTCGGAACATTGCCTTGTTGGAGAGGATGGATTCATTCGTCAATCACTCCTGGACACACCGACCCATTCTCATGTGACAAATGTCAACCGTGTACAAATGTTGGGCACGCGTTTGGCGTGATTCCCGACTATGCACCGATGCCGAAGGGTTCAATGACGCTTGTTCCTCGGAGAATCTTCCATTGAAATACCGATACAGCAAGGATAGCATTCCCACCCACGCCTGCGCTCTAAAGATTGCAATCCATCTGTTAAGATGGGAGAATCTATCAAACGGACCGCTCGATTCTGCACAGAGTCGAGGGTATTTTTCAGCCATTTCGGAGCTCCAGACCAGAGGTGGCTGCCAAATTCAACCATGGGGTGCACTTGTAATTTGTACAGGGTTAGCAGTTCTGTACTGTTAAAGCATCTGCGGGCCCTGTAGAGGCTAACTTTAGTCTGGCTTCGAAGGAGCTATTGGGTGGTGGGCCGGATCGGGAAAGATTTGTTGAGGGAGACCTTTTGACCTCTCTAGCTGGATTCTCTCGACCCAACGCCTTGCATCGCAGTGGGAGGGATGGATTGATTATTTTGTCACTCCTGAACGCATTAACCCCCAGATTCTTACCCACCTACCTTTAAAAATTTATACCCACACACATCCCAAAGATGAATGACATAAGCCCTGAGATTTTTCTTCGAGGCCTCCTGTGAGGAGATAATGTAAAAAAAAACTCTATATAATCATTATATAATTTCCTTTTGATACAAATACTTTTATGCTCTTATTATCAAACCAACTCAAACAAATAAATCTTTTTTCCCGGCGCTTTGATACGAGAGCATGCTGAGAAATATTATGAAATGTACCAGGAACCAGGAGCACATAATGACAGCGGTTAATAGCCCCCATACTATCACATTGTACCTATGTATGCTGTTTCTTCAAAGCATCTGCCAGGTCTGCCTACACAGGCGGACGGGCCAGAACGGATGCCATCACGAGGAGAAGGAATGTCCACGCATAATTGGCACCGATTACAATGGCCGTGATGTCATGTCGTTTGACTTGATAGTTGCAGTGAACAGCATTTGACATGAGATTTTTTTTAGGTATACTAAGTTGAGATATTTTTAGTAATGCAGTTTGATGTTTATCATTTTGTACTGGGAATTTAGTAATGACCTATTTTGTGCAGTCGTTTCTTGTAGTGATTGTTGAAACGAAGTGATTTCTGATTTGTACCTAAAAGCGCGGCGGTTAGGAGAATAATTACCATATAAAGCCCAGCTTCTCGCATTTCTACCGATTTATAACGTATGTTACATAAATACTTTTAGTTAAAAGCTCTTAAAAAAAGTGTTTTTTCCTGAAGATAGTATTTTAAAGCTCTTAAAATATCTATGTGTTATTATTGAAGGTAATATATATAAATATGTTACATTTAAAACCCTTAGTTTTAACTAGAGAAAACGCGTTATAACTAAAAATGGGTTGTAACTGTAATATATACATTCCCCACGAAAACGCCAACATGCCGAAACGGCAATTATGTGAAATACCCTCGAAAGAAAAAAATCGCAAAATAAGCCCCGGAAATTATTATAAACACGTTATTTTACAAGTTTTATATGAAAAAAATCACAGTTTTTCTTTAAATGCTATTTTAGTCATTTCACCCTAGATTTTTGTTATATTTTAAACGAGTCGTGTTTTATTAAACATTTTCACAATTTTCGCATAAATATTGTTCTTAATATTAGCGTGCTCTCTCCAACATTCATATTTACATATTGCTCCATCTTCTTCTTTTTGAGTGGGTACACCGCGCCTTAATATAGTATTTAGGTATTTCATATCTCACCAAATTACAAAAATAACTGTGCAAATTTCGATAAGCCAGGGGTCAACGAGAGTTTTTACCTATTCAGACAATCGTTTTTTTGTGCTTGTTACCGCAGGGTAAATTGTGATATATTTTTCTGGTAAATACCCAAAAAATTTTTTTGAAAATTTAAAAAGGAATATTTTGCTATTGCGCTATTCCTCGCTATTCTGCGGGGATTCATAATGCTAATACGCGCTAGAGGCCCGTAATTAATTGATCGGGCTAATGTACTCGTATGCTAATTGAACGCACAACGTCAGACATGATGGCGTGTGGGTTTAATTATTGCAACGAATTTTACAAAGACCCAATTAGCGTAATGGATTGTCAAACATATAAGGCAATAACGGCACGTTTCTTATAGTACTAATTGGAGTTAAAAGGTAGGTACATCTACTGATTTATTCTTATACTAGCTTTTACCCGCGGCTTCGCTCGCATGGTATTAGGCGGAAAACCACTGATTCATTCATTCACTCACTCACTCACTCACACACTCACTCAATCACTCATTAATCCCCAAAGTTGCATCGCAATCGGATGAACGCTTAGCAACGCATAAACGCACACTTTCATGATGCCAGAACTCACTATTATTTATAGAAACCATCGTGGGCATGCAAATATCAAATCCCCAAAGTTTCATCGCAATCGGAGGAACGGTTAGCAACGCATAATTTCATGATGCCAGAACTCACTATTATATAAAGAAACCATCGCGGGCATGCACATATCAAATTCCAAAAATTTTATCGCAACCGGATGAACGGTTGGTATTGCATAATTTCATGATGCCAGAACTCATTTTTGTGTTCAGAAACCATCGCAAGCATGCTCAAATTAAATCCCTAAAGTTCATCGCAATCGGATGAGTGGTTTAGCAACGCAAAGGCATCTCACATACAAACCCAGAAACAAAAATATTTTGATTTTTATATATACAAAGATAAATCACAATAACACCTTTTGTGAAGTGCTAAGGATCTGAGATGTTTCAGGTAGCCTGGTGGGTTGGATCCTTGACTGGGAGCCTAATGTTGTAATCCTACAGCGGGAACATGCTCAACACGAATTAAAAGTGTATCTTTTGATTCGTGTCAAGTAGGAATTTCGTGAAGTTAGGAAAAATATTTTTTAATAGATGCAGTTAAATTAACTTAATAGGTGTTGAAAAACTTAATTTGGTATTTTTTTACTTAAGCTCCACACAGGATGCCTGAGGAAGAAAGATCCCTCATCTTTGGGGATGGGGAATTGGTGTGACGCCAAAATAACGACTGTATTTTATCTCAGTCGTGTAATGAGACATCCACGTTTCACCTCCAGTCAAAATAGAGCTCAGAAAATCCTCACCATTCGATTCAAGTTACAACTCGCCATAAACGGGATTGGCAGGAATATCAACGTATTTCACGCAATTCGACACTACAACGTTAGTTTACGTACTACCGTGTTCCTGCGATGCTCGCTCTGGTCAGAAGATATCCCTTTACCACTAAGAAGTGTTGCTAACCCTCAAAAACAAAAAAAAAACCACAGCCCAAATAAGTTTGTCTGGAGCAGCAAAAGATATCGAGTGGTTATGAAATTTGTTATCTTCGTCAACGGAATAATTTTTAGTTCGCAATATCCTTTCATCGTGAAATAGACAAAACGTCGTATTCTTTGTTTGTTATTTTTCATTTGTTCAATAAATAAAAATAGTATGGAAATTGTGGGCGTAGCCGGATGTTAGAGCTATTATTTTTAAATGTATACACAAGTAGGTTACAATAACAATAGGCATTATAAACCTACCATTAGGTATGTCATTATGGTAATCTTAACAAACCCACATAATTACACATACGGGTCTGTAAGTCTAAAGTCATGGTGTTTGAAAAAGAGTGTACGAAAACAGTGTTCGATATAGTTGGAGCAGGTGGATGAGTTTGTGTATCTGGGAAATATGTTTACGAGAGATGGGAAGGCTGATAGAGTTATTAAAATAAGGGTAAATCCTTTAATGGAGGACTGAATGTCGTTGGCGTTAACAAAAAAAACTGTCCAAATAAACGAGGCTGGTAGTCCACGATAGAGTGCTGGTACCTACCCCGATGAATGGCAATGAAGCATGGAACTAGCAGAGAAAGGATGAAACTAGACTAAATGCTCTAGAAACAAGATCCCTGACCCTAGAAATGTGTGGTAAAACCATGTATGATCGTGTGAGAAATGTGGAGATCCGCAAAGAATGCAAGAATGATGTAAGCGTAATGAGTAAGATTGAGAAAGGGACCCTCAGATGGTTTAGCAGTCCACGATGGAGTGCTGGCACCTACCCCGATGAATGGCAGTGAAGCATGGAACTGGCAGAGAAAGGATGCAACTAGACTAAATGCTCTAGAAATAAGATCCTTGATCCTAGAAATGTGTGGTAAAACTATGTGTGATCATATGAGAAATGTTGAGAATCGCAAAGAATGCAAGGCAAATGCAAGTGTAATGAGTAAGATTAAGAAAGATACTCTCAGATGATTTGGGCATGTAGAGCGAATGCACGAAGAAAGGAGTGTAAGGAGAATATATGATGCAAATGCGAATGGGAAAAGTCGGGGACGACCGAGTAAGACAAGGCACGATTGAGTGAATCAGTTACTTGAGTCGGGCCATGTCAAGAGTCAGTATAATAGAAGAGATTGTACAAGATGATGTGAATGAGGCAAAGAGTGTGTGCCAAGACCGAGTCGTTTGGCGGTCCGCCCACTCTCCTACCCCTGCGAGGAAACGGCATGATGGTTAGTTAGTTAGGTCTGTAATATACATTATACAAGAATATAAGCCATCTCAACTAATTACGTCTCATGACTTTATCATCCCCCAACTCTACTTATTTACCCCCTTGCCCTTCTTAAGAAAAACTCGTATCATCCACCGTATCTACCCGAAGACCTTTTTTTTCATCAAGCCAAAATCACAGATTTGAGCTGACAAGTGACAATTCATATCACATACCCCTTTTCATAAGAACGCGTTCCTCGTATAAAAAGTGAGACCGGGCCACCCTAATAAACCCGGACCGGCCGTCCTAATAAACTAAGACTTGTCCCATCTGAATAATGTACGGCCGTCCCATCCAAATAAACCAAGGAAACAATAAGTGACCGTCCGAGTATAATCGGGTTATACTCAGTCCGGGTCCAGCCACCGGATATACTCACATCCGACGATTATATAACTGATGATGCAGCGTTAAGATGAATGTACGTAGCTAAATTATAAGATCACTTCACAAAGTATCTATTAAACTCATTTAGTATACGAGTACGTATACCTACAGTAGTTACATATTTGACATCTCACAAACATGACCGGTCAATGGCTGATTTGGCATCGCATTTGGATCCCATCCAGGCGTCGCGTTCATATTCTCGGCTGGCTAAGTCCTCCATCACAACACAAGCAACATTTTTCGCTTAATGAGGTGGTAATAAGAGATTTTCAAATATTGCTTATATATTTTTAATTTTAACCTAGGAATGTTTGTCTTTCTTTTTAAAAATTTTCCGTTAAATTTAGATTCTGATTCCGACTTAAGACCTATATCTTTTCTTGAATCTGGAACTCTAGATATACCTAATGTTACCAATTATAATTTTTGTACAAACACAAATAATTGTTGCAAGCTCAAAAGCTTAGAGGCGTGCCCTTTTTTTGAAATTTTTTATTATCATTTTTCTGAGGAATAAAGAATTCCTCAGGGCTTGGGTTATCTTGAAGTTGCTGTAATTTCTGGGAAGGAAAACGGTCTGCAATAAACATACTTTAAATGACGACGAATCTCAATAGGAGTCACTTTTTCAGCAGTCGAAAATTTGATAACTGCACGCTGTTTACCTTGCGTTGACATAACACTAAAACACGTCTCTATACTTCCGCTTCTCAAAATACACTGGATGAATTCAATAACCTCAAACTTGCGCGTGGTGGAGGAGGAATGTCACTTCCATATTCCACCTGGCGCACTTCTGAAGGCAATTTTTTTTGCGCTGTACAGGCGTGTGTGCATTACGTTTCATCCTATCTATGTTGCATGTAATAAATTTTGATAATTTGTTTTTTTTCTTTAAAATAACATGGCTTCTTACAGTACTTACTCCTTCGTCGGATATAGGACCTAATGCGGATCTTTCTATTCCAAACACGTTTGACATATTTTCCCAGTTTGTATTTATTTTCCCGCCTTGAGTAAAAAGCGCTTCCAGGACCGGATTGGCTCTCCTCAAGGATTACTTTTATGGAAGCTTTTATATACTGCGAACTCTTCCGCGACTTTTAGACAACTCTTGAAAATGGAATCATATGAAAACCTTGAAAAGACTTGTTTGTTATTTCGTAATTATCCTTCTCGGTACGATGTACATGAGTGCCTAACCTGGCTTTGAATTCAAAATGTCCTTGTGCGATAATAATCACTTTGATGTTTCACGCCAAGGACACTTATTTATAATACATTTATTTACGAATATATATTTACTTTAATAATAAACCATTCCTAGGTGCTCATCTCACTTAAAACAACTCCCACAGTGATGTTAGTTGCGTACCAAATATATACCCCATTCTTTTGAAGTCTGACGACCTATGACAAAGTTGTCCCGTTGTAAGTAACATAATGGAAGAGTGTGTTTTTGAAACATCGCATTTTTGTGACACTTCAGCACATCCGTGTCTTCTTCAAAACAGAAAACTACAGTTCTAATAGTTACTTAATAGTTTATCTCACTAATATTTCCAGTTTTTTTTTACATTACTCTACACCGGAGGCCCCGAGGAAAATAATTTCCCTCAGGGCCTATGTCATCTTTGGGGATGCTGTGGGGAGGGTCTTTTCAAGGAAAGGAAAGAGAGGAAGTTCTAGGAAGGAAAAAAGTATGAGGAGTGGCTAGAAATCTGGGGCCATTGTGTCCAGGAGTGGCGGACTTATGAATCGTTCTTTCAAGGCGATAGGCCGAGAGAGTCCGGCTGGAGAGGTCAAAGGACCTCCTTCAACCAGTCTCTCCCGATCTGGCCCGCCATGCAGCACGTGGGTTGATGCATCCGACGCCAAAACCTAGACAAATCTCACCCCGTGATCCTGGGCACCCCTGCTAAGCCACCAAACGTAACGAATCACTTGGTGTGACCTATGGCAGAGGTATAATTTTTATTTTGCAAAAGCTTAAATTTTATTTAAATATGTTTGTATTTTATTTAATTTGAATGAAGTTTAGGTTGTTTTAGCCTAGAAGTAGGAACTAATAATAAAAAACATATCATTTAAATTATATTAAAAATTATAAATGGCTTCACCTACGAATTGACTACAAACGCCATAAATTCAACCTTTAATCTTGTCAATAGATGTGGTAGTACCTAATGCCTTTCTACCACGGAATGTTCTAAATGATGATACTTTTTTATGGCAACTATACTTAAATTTATTATTATTCTGAAGTAATAAAATTGCCACGCAAGGGATCGAAGGTCGTAAACATCTCCCGAACACGCTCGGGATCCCGCACTCCTGAGGATGCTATTTGTGCCGATGAACGCAATGAACCCTATCGCCGTACGACAAGGAAGTTGTGCTCTGATCGCCATATTTTATAACTCTTCGTGCCGATATGTAGGTTTTACATCTCTTCCGTTACTTGTAGTTATAGAACAGATCACATCAGTTTAATCACATGTGGGGCTTGCAAATCCCACACTTTTTTCATATCCCGTCGGATTACGGGATAATATTTATACCGCGGGATTAGCGGGATTCCCAAATGCCAAGGAGGAAACGTAAATCGCAAAGTTTTGACATTGACGTAATATTTTTTGGGTTTATTTTGTGTTATCGTGTATTAAATTTACCGAAACACATTCCTTGAATAATAAACTATGCATAAAAACAACATTACTTGGGTTTATTTGATAAATTTATAGGTTTATCGATCTCGACAGCTCAAATCCCGGGAAAAATGGAGTGTCGATGTCATGGACAAATTTCATAAAAATTATTCCATGTAGCTAGGTGTATTGAGGATACCTCATACGTCAAGAACAAAAATGCCCCAAGCGATTCTGACCTTGTCCTTCTTACATTTTCTTTACACATAAGGGTTAAAATCGCATTTAAAATTTTTGTTTTTTAAATTTTGGCGTGTGCGCCGGCGCACACCCGGCAAATTACCACCTGTTAAGATGTAATCGAAATAATGTTAAAATTTCATATCATTATTAGTCGCTATCATTTATCTTTGACCACATTATTATTAAAAAAAAAGACATTGAATAGGTAGCGCTTACGAAGAATTTTCCTATCAATCATCTTTGGTACTATGTAATACAGAGTGCGGCAGCATAACTTCCTGTTTTCAGAACTTAATAAAATCCATTAATTCAGAAAATTTTTATTTGTTTTTATAATGTAGGCACATACCTAAAGTTTTTTTTGAATATCAAATCAGATGGGTGACATCTCCCATTCCTCCGTACACTGAGTAAACCCATTTCTGGCGTTTGTCGTGACTCTTGCCAGCATGTCAGGCGTTATCCTGGCAATTTATTCCTGGATGTTAGTCTTCAAATCTTGTAGGGTACTTGGACGGTTCACATAAACACGGGATTTCAAAAAACCCCATAGAAAAAAATCACAAGGGGACAAATCGCGAGAGCGGGCCGGCCACTCCAAATCGCCCCCTGTTGAGATGGGGCGCTCTGGGAACAAAACATGATCATAGAACATTCGTTCGAAAAGTCCTCAACGGCAAACGCACGCTCCTCACTGTTGTAACGCATGATGTCGATTACCTATAACCGACTGAATGGCGCGCATTTAAAAAAAAAGAAGTAATGCTGCCGCACCGCTATATTATTTAAAAAAAATTAAAAATTACGTAGTTTTATTGTACTAAGAAGACTTTTTCATAAAAACATTCTGGGGCTCGCGTATTAGGTACATAATAACGCAAGCACGTTCAAATCATAACAGCATGTTTTTGGTGTAAATTTTTCTTTTAAATCCGGCAATCCCGCGAATCCCGCGGAATATCGGGATTGTAAACCCTAAACGCCAGCTAGATGTGAAAAGATCGTATATCATAACGTATCAGATCATTTACAATCTTTAGATCTCTGTGTAGAAGTTCCCTTTATCTAAGGTTGCCTGCCCTTCGCTCATGGCTTACCTTCTAGAATATTTATTTTAAGCGCTTTCTAAGCAGAGAATCTGCGTGTGACAAAAGCTTGATAACGTTCGTGGATGAGTAAAAGTGTTGTCTCTACATTCAGAGGTCACGAGTTCAAAACTAATTCCAAATTCATTTATCCATTAATTTATTTTTATGCTTGTACTTACAGTTTACATGTGAATAGATGATAAGTGCAAGTAATACAAAAAATGTTCCTATTATAAAACATGGTAGTAGGGTGTAAAATAATCAGTAACTGAGTAATTTTTGTGGGTTCCATGACAGTTGATCCGCCAACAATTGCACCCCCGGCATACTTATTATAAAATATGCAGTCGGTTTAGGTAAAATATGGGATACCTAATTACATAAAATATAACTAAGTGACCCTGGAAGGATGTGCCGAGAGGATGTACCGCCGAATAACTAAGTATAAAACATATTTGCATTCAAACGCTTCAAGGAAAAATCTACTTATCTATGTACTGTGTATACCAGCTCATAAGTACAACAAAATCCACACTGTGTATAAATTCGTTTGATATTCATACCAATTTATTATTAAGGGTATTTTTGAAGTCAGTTTTACGTGTAAAATTGGTAAATAATGCACAATTTTTTTTAAATTTTAAAGTTAAAACGTTTCCCGGTAGACCAATTGTCGGCGGATTAACCGTCAGTCACTTTTGTGAAATTTCACTAGGAGAACCTGTGCTGAGGTGTTCGCATTTTTTAGATAAAGTTTAGGTTTTGGTAGCCACCTCTGGTCTGGAGCCCCAAAATACCTGAAAAAAACCCTCGACTCTGTGCAGAAACGGGCGGTCCGTTTGATAGATTCTCCTAACTTAACAAACGGACTGCGATCTTTAGAGCACAGGCGTCAGGTGGGAATGCTGACCTTGTTCTACCGGTATTACAATGGAAGATGCTCCGAGGAACTAACGTCACTGATCCCCTCGGCACCGGTGCATAGTCGGGAAACACGCCAAACACGCGCTCAACATTTGCACACGGTTGACGTTAGTCACATGAGAACGGGTCGTTTCTACGACTCGTTCTTGAGTTCAACAGCCCGGCTGTGGAACGATTTGCCGGCTTCTGTGTTTCGTCCCTCCTACAACATGGGTCTCTTCAAGACCCATGTTCACTCCTTCCTCTCCTCAAAAGCACCCTCCACACAGCATATTCAAAGATGACGTAGGCCCTGAGGGAAATTATTTCCCTCAGGGCCTCCTGTGTGGAGTTAATATAAAAAAAGTTTAGTAGCAGTTAAAGTACATTATATTAGTATACGAACACAGACATATTTACAATCGTATCAGTGCAGCGAATGTAGTGAAAAGAAAATAAAGGCATACTACAAAAAGTGAAAATTAAAATGAAATGAGAATAAAACAAAAAAACATGTAGACGTAAATTAATGTTATATTTAAAAATATGCAAAGAAAATAAAGGCATACTACAAAAAGTGAAAATTAAAAGGAAATGAGTATAAAACACAAAAAAACATGTAGATGTAAATTAGTTATATGTTTGTATTCAGAATTGGAATTTAAAGATATACTATATTATATTATAATATTACTGACACAATTCGTAATACACCATTGTGTACTCCCAATGATATGGCATAAACTCATTCCCGGAAGGACAGTATCATAGATGTGTTTTGAATTCGAAAAGACCCTGCATTAACATTCACCATTTATACAAGTAATATAAGATACAAACCCAGAAGGATATTAGATCAAAGAAAACATAGAACCGTCCTACGGTTTGTATATAATGTTTCATATCATCTACTTATCATTTTTTGTACGTGCAGTTCATTTTTTGTACTTCCATTTCCTACTTGAAGTTGGAAATTATGTGTAATGAGGAAGAACGGCTGCGCAGCCTTTTCCATTTGCGAAAATACCGAACCAAAGTGATTTTTTTTTTTATGTTTTAAATTATGAAATAATAAAAATTACCTACATCTATACCTATTGTTATTTCATAAATAGCGCTAGTTTAATTATTTTCGGAAAAAACAGATTTTGCAATTTATGCTTTAAAATATTAAGATGAATTAATTGTTTGCGCCCGTGCAAACGCAATATGAATATTTTTGTGCATAAACAAACTTGCTTGCAAGAAAGGCACACAAAGACAATATCGCAAGGCCGATCCAATCCAAAATAATTAAACTAACGCCATCTATGAAAGAACTGATTATGGATTCTTTTATGTGTCATCTCAAAGAATTCGACTCCATGATTTTATAAATGTAGTATATATAAACATATTCATTGAAAACATCACACAAATAGACCTGAATAAACTACCTTTTGCTATTTTTGTCCTTTAAAGACCTGATTCTTTAAACATCAGTTTACTGTATAGTAAACTACGTAAAAGCACTTAACATGTTTTGTTCTTTTAAAATATTACCTAAGTCTTTTTCAGTTGAGGAAATGATTCAATGCAGAATTAGGTCACTACGTTGTAATTTATTCTGAGACTGAATGATCGCAGACCCAGTAGTCTCTAATTGCATGTTTCAAATTAAGATCGAGAATGAGTTACAGAATGAATGAGGCATTCATTAATGAACTCGGTCGCTTGATTGAGCGCCATCCGGCATGAATCGTGAAGCATGAAACTACTCACTTTTACATTTCATTAAGCGTGCTACCTTACAGCATGCGATTGAACCACGTGCTATTAAATTAATTAACTCACTTTAAAAATGCTGCGTAACCAATTATTGAATCACTTATCCCTAAAAGCGTATTCTGAGATAATCTAGGAATACGGTCTTATTTTCTTTCAAAGATTCAAAAAGTATTGTTTATGTTGAAATTAATACTTCAAAATTAAACGTATTAGATATAAAAAATGTATTTTTTTCAACATTAATAATCAAACATAAAATATTTTCTTTTAAATCTAAAACTTCAATCATTTTTTTTCATTAACTCCATACAAGAGGCCATGAGGAAATTAATTTCCCTCAGTGCTACGTCATTTTTAAAAATGGTGTGTGGATGGTTTTTTTGAGGAGGGGAGTGAACATGGGTCCTTAAGAAACCAATGTTTTAGGAGGGAGGAAACACAGAGGCTGGCAAATCGCTCCATAGCTGAGCTGTTGAACTGAAGAACAAATCGTAGAAGCGACCCGTTCTCATTGTGACAAATGTCAACCGTTTACATATTATATTTGGCGTGTTTCCTGACTGCACCGGTGCCGAATGGATCAATGACGCTAGCTTCTTGGAGCATCTTCTATTGTAATACTCTGAACACGGACAGTTTACCTACCTGTTACCTTTGCTCTAACTTCTTTTTTCACTTTCTGCCTTATCCCAATTAATTATTTTATTGCAAAAAAATGAGTGCCGATGGTTTAATAAACCTTGGTTTAATAAAGCACCCTTGCGTTGATTTTTAATTAAATATCTCTTGAAAATCAGTAAGTAAGTGTAAGTAAATGTAAGTATCATGTAAGTAAAGCGATTTCTTATTCTTCCCCTTTTCTAATAACCATGCAATATTGCCTCCTTGCCTTACTTTTTATCTCTACTGAGCCGAAGACACATAATGGTTCATGGGGTGAGGTTTGTCCAGGTCTTGGTGGCAGATGCGTCTGCCGACCAGCCGTGTGGCGCGCCGGATCGGGAGAGGACGATGAGATTTTGATTGAGATCCCTGTGATATCCAGCCGTACTCTCGACCCTTCGCCACTCAGGGCACTTCATAAACGTTCTTTTAATTAAAATGTACACTTTTATGAAAACAAAGTTCCGACTGCAATTTTAAAAAGAAGTTGGTGAATTTAAAAAAATATATTTTACATTAAGCGACAAAAAATGAGGCGATGAAAATGTTTGTAATACATTTTTCCAATGAAATATGTGTGAAAGTGATTTTATTTTCTTTTTCATAAGCATACACGTATAAAAGTTGCATTCAAAATTTTAGCATTTAAAAATTACATGATTATTTCTAATTACAAAATTTGAACGCTATTTCATCAGTTTTCAAAAACCGTTAGTTTTCGGATACCTTAACAAATATTCCGTTTATTCGGATTTTAATGCAAAGCGGAAATATTTGACAGGATATGGTCGTGGCCTGAAGGTTGAACAGCTTTGCAACTATCGCTTTCTTTATCTATGTATCATATCTATGAAAATATTTATCATTGCAACATTCTTCAAGATAATATCAACAAATTGTTAATTTGGTGTATGGAAAATAGACTTTATTTAAATATCTCAAAATGTCAAATTGTTAGATTTTCTAGAATAAAAAATCCAGTGATATTTAATTACAACATTGATAACAATGCTCTTCAGACATTAATGCAAATTAAAGACTTGGGCATCACTTTTCAATCAAATCTTTCATTTGTTAACCACATAACAGAAATCTGTAATAAGGGCTTAAAAATGTTAGGGTTTATAACTAGGCTAACTAGAAACTTTAACAATATAAAGTGTATTAAAATGTTATATTTTGCTTATGTTAGAAGCCAACTTGAGTACAATTCTCCTGTCTGGAATCCTCATTATAATATGCACGTACAAGCTGTTGAAAGAATACAAAACAAATTCTTACGTTTTCTAAATTTTAAAATGGGTATTTCAGCAAATATGTTAAACTACAACACACTTTTAAACGATATGAATATGCTTAAATTGTCAGACAGAAGAATTTTCACTGACTTGGTATTTTTATATAAAATTCTAAATGATTTAGTTGATAGTCCGGTATTACTTGAATTGATAAGCTTCCGAATTCCACTTCGTAATACTAGAAGTCAGGATTTATTTCAGTGCAGAAATTCTGGGACTAACTACCATATGTATTCCTCTTTGCCCAGAATACTAATGGAGGGAAACAATTATACCAAGTCAGTGGACATCTTCAATTTATCTTTGAATAAATTTAAAATATTGTTATTGAGGCAGTTCAGTTATGTACAATAAAATGTTTTTTCTATGCTATATATGTAAAAGCCCCGAAAAAGGGCGTTTATTTATAAATAAATAAATAAATAAATAAATAAATATCACTTGATATGTAAATCAGGCATTATGAGTGTTAGGTAGAATAATAAATGGTGCATGTCCAATTTGTAAAGAGCATGCGATTTTGTATTCCACTTATCGCACTCTACTAGCACGCCACTGTAAGCACGTGATAACAAAGCCTAAGAGAATATCATTTAGTCAATTGACGTATTACCTACTAGATATTCATAAAATCAGATGAATCTTGGATATAGCGAGTGGAAGTTATCGCGCCTTGAATAATTTGGAAACAAACTTATTCATTTTTCCCCTCTATAAATAATAATCATGTCAGAAAGTGTGATATCACATTCATAAAATACAATAACGGATATGATAATGCTAAAGGAATTTTTCCATGCGAATCATACTTAATTTTAATTCAAGTTCTTGAAAATTGCTTTTCTTACTTTTCACTTTTATTTTATTTATTGCTTTTTTTGTACTTGAAGGCAGCTAAAGTCAGATTAGAAATAGTTTTTAGACGATAATATGGAATTTGCATGCTGCAGGTCATTTTACTAAAGTGGCAATTTGTAAATAACTTAACTCGCTTTAAAAAAGTGAAATGCCTCCAGAACCTGATTTTTGCTGAAACTTTTATGGGCTGTGTTGTGATAAAGTGACGGAAAATAACACGTAATTTCGCTGTGAAAAAAAAAATTAATTGATTCCACGGGTTGACTGGTTTACGAGACCTATTCGGCTGGACTCTCCGAACATCGCCTTGCACCGCAGGGGGATGGATAGATTCATACGTCCATCACTCCTGACCTCCAGATTCCTACACATCCTTCATACCTATTTCCTTCTCTGAACTTTCTCTCTTTCCTTTTCTAAAAATACCTATCTACACAGCTTCCCCAAAGATGACATAGGCCCTGAGGGGAATTATTTTCTCCTCCTCCTCCACACACAGGGGGCCTCCTGTGGAGCTAACGTAAAAAAACTATTTATTATCTTATTAGCAGAGGTCCCTGGCAATGCCCGGCCTTTATACACAGATTTTCGAAATCAGACAGCGACCTTTCTCTTCAAGTTTTGAAGGTCAAGTGTGCAAAACTTCATCAGTCATTATCTTCTTTATTTAAAAAAGATAAATGATAAAAATTGTTGTGTTTAATTTCATTTGAAGGTAAGAACCTACTTGCGACATCTGTGAGTCATGCAGTTCCCTGGTTTATTATTGAGTTTAATGGTTTTATTTTTGCTTCAACGTTTCCTGTGAAAATATTGCATTGATTCGCTTCCTTCCCTCGCGAAAGGTTTGCCAACGTTTATATTTGATCTGAGAGAGCTTTGAGTGAATCACTAACCGCCATTGGGTTGTGAAAATACTGGAGGGAGCATGCACATAGAGTATTTTTGTGTGTCAAAATGTAGCGTACTTTACAAAATGTGGATGATGGGCGTGATTCACTTTTTTCTTTCGTCCTTTCTCAGCAAAGCACAGATATCAAATTGATGTATGTGTCAAAGCTACCGCGATTTCACACTTCTTTGCTCATTCTTGGGATAAATTTGAATAAATCAAATTCGTGGCACGTTTTCAAAATTGTGATCCGTTTTGAGTAATTGTTCTTATAATAAATGTTCTTATAGTATTTATTGATATTTACTGTCGCTACAGAACTTCCATTGTATAAAATTCTAGGTGAGAATAACACATATTCATGACGATTAAATTAATTGTATCTAACATTTTTATATTACTTGCGTGGCAACTTTCCCTTACCCCTCTCCACCCTTACCCTTCCCAACCTAAATCCCTATTTTGCAGTCTATTTCAGTTATAATCACACTTATTTTATTGTTGTGTATTGGTTTGAATTCAGATTTGTACTATTATTATTATTTTTTAATTGCTGCTTAGTTCTGTTTTTCTTTCATTTTTCTAAAATGTTCTAGTTTATATTCAGTTAGTCTTGTTTCTATATAAGAAAATATGTGAACATTAATAATTGGTCTGTTTTTTATCATCCTCTTTGTTTATTGTATTACTACGACTGTTAATGTTCCTTAAATAAATAAATAATATACAAAAATGAATGTTGGTAATATATGAAATATGTCAATTTTCTCAGTTAGTGCTTGCTGCTTCGTGTTCATTATCTAAGAAAGTCAGTAAAATCAGTAAACTCTCTAAACTTCAACTCTCAGAACTACTTTTGGATTGAGACTTTCAACGGGGTGACTCCATACGGGTGTTTATTAGCGAAAACCCCGTGAAAACTTTCAGTTCATCCAAATAGGGCTTACCGTGGGCGACCGATGCTTTTGAATTTGTGAGCATTTTCTCTGTTTCTCTCAACTCACACATTTCTCAGAGCTGTGTGATCAAATTGGCTTTTCCAAATTCTGTTTATAAGTGCAATGTTAGAGAACTACACTCCGAAGAGGGCTATCAAAAAAAATCCCATTCAAACATAAATTTAATAAATATGTTTTCTTAGAACGCATTCACTTTGTGGTTTGACATTATGCATTCTACTAAAAACATGTTTTCCCCACTACTATATAAATTTATTCACCAACAGATATCGCTGAATTTTAGTTCTATATTAGGTATATTTCCATTTAACTTCCCAAATATTTCCACCACCTCGTAGTCTTTTCCCACCCCATCCCCCCTCCCGCATTCCATACATTCATTCCCGGTACATTCAGTTTTCAAATAGCTCGCGTGCCACCTAAATTTCATAATGCCAGAGCTCACCAGTAGTAAAAAAATGAATTGTCCACTTTGGTGCAGTCGTTCGGAAGTTACGCACGTACAAACATTTCGGAGATTCATTTTTATTTATATAAATAGATAGATATTAACTACGATTTCCTGCAAATATATCAACATCGTTTCCACGGCAAAGATTTGTTTTCTGATGTTAGCAATAAGTCGCTTTCGTTAGCGACAGAAAACGAATAATAAATATAATATTTTTAATTTCATAACACCAGAGCTTACCATTATATATAGCCCGTATTATTTGCATATAATGTAGCTTTCTATTGGTGAAAGATTTTTTTAAATCGGTTACTTGGTTTATGCGTGAAAGCGTAACAAACAAACAGACGCATTTCGCATTTATAATATTAGTATAGATGTTATACTATTCTGTTATAATGTAAGCTTAACTCTGGCTCACTATTCCATTGTTCTATTTTTAATTCTGGCTCTGTATGGGTATGGGTACCGCCGCCCCGGGAACTATTTATTTGAAAACCAACACCTCTGTCTTAGGTCACCCCAAGTGGTTTGCTACGTTTGGTGACATAGCAAAGGTGCCTGGGTTCACATGGTGAGTTTTGTCCAGGTCTTGGCGGCGCATGTGTCTTTCCACGAGCTGCATGGTAGGCCGGATTAGGAAAGAATGGTTGAGGAAGTCCCTTTGACCTCTCCAGCCGGACTCTCTCGGAACATCGCATCGCCTTGCACCGCAGTGGGAGGGATGGTTTCATACAAGTCCGTCATCTTATCCGTCACTCTTGGACACATTGACTCCCCATTCCTACCCCCAGATTCCATACCTTTTTCCGTTCCCTAAAAATACTCTTCATATAGCATTCACAAAGGCCCTGAGAGAAATTATTTTATCTCTCTGTGTTAAGCTAATATAATTTTTTTTGCTTATATGCCCACTGCACGTATTTTTGTGTATTTTAAATTGTTACACCGATAAATATTAAAAAAGCGAAACCGGATAGTGAGTAAATTTGAATAAAGTAACTATACTCCATTGGTCACCATGAAACAGGCAGCCGCCTCGTATGGTGATTTAGGATGGGTTGTTTCAAAAAAATTTATGGATTCATCAAATATTTAAGGTTGATTTTCACGTTCTGCGTAAGTTCTTTTCAAGTTCTGTTATTATATAGTTATAAAACAGTTGCTTCAAAATACTGAAATAATCACAGAACTTGAATAGAACTTACACAAAACGTGAAAATTAACTTCAAATATTTGATGAATCCATCAAATTTTTTGAAACAACCCGTCCTTAATATATCTACTTTAAGTAAATGTCAAAATTATGTAACATGTATTATATAAAATAAAATAAAAAAAATAAATAAATAAAAATAAAGTAGTGATTAAAAACGGTGGATGTTTGATAAATTAATAAATTAATTATCCCAAAATTCTTTATGCGTTTATTTCCATTTTTCCAATGACAACTATTTTCAAAAAGCACCATTCTAATTGTAACCATCTTTTTTCATGTATTCCTAGAAATATTTTCTTTGATTCCCGAAGCAAACTAGTTTATCTACCACGAACCAATGTGTGTAAAAAGAATTCATAGATTTCATGATGTACGTTCTCCCTTCAGATCCCACTAGGACATATCTTAAATTATTCTGATAATTAGGTACCCTTAAATTTGCTATGCGTTTATTTTCTTAATGAAAATAACAACTATCTTCAAACGGCGCTGATATTAATGTTGATTACCCTAGTTTTCTTAATCGGCGCCTCGACCGCCTGTATTCTATATGGCCAGTGCGCCGAATAGGCGGCCAAAGCAACCCCTCTGCGGCCCGCTTGTGGGGGTGGCTGGTTTACCAATATTATTAAGGGTGCCCCGGCCCGTGGCATTTTAATTATGACGTCACTGGGGTGGGCTAAGCACTAACATACCTGCTAATTGACGGGACCACATTTCAGGTTAACCACGCGTGGAAATACGAATTTATCTAAATTGAAAAATAATTTCGTTTCGACAGCTTATTTTTATCATTCTATTTTAACGAAAAGTTGTGGATTCAAATCATGCTGTATTTATTATCATGACTTCACCCGAATTCACACATTTTATTGAAGTTTAGACTTCGAATATATCCAATATCAAAGTTTTCATAAGAAATGAGATGCTTTCTTCAAGGAAGCTCCCTCGTTCTAAAGCCCCTAAAGCCTCGATTACATTGAGCGATTTTACAAGCTACTAGCTGGTAAATCTAAAAGCGGGTGAATCGGCGAGTGAGATTGTCATGATGACACAAAACTGTCTACTCGTTCAGTAGCGAGAGTAGCAGCTAAAATAACGACTCTCGCGCGAACCAATTCTGTCGTCATTTTGTAGAAAACTTGAGCTCGCAGCTAGCGCCACACGCTAGCCAGTAGTGAGAATAACGACTCCCGTGAGAACTAATTCTGACAATTACGAAATCAGCTGTTCGTGGGCCGCCATCTTGAGGCACACGCTGGCGAGTAGCGAGCAAAGTTAACCACCTTTCAACTTTTTGCGTAGATTGTCCATAATCAGCTAATTAGATATTAATACGATTACACTGAGCGAGTTTACTAACAGATAGTGAATTTCCCAGCTAGTAGCTTGTAAATTCGCTCATTGTCATCAAGGCTTTGGTAGCTAGTTTTGCAGTTTTTTTGCTATTTAGTTGGTGAAGCTTTTTATCATCTGAACCGAACTGAAAATTATTTATGGTTTTCAGCTCATATATCGTTAGTAGCCGAACTGTTCGTAAACGGGCATTTTGTTTATCGTAAAAGAAGGATTTCAATAAATTTAATAGCGGGAATACGGCATTTGTTTCACAGGTATTTTAATTTATTGAAAGTGCCCTAAAATTGGTCTTGGCCGAGCGCTACTTTATTAAGATTGGCAAAAAGAATCTTTGAATATATCGAGACACATTGATTTTGTTTCTACTTAACTAACTAATCATCACGCCGTTTCTCCGCTGACAGAGAGCACGGACCGCCACACAACTCGGTCTTGGCACACACTATTTGCTTCACTCACATTCATTCATCGTCTCATACATACTTTTCTATTATTCTGACTTTTGACATGGCCCGACTCAAGCATCTGATTCACTTGATCGTGCCGTGTCTTTCTCGGGCGTCGCCGACTTCTTCTACCATTCACATTTGCGTCATATATTCTTCTGACACTTTCTTCGTTCATTCGCTCTACATGACCAAACCATCTGAGGGTCACAAATTGGATTAAATCATTGTTTGATTGGTTTCTCTGCAAGGGGTAGGTTTAAGAAATGCAATGGTCACCCTGACAGTCCAAAATTCGGTGTTTGTTCGTACGCGTTAACCGTTGATTGTATCGGCGATTAAATCGCGTAATTAGGCCGTAATCAATTTTAAAAGTAAAGGTTCCGCGATGCCGCGCTAGTTTAGGGGTATTTTGTGAATCGTAGATCCTGATAAACGATATGGCGCACGCTATCGTCGTTCTGGTTCTGATTTCTCAATTACACTAGTTTCACGTTTCATCCAATTAATCAACACGACAAACGAGGGTTTTTTTAGATTAGATCTGTGAAGTATTCTACCGCCTAGTTGTAGAAATTTATAATAGTGTTTGACTGTCAACACTTAATATATATTTTTCTTATACACGTACACTTGTCCGGGGATCAACTGTTGAGGGTCAACCGTCGGAGGATCAACTGTTGGGGGATCAACTGTCGGGAGATTATTTGTCGGGTCACCGACTTAACTCCAAACTCGAGCACCCCAGGTCGTGATGTTTAAAACGTTGATGATTTTAACTTCAATAAGTTCATTTGCATTTCTTAATTTCAAATTGAAGATTTATTTATGTATGCTTAAGAAATGTTAAAGTAGCCAAAGCGCACTCCAGATTTTAAGATCAGGCCCTAAAACTAGATAAACGCCTAGAGAATTTATATAGAAAACCAAAATTCTGCACTTCAGCAATTTGCAAAAACAAAATAAATACCTCAGAACCCTATTTCAGAGCATTTACATTTGAATATATAATGCATTTTGTTATATATGCATTATTTTTCCTCTTTTAGTATGCTATTTTGGTTCTTTTTCGCATTATCGGTTTTCACCTCAATTCTGAACCTTTTTCAGTCCAAGATATTTATTTATCTTATTATAAATGCAATTATTGCTTGTTTTTAAGCCACATTTATTCACTATAAGTATGCTTCCTAATATTTTTTAAGGTTTTTAAAAATTTATGTGATAAGTATTCATAATTAAAGAAGAAGATAAATCTAAACGAAACGTGAAACAGACAAATAAAAAGGTAACATTCGCAACTGGGAATCGAACCCAGGATCTCTTTCTTACCGGGATAACACTCTACTGAGCAGAACATAACAACACTACAAACTAAGAAAACACTACACTGCCCTACTGAGAATTGATTATTTTCCCTATTTTTCGACTCGACCATTGGCACCTAATTATTTTACGTAATTTTTTCGATCTCATATTTAAATTTTTAGTTTTGTAAAGTGCTCTTCCGGTCATACTCAGCCAAATTGCGCTTTTGAAACTAGAAGACAACTGTTATCATTATTATTTTTAATATTGCTCTGAGACTATTATACTAAGGGGGTATTTCACCATCTTGCTCACAAGCACTACCAATAGGATAAAGCATTTTTTCGATTTCACCATCCTTCAAGGATGCTTATGTGGGTAGATAAAGTTTATTTTTATTAATTGGTACTTTGACCAGCCAGTAACGTTTACCAGGTACAAATTAGCAAAGTTTTCTACCATATTAGCAAAGTTTTCTACCACGGGTTCAATAAATATGACAGACAGCTGCTGTCAAATCGTATTTGCATTACCCGAATTTTTCACGATTTCTACTTACGAAAATGCCGTTCTAGTAATCCATGACCAGCCTAAAGACAAAAACTCTCAACCACTTGGTGTGTTATTTTAATATATATATATTGAAGAATAATACAGAATTGTAGTACTTACATCATATTTCAACAACAATAACAAGTATATTAGGTTTTATATCATTCTATAACCATATAAATTGCATTCCAACAAATAATAATTTCATTGTTGTCAGCCGGAGATTTTGTTGGTGTCTGCTTGCAGATTTATAAAAAGATAGTCGGAGGCTATTGGATATAGCCGTCCAATGTGTATTCGCTTCCTTCTGGACCCGGCTCTTTTAAAAGGTTTTTATAATTTGACCCAGTTCCCGAGGGTCAAGGGATTATGGACTGCAATCATGTTGCAATGTGACCAAGTAAGTACCTCTGAATATCATACTACTGTAACGGATATTTTTACAATCAATATTTGTACTATCAATGAATTCACAGGAACAGGGAAGGTATATAAAATGTACCTATATCCTCACTACACACCTGTAGTATTCATTTCCTTATTCCAACAGTATTCGATTTCCCCAACTGAAAAAACCAAGTACTGAAATGACTTTCTTCTTTCAGACGGAGAAAATGCCGAAGTAACCTTAACCAGTAACTGCTACAGAAAAGGTGTCTCCTCCAGGTGGACGTGCTGATTGAAGTGATTCTGTATGAGACCCTAGAAATTTTGTACAACTGTGTTTTAAAGAGTAGATTCCCTGTACTTTTATTGTGAAAAACACTTATTTAGCTTTATGGAAACTGTAATAAAACTTCAGAATATTTTGGTATATCTGTACAATATATTTATTTAATAACATGTGAGAGAAAAACATTTCTCTTTGTAAGAACATACCTAATACGGTAGATTATATTTAGTTTTTATAAATATATGGCAACATTATCAGGAGTCAGTGGGACGACGGCAGCCATAATATTTTATAATATTGTATGGATGAATATGAATGGTACAGACAAGTGATTGTATATTATTTATAATCATTCTCACGCAAGGTCATTTAGTAGATGTTGCCCCATGTGTAGGCACGGTGGGGCAAGGTGGGGCATTTGCCAACTCTGGCTGGGCGATGCATGACCTCTTAGATTGTAGACCAAGTTGCGTTTTCAAATTTACAGCACTTCAAATGACGGTTTTTCCGCCTTCCGTTCATGTTGATAGAGCCCAAAGCATGAATATGTTGTCGAAGCCTACTGTTTTTGGTATCTACTCTAGATTTTTATTTTTTGTCCCACCCTAAATCAATACCTAGCTACACCCATTTGTTCAACTACAAACATTACAAAAATTTCAATGAACTAGAACTAGCTAGAGAATAACTAGCTTCGTGTTGGGAACACCTTACTAAATGAATATTCTAGATTGTAAAGTAAACAATACATTCTGTTTTATATAATCATTATGTTAGCAGCTCTGGAGACTCTGGATGGCTGATGGCTATTCTTTTAGTCTTCCTCATCCACAACGCACAGCGGTGTACTCCTCAATTGCATTCGGTTTATCTGAAAGTAATAATAAGGGATAAAACATTCATGAAACACTAACCACCTGCCACATTCCACCTGTGGATCAATGAGCATGCTCACAAATCAACAGCCAGTTGATTTGTGAATGGAGGGAAATAATTATGCCGAGTCTTCAATTTATGATGGTCCAATGCTTTGTGACCCCCTTGCACAACGTGTGAAACGCTTGTAAACTGTGCGACCCAAAATTTAAGTTTCTTGTTTTTGTAAAAGCGCAATGAAACCATGCATTATTTTAATTCAATGGCAAGCCAGAATTTAACACTAAACAAATACAAAATATTGTTACTGAAGTCGCTCAGTTGTACATAATATTGTATATTTTTTACTATTTCTGTGTAAAAGTCCCTAAAAAGCGTTTTAATAAATACAATAGGAAATGTACAGGTTGATTTTTAAATATGCAATGTAAATGTTTTACCTAGAGCAGAGGCATCGATATTCCAGCCGCTGGTGGTGCCTCTGGTGAGGGAGATCGTACATTTTATCATCGTCTCTATGTTGTCCAAGGGAACAGCGTTGCTGGGTCCCTATCTGATGAGAGTGCACTTTTGTCTCTCCAGTCCCTCATATTTCACTTTAATGTATTGGTTCACCTGAAGGCTCTGCAGACAAATACACAATAGATGTTAAAGACACTGTACCTAAACGATTTAACAGCAGAAAATCACAAAAAATAGCAATGAGGAAAGAAGAAAGAGTAAAACATTTTGTGACGCATGAATTAAGACAAATCTACAAATTCAACTAAATTCTTTAGTAATATCACTCAATAATCAATAAAACATAACAAAAACCCGTTGAACTTACCTTATAGTTTGCATAAATAAACCAATCCCGTTCGTAAACAACAATAAACGAACACTGTGTTGACACCATGTTGACACTTTTGACGTTTGTGATTTCATAGAAACAATGGCGTCTAAGACAGGCGTGGCAGTAGACCAAAATAGCTACTTGGCACCATATTTTCTGTGGTGAAATGCGCACGGGTTTTTGAGCATGATTCTCCTACCAATAAAGTTATGTGACCGGTAGTTAAGAGCAACATTTAAAGAGATTGGTGAAATAGCCCCTAAATTTAATGCGCTGTTAAATGATCTGAACCCCTAACTAATGTTTGCTGAGTGTCAAGATAATCTGGTCCAGCAGTACGAGGGAACAAGAATATTCTGTAAATGAATTAAGCCACTAAAACCGTCCCTAATAATGCATTTAGCCTAGATGTGTGTTGGTAGGGGAAGCTGGAGCAGGCATTGTCTAATGGGAACTTTATTGGGTTATTAACGGGTTTTTACGTGTAAAGTCGTTAATCTTTCTTAAGCGAACGAACCATACTAATTAGATTTGGTAGAAATTCCTTGTAGGTGATAAAAACAAGAGCGAAGTTTTATTACATTTTTTGTAAACTTGGGAAAACGGAGCATTATGAAGCAATTACATTTTAGTAAGTGCTGTGCTTTTATGGCGCGTGGAATCTAGACAATATTATGGCCAATTAAATGTTTTACGAGATTTACAAAAAAAAAAAACTATAATTCAAATTTAAAAAAAAAAACTCTATAACCTACTTTCTATGGGCTTCTGAATTTATGTAATAAATTTTATTTGACTTCTACAGATAACAGTAAATTAATACTCCCGCCCATTAAAATTTACATTTAAATTTAAAGATAACGTCCCATTATTCTCTTGGCTTTATCAGTGGACTGTAATAATTGCCAAAATAAATCACCTTAGAGAACATTATATTTTCATGTTAGCTTAATTTTGAGCATTTGCGTAGACTGACCTTAAAATGATTAAGCCTCCGGTAGCCGTCTATCACTAAAGTCCTTTCGGGACCCAAGACAGAGCCCTGAGGAACCCCTAACCCATTCTTGACCCTTTTTGGTCAGCGGTAATGGATGGCGATGGATACCCACTACTTAGTAAGATTACTGGTATGAATATGCGGTTTGCCTTATGAACTATTTAAAGCCTACGGTAAGTAGTTACGAACTTGTGGGACTTTGATGGGCGCTTTAGGGAATATATTGGGGAAATATGTTTTTTGAATATCTTGTGAGAGATTCCCACGAAACATATCCAACCTGCCCTTGTTCCGGGGAAATACTCAAATTATCGTCGTAAAATATTTATTTGCGCCAAGTTTTTTTAATGCGCATATAAGTTATTCGTGCTTCTTGATTTCCCCAGCTGTAGGACGAAAAAATCATCTGTTTTTTTCCTCTTAAAACTCGAATATTATCAACATGTTGGATTTTATTCTTTAATATTTTTGCTATGAATCGCAGAGTTCTTTCGCTCTCATTTTTGTCGCCTGGTATTTATCACAAGAGATAATATTTTATTTCTATATTGTGGAGTAGATAACACTTTATCTTTTTATCACAAATTAAATTTGTGTTGCAAATCTTTCAAATAATAATATATACAGTGAAAGTAAACGCTTTGCGTACTTGTCATTACGGAAATTAAAATAAATATTTAAGTACATACGTCGTGAATATATTATTATTATTATTAAATCAATGATGGTCTTTTCAAGACCCGGATTCCGTCCTTCAACCCTTTCCTCAACCCATCTTTCATTTGATAAAAGGCTCGTCCTGAAGAAAATTATTATCTGACGAGTTCCCAGCATGCGTTGCAACGCCACTAATAAAGAAATTGTTTTTCCCTGCGTGTCCTTTCCCATTCGTCCCATTCCCCTTCCCCTTCCCCTCACGCGTTCCTCCTTCACCTTCCCCACCTTCCTACTCCCCTCTCCAGCTACCCCATCCCGTGAACCCCCGTCCCTCGTTCCCCTCTCTTTCCGCGTTCCATATATTTAGTCCCGGTACATTCAGATTTTCAAACAGCTTGCGTGCCACCCATTGCAGTTTTTTTTTACAAATTCTCATTTTTCTTTTATAACAAACATTTATTTTTGTATATTATAAGAACAATCAACCAAATTTTGTACCTAACATAGGTATCTATTTCAAATTCTTGATTAGATTCAAAGTATTCGATTTTGGTTAGTACTATAGGTGAGTATTGCGATTAAATTCGTTAATTAAAAGAGTTTATTCGAAAATTGAATTTTGATTGAACAATCAAATCGATGGTTTGCAAAATGTCGTTCTCAAATTGTGACATTTTTGACAGTTTCGCAAGAGTTTTTGTAATTATTAAAAAAAAAATCCTGATATATTTTCATGAAATTGTAATAATCCAGAAACCTTTACGATTGTGAAAAGAAGTATTTTGAAAGTTTCAAACATTTCCTATGCTTAATATAGCAATTCATAAACACCTCACATACTCGTACATACAGATATACATGCAAGCAAGCAAATATATAGATTTTTATATATAGATGTGTTTAATTCTCACGAACCTCTTAATGATCTTTCTTATTTTTTTATTTATTTATTTTGATTATTTCTCATCTTGTTTCCATTTATTTCGTAACTAGCTGCGTTGCTATGCCATTCAATGAAATAAATTGACTCTCCCTTCTTATTATTTCCCGTGCATCCCGTTCCCTTCCACCTTCCCCGCCTTCCCCCTCCCTCGTTTCTTCCCTCCCCACGAACCACACCTTCCCCATACCTTTCCTCCCTTTTGCAAAAATATACGAAATACACACATTTTCATTTCTACAAATTTCATAACGCCAGAGCTTACCATTATATACAACCTATGTTACTCGCTAATAATGTAGCTTTCTATTGGTGAAAGAATTTTTAAAATCGGTTCAGTACTTTCGGAGCCTATTCAATGCAAACAAACAAACAAATCTTTCCTCTATGATATTATAGTATAAAATAGTATGATTGAAATTTTTTTTTTTTGAAAACCTGCATTTTAACTTATTTCTTTCTTAATTTTAACGAATTAAAAATATATATTTATATTTTGGACGTGATACATATACAGCGTCAGATTCCAGCTCTTTCGTTGATACCCGCGTTCCTTGGTGATTTATCTAGTTTCTTTAATGAACGCAAATAATTATGCAGTAATTTTGCTCTTCCCTGATTACTATTCCGTCATTATGCTTCGGTGCTCTCCCCCGGGGAGGAGAGATGTCATTTATCGTCATTATCGGTACTATCGTCATTGGATGAATTGCCAGTGATGTACCAGGAGCCCAGAATCGTTAATAGAAGTAGATTTTCTCATCCCTAGAGATGGCACGACTACGCTTTAACTTCTACGTTAATACTGAATAATGATTCTAAACAGTTTATATCTGTTATAGCTTATAAAAAGATGTTCCTTTGACATTTTAAATTAAATACTTTCACATTATTATGGGAGAATTATAATATAAGCCTTTAAGGGGGGGGGGGGGGGGGGGGGGTAAGGTTTTAAAGCATGTTTTCATGATTTTTTTTGGAGATGTGAATAATGTTGGTTTATTTATTTTATATACACGTTGTAGTATGACATCTGAAGTATCTTTAAAAATGTTTTTTATTAAAAATATCAATAAATAAGTCCGTGAGAGCGAATCTCCTGAGGCACCCCGAAAATGCGGTGAACATCATAACTCGTTAACAAATCATTTCAAAGAAAAAAATCAAAATGTTTTGTAAAGGTGGTATGTTTTTCTAGGTAGTGACGAAACGTTTTTTTTTTTTTTTTGAATTTTTTTTTTGCAGCATGTTGAAGTCAAAAATGTGATTTTTGCTAAAATTTTCGTTAAAAAATCGATTTAAAGTTTTTTTATACTCGAAATATACTTGAATTGAGCAAGAGGACCACTCGCTTGAAACGCTGTATCTTCGTTAATTTTGCTCCGATTTACTTGAAATTTTGACACAATACTCTTGACATGTTGTACATTCAGAAAAAATAGTTAAAAATGGCTTTTAAAACCTTACCCCCCCCTTAAGATAACTTTCCAAGCGAAGAAGTCTCGAAAAGAGTTATTGCTCTCAAACTTACGAAAGCATAAATTGTTAAGATGTTTTTAATACAAAGTATTTTGTACTCTTTTTAATACTTTTCTCTAAACTATTTTTTACTTACGTAGTATTTTGTTGACTTGACTATATGTTTTACTTATGTAGTTTCGTATGAGGTTACACAACCAACCCTCCCACTTGTCACCTCGCACTTTTTTTGTTAATGTTATTAATTTTCGTGTAAAACAAAATGTTATCATTTAATTTGTTTTCAACCTCCCGCCACTTTCACAATAGTTCAATACAAAAATTAACCAAAAAACATGTGTATGAACTTTTAAAAACATCATTAATATCCAATAAGAGGCGTTTTGAAGTCAAAATGTCAGCTTTGTTATGTGTTGCCAGCAAAAGACTTCTTAAGTAAACATTTCGAATAACGTTTTTTTTTTTAATTGTACAGCAGATAAATAATCCAATTACCGTACAATTTTCTCATTTAGACAAGCTTAATACCTAAGAAGATGATCATTATACAAAAAAATCTTAAGGCTATCTAAAGAAGAGTTGTATACATCTAGTGTTTTTGATATTTCGTTCAACAGTACCATTCCTCTTGTTATGCTATGCTGTGCTAGAACATCTGTTCTGCCACGTTACATTGTACATCATCAGCGCAGATGCGTAGATTGTGGTAAAGTGTGTGTTCATTGTTCATATTTGTAAAAGTTATAATGTATTGCAAGCGTTAATCCTCTGAATGTGGGTTTTTGTGTTTAGTTTTGGTGTGGCCGTCTAACACGGGGTACAAACAAAGAACTAGTAAAGGTGAACGTCCATCTGTCCGCGCCGGCCGCAAAGCACGCACGGCACGCAACGGATTTTCTTTTTCTTTATATGAAGTACAGCACTGCGTCCACTATCGGTACGGTTCGCACCGATCGCCGGCATTTATGAGCAAAAAATGCGTTTCGTGCCGGTGACGTCACACGGATTCAGAACCGCCGGCATTTATGAGCAAAAAATGCGTTTCATGTCTGTGACGTTACACTGATTGGTTCGCGGCGTGACGGATACAGTGGATGCATGCCATCGGCAAATCCGTTCAATCCGTTGCGTTGCCGTGCATTGCGGCCGGCGCGTACAGACGGACGTTCACCTTAAGACGTCATTCCTATTAATCACGATAATAATTTTGGCCTTGAAAAATCTCAAAACATACCGGGTTTTAAACTTTTAAAGTTTTTTTTTTCAGATAAACTTGCTTTTTTTACCATTTGATTGCCGAGATATATTTTTTATTGCCGACGTTTGAAAATCGCCGAATTTCCCGTGAAACTTTTATTCAACTTTTCCTTACTTGTTTTTAATTGTCCGCTGGGATTCAACTTTGTAACTTTGAAATGTCACAAGCGACTAATAGCTTTTTGAGAGATTATGAGCGGAAAACTTCAGTGTCTAAGAGAAAAAAAGTTTTAAAGAAGTATGAACATTTCTTCCTTGAAAAATAAAATATATTCTACTGAGAAAAGAAAAAGGCAATAAGACTTATTAATTAGGACTTTTGTTTGTTTTTGAAATTGCTAAAAAAATGCTTTGTTGTAACATCACAAGAATTCCAGAGAACCTTTAGCTATTTTCGTGTCTTTGTTGAATTTTGGCTGACTTACAAGTATTATTAGATCGCAGATAGTTCGGAGTTTAATTGGGGTGGGATGCCTCAGAAAGCTTTCTTTTGTAACCTCACCCCAGAAGAGCAAATTCTCTTCGAACTTCGGCGGTAAGTCACCCGGTTCGACCACTGCTGTCGCGGGTTCGCTTTCGATTCGGAGAATTTGTCACAATTAACCGGGAACAGAGATGAGGGAACCGACACTGTGGGAGGTTCACTAAATCTCTTCCGAAAAGTTCAACATTCTCCTCTGGGTTCAGGGCCTTGTAACTCCACGGCCAAAAGCAGCTGTGCTCCAAACTCATTCCTTTATGGAACATTTCCATTAAGTTGTGGAAAGGGATTTATTTAAAAACCAATTCTTCAATCTAATGCAGCCTTTTTTGCAGCTGTTAATATTTTCTGGACAGAAATATGTGATATATATCATTGAAAAAGAAGACAATACTAATAAATTTAAAAGATAAAATTAATAAGAAGAACACATAGAAAAATAAAAAGATAACGATCGCAGCTGGTACTAGAACCCAGGATCTCTTATAATTTTCTATAATATAATTTATATCAATTTCTATATTTAATATAATTTTCTTTATTCTTAAGATTCTTAGAACTCTGCTGTATGTAACTATTTTTATGATTGCAAGCTCTTTAGAATTTAGAAGACTTAAAATTCGGTGACGCCAATGGAAAATGATCTAATTAAAGTAAATTTGCCTAAAAAAGTAATGAATTTATATTAAACCAAAATGTTTTCTACTATAATCACGAAAAAAAGGATCAAAACTGGCAGGACTTTAAAAATCTTACATATATATGTATAATCTTATAAATTTGTTTTGTTAATGTTAATTTGAAGCTCCACATTTAAGCACAAAAAAGCCTTTTGAGAAATACAATGTTCACGGTATTATTTCAAAATCTCAAAGTTCGTCGTAATGTCTAAAGATATGCCTAAACTGAAAAGACAGCCAATCATGAATGAATTTACGATTCCCCGAAGAAAATTCGTACGAGATTTTGATCATAAACTTGAGGAATTTTTGCATTGTGTAAAAAGGGTCAAAATTCGCCCCTTTTTGCACGCCTCGAAGGCTGCATTCCACGGCCATGACCAAGTGGGCGAGTCTCGCAATAAAAATATACGTGTTCGCGAATTATGTACAACCCGCGATGCGGCGGATTGAGGAAAATCGCTGGCATTTTTTTGGTTTCTCTGATGCCCGCATACACAGGACTTTGTTAAAGGATGAATACTGAATTCCAAACGATGACTGTGCTCGTATCACTATCTGCGGTATATCTTGTGTTTTATGTAGTCCGGATGCTTTCAAATTTCTCTGTGCAGTGTCACATATATTGTAAAACGCAGTTTTGAATGTCGATGTATTATTATGTTGTTCAAAAGTAATTTGTTTAATAATGTTTGTCGTAAAATAAAATAGTTTATAATAGTATCTTAGTAACGCAATAATTAGTTGTAATTTCTCACAGAAGCCTTAGGGCTTTATTTCACAGCGATTGTTATA
This sequence comes from Glyphotaelius pellucidus, assembly GCA_936435175.1. Classification (NCBI taxonomy): domain Eukaryota; kingdom Metazoa; phylum Arthropoda; class Insecta; order Trichoptera; family Limnephilidae; genus Glyphotaelius; species Glyphotaelius pellucidus. The sequence continues at coordinate 25,687,381 of OW386551.1, forward strand.
TTTGCCGGTTCTGGAATTATGGTCTATTTGAGTACACGATAGAGTGAATCAGGTTCTTCAAGGGACCCATTTTATAAGTGGAAAGAAATACACAGTTATTGAGAATAATAGCACCATATTAGCGCGGTCGATCGATAAGAATTTTATCGATAACTTTCGGTAACTTCTCATAGTTCCCTAGCATGACTGCGTTCTTCATACATTCGACATTAAATGTTGTTTGGACGTTAGCGATCTGCAGTTGTCCTAGAGAACGACGAGAAGTTACCGAAAGTTATCGATATCATTCTTATCGATCAACCTTGCTAGTAGTAGAGGTCCAGGTAAAATTTCGAGTAGTTACGAAACTGTTTTAAGTGATTATTTTACATTTGAACTAATATGGCCATCTTAGGAAACTTTAAAATTAGTTGAAAACGTATGACTTTGCGGTAAATATGGATAAATGCATTAAGTAAACTTGTTTTCTTTATCATAACGCGAAAGTCAGGAGGCCAGGTCGGTATAGATTTTTTTCTTCAGTATGGTAATCGTCTTATATTGACTTACATAAAGTTTATTTCAGAGCCGTATTTCGTTACTTATCATTCCTACGATTTATTGCTCCCCTAGGAAGGTATTTATTAGCAAAAGTGCCCCATATCAAAGCTGAATTCGATATTTATGCCAATTTTCTTGACTTGTGTTATTTACGACTTAAATTTCAATGCTCGATAAAATGCTATTAAAATGAAAATAAATATAGCTGTTTCCCGCAACTACGCGATCTCTATTCAGAAATGATGCAATCCTAACTAGTGATATCAATTTAGAAATGATGCGATCCTAACTATGCGATATCTATTCAGAAATGATGCGATCCTAACTATGCGATCTCTATTCAGAAATGATCCTAACTATGCGATCTCTATTTAGAAATGATGCGATCCTAACCGTTCGATATCTATCTATTCAGAAATAATGCGATTCTAACTATGCGATCTCTATTTAGAAATGATGCGATCCTAACCGTTCGATATCTATCTATTCAGAAATAATGCGATTCTAACTATGCGATCTCTATTCGGAAATGAATCGCTCTCGTTTGAATGGGAATGCCACAAACCGACTTACTTTTTGTAATTGCGATATTTATGTTGTATAATAACATAATAAATAAATTAAGTGTGTTGGGCAAAGGCAGCGAGCTCCATCTACTCTCCAATTATTATTAAAATACTAAAAATGATTTAGATAAAAATACTAAAATGAAACAGTTCCTTGTAAAACATAATATGTATGTCTAATAATTTTGTCTTCTAAGGTTTACATTTAAAAGTTAATAACATTTTTTTACGCTCGTATTCCAATTTTAATATAACATTTGTTAGCGTCAGCGTGCGTGCTGATGCTATCGGCAGGGTTGGAGAAAGCTCCCACATATTTAATACAAATTAGTTGCTGTATCTGCCCCAAATAAAAACTAGCTCAGGATTCGGTGCAAGCAGGATTTCTCGTAACCTCAAGGCTAGTGCTTGTGGTTCGGAACTTCACGCTTCTCCATTCTCCCAGGGCCTCTCTCGACAAGCAAAACACGGTAGGTTATCACATAAACAGTTTATTCAATTCTAGGAGACACAATAATACATAAAAGGAACGATCCTAGCTGAAAGTTAGTTTGAACGTCCGTCTCTGCTCTCTATCACGCGTGGTTAGGGCTAAAACATTTAGTTGCACACAAAGGGTAACATGGTTATTGACTCACGTTTGGTTTATGGGCCCACAGCGGCTTTACGCGCTTGTTCTCTCGGTCGCAGCAGCGTCCATGCGCGGACCGGAAGTGCACAACCGGCGAAACTGAACTTGTGTCGCACATGTTCGCGCGGAACGTGGGCCCGGGAAGCTCGCTTGCTGAAGACTGGCGAGCTGCCGCTCGAGAGTTGGTCTAGCGACAGCTCGGTTTGTCGCTCGCGGGAGGGGGTAGTGCGCGCGCCTCTATATTGGCGGTCTATTTGTAACGTAACACTTCCCCCCTCGCCGCAATAAAAGCGACGTGGCAATGGAGCTGTAGGACTAATAAATCCTCTTACCTTTTCAGCACTTGTGCCAAAAACATTTAAGAGAAACGAGGAGAGAGAGAGAGAGAGAGATTCCTAGCTGGAGAATAGTTATGAACAGAACACAAAAGAGATGATACATGGTGTAACAAGGAATTGTCAATAAATGTATATAAAGGCAGTGGCATACATAAATACAGTTGCAAAGAACAAGGATCTGTTGAAGAAAGGTACAAGGGTTATGCAGTGATAGAAAAAAAAAACTCTAAAATTGTATCATTGGTCTGTGAGCTAATGTTTGCGAACGTGGTTTGCGTAGGATGTCTGGGGTGGTTGAACGTTTCACTGAAGTTACAAGGTTACTTTGTCACAGTAACCTGGCCCATTTGAGATTACACTCAAGGGACACTAGGGCCTTTAAGAAATTACGAGGAAGAGAACACATGATGAGGCTTCTAGGTGGTGTGGAGAGTTCTACCTGTCACAGAGGTCGAAAGGGTAACTGCTTCCGGATCCTGTGGGTGAGCCAGTACGAAACCATTGAAGTATTGGAGAGTGGAATCGTAATTGGTGGTTGGTACACTGGTTTTTGTATGTAGTGGGATTGTTTGTGAACAATCGTTGGTATTGTTATTTGCGCAAGGGCACAGGAGCATCAGCACAATGGCAGTAGGGCATTTGCATTATGCAGCAGGAACATTTGCATAATGGCAGCAGAAACATTTGCACAAGGGCAACAGGAACATTTGTATTATGCAGCAGGAATATTTGCATAATGGCAGCAGAGCATTTGCATTATGCAGCAGGAACATTTGCATAATGGCAGCAGGAACATTTGCACAAGGGCAACAGGAACATTTGTATTATGCAGCAGGAACATTTGCATAATGGCAGCAGAGCATTTGCATTATGCAGCAGGAACATTTGCATAATGGCAGCAGGAACATTTGCACAAGGGCAACAGGAACATTTGCACAAGGGCAACAGGAACATTTGTATTATGCAGCAGGAATATTTGCATAATGGCAGCAGAGCATTTGCATTATGCAGCAGGAACATTTGCATAATGGCAGCAGGAACATTTGCACAAGGGCAACAGGAACAGGAACCAACCTAGAGCTGGCGTGCTCGGGTTTGTTTTGAGTGTCGGTTCTTTGTGGTGATACAATTCGCAACTACACGCACGACTCACACTAGGTTATGTTAGATGCGGTCGGGTGCTTTTGGTACGCAGGGATTGAAGGCAAGGGACCTCCGTGACGGTAGCGAGGGCAGCATGAAGAGGCGCAGATGTAGATAGGGTGCAGAGCTGCTGGTTTTTTTTTTTTTAATCCGGCAAAAATTATTATTAGAACAAAATTCTTGAAGTTTACCTGCCTAGTAGACCAATGATGAAAAAAGTTTGGAGAGAAACAAGTGTGCATGTTGAGAAAAAGTTGGATTTGTTTGGCGTGTAGAGAGAGAGACGGAGAGAGAGCTAACTAAATGTGGCTAATGCCTAATACATGTTACAAAGGTACGTATTCAAGGACAGGTTCTGTGTAACCCCTTTTGGTTTTTTTTTCTTTACCAAATACATTTCCAAGAATACGTGGTTGAGGGATTGTACGTATAACAAAATTCCCCATTCGAAAGAAGTTGGTCTTCCATGACCTATGCTCACGTCTATACGGTAGCATTTTTTCTACTTTCGAAAAACAAAACATTGCGTACAAGATTAGTTATAACAAAGTGGGAAGGAGTAGGAAGTTGAAAGGATCCGCGTATGAAGATTGTCCCATTTGACAAACGAAACGCCAAGTGCGTAACGCATATATCCCCATTCACGGATAATTTCGAGGAAGGGGGAGGGTGATAATTGGGAACATTTGAACGAAGAAAACTGCTGGGGACTCGGCTATTTCCGAAATTCGACCTCTGGGTGGAGGTGAAACAAGGTCTACAGCAGTCATCCTGGCACATTACAATAATATTTGGTAGTGTTGGACAAAAGAATACACTGACATAAAAGTCTAATCCTCTACGTGTATTGGGCAGAAGATTAGGGGTCGTTTTATTCTCCTACTTGTTTGCGAGAAATGACAGACCCTTGCTCAAATCTCACAAACCTGGGGATTTTCTTTGTTCGTCTCCCAGACAACGAGTTAGGTGTTTTTGTGTCCATCAACTTAACTCCCACGACACGATGCCCCATAATCATGAGTGAAGCGTATGATTAGTCCTTTTGAGATAGTAGATAGTTCCTGGGTTCTTGTGACAGGAAGTCCACGGGCATATTAATGATTACAAAAAAGGGGTGTGGACTACATTGAGTAGTTCACACATAAAGGTTTGATATTATTTCGTTCGCACGATTCATGGTGAGTATTATAACGTCTTCACGTATAGCGTACAAGATTGCAAAATCAAAAGATTTGCAAGTAAGTTTTATAACGTCTTCACGGATAACAATGAACGAATTACAACTGGGTTGCCCAGTATTGAAGGGAGGTGCAAAAGACTAGGTATTTATGACATTTCTGACAAAAACCCACAGAGTAATTATAACGGGCTCCCCGTATCGCATTTAGTAGATATTCTGAGATTCCCATCTATGACGGCAGATTTTATAAGGTTCCCACCTATGATGGCAACAAAGGTTAACGTTCATATAAAGGTACCTATTCAATACAGACGGCGAGACATACTGATGTACTTAGTACAACAATACCGTAGCATAATAAATCCATATTAGCGTACGTTAAAGACTTGCACAAAGGCAAAAACATATTTGAAGATCTGGCCAAGATTTTATACTTCAACAATTAAGGGACAAAAAAATTCTGGCGTGCTGATGGAATGTGAATTTCATCTAAGCTTACCGCAAAAGAGATCCTTTGTGGTACAACCCTTTTGGTTACGCACAGAGTATCGTATCGTGATGGTACAACTTTTGTTGTACTTACACGTACGATGGTAGCAACAATACAAGACATGCGCTTATCGTTGTTTGACAAGGAAAATTATTTACATTGGTCCGATTTGAGTGTTTAAGACCTTCTAGGTTTTACTTACTTAAACAGACTGCGATGGACACACCTTGGTGTTATGAAAATTATAATAATGGGATGGGTTGTTCACAGGGTGGTTCACTTGGAGACCTGGCTTCTTGTTGTGACCTCGTACTTTGCACGTGATAAGTCACAACAAGGCAACCCCAAAATTTCAGTTTGAGCAGTTGAGACCCAGGGTGACTCAATGTTGCTGAAATGTTGTAAAAAATTTTATCGTTAATGAAGAGGCACGTTGAAAGTTGTCCCTTTTATAACGATACTTTCCAGACTCCACATTCAGTTCTGGGGAGAGCTAGAGCAATTAGGGTTATTTATTGAGCGCCATTCTATTTTCTTAAAAAACAGAAAAAAAAACTTAGAACGGGTAGCAAACATCTGATACCGCCGTGGGTTTACACAGGTTTGCTTACCTAATTTAACTACATATGACATAAGGGTTAGATGCACTTTGGCGAGGACCCGATATTTAATGTACAAAAAAGATTTTTCTAACATTTAGAAAGGGGTGACGAGGTATGACATGATGATGTGAAAATATGATGCTGCGAGTTGTGACGATGCACAAAACCTTGGGCACGTAGTCTCTGACTACTTGCAGTAAGCCACAGGGAATTCCTTTCTCCGAAGTGATCAATTTCAGGTAGAGGTGTGCATGCTTGGAAAAAAAAGCGATGTTTCCAAGGTTTGACACCTGGGGCAGCAATTAGAGGCGAATGACTGATGATGACGAGATATTTATACAAACAAAAATAAAATAAAATGAAACGAAACCACAAGGGAGAATTATAATTTCTTCCATGACTTTGGCTACAGTTGACACCACTGTGCCAGAGCTAGAGAGGTTTCGTTTGAGTGTCCTAATGAGTGACAATCGTTTACGAGAGGCCGCTCATTAGTGACGAAACAAAAGGGTTGACTTCCATAGTGATCCATGTCACGGTGTAGACGAATGGTTGCTAGGAGTCAAGGAATAACCGTTGGGGTTATACGGGCGTGGCAATGGAGTTTGTTTCCATGTTCCCACTTTTTACAATGTCCTTTATGTGGTAGTTACCTATGTGTTTACCAGAGATGTCGGACAATCGGTAAACCAGGTCTGAGATTTTCTTTAGGACTTTCGTCTTTACAAAACGGGGTGCCAATTTGGCAGAGAAGTACAGCGCACCTTGTGACAGAGTGTTGTTTCTCCTCCAGACGATGTCTTCTTCCTTGAATGTGACGTGCCTCCTGCGAAGGTTATACCTGTCGGCGCTCTTTTGGTGGGCCAATAGTAGAGCGTCTGTTACTTCACTATAGATAGCGGAGAGTTCCTCCAAGCGGTGGGCGTAATTTGCTGCGGGGTCTGCTGTGGAGGAAGGGACGGGTGGAAGGCAATTGTCAGGGTGTAGTGAACCGTGAACTACTTGTTCCATGCCGTGTTTGAGAAAAAATGGTGTATAGCCTGTAGCGAGGTTCACCGTGTTGTTCATGGCTGCTTGTATTTTGTCTAATTTTTTGCACCATGTGCGTTGGTCTTTGCCAACCAAAATTGCCAGGGCCGTGTTTATGGTTTGGTTGTATCGTTCAACGGTGTTGTTCTGTGGGGTGTAAAGGGTGTTATAGAATACATCCTTTATACCATATTTAGACAAAAACTCTTTAAATTCCAGAGCTATAAATTGTTTACCATTGTCGCATATTATAGTACGAGGGGTACCGTAGGGTATGAAAATATGTTTTTCCAATAGATTGGTTATTGCTGCTGCAGTTGCCCTTTTCAGAGGAAACAACCAGCAGTATTTGGAAAAGATGTCCACTACGCTGAGTATATGCATGTAACCGGCGTAGCTTCTAGGGAAGGGTCCAATGAGGTCCATAGAAAAGGATTGAAGTGGTCTATCGGCACGCTTGGGGTTGCCCATTAGACCAGACGGTGGTGCCGTACTGTGCTTGTATGCCTTACAGATGTCGCACTTGGAGATGTATAAACGTACTTGTTTGAATAGACCCGGCCAATAATATCTTAAAGATATTTTTTTGAATGTTTTGAAAGTTCCAGGGTGTATGGAGTCTACGGCACTGTGGTTATCAATAATAACTTGTTCTCTATTTTCGAGAGGGACTACCTTTTTCCAGGCATAGTCCTCTAAGATTGACAGTGGAGGCTTGCAGTTGCGATATAGTTGTCCGTTCTTAATCATAAAATTCGGGAACTTTTGTGGGTTGTCACTGCATCCTCTAAAGATTTTTTGATACCATACGTCTTTTGTGGGGAGACTAGAATTGGGTAATTCGGCATTTAATGTTGCTATCTCGATCCTAGAAAGGGCATCCGGGACGATATTATCCGCGCCTTTACGGTGGATGACATCGAAAGTATATTGAGATAGGCGGGACGACCAGCGAGCCAATCTCCCGGAGGGGTTGTCTAGCGAGATCAGCCATTTTAGGCTGCTATGGTCTGTGACGACGGTAAACTTACTGCCCTCAATGTATCCGCGGAAATGTTGAATGGATTCCATGACTGCTAACAATTCTCTCTCGGTAATCCCGTAGTTTTTTTCGTGTTTATTTAGGGTACGAGAGAAGTATGCCACGGGGTGTTCGCCGTCCGTAAAATTTTGAGTGAGGACTCCTCCGATTCCGACGTTTGATGCGTCCGAATGGATCGTAAAGGGAAGATTGAAGTCGGGGCAATTCAGTACTGGGGCTGATTGAAGAGCCTCTTTCAGGGAGTTGAATGCTGACTCAGTCTCTGCAGACCAGGAAAAGTTACTGGTACCTTTACGGATTCCCGTGATTTTGTTGAGCGGCGCCGCGAGAGTTGAGAAGTTTTTTATGAATCTTCTGTAGTAACCGGTGAGTCCGAGGAAGGCTTTTACCTCTTTTGCATTTGTAGGTCGGGGAAAATTTGTCATAGCCGCTACTTTTGTGGGGTCTGTTCTTAGGCCTTCTTCGTCTACTATGAAACCCAAGTATCGTAGGCGGTGCCTGCAGAATTCCGATTTCTTCAGGTTGATAGTCAAACCGGCCTGTTTGAGTTGTTGAAAAACCTTTTCTAGAATAAGTATATGTTTTTCAAAGGTATCGCTAATGATGATCAGGTCATCCAGGTAGCAAAATAAATTGTTATCAAACTCTGGGCCAAACAATTTATCCATGAGTCTTTGTAGTTCTGCTGGGCTGTTTTTTAAACCGAAGGGTAGTCTTTTGAAATGGAACATACCCCTGCCAGGCACCACGAAGGCAGTCTTTTCGCAGGAGCTGGGATCCAAAGGTATCTGCCAGAATGCTTTGCTTAAGTCTATGGATGAGATGTATTTAGCGTTTCGAAGTCTGTCCAGGATGGAGTTGACCAAGGGGAGCGGGTAGGCGTCTGATATTGTACATGCGTTGAGGCGTCTGCTGTCGAGGCAGAAACGGGCTGAGCCGTCTTTCTTTGAAACTAATAAGGTGGGGTTGGTCCATGCACTGCGGCTGGGTACCACCACTCCCAGTCTTAACATATCGTCCAATTCTTTTTCCAGCGTTTTCAATTTTTGTGGAGCTAGGTTGTAATACCTTTGTTTGATTGGGGGGCCTGTTGTTTTTATATGGTGTTGTACTAGGTTGGTTAAGCCTAAACCGCACCTTTCGAAGGAGATGGATTCATACTTGTTGATCATTTGATTTAATTGTATTGTTTGTAAGGGGTTCAAGTTTTCGTAGGGTATTACCGTACGGATTTCGTTTACTTGGGGAGTGACGGAGGGGTTGTTAAACAGTTGCGGGGCAATTTTGAAAGCCATCCAAAAATCCACTCCCAAGATGAATTTCTGTGTGATTGTAGGTACAACTAGAAACTTGATCCAAACTGTTTTTTGGTCACAATTGATCGGTAGGGTTAGAGAACCGATGACGAGTTGTGAAGTGTTGTCTGCCGTGGTAACATGTGAAGAATGTTTTCCCATTTTAAAACCACAGTTTGTGAATAAGGTGTGGGCGTTGTCGCCCAGGCAGCTGACAGAGGCGCCGCTGTCTAGGAGACCTGAAAAAACCACGTTGTTTATGGAAAAATGCGCGAAGGGTCTACCGTCTATTGCCTGTTTGCAGCAAACTGTAGAGAGGGGTAAGGCCTGTTTAAAAAATTTGACGTGTTCCAACCACTCCGACCATTCCTTTGGCCTATGGGAGGGATGGCCCGGGGGGTTGGGGTCTAGTTTTTTGTCTTCCTGGCTGTCCAATTGGGAGGGGGTCTGGAGAAATCCATAGGGGGTTTGATGAATCTGAGATCCGGGATGGACGTTTCGGTATTGTCTTGGCGTGGTCTTTTGCCAAACTTCCTCCCTTCATCTCTTCTTGGAGAACGATCGACGGATCGCCTTTTGTTAGAATGGGTGTCTTTGGAGGATAAAAGTTTTGCTTGTTTAAAGCAGGCGGCTTGGGAGTGACCAATCTTGTGGCAAAAGGAGCAGGATTTCTTCTCGTTGTGCTCCGGTTTTATGCCGGACGAAGTGCTTGGGCGAAAGTTTTCTTTGGGGAATCTTTCGTCTCTCTTCCGATCCTGGTATGCCTCTAGTAGCTGGCAGACATCTTTCAGTTGCTCCAGCGTGGCAATTTTCTGAGAAGTAATGATGTTTTCGTATCTGGGGAGAAGACCGTCGATTAAAACCGGGAGAAGTTCCGCTTCAGGGACAGGTTGGGTGAGCTTTATATTGATGGCCTCTGCCCTCTGTGTGAATCTAGCAACAGGCTCTCCGGAGTGCTGCTTGATAGCGAGTAGGGATAGCCTGACTCTATGTTGGGCCTTTTTTTCTCCGAAACTGGATAAAAGTGCCACCTTGAGTTCCCTCCATGAGTTTGTTTTTCTCTTATGTATCCTGTGCCAGGTAAGCATTTCAGGAGCGATGAGGTCTATGAAGTTCCTGTGTAGAATACTTTCGGGTATTCCTCTGACTTGGGCTGTTTCTTCTATTCTGTTGATGAAATCCTCCACATCCGTGAGTCCGTTGTATTTCGTCTTCCAGGTTGTCAAATCATATATTTTCGTCTGTTCCTGGGCTTGTACCACCAAGGGTTTTGCTTCGGAGACTGTGAGGGAGGTAGAGATGATTTCTGAGGTGTCTTCCTGTTGAAACTGCAACTTCCTGATGTACTTTTTGTTGTAGAAAGAAGCATATTGAATAAGGCATTTTTTGGATTTATTCCTGGGAGAAATCTTTCTACTTCTCAGGGCCTGTAGTAGTTCTTCCTTTTTTGACGTAGAAATGTGGGGGATTATACCCAGCGTGACTTGAGGGACTTCCATAGTGTATAGGGTCGTGTCAGGGTGACCTTACGTTGGGAGAAAAACGAGAACTCGACTCTTTATCCGTAATTGGAAAGAAATTTTTGCCAGGGATTGACCACTGGGGACGTATATATATTTTTTTTTTTTACAAAATGCTTCTGCGAAAAAACGCGTATTTGTAAGTGTTTGGGTTATTTGAAAATTTGGGCAGAGGTTTGCCTCTGGCCACGTGCTTTTTAGGAAAAATCCAAGCGTTTTGGAAAAAAAAATTTCGAAAATTAAAAAATCGAAAAAAGGAAAAAAATCGGAAAAATTTTCAGAGTCCGAAACTGGAGAAAATTTGGGCAGCGATTTTCCTCTGTCCATGCGTTTTTAAGAAAAACTCCAAGCGTTTTGGAAAAAAAAAAATTCGAAAATTTAAAAAAATCGAAAAAAGGAAAAAATCGGAAAAATTTTCAGAGTCCGAAAACTGGAGAAAATTTGGGCAGCGATTTTCCTCTGTCCATGCGTTTTTAAGAAAAACTCCAAGCGTTTTGGAAAAAAAAATTTCGAAAATTAAAAAATCGAAAAAAGGAAAAAATCGGAAAAATTTTCAGAGTCCGAAACTGGAGAAAATTTGGGCAGCGATTTTCCTCTGGCCATGCGTTTTTAAGAAAAAACTCCAAGCGTTTTGGAAAAAAAATATTTCGAAAATTAAAAAAATCGAAAAAAGGAAAAATCGAAAAAAAATTTTCAGAGTCCGAAACTGGAGAAAATTTGGGCAGCGATTTTCCTCTGGCCATGCGTTTTTAAGAAAAAACTCCAAGCGTTTTGGAAAAAAAATATTTCGAAAATTAAAAAAATCGAAAAAAGGAAAAATCGAAAAAAAATTTTCAGAGTCCGAAACTGGAGAAAATTTGGGCAGCGATTTTCCTCTGGCCATGCGTTTTTAAGAAAAACTCCAAGCGTTTTGGAAAAAAAAAATATTTCGAAAATTAAAAAAATCGAAAAAAGGAAAAAATCGGAAAAAATTTTCAGAGTCCGAAACTGGAGAAAATTTGGGCAGCGATTTTCCTCTGGCCATGCGTTTTTAAGAAAAACTCCAAGCGTTTTGGAAAAAAAAATATTTCGAAAATTAAAAAAAATCGAAAAAAGGAAAAAATCGGAAAAAATTTTCAGAGTCCGAAACTGGAGAAAATTTGGGCAGCGATTTTCCTCTGGCCATGCGTTTTTAAGAAAAACTCCAAGCGTTTTGGAAAAAAAAAATTTCGAAAATTAAAAAAAAATCGAAAAAGGAAAAAATCGAAAAAATTTTCAGAGTCCGAAACTGGAGAAAATTTGGGCAGCGATTTTCCTCTGTCCATGCGTTTTTAAGAAAAACTCCAAGCGTTTTGGAAAAAAAATATTTCGAAAATTAAAAAAATCGAAAAAAGGAAAAATCGAAAAAATTTTCACAAGTTTTCGTGGAAGTAATTTGTTTGAGAATTCAACAATATCTTGGGGGCATGGTTTCATTACGCGGCTTCCTATAGCCTGATTTTAAACAGCACCAATTTTTGGTATTTACACGCGAATTCCCTTCGTCTTTTCGACAAGATATTACCTTCTTTGTCAATTGACAAGGTATTATAGTGTCAGATGTCAAGGAATCCACGTCAACGCGAATTTAGTATTTTTTGCATTATTCGAATGTGATTCGGCATGATCCGGTTTCATCAGACGACAGAGTCAAAAATACTTAATTGTCAAATGACAGAAAGAATTTAAATCCACTTGTTCCCTAGGTGTCAGCAAGTGTCCGTTTAAGAGACGTACCAGCGTGCTGCAATATAGTATATTATTAAAAATATTTAGCACTTTCGAGACCAAGCGGATGATTTGTTTATCATGTACATGATTTTAATTGTTGAATAAATTCTTCTTTAATTTGTGTTTATTTCCACTATTCACTTGTATTGAAAATAGCAATTTTAATCGGCCGACACTTTGTAATCACTGTATTATTCGCAGCGACAACTTCCTAGGTTGGGCACCTTGCGTTGGAATACCGGTAATATTTTGTCGAGTGACGAGTCACAAATGATAAAATCGCGCCCGTAATAATTTAAATTGTGATTCGAAATTACGTTCGCGCCGAGATTCCTGTTGGAAGTGCTAGACAATTGGGAATAAACAATACATCATAATAACATTTCAGAGTTTACAATTGTTGCTTGGGAACGAGGCCGTGGTGGAACAGAAAAAAAATTTAAATGGCCCCACGTTTAGCGCCAGTGTTAGCGTCAGCGTGCGTGCTGATGCTATCGGCAGGGTTGGAGAAAGCTCCCACATATTTAATACAAATTAGTTGCTGTATCTGCCCCAAATAAAAACTAGCTCAGGATTCGGTGCAAGCAGGATTTCTCGTAACCTCAAGGCTAGTGCTTGTGGTTCGGAACTTCACGCTTCTCCATTCTCCCAGGGCCTCTCTCGACAAGCAAAACACGGTAGGTTATCACATAAACAGTTTATTCAATTCTAGGAGACACAATAATACATAAAAGGAACGATCCTAGCTGAAAGTTAGTTTGAACGTCCGTCTCTGCTCTCTATCACGCGTGGTTAGGGCTAAAACATTTAGTTGCACACAAAGGGTAACATGGTTATTGACTCACGTTTGGTTTATGGGCCCACAGCGGCTTTACGCGCTTGTTCTCTCGGTCGCAGCAGCGTCCATGCGCGGACCGGAAGTGCACAACCGGCGAAACTGAACTTGTGTCGCACATGTTCGCGCGGAACGTGGGCCCGGGAAGCTCGCTTGCTGAAGACTGGCGAGCTGCCGCTCGAGAGTTGGTCTAGCGACAGCTCGGTTTGTCGCTCGCGGGAGGGGGTAGTGCGCGCGCCTCTATATTGGCGGTCTATTTGTAACGTAACACATTTCAATTCTTATCGATAACAATTTGCCATCGTTTTCCTGCTGGGCGCAAAGTTCAGCCTTTCCGTTTCAATTTCTCTATTGCATCGACTGATGTAAAGTTACGAAGTGAAAACAATACCGTCGCCGAGCAGTTTATTGCATTTCATTGTGTTAGAATTGGTGCAGCCGTTTCTGCAGTAATGTGCAATCATGTCGCGGAAACAGACCGGCAGTTGTGGGCGTTAATTGTAAAAGTAAATGTCTTTTCTTGTAAGATACAATAATTTCTAAGGCCTTGTCGTTTTAATAATATTTGGACTATTTTAAAATTTTATGTTGGGTGATCTAATTTCTAATCCTACAGGCAGGCACCATATTACATACCCTTTATTTTCTAGATGAACTACCTTCTTGTAGACTTCATGACTCACGAGTTAAACTACCCACTGTTTTTAGAGATTCTGAGCTCTGTTGCACATCTTTATTCGTCTTGGGTTAACGTTTATTCTTCCTTTCAGTTTAAAGTTGTGCAAACGACTCTCCAAAACACAACGAAAATAAGATTATTTTACTTGTATCAGAAATTTTAAAGTTCAAATTTTTAGGAGAGAATTATTAACAAAACTTCAAATTTCATTCCTCAATTGAACTTTTTTTAAATTACTTACTTTCTTGATGTACTACTTACTGTTCGCCGAAAATGAAGTACAATGAAAACAAATTGAACCTACTCGAGTAAACCCAACGATACAAAATTTAGAAAATGTTAACACATAAAAAAATTATGGTTTTATCGTGAATAACTTATGAATTCTCAATTAGTTATTCACGATAAAACTACGAAAACAGTTGTAAAGCAATAAATTTGAAAAAACCATCATTTCTTAGGGCCCAACTAAAGTGTTGCAACAAATATACTGTACCCTACCGTGTAAACAAACCTATAAATAACATTGTACATAAGTAGATAACTGAGATGGCTAATGCATGTAATGTAAAATGTATACTTTTATATCTATGTGACTGTATGTATGCCTGTATGACTGTGTGGCTGCATGACTGTAGGGTTCTACCTCGACCCAGCATCACCGCCTTACGTCACCAGATCAGCCTCGACCGAGAAAACCGGTTTGGTGACTATGCAAAATGGACCAGTCCGACCCCAGTACACACTACACAATCTCTCTCACTTCCTCTGGCCGCTACCGTATTCCTCGCCGGACTTAATAACAACCAACGCCATCTTCAACAGGCGTCATATTATAATATAAACTCGTCGTTTATTCAATGTAGTTGGATTTAAAAAGGCTTTAAATGACGACCGGAGCTTCGAAGAGATTAGAAAATACTTTAAAAAGGCTTAACGATTGAGACTTTATGCTTCTTTGGACTCTTGAGTTTAGGGATATGCTCTTTCATTCCTTATTTTATTGGAATACCTTCTTAAAATCTAACCAGTCTTCTTCCAAAGGTAAATTATTCTTTATGTCGAAAAAACCACGCTACACAGATCTTGTGTAGGTAATATGGCATTTATTCAAGATGAACATAATTGATGGTGGATAAGTTTTTAGATTTTCACGGCCAAAAGTATTTTGGTTATTTGTTTTTGGGGTGTTATGCCTACTTTGGAACCAGTTCCTACGCCATTGCCTGTCTCGACTACTTTCTACCGGTGACTATGGATCACTAGATGACAGTGGTTTCGAGGAACAGGTTTATTGGAACCAGTTCCACGCCGGATTACGCAGACAAGTGAAATCTACAACTATTCTAAAGTATACTATAATACCAGCTCGTTGTGGAGTGGAGCTGGCAACACGGTATTGCTTCCAAGTACATAAGCACACATTTCACCACTTTGAAAATAACTAAAAACTAACAATTACACTAATAATTACACTAAAAACTAACAATTACACATCTGCCTTGATGATGGACACTGTAACGCTGGCCGAAACGTTAGCTAAAGAAGGAGGTAGCTCAACACGGCATAAAAAATAACAAAAACAAATAACGAAAATAATTGATGGTTGTCATAGGAAAAAGGTTGTTTTAAGACAAGTGGGATGGACAAACGTTCGTTTGTGATTTCGTCTATCCGGGGAAATAAATTAAATTCTCTAAGAGCACAAGTGATTGATTATCTTTGTATGCATGTTATAAAAAACTGTATGTATTGTTTGTCTTAAAAGATTAGAAATCTAGAGTGATTCATCTGTAATAGTGACAATTGTTTTGCCTGTTGGGAAGCTTTAATAAAAAGGCGTAACTGAGATCGCGTAAGACGAATCAACAGTAGTGAAATCACGTGCTTTTGGGTTAATATAAATTAATCAATTGCACATTTAAAATTAATTTTCACGCACTGGTCTTAAAATTAATTTTTAGTTTCAATCGTGCTTTTATTATCTCACGTCTAATGGCCGGTTTATTAATTAAAATGGCTTCTGATGTAACGACGCCCTGTTAAAATTTATGGTTCTTTTTGGCTAACGATATTAGTTTTTAGCTTTACTTTTACTTAACAACTATTTATCAATTATTCAATCAGCATCATATCCTATGAACTATTAAAATGTAACACTTAAATATTTATTTATTTTTTACTTGTGAAACAAATTGTAAATTAACATATTTTATTACACTAAACCATATTATAGATCATATTTCGAATACATTGCAATCGTACTCAAATTTTAATTTTATTAAAGCGTTATTTCAGAGTGACGATCCGATGTATATATTTTTTAATGTGAATACCGTACAAGAGTCCCAACTGCTCCCGTCTGGAGCCAGTGAGACTATGGCATCCACATTTGGGATATGTTGTGAGGCTGAAGGTAGTGGGGAAAGGAAGGAGACGAGGGAGAAGAAGGTGGGAAAGTATCTGGCTATTCAGATCTTATCACCAAATACGGCTAAAGCCATTTCAAGCAAAGTTTCAATCCTGAATGATGGTCTTACACCGGAGAGATATTAAGAGTATCTTCCACTCTGGAAATCGTCACAAATATACTATATAGTTGTGAAATAACACAAATTAATGAAACAAAATTATTTGCGCATGATGGGATTTGAACCCACGCCTTTTGCATTGCTAGTAGAGAGCCTTATCCCTCAACCATAGAAGCCGTCAAAACGCTAAAGTTATTTTTAAAGAATAGTAATTTTTTTTAAGGTTTCAAAATTTTCTCGTGTCGATCTCCAAATGACTCCTTTCTGCTTTTACCGTTTTATTCTCAAAATGACTCAGGTGCTCATGAGTAAGGCCACTATTAAATGAGAAACTACACACTATACTTATGCGAACAATGAATACGATACACTCCAAAGTACGTGAACAATGTTTATGTTACTAACTTCTCTTTTACAGCTATATTTTCACATCACCAGCGCAATCATTGCGAAACAATGCATGACATCATCATTATTTCTATTCAATCTAACCACGACATTTTTTCATTCACAATTTTTAATATTGTATATTTTATTATTCTACCGTTAACCACTGATGACCTCAAAATAATATTTGCTTCTTGACATCATCCAGCATTTTTATCTTCTTTTATCATAATTCCACTTCAAAACATAAGATATTGATTTCCTTTTGACCGCAATTTTTAAAACTATATCCATGTTTTGACGTGCGTTTTACATCTACTGTACAAGTCATCCAGTATCGCATTTAAACAAACATCAACACATGGAAAAAAGTAATATTCAGGCATATTTATTGAATTATGTAGATTTTATTTTGACGGCCTGTGCGCAAATAAATTTTATTTGACCGATTTGTGTTATTTCACAACTAATTAATTAAAAATATTTAGTATATTTGCAGCACGTTCCAGAGTGGAAGATACTCTCAGTATCGCCCTGGTGAAAGACCACCATTCATAATAAAATTTTGGTTGAAATGGCTTTAGCCGTCTTTAGTGACCAGATCAAATAGCTAGGTACTTCCTCACCTTTCTCTTCTCCATCTCCTTCCCCTTCCCACTATATTTAGCCTCACAACATACTCCAATGGAGTCTCACTGGCTCCAAATGGGAACAGCTATTGTGAGGTGTTCATGAAAAAAAATGTTGTTTGTACATTTAAGTTTACAATTGACTGTTACAACATTATACACTATTACATTCTCTGTGGTTCAATGTATATACAGGGTGTTAAGAGACATACTTGACTTAGTGATTCCCGATATTATTTGTAGTAAAAAATGTAATTGAGATTTTGGTCTGTGGTGATATTTTTGATGATTTTTTTGTTCAACCTAAATCGTTAAAATCACTAGGTGTCGGATGTGAGGATATGGGTGGCTACTCGGCTGAGTGACCAGTGACGACACGTGGAAGATTTAAAAAAAATATATTTTGAAGATTTAAAAAAACAAAGATATTAAAAAAGTCACCGGAAACCTAGATTTAAGTTAAATTTTTTATTCCACATAATGTCAGGATTAAAATAAGTCAAGTACGTCCCTTAACACCCTGCATATGAATATTATGTAACAATTTATCGAGGGATATTCATTTGTTCCTTCTCTTTGTCTGATTATTTGAAATATCCCTTTGTATTACAGTAAAATGCTTTCTTAAAATGGTTTTTGGCGATTTACATCGTAGCATTAAAACATTTTTACTGTTTTATTTTATTTTTATTTTTAAAAGTAAAGGTCATTCTATTCTGTCATTTCTTTATGACTCATTAATTAAACAAGATTAAGTAATCGACGGTTTAGTTATTCGATCAGAAAAACAAGCAATAAAATAATCTTGAATATAACAACTAACAAATATCTATTTCAGAAACGTTTATTTCTTGAGACAGTGGATTTGATTTTTCTTATCCTCGTTATCTCAAATAACCGTAAAGAAATAGATACAAACTTTATTTTACCCCACTTATGATGGAAATACCAATAATTGAATTACCCAAATAGATTTTACAAATGTGTTTCTTTGGAAAAATTGATACGGTTATGGAAAGACGTTACGGCTAGAGAGCTCTGCTGATTTTTCGGGTATTTTCTGGGATGTTGTTCTTTGTTGGGGAAAATATACTATTATATAAACGTTATTTTTTCTCTCTGGCCGGGCGGAAACTTTTATAGACTTTTGGAAATGTTTCGACGTTTGGTCAGGATTAGTTTTCTCGTTTTTTCCGCAATACCTTACCAATTTTCTTTATTTATTTCTCTAAATTGAGCCTAAGCGTTATTGATTCAAGGCTTATCAAAGGATTTGGTCAAATAATTTCTGACTAGACATTTTTTCTACCACAAATCAAAGCAGTTTAATTCGATATGTTTTTGGTAGTCTAAACTCAAATGCATCTCTTAAAGTTTTGAATTGTCATTCCTAAATACGGTAAACTCCATTACGTTTGATGAAAATCACATCATCGCCTTTACGAAATTTTTTACTTTAAATTAGTCCCCATTAAATGCCGATTCTCGTCCCATTTTACCTTTTGATATAAGTATAACATCATGCCATATGTCTTATGAATTTAATGACAATCTTTATTTAAACATTTTTGCTAGGCTTTGATTTGAATTAATTTAATTAATACATAATAATTTTTATTATAATTTTATTGCAGACAATACGCAGGTTGCGCAATGCAATGTAATTAACAATGACATAGGAAAGGAAGCAAATACATCAATATTTTACAAAAAATAAAAATTATAAGAAAAAAAAGTATCGGTTCAATAATAAAAAAATTACAAGGCGAGTAACAAAAATAAAATAGAATAGTTTTGAAGCTGTAATAATGTAATATTATAATTAAAACTATTGAATTTTTCCACCTTAAAGCAAAACTCCAAGAAGTAACGCAAAATTATGTGTTTTTGGTTTAAAAATTTGATCTCTCAGAAATATTTTAGATGTTTAAATTAAATGCTCTGAGTATAACACATTTAGGCTTTTGAAATAATAGTTGTATTTCTGATAATAATTTGAGTATTTCTATAAATATTTTTATACACCCAGAAAAAAATTTCAGACCTATAAAAACTGCTTAAAAGTTCAAAATCTCCTTCTTACGAACCCCCTTTCGCTTGTGGTTTTATTGTATAATGTGGAAAATTAAGTTCTTTAGCAAATGATCGTAAAACATTAAATCGTTTGTGCGCCTGGGCTTCGCAAAATAAAATAGAACACGTTTTTTGGCGATGTTTTTATCTTGAATGAATCAAAATATTCGGCTGGTGTTAAGCGGGAATTTAAACGCTTTCGTCATGTACATAAGGAGCGTTATTGTTAGAGCTCCAATTTTGATTGTTACACGAAGTGGTGGATCGCCTTAAACAAATAATATATTTCTCATAAATTCTACAAACATGTGTTCGAATCTGCCTTCATTAAACTCTTCCATTTATTATTCACCCCGATAAATCGAAAACGAAAATCAGTTAATGAAAATTAATGACCCAACTTAACGACTTATTCCTAATAAATTCCTAATCGGCCTTAGTTTGTGCATATTTTAACGGAATTATTAATTCAACAATAAAAGGTCGAGAGGATGCCTGAGTAATATAATATATTACGAAAATCTAAACCGTTTTGGTAATTTGTTAAGATGGCTTCACCAACTTACCTGTAAACCGTGTTTATTTGACCCTGTATCGTGTTAAAGTCATTTGTGAAATGGAATTACCTTTTAAGTAAAAATAATTGTTTGTTTAAAATTTAGGCGTAGCACGTAATGTCGCCTTTACGTACGGAGAAAGAAGGAAATATGGTGGGTCTACTAATTTGTTTATTTTTTTTATTTTACATTCATGGATTTTAAAGGCATAATGCGCTAGAAAGAACCTCCATTTAATTGAATATTTACATACAGCTCAAAATCTTGAAAATTTATGCTAGAATGTGTTTTAGTATGAATCTTCTATTCACCGTATACTACATTGTTGAACTGCACATGTTGTATTACTAACGGTGACCGGCCAACTCAGAATGAAACCAACTCAGAACCACCTCAGAAAAGTCATTAAGAGTGATGAAAAAAAACATAAAAAATTGGTTGAATAGGTTACGTTAGGTTAGGGTTATGGTTTTAAATTTTTTTTTTTCAAAGCTTTTAATAACTTTTCAAAGAGTTGTTGAGTTGACTTTATTCTCAGTTGGCGTGGAACCATTACTAACATCTTAGATTTTCAGATCAAAAGGATTAAAATGTACTCTTGCTGTATTGTGTATTGTTTGTGTAATGCTAAAAACTTTGTAACGTAGTTGTAGGTTTTATAAAAATAATAGCACCAATCACAAAACATTTTTAAAATAAAAACATCCTGTAAGTCACCTTTGTTGACCATATTTCCTTGTTATTTTCTCTACTCCCACCGCCCCCCCCCCAAATCACCACTACCACTACCCTCACCTTATAATATATAATCATTTCTTTACTTGTATTATTTTAAAGTTAGTCTTAAGAATGCTAGTGAATGACTCGATGTGTGAAAACGGAAGCAAATAAATAAAATGTGTCCTGTGAATAACTCTTCAAAACAAAATGCCAAAAAATCGTTTTCAATATGCTAGGGTAAATTTGAGAGCACTGCACAAGAGTCCCAACTGCACTCAGCGATCTGAAGCCATTGAGGCTACGACATTTCCACTTGGAGTATGTTGTGAGGCTGAAGATAGTAGAAACGAGAAATAAATGGGGTGGAGGAAGGTGGGTAAGTACCTGGCTTTTCAGATCAGGCTAAAACTGTTTCAAACAACATTTTAATTCTGAATGGTGGTCTTACACCAGGGCGATACTTAGAGTATATTCCACTAACATGCCACAAATATAATATTTTTATTTAATACATTGTGAAATAACACAATTTAATCAAATAAAAATTACTTGCGCACACCGGGATTTGAACCCGCCACCACCGGATTGCTAGCCAAGCGACTTACCCATCGACCATTGCGGCCCTCAATTAATGTATAATGTTTCTAAAAGAATCAATGATTAAGAATTGAATCATACACGAAACGAATTGAAATGTAACATGGGATAGAATTCAATTCAGGTGGATATAAACGTGGCTTGCAATTGCGGTTTGCGGCCATGTGCAAAGTGCATTGTGCAATGTGCAATGTGCAGCGACAACGTGATATCTCAGTTGGGTTTTCTTGTGACAAGCTTACTTGGTAACCTTTGAGTTGGTGTAAATCCGTTAAGCTGCAAACGCATCGTTTATTCCCCAGTTCGCTTAGCACTGTTGGCTTTAAACTGAGTTAACATCACCAAAACTTTAACTCTACCCGGTCCTTAAAGTCCTTTTAAAGTTGACTTATTTATCCTTAATGTAATTGAAGGTCCACATTCCACATTGGCTCTAAAAAATGTGTAATTACCGAATATCATCCTTTTCAAAATATTAATATGGGACCTATCACTTAATTTGATAAAAATCTGAAACGCGCATAGAACCGGCTTTAAAGGGGACCTTTCAAATGTCAAAAAAATAAAATGGCGTGAATTAGTATTTGATGACAATGTTACATTTGAATTTCTTGAATAACTGGGCCTTTCGCCAGAGATTTTCATTTTATTAGATAGCTATGTAGTACGTACCTTCTTTCGAATTTTCTTTTAAGAGCCATTAACCAGTGGCCGAGAATTTAAATTTCGCCCAACGATGATCTTGCGATCGTATCCTTGCAACTGTACAAGGCGGTTCCGATGAGAATGATAAATTATTCTCCGTACCAGCATTTTAACATAACTCAATATCGATTTTATTTCATTAAAATTTAGCTTTGATAAATACCTACATTAAAAAATGATAAATTTATTAAAATTATGTACTCTTTGTAATTATTTTTTGATCATAAGTATTTATAATTTTTCAATAATGTCTAATCAAAATAAGAATGTACATTTTTTTTAAATATATCAGTTGTAAGACTGTAAATATATAGACAAACATCTTTTTCTATGATTTCATTTGAACTTAAATTAAAATTCTGAAAAATAGCTTTCCCAAATAATTTATTGATTAATTTTATTGCATGATCACATGATTTGAAATGTATGTTGTATAATACAAAAATTTGTTTGAAAATTTAACAAATCTGCCAACGACCTACGGTAAAACCTTATTGTACTAAAAATAAACATAATTTCTCAAAATTAAAAAAAGCATTACCATATAAAAGAACAGTCTTTAGAAATCAATTTATAATTTTTTGTGAAAAAGAGTCAAAACATCTAAAATTTGATTTAAGAATGACATATTTCCAGTTTTGTCTGGTTATTCCCTTTTAATATTCCCATCCTATTCTTTAAGTTAAGGAGTGGTTTAATGCTGGGTGTAATAACCGAGAAAATGCGAACTACCTGCGCCTGCAGTATTCAATTGCGCGTTGATCAATGAGGAATGGTGGAATGTACATATATAAGCATGACGTAGCCTAGCCTAGTTCTTTTGTTGTTGCATTATAAGTTTCTAAAATTTTCGAGCCTTTTTCAGCAGAGATCTGATTTTGTTTCTCTTTCATGATTATTCTAGTAGACAAATGTTTCTACGAGTACTTCAAAATAAATATGAGAATCTACACTTCACACTCTGTACAACCTTCTTGCGAAGTTAAACCGAGGAATCTTTTTTAATTTTTAACGCAAAGACAGTGAATTAATTCTGAAAATGGGCAGAAAATCCCACACGCTGTCCTTTACTACCCCGTTCCACCCTTTGGCCCTAAAGCCTCCGCCAAGCAGTTTGCTTGTGTAAACACTTTGTAGCCCACAAATTATTCAACAAGGAAAAGGCCTGTTTGTACAAAACGTCCCTTCACCAATTAAGAAATCAAATATCACACCTTTACCCTTCAAGCGTCCACTAACCACCAGCAGCTCCTAAATTTTCATTCAATATAGCGGCACAATGTAAAATGCTACTTATAAAGCATTCACTTATTCGTACGTATCTTCCTTTTTTATTAGAACGTTTAACTATCTTGCTGAATTTACCTACAAGCACATACCACACCTTTGATTCAATTTATTAGCAGCAGTGTTGAAAAAGCACTGTCATCGTTCCATGCGAATATCACACCTTGTTAATGATAACATATCTCTTAAAATGTAACCTGTGATTTTCAGATTGAATTTCAATCCTTTTACATCAAGTGTTGAAATCAATTTAACGACACGACATTAAAACATTCGCTCTTTACGTATGATTTAAATATTTCGCCTGAAGCAATTTTTTTTGGTAGATTGTTAATGATCGTACCTTCATATAATTTTATAAGCTGGGTTTGTATTGAATTAAATTATTTATATTGTTACTGTTTAACTCTCACGAAATTATTGACATAAAATATGGCGTCGTTCCCCAGTTTTTCAAGCTTTTGTAATATTATTGTGACAATTTTCACAAACTTGTAAAAATATATAAATTAAGTCCTCGGTATGGCAAGGGTAGTTATATTTGGAGAGATGTTTTTTGGCACGGTGCCTGCCAAATTGTAATGTTTGGGTCAAGGTTTAGTGACCCCAGTAAGTGATATTGTAGGGTCATATAAAAGGACGTGGGACGACCCTTTATGAGCGTCAACACAGTAGTAGTGCAAATGTCCCCGAAATTACGGAACCACGAGCAAATTTTAAATTAAATTTTGCTTTATTTATGCTCAAATGTAATTTATTTGAGGAAACCCCTGCAGATTAAAACGAACCTTGTTTTCGCTGAAGATAATATGCAAAAAATTAGGTATGTAATATGTAATTCCGCTCGAATAAGGTTTGTAATTTATAATAAATTCTACTTTGTGGTGAAATTTTTTCCATGTTTTCGCTTGGTCGATCAAAGTAAGTGATATAATAGAACATTTAGAACTGCTGGTCCGTGTTTTAAATAATGCTGTAATCTTTTGAAGCCGATTTGGATATCCTACCAGATAAGTGCTGATAAACGTGTGATGTTTGTTTAGTATTCCACTTGTTGGAACGCGTTAGAGAGCAAAAAGATAAAAACTTTAACTCTAATCTATTAATTAGTATCAATACCTGCCATCTATCGGTGGGAGCAGAATCTTCGAAAAAAATTTCCGTAAACAGTTCATAAAAGCGATAATTTATTAAATCATTCAGTCAGAAGCAGGTTATTTTCAGCACTAATCCTGTTTTTTTTTTGGTTTAACATCAAGTTTTGTTTTAATTATAGATTCACTAGAATCTTGGAATACATCAGTTGTTCATGTATATATAATCGGGAACCATTTATTCCTGCACCCCTGCCATACGTCACCCCAAGTGGTTCGCTACGTTTGGTCACTTAGCAGGGGCGCCTGGTTTCACGGGGTGAGGTTTTTATAGGTCCTGGCGGGATACTTTCGCTGGATCGAGAGAGACTGATTGATATAGACCTTTTGACGTCTCTAATTGGACTCTCTCGGCCCATCGCCTTGCTTCGCAATGGGAGGGTTGGATTCATACGTTCGTCACTCCTGAACCCAACGACCCCCAGATACCCACCCCTTCGTTTTTCCTTCCCAGAACGTCCTCTCTTCCCTTTCACTAAAATTACCATCCGCAAAGCTGACATAGGCTTCTCAGGACCTCCTGTGTAGAGATAATGTAAAAACGTAATATTTTATAAAAACAGCGTTATCTTTATAAAATAAAAGAGAGTATTTTGATGATTTAGGCAAGACGCCACATTTTGTTCACTTATTTTTCAATCCAAGACGAAACCGGTGAATAAATCTAGCATTACCACCGTTTGTGGGTTTCTGATTTATCTGCACGATTAGCTAAACTATAGAATTCTACAACTTCGAGGAATTTCTTCCACCGTTTTTGGTTAATCCTTTGTAGGCGTCGAAGCCTATATTTGCCAAAATTAAACAATCAAAATAATGTATTGTCTTATTCTGTAGTGTTAAACGGCTGATGTAACCGTTATTATTCGATTGTTAAAATTACTTTGCATTCCGGAGAAATTCAAAGTTTATTGTACAATAGCAATGAATGGATTAAATTTATTCATCCTTAAATTAGCATAATGCCTTTCGTGTAGGAGTTCCAAGGGTTGTTATGATAGAACTGAAAGGGTAGCAGCTTCTCTTTGCTCGTTTAATTAATTGTCCAATCTAAATATTTTGCCTAACAGACGTCAGTAGTGCTAAAACATAATCTAATTGAACCCAGTCGCAGAACTGTCATTAAGTTTTCATTTTTACCCACGAGTGTCGTCATTGTTATATTTCGTTAGTTAAAAGTTGTCAGTTTTTTTGTAAAGCACCCTTGAGGCAGTTTCAAAAACGAAGCCATACACAATTAGGCCAATTGTTATTAGTTTAATAAGCTGTTTTGGAAAGGGAAAAAAATCCCTCAGGGTCTAAATATGTAATTTTTTAAGATGCTGTGTGGAGATTATTTTAGGGAATTTTTTTTATATGATTACCGCACAAGAGTCCCAACTGCTCCCGTCTGGAGCCAGTGAGACTATGGCATCCCCAATTGAGGTATGTTGTGAGGCTGAAGGTAGTGGGGAGGGGAAGGAGATGGGGAAGAGGAAGGTGGGAAATACCTGGCTATTCAGATCTGGTCACCAAACACAGCCAAAGCCATTTCAAGCAACTTTTCAATTCTGAATGGTGGTCTTACACTAGGGCGATACTGAGAGCATCTTCCACTCTGGAACGTGCCGCAAATATACTTTTTATTATTTTAAATTAATAAAATGTAAAATAACGCAAATTAATCAAATAAAATTTATTTGCCACGCCGGGATTCGATCCCGCGACCTTCGGAATGCAGTCAAGAGCCTTTTCGCTGGACTACGCCGGCCGTCGAAATGAAAGAGATCAGGAGGGACATACGTGTGAATCCATCCCTCTCACTGAGGTGCAAGTCGATGGATCGAGAGTCCAGCTAGAGAGTTCAAAAGGTTTCCCTCAACCTGTCTCTCAAGTTCCGGCCCGCCACGCAATAGGTGAGCATCCGCCGCCAAGATCTAGGCATACCTTATCTCATGCTAAGGGCATCCCTGGTAAGCCACCAAACGTAGCGAACCACTTGGAGGTGACCTATGGCAGGGGTGTTAGTTATCCAATAAATGGTTACCACTGCGTGGTTGAATGTTCTTGAAAATTGAAGAATTTAGAAAATAATGAAATTACACCTACTTAGGAATAGATAAAGATACGCAAGTAATCCTGGATGGGTTGAGACCTGAGTATCATACCATAATTGGCAGGTTCTACAGCACTAAACCTGAATAGAACAAAGAGCCGCTGCTTACATTCAATATTAAAAGCCTCCCTTATGCCTAACAGCGCAACTCTTTAGAGAGCAGAGCGAACTTACTAGTCGTATCTGAAAAAATTACCAGAGAGAAATATAGTTATCATTCCGAGGCTTTCTTTGACTGCTAAATCCATCAGTAAAAAAATAAATGACAAAGAACAAAAACCGACGTACAGAAAATCCCCAAAGAAAATAATATATATTGAAATATCATGATATTATTATATCGCATTCTTTATTCCACTAATATTTTCGTTTGATCTTTTATATTTTGACGAAAAATATTATGTGGAGTTTTTATAATAATGGTATGTACCATTTTATATTTCCGTTGTATAGAGTATTATGGTCATATTTTGTCAAAATCAATGTAAGTAGGTAAAAATATGGGGTATCTAAGTATTGTACTTTTCCTTGACAAAGCTAACTATGAATAAGTACGTCTCAAAGCGGCTTCTTGTAAATTATTACAAAACAGATAATCGGAGTGAATAAATGTTAAGGAAATCTCTTCAACGTGTTCTTTTCCAATTTAAGCAGAAAAAAACACAGGTTCAAATAAAAACGTATATATGAATCCAACCCTCCCACTGCGATGAAAGGGGTTGTATGGAGAGAGTTCTGCTGAAGAAATCAAAAGGTCTCTCCCGATCCGGCCTGCCACGGTATTATGTAGATATGCGCAGTCGCCAGACCTTAACAAACTTCACCCCTATAATTTTTTGATAATGATTTATTTTATATTGCAAATGATTACCTGAATATCTAAATCTAACCCACAAACTTCCTATTTTGCAGCAAATGTATTATTTCAGATATTTTAAAATTTATTTTACTACAACCAAACCCACTACTAACTTGCACCGAACTACCAACGACATCTACCGTTGAAAGTTGAATCTTATTTCATCTTATGTATTTTACTGCATCAAGATCATGTATTAATTACGCTTAAAATTACTCAACTTACGTTGCTGCTGACTCAAAGTGACTTGATTAATTGTAATGTTATTGTATAATATTCTACTGTTATGAATTATGTGCCTACGATGTATTCAATTGCCGAAGGACAGCCAATCTATTGTTTTTTTAGCTAATTGATTGTATTAAATGAGTCCATGTTTATTATTCATAGGTCAATACAATTCTAAATTATTATATCGTCAAACAATAGGCAGTCCAGCTGCATAAGTAAAAGCAGGATATTATGAACGTGTGTGTGACTGCGCTGTAATTTTACAATATATTATTATCTGAGAAGCAATCTTAATATTTAATATGCATTTTATTTTAAAAACGAAGCTTAAAAAAAACTTTGATAGTGAATATTCAATATTTCTGTAGTGGATTAACTTTTAGGGTAAAATCTCAAATTGTAATCTTTAATCAATGCAGACGAAAAATGTGAACCAGAAAAATCTGAAAAATCTAGGAATCCTAGGAATCATAGATGCGCACGACTTTTTTTTTCTGATTTTTCTGTTTCACATTGTTCTTCTGAGAGTATTATCTCCGATGATGAAATTAATTAATCGTGAAATTATTGTCAAAAATATCTACTGAACTAAAAATAACAATAATTTTAAAACGAAAAACACTTGTTCGTTGCTTTATTTAAATCAGTAATAAAGTAAAATATTTTTACATTTAAGGCCCGGTAGTAAACGTTCAAAAAGAAGAAGAAAGGGAGATACGTAAATGAAAATGTTAGAGGGAGCGCGAAAAAACTTTTATAATTACGCGAAAGTAGTGGAAATATTTAATGCTTCAGTATGTGATTTTTTTCATAGTTATAATATGAAATAACAAAAACGCGTTTTTAATAATTTTCGGAGAATAATTCGCGATTTTTTTTCTATCGAGGGAATTTCATTAAATTACCATTTCGGCTGTAAAAATGTAGGTGCTGTGTAGGTATCATCTTTAAAAAATATATATTTTTTAAGGAACTTAAAACTGAAAGTGTTCAAGAGAATTATAAATCGGTAGAAATGCGGGGGCTTAAAAAATGTAAGATAGAAGCAAAGAAAAAACATTTTGGATTTCTTGATTCCCATTAAAACTCATTTCCTCCACATTAATAATTGTTTAAAACAAATCTGTTGAATCGCGAGCGCTTATCTTTTGTGCTTTCACACGGGGCTATCAAATATTTCTTCCTGTGGTAGGAGAGGGGGTCAGTTGAATTAAGGAGCGGCAACGGAATGCACATTTTTTGTACTGAAATCTGTCAACTTGACATGTGTCATCCACGGGTCTAGGCAATTCCGTAATTACAATGACCCCCTCTCCTGTTTTAGTCGGAGAGAGGGAGACTTATCTTCTGGACATATCGCCCCTGAAGCGGTTACGTCTATGACGTGTATTGTCTATGATTGATCTGCGCTTAAAAACGCTTAGGTGTGAACGGTCTGAAGGGATTGTATGGAGAGCGTTATTTGGCGTGCTATGATCTTTTATATTTGATAGCTGTGTGTGAACCAGCTTTAATACGTTCTTGTAAGGTGTGAATATAGTCAGAATTTACTCTGACGACTTTGCCAAAGTTCAAAAATCTTTCTTGTCTTTAAAAGCTTAAAGCTATCAATACTTTTGAAAATTATTTTATACGGTCCGCAAATGTCTACAATAAAGAATGGTTAACGACAGGAGTAAGGGAGCTGTGTTATAGAAATCTGTTTACTCCATATTATCCATTGTTTGCTTTGTCTCGACGAAGTCTTTGTGCCGATGTCAGGACGCGTTATTTGTATGGTAGGCTAGCTTTTGTTAATCCACGGAGCGATTCTGCCGACCGTTGTTAATTGATAACTTCGAATAGGGCTATTTGTCAAGGCTGTAAAATGTAATCGATACTTCATAATAGATGGGTCTCAGATTTCTATCTCCGCTGTTGACGAGAGGCCACGTCCAAAGGTGACTGGTTCACAATGGTCCGAGGCAAATGAATTTCTTAGTTTCGCAATTCGTCCGTCCCATCAACGTGATTTATCGATTTTTATAAATTATTGACAACTTTCTAAGATGGATGGTTGTCTTCGACAGAAACTTTGCCGAATTTTAATTGATTTTCGGCGAAGTTATATAAACGCTGAAAAGATAAACCAAAAATCTATTTTGTGGGTGCAAAGTTAGGTCAATTTTATCAACGAACAAAATTGATAATTGTTTTTTCTAATATTTAAATTATCTCGCAATTTCGAAATTTGCAAAAAATATTTTAAGAAGGTACAAAAGTGTCCGATCCTTTTTGTAATGCCATTTCACGCAGCTAAGATACTCAAGTTTTTCAAAGAAATGATTTTAAAAACAAGTTTTCTTTATCTTTGTGCGCGATGCGGAACCGTTTTGTATTATGATGTTGTCAGTTGCCATCCTGGATTCTTTCCCCCTTTCCCCTCCCCCCACCTTACCCCCAGGTGCTTTTCATCGGTATGTGTTTAATAAATTTCATATCATATTTAAATTTTCTAAGTTTATATGCAGAAAAGATGCAATAGCACACATATTGGCACAAACTGGTTGCTTCATTCACATTCTTAATTTTTTGCTACATTCATACCACTCCGTTATTTTCTTCCTTGTCGAGACTAAAAGTTTTTGATTCACTTGAAAGTGCCACGTCTTCCCGAGATGTCAAGAGACAATACCTTTCATCTGCTTATTCATCAAATAGTATTATGACTCTGTCTCCGTCCATACGCTCTATATGTTAAAACTGACGAAGCCTTCCTTAAGAATCTTTTTGGTTACGCTTCATCGACCAATTAGTATATTGCTACGCTCAAATCGGCTTTGCCTTATTTTCGGATCTCCCCATTTACCACCCTTGACCACCGTAGATTCTCCTCCCGCTGGTACTCTTGCTCTCGAATACATAATAAATAATACGTGAAGAACAGTTATCATTAAATTAACACGTTATGAACAGAATGCCTACTTAGAACTTATAGCGTTCGTCTCAAACGTACTTCGCCTCTCTCTACTTCATCCTGCTAAGTTCTTATTTATGATACAGTCCTACTTTGCTTCCAACCCACCATCTCAATCATCGTATTGCCGTTGTAATCGCACCGAGCTCCCCTGGATATAAGTGGATAATGCCATTTTCATGGAATCCATTTTGTTATTTATGTAGGCTCCACAACAAAAAGACAAAAACATTTTTTATAAATTTTAAATCATCTCCCCTCGATTGTTGAAAGCTTTAGCTCGTTAGGCCCAGTATACTTTTAAACTCCTCACCAGGAAACGAGTATTACATGTAACAAAGAAAATCTTATTTATCCTTTGAGGATGTTTAAACCACGCCTGGTTAACCGTAATACAGTACCCATAACACTCTTCTCAACGTATTTTCTAACTATACTCAAAAGGAAATATGATCTTAGGATATAACATTTAAAATATTTCGTTTGCAAATTAATTTCATCAAAAAATACCTAGAAAATATAAGATATTCTACGCTAAGTAAAAAACAAACAAGATCCACGTTTCCGACTTTTGTATCACGGTGTTACGGCCACATGTTTAGAAAATCTTCACTGTACTGAAACGAGCTATATTTTGGTTGTAACGCAATTACACTCTCACAGGAGAGCAAATAGTTTTAAAATGGTGTTAAGAGCTTAAGCCGTTATGTCGAAGTACTCTCTCCGCTTGGAATGTTTTCTACATGGAAATAAAAACAAAAGTCATGTGCAGTACAGACCGTAGCGCGACATTATGTTTAGTTAGTAACTTGTGCGGTGTCCGGCAAAAACCTTATTTAAAAGCACCCTCGCTGGGAGTCTGTTGCAATGTTACGAATAATTTACCAGAAGCCAAATGAAATACAGATTACATTCGCTGAAATATTTCAGACAATGTTTTAAAAAAACATTTAGGTAATCGAACAATAACTTTAAAATCTGCCCTTGATAGTTTGGCCCCATTTCGTGCAAGCTTATCTTCAAATTGTACAATTCTAAAAATTTTCTAACGTGTGGTGATTTCTAAAGCACTAAACCTCAACATTTGTTAAAATCTATCGGCAGAAAAATTCGTGTCAAGATTTTTGTTTTTATATATTAACGCATGTGTATTTGTGAAGAATGCTTTTCCATTGGTATTGCT
Source organism: Glyphotaelius pellucidus (assembly GCA_936435175.1). Classification (NCBI taxonomy): domain Eukaryota; kingdom Metazoa; phylum Arthropoda; class Insecta; order Trichoptera; family Limnephilidae; genus Glyphotaelius; species Glyphotaelius pellucidus. Next base: position 25,718,984 of record OW386551.1, read on the forward strand.
TTTTAACTGTTCTGAAACATAGAGTGTTGCTATTCGACCGAGTGTCAAACATATTTGGAAGTTCATTTAAATTTGTTGATCACTAACGGATGTTATTAAGAGGAATATAAACGCTAGAAATATTTCGTTTCTCATGCCTTCAAAATTTAAAATCCAGCGACTTATTTGCACTAGGTAAGTAAGCGAAAAAGTGTTTTTTTATTTATTGTGCATAATTTTATAAGAATGAAAAAAGTAAGAACGTACAAACCTCAAAAATAGTCTAAGCCATGAAGGGGTACTTTAAAAAAATTGTTTCATATATTTCTTCATAGTTAAGTCATGCAAAAACATTTTTTTAGTGGTTTACGCTTATATTTTTTGTTTTTTAATTAATAATTTTATTGTAATTCCAATACACAGAAAAGCCAGTAAAAGCTTCATTTTATCCGTAGCATATTTTTTGATGTTCATAATGTAAACCGATTCTTCGTAAAAATTAATCTAAATACTATCTAAATAGGATTTCACGTATAACTTCATCTTAAATGTTAAGAAGAATAAGTTATAAATTAATATGAAATCATGATTTTTTAATCCCACTTACTATTCAAGTCTATGTCTGAAAATGCTAAAAACTTTCAAAAGAAATGGCAAGAGTTGTTGACATTATTTAAAAAAAAAATGTAAAAGGAAATTATGCTCATGAGATTTTTTGTACATTATCAATAATTTCCTTATTATTATTTTAACTTTATGAGTAAAACCTCAAACTGTAATATTTAATTAAATGAAGACATTATGAGCGAAACTCAATCGAAAATCTGGTGACTCAATGAAAAAGGTGCCAATATCTTTTTCTGATTTTTCTGTTTCCAGATTTTCGATTGAGTTTCGCTCATAATGTCTTCATTTAATTAAATAATTTCCTTCCCTAAATGTATGGCCTACGTCATATTTGGGGATGCTGTTTGGAGGGGAGGAAGGAGTGAACATGGATTTTGGTCAGACTCACATTGTAGGAGGGAGGAAACACTAAGTCTAGCAAATCGTTCCACAGCCGAGCTGTTGAACTCATGTAAGAGTCGTAGAAAAGACGACTAAGCATATATACATACCTATCCTATAACTCAATGCTGCTTACAAGGAAAAAGTCGAATTAAAATGAAAAATTAAATAAAAATTTGAAATTATAAAATGTGATGCGTGAAATAAATTAATTGAATTTTAATATCATTTATCGTTTAAATTTGTATGGCTTCCTGCAACATCAACAGAAAGCTTACCAATAATTGAAACAGAAATTCAAATCGAGCTTTCACAAAAACTGGATATAAAAACGTTGCAATTTTTGTAAGGTTTAAACAAAAACGCGAAGCTCTTTAAAACAGCGAGCAGCCAATAATATCGCGGAAGCTCGCGTCCAATACTCTATAAATTTTATTGCTTCAGCACTCCGACACTGTTCCAATCGAAGTGTATTTAAGCCGGACTCCACTGGCACAAAATTAAGTTTTCCAATTAAAAATAGTCACAATGCATTCTGTAAGCGCCAGAAAAGTGATCACTTCCGTACTTAATTACTAAAGAGAGATTTCCCCGAATAACTTCGGCCGCGTAGTTTAATTGAAAAGGAAAGAAATTATATAATTTAATATGATCCCTGCGCGAGACCCTTTAGCGCGGAAGAACGATGATATTTTCTTAGATTTGCTATCTTTTGAGTTCAAACATAATATCTTCGGGTTCATTCATATACGGTCACTAAATTTTCAGCATCAAAAGGCATGCAAACTTTTTAGCTTCTTTAATGGATGCTAATTCTTCGCAGACTAAGACGATTAGGGCATATTTTTTAAGTTTTAAAATTCAAAATTTTATCCGCAGAATTTATAACTGATTGAAGTGTATTGTGAACGTGTCCATGTGCCCTCAAAAACTAATTTTTCTTTATTTCTGTTGAAATTGAATAAAAATGTGCAAATATTGTTATTATTTTTGGTCGATTCCCCAGCTGGCTAAGTCTGCATCACGACATAAGCAACATTTCCCGCTTATTGTGGTGGTAGTAGGAGATTATCAAATAATATCAGTTTATTCGTAACCCGGGAATGTTTGTCTTTCTTTCGTTAGTAATTGTTCTTTTGACTTTATGTCCGGGTTAAATCTTCCCCACAGGAAAAACTTAACCCTTCCACACACTTTTCCACAAATGATCATCTAGTCAATCCACGCTATGATATTGCTCTGTGTAAGTATAATTAATACAAAACAATACAAGAACAACATGTCAACCTACCAGAGACCAAATGGGAAAATAATTCACCGACTCCAGATATTTTCATATCAGAGGGTTCGGCAGAACTCTTAACTGAACCGATAAATCCTACTGATCCCTCAATATAAATATTTAAAAAATCTTTCGTAATCCTATGTGTATTTAATATGACTGATTTTTGCAAAATTTATTAAACAGATAATTAATTAACATTAATGTCTTGTCTGCAACCTACATGTCGAAAGGCCTTCAGTTTTCTTTAAAATCTGTATAAATCAATGTCATTTACACCAGGATTGGTGTGAAAACTTGATAGGTTAGTCAGGTGGTTTCAGCATCCTTCAATAGATATCGTTAGTATAGTTATTTACACGAAGTTTTGTTATATCCCAACAGATGACCTTGACCGGTCAGCGGTTGAGTGGGCATCGCGTTTGGGTCCCATCCGGGCGTCCCGTGTTCGATTCCTCGGCTGGCTAAGTCCTCCATCGCAACACAAGCAACATTTTCGGTTTTCTTTGGTGGTAGTAGGAGATTTTCAAACATTATTGGGTTATTCGTAACCCGGGAATGTTTGTCTTTCTTTAAAAAAAATGTCAGTTAGAATTTTTATCAGAAGATTAGCATCTATCGTTGTTCGTGTCCAATGTACGAACGGCTACGATGATTACCGAAGGCATCCGCTAGTAGGGCGGACGCCCTAGTCTGGCTGCCGTACTTGCTATAAATACTTAAAACCAGCTTTTGTAAGAACATCCACAACGAATCTCAAACTTATTCGGAAGTTTCACAACACATTTAAAATTGTATTAATCATTGAAATTAACAGACATAACAAAACTCTTCTGAGATCTTTAGTCCTCGGGTTCTAAAAATCAATAACTAGAATTTTCTTGAATGAATACTGCATGTGGTTGGCATCCAATGAGAAAACGAGTAAGAATGCTGCAAGCCGTGGCAAAGAGACTATTTATGTAGAGTACCTCAGTCATTAAGTCTCTCAGACTGATTACTGAGGCATGTTTCAATGAATTGGTCCAGTCGTTTGACCATCGTAAATCTCCTCCAACGTCCGTTCTTTATGGCATTATGGAGAACAAGGCTGGAATTAAAAAGGCGTACTCGGATTTCATTGGCCATTAGATAAAAAGTTAAAGGCTTACATATTTACAGCAAAATAAATTAATTTATTCGAAATATTTTCAGACAACTTTAATTTAATTATGCAGTATGTGATATACAGAATAATCGTGTATCGATCATTTTATTGCAGTTTATTTTTTTTTCTATCCATATAGTATTATAATGCATTTATGATAATTATAGCCAACTAAATTCCGATCGATTGTCTATAAATTCAGCATTTTCTATGTAAACATATAATATAATAGTAATAATGATAAAATAACGTAATTTGACCACCACTTTATTGTACATATCTTTAATATATAAAACTATGCGTTTTAGATCCAACCAGAACATTCATATATATGTAAAAACCTATAAATACATATTTTTACATAATCCTTATAAGGTTCAAGTTGAATCGATAGCTGTTGGTTTTATGTATTAAAGATATCAACCAAAACGCGAATACACTGTTGAATTTATTTAAATATTTTTGTAATTTTAAATTGTCTCTTAGTTTTCTGTTTAATTTTATCATTTTTAACTTCTTACAGCATTTCCATAATACTTAAAATTAAATGAAAACAATATTAGCGAAACTCAATCGAAATCGAAAATTTGGAATCAGAAAAATCAAAAAAGATATTGGCACCTTATTGAGTTTCGCTAATATTGTCTTCATTTAATTAAATATTACAACTTGAGGTTTTGCTCATAAAGCTAAGAATAAAAATTTTCATAATACATTACTTAAACGCTTAATTATGTACTCGTATCTTACATAAGTTGTAAGCCTTCTGTTGCTTTCCTAAAACTTATTTTCTTTCTCTAATGTGCTTAGTTAAAATATGTTATTAAAATTTTAAGTAAAATTTTAATGTAAAGTAGGAGTTTAACTGCACATTTTCCAGGCATCTGAGAGTTGTGTAGTTATATTTCTGATCCCGACGATAATTCAAGACTGAGCAGCTTTTACGGCCTTCTAGACTAGATTATTCCTCGGACTTTCAGAAACTTGTATTATTTATGGAGTATGACTTCGGGGATTGGAGAGCTTTGTGCTTCCGCACGGCGAGGCTCCTTCTCCGAATCAAATTCTTTGGATAATAATAATAAGCTCACAAATGTACAGTCGCAGTAGTCAGTACTATGTACTTGTCGGGCGAATTTGTATTTTGTTGTTTAGAGCTTTCAAATTGGCTGTAGACTAAGATTTTGACTAAGATTTTGAGATAAAGAAATCTTACAATGAAACACAATAATGACAGTCTGCTTCCAAATAAATCTCCGCAGCTACCCGAATTTCTACCGATTTCTTGCATATCTCCCTTGAACATTTTAAGTTTTTAAGCTCTTAAAAAATATGTTATTTTTGAAGATAATATCTATACTATAAAAAGTATAAAATTAAATAAACCTAAAAATTAAGTAGTTTTTCAAGTATCCAACAACTATACATACGCTTACAATTTATATATGTGTGTACATATATGTATGTGTATGTGAATGTATATGCGTATGTATACGTATGTTTATATATATTTATATGCATGTGTGCAGGTACATGTATTTTTATGGATGTGTATGTATGTGTATGTTTATATATATATATATTTATATATTTTTTATATTCCTCTAATATATTTAAATACTTTTTTTTGCTCTTCTAAATAACAAATGTAAAATAAATATTAAAATTTGAAAAAAAAAAAATTCATATAAAACTTTCTATTACAACACATAAATACTTGTCATACATAAAAATAAATAAACACGTAAACACCTCAGCACAGGTTCTCCTAGTGAGGTGTTCACGAAACATAAAACAATACCTATACACAGTTTCACCTTCACAAACCTACCTTACACCCAACAATAAAATTACAAAATATATTATGTAAAAATGTTTTCGAAATTGATTTATAGGTAAATACTGTAATATATAGAAATAAATAAATAAATAAATACTTTTCCTATGCCGAAACGCAAATTATATTTTTATTTTATTTTATTTATATTAACTCCACACAGGAGGCTCTGAGGAAAATAATTTCCCTCAGGAATGATAATTGTCATCTGGGATGCTGTGTGGAGGGTCTTTTTGGGGAGAGGTAGGAATGAACATTGGCCTTGAAGAGACCCATGTTGTAGGAGGGAGGAAACAAATCGTTCCATAGCCGATATATGTTGGGCGCGCGTTTGGCGTGTCTCCCGACTATGCACCGGTGCCGAAGGGATCAATGACGCTAGTTCCTCAGAGCATCTTCCATTGAAATATCGGTTGAACATGGATGGCATTCCCACCCGACGCCTGTGCTCTAAAGATTGTAATCCGTTCGTTAAGATAGGAGAATCTATCAAATGGACCGCCCGTTTCTGCACAGAGTCGAGGGTATATTATATCGATTGCATATTGTATACCGATTATATATTGTATGGGACAATTGTAGGCGGATCAACTGTCATGGAACCATGTTATTCAATAAACGTTTCAGTATACGTAAATATATCAAATAGCAATGCTGTATTTTTTATGGTCGCCTTATGATTTTTCACTGCGGCGTAATATAAAACATGAACTTTTCATCCAAACTAAACGGCTGACGGGGGGGAAATAAGGTTGTGTTCTATCTCCATTCTTTCCAGTTATTCTACATAATTTATCAACGAGCAAGAATTAATTTATGAAATTTTCTCACTTTGTATTTCCTACAACAACTTCGCAACAAAAATGTTCTTCTTTTTCCTTTGAGCTTGACGAAAAAGCTCACCACTAAACATTCCGCGATGTTGCCGTGAAGTTTCCTTAAGTTAGTTCCCCGTTTCGTCGACAGTGGCGCCGCGGTGCACGTATCTCCCGGAAGAGCCCCGAAATCTCGTTTCCTCCCGCTTCAAAGTCACAAATTCACTTTTCAAGATTTTTTCCCCAACTTTTACTTACTAGTTACTGGTTAAGCAAGAAAGGTTTACTTTTCAAGCAGGTGAATTTCGGCACGTTCCTGACCAATACGAAGTAAAAGCGTTTGATTTATTAGCTAGATCTGAATAGGCAGCTTTTTTTACAGTTTTATTACATCCAACAAGCCGGCGATTAGTTGCAAAAAGTAAAAAGTTACTTTGCATCCTTTAGAGCGGTGGTCCACAACCTTTTTAGCGTCGCGGATCGGTCGGCGTTACGGCCAACGCGTGTTAGTATTTTTTTTTACACGAGCTCCACACAGGAGGCCCTGAAGAAAATAATTTCCCTCAGGGCCTTTGTCATCTTTGGGGATGCTGTACGGAGGGTTTTGTTGTTGATGTGTGGAGGGAGGGAAAAAGAGGAGAGGAGAGTTCTGGGACGGAAAAGGGTTTAAGGGGTAGGTGGAATCTGGGGTTCAGTGTGTCCTGGTCATCCGCCTCCAAGACCTAAACAAACCTCACCCCATGAACCCGGTATGTCACATATTCTCAATAAAACGATTTCGCTTGCATTTGGGAAAGCAGAATATAGGAGCGGTGACTCACTTCGTCTCACTCGAGCTCTTTACGTTAAATATGCGAGTGCGAGTGTGTGTTTTTCGTCGATAATTAATTAATTTTTTTTAGGGTATGTTCAATATTTTTTACGTAATTTTGAGTTTTAAGCAGCGCCTTGGGTGGCCCGGTACCATTTGATACACGGACCGGTACCGGTCCGCGGCCTGGTGGTTGGGACCCCTGCTTTAGAGACTGTAATTGATCACTACTTACTCTTCAGTAATGTGCATCTACGTATCTATGGATTTCCGATGTTTGCGATTTTCGAGTCAAAGGGTGCAACAATATATGAGACAGATCGCAAGATTTATCCAACTAGAGAATTTTAAGCAATTTACATTGTAGATCTGAACTCCTTATCAAGATTCTATAGATTTTCAAGATTCTATAGATTTTTCACCATACTGATAAAAGAATTTCACAATCATAGATCCACCGGCCTTTTTTGGGCAGAATATTAGGAAAAAAGGTTAAAAAAAAATTGTTGTGCATATTTGCGTACTACGAATGAAAAAATCACTAGAGTTAAAAATAAAACTAGGTTAGTTTAAAATTTATGTTAGTGAACCTTTTCCAGTAATTTTTTTTTATTTTGGCAAAAACAGGCCTACACCGTAGCCTCTACGGGTGACAAATTTGTCAGAGTTAAACAAATTATTAAAAAATTACGCTTCTACTGACGTTACCAAAAAAGCTTTTAATAAAATTATTATCGAAATGTGTTATTTTTAAATGCTCACCGTATTTTTAACATGTTGTATTCGCACCCCCCGTTTGCCATGTTTTTTTTTGGTTCATCGGATACACGAGCTTTTAAATAGGGTTATTTCAGTGGTGACATATAAATCCTTAATAATATACTGTCGTATTTTGCCTCTCACAATTTTTTGCTTTCAGCGTAATATGGCCAACAAAAAAGGTTTATCGTGATTTATTTTTGGTGTATTATGCCATGTTGCGCTTCCTCCTTATCTAGCATTTTGGACAGCTTTACAGTGTTCATCAGGGCAGACGTGTAATCGATTGTTGTATGCTTATGTATGTAGATGCTTTACCGTGTTGCCAGACTCTAAGGCGGCTCTTGACGGCTACACCAAAACTTAACGCATTTTATATCATGTAAAACCAGCTCTTTGAGAAAATAGCTTATTTTATTTTATATTATTATCTCATACAAACTGGAGTGGACTAGTTGCTGAAACACGGCCTAAGCTAGCGTTGTAAGTAGGGAACATCTCAGCCTATAAATTCCTTTATACATTATAACATTCGTATACCTAACTAACGAACTAATGATTTACACATAATAATTTTCAATTTGGGAGGCAAGTATGGGTAACGCCGCCCCGGAAACTTGTTGGATAACCGACACCCCGGCCATAGGTTGCCCCAAATGGTTAGCTACTTTTGGTGACTTCGCAGGTTCATGGGGTGAGGTTTGTACTCTTATAGGTCTTGGCAGATGGCGGAGAATGGTGGCGGATGCGACTGCCCGGTTCCATGCCAACTGAGAATAAAGTCAACTCAACACCTCCTTGAAAAGTAATTAAACGCTGTGAAAAAAATAATTTTAGATTAGCCGATAACCTTAACCTAACGTAACCTATTTAACTAATTTTTATTACTCTAAATGACTTATCTGAGATGGTTCTGAGTTGGTTTCATTCCGAGTTGTCCGGTCATCCGTCTTTTCATCCGGTTGTCCGGTCACCTACTGCGTGGTTTCTCTCCAACCGATTCATAAGTTCGTAAAAAACCCTCCCCACAGCATTCTCAAAGATGACATTGGCCCAAGGGAAATTGTTTTCCTTAGGGCCTCCTGTGTGAACGTATGTAAAATAAATCAAAATGTTATTGAACATAAAAGAAACTATCGTCGGTATTCTGTATACGTATTATATTAATATTATGATTTTTTGATTAAAAGAATATAGGAGCTTTATTACAATCGAGCTTCGTTCTCCTCTATTTTAATTTTATTATTTATGAGAAAGAGATGGAAAACAAAACCTTTCGCAAAATTCCTTTATTTGTAAACAGAATAATGCTGTGGCGTTAAAAAAGGACAGCAATTTTTCCATCGTTTTAGAATGAATCCGCAGATTTATTGTGTGTTTTCTTCCTGCCACCGAACTGGTAGCGTTTTGTATTCTCTATTTTCTATTTGGGTTCTATTCATTTATTCAACCTCTTGGTTTGGGCGGCGCTCCCATTTCTCTATAGAAGAAGAAGTAAGAGGTCGGTTTTGTGTAGCTTTTGGCCGACATCGGGACGTGAAAAGACTCCAAGATTTGTGAATCGCCAAAGTGATAAAAAAAAATTGTTGATCGCGCGATACTCAAGCAGACATTTCAAATACCTAATGGATTCAAAAGCTTCCTCAGCCAATTTTGTAGAGTTGAAAAAACGGTCAAACTTTAAGTGCATTTTATCGCAAATTGTTTTATAACATTTATTTAAGTTTGTTCTAACATACAGAATACTATGAGAGATATAAATCGGTAATCAAGTGGCAAAAAGGCCCATTGTTAATTTAAAAATTATTTAGGAGATCAAATATAAAATTTCGATTTACTCCTCCAATCGTCATACATTGCCAATTTTCTCGTTTTTAACGAATTTATGTAGCCTCCAAGATATTGTCTTTCAGGCTTTCTAAAATAAGTATTTAGGTTTTTAACGTAGAACGTTTTTTGTTAAAATATTGCTAATGAACTATTTTTTGCCATCAATTTTTTTTGTAATTTTTAAAATTTCTGGTTTTGGTTAAACGATCATAATATTACTACTCACATCACTCTAGCAATATTTATTTTACATTAGATATAGGTTTTATGCTACTGATAGATGTATCATTTTGTCACAGTCGAGAAATGAGCTTTTGTAGAAGAAACCTTTAAAACTGAAAAAAAGATTGCTCCTTCTACCGTATGACTATCGAAATAAATAAATATTACTAATTTGTACAAGTTTAAGGCATATTTATATAGTTTATTAATCTATATTTCCAAAGTTTAAATATTCAAAAATATCTCCTTAATAGGATTTTTCGAAATTCGCATTATTTTAAAAGTTATATCAAACCAGAATCTAAGTAAAACAAAATATTTAAACGCATTTTTCTCAACTTTTTTCGAGATGGTTGACACAATATCTCAAGTTCTACTAATCCAATTTACTTGAAATTTAGTGTGAGCCTTTTCTATATTTTACTCTATCGCGCTAACTAAAACTATAACAAATTTTCAATTTTTACTATTTTAAAAAAATTTAGAAAGTCGAAAAAACTGGCAAAAAATGTCTTTTTTTAAATTTCAGATAGCAGCAATTTTGCGATTTTTTTTACTTTTCCTTAGTTCGGGCCAAAGCGGCATTTGTTTGGATCAATAATTAATTTGTTTTTTTTTTCGATTACTAGGAGGGTTGCAATCGTGTCAACCAAGGCGCGCCATTTTTTTGAGACTCCCCACTTCAACACCGTGTAACTTTTTGAATTTTTCATTTTTTCATTTGTTTTTTTTTTTTTTTAATATATTCTTTAATGTTTAATACGTATTTGGTTAAGTAATGGCTGGTAAAAATATTATTGCTTTTTTTTTAATTGCACCTGAAAAATAAGTAAATGGACTGATTTACAGAATTTTTTTTAATTTACATATTTTCCACATATCCAAATATTAGTTTACTGGTGGTATTTGTTAATCATTACCACCTTATTTTTTTTATAAGTTTCGTTCAAGGGTGCTCTGAAAAGTTTAAATCTGAAGTTGAAGCATAATTAGACACTTTGAAAGGTTATTTTATTCGGTTAAAAAATGAGATTACGATACACGATCAAGTTTACAGTTTCTCTTTCAAGATAACACGTTTGTAAACTGTTCACAAAAGCCAATGTAATTGCATTCTCTGGACTTCATCTTGCGGCAGTTTCGTTCGAGGAAAACATTTGTAAACGACTCACTTCCCGGGCGGGTAAAGTGACCCTCGGCGGAATCACGTAACCAATAATGTAAACTGACCCCAGTCTGCGCCCTCGCACCCCCAGGAAATTGAATATTTCTACTTCCTTACATCGCTACTGTAGAGACTCGCGTGTAATCCTGCTACCTCTCTTGCTAGCTGATACCCTGGTAAAAGCAAATAACAATAATGATGTTTGGATTATTTATATAGCGCCGTTTTTGGGCGAAAATCACCACAAGGGCGCTTTACTTTTAGCTTAATTTATTTAACCATCACTTGTCACTTTATAACTAGTAACTTACAGCTAGCGACTTACCATAGATAGATAGTAACTTACAACTAAGATTTACAACTAGTTACTTACACTAGAAAAATAGTAATTTACAACTAACCTTTACAACTAGTGACTTACGACAGAAAGATAGTAACTTACAACTAGTGACTTAAAATAGATAGATAGTAACTTACGACTAAGACTTGCGGCTGAAATACCTAAACAAACTGTTAAAAAATCACATTGTGGTTTAAATAATAAAATAAAGATCATTAAGGACGTCATGATTTTAGAGGTGACCATGGTTATTTTTTTTGTACTTCATAATTGTATTAAAATTATTGAATAACAATCTTGTCTACTATGTTAATGTAGCGTAATACAACATAAAACTTAAAAAAAAACGTAATTGGGTCAAATTTTAATTTTTGTTCCAACGTAAATCGGTTTGTAAATGAAAATTAATCGCGTTGAAATTTTGATATTTTATATTTGTAGAGGAAATTATTTTTGAAAATAATAAATAATAATAAATTTAAAGTTGCCTATAAAATAATGAAAATAATAGAAATCTATAACTTCATATATTTTATTTAAAACAAAATTAAATACAATAGCCCATATTCTCATGAGATATTTTCTGTACATTTTTTCAATTGAAAAAAAAAAACGGTTTGATTGGGTATTTGGCCGAAAACCCAAAATTAAATTTTGCAGGCCGCGCAGTCGTTCCTCTTAAGCTTTCAAACTTTTCCCAGCATTTTTAACTTTGGCAACTCCTCAAAACAAGTGTATTCAATCAAAAATGATTTTTCGTAGCACAGAAAAATATCGCATTCATTCGCGATTGACTTACGTAAATATTTTTTATTCTTTTTGAACGTCCCTATTCTTAAAGTTCGCCAAAACTTCAAAGAATCCATTAATTCGTTTTCAGTCACGTATTTGAATTATTGCTCAGTGATGCAGAATATTCAATCCAATTTTGTTTCCCAGTGATGCTCTCGGGCTACTAGATTCATATTTGGATCATTCAATGCTTTGTGCAAAACCTCTACTACTGATATAGAATCATAATAGAATCCGTAGAATACACAAGATGGACTTTGCTAAACTATGCTATATCGAACTACGACTATATCAAATGGAACGCTGTCTGTTGAACTGCGTTAGCATTTGCTCGTCGGTGGGGAAAGAATTTGACTGTATTATTAAATAAAACACAAGATTAGGATGTTACTGAAAAAGCCAGGTACAGGTAAGAACCTCATTTCTAGAATTTAATTCTCTGAAAGGGAAGTGCTTATTATATACAGTTACAGCTGATCCGGCCACGCGTTACTGTGATGTGAAATCGAAACACAACTTCATCTACTGGATGGTTACCCAACCTAGATTATTTAAAAAAAAATTATATGCATACCGCGCAAGAGTCCCAACTGCTAATGTCTGGAGCCAGTGAGACAATGGCATCCCTAATTGGGGTATGTTGTGAAGCCCAAGGTAGTGAGGAGGGGAAGGAGATGGGGAAGAGGAAGGTGGGGAAGTACCTGGCCATTCATATCTGGTCATCAAACACGGCTAAAGCCCTTTCAAGCAACATTTCAATTCTGAATGGTGGTCTTACACCATGGCGATACTGACAGTATCTTTCACTCTGGAACGTGTTGTCAATAAATCAACCCACACCGCCTTCTGTTAGAAACTTACGGAACTTGCAAATAATTACAAAGCGTTGTCCTAAAACAAAAATTTAATTCGCAGTAATTAGTATTGAGGTCAATAACCGATATCAAAACTATCCTATCTTTTAAGTTGGATCAAATAACACACAGTAAGCCAAATTTCATCAAAATCGGTTAAGTAGTTTCGGAGTTTATCTCGAACAAACATCGTGACGCGATATTTTTACATTATATACATGTAAAGTTAAACTTCCAGTAAAGGTTTAATTAAGGCCAATCGAGTATGTTATTAATCAAAGTTTGCACGGCATGTACATTCACGTATCAAAATTAACCGTCAGACGTAAAAAAATTGCCTTGGTCTGATTTCTTTAATAATAATTTATTCTATTTGCTTTAATTTCTCTCCGGAAAAAGGAGCTTTAAATAGAATATCAAAGTTGATAAATGTTTTCTTTTCTTTCTGAAAAGTTGTCGAAGAAATTATAATACGCCGTTACCGGGAAAAGGAAAATGTGTGATTCAATATTTTTGACTTCTCTTCACTTAGCTTTGACTTGTGTAAGTCACAGCTCAGCTCATCCGAGTTCATTCACAACTATTTATTTCAAAATCATTAAAAGTCTACGCATTTTTAACGCTGGATGAGGAAGTTCGATTTGCCTAATAAAAAATAACCCTGAACAATCAACATGTTTACGATTATTTATTTTTAACATTTTCGAAGTGTTATTTCTTCTGCACAGGTAAAGTTAGCTTTCCATTGCAATCATTTTATCAAAGTGACGAGTAGAGAATAGATGGGTTGTTCTTCTTTTTAACCTACATAAATATAACCACTCTGTCACATTTCCACCACTCCGCTACATTTCCACCACTCCGTCACATTTCCACCACTCCGTCACATTTCCACCACTCCGTCACATTTCCACCACTCTGTCACATTTCCACCACTCTGTCACATTTCCACCACTCTGTCACATTTCTACCACTCTGTCACATTTCCAACACTCCGTCACATTTCCACCACTCCGTCACATTTCCACCACTCTGTCACATTTCCACCACTCTGTCACATTTCCACCACTCTGTCACATTTCCACCCCTCTGTCACATTTCCAATACTCTCATATTTCCACCATTCTGTCACATTTCCACCACTCTGTCACATTCTGTTTTTACTATAAATGAATTCTCTCTGATCTCAGAGGTGAAAATGTAGCAAAAGGAGAAGGAGGTCTAAAATGCCTACTGGGGGTGACATACACGAGCTGCGTGTATACCTATTTCGAATGACAACCCACGTGACAGAATTAACGTAGTACATAAAAGTTGTAGGAGACAAGTTATTGAGATTTTTTAAAAATATTTTATTAAACATCACTGAAAATAATAATCGCTGTTACTTGATTGGTTATATATACCCTTTGGAGTTTAAAAATAGTTTTATATTTTATGTCGTCATATCATTTTTTGTAACATTATATAGAATATACGCAAGTCGATGTGGCAGAAGACAGCTGTGATTTGTATGAAATACACTTCTATCAAGAGGAGTTACAACTCTTATATAATTCTTACTACAAAAATATAAACACATATTTTTTTAAAACGCGCACAGTCGTTAAGTCTTTAGTACAGTAGATTTGAAAGTAATTATAAAATAATAATATTGGCAATTCTTTGGAGTTTTTCTCCACTAACTGGTAGAGACAACTTAATGTAAGTCAAAAAGAAGAATGACCCAGATATCTTTCACAGGGAATTAATTTGAAACCTAAAGTAAAGAAAAAAATGTAAAAAGTAATAACAGCATTGCATCGGTGAATATTCTAAGAGAATATTAATAGGCAGCAGAAATATCCCAATTAAATATTTTCAATCCCGTAAATAACTAGTTTTATTTCATAACTATTATTGAACGTATGCACGAACCATAATCCCCCCACTGCGGAAATTCTCGATCTAATAACGGAGAACTTCAAATTCGGCTTATCCAATTTCCTGATGTTAGGTGACTTTCCTGGTTCCCTGGCGGTCTGAGCCCTCCTCCTCCCCTAACTACTCCTAACCCCGGTTCCTCGCAAATCCACCCCTCCGCTGGACATAAGGCGGTTGGAGTTTCCGACCGAGATCGCCATATTATGAAAGTTCCTGTTGTGCTTTTTTCGTCGCAACCGTTTTTGCTTTGCGTTTCGACTAGAAGTAATTCTATCCTACTTTATTACGTGGGCGACACAGAAGGATTCTACAGATATCTACGCTTTTATTGTAGGTACTACTGTATTTCGAGTTATTGAAACAATCTTCTGGTTTCGTCTATTAATTATGTTGCGATATTACTAAGTACCGAATGAAATATTTTTTTTATTTTTTAAAATAAAACAATAACTTTGTAAACACCACTTTTTATTTTTTATGTACTTAATGCCGACCGGGTTTCGCTACCACCGTAGCTTCTTCAGGGCAGTACAGAACTCTACTAAAATTAAGTTACATGTGTTATAGATAATATACATATGGGTTAAAAACAAAATCGGCCGGACTACTCAAGTGGAGGAGGAAGTAGGGATAAGTGTAGATGGAGCATTGGGTAAGGAAAGGGAATGTTTTTTGTCAATAGGGAACAACTTCAGTATTGGACTATTATTTAGATTTATTTGATTGTTAATTACCTTGCTATTACACTCGGGAAGCCACTCGGGAATTTATTCACTCCAATGCAGTGATTGTCCCGCGTATTACATTGGCAAAACGGCACGTAACGTAAACACCCGTGTCAAAGAGCATCTTAGGTGTTTACACAGCAATGGTTTCTCTGAATTTGCAAACCACCTGATAGAAACCAACCATAATTTCGATAAAAACTCAGGCGTCACCCTTATTCATAAAAACACTATAGGTATCAGATTGGATAATTTAGAAGCCCTAGAATTAAGAAAAGCCAAAAATATTAATAGCAAGGTAATTAACAATCAAATAAATCTAAATAATAGTCCAATACTGAAGTTGTTCCCTATTGACAAAAAACATTCCCTTTCCTTACCCAATGCTCCATCTACACTTATCCCTACTTCCTCCTCCACTTGAGTAGTCCGGCCGATTTTGTTTTTAACCCATATGTATATTATCTATAACACATGTAACTTAATTTTAGTAGAGTTCTGTACTGCCCTGAAGAAGCTACGGTGGTAGCGAAACCCGGTCGGCATTAAGTACATAAAAAATAAAAAGTGGTGTTTACAAAGTTATTGTTTTATTTTAAATTATAATGTCACATCACAAAGTATCTGCTTCATATGAACAAATATTTTTTTTATGTTTGATGTCAGTGCTTTAGTAATATTAAGAGCGAACGCGGTCACTGAGAAATTTCAACAATAGGTATTTAAAAAAACCCTTTCTATTGTGCTCTGTGCCGCGGTCAAGCATCGCGCTATATGTGTGGGTGTGCGTAGCTCATGTGTGTGTAGCTCGCGCACTTACGCACTGGCCAAACCGCCAGCCGATTAATTATTATAAGCCGAATTAATATTATTATCTTTTTCTGTCGATTGCGAGAATTCTCAAAAAAAACAAATAGAATATTGCGGCCACGTGAAACTTCTGGCTAATGGCCTTTAACTGGGAATTTTTAATTCAGAAGCTCCGCTTACAGATTAGTTTGTGAATCTCATATTTCAACTTAAACTAATGTGATTAAAAAACTTGTAAGTAATAAAGTACCTGCCATTCACTACTATAAAACATTATTTATTGTTTTTGTATTTAATGCGTAGAACTCAATTTATTTATATTTAAAATTTAATGTAAATGAAATATAACAATATTTTTATTAAGTTCTGCAAGTATTTTAGTTTTTATTTTTGTTATAGCTGATTCGGCGTTCAAGACCATTATCAAACTGCGGTCAAGCCACGTTGAGACGACTTTTATATGATTCTTCATGTTATATGATTTTACCTGTACCTAAAATGATTTATTACCGGTTAGACAATAGACTATTTTGTGGAGTACTCAGAAATCTATTTTTCTCCACATTAAACGGCAAAGTTTTCTTAATTGTTTAATAATGACGTGACTGCTATTGACTTATTTAAATGTGTTATATTGTTTAGGTTTAGGTTTTGTGAACATACTGAAAAGTGGGGAATAAACAATGTTCTTTACACTATTTATAAATGTTACATTTGGATCATTCGTTCATTTATTGATTTTCAATTGTTCAAGTAAATTTATAGTAACCGCGAAACAGTTGTCACAATAAAAAAAAATAAAAAAACTGGAATAGTATTTTGATTTACATTAATTAAAAAAAAAAACTATAAAACACATTAGTTTGGTCAGTTTCGTGTTGCCAATTTATGAAATATATTACTTTATTTTATGCAAGCAAGTATAAAGTTACTTTTATTGAAAATTATTTTGAACACATTTGTTCTGAAACAAACGATTGGATATAGTTATAATTCTTTATCAATCGAATATTGTATTATTATTTTAATTAAGTTGATTTGAGTGATTTTCAATGTACAAAATACGTATGTATGGTTTGTTTATCAAGGGAAATATGTCATCAATACAAACTGCGTGAAAGTAGACTTCTAATCCTATTATTCCGATTCCGCTCATATTGCCACATCCACTGAACAGATAATCCTTAGAATTGTGATCTATACCAATTATGATTATATCGTCCCTTAATTATGTACCATAAAACGGTGCGACTTTTGAATCCGGGCCACATGGATCATCGCGGATATCTGCACAATTTTCTATTCAGAAATTATTTGCTTCTTTTCATTGATTTTTTTCGGGTGACGTGGATACAATGACCCTTCGGAAATAACTTGTTGTTTTCTAGTAATATTCAAGCTTGTCGGTTTATAATGGAGCTTTTTTGTTTTTGATTTTTTAATAAACGGAAAAATGTAAATACTGAACGGTTATCGTAGTTTCGTGTCATTTATATTAAAAGTATGTCAATATTCGAACTCGCACTATCTTCTTTTACAAATTTGATATTGGCAATCATTGATGTAGAAAAAAAATGGTATATCAAAGTAGCTTTGATCACAATTTTTTTTAACTCCCCAAACACATATAGGATTGAAAAAAAAATATATACGTATATTTATCGATAAACATGCGTAGTGAATACGACATAAAATTTTCCGAGACAAATGTTTTTATTAAATTTTTAATTAGTTTCAAAGTTGAAAATTGATCCTAGTCACCTGTTTTACGATACATACCTTTGAAGCTTAGGCCCCTGACAGACCCATGAAACTTATTATTTGTTCAAGAAACAATTTCGATTTTTCGAAATGTTTGACCACAATTTCATTAGAAGTAAGTTAAAAATGACCATAATTTAAGCAGATTCCAAGACAGTTGATCCCCCGACATACTTATAAACAATTTGCAGCCTGTTTAGGGAAACTACAATATACCAACTTACATGAAATATATCAAAGTGTCCCCGAAGAGTTTTGCAGAGAGGATGTACCGCCGAATAACAATAGTATAAAACACGTATTCATTCATATCATCAAGGACAAAACTACTTGTCTTTATACTGTATATACCAGCGTAAAAGTAGAAAGAATCGACATGTAAATAAATTCGTTATATGTACCAACTTTAATTAAAGGTATTTTCGAAGTCGATTTTAAGTTTGAAATTGGTAAATTATAATTCTACAATATTTATATTTTCGGGGGCCAACTATAGTGGGATCAACTGTCGGGGAATCAAATATGTGGAGATCAACTGTCGAGTCACCATTTAGGCAAACAAATACGCTCAATAACACATTTCTATCGGTATATCTATTCAGTGGTCACAACATTTCAGTGCGTCGTTATCTATGAACGCTCTGTACTCTTTGTTACCCGCGATGTGTTCGTACTTTTCTAATCAACTTGTGTGAATAATTGAATACAGGTATTGATTTTCGATTAGCTCCCCTATTGCAGGAGCTTAGAGGTAGGTGTGTGCGTTCCTCCTCTGTGTGTGTTTGTGTTGTCACCTATACCCTTCTAATGACTCTTTGTGTTCTTGCAGATGACCTGAGATGGCAACATCATCCGAGATTGCGGCATTCGAGATCGCATCTAGATTTCCTACCTAATGTAAGTATTAAAAATCCTCTAATTATAACAGTTAGCCCCACAATAAAAGTTTGGGTTTATAGAATCTCTACACTACCAAAAATTTTTGGTAAGTAAACGATGAGTTATGACTGATTCTTTGGTCGCGCGGAGTAAAATGTGAGACTCCTATCTGATACTCTTCCCACTCAATAACGTGAGCGTAGTATCAAGCAACGGCCAATGGTCTGTTTTTGGAATATACACGCCACTTTGCGCCACAACCCTTGGGCCACGAGATATATAATATTTGGTGACACCCAAAGCGTTTAATCGTTAACTGGACGCGGGACCTCCATGTGAAAGTCTTTTTGAAAATCTTTCACGTTAAAAATACCTGTATCACGTAAAGCAACCCACGTTTTTTTCATTTTAAAGAATAAATTTTTTTTTAATAGCAACCGAGACCGTTTTGTTGTTTTACTTACGGGATTATAAACTTCCTGCTCCTTCTTGAATCAGCATTATTTTGGATAACCTTTCAGTTTTACCAAAGAAGGTGTGACACACGTGTAGTGTGGCTATATCTTTAGATGCATCTTGTTATTCGGGCAGAGCAGCCGCAATTCAACGTTTTCATGTCAATTCATATGTTGTGACAAATCTCTGGGCTAAATCGGCATTTCAGAGGAATTATTCCACGGGCTGATACTTCTATTTCTCTTTTATATTATGTTAATGTAAGTACTTGCATTCTGCTTACTAACCCTGTATGCATGGGCATTGGACGGTCTAGAGTCGTTCAAATAAATGTAGCTTCTTTCAATAAAAAAAATAGAGTCTTGACGTGTGCGGTGAAAGAGGGAACCATATGTTTCCTTATAATACCGTTGGGAAAGTGGTGGGGTCTCCTCCAATGGATTAATCGCTCATTACTGATAAGATTTTGTTATGAGCAAGTATCCTTGTCAAAGTGGTAAATAGTACTGCAAACATGGTTTCTTCCTATTCTACACATTGCTGGAGTATTA
This sequence comes from Glyphotaelius pellucidus, assembly GCA_936435175.1. Classification (NCBI taxonomy): domain Eukaryota; kingdom Metazoa; phylum Arthropoda; class Insecta; order Trichoptera; family Limnephilidae; genus Glyphotaelius; species Glyphotaelius pellucidus. Next base: position 25,738,930 of record OW386551.1, read on the forward strand.
GGTGTATTTCGGCTCTTTCCAATGTTTCCTGTTTTGAACCAGGATCTGTCTTTTAAACCGTTGGCATCTTTTTAAATCTTTGCTCCATCTTTAACTATCTGCCTGGTGTTCTTTTTTTCCCGACTCCAGTAAAGTAGTATTCTTGCAACAACTTTCTGTTTTTCTTGTATTGTATAGTTAAGAGTTTAGGTCTAAATTACGCGAAAAAATTATGTTTTAATTATAAAATTGAATTTTTATCCACTTTTCATAAAATCCCAAAAGAACATCGGAACGAATTGCACAAAATTGGCTTCAAAGCACTAATTACTTATTCGTTTTAGGTACCGCATCTATAGTAGAGGAATGAATTATCTTAATTGTGCGAATTTGCATCTTTTATGGTATTTCTCGGATTCATTCTAAAATTTATGCGAAAGATAGGACTTCTTATCATCTCGATGAGTTATTGAGTTTTATCAGCTTTTATAATCACTCTCAAGTACTGTAGTAAATTTGAAATTTTGGTGCCCTTTTCACTTACATTATTTCACTCTCAAAATATCCAAAAACTAACACTTTGTAATTATAATAAATGCATAATTCATAACTCGTATTTCAGTTTTATGTGAAGATCAACTCGAGAGTTAAAAATGGAAAAAACTTAAACTTTTAGAAATTAGACCAACAATTAATCTCTTACAACCTACCATCTGTAATTAGGAAAGTATAACTCGTGACTCCCATCTAAAGTCTATCTTGATATTTAGGGTTTTCTAGTTTTATTACCTTTGTTCTATATTATCATTTACAGTGTTTAGGGGTCGCTCATTAATCACGTGATGTTTTTTCGCAACTTTTTAACCCCCCATGGTGATATGTGGTGAAGTTTTAGACTACCCGCCCCCCCCCATACCCAAAATCATGTGTATTTTTTTTACTACAAAGTATTTTGTGGTATATTTTTGTTTCGCATCAGTCCACAACTCATTAAATTCTCTCTGAGCTACATTAGGTTTTTTTTACAAACGTTTTTTCTTTTTTTTATACTCTGCAAATAGGCCCTTATACAGATATCCTAGTTTAGACATTGTTCCATTGTTTTAAGGCAAAATATACGCGGCAACGATTTACGCATGTATTCGGCATCAAAATCACAATCATTGTTTGGAAATCATGCGTTTAACGAAAAATAAATGATATCTCATTATATCCTCTCCCTCCTTGTGATATTTCATGATTTTTTTCGACCCCTCCCCTTGGGCGACCCCTTATACGAATTATTTTTTTTTCTGTAACTGTGATTTTTCTTGTAACTATGTTTTCTATTCCTCTTTTAAATAAGCTCTTATTTTACATTAGCTCCACATAGAAGGTCCTGAGAAAAATAATTCTCCTCAGGGCCTATTTAGAAAGGAAAGTTCTGGGTAGGAAAAGGAGGGGTGGATTCCTGGGGGTCAGTGTGGCCAAGAGTAACCGGACGTATGAATCCAACTCTACCAGTGCGGTGCAGGGCCTGTTCCGAGAGAGAGAGTCCAGCTGGAGAGATCAAAGGTCTCCCTCAACCAATCTCTCTCGATCCGGCCTCTCACGCAGTCTCCAAGACCCGAACAAATCTCACCTGTAGGAACTGTAATTGAATAATGATTTTTCAACCCATGGCAACACCTGCGCACTAGATCAAGACGCTCGCGAACGCCAAGCGGAAATTTGTGAGATCATTCCGTAACAGCCACCGACTTCGAATAGTTCGAAAAATCTTAGTTCCTACATTTTAATCCGTGTTTCATTATTTCACCTTAGTTCCTACAACCCCGTTTACTTCGTTTTATCTTTGTTCCTACAACCCCATTAACTCAGGCACCCCTTTGTCACTAAACGTAGCGATTCACTTGGGGTAACCTGTGGCTTAGGTGTTGGTTATCCAATAAACGGTTCAAATTAAATTATGATTGATTGATTTCGATACATATTTTTTAACAACAGCAAAAATTCTGATTGACTCTCACTGACCAGGTTAAAACTTTTACTTAAACGCTTTTTATTGTTATATTCTTCCCGCTATTTCCCTCTTATTAAACCCGCTAACTGTCAAAGTAGTTAGTCTGCAGATAATTTAATAATTATATTATTATATCTTTACCTTGCGAAATTTCTTGCTAGTGGTGTTTCTTTGTCTTATAGAAAATTCAATTTAACATCGCCACACCTGTTCGATTTTATACCCTGTACCACAATGACAATAAGTAAAGCATCGACCTGACACGCATTGAGTGAAACATAATGAGATTTGCTATTTATTCCGGAGCCGATAGCTTCTGCCCCAGTTTCCCGCATTCCACTTATTTTTTCTCTCTCTGCCTATAAAATCACAAATGCATTTCCAAAAGGCTGAATTAAAAGGCTGAATTAAAAGGCTTAATTAAAAAGCTGGAATTAAAATTTTTAAATCTGCAGTTGTTTTTTCACCACCAGAAAAATTGAAAATAATTTATGTTTTTTTTAAATATTTAATTCAATTATTGAGCCTTTTGCTCGAAAACGAAGTAATATTGTCCTTTTTTATGTTTTCATCCAATAATATTTTTTTTTATGTCCTATGTCCTAAAATAATTTCTTTTTACGATGTTGGTCACATTTTGAACATAAAAATTTAAAAAATTTAAATTTTTTTTATAAGAAAAACTCTTTTTTATAACTTTGAAGGTTATTAATTATATTATTATGTAATATATCATTGAAGAAGAAGATCACAATAATAATTGGTAAAGGCGTCCGTCGCAGTTAGACGAGAGGTTCTGGGTTCGAGTCCCAGTTGCGACCATTATTTTATTCTGTTTTTCTTTGTCTTGTTGTCTTTCATATTTTTGTTTAGATTATTATTGTTATCTTCTTCATCAATGATATAATAAACATTCAGATGTTCTTTATTTTGTAAGATACAGGTACTTTTATCAACGTTAACACATAAGCGGCGATGTTCAAGTTTTAGATGAATACAAAATGATTTTTTATATCAGCAAAGACTTTTGGTCTCTTAGTTATTATTTTATTCTTTATAATAATTACTCACCAACTTTTTAAAAGTTATTAGAAAATTGAACAATTGCCATGTTGAATTTTCTTCTAGCCACGACAGAAATAAAATATAAAAAATAATTGCGCTGTGATTCATGTAAGGTTAGTGGGTCTATATTTTTAGCACTCTCCCAAACTTCAGCAAGGAAAGGGCTAGTGTTCAAATGGATTTTCCTTCATTAACACTGTGCTGAAAGGATAAATTATTGTAAAATATCATATTAATCCTTTAACCGCAAAGCTCAATCTCGTCTACGTAGGTGGATATATCCATGCTTGGCATTTAAATAAAATTATCCAATGTTCGCACAATCTAAAATATTAAATGTCTCCAACACACTTCCCAGCTAATGTCAATCACGCCGAGGCCTTCTAGGCAGCTGAATACACCTTTGTTCCGAGACGTTACCAAATTACCGACTCTGACTTTATAATGCGAATTCTGATGTAACATGTGTTCACGAGTCGTGGGCACATTATCAATGTACGCAATACGTAACTCAACTTGCTGATACGCCGACCCTTGACTTCACATGAATTCGCACGAGGGTGTCTACAACGTTGCGAAGAATAGCTACGCAATGAAATTTCGTAATTTTGGTTATGAAATTCTATTTCAGCGTCAAAATCAAAATCTGTCTATTGTGTGTAAAAATATACAGTGTTTCACGCTCATTCTGCGAAACTTTTGAATTGAAAATCTGTGCATTTCTTCTGCGAAGGTTTTCTCTAATGTAATATCGATAGCGAAAATTTCAAATGCTATTAAGTACGGTAAATCCAAAAATAAGTTAAATATGTACTTTATTTTTCTCAGTTTTTTTCTCTTTCGATCTGCGTCGTCGAAATATTTCTAGAAAAATAAGTGTGTCTTTTACGAGGTTTTTTTCTGAAAAATTTAAAATAAATTAAATACTGTTATTAGAGAAATTTAAAAAAAATGTTGAGTATTCTGAAATATCTATTTAATGTTAGTTTATATAATTTATTTATTTATTAATAAACGCCCTTTTTCGGGGCTTTAGTTAGAAAAAACTTTTTTTGTACATAACTGAACTGCCTCAATAACAATATTTTATATTTATTCAAAGATAAATTGAAGATGTCCACTGACTTGGTATAATTGTTTCCCTCCATTAGTATTCTGGGCAAAGAGGAATACATATGGTAGTTAGTCCCAGAATTTCTGCACTGAAATAAATCCTGACTTCTAGTATTACGAAGTGGAATTCGGAAGCTTATCAATTCAAGTAATACCGGACTATCAACTAAATCATTTAGAATTTTATATAAAAATACCAAGTCAGTGAAAATGCTTCTGTCTGACAATTTAAGCATATTCATATTATCAAAAATCATAAGTAAAGGTCTTCAAAAACAGAAGATATGATTTTTTACTCCACTCCTGACCGCAAGACCCACCCCTCATGTTTTCTTTTCCAGGCTTAATTTCCTAAAAGAGACCCTCCAGACTGCATCCCCAAAGATGACAAAGAACCCCGAGAGGAATTATTTTCCTCAGGGTTTTCTGTCTGAAGCAAAAAATAAACCATCAAAAATAAATCAATAAATCAGTAAAATAAAATTCAGGACACATAATGGTTCCACAACTCAACAAAGTAGCATGTTAATAATCCCTGTAAAGTATACAAAAATAACGCTCGTAACCTAACCCAACGTAACGTCAAAATGCGTTTTTTTTTCAAATTGGTCTTGCCAGCAATTACTGTATTCAAATTTATTTTTCAATTTTCGAATGGCATTTTGCATAACATACTCGTATTTTGAAATCGTCTGCATCCAATGAATTTCAATGCAGTTAAACCGGTGAATAGTGTAAAGTTTTTCCAGGCTAGTTGGATATCTGAACAATACCAGACAGAGCTTTCTTTTTTTCATAGCTATGCTTGTCTGCAATCATTCATTGTTTTGAAACACAATTTGTTTATTTTTACGAAATTTGTATCACAACTATAAAAATAACAAGGCAATATTTCTATTTTGAATTTTGAAGAAACAACAAGGTAAACTTACCGCGGGTGCATTTTGCTCTTTCGTACCGTGATAATGAGTGCAAAAATTTACTTATCGTATGCAAAAATCGTCAAATTTGTCCACTGTAGAATTCTTTATCCAAGAGGACTTATTCCAATACGCAAATATCGTAAATTATTCCATTTGGACAATTATTTGTCCGATCAGTCTAATTCGTAATTAGAAATTTCCTTCAGTTTGGAAAATTTTTTGTCCAATCGGAAAAATCCAATGAACCACTCCGGTCTATCGCCTTTGTGCAAGTTTTTTGTCGTAAAAGAACTCTCAGATTTATAAAAAAAATGTGTTATTTCCGCTTCGCTATTATAACTCAACAAATTAAATATTTCTGAACGTAGCCGAATACTAAAAACTGTTTTTGAAAGTTATGAAATAAGATTTCAAATTGTATTATTACAAATAAATATTAACATTTGTAAATATTAAAATTTAGAATGCAAACATAAAAAAATCGTAAAAATGACTCGCATGATGTTTTTATGTTAAAACGGTATAAAATATTGGTAAAAAATAATTATTTTATCAATTGTGTGATAAACAATTTTGTCGCCTCACTTTTTTACCATTTCATACAAAAATATTTAATTAAAAAATTGACACTGTCTAACGGCGCGTATGCGATTTGGCGAGTGAAAACTGTTTCTACAAAATAAGTATTTTTTACCTTCATCTTTTGACAACGTTGAATACAGATGTGTAGCTTGTTTTATTTTAGATACTCTCCTTTTTGTTTAGGGATGTAACTAGAAAAAAACGGAGTTTTAACGATTTCTATGGGAAAACACGCGTTAGCTTGAAAATAAGCTTATTATACTTGACTGCTTTTGTTATATTGTTGTGTAAATAAGCTTAGGGGTTGGAGCGGTTAATAATGTCGAATTTCCAATTGCATTTCCATTTTTGACCGGTCCGAAATTTCGTTAAAAATTTCCATTTGGAAAATTCATTGTCGACTTAGGCAATTCTTAAATTAAAATTTGTCCATTTGGACAATTTATTCTTTGTCAAATCGGTCAATTCCAATGTGCAAACAAGTGAAGCGTTTGAACAACCTACCTTAAAAGTGTCTTATTTGACCATGTAAAAGCATTTGGAAGCAGACGTTAGGGTAAAAATACTAGGTATTTGAAAATCTTTGATCATCACTTATGATTTTAAAATTTCCACTGCAAAAGTATTATCGTTATTTTTATTATTTAGGTTATTATTTATTACGCCAAATTGCGCTTTATTTTATTTAGTCAACTTTTCACACGACGTTAGTGTCCATTAGGGCAGACTTAGATTGTGGTGAATCACTCCTTTGTACACACGGTTTAACTTCTACGTACGTAAGTATACACTTCACCATAATCTACACATTTTTCACAATGTCAAAACTATGTCAAAAACGTTGACTAAAGAAAAAGTAACTTAGTTTAAATTTTTAAAATTCATTTAGTATTCACTAATTTCTCAAGTCCATATTAATTTTACGATTCGTCGATACCTACAACATTATATCATTTGAACAAATCTTTATTCCTTTATTTTGGGGAAGAATTGAAAACAAATAATAATTAATGGGAAGCCTTTATGGCAACACTACCGTTTGGTTTCTGAAACGTTAACCAATTATAAATTTCAGGAGAATCTTGATAACAGAATGACTAAAGTTATGCAAACTTCAGGCATGATACCTCCTGGTGGTGGCTGATGATACAATATACGTATACAGATATAGAGGCTGTTGTCTCCGTTTATTCTGAGTTCTGATGTAATATATAATACTATACTCCATCATTTATAGGAGACAATCTGACGCTAACTTAGTTAACTTTTCAGTGAAAATTAACTGTATTCAGTTGGTACAAATTTTATGAAAAGTTTCACGGAATTTCATTAATTCATACAAAATGTATGAAAATTATAAATTTTTCACTTTGATTTTTTTCGATAGATGTCTTGTTTATTGTTGATCTTGTTTATTTTTTTCAATAGATGTCTTGTTATTATTTGTAATAAGTTATTTTATAAAAAGCTCCGTTGGAATCAATTTAACATCAATTTAGGTAGCTTTCCAGCGAAAATAAACCGAATTCAGAAATGTTTAACTTTTATGAATATTCCTCGTATATTTATGAAAATTCTTAAGCGGGATTTACACTATCGATTTTTGCCGTGCGGCTGGAGTCGATCGCGTCGCAGCGAATCGTACGGCCGATCTATTTTCACAGTCGACGATGTCGCATGCGACTAGTTCCATTTTTTTTTTAAATTGAGGCGTGTAGTCGCCTGCGACTGACCGTTTTCGTGGTCGATTTTTGTCACCCGCAGCCTGCGATCTGTCGCCGCATGGCAAAAGTCGGAAGCTAATCTACCTTGGCGCTTGCGTATTCAATCGCCTATGGCCTGTCAAACTATTTATATGGTCACAGCAAAAATCGAATTGCGTTAATTCCCCACGATGCATCGCAATGGGGGAAAAGCTAAACGCTTGAAAATTCAATCTTTTAGGTATCTTGTTTATTTTGTTAAAAAATCGTTTTTCACGTAATCGCATCAATTTTAAAGCTTGGAACGTAACTGCTAAAAGCTAATTTATGAAAAGGTTCCATTGTAGTTTGCAGATGAAATTGCGGCTTTTATGGCCCTAGTGACATTTCAGCATTTCAAGCTTTCTTGAGGGTGACGTCTTGGAAAATATTACCATTATTTTGCACGCACTTCACACTTTATTTTCTCACATTTTGTTGAAAGTTCACACCATTTCAGCGGCGCTACCCACTGACATTTAAACCATTACATAATTAATTATCGTGCCTAATTGAAGTTACGAATCTTTCATGTGACCTTTTCACTGCCGCCTTGTGTCTAAACTCTGATATCAAAATTGTCAAATTTTGAATTGCTTCGACAACTTGTCAGCTCATTAAAGCTAACAAAAATGTCAATGCCTCGATGATTTATTCGTGCCTTTGGGATATATTAACCCAAATAAATATACATTTTGCCAAACTTTAATAAGGATGTCAATTCGCCAATCGTTAAACGTTAGAATAGTTTTCCACACACAAAAATTCATAACCCTGCTTATTTTGTATATTTTTAATACGTGTTTTACTAATTTCAGGTTTTTTTGTTTGTTTCAGAATGTCAGTTCTTCAAAATTCTCCGTGAAGAACAATCACAAACCCAGTTTTGTTAATTGTTCAATGTACCATCCTTCAGTGAAGGAAGACTCAAAAATAGGAACATATGTGTTATCTGTAAGTATTTCAATCATTTTTTATAATTTTATCATTTTATAACCCATTAATGAACCAATCGCCAACCATGGGCGGCTTCCTATTTTGACAATGGGATATGATATTTGACTCTAGGTCAATTGCCTTAAAAAATATGAATGATTGTGTTAAGGTATACTTACTAACGTATTATGTCCGATTCGTAAAGGTAAAGCCTTGATGACATTGAGCGAGTTTACAAGCTACTATCTGGGAAATCCACTGTCTGTTAGTAAACTCGCTCAGTGTCCATCGTATTACTTGCTAACAAGCAGATTGTGGACAATCTACGAAAAAAGTTGAAAGGTGGTCAACTTTATTCGCTACTCGCTAGTGTTTGCCTAAAGATGGCGGCCCACCAGTAGCTGATTTCGTCTGTCAGAATTAGTTCGGGCGAAAGCCGTCATTGGCTAGCGTGTGGCGCTAGCAGCGAGCTCAAGTTTTTTTACAAAATCGATCTTGGTGTTATCTTTGACTCCAAATTACGCTTCTTGAATCACATTATTAGCATTACCAGTAAGGGATTACAAATGCTTGGATTTATTCTCAGAATCGCTAAAGACTTCAATAACATAAAAACCATAAAATTACTGTACACGTCTTTGGTTAGAAGTCAGGTTGAATACAATTCAAGCATTTGGTGTCCTCATTTCAATTCTCATTGTTTACAGATTGAAAAAATTCAAAATAAATTTTTACGTTTTATTAATTTCAAAATTGGTATTCCTATTATTGAAATTAATTATGTCAATTTACGCAGTAAACTTAACTTATCGAAATTATCTGATAGGCGAATAATATGTGATCTCCTGTTACTCTATAAAATTATTCATTCAAGGTTGGACTGCCCTGACATTATAAATTTATTATATATACACATACCTCCAAAACACACAAGGCGAAATATCCTATTCCACAACAATAACTTCGCCACGAACTCTGTATTAGAAAGAATACATAGATTGGGCAATGAATTAACTGATGTCGCTGATATATTTAATTTAAACTTTGAAACATTTAAAGCCAAATTAGTCCATCACTTTTTAGATGTTAAAAATGAATGAGAAATGAATCATAATAATGAATGTTAATAATGAATGATTTTATTTTATTTCAATTTTGTTTTGTTTTTTTATTGTTCATATTATAGATGAAAACAACGAGTAGGTTATTGTAAAATTAATGTGTTTTGATTTTTTTTAATGTTTTTGTTGCTCGTAGGTATATGGATCATACCTACGAGTTCTCTAAAGTCATCCAAGTGAAATTGCATTAGCTATATTCTTATTTATTCTATTTAGTCTATGCTTTATTTATATATTTTGTAATATTTTTTTATGGTTTTACTGTTATAAATGAAATTTGTATCGTACGTGTAAAAGCCCAATAGGGCGTCAATAAATAAATAAATAAATAAAAAATGTCGACCGAATCAGTTCGCGCGAGAGTCGTTATTTTAGCTGCTACTGTCGCTACTGAGCGAGTAGACAGTTATGTGTGTCATCATGACAATCTCACTCGCCGATTCACCCGCTTTTAAACTTACTGGCTAGTAGCTTGTAAACTCGCTTAATGTAATTGAGGCTTTAAACAGGTGAACGAAGCCCTTGAAAGCTCCATCTTTCTCTTTAGCGATGAGTCGAGGATGGTTTCTACATAATATTTTTCTTATATAATAATTTCGTTTATGTCTTATGGCTTGTCCCATGCGATGATCGATCTTTCTGTTCTTCGAACAAAGAGGCAACAAGATCTACGTCGAATAAAGCTTTGCACTTTGACGAATATTGCGAAGCCTTTTAGAGCTTTGGATAGATCCCAGGGAAACCCAAGAAGTGAGAAACTTGGTGTTTTTAGTAACACTGCTGCAGACATTGTAGAGAGTTTTTTTTTAATATAATGCAAAGTTTAATCCATTATTTCCCAATATCATGATAAATGAGTTACCAAACATCAAAGGACATAAGTAATAACGGCTCTGATCACCAGTGATCACCGTTAAAAAATTCGATTTACAATTCAATCTCATGGAGATTCCGACATTATTCTTTGTGCAGTACTTTTAGTATAAAGTTGAAAGCTGTTTTCCATAAAACAACAAAAACTTCATGTACTGTAACCACGAGTACTTTTCCCCATTTCTCTGTTTAGCACTATTTTTCTTTTGCTCTTTTTCCTTTAATTTTTTACAAAAAATATTTGTAAAGTTTTATTTATCTGCTGATATTTCGTTTAGACACTTTTTCTCTGTAACGCAATTTTTAAATTTATTTTTCTCTTTAAATTTGTCTTAAATTTTTTTGTAAATGTTTAATTATCTATTGTCGTCATGTTTAATTTGTAGAACTCCATTTTAATTTTTTATTTCTTTTATATATTCAATAATATTTTTATTCAATTTATAAAAACAGTTTATTTATAAACAAGTTCTGCTAGGTAATTATTATTACACCTGACAGCTGTTTCGCCTTCTGAAGGCATTATCAAACAGTTTGATAATGCCTTCAGAAGGCGAAACAGCTGTCACGTGTAATAATAATTACCTAGCAGAACTTGTTTATAAATAAACTGTTTTTATAAATTGAATAATAATATTATTGAATATATAAAATAAATAAAAAAGTTTAATTATCTGTTACTCGTGTTGATCTACGACAAATATATATAGGATTCAGGCGAATTCTTCAGTTTATGTTTTATATGGTTTTTTTAAGCAATGGCTATAATAGTGTTTTCCACTTAAATTTTAAAAAATCCTAGATCTCACTTATTCTAGTTCTAAAAATTCCAATATTCAAAATAAGGTGATCGCGTTACCATTATATTACGACGACATTTGCATTCTAACAAGTCTAAATACAAATCGCATAGCTTGCAAACGTTCTATCCCTGTATAATAAATTGACTAGTATAATAAATTTTTCTTATTTTTATATCTTTTACGATTTTTGGCCTTTGACGAGGACTATCGTAAGTAACATTAATAAATAAATAAATCATCCAGTTTCTTGTGTAAATAATAACAAGCCATTAAATTGCCTCAAGAGGATTGATTCCTATTGATTAGACATGTTATTTGATGTGAGGCAAACATCACAAACGTGACTCGGCAATCTACTCACTAAAATGATTTCGTCAACCTCCTCCACGCGAGTAATTTGACTCTGCCCGGTATTTAAATTTGTTTGATAAATGGCCGTAATGAAATACCTTAAAAATTACATCAATCATGAACTTTCCCCGCTTCGCTTGATTAAAAAACATTTCCATAACACTGATGTGTTTTAGATTTTATAACTATTTTCATTTGCCTAATGAGGTCCTCGAATCGATTTGTTGTAGTTTTAGTCAGTCGGGTGAATAAATCGGATTATTATTATTAAAACGCAATGCTGATTTAACCGTTTTCAGTAATTTTCTTTGCGAACGCTGATCTCTTTTTTAACACGTTTAATATGCTCCGTTTCAAAACCATAATACTTTTAGTCGCGGTCCCAGGCATCCCAGGTATTAAAAATAAGACAAACTAAACTTTTTGAAGTGAAACTTCTTTAGCACCGTTGTGATTTGAAAATCTTGGGTGAAGTCAGAAAATATTTTAGAATTCTTTATCTTTTTATGCCCTCTATCGGATTTTGGCTTTTACCAGGTCAAACCGCATGCGTTTCAAACCCATACTTGAGGTGTCTTATATCAACTTAGTGATCCTATAAGTCCAGAAGAAATTCACCATAATTTAAATCACCTTATTTTAACCAAAATTACTTACATGTCAAAGAAATCATAAAATGTCTATGAAGAGATTCACCGCGTATTGGTTTGTTTCATGAACGGTGAATAACGAGGTAGTTGTAAAAAACTACGGCTTTCGAGCCGTTAGCCAATTCGATACATTTAGGAGCAAATGCTCGAACACCTCCGAGGAAGGTAGCAGAATAAGTACTCAATCCGTTGCCGAACGCGGCGTTAGTAGGTCCCAAATCCGTTACCGACTCGCGTTATATCGTTAGTTCGGGTGAACGAGAACGGAGCCATTTATAACGAAATATTTCGGGCGGAGCTCATCGCTTTATTCGGTTTCATTGTTGTGTAACACTTTATTATATTTTTATTATTTTTTTACCTATTATAGAAACTATTATTTATTCGATGACTATTATGGAAGTAAATCTGACAACCCTTTTAATATATTGTTACCAAACATGTGTTCCAATTTCTCAGAGCCGCTAGAATTATGGCATTTGAGGAATTTTGTGTGGCTGCCGGAAACGCCTTAGAAAAATATTGGAGATACTTGATTTTTTACATCTGATCATTAAACATAACTAAGGTCATGTCAGCAGAGACCGACAGTTAAATTTACCCTGGAAAGAGGTGCAAATGCACCATCTGTAAATCTATTATTTTATTTAAAATCTTTTGTGTGAAAAAACCTCTATAATTGAATTTTCTGCCATGTACCGGCTCTCCGGACCCAGTGGCAGTGACATTTCGCGTTTTGGTAGATATTACGTGAGTATAATATATGTTTACAAGATATTGATGAAATGTTGTATTTCAGGTAAAAGCAGTAGACCCGGATCCACCAGAGAACGGCGGAACAGTTCGGTATCAGTTTGTGTCCACTTCGGGCGAAAAACACAAGTTTTCACTCGACTCACAGACCGGATACATCACTACCGCATACGTAAGCACAAAATATACATCTTTTCAATGGTTTTTTAATCACAAAAAATCTATATTATTCACAATCACCTGAAACACTGAACACCACATACATTATTACTATAAATTGTGTTTGGTAAAAGCAAGAAAGTATGCAACTGAATAAAAAGCAAACTCGACCAAGTTCAAGAAGATACCTAGAAGTCGACTTCTCTAAGAATAGCTGGTCTTGCTGACCTTTTGCACGATCGTTTGTAGAAACTTCCCCATTTTAATGGGCCACAAATAAGAGCAGAAAACTTAATTTTTCCATATAGCAAAGCTCGTCACTCTCAATTTCTCAGTGTTACTTTTATTAAGGCAGCAACATTAGATTTCTACCTTTAATGACATTATTAAAATGATAATATTCAAGTGAACTGGGGACTAGAAGGAAAAAGGCCAACAACTAACACATTGGAGGACCCACCACTTACCCGCCCTGGTATAGGTAACAGATGGTTACCCCTTCAAGGCTCTTGCAAGGACTCTAATTTTTTAATATAAAAACGACTCTACATTTAATAAACGAAACTACACTCCATTGTGCCCGCATACGTTGTTAGGCAGCAGTATGCAAGTGCTTGCTATGAACAATGTTAGTATAAAAGAAAAGTATAAAATAATACCTGAACCTCTTTTGTGTAAGGAAAAATAAAAACAAAAGTAGGCGGTATGCCCACCCTGCCTGACCTTTATGCACATATTAGCACAAAACATAAAATAAAATAAAAATAACAAAAAAAAAGATAGATGATGGATCCAGAAACGGAGGCGGCCATCACAGATCGCCTGGCAGTCCTGTTGAGTGTGCCAACAACTAACAATGACCACCTCAGATATGATGCAGTACTTATTTATTTATTTATTTATAAATAAACGCCCTTTTTCGGGGCTTTTACATATATAGCATAGAAAAAACATTTTATTGTACATAACTGAACTGCCTCAATAACAATATTTTAAATTTATTCAAAGATAAATTGAAGATGTCCACTGACTTGGTATAATTGTTTCCCTCCATTAGTATTCTGGGCAAAGAGGAATACATATGATAGTTAGTCCCAGAATTTCTGCACTGAAATAAATCCTGACTTCTAGTATTACGAAGTGGAATTCGGAAGCTTATCAATTCAAGTAATACCGGACTATCAACTAAATCATTTAGAATTTTATATAAAAATACCAAGTCAGTGAAAATTCTTCTGTCTGACAATTTAAGCATATTCATATCGTTTAAAAGTGTGTTGTAGTTTAACATATTTGCTGAAATACCCATTTTAAAATTTAGAAAACGTAAGAATTTGTTTTGTATTCTTTCAACAGCTTGTACGTGCATATTATAATGAGGATTCCAGACAGGAGAATTGTACTCAAGTTGGCTTCTAACATAAGCAAAATATAACATTTTAATACACTTTATATTGTTAAAGTTTCTAGTTAGCCTAGTTATAAACCCCAACATTTTTAAGCCCTTATTACAGATTTCTGTTATGTGGGTAACAAATGTAAGATTTGATTGAAAAGTGATGTTACATAGTTAGATTAGCAATACCTAGTTAGATTCCGAGAGCTAAATTGGCTGGCCTTGGCCAAAAATATGAAGTATTGGAAAGACGGTAAGGAGTCCTAAGTATAAATAAACATCGACAATTGGAGCAATGCACATTGATGAAAAAAAGTGGTTTCTCAAAAGTGGGCCAAAGTTAAATCAAATCCAGGTCAGAATTTCCAGATAACACCAGACGAATGAATATTAATAGGTAAATCTCTAATAAAATCCCTTCCCAAATACTCACGTACTATTTTATGCTATTTTTTGTATTACTTACAAGGTAAATGATATTCATGCTTTCAAGGTGTCAGAAAAACTTTAACGTGTTATGATTTCACATTTACAACTTTAAAGATTTACGCAAATAAGTTTCATAGTTAAAATTCCTAATGTCTGAAACGTGAACGTAATAAATTTGATGTTAGCCATGAAGCTTTGTGAAGTAAATAA
The DNA here is from genome assembly GCA_936435175.1 of Glyphotaelius pellucidus. Lineage (NCBI taxonomy): Eukaryota > Metazoa > Arthropoda > Insecta > Trichoptera > Limnephilidae > Glyphotaelius > Glyphotaelius pellucidus. The sequence goes on from OW386551.1 coordinate 25,754,017, forward strand.
TTCCAACAAGTAATATGAAAAGTAGTAACGCTTTCTTGGCGGCTGAGTATTTTAAGCAGTCTATGAGTAAACAGTAAATGATTGAAATCAAAATAAAAGAAACTTTTCTTTAAACTTATTTTTCATTTTAGTTTTTGGTCGTATTTATTTAAGTTGAGATCATCCATTTGATTAATGGCATCGACATAAAATCATCCTCAAGAAGGACGTCTCTCATTCTCCCGCGAAAGTAGGCGTATATTGCCGAAAACAGAATCTATGTTTATTAAACAAATTCGACAAAATTGTTTCAATGTCTCTTTTGTAAATGCTTGGATCAGATAAATATATGAGAGAGAATTGTTTGATTTTATATTTTCGCTTCTCTTATAATATTTGCTGCTGAAGTTTGATCATAAAGTTTAGATTCTTTTCGAACAAATACCATTCCTCGTTTTTCATGTTTCATGTGTTCATAAAGACAAATATTTCATTAATTCTAACTCTTTACAACGCCTTAATTAGAAATAAACTTGAATATGGAAGCACTATTTGGAATCCACATTACTTCAAATATGAAAACATTATAGAATCAGTTAAAAAAAAATACTAAGAATGTTATCCTTCAAATGTGGACCATCTTAGATCATACGACGTACGTCGTGATTACTTCAAGATTGATACACTTAAAACAAGAAGGCAATTGACTGATCATCGGCCATCTTGATACTACATTATGTCTTAGCAGTATTGAAACAAAAGTCACCAATTCCCATTGTTTAAGACGCCATAACATTTTTCATATGAATACATTTAAAAATAATATCGCCTGCTTTAGCCCTCTGACCCAGACATGTCGACTATATAACAAGATAGAGTGTGCTGAAGTAGATAATTTGTACGGGTTAAAAAAAAAGTTCTGGCGCTGTTAAAAAATAATAACTAATTATATTGTGTCAACTGTCTCTCTATGCATGCTTCGCGTATTTCTTATGTCTCTTGCCACTCATTGCAATGTGTTACTTGAGTGAGCTTGTATATAATTCTGTACTTTTATTTGTGACGATTTTGTTTTTCTAATTGTACGTATCTGTATTTAATTTTACGTTATTTTAGATTTTTGTGATTGTATAATAACTGAGTTTTTAAACTGGATTGTTTTCACGTAAGTGCGAACATCTGTAAAACCCAGTATAAATAAATGATAATTTATTAATTTCAATTAAAATATACCAAAAATGTGTATGGTAAGTTCTTAGTTTATGTCATAGTTAAAGTTCTCATGTTTCTCTAAGCATGTAGTTTTGAAGCCGTTCCCAATGTCATAGTTTAAGCGTGATATTGCGTCGCGCTGAAGTATCCATTAAGTTTATATGGAAGGAGTGTCAAATGAAACGTTAAGCAGACGTGAATTACATTTTGATGTAAATTTTCATAGGAAGCCGTTAACGGGGACGCAGGACTCGCTACTAGGTACGGGAAGCGGTGAATGAGTCTTCTAGTGTATATCCTCATGGTTTATGTGATGAGATTTTCTCCGGCCTGTAACTATAAGCTTTACTGACACCGCGTTAGGTTCATAATTGAAACTGCTGAAATGACTTTCTGCGCCATTGTGGAGTTAGCGCTATATTCCGCAAACGAAAGCACAATTGAATTCGAGATTTAACGTTAATTAGATATCAACTTTGAAGTTTCTACTATAATTGTGTTAAATTAAACCCCACAAAGAACAAATATGGATTTAATTGTTTCATACGCAGTCGTAATAGATTTCGGTTCGTTAAGAAATAAGGATTACAGACCATTTTCCTGATACTGACTTTCTAAAATGAAGACTTGAGAGTGTCGGAAAGCCTCATAGCTATAAAAAAGAATTTTGATGAAAAACTCTGTTTCTGAAGACCAGAAGATGAAAGACTATCAGAAAGATGAAGTGGTGATGCCAAAAGAAGCGGAGTGAGGTTAGCCCTGAAAAACATATCACCAGAAGACCAGCAAAAAGAACATAAAAGAATATTGATTCAAAAGCACCCATTTCAAAGGAAAAGTTGTAAAGTGGACGTGAAAGATAAGTAGAACGTAGGAATGTCAGACATGAACTGATCAAGGAAACATTTCTGTCTATGCCTCTTTAAGCAACGCAGACCTTGTGGAGTGGTAAAACTTGATTCTGGTCAATTGATTCAAGAAAACACTACCGCAGACAAATAAAAATAATACCTTGTTACTATATATAATTTTGTTTTCGTTTTTGCATTATTTTTTCTACAAGGCGTGGTAATTTAGTTTGCTTGAAATATTACGCTGCAGAATTTCAGTAAGAGATTTTTAAGGTAAACAAAAAAGGTTTTCTCGGTTCTTTGTTTTGTGAAATCTCCAGAATAATATGGCAGCCAATGGGAATTTATTATTTACGGCGCTTCATCATGTTTTATTGCGACACGTCTTATACCAATGCGTGTGTCTTCTTTTACACATATAAGAAATGTACATTTGTATTGCCAGTATCTGCTCGTGTGCCTTCTGTTAATCTGATCCCTTGCCTAGGCCGCTTACTTGCTGGTGTTTCCCAAACTTAAAACTTGCTGAAACCACGACTAAACTACTGAAGGCCGAGTAGTTTAGCCGTGGTTTAATTATTTCAACTCCGTTCTAACATGTAAAACCAAGTATTCGTTGTACTTTCAAATGTGGAGTGTGTGTGGAGTGTCTTTTTATGGAAAGGAAGGAGTGAAACTGGGTCTTAAGGAAATCAGAAATCAAAAATCAAAATCCTCAGAAAAGTCAGAGTAATGAAAAAAAATTTAAAGAAATATATAAAAATGTTAAATAGGTTACGTTAGGTAAGGGGTTATGGGCAATTTTAAAATTATTTTTTCATAGCCTTTAATGACTTTTCAAAGAGATGTTCAGTTGAATTCATTCTCAGTTGGCATGGGACCAATAATACACATACTGGGTGCACACTTGCCCAGTAATACATTCTACTATCGGTCAAGAATTCCTTCAATCACGTAGCCGATTTCAACCTCACATGAAAACATTTTTGAAAAAATATAATTGAACCCCGGGTTCATGGGGTGAGGTTTGTCTAGGTCTTGCAGGTGGATGACCAGGACACACTGAATCCCAGATTCCTAGCTACCCCTTTTACCCTTTTCCTTCCCAGAACTCTCCTCTCCTTCCTCTCCTTAAAAAACCCTCCACTCAGCATCCCCTAAGATGACACAGGCCCTGAGGGAAATTATTTTCCTCCGGGCCTCCTGTGTGGAGCTCATGTAGAAAAAAAATTGAAGATTTGGGCTTATTGTAAGACAATATCTTTATATTAAGTTCTTTATATTATATTTTTAATTTGTTTAAATTTTTCAAGTAGAATAGTGTTACGTTTTTTTTTGGTTTATTTGCACTTGTACGGTTTTGAAAACGTGACATCTGAACCCAGAGCAGTGGTTCCTGCCTTTTTCCTTCTGGGATTATTATGTTAGTTTTTTTATCGGAATTAATTTCATTAAAGCTCAAATATTTACACCCATTGGGAACAAGTCCCACAGATCCGAAAACACTCGTCTAATGAATTCAAATCCCGGCAAATTTGCCGAGGTATTAATCCATAATCTAATTAAAACTAGATTGATCATAGTCTGCTGGTGCTGAGTGCTTTCCCCGTACCAGTAGTGCTGTAGTATCATGTAGTGATACTAACCGTCGTGCTGTAGTGCTGCATCACTTTGCCTTTGTCTTACCCCAAAGGCGGAGTCTAGGGAAATCCTGCCAGTGTAATGCAAATTAAAAAAATGCTCAATTTATCATTTCAAATTAATTTAGGTACGTTTAATTTTTATGTACCCGAATGCAATGAAGTTTTTTTAAATGTTATAGCCCAGCTTTGTCTTCGTTCGCGAATTTGAAAATTTATTGATAAATTTAATTTTTGTGGAATACTAGCGTGTTCCCGGCATGTGTTGAAATGCCACTTAAAAATAAATGGCTTCTCTCAGCATGTCCTTTTCCATTCGTTCTCGTTCCCCTTTCACCTCCGCTTTCTCTCCCATTTCTCATCCCACCCTGCTAAACTACATGAGATATACCCATTTTTTAAACAAATCGCGCGCTACCTATTGCAATATTTTTATACAAATTTTATATACGCCAGAACCCACTTTCATAAATAGAAACATTTGCGAGTGTACGCATAACAACTCACCAAAGTTTCATCGCAAACGGATGAACGGTATAGGAAATAATTTTATCATGCTAGAGCTCATCATTACATATAGAAACCTTCCCGGGCATGCGCATTGCAATACAACAAAATTACATCGCAATCGGATGTATGGTTTAGGTACCGCGTAATGGACAAACAAAGAAACATAAGAGGACTTGAAGTGAAATTACACAAAACTGCGCTATATAAATACTACGTTATTATTTTTTTTTTTTAGGTTTTCACGGCCAAAAAGTATTTTTGTTATTGTTTTTGGGGTGTTATGCCGTGTTTCGCTACCTCCTTCTTTAGCCAACGTTTCGGACAGCGTCACAGTGTCCATCATCAGGGCAGATGAGTAAATGATATTGGTGAGAGTGTTTACTTATGTGTGTCGAATCGATACCGTGCTGCCAGCTCCATTTCTCTACGAGCTGGTAGGCTGGACATTTGCAAACTTTTTGAACACTGCCTCAAAACAGGTTATTTTGCTTTTCAGGGTGAACTTTTCGAGCAAGTGGAGGGAGTTGCGATGGGCAGTCCATTGTCGCCAGTTCTAGCCAACTTTTTTATGGAGAAGTTTGAAGAAGTGGCACTCGACACAGCTTCGGCTGTTCCTAAAGTATGGTGGCGCTATGTCGATGATGTCTTCGCCATCTGGCCTCACGGAACAGAGAAACTGAACGAATTCCTGGACCATCTCAACTCACTACACAGCAAAATTAAATTCACGATGGAGCTGGAAAATAACCAAAAAATCCTGCCTTTTCTGGATGTGGAGGTGATGCGAAAAGAGGATGGTAGCCTAGGACACACAGTCTATAGGAAACCAACACATACAAATAGGTATCTCCACGCTGATTCGCATCATCACCCCGCTCAGAAGAGAGGTCTCATCCATACTTTGGTAACCCGAGCGACCAGAATATGTGAGGAGCCAAAACTCGGATTAGAACTGACCAAACTCACCGATGCACTGGAGCGTAACGGCTACCCAGCAAGGCAGACAAGGCAAATCATAAGAGCCAAATCAACACGAAACGAAGACAGGGGTGAACAAGAGTCAAAAGGCTGCGCTTTCCTGCCTTACGTCCATAATGTAACAGACAGAATTGCCAGGCTGTTGAGAAAAGAGAACATCAAGACGGTCTTCGGAACCACGACAAAAATCCAAGACCTACTGAGGTCGGCAAAGACTAAGTTTCCTCTGGAAACAGATGGAGTATATAAACTCAGCTGTTCCGGATGTGACAAGGTCTATGTAGGCCAGACAGAGCGGACGATCTCCAAAAGGATTTCGGAACACTTTCGTGCTTGTAAACTTGGCCACCCTGACAAATCGGCAATCGCCGAGCACTTAATCGAAACCGGCCATTACTTTGGATTTGTTCCTGAAGTCCTGGGAAGACCCAAAACTTACAGAGCACGCCTAATTACGGAGGCAATTGAAATCCATAAAAACCCCATCAATATTAACAGAGACGACGGAGCTAAGCTCAATAGTTCTTGGTATCCAGTAATTGACGGCTACACCAAAGCTAAACGCAAAAAAACATGCTGAATGTTTTCTAACACCAGCTCGTAGAGAAATGGAGCTGGCAGCACGGTATCGATTCGACACACATAAGTAAACACTCTCACCAATATCATTTACTCATCTGCCCTGATGATGGACACTGTAACGCTGTCCGAAACGTTGGCTAAAGAAGGAGGTAGCGAAACACGGCATAACACCCCAAAAACAATAACAAAAATACGTTATTATTATTATTAATACATAATATTTAACGTTATTTTAGGTAAACTGTGGTGTCTGTTAATCCCAATGATTAATACTACTTAAAATGTGTTGGGAAACTCCAAAATAAGATCGAGGTTCGTTTTGATTTGATTACAAGTTCTGCGAAAAATTCTGCGAGAAATGTACGTAATTGATCCCTTCGGCACAGCCAAGCAAAACGCCAAACGCCTGTCCGACATTTATACACGGTTGCCATTATCTCATCCTTTAACTTTGTGTGATAACGATTACTGTTAAATAAAAAATAATTAATTGATTCTATTTATTTTTGTTTATAAGGTGTTCGATCGAGATGAACCGGCAAGAGAAAAAGAGGCATACATTACAGTAAGAGCTAGTGACAATGGTCAGCCTACCTTGGATGACGTCTGCAACTTCAAGGTGCTCATTGAAGACATCAACGATAATCCTCCAGTCTTCGACAAAGTGGTAAGGTTTCAGTTTAAGTATTTTAAATCTTTCTGCCTTATATATTTATAATAGACAAGTCTGAAGCCTGTCCAAAATTTCGGATTTGCAGGTTCGATCAAGCAGGTCAAGTCCTACATCATTACAGAAGCAAACATTTCAGCTTTTTGTGGTGTGAGTAGGGAATCCAAATTTTTTCAGTAACTTGGAGATATTTGTCTTTATAAAAATTAGATTTTCACGCTGTGTAGGTGGACAAATTAATGTTTTCATACAATTAGATGCTGACAACTGAAGACAATGATTGTCAAAAAAAAAAGAAGAAATCAACGGAGTAAGTGATGTCGTCGTATAACTAAGCGAATTTGTTAAAAGGCTTTTAAATCTGCCAAGATTTATACCTTCTTTGTAACTACATAGATACTCTTACATTATTTTATCGATTAATTAGACTACCACGACCCCTACCACGGTCGATCGATAGGGATTGTACAGAAAACTTTCGATAACTTCTCATCGTTCCCTAGGTCAACTGCAGATGGCTAAAGTACAAACAACAGTTAACGTCGAATTTTTAAAGACACTTAGTCATTTTGAACTGTTACATATTCGTTGGCGATCTGCAGTCATGCTAGAGAATGATGAGAAGCTACCGAAAGTTATCGATACAATCCTTATCGATCGACCGTGCTAGAGGGTTAGGTGAAATATTGGAGAACTAACCCATTCCCAAATAATTTTTATTATTTAATTAAATATGATTTCCATTTATTTATTTTTGTTGTGTTTTTCCCATATATCCTAAATATTACTTTATAACTTTCAAGTATTTAACATCAACAGTTGTTTCATTACTTTAATTTTGTTTTCAAGTTTATATTTTAGAAATGAATCCTTTTGAATCCCACTGAATTACATAACAAAACCAAGATTAAAAAAAAACTTTACCAGCATTGAAAAGATATACCTAATAGTGGTGCCGATTATATAATTTGCTTAGTTTTTGAAACTGATTATTGACGAAAATATTTTTTATAATTTACTTCAACCAGGTCTTTCGTGGGGGCATTTGGAAGGTTGGTCGAAATGAAAATTGTCTTCTTTTGGTTTTGTTTCCGATTGCATGATTTCAAAATCCTCTCCACTTTTCCATTATTTAGTTGACTCAATCTTTTAGTGCATTTATTATTTCAATAGTTTTTTTTTACTGTGCTAGTCTGCAAATTAAAGGCATCCTCACGAAATAGATAAATGTTGTGATTTGTGTGATTTTTGCGTGGATTTGGATGTAATGAGATACGCAAACTCTTTGCAGCTATCAATGTCAAAATCATTGATTTCTTATTGATTTATTTAACCCATCGATCTACGTTATGTATTGTTTCGGTGACAACTCAAATCAATTAGAAGTTAATGCTCTTGATCGATACAATATCGAGATATAAGACCGGCTTCACACATTTGCTCCAACTTTAGTTACACGTTGATTCTACTTGTGCCTTCCATACAAAGAGTAGATCAAAAAGTGGGTTCCATGCCAACTTAGAATCATGTCAACTCAACACCTCTTTGAAAAGTCATAAAAAGTATGAAAAAAAGAATTTATGAAAAATAGCCAATTACCTAACCTAACGTAATATATTTAAGCAATTTTTTACATATTTTTTTCATCACTTTTTATGACTTTTCAAAGGAATTGTTGAATTGATTTCATTCCGAGTTGTCCGGTCACCAAAAAATGTTGGTGCATTTGTCGCTTTTAGCGTTATTGAAGTTTTTTTTTAATATCCTCAATTCAGTATACGAAAAAATAGCCAATAGAGTACACGTTCACATCCAGTGCACCGTAAATTTTCTTCAACAACGACTTTCCAAAAAAAATTGTGGCAATTAGTCATATTGAATTCCGCATTACACCTACAGCTGTCAATTAAAAGTTTTTTTGGTCACATTTAAAATTTCAAATTTCAAAATGTCTGACTTTGATCAAAGGGTTAATTAAGAAACTAATACGATAATGGTAACAAATCTCAACATTAAACGTAAGACACAGAAAATATAAACATATCGGTTGCGACTGGGATTTGTGGGAATCCTGTGTCTTACTGGGACAATGTGATTTTTTTTTTACATTAGTTCCACACAGGAGTCTCCGAGGAAAAAAAATCAGGCTCTATGTTACCCCTGCTTTGTCACCAAACGTAGCGTAACCTATGGCAGAGGTGTTGGTTATCCAATAAATGATTTCCGGGACGGCTGCACCCATAGCCGCCACCCAAATTGAAAAATCTGGGTAAAATTCCCAGTTGCGACTGTTGCTTTTTTTGTGTCTTTTCTGTTTCACATTTTATTGAGATTTGTTAATATAATCTTCCTCATTGATTCAAAATTTATTCCAATGAATTGAAAAGTGTTAAGGTAAAATTCGGAAAGTGTAATCTTTGCCTATTGGCCCATTTGTGTGGAGTCGGATTGAACCATCTTGTTGTTGAAGATACTGCCAATTGATGTTTAAAAAAATATTTGAATGTTCATTTGACTAACACTTTGTTTCTTTCTAGTCCTATTTGGAGTCTGTGCCCCAAGACTTGGCCAGTGGAAGGGAGGTAATGAGAATATCTGCTACTGACATCGACGACGGAAAGAATTCCATTGTGCATTATAGTTTAGATACTTCTTCAACTGATTCCACCTACTTCCACATAGACCCCGACACGGGGGTCATATTCCTCAACAAGACAATCGACGTAAGTACAAAAACCATATATTTTTTTTCAGTTTCCTTCATTATTCATTCCAACTGTTTACTGTATTCCTCATCTTCCGCTCCTCCCAAACCCTTCCGCCTCATAACATACCCCAATTAGGGATGACAAAGTCTCTCTAGCAGTTGGGACTCTTGTGCGTTATTAACATAAAATCATGGGATTAGTGTTTCGGTTACACGAAAAAATTCCATAGGCGGAAATTACACGTGCTAAAATTACAAACTGAAAATTATACGTAGGGTAAATTACAAATACCAAAATACGCTCCTTAACTCTCGACAGGCCAAGATGCCAAACATAACCATGTGGGTCGGCCGACGACCCCATGCATTTTTCTGTTTTATGGGCATAGAAATCACCATAGAAATCCTTTTTTTTCTTTTTATTCTTTTTTTTGTCCATTTATTGGGCAGGGAATATTACCTACATTTGACAAAATATTTTTTCCTGCGATCAACGATTCTTTCACATTTTTTTCAAACGGCACATTATGGTATTAATCCTTTTCGCAAGAATACCTAAAATACTAAAAATATATTTCATGTATTTAAGTAGATATAAGAAGGATAGTAATTTTGGGGTCTACCTTCGACCCCAGTTGGCTGCGGGAGAGTTAAAATAACGCACGATGACATTAATAAGGGTAATTTTCACTGCGTAATTTTCGCACCAGTAATTTCATACTATTATTGAATGTTTTCACCACTCGTGATGTTTCACTCCTTCCCATATTTTCTCAATCACCTCACCGCAATTCACACCTAAGAGTATTGAATTTGTGCTGTGTTTTTCTTGTAAAAAATTTTGTTAACAATTATTTATACATGCACACATAACGTAGTCTCAAAGTGATGACTTAGAGCTCTTGACATTTAATAAAATTTCATAAAATAGTTTGCTGAAACGTAGACATCTTCCACTTATCGACTAGCAACTTCGAAGTGTGTTCCCAAACTTTTGGATATAGCCTTGAACTTCGCATCGCTGAGATAGCGTGGGTATCGATAATAGATAAAAAGGAAATAGCTTTTCACATAATTTTCCCAACCATTTGATTTGGTTCTATAATGTAATTGTTAGAACCAAACTTGGGTTATTAAAATTTTATGTTGAACTGGATTTTATCCCTCTAGGAACGCGATAAAACCAAGTAGTAATTAAAATATTTCATGTAAACTTGGTGAATTTCGTCGATCATATTCAAAATCAATTAAAACCCTTTGCTTATACTTCTACTTTTGGATTAAGTAAATCTATCTGATCACTGTATTTTAAAATTTTCTATTTCTTGTATTTTTATCTTTCGTAATTTATTTTTTATCATTTGTTTGTCATGTTCAATATTATTTATCATATTAACTCATACTTCCTATGTTTATGTAAAGCCCTCTTAAAGAAATGGAAGTGAAAATTGGGGACACCCGAAGAATGCATGGCGTGATCTACTACTTCTTGACTAAACTCTAAATTCTTGACTATAGTCATATCAAGAGTCGGTATAGTGGAAAAGCATGTATGAGGCAATGTTTGATTGTAAATGAAGCAAAGAGTGAGTGCCAAGACCCAGTAGTGCGGCGGTCAGTCGCTCTGCGCATTCCAGTCAGAGAATGGTGGTGTGATTAGTTAGTTATAAAGTTTACTTGCGTTGTTAATTATTTTAATTGCGCTTTTGTTTCAGAAACCACCCGGCTACAAATTTAAGCTGGGTGCTAATGTCAGAGATATGGGTGTCCAACCGCTGACTAGTTCCATAACCCTGGATATCCAGGTTGTCGAGTCCAACAAGAAGAGTCCGTCCTTCACCGAATACCCCCCTGGTCACATTAACTTGAAAGAAAATCTTCAAGACTTTTCTCTGAACATCGCGACCCTTAAAGCTATGTAAGTTAACTACCTTTTTTAATCCCAACTTTTCAATTTCTAGGAATTTAGTGACGCTGAAGGTTGTGGACAGGGTAGTAGCGTAAGAGGAGGTTTGGGAAGTACTGGCTACAAATCTGGTCTTCAAACACTGCTTAAGCCTTTTCCATTATAGTTTCTGAATGGTAGTCTCCATCAAGACGATACCGAGAGTACCTTTCAAATTGTAACAAAGTGCAAATGTGCGCAACTCCGGCCATTTGGCTACTCTTTTGCGGTAGGTATTACACAAAAAACACTACCCTGAATTAGCTTAGATATAATGCTTTAGCAAAGCCAGTAAGGGTTAAATATTGTGGTAAATTAGTGGTGTTTGTAAAATGATTGTTTTATTTCGTGTTTATCTACAAAATTATTTTGCGTTCTACTAAAATATATCGGTTATGAGTTTCTGTATAGTTCACGCTATAAAAAAACAATTATTGATGTTGTTCATGTCTCCTGCTCGATTCTGATCTGATTTTGAGTTACTCGTTTGGAAAATCCATTTTGTACACATCTCCCATCCGAGACTAAATCTTTCATGTCCAATTACTTTCCATAGTTCTCTTTCTGTCTTTTTTCCCGATAAATTCACTCAAAGCTTATTTCTAAAACAGTAATCCGATATTGGCTTCGAAATAGGCCTCCGGTGGGTGAATTTGAGATCTGAGCCACCACCCGGAGTACAGAAAAGGGAGGAGATATTTATTGTTGCGGAATCACTGACCGAACAATCGCGATTGACTGCGAATACCAGCGCAACTCGAACAAATTCATATCAATTTCTTCACGGATGAAGCGGCCTTACCGATCTTAGTGCGGATTTTCCTTTATTTCCTCCAGTATTTCTTCACTAGCTCCACGCCTTTATGGCTTTCTTAGGCAAGCCTCTACACTAAACTGTTACTCGGATATTTCTTTCACTGACTGCGAATTACAAGTACGTTTATCGCTGCCCGTATTTCTAATGCAGCAACCTGGAAATCGTTTTTTGAACTACTGATTATTTTAATTTTAATTGAAAACGCTTTTTAGAAAGGAGGAGTTTAGTTTAATGTGTATCTTTTTAAAAATTATTTTGCAAAAGGATTGAAACGAGAAAAAAAGGTTCAATAAAAGAAACAAAATTATTCCGAGCTAAATTGTTCCAAAATAATGTAGATGATGTTGGATGTACGAAACTTGTATTTTCGCTTTTTCACGCTGCAAAATGTCTTCGTTCACAATGTTTTGCATTCTCGTAATACAGTTCCCGGGATAAAGTAATGTGCTATTAAGATTTGAGCCCTCGCCCGTCCCGTGTAGGGTTTAAATGGACCCCAGTCTACCTAATGGGGTCCCATTTATTCGCAGCCCGATATAATAAGACAACGAACACAATATTGCCCTGTTTTTTCCAACACACAAATGCTACGGCGCCCTTGGCCATTCTGGGATTCGCGGATTAGACGCAACTTAATTCTTGGAATAAAAAAGATTGAGGAAAATAAAAAAAATAAAAGTTTTGTAATGAATACTAGATGTCTGGATCCGCAATTTGATAAAATTATTTACATATTTTTATTATTTATGAATTTTGACTCTTATGCCGTTTTTTCTCATTATTTAATTTAATAATAAAATTACATTTTTTCTACAAATCCCTAAATTTAATTGCTTTTTATAGTTCGAATATTCCAGAGGAGAAAGAACTCCTCTTTGAATTGGTGACAGGACAAACCGAGCAGACCAATAAACATAATTACTTCATCATGGAGTCTGAAGGCGATACAGCTTTTATTAAACTTGCCAAGCACTTGGACTACGAAAAGACAACCGACTATACTCTCACCGTTAGAGTGCAGGTATGACAACTAAAATGACAATAATAAAAATTAGAATGAATTTCAGAAATGCAATTAAATTATTTATTTTACAATATTTGTTTAACTTTCAGAATAAATATAATCTGGCAGCTGAAACAATCGTCCACATAGAAGTTGAAGATGTTAACGACAACATTCCTGTTTTCACCGAAGTGGGAACCGGCAGTGTTTTGGAAAATGAGCCTCCGGGCACTCCCGTGATGCAAGTTAAAGCCATCGACGCTGATGGTACTTCTGCCCACAACATAGTTTCGTACGAACTCGCAGACCACACGGATTTATTCCAAATCGATAACGTCACTGGAAACATTACCACCAAGGTCAAATTCGACAGAGAAGAACGAGACTTTTACAATGTAAAGGTTATCGCTAGCGATAACTCTCCCTCTGCTCTGTTTTCTGGAAAGTATTCTGGGAAACATAACATGGGCCAACAGGTCTTTAGGATAGAGATTGCAGATGTGAACGACAATAGTCCAAAGTTCTCTCAAGACACCTACATTGCTGATGCTATTTCAGAAGACGCAAACGATAACGAGCTGGTTACTGAAGTCATCGCTTTGGACAATGACACAGGTTTGAGTCTACTCTTTAATTTAAACAATACTATTGCTATAAAAGTGAGTCTTCATGGAGTGTTTCAGATTCAGATATTTTGAATAATTGAATTGTTTCCTTTTCAGCCTCAACCGTCAACTACAAAATCATCGAAGGTAACACTTATGACGCCTTCAAGATTGCGAACTTGACTGGTATGATTCGCGTGAATGGCAAACTCGACTACGAAAACATCACATCCTACACTTTGACCGTGCAAGCCTCTGATGGCGTGCACGAAGATTACGCCCAAGTTATCATCAATATCGACAACGTGAACGACAACCCTCCCGTTTTCACAAAGAACATCACGAGGACTATTGTGGAAGAAACGTTAATCGAAGGATGCATAGCAAACGTAAGTGATTTCATATATCCGCATAGATTTCATGTTTACCTTTATTATGTTGTCTTCTTTTTCCAAGAGGCTCAGCGTGCCTGTCTTGTATATTGCCTCTACTCTACTGTGACTGCACCAGATGCGGTTTAGTGAAGACCCACGTCTTATGAGGGACTCTAGGAGATAGACTCAATAGAGAACCCTGGCATTTTCGAAGTTAGTTCCACAATAAGGCGCTTGTTTTGCATCGCAGATCTGCACTAAAATTGCCATGTATATTTACTGATTAATGTGTATTTCAGTATCTTATTCATTTGTTTTTTCTAGGTTGAAGCCTACGACCCCGACATAGCCGACAGAAACGCCCCGCAGAAGATCGTCTATTTTATTGTGAAGCAAGACCAGCAGAAGCTGATGACTATAGATAACGATGGATGCCTTAGACTGATAAAACCATTGGACCGCGATCCTCCCATGGGCTTCTCCACATGGCAGGTCCTTATCGGAGCGTTGGACCAACAGGGAAGTGTGACAGGTCTCCGCTCCACTACGGAAGTAATCCTCGAACTGACTGACATCAACGATAACGCTCCTTTCTTGACAAATGTAAGCATTATTCATTTTATTTCTTCATCTGGGATTATTGACCTATTTCAGATAGCTTGCCCATTTTTTTCTAAAACTAGGTATTCGGTTTACTCAGTTGGAGAAGCAGTTCCACTTTTTACCAATTTGCACGACTAACATTGTTCGTTGCGACGTAAATTTACGATTTCGAAATACATGTATTCCAACGAGTATTCCTCAACGAGTATTCCTTAACGAGTTGATTTCTTCTTCTTATTCGTTGGAGGAGGGATGGTGGAGGTCATATTGGCATGCTGAAGTTATTCAGCCAGCCTATCATTACAATGTTTATCGTTAGTTGAACCTCCGATTAAAATTGATCTCTGCAATTCAGTTACTTATTTTTGGGTTTAATGTATTTATTTGTTTCTACAATAGAAAATGCCTGTGGTTTGGTACGAGAACCAAGATCCTGGACCAATAGTGAACCTGACTGCAAAGGACTACGATTCTCCTGAAAATGGTCCTCCGTTCTCCTTCGCCCTGAACGACAGTGCTAGCCAAGACATTAGGAACAAGTTCAACATCAACGGTGAGTTTCCAAACATCTTCCTGCGTAGAAAATAAAAAATTATAGGTATATTAAATTTTCGGTTCGTAATGTGGTAGGCAAATGAGCCAATAACCTTTGAGGCTTTTTGTACGTTTTAAATAGTCGGTAATTTGAAATCTGTTTCTGAAATCTCCATTCTATTTTGCCGAGAAAATTGTTTCGGAATTTGCCGAACGGTTTAGTATACATCACTTTGTTTTTTTGCTTTTAAACTTTCAGCGCGAAACAAAATGAAACTCGAGCCTTAAACTGTTTTTAAAGTGAAATGTTTCCACTGCATAGTTTAAAATAAACTTTTATAAATGATGACTATTTGCACTTAACATTATATTTACTTACCATCTGTACCGATCGCACTTTGATTGATACCTGCGCGTTTTATAATTGAGCTAAGTTTTACGTCTTGATTAAAGCATCACTGAGGTATATCACTATTTGAATCTTCTCGAATTACCTACATATATTATATGTTTAGGAACTTAAGTGCTGTAGTTGAAATTAATATATAAAGTGTGGTGTAGGTAATACTTACAAAATAGGGACACGCATAATATGCACTTAAAATAACACTTTGTAGTAGTTAGATAATAATGCGAAGCAAATATTTCAGTTTCCGAAAATGGAAATTAGGCATTTTAGTAGGTATTTCAAAAAAAATGATAATATGACGTCTTTTCTTCATGCCCTGTTTTGACATAATAATATTAAATTAGCTTTAATTTTTTTTAATCCCAAACTAAAAACCCAAGAACCTGTTTTTATGATCATAGATTAATAATTTGAATTAAATAAGAGAATAAAAAAAAAACTAACCATAATATTTTGACTTCAATAACAACGGCCGCCAGGTGAACAATCGATTTTAATTTTAACGAAATAAGCATTAAAATGCATTGTTTTAAATTAAAGCTTTTATCACTCTCAGATCATTTGACAGTCCATTCAAATCTTTAATCACTCTCAGACCATTTGAGAGTCCATTCCAATCTTTCGTTACTCTCGGATCATTTGGCAGTCCATTTAAATCTTTAATCACTCTCAGATCATTTGGCAGTCCATTTAAATCTTTAATCACTCTCAGATCATTTGGCAGTCCATTCCAATCTTTTATCACTCTCAGATCATTCGGCAGTCCATTCCAATCTTGTATCACTCTCAGATCATTCGGCAGTCCATTCCAATCTTTTATCACTCAGATCATTCGGCAGTCCATTCCAATCTTGTATCACTCTCAGATCATTCGGCAGTCCATTCCAATCTTTAATCACTCTCAGATCATTCGGCAGTCCATTCCAAGCTTTTAGGACTGAAACAAAAACGCGTTCTCCGAGTTCTTTCAATCTGATTGACATTATATTAGTAAAAATAGATAAAATATACATTTTTTGTGCATCTAATCAACGGTATCAGGCTCCCTATATCGTATAATGCTATTACTACTTTCCTCTATACAAATTTATTGCTAACCTATATTTTAGCCGAGCGTATGTGGAGCATTGCGTGCCGTATGCCCCTTACGTCGCTTCATAACAATGCCTGTCTGTCACGCACGGGTTTTATAATGCTACAAAAGAATACCAACTTCTTTGATACAGAGTGACCAATTCGAAAACAGCTAATGATTCTCACGTACCTTATAAAGAATGGGATTTTTAATAATTAATAAAATGATGTATTATATAACACACGTGCACTTACAGCTTACAGGAACGGTCTTTTCTCAGAAATAAATAATGAGATCCTTATTTTGAAGCCTCTCTCTGATACCTTATATTTTATTTTTCATTTTTATGTTTATCGTGTAAAATGCTTCTCTATAAAAAAATCTAACCTCGTATGTAGTTTCCATTCAGAACGATTCTGTTATCGTGTATAGTACCATTGAAAATTATTTCATTAACGTATAGTTCCATTGAAAATGATTACGTTAACGTGTAATTTGTAACGTAGTTCCATGAAAGTGATTACATTAACGTGTAATTCCATTGAAAATGATAACATTAACATATAGTTCCATTAAAAATGATTACATTGACGTTTAGTTCAATTGAAAATGAGTACATTCACTTGTAGTTCCATTTAAAATGATTACATTAACGTGTAATTCCGTTAAAAATGATAGCTTTAACGTATAGTTCCATTGAAAACGATTACATTAACGTATAGTTCCATGAAAATGATTACATTAACGTATAGTTCCATTGAAAATGATTACATTAACGTGTAGTCCCATTCAAAATGATTCTATTAACTACGTAGTTCCATCCCAAATGATTCTATGACGTGTTTTATCATTAAAATTATTCTTTTACCGTTCTGTTCCATTGAAATGAATCTGTCCACGCATTTAGTTCCATTAAATGATCCATCGACGTATGTAAACGCACATACTTACTTTTTAAAAATGCAAATCATTTTTAACAGTTTGGTTTCAAACAACAACATGCCGATTATTTTATTTAACAAAGTGAATTATTTAACCATAGGTTTCGAAACATGTCAATTGTTTTGATTAAATAGTATGTATAAAGCAATCTCCCGAACAGGCCTTCCATTGATATGCTTGGTGTAACTCTAAGTGACCAGCTCAGGTACGGGGGCTCCATCGAGGCCAGAGTTAAGTTAGCCTCTCAGAAACTGAGCGTACTGTACAGGGCCCGCAGATACTTTAATAGTACACAACTGCTAACCCTGTACAAATCGCAAGTGCGCCCCACGGTTGAATTTGGCAGCCACCTCTGGTCTGGAGTCCCAAAATACCTGAAAAAAACCCTCGACTCTGTGCAGAAACGGGCGGTCCGTTTGATAGATTCTCCTAACTTAACAAATGGACTGCAATCTTTAGAGCACAGGCGTCAGGTGGGAATGCTGTCCTTGTTCTACCGGTATTACAATGGAAGATGCTCCGAGGAACTAGCGTCACTGATCCCCCCGGCACCGGTGCATAGTCGGGAAACACGCCAAACACGCGCTCAACATTTGTACACGGTTGACATTAGTCACATGAGAACGGGTCGTTTCTACGACTCGTTCTTGAGTTCAACAGCCCGGCTGTGGAACGATTTGCCGGCTTCTGTGTTTCCTCCCTCCTACAATATGGGTCTCTTCAAGACCCATGTTCACTCCTTCCTCTCCTCAACAGCACCCTCCACACAGCATCTCCAAAGATGACATAGGCCCTGAGGGAAATTATTTCCCTCAGGGCCTCCTGTGTGGAGTTAATATAAAAAAAATAAAAAATAAATGTATACAAAGTGATTCATGTATGATTTAAGGTTTTACGACCAACCGTGTTTGTTGTTAATTTTTGGGGTAGTCCGAAACGCTGGCTAAAGAAGGAGGTAGCGCAACACGGCATAACACCCCAAAAATAAATAACGAAAAAAGGTGATTCAATTTCATTAAAGTGCATACTTACAATCATATGTTTATTTCAACCCATGTTGTTTGATTTAAATAATTATACTGACGACTAGTTACATAAAAATGATCCTGTGAAAAAAGTATGTAGTTTCATTAAAATGATTTTCTCGACGTGGTGCAATCCATTAAAATGATTTTCTTGACGTAGGTACATAGTTCCATTAAAATGATGTTATCGACGTAGAAACATAGTTCCATTGAGATAATTCTATAGACGATGTTTCATTAAAGTGATTCTATCAATGTATGTGGACCTCCATTAAAATTATTCTAACAGCGCAACGCAATTAATTATTTCGCACGATAAATATAACCGAGTTTGACATTAATAAGGTCCCTCTTAGTTTGTTCCGCCACCATTAGGTACCTGGTAAAGAAGCCAGCAGGAAGACGCCCAAATTTATCATCGTCTTTTGGAGCCTGCCGTATTTTTAACGTGATTAAAGCTCCCTTCGGGTGATATCCTTAGATACCAGAAGCTCTGTTTAAAAAAGATGCGAAATGATAATATTTTTACCTGAACACATCTGCCTTGATTCACCGCTAAGCTTTTGCCGAGCGCTAAGTGAAATTAACGAAGCGAAAAATCCGGAACGAATTTTTTCGCGAGATTTTTTCGGTAAATTCATTTGTCGCTTTAATTACGCCTATGCGCAAAGCAAAAGCATTAGCTGATGAAGGACGCTTTAAAATGTTTAACAGCTTCAGTTTCTTCTGAATTCCCTGTTTTAGAACATTCACATGTCACTGACATATTCAATACTAATAATAAATTCACATAAAAATGGAGTTCCGCCGGAAATTTAGATTTTTCTAAGTTTCAGGTGACCAGTTCCTGAATCCTCGATATCGTAATTTTCTTATCGTTTTTTTTTTAAATTTTGAATACCGCAATAGTCTCACGTTCCGAAGCTAATGGGACTATGGTACACAACATTAATAAAATAATAACAAATTATGTTTGAAGCAAAAGGAAACGGAAAATGGAAAGACGTAGGAAGTGGACTGCTAAATCATTAAGGGGGAAAAAAACTTGTCTCTACATTCTCCTGGATTGAGTTGAACCGTCCAATTCTGGGCTTGGATCAATCTCCTGACCACGGATTCACCATCGAATCCCGAGTTTGACGAATCTTTTAAAATATTTTTTTCAGTTGTTAGAACAATGATGAACAGATCAATAAAATGATAGAATTATATCCATTTTCAGACCAAAATTAGTTTCACCATACCTTCGATGGGTATCAAACATCTTGTCGAAATGGCCGAACATTTCAAGAAACCATTATGTCATCGATTTTCGTCTTTCAGATTGAATTTTCAGTTGTTTATTTAAGCCGCTGGAGTTGAATAATTACATCCAAAATCACTGTTTCTCTGTAATTGTCGTAATTGGTGTTGCTAGAATCTGACTGTAATTCTATTCGGTGTGCGAGGGTTGCGTTAACCAAAGAGATTAAATGTTTTGCGTTTGTAACAACTCTGATTAACTTTGCTGTAGCAATAATGGTAACACTGTGTTTGGAATCGTAGCGAGGTTTCCATTCCTGCAGAATATATATATACTTGGGTCGTTCTTCTTTTTAACCTACATAAAGTTGTCTCCACCAGTTGGTGGAGAAAAATTCAACACAATTACCAATATTATTATTTTATAATTACTTTAAAATCTACTGTACTATAGAGGTAACGGCTGCGTGCGTTTAAAAAAAATATCTGTTAATATTTTTGCAGTAAAAATTACGTTAGAGAGTTGTAACTCCTCGTGATAGAAGTGTATTTCATACAAATCACAGTTGTCTTCTGCCACCTCGACTTGCGTATATTCTATAATATTACATAAAAATGACATGACGACATAAAATATACAACTTTTTTTAAACTCCAAAAGAAACCTTTCAATTAACAGCTATTATTATTTTTTTAATTATAAAATAAAATATTTTAAAAAATCTCAAACACTTGTCTCATACAACTTTTATGTTGTACGTTAATTCTGTCACGTGGGTTGTCATTTGAAATAGGTATACAGCTCGCGTTTGTCACCCCGAAGGCATTTTAGGCCTCTTTCCCCCCGTGCTAAAATTTCCCCTCTGAGATCCAGAGAGAATTCATTTATAGTAAAAATAAAATGTAACAGGGTGGTGGAAATGTGACAGATTGGTATGTTATGGAGGTTATAAAGAAGAATAACCCACTTAAGAAAATTTATTTATCTCTCAATGATTTTGTAATTTTCTTCTAATCGCGATCACATTTTTAAGGGATTAAATTTCCTGAATACAATCAACACAATCGATCTAAATAATAATTAATTTATTCCTACGCATAATTATAACTCCATCAAAAGTGAAAAAAATTGTAAGTAAGGGCTTTATGATATTCCGTCCATAGTCACCCTCTATTGTTGTGTAAATTGCGAACGGGCAGTGGCGGAACGTGGCGTGACCGGGGCGCTTCGAAAATGACTGAAACCAACCCTAAATTACAACAATGATGTTGATGACGAAACATCATGTCGTGTCCAACCGAGGCACCACTTTCAGGGGTTTCGTACATTGTGTTCCTTTGCTACTTGCAACTTACTTACAAGCTTGTTACTTACTAACTACTGTTACTTAGCGACCTGTTTTTACTTATTCATTTTCCTGCTTTCGTTTTAATGTTGTCAGCATTTCTTTTAGTAGCTTTAAGGTAATATTTTTCACTAAATTACATTATTTAAGTACGCATCGGAAAATCGCATTAAGCCCGTAGTCCCGTTGTATGTCACTAGCTCGTTATCGGTATCGAAATGACAAAAACCCGAGACCCTGCGCAGAAAAATATCACAATAGAGCTATACTGCAAACCGTAGTGAACTTTACCTTTTTGCGCAGGTTCTCTGATGTTTGTCGATTCGGTGTCGAGTGTCGAGTATCGATACCGAGCAAGTGGGACAACGGGATCGCTTTGTTGATTAAATTTTGTTGAAAAATGTATATTTTCTGACGAACTGTAACCATGTTGATTAAACGAAGAATTATGTTCGCGTTATTTTTTTTAATCTATGTTAATTTTACTTACACTTTTACTAATGGATACACCATTTCAGACGTTATTTTGAGACCCGTTTTTTTATTGAGTGCTCCCCGGAAACCACTGACCCTTTGACCTCTCGACCCATCGTCTTGCACCGCGATAGAGGGATAGATTCATACGTACGTCACTCCTGAAGATACTGACCCCCAGATTCCTACCAAACCCTTTTCCTTACTGGAACTTTCTTTCCTCAAAAAGACCTCCCACACAGCATCCCCAAAAATGAGGGGAATTATTTTCCTCCGGTCCTCCTGAGTGGGGTTAATGTTAAAAAATTGGTTTTCTGTAAAGTCGGTTTACGTACGATAATTTTACGCGGTAACGTCACGAGCCGAACGCTTAAGCCGAACGCTTAGGCCGATCGTGCCTCTCGATCGCTTGTTCCGCGCTCTTGCTGAACGCTTAAACCGAACGCTTGTTCTGCGCCCTCGCATGTACGCCCGGCTCAGGCGGAACGTGACATCGTGACAATGATTCATGCTTTTTCGTGAATGCGGCCGGCGTTCGTCGATTAATAAGACGTTATCACGTCAAAAAAAATTATTACCGCTTATTAATTGCTTCTTTCTTGCTACTGAAACCCGCTTATATTTTATGCGTTTCTCATACGATTGACCCATCCTTTGATCTCGAAAAGACTTAATTTCCTCAGGTGTTTATTTTGTGTTATATTTAACAACAACGGACATATTTGTATTCTTTCATTTCTCAAAAGACTGACCCCTACACAACGTCACCGCATTTCATGTTTCCAAATAATAAACAGACTGAAAGCGTATTTACATAATAAACAGGTGATTTCTGAAGCTGATTTCTTGCGCCCCACTGAAAGGGGTGATTTATGAGGTTTTGTGAGGAAAAGTATTACTAACTGAGTTTTTTTGTAACAGGATTCTTAGCACGTACCTAAGTGAGAGCATCTGTAAAAACCCTGTATCAGTAAATAAATGAAAACACTGGAACTCTTTTACCTGATTTTATATTATATCGAAATATATGACCTTTACTTATTTATTTATTTATTTATTTACGCCCTTTTTGGGGGCTTTTACATATTTTATGAATAAAAAGATATATACAGTATTTATTGTACATAATTGAATAGCCTCAGTAGCAATATTTTATATTTGTTTAAAGATACATTGAAGACGTCCACTGACTTGGTATAATTATTTCCTTCCATTAGCATTCTGGGCAAAGAGGAATACATATGGTAGTTAGTTCCGGAATTTCTGCACTGAAATAAATCCTGACTTCTGGTAATACGTTGTGGTATCCGGAAGCTTATCAGTTCAAGCAATACCGGACTATCAACTAAATCATTTAGAATTTTATATAAAAATACCAAGTCAGTGAAAATTCTTCTGTCTGACAATTTGAGCATATTCATATCATTTAACAAAGTATTATAGTTCAACATAATTGCTGGAATACCCATTGTAAAATTTAGTAAACGTAAGAATTTGTTTTGTATTCTTTCAACAGCTTGTACATGAGTATTGTAAGTGGATTCTAGACGGGAGAATTGTATTCCAGCTGACTTCTAACATAAGCAAAGTATAACAGTTAAATACACTATATTGTTAAAATTCTAGTCTAATGCCTGCGTCTTTGAATTATTTCCGAGTTACTTTAGGTATCAAGGCTTCCGTGGTCGAGGTAAGATTCAACTCCAGAGGTCGCTGGTTCAAATGCTGACGAGCCTAAATTTTATGTGATGGATAAGTGTTATTTTACAATAATTATATAAAAATAATATAAGGTGTAATTGCGGCACGTTTCAGATTGGGAGATTCTCTCAGTATCGCCCTGATGTAAGACCACAATTCAGAATTGAAACTTGCTTGAAATGGTTTTAGCCGTGTTTGGTGATTAGAACTGAATACCCAGGTAACTGAATAACCCCTTGATATGGGGTTTAGTTTATGGTATTCTAGTCTAGAATAAAAAAAAACATATTTGCAAAGTTTAAATATTCAAAAATATCCCATTAAAAGGATTTTTCGAAATTCGCATTATTTTTTAAGTTATAACCATTTTAATGTCGTGGTTTAGACGGAATCTAACCAGAATCTAAAAAGAACAAAATTTTCAACGCATTTTTCTCAAAACTGGTATTTTCGAGATGGTTTACACGATATCTCAAGTTCTAAACCAATTTGCTTGAAATTTGGTGTGAGCTTTCTCTACACATTACTCTATCGCCCCTACCAGAATTATAACAAAAATTAAATTTTTTACTATTTCTTAAAAATTCCGGAAAATCAAAAAAAGTGGTAAAAAATGTCTTTTCATTTCAGACAGCCGCCATTTTGCGATTTTTTTTTTTTTTACTTTTCCGAGATAAGGGCTATAGCAGCATTTATTCGGATTAAGAATTTTTTCTGATGACTACGAGGGTTGCAACCGTGTAAACCAGGGCGCGCCGTTTTTTTGAGACCCCCACCTCAACACCCTGTAACTTTTTGAATTTTTTTTTCTGATTTTTTAAAATTTCTTTTTTAATGTTAAATAAATATTTGATAAAGTAATGGCTGTTAAAAATATTATTGTTTTTTTTTATTGCACCTAAAAAATCACCTACAATTCATGCTTCTAGACTAAAATACCCCCTTAATCGATTGTCCGTGCTAGACCTCTAGGGAATTATCTGTTATCCCTACAAATTCAGCTCCCATGGCGTATCTCTTACCCATCTACAAGTATATATTATTCACATTGATTTATTTAGTAATACTTATTTTTTGCGTGTAATGCGTGTACGATATTAAATCTTCCCAACGTTAAGCATCGTAAACACGTTTTATTGTACTGAACAACCGGCCAAGTCCGGCATAATACTGTCGATTTAGGAATCGCTTAATTTAATTGATATATATACTACCTTCGACGGGCCGACGAAACTTTCGGCTTTTTCAATTAAAACTTCGCCTTCCTGGGGCCTTAACAGTAGCCCAAATCTTCACTTATAGGTCAATCCTGAGATGTGTTTACTCGGGGATCGGCCAATTATATAAACTTTGACCTACTCATCTGAAATACAAACAATAAAATACTCCCCCACTCTTTCTAACGAAGCGATTCTTTCGAATTCAATCAAAAAAGAATTGATTACTTTTACAACGAAATTTTGAATTTAGCGCATTATTTATTTTTAATCAAATCTTTTTTTTATGTTTTAAGTCTGTTTATTTTATATTTTCCATCAAAGCAGAACTTTTAATCGTAATTTAATTAATACAACTATTTCCTAACGTTTGTGTTTTTTAAATTCGTAAAATAATGAAAAAAAAAATTCTACTCACTTTTATGCCCAGTTTTGCAGTTCCCAGTTTACTATTAGATATTCGGATTATAATATACTAGCAGACTCGGCTACGCGTTACTGTGGCTAACGAAACACAACGCCATTTCCCAACCTTTATAACCAACGTCATTTGTTGATTTGCATACATATCAAATCCACACCGCCCGCTTGCCAGCCGCTGCCTGAATTAATATTTGAATTTATCAGCTTTTCTCTACTACAATACGCATGTATTATACTTAAACCTTCCTCTTGAATCACTCTATATATTGGTGAAAACCGCATGAAAATCCGTTGCGTAGTTTAAAAGATCCAAGCGTACAGACAGCGGGAGCGACTTCACTTTATACTATGTAAAGATGGTATAAATATGGCGTCTTGTCTAATTTTTTTACAGTTAAATCAGTTTTGATTTCTAAGCTCCGTTTCACCCGTATGAACTGACGTTTGCAACTGTTTTCGATTTTGAGTCGAAAACAGTTGCATCGACCTAGAAACTCAAGACTTCGATAGTTTTTCTTCTCTAGCATCACAGATGTTTTTGTTATTAATTTAAATTCTTTGGAGTTAAGTTTAATTAATTCCGTATATTGCAGTACCGTTAGTCTTCAATACTTTTTTTTATTTAAAAGTTTGAGTAGTATAAAATAAAATATAACTAAAACATGTATGAATAATATAACAGAAATATGCGTATACTTTGGGCAAAAAATGCTTACCGAATACCGCATAATATGTTTTACATATTTTCCCGATGAGCAAATAAATTTCGTACGAGATGGACAGAAAAGTTACAACTTGAAATTTATTGAAATGCCCCAAATAAAAAGCTCTCCACCAAAAAAAGGAAGCCATCTGTCGTTCGAAAATAGAAACGTTACGAAATAAAACACCCTGAGAAGGGCTTCCAAATTTAAAAGCTTTCGCGCTAAATCTGTCATACGATGCCAGATTTATTTGCAAGCTAACTTATCCGCCTTTTCGGAGATTCTTCCTGTTCGTAGGGGCTTCTCCTGATGTTTGCTCTTTACAGAAAACGCGTTGAGGTGTGGATGTAGGAGATGACTTTATTTTGCTTCTAGATTGCCTTTACTTTCAATTGAAAAATATAATTAACATTTCAGAGGTTAAAAATGCATTTAATCAAGCCAGGACATATAATTTGCTGAGTGACAACTTGCAACAAAAATTTCACCACATTAAAGTTTTGGGAGGTTTTAGGTTTTCTAATTCACATGTTTCCAAAATTCTCGAAGATTTGGGGAATGTTGTGAGGCTGAATGAAAAACAGGGAAAGAAGGAGTTGAAGAGGAGAGTTAGGTTCACATAACTTTCCCAAAGTTTTTTTCAGATTCCGAAATTTGCTGCCGCACTTATCGTGCAATCAATTATCACGCTTAAACCTAAAATATATATTTTTAATAGAAAAGAAAATAAAATATACAAGCATCCAAACAAATTAAGTAATCCATGAAAAATATGCCATTCTGGCATTTACTAAGTATGTTGCAATGATGTCCATCGTTCAACATAGTTAAGAAAATTAGAAATGTAAATTTTTTACGAAACGAACACTTTTACGATATTAAATAACAATAATTTTTCCAATTTGCCGATCATCTCATTTCCACCGATGGTAGTTTTAATATGGGCACGTGGATTCAAACTCTTCACCGTAATTACAAAGGCAAAAAATTAGATAATTTAGAAACACTAGACATCACAAAATCCCTCAATAATGATTCTAGTATATTGAATAACCAATTAAGTTAGTCTTATAGTTTTATTCTAGAAATATCTCTATTAAACCGCTACTTTCCCCGTTTATTGACCTCACACTCCAATTATTAACCCTTAATTATTTATATTTTTTATGTCAGTATTTTGTATTTATTGTTTGTTTTAACATTCTCGTAGTGAAGGAATGGCACTTCTGAAACCGGTCTATTAAAATAAAGTGTTTTCAAATGTATGTGTTCATATTGTATATAAATATTCTTTGCCTGACTTCGAACCCAGGGCTCAGAGCTTTTCTAATTATACATTTATGATTTTACCAATGCAAATCTAACGAATCTCAACCTTCAAAATCACCAAAACATAACCCAATTTTCATTTTAAGAGGAAAATACACAACACAAAAAATTGTATTTTCTTATATCGCCACGTATATAGCTAATAGGCTTAAAATCGCTTGGCAAACGGAGACTAGAAAAGATCGTTTTTAGCGGAAAAAATATTTATTTTGTGAATAATTTTATAATAAAGAAAGAAATTTAATCAAGGGAAACAGTAATCTTAGCCATAAAATTGTGTTTTTTTAAATTTTTTTCTTATATGCGTTCATAAATTTCTGATGAAAAAATACATTATTTAGTAGTTAATCTTTTAATTTATTATAAAGTAAATAACAATTTTATTTTTATTCTACTCAAGCTAAACGATGAAAAAAGATTCAATTTATCCAAAGCATATTTTTGGTGTTCATAATGTAAACCGATTCTTAGAAAAGTTTAATTGAAATTAGTGATTAGACATTAAGTTTCGCCTTAAATTATATCACTAGCTAAGTTTGACGTTGTTTTTTGCTTGCTTATAACCTTTGTATTAGTTTTTTTAGATTTTTTTAGTAAAGATTATCCCGAACTTCTCAGTACTTGAAAGTACACTCGTAAATACGGAAATTGTCTTGATTCGAGTAATACACAGAGTTCGTATAAAACATTTGTACGTTTTCTTTATTCCCGACCCAAGTTGTGCTGTGCCGCGACCTTGTAAGGGAGTCGGATTTGGAGCAGTTTTGTTTCGGATCCGTTGTGTTAAATTAGTACCAACATTCCGCCGGATTTGGAATGGCCAACTTTACATAAAGTTTCCTGATGATATTCATAGTCGCCACGACGGAATATTTATTTGGATTGTTAAACTTACTGAGCATGAATTATGTAGGGTTCGTGGACTAGTAAATTACTCGTTAGAACGGCGCTTTCAACGTTTTCCAGATTTAAAAATAAAGTGGATTTTCCGACTGAAAAGAGTTTAGTTCCTTAATGTCTTGTAAAGGAAATATGTTTCAAATAATGTTAGCAATCAGTTGTCTTGGTACCTGCCACGAAATTATTATAAGGACTTTGAGTCGAACTGTTCTAATTTCCATTCGTGCCTAAATGATGGCAAATTCCCAAGGAATACCATAAATGGGAATTGGATCCCAATTCTGAGGTAGGCGTAGGTTTAAACATACATAAATTGCTTTCAGAAATAATAGAACTCAATACTATTAGTATGATCTAATATCAGCATATATGTATGATCTAATATCAGCTATAAATATAAAACTTTATGTAGAATCAATATAATCAGGTTTGCTGCGAGTGGGTGATGATTAGCTTTTAGCTTTTATGCCGCTGTGATTGGAATTTCTGTGGTGGAAATAACTTTACGTATTAAATGACAACGAGAATATTTTTTATTGATATTGCGGATATTTTACATTGTTACAACTGATACTCAACATCCCTTCCTGTAGACTTAAGAATAGCCATAGAAAATGGTCAACTAATTGTGGACATCATTGTGTATTTTCAGAATGTCGAGACTAATCAACTCAAGTCAAATCGTGTTTGTTTTGTTGACAGCACATATGATTTTTGTCAATTTACCACTCCGGTCTATCGCCTTTGTGCAAGTTTTTTTGTCTTAAACGAACTGTCAGATTTATATAAAATTTGTGTTATTTCCGCATCGCAATCAAAACTCAATGAATTAAATATTTCTGAACGTAGCCAAATATTAACAACTGAAAGGTGATGAAATACGCTTTCAAATTGTATTATTACAAATAAATATTAAAATTTGTCAATATTAAAATCATGGTTAACCTAAAAAAACACCTAATTTATAAGACAAATGTATAATAAACAATTTTATCACCTAATTTTTTTTACCATTTCATATTTAATAAAAAAATAACTAAGTCTAACGGTGCGTATGCGTTTTGGCAGGTGAAAACTGTTTTTACCAAACTAGTATTTTTTATCTATTTCTATGGACAACTTTGAATAGAGATATGAAGCGTGGTTTATTATAGATATTCTTCTTTTTGTTATGGTAAGGTCACTAGAACAAAAACGGAATTATAACTA
Source organism: Glyphotaelius pellucidus (assembly GCA_936435175.1). Lineage (NCBI taxonomy): Eukaryota > Metazoa > Arthropoda > Insecta > Trichoptera > Limnephilidae > Glyphotaelius > Glyphotaelius pellucidus. The sequence goes on from OW386551.1 coordinate 25,783,023, forward strand.
TTTATGAGTTAATGTAAAAAAAACGACCACCATTCAGAATCGAAACGACTTGAAATGGCTGTAGTCGTGTTTGATGACGACATCTTATCCTTCCATTTACCTTCGTACCCCATTTCAGTTAAAAAACAAAAGGACACTAGAACGATGACGTCACGTTAGTTGTCTCGCTGAGACTAATATAAAATATTTTGATCATCGATTAAAGAACAATGTTAGATTTTCTTAGGTAATTTTCCCTATAAAGATATCTTCTCTGCGAAGTAATTGTAACGGAATTAGTGTTTGAACCAACCAGTCTCCCAACCCTTCACCTTAATAAATTACTCAGATCGCGGCTGAACATCTTCCAAATATTTCAGGAGATAATGTACGGTATAAAGTATGAAAAGATATTGCGTTATTATTATTTTCATCGTAATTTTCAGTTCGAGTATTTTTCAGCCTGTCAGGGTTAATCCTGAAATGTTGGCTGTACGGTCTCGAAGATTCCTTTGATGATAATTTACTTCGGCATTTGAGGTCGAGTCTTACCCAGTTTTATACATTTTTCATGCCTTAGATCACGAAAAAAGATCAATAACTATTGTATAGTTTTGTAAGTATACACATTCTTGTTATTTCTTTCACATCTTTATCAATCTCTTTATCACTTACTAGCTGGTTCCCTCGGCGTTGCAATAATAAATTAAAATAAATAAATTGTTTCTCCCTGCATGTCCTTTCCCATGCGTCCCCGTTCCCCTTCCGCGTCCTTTTCCCCTCTCGCTCCCCTGTCCCGCCAACTCCTCTCCCGCGTTCCGTATATTCAGTCCCAGTACATTCAGTTTTCAAACAGCTCGCGTGCCACCTATTACAATTTTTTTAAGTCAAATTTTCATTTTTCATATATTACCAGTACCTATTCATTTTTAATATATATAAATTTTTTTATATATTTAATATGTATATTATAAACATAATCAATCAAATTTGGTACCTAACAAAGGTACCTATTTAAAAATCTATAATTCTTGATTCGATTATTATGTAAGAACTTCAAATTAATTAACATATTGAAAGAGTTGTGAAAATTGAATTTTAATTTAACAATCATTGTTTTTCAAAATGTCATACTCAAATTTTTGACAGTTTCGCAAGAATTTTTGTGATGATTAAAAAACTTTTCAGTGTAAAAAGTTAAACATTTCCTATGCCTAAAATAGCAATACATAGACACCTCACTTATTCAAAAACACATTTTGATTTTTATATGTATATAAGAAGAGAATACATTGAATACGTACATTGTACATTAGGAAGTAATATTTATAATGCGCCCTTGACGTTATTTTCACAAAAAAGCGCTGTACAAAATATCCACTTATTATTAATAATATTCATATAAAACAGAAACAGCATTGTACGAAAAGTGATGATACGGAACAAAATCAAAACTTTTTTTCTTATGCTCGTCTTACAAGCAGCAAAAAACAGTTAGGTCTCATATCAAGAAATGTGCACAGCAATATAAGATACGATTTTTTTGCTTTCAATGGAACGTGATTTTTTGTTGTCATTCTATATAACATTCTTTTTGTTTCAAACGAAATATTTTTTCTCAAAACGAGATTTGGGATATCTATCTTACACATAGCTGTTGTTTGTTTCACGTTATTTAATAAAATTATTATGATTTCTTTTTTACATGAGCTCCACACGGGAGTCCCTAGGTAAATAATTTCCCTCAGGGCCTATGTCATCTTTGGGGATGCTGGTTGGAGGGTTTTTTAAAGGAAAGGAAGGAAAGGAGAGTTCTGGGAAGGAAAAAGGTTTAAGGGGTGGGTAGGAATCTGGGGTTCGGTGTGTCCTGGTCATCCACCTTCAAGACCTAGACAAACCTCACCCCATGAACCCGGGCACCCCTGCTAAACCACCAAACGTTACAAACCACTTGGGGTGACTTATGGCAGAGGTGTTGGTTATCCAATAAAGGTTCCCGGGGCGGCGGTACCCATTCCCGCCTCCCAAACTGGTTATAATATCAAACAATCGCAAAAACACTATGCCGTACAATTGTTGAATTACATACTTCGGGTGCTTGAATTAGCAGTGCGGTTCGTGTATCAAATATTTTATTTTTTTTTATTTTTATTTATTCATACACGCCTTGAAGGCTTTTACAGAATCACATTATTCAAGTTACACATGTTATTCAGGAGTATAATTGTAAGATTGAAGTATATAACATTATAAACTGTACTTTAAGGATACAAACAGGTTTAATATGTACATAGGTATGTAGTTTCGTTATCATTAAAATTGTACAAAGGAGTTAAAAAGTTTACATAGTGTAATAATGGTAAAACAGAAGAGTGCTTAAGATACTTAAAAGTAGTTATTGAGGAACGTGTAGGTATTTACTATGTTGATTTTATTATTAACTTGATCATGAATAAATTGTTCGAAAGCAAGTTTTTCAAGAATTCAGCAAAATTAACGCAGCAATAAATAGTATCTACACATAGAAGAAAATAAATAAAAAATACATGAGTTGTAATATCTTGAAAAGTTATACAGATGAGTTCAACAAGTGTATAGTGTGATAGTAAAAAAGTAAAAAATAGTACAAATTATGGTACAAAAAGTACAAGATAATATTAATACAAAAGAGAGAGGATAAAAAGGTAAGTACTAAGGTAATCTTTGTATACATAAGTATTAAATTTTGTTTTTATTGTGAACATGAAGAGACCATCGATTTTAATTTAATCATTAATATATTATTATTGATAGGGCACCAAGATTTAAATAGAAATTTAAGTCAATGTGAGTTAGTTATTATATTGATAACAATAAATACGAGAGGATTGTTGTTAATTGTGTTCTTATTTGGCTACCTTTATTATTCACATATTTCATGTTTTGCGATAATTAATAATTTGATAAAGGTGCAATTGATTGATATTTATGGCTTTATTTTAAATATTCTAATATACTGAGTTTGAATTTAGACACAGATTGGTGACGATAAATGTCGATTGAGTTGTATTTATTTCCGAGTAAATGGAGTCTTTGGATGGGAGAGTTTATAAAATAATTATTAGCGGAATTGGTAACAGAATACAATGCATTCGACCGAGTTTCGCGAGTAGGTACTCGCAAATTAATAAAATTTGTCAAATCGAGGGCGTCCAGTCTGCCATTCGAATTTTTGAAAAGACAAACTAAATCACTTTTTATGCGCCTTGATGTCAAATCGGTTATGTTAAGTAATTCCATTAGGTATATATAATTAAGTTCTTCAATCGGTATACCCAGTTTGTAGTTAATAAATCTTAAAAACTTATGCTGAACTCTTTCAATTTTTTGTTGGTGGGTTTTATATAATGGAGCCCAGATAGTAGAATTATATTCTAAGTTGCTTCTCACCAACCCAGTGTACAACAATTTAAAGGAATTAATTGATTGAAATTCTTTAACTGTTCTCAGAATAAACCCCAGACATTTCATGGCCTTATTGGTTATTTCATTTATATGAGGAACAAACGTTAATTTATTGTCAAAAATAATACCGAGGTCTTTAATTTGTTCTACTCTTTTAAGAAAAATGTTGTTGATGCTATAATTAAATTTAATGGGATTTTTTATTCGAGCAAAAGTAATTGTTTGACATTTTTCAATATTGAGAAACAGTTTATTTAGGGTGCACCACTCTTGTAGCCTCACAAGATTTGATTGTAATATACAACAGTCATTCGGATTAGTTATTGTTTTATAAATTTTAAGGTCATCTGCAAATAATAGAATCATAACTCCATCGAAAATGGTGGTTATGTCGTTGATAAATAATAAAAACAACACTGGACCCAGATGTGACCCCTGTGGAACACCGGTGTATACTTCAAACTGGTGTGAAAAGTGCGAATTGAGTTTAACTGATATTTTTCTTTTACGTAAATAACTTTCAAACCATCTCAAAATATGCCCCGTTATTCCAAATGATCTTAGTTTATGAATAAGGATTTTGTGTGAGACTTTGTCGAAAGCTTTACTAAAGTCTGTGTATACAGCATCTGTCTGAAGACGATTATGCATCGTACTAAATAAATTTTCCTGATAGATCATTAAATTTGTGAGAGTAGACCGTTTTGACATGAAACCGTGTTGTCGACGTGAAATTACTTTATTGATCTCAGGCGAGAGTTTAGATAGCAGAGCAGATTCAAATACTTTTGGGATGGACGACTGTATACATATAGGTCTGTAATTGGAAATATCAGATTTATCTCCTTTCTTAAAAATTGGAGACAGAAAGCTTGTCTTCCATTTTTTCGGAAAGGTGCCAGTTTTTATTGACAAGTTGAAAATTTTAGTAAGGGGATAAGTCAAGACTGATATGCATTTCGATAAGAAGATTGGGGGAATGTTATCAGGGCCAGCTGATTTGTTCAGGACGAGAGATTTTAATATAGTTCTAATGTCACTTTCTTCAAATTTGCACCGATTGAAATCGATTTGGTTATAATTGGATGTAGTGGCATTAAACAATGGAGAATTATTTGTTGATTCATAGACTTTGCTGAAGAATTCAGCAAACAAATTGACAACTTCTTGGGGATTATCGGCCAATTTGTTATCCAAATACATGTTAGAGGGTATACTGGAGTCAATATTATTAAGCATGTTTGAGAATTTATAAATATTTTGAGGGTCGGCGAGAGCCAATTGTTCACAGTTATCTATGCACTTTTTGTAACATAACTTGGACATTTTTTTGGTAGTCATTCTTAGTTCGCAAAATTTTGCGTAATCAATGGGATCGCGTGATGATTTGTAAGCTTTATGAGCAATTTTTTTGTCTCTAATTATTTTAATAAGATCTTTACTAAACCATTTTGGGTAATTATGTACATAAATTTTTGAAATGGGTACAAATAAATCGATCGCGTTATTTAGAATTAAGTAAAATTTATCAACAATTTCATTGATGTTTTCTTCATTGTTCAAAAAGTCCCAGTCGGTTGAAGATATAAGGTTAATGATTTGATTATAGTCTGCTTTGAAAAAGTTTAATTTTGTTGATGAAGAAGGATTTTTTTTTGTTACCGAACTGTTACATTCAATTATTAGAGGGGGGTGGTATTTGTCGACAGGGAGAATGGATTCAGCAGATGCGGATACTTTTACTGATAATGAATTGGAAAATACTAAATCGAGAAGTCGGGAGCTAACATTGAATACATAGTTTAACTGTCGAAGACTTAAAAAATTTGACATTTCGATAATATCATGAGAACCGTGGTAGATGTTGTCCGTGCATGCAGTTTTATTGTTATCAATGTCCCATTCAACATTAGGCAGATTGTAGTCACCCGTCAAAATTATAGCGGCGCCAGGAAATCTCCTTCGGATTGTTTCAACTTCACGGTAGTGGTCCTTGTATAGTTGAGCGTCGGAGGAAGGGGGAAAGTAGACGCAGCCGATAATAATTTTTTCCTTTTTGGTGGATACCATGACGAATAGTTGTTCTATATGCGTAAAGATGCATTTGAGTTGTCTTGAATTATATTTTTTATTTATGGATACTAATACTCCTCCTCCTCTGGATTTATTTTTTTCATTTCTATCTTTTCTGTACACCGTATGGTTAAAGAAACCCAATTCTGATGTGTCGATATTTTTATTTAGCCATGTCTCAGTGAATGCGTAAGCGTCGTGATCTAAAGTGGGTAGAGTTGATTTTAGGTCCTGAAGTTTAGTTCTAAGACCACGAACATTTTGATAAAATATTTTCAATTTATATATTAGTTTTTTGGGTGTACTTTTGTTATTGTAGGTCTATTGTTAATGTATTTGATTGTGATATCAGTTTCGCCTGAAGCCTTTCTTTTTTCTAGCTCATTTCTTAAATCAGTTAATTGTTTCCGCTGGAGAAGCGATTGATCTTGGTAAAATCTAATATTATTTTTAAGCACATGTTTTTTGGTTAGTAATATTCTTGGCCATTTTGCTTCAGGAAACTCTACTTTAATTCCTCTCGGTTTGTCGTCCTTCCTTTTACCCAGTCTATAGATTTTTATTTCTAGGTTGGTTGTTGACTTGTCAATATCAGAGAGGATTTTTTTGACTGATGCTATGTCGCTATTAATACATTCCGTCTGAGATGATGATGTGTTCTCAGGAATGTTATGAATAATTAAGTTTTTGTCTCTATAATTTTGTTCCTTCATTTCGGCGAGAATTTCGCAGACACTTGGAGTTTGTGAATCGGGGGTATGCGTAATTGGGGTCGCATTTTTTAGAGCTGTCAACTCTCCCTCTAGATTTGCCATTTGAACTGCCATTTGGCCGATAGTTCCCAATATGTCATTGGTTTTGGGAATTATTTTCGCGAGGTGTTCTTTCGTGAATTTGTTGTTGGGGTCCATAATCATGTTGGTTAATAAATTAACAGCGTCCTTTGCCAGAGAAATATATGCTTGAGCATCCATATTGAAAATGGTTATTGGGGAACTACACGAGATTCACTTGAAAGTATGGCTGGTGGGCCCGCCTTGATTTCACTGCGCTGAGGTGTTGGTAAGTACACACACCGTTGGCGTATAATAATGTCACAATATTTACTTGAACACTTAGTGATTTCAATTATTGGTTTTATGTTATTTCACTATGGTTAAATATGCAGTAAACAATGTGAATGAGAACTTAATAATATGCGACATTGCTAATAACAACGGAATGTTATCAAATATGTCACGGCGAAATTCCAGCGCATTTAAAGGGTCGTTAATTGACGTAACAATATGAGAACATCTCAATCAGCTAATATGTAATTTTGACGCCTCCGCTATTCGGGTTTAATCTCAGTATGGCGTGACTAGATACCCCCTAAGGGATGAAGGGGGAGGGTGGCTCCACAACCTTTTCAGCCTGAATCCTTCCCTATTTTTAGAAGCCTCCCAAATGCGACACGTAAAAAACTTTGCTGATTAAGCACTCTAACCTACGCGACTCGGCCGAAGAGAAGGGTCGCTAAAAGCACAATTAATATATCTGTGTCTAATTCTTTCATCTTCTTTTATTTATACCACTTGGCTGAGAAAGTCGATTTGAGCCACACAAGATTTATTTTCGATTTCTTACAAAAGTTACTAATGAATTAAGGAACGGAAATTCAGTGCACTCATTTCGTTATTGTTTTTTGTGATGTCCACACTAGAATCTTACCAGACCGAGTAGGTCTATAACTCTCCAAGATAAGGAGAAGAAAGATAAATATATTGATGGGAACTACGAGTACCAGGTTATCCAGACGATAATGCGGGTTTTCATCCCACTACAATATATCCCCGACAAAACATCCTCCGACAAAATATCCCCAACAAAACACCCCCCAACAAAATATCTTCTTAAACTTAACCTAACCTAACCTAACCTAGCAAAAAATGGGACCAAAATAATACAGGCATCCCGTAAAGATAATATATTATTCTTCAAAAGCAATAAAATGGGACAAAAATAATACAGATAACAATATTGTGTTTACAGGATATCTGTATTGTTTTTGTCCCTTTTTTTGTTAGGTTAGGTTAGGTTAGGTTTTTGTAAATATTTTGTTGGGGGATGTTTTGCCCGTAGGATATTTTGTCGGAGGATATTTTGTTGGGGATATTTTGTCGCGGGATGAAAAGTCGCGAAACCATCCAGACTTGGTACCCAAATTTAGCTAAATATCTTCATTTCAAACAACGATTGATTTCTGAATGGTGTTTTTTTCTCTCACTAGAGTGTTACTTAGTAAGTTGAGTTAGTATTAACCTATGCATAATGAATGTATCTTCTAAATAGTCGGGCGCTTTCCAACCTTAGTCTTCCCTTTCTACTATTTTTTCCCCATTTCGAATAGTCTCTGAAAATTGTCAAGTAGTGGTTTTCGTAATTCCGGTGGTTCCGAGCAGTAGAATTTCGCGTGCATTGATATCGCTTTGAAAAAAACTGCCTTTGTTCGCTGCACTTTCTGAGACTGCAGTTTTCTATACCAGTATTCTTCTAGAGAGTTTTGATACCCTTGATAAGGAAGATTGCTAGAAAGCATCCCGAGCCACTCGGTTGGTGATCCCTTGTAGAAGGGATGAACGATGAGGTGTGTAAAGGTGAGCCGAGGTCTCCAGCATTACGCCATAAAACTCGAACCTACTCAACTCAACACTGAACAAAGAATCCTTAGAAGGGTTATTTCGAAATTAAGGTTGAAATGTCTTAATTCTTCAAACACAGCAAACGTATTTTGTGACCACTTTAATTCAAAATTTAATAATATGTATCTTTAACCACTTTTTTTGTTTAAAAAACCAACATGTTTCGTAAGGAATGTTCACTCCATCAGGGTGTACTTAAAACTAATTATATCAATAGACTTAAAGATGTCAATGGATTGGCGGGAATGGAAAGGGGGGGGAGGTGTGAAACAAATTTGTAAATTGCGCCCTATTTTCTCCCCCCCCCCTTTTTCCCATTTTAAAACTTTTTTCGACATCTGAAGGGTTAAAAAAAGTTTTGCTGCCGGATCCATGCTTCGACGCATTTTAAAAGATATTAAACAGCTAGCGACCAATTATTTTCAAATTTGATCTAAAAATATTTAACTTCGGGCTCGATTTTCTCGAAAACGAAAGCTGAAACCAAAAAAGTTATACCACAAAATAGAATATGATGTAAATTCACAAGTTTTTCGCTTGTACTGACATTTCGATCAATTGATTTAAAGATGTCAATGGATTGGCGGGAATGGAAAGGGGGGGGGGGGGGTGGTAGGGGTGTGAAACCAGATATTAAATAGCTAGCAACCGACTATTTTCAATTTGCTTCAAAAATTTCCAACTTCGGACTCGATTTTCTCGAAAACGAAAGCTGAAAAAACAGTTATACCACAAAGTCCAAATATGATGTTAATTCACCAGTTTTCGATTCACCTGAAATTTCGATTATGAGCCCCAGAAATTGATGATTGAACAAGAAAGAATTCAAATATTTGAATATTTGAAAGTGCTTGATCAATTTCACCTAAAGTAAGATAAAATTTTAATATCTTCGAGTTAACAGAGCCGTTCACAAATTGTCTAAATTTTACTCTGAGCCCCAGAAAGGACAGCGAAATTGAATTTCTGTTCAAGAAGAAATTTCGATATTTGAAAAAGCTTGATCAATTTCACCCAAAAGAAGTTAAATTTGCTTGCATCGGGCACACCAACACTCCCTGGGCACACTTCTGTCGGTTTATATGTTTAATGCTCGACGGTGATATAACATAATATGCTATTAGTGATCGTTCGGATCATCCCCACCCCTTCCCTTCGATCACGGACTAGTTAAAGTAAGTTTTACAACTCGGATAAAGTTTAACGTTGCTTTACGTGCCACTTTAATTGGCGAGAACAACCCTCGAATTTACGTGTCTACCTGTGTTGTATATTCGGCGGGTACTTTTACCGATTTACAAGCTCTCATCGGGGCTTAAAGCTCAAAGCTTGGTCCGATTTCTCGAATTGGCTTACATGTTGTTCGCTCTGATTGCCTCTTCCGGCACGTGGCGTGACGAACAAAACTTGCCGATTCGAAAGTAAATCGACGTAATTTAAAAATTCTTCTTGTTCTCGGTAAATTTATTAGGTTTTTGAGGAGAAATTGTAAATCACAATGCGTTGAATGTATAAAAATCAAAAGCATTGTTTGTTGTTTATTTTGAAATTATTTAGATTTAAAATTTTTTTTTTTTTTTTTAAATTAAAGTTTAAAAAGATTGTCGTCGCCGAAAATCAAACCCCGAACAACTGCTTGGAAAGCAACTATGCTGACCATTAACACCAATTATTGCTTACAATTGCGGGATAGATTCATTCGCCAACATACTTTAGCAAATTAATACACCAAAAATTTTGACATTTTTAATACAACATATTTGACGTTTAAAACTTATTTACAATTTTTTTTGCCGGGATATTGTTTCTGATAATTTCAGTTTATTATTATTATTTGTTGGTTTTATTCAGTTGTAAAACACAAAAATAATTGCTTGCATTACAGTGGTATATATATATGTACTGAAAATAAAAAAAATCTTTTTATGGATTTTACAATGTTACGTATATTATGATTTCATTTAATTCATATATTTTACTAATTAATTATGGTTCTACCACGTATATAGTTATGATAAATGTATTTTTATTAAATTTTAAATTAAATTTGTCCCATAGAACATTACCAATTTATAAGCATTCCAAATGCAATAAAACAAAACGAGGTTATTTTGATATTAACTGAAAAACTAAAGTAAATTGACTTGTTAGTGGTGATTTCACCGAATCAATTTCTACGAGTATTTTAACCATTTCAGGAATGTATTCAATTAACCTTATTACGTACCATTATAGGAATTACTGAAATATCGTAGTTCTCGCGAGATTACGGAGCTTAGTTTTAGCACCGACATAACTTTCGTCTAATCTTCCACTAAAAGTAGGATGATACGCTTTTTTACATCAAACAGAACAATCATATTTTGTGTTTGCCTTCCTCGGAGAATAGCCGCTATAAGAATATAAGGAAGGGCCTTAAACATTTATTCTGATTTATAAGATCATTGAAAATAAGATCGTAGTTTGCTTCTTCCGAGCGCGAAATTATTTCGCTTGACCAGTTTTCTCCGCGCTGCAAAGGTTGAAGTTTTTATTAGTGTTTCCAACGATGATACTTCGTTTGATAAATTGTTCAATTTTGGTCTCGAAAACAGTTAGTTTCAATTTTATTGATTCATTTTACATTAACTCGGTCGATTAAACGCAATTTTATCGGTTACCCTGTTTTTCTTCAATACTTCAAATAAACAATCCAATATCATAAAACGGGGTGACTTTATCAATTTTCAGCTGTAGAACAAAATTTTAGGAAGACGTTTGTGTGGTAAATTTAATGTCATATTTATTGAACATATATAAACTATCGAATTAGGGAATTAGGGGACGTCCGAGGAAGACATATCACGATCAAGTAAATCAGATACTTATGTTAGGATTAGAAGAGTTTGTATGAGACGATGTATGAATATGATTGAGGCAAGGAGTGTTTTCCAAGTCGGAGTTGTTTGGCAGTGCGTTCTCTTTGCCTACCCCTGCGGGGAAAACGGCGTGATGAATAAATAGTAAGTCAGTTAAGCTATTAAATACAAATTTTATTTGTTTTTGGGGAGTCAAAAAAAAAATGATTATGGTCACCTTTCGGGCAACTGTGATAAACCATTTTTTATAAGCTTATTTACAATTTGGGAGGCAACACCGCCCCGGACACCATTTATTGGATTACGAACACCTCTGCTTTAGGTCACCCCAAGTGGTTTGCTACGTTTGGTGACTACGTTTGGTGACTTAGGGGTGCCCGGGTTCATGGGGTGAGGTTTGTCCAGGTCTTGGCGGCGGATGCGTCTGCCCACCTGCTGCGTGGCAGGCCGGATCGAGAGAGCCTAGTTGAGGGAGATCTTTTGACCTCTTCAGCAGTTCTCTCTCGGAACATTGCCTTGCACCATGATGGAAAGGATGGATTCATTTGTCCTTCACTCCTAAACACAATGATCCCCAGATTCCTACCCACTCCTCCTACCTTTTTGCTTCCCAGAACTTCCTCTCCTTCCTTCCCCTAAAAAGACCCTCCTTTCAGCATCCCCTATAATGACATAAGCCCTGGGGAAGTTATTTTCCTCAGGGCCTGTGTGGAGCTAATGTAAAAAAAAATTACGAAAAATGTCCAAGTAGTTATATTTATAAGACACTAATATACATTAATTAAATTTTAATGTATTTACATTTCTCTCCGTCTGAAGATATCTAAAAACAGCGTCACAATTCAACCGAGAATGCGTTTGAATAGAACCAGAAATCAACAAGGTAATTTTACATTTATCTCCAAAGCATCTATTTAAAAAAAAAATTCCCACAGGGTCTATGTCATCTTTGGGGATGCCGTTTAGAGAGTATTTTTTGTGAAATGAACGAGAGTAAGTTCTGGGAAGGATAAAGGTATGAGGGGTGAGTAGGAATCTGTGGGTCAATGTGTCCACAAGCCAACGGATCGAGAATCCGGCTGGAGAGGTCTAGCTTAGGTCTCCCTCAACCAGTCTCTTCCGATCTTGCCCGATACGAGTAAGTTGGCAAACGCATTCGCCGCCAAGACCTAGACAAACCTCGCCCATGAAAGCGGGCACCTCTGCTAAATCACCAAACGTAGCGAACCATTTGAGGTGACCAATGGGAAGGGTGTTGGCTATCCAATAAATGGTTCCTGGGGCGGCGGTTCCCATACCCGCCTCCCAAATTGTAATTGGTATCATTGTATCTACGTTCCCGAAAAAATCATTAAACATTATGAGTGAGTCAAAGTCGCCCCATATTACTCAACTTGGATGCGCTCATTTTCAGTACCATTGTATTACAGCTCAATTTAATCGAGTCTGCACTTCCTACAAATATAAATATATTTTAACACAACTTTATGTTTGACTTTAAATTTGTAATGGCTTCAGAATATACCGAGCTCTTTAACGGCCATTTTCCTACGCGGTACTTACAAGCCGTTTAAGTTTCAATACAGGTATCAACACTATTGTGGGATTTTCTGTTATTCCCCCTTTGAGATTTAGTGCAGGAACGTTTTTGTTCTTGAGAATTATAGCCCCAATAAAACATTATTTCGCCGCCATTAGCTAATTAAATATTTATCGAATAAAGGCCTAATACGACCGTTCACATTAAAGGCGTTTTATTTTGGAGCCTTAAACGTGATTAATTTACAAAAAAAACTGTTTGTTTTTATCTGGGGTTTGTTTATTATTCATAAAAAAAAGTATACACGTGATGTTCTCATTCTCCACTCCTTTCTTTGGTCTAATGACTGTATTTTGAATTTAAATGTAATTACCATCAAATTACTGATTGTCGTGTTTTTTGGTCAACCACCCTCAAAATTTTGGCTACTCGAACGCTACGTATTAAATATCATTTAATTATTATAATGCACCGCGGCGGCAAGTCTGCTGTTAAACAGTACTCCGTCAAAGGTACATGGACTACCTAATTAGGAGGCCATTTTCAGGGTTCATTTTTCAGAATCAATTATCTTAATGTCCGCTCTGGAGACAGAAAACGTGGAGCGCTGCCAGGGAGGCTTTTACTTCTTTATGAAACTTGATGTGGGTGTCTAATTTCATATGGGGTCCGACCTGCTAAGTATCCATACAAAACAAACTACGCCATTATATAGACTTATTTTTTATTAGTAAGAAACGACATAACTTGTCAACTTCAGTTCAACATTCAGTTGTAAATAGATTACACACCATTGGAAATTTTTATGCCAATGTGGCTGATATTTTTAATATTTCCTTACTGAAATATAAAGTTGTACTGATCGAACATTTCAGCCAATTATACGTTAACGAGGTCACTACATAATGAGTTTTTTGATATTATTGTTTATTTTTAATGCCTGTATAATGTACTACGACTGTAATTAAATATAAGAAGCTTGTAAATGGCACTTTGTGCCGTAAATTTTAAATAAATAAATAAATAAAAACTTATTTACTAGAATTTCGACAGTTTTAACCCCTCTGGCTAATTTGTTATAGCTTTTGGGAACAACTCGTGTAGGTTTCATATCAAACTTAATGTATCCCTTACTATCATCGTGAGAAACATGATCTAAACAGTATTGAAGAGAGAAAACACCACGCTTTATGTTCAAATCTCAAAGTTAACCACAAAATAATTTAAATGTACACCTTTACGAAACCAATGTCTCCGACCGCAATTTGAAAAAAATTAATTTTATGAATTTTTTATTATTTATTTTTTCATACAACGACAAAAATGTAAGGAGATAGTTTCTAATAAAATGTGGGTGTATTATTATTTTTTTAATTATCAGTAATTTTAGTTCGAAAAACTTGAGGTGAGCCATATTCAAAATTTTTTTGTGTTTGCATTCAAAATTTTATGTTTAGATAATTACATGTTAATTTCTAATAACAAAATTTGGAGACGTATTTCATCACCTTTCAAGTACAGTATTTAGTTTTGGGATACATTGTATTGAAATTATCGTATCATAATATAGAACTGGTTGTTTAAAAAAAATTTTACAATTCGTCACGTTTTTTATATTAATTTTCACTTTCTATGTAAGTTTTATATACAAGTTCTGTTATTATATCTGTATGAGTAAATTACTTCGTAAAACTGAATTAATCACAGGACTTGAATAGAACTCACACATAAGTGAAAATTAACTTAAAATTAAGAATTGTTCAAATTTTTTGAAACAACCTATCCATAGTGTAGTATCGAAATTCTAGTAAATAAGTTGAGTCCAGCTAAAATTTATGTTAAAGAATAGATATAAATAAATAAATAAAAAAGTGTTCCATTTATTTGGATTTTATTGCAAAACGTAAATATTTTGACCTTCCGAAAGAATTTTCCCCCAGAATTTTTGAAGGGTTATGAAAGCTTTTTTAAAAAAGCACAAGAACATTGCTTTAAAAACATGAATAAATAAATAACGCACATGTATGATATATTAGATCATTGCATTTTTCGTTAGCCGTAGAGCCTGAATTTAAGAACAGAATTAAATCCTGAACTCTAGCATTTTAAGGAAAGGTTAAGTGGGTTAATATTATTCATAGTTACTATATAAACTAAGTAGCAAGCGGGATAACAGATCTCTTTTTGAAAACGATGGTTTAGTACAAATAAAATAACTCATAACCAGTGTTTATATTTAGCTGTCATAATAATATTATTTTTTCTTATGCTATTAATATTTATGTCACCTACCCAGCAGAATATTTTATCGACGTTTTATAAATTGCCTTACATTTGGTGCGCAAATATATTTCTTTAATATTATTTGTGCATCAACACACTATTAATTTTGTTCTCCGTTAAGAACAAGCCCGTTTTCAACAATGGAAGCATAATTGAAAAAGCGCCATCGATTTTTCCGCCACCGAATAAATCTTTGACGCCAAAAACACGACTAGCCCCCATTGTGACCAGGGCTAAGAAATGTATGAATTAGCCGTGGCATTTAAGGCGGCACAGGGGCCCCGAATAATGGCCGCGGGGGCATGGAAATGAAGCTATTCGACACTTGAAATTACGACACTGCGAAGAAAATTGTAGTTGACACGCAAAACTTTTATATTCCGGCCATGTTTCATTTCCTGTTGAACGTCATTAGACGGTGGCATTGTGCTTTTTTTTTCAATGTACTCGAACTCGGGCGGAACTTAGTGCGGAAGTGACTAGCCACCGAATTCTCGTCTCTAGAGCTTTTAACTTTTGAACACATTTGATCTTTCTTACATTCGTTCAACTTTTTTAAAATTCCTTTTACTTTTTAACTGTTCTTAGAACTTATTAACATTGACAATATATCCGTGAACTTCTTAAATGTTGCCCAACTCCTATTATTTATTTATTTATACCGGGTCTTACAGATGTTTGCTCTTACGTGAGAACAATTCAGTTATAAAAACTGAGTTATTACACAATTACAAAATTCTACAATTAGAAAAACAAAAACATCACAAATAAAAATACAGAATTATATACAAGCTCACACAAGTAACACATTACAATGAGTGGCAAGAGACATAAGAAATAGGCGAGGCATGCCTAGAGAGATAATTGACACAATATAATTATTTAGTATTTTTTAACAGCGCCAGAACTTTTTTTGAATTCGTATAAATTATCGACGAAAACATATACTTCAGCGAAATTATTTTTAAATGTATTCTGCGAAAAATGTTATGGCGTCTTAAACAATGGGAATTGGGTACATTTATTTCAATATTGCTAAGACATAATGTAGTATCAAGATGGCCGTGAATAATTTTATGTAAACATATTAGATCAGTCAATTGCCTTCTAGTCATGTAGTCATGTAGTCAGCATTTGAAGGATAAAATTCTTAGTATTTTTTTTTAACGGATTCTATAATGTTTTCATATTTGAAGTAATGTGGATTCCAAATAGTGCTTTCATATTATTATTTACTTCTCATTAAGGCATTTTAAAGAGTTAAAATTGATTGAGGATGTTTGAAAGGCTTACATATTCTGTGAATAAATCTCATCATTTTTGATGATTTGCACTTAATGTTGTTAATATGTACAACAAATACCAATTTGGAAACAAGAGAATTATAGTCACCAATCTTTTTTATCTTTAAAAAATATATAATAATTTAGATTCACGTCTTTAGCATTATCTCAAATTGACATTATCTCAAATTGACATGATCTCAAATTGACATTATCTCAAATTGGCATTATCTCAAATTGACATAATCTCAAATTGACATTATCTCAAATTGACGTTATCTCAATTTGAAATTATCTCAATCATTGACTGTTTACCTTTCGAAAATGTCTGTTTTACATAAATTACATTCCTGGATATGAAATATTAAACTTTTGTGTCTTTAACACATTTTTTCTTTCTGTACCAATTTTTAACATTCAACAATGTTCTCAACATTTTCCCATTTTAACATTTTTATCAGGTACCTACTTATTTTAATGTTTAATCATTTTTATTCCGACTAAAATTTACCCATTGTAATGCTAACTTTTGAACTTTCAACTATTCGCTGACTTTTAACATTCAATATTTCTCTGTACATCTGAAATAATTCGCCTCTCTTCTTTATCCTGATGATGATTTTATATTCCATAATATTAGAGTCCTGTTAGCGTCCATGCAAAGTTCTTTCAAATCTGTAATATTCGTTTGTTTCCGAAAAATGTTCACATCTTAGCATATGAAATTGCAGATTCCTTACCCTCTTAGGCCTCGCATATTTTGTCAGAAGATCAAAATATTTCCGCCTTGTAATAAAATCTAATCAAATTTAATATTTCTGAACTTATTAGAAAACTAAAAACTGTTTTTGAAAGGTGATAAAACGCAATTCCAAATTTTAGAATTTGAAATAAATATGTAATTTTTGAAAATCAGATTTTTAAATGCAAACATAAAAAGTTGATATCGAAAAAAAAACGAAACAGACACATATTTTATTAGACGCAGATTAGATTAGATTAGAGTATTTTTTTTACGTCATCGTCATCCCTCTTATTAAAATTATTAAAATTTCTCAAAGTTTCATAATTTTTTTTTTAAATTGTAGTCAGAATCTTTGGTTTCATAAAGATGTATATTTTAATTATTTTGTGTTTAACTTTTAAATTTTAATACAAAGCGTGGAATTTTCTCTTTAAACACCGTTTAATCACATTTCTCACTATCATAATAAGGGAGACAACGATTTCTATGAGACTTATCAGTCTGAGGGTTAAATTAATACCACCCCCTTTAGTACTACTTTCTCTCCTCAGAGCTAGAACCCACACCGTTTAGGTTGAGCACACATACATTGACACAATTTTCTACTGAGTTTCAAACATTTAACCTTTCTACCCTGCTATTAAACATTTAAATTTGCACGTTAATTAGTACTGCCTCCGACCCAGAACTGAGTGTTGACACGTAGTCAGTATTCGGATGGTCGAAGCTGTATTTTGCCATCACGCTCAGTTGAACTCGTCTCTGGAAGGGCGTTTGATGATAGATGTTTATTTCAAGCCGGCCCAACTCAAAGCTAATAAATTAAAAGTCGTTTACTCAATAATCTGTGAAAATAATTTGAAGCATCTCCAAGACGAATGGATTTGATTTATTTGACATTTCACTTCAGACGCAGATTAACTGGGTCGAATAATGTACCCCGAACTCCGGTCAATGTTGAATATAAATTATTTGCCAGATTTCTGTTTAGTTGTAATACAGAGTTCAATATTTAGATATAATTTTGCCAGGATTACGTCATAGTCTGTTGTAATCCAGGAGAGTCACTAGTTGAACTTTTTACTTATTTTCAATCTTATATTATTCGGTTTATACCACTAATTTTAATTTCCCATACTGATTGCGATGTTAAAGAAAATTACCATTCCAGTTATGAGGTTAAAGGAAATCCCCATTTTCATAAAGAAGTTAAAGGAAAGTTCATTTCCAATTTCGAGGTGGGTGGTAACTCTTTTTCCAATTGTGACGTTAAAGAAAATTATTTTCCGATTGGGTTAAAGGAAATTCCCATTCCAATTATGAGGTTAGAAGAAATTGCCACATTTGACGCACACACAATTGAACAACCAAAAACTTTTATTCCATACAAGCCATTCAAGTATTGTACGTATCTCTAGTTAGAAGCCAAATTGAATTTAACTCGGTAGTCTGGTATCCATCTTACAAAATTCACTTACATTGAGCGAATACAAAAAAAATCTGCGTTAGAATCTGTACTAGAAGACTTAAAATATAATTTCTTATTAAATATTCTAAAAATACAATTTCCGATTGTGAGGTTTAGGAAAATTCTCAATCCAATTGTAAGGTTAAAATAAATTCTTCCAATTGTGAGATTAAAGGAAATTCCCATTCCAATAATGGGCTTAAATGAAATTCCCATTCTAACAGTGATTTGAAATGAAATTCCCATCCATTTGTGAGGTTAAAATATATTCTTCCACTTGTGAGATTAAAGTAAATTCCCATCCCAAAAGTGAGTTTAAATGAAATTACCATTCCAATAATGAGTTAAAATTGAATTCCCATTCCAATTGTGAGTTGATTAGAAATTCCCATTCCAATTGTAAGGTCGAAAGTAAGAAAACAAAGTGGTTATATGGGGACTTAGGTTAATAAGGATTGATTTTAAAATGACATGATACCATATTTTCATATTGAGAGCACCTCGAAAAGAAGTATCTTAGGACTGGTTGGTTACTATCCAACTACTTGACTCTGTGCAGAAACGGGCAGTCCGTTTGATAGATTCTCCTAATTTAACTAACGGATTGCAATCTTTAGAGCACAGGCGCCAGGTGGGAATGTTGTCCTTGTTCTACCGGTATTACAATGGAAGATGCTCCGAGGAACTAGCGTCATTGATCCCCTCGGCACCGGTGCACAGTCGGGAAACACGCCAAACGCGCGCTCAACATTTGTACACGGTTGACATTAGTCACATGAGAACAGGTCGTTTCTACGACTCGTTCTTGAGTTCAACAGCTTGGCTGTGGAACGATTTGCCGGCGTCTGTGTTTCCTCCTTCCTACAATATGGGTCTCTTCAAGACCCATGTTCACTCCTTCCTCTCCTCAAAAACACCCTCCACACAGCATCCTCAAAGATGACATAGGCCCTGAGGGAAATTATTTTTTCCTCAGGGCCTCCTGTGTGGAGTTAATATAAAAAAAAATACTGTGAAACAACCGGGCCACGTTGAAATAGAACTTGAAATTAACGCATCAAAGTGAAAAATTGTTAATTTTATTTTAACATCCCATTCTCAGTATTTAAAAAAATACCTGCTTGCTGCACTGTTTCTATCTTCCTAACTAAAGTCCATAATATCTTTGTTCACAGGTAATACCTTGATCGCCAGTGTCACCTTCGACCGCGAGGAGACAAAGGAATACCTGATCCCAATCGCCATCACCGACTCGGGGAACCCTCGACTCACTGGAGTATCGGTTCTTCGCGTAGTCATCGGAGACAGGAACGACAACGCAATGATGGAGGGGCACAGCGCCATCTTGGTTTATAACTACAAGGTAACATATTTATTATAAACTTCCGCAGACCCGTGAAAAATCACGGGATATTATAATTGTAGAATTTGTGAAGCTGGAAGTATTTATTGAAAAAATATGTGTTCCAGGATTGTTGCCTTTCAAGAACAAATATTTTAACAACATCTTAAATAAACTTGGAAAAAAAATATTTTTATTTAGTTTACCTCAATTTCTGAAAGCAATCTCAACCAATCATTTACATTTTAGTGTCAATAAGTGTTTGATGTTATTTCAACCTAATGTAACCCAAGTGAACATAAAACCCGAATAGTTATTTCATGAAATATAAGATTACTTTAGCTTTGGCCTAATTATTATTATATGCACTTAAGCGTAGTTTTTGGCACAGATTTGTATCGGCCATTACGGAAAATTACTGTACAATTTTATTAATTTATGTTTCGACCACAATGAATAATACGACATTATTTCGGAGTTTACTAGTGGGTAGGTACTTATTCAACCCTTTCATGATATTAACCCTTGGTGAACTACTGCTTTTCAAATATTAATGTGTGACATTTTCAAAATTAGAACTTATATAGGCAGATTATAGATATGACGTGTTCCAAAATTCTATTTATAAAAAAAAATCTTTTCAAATTCGGAAAAGCGAGTGTATCTGCCTGGGTGATTATTTTTATTCTATATTTGAAATGTACTTTTGTAGTAACGCAATTGCTCAGTTTTTTATCTTGGCAAGTTCCCATTTACCAAGTTACAACCCACTGTATTTTTTAGAATGATTATTATAGGTGCCTATAACTTTTTTTTTAATCTGTGGTGAATTTCCCAATGCACCAGACGAACGGATTCAATGAAGTTGACATTGAAAATAGTTGGTTATACGGATATGTAAGTATCAAAATTATCTGCACTAATTTATTCTTAAATTGTTTATCTGCTTTTTTAAAATTTTTATCAGGACCAAATCTGCATTTGTAGAAACTTCTATGTTCAAAGGCATTATTAAAATAATCATTTATAACTTTTCACCCATAAACCTGATAATCTATTTGGATACCCCCCACTAAAAATAATTTGGCGCAATGAAATTTCCAAAATTTTTTTGTCTGTAATGTTTAGGTCCACGCAATTTTTTACAGCTCTCCTTTTCCATGGTGAACTATTGGGCTTTGATTCATCAATGTAACTTAACAAAACGCCAGATGCCAAATGTTCAATATTTTAAAAGGGCATATTTGTAAAAAGCATTAACTTTGTGGCTCGCCATAATTTACAATAAAAAAACACGTAAATTTGTTGTAGACCACTTTTATTTTCTTACCAGTTTCGGGAGCACCCTTCCTTCGTCAGGAGAATATTATAACTAACCTTTAAGGGAGGTAAGCAAAGGGGTAGGGGTAATTGCGGGATATCTGGGAAGAACAGAGCGGTTTATTGGAAAAATATTTAGAATGAGACTAAAAGATAAATTAATTTGGTTATTCAAAATACTAGAATTATTATTTGTATGTCTGTCAATATTCTGTATCGTACGTTAGTTATAATATTTTCCTGACGAAGGAAGGGTGCTTCCGAAACCAGTAGAGTGTTAATAAAATAAATGTGGTCTACAACAAATTTATGCGTTTTTTATTGTACTTTAAAAGGGTGCTTAAATCTCTAGTAAGGTCGAGAACTAACTTCTAGTCTAATTTGCATTGAAAAAACCTGGACTTTGAAAGCACTCACAGAATACAAATAAAAGTAGGTTATATGAATAAAAATCATATAAATAAGTGACATCTATGCGCCACAACTACAGTTTGAAAATGAACTTGAACCCTGAAATAGCTGTCACAATAATGAAAACTAAAATGCTTGCAGAACTTAATAATAACATTTAATTTAACATACTTTAAATAGCAATGGAGTTCTACAAATTAAACACGATAACGATAACATCTTAAAATATGTGTTAACCTTTCCTACACCTTTACAAATCAACTTTTATTTTATTTATAATAATTTTATTTTTTTAAATATGTCTTTAAATATTTTATTGAAACCAAACTCTCTTGTTATAACCATAACACCTACGATGGCCGGCGTAGTCTAGCGGTAAGGCTCTTGATTCGCAATCCGAAGGTCGCGGGATCGAATTCTGGCATGGCAAATAAATTTTATTTGATTAATTTATGTTATTTCATAATTTATTCATTTAAAATAACATACAGCATATTTGCTGCACATTCCAGAGTGGAAGATACTATCAGTTTCGCCCTGGTGTAAGACCACCATTCAGAATTGAAACGTTGCTTGAAATGGTTATAGCCTGTTTAGTGATCAATTCTGAATAGCCAGGTATTTCTCCACCTTTCTCTTCCCCTTCTCTATCCCTTCCGCCTCAGAACATACCCCGATTGGGGATGCCATAGGCCCACTGGCTCTAGACGGGAGCATTTGGGACTATTGTGCGGTATTCATATAAACTTTTTTTTAAATTACAAAGTTCGTAATACGAAATACCTTTTAATATGATAAATAAAAGTCCCCTCATTTCCCAAAGGTTTTGTTTTTTTCCGTAAATCGTGGGTTTTTATAGGGAGACAAAGCGATATTTGCATAAGATTAACTAAAAGTCCCGGATATTTCCGATGACAAAGCTTTATTTATAAAAAAGAGAATAATGGTATATCGTGACTTAAAATCAATTCGGCTTCTTGCGACGCCAAAAACAGAATGCGCAGTTTTTCAATTGAAAAATTCTAGACAATACAATTTCGCGTCAAAGGAGATGTGAACAAATGGCCACTATTCATTTCCCTGCTTCCATGACGGCGGGATATGAATATTATCAATAAGGACCTTTAAATGAAGAAGTGGCTCCCGTGAGATTGTTACAGAGATGCCATTGTCCTCAAGTATTGCATTATTCAAAATATCTTTTCAATTTCGGAGGCGCCCTAGGTCATCCCAAGTTGTTCACTACTAGCTTTGCAGGAGTGTCTGGGTCTTGGCCGGGTCGGGAGTGACTGGTTGAGGGAGACTCTCTTGTAACATGGATACATTTTTCATTCTCCTTTCCTTAAAAAGAACCTACACACAGCATCCTCAAAGAATTAAAATATAATTTTTAATGCGTTATAAAAAAATATAAGCGTGATGTACTAAATAATTTAATTTTTTTTTTTTTTTTTTTTTTTTTTTAATAATTTAATGCTTGCATTAGAGCAGTAAGAATGATGATTCTTCCATAAATCGTCGCCTTAGTTCGTATTTGTCCAACAGACCATTAGAAAATTTTACAAGAAGAGAAAGTTTTCTTTAATTATTTCAATAAAACATTTTGATAGATGTTTTGAGATAAAGCTATTTTCGTGAAGGTAAAGGTATCATAAGTTTAAATAATTCATATTTAAATGATTAACTGTAATTGTTTTTACTTTATTTTAATTTTAAAGTGGAGATTGAACAAAAACCAAAATGGTCTGTTGGACAAATACGAACTAAGGCCACGAAATGCTTCATTTAGGAGATATTTTGATTTGATTCCTGTAAAGACCATAGTTTTTAGTAAGAATCCAAAATTTCAAGCGGTCGGTGGCACAGTGCCTGAGAAAAGGACTTCGAAAGTTCGACCCCAAGCCTTGCATTAGGTCCGTAAAAATGATAATTTTTCCATAAATTCTACTTTTTTAACCTAAATCTAAAAACCCTAGGTTCTGTTGCTTCCTTACAATTTTGTGATGAATTTTGAGAGAATAATAAGCTTCTCTTCATTACTATTCTTTCTCTACCGAGTTTTACTGCTTGTCCCAACGGGGAGAGATTAATGAACAGAAAAATGTTCATTTTTCTTTCTTTTTCTTGCATCCAAGATTTCATTAACAGATTAATTTTGTGTCTTCGAGGAGTCGACCCACCCATTATTATCCTTTATTTATTTTTTATTCAAAACAAATTCCCATTGTAAGGCTCAATGTATTCATGAATTCGCGGTTATACAGTTTATTTTTTTAATTTATGAAACCATTTTCATTTTGAGGGGAGTTTTACAATGTCATCCAGGCCGACTTTCATTTCGTGGGTTTTATTTATTGATTTTCACACAAACTTATATTTTGAGTATACTATAGTAACGCGAACTATTAAAACGTATTTCTAGAGAAAACATCAAGGAGTGTGTACCTTCTTGGAATTGTTAAATTTATTATTTGGCTTTTTTCGGTCCGTGACGTTATAATTCTCCCTGTCCGATTAAGTCCAGGAAGCTTACTAAGACGTTATTCTTCTTCTTAAGTTGGTTTCTTATTGCTGATGACCCCTACACCAATTTCTATGGTAGACAAGGCTCCTCCACTTCTTGCGGGTCTGCGCTGCATGAAGAGCTGCGGGGACACCGGCGTACAGTACGTCAGTGATACTCAGTGTCACTCCAGCCTATTAACCTTCCTCTGCCTCTTCTGCCAAACACTACGCCAGTGACTAAAGTTTTTCCAAGTCAGAATCCTCAGTTTGAACAGCAAAGTGTCCAAAACATCTTAAAATACGTTGTAGGCAGATAGTTGAAAGCTTATTTTGGATGCCTATTCTTCCAGAATGGACACATTCTTGCGTCTAGCTGTCCATAAAATCCTGGCATTTTTCTCCAGCACCACATTTTGAGGGCGTCTATCCGCTTTCTTTCGCTGGCTCTTAAGTGTTCGTCTTCCCACACCGTATAGAAATTATAAGCTGAAAAGACGTCATTAGCGTTTAGATAAATCAATTATTTAATGTTCTTTGTTTGTTTATATTTTTAAACTAGTTTTATTACATCATTGAAGAATTAATAATCTAGACAAAAATATGAAAAAGAGCAATAAAATAAATTAAAAAGAACAAATAATTTTTTTTTTCTATTCATTAGAATTCCTTATTTTTTTACTACGCCGATGTAAGTAACTTAGATATAAACTGTGACCTTATGAGCAAACCAGAGTGATAGCAAACTACGTATATTCGATGTATGTTTGACCTTCTAAAATTCGTTCACATCTTGGAATACCGCACACCGTTATGGTCTCCCATCAAAGCGCGACAGTAAATTTATCCTAAAGTAAATTTGTGCCATATATCCAAGCATGAGCTCTTTATTCCCGCTGTAAATCTGGGTTGGTCGGATAAAATTGCTACCAGGCCAAGAGCCCACATTTTTATAGATAAATTACCTAATAAAATAATAATTTGTGTACATATTAAATGCGATATAAAACCGAAATAAATTATTTTTATTCATTGAAGAAGATAACACTTATAATCTAAAAGAAAATATGAAAGAAAACAAGACACAGAAAAATAGAATAAAAAATATTTTTATTCATTCATACGTCTGTATGGTTTTCACGGTTCCATGCCAACTCGGAATGAAACCAACTCAGAACCATCTCAGATAAGTCATTTAGAGTGATAAAAAAATAATTTTAAATTAGCCGATAACCCTAACCTAACTTAACCTATTTAACCATTTTTTTATTTATATTTTTTTATCACTCTAAATGACTTATCTGAGATGGTTCTGAGTTGGTTTCATTCCGAGTTGGCCGGTCACCGGTTTTCACATGCTTAATGAGTTTAAATTTTAGATAACCAGTGGTTCGTAACGTTTGGTGATTTAGCAGGGGTGCTTG
Source organism: Glyphotaelius pellucidus (assembly GCA_936435175.1). Taxonomy (NCBI): domain Eukaryota; kingdom Metazoa; phylum Arthropoda; class Insecta; order Trichoptera; family Limnephilidae; genus Glyphotaelius; species Glyphotaelius pellucidus. The sequence goes on from OW386551.1 coordinate 25,808,376, forward strand.
GGTTCATGTGGTGATGTTTGTCCGGGTCTTGGCGGCGGAAGGGTCTACCGACCGGAGAGACTGGTTGAGAGAGGGGAGGGATGGATTCATACGTCCTTTTCTCCTACACACTTTAAACCCCAGATTTATACTACTCCTCATACCATTTGCTTTACCAGAACGTCCTTTTCTCCCTTTCCCTAAAAAGACCCTCCACACAGCATAGCTAAAGATGATAAAGGCCCTTTAAATTGAATTTTGGCTCCTCAGGGCCTCCTGTGTAGAGCTTATTAAAGAAAACAACAATGATAATGAAAAAAATAGGAGTAAAACATTAAAAAACTAATCTTCTTATATATTTTTAAAAATCAATTTTTGTTGGTTTGTTTGTTCGTATGTTATGCGCTGCCAAACCGTTCATCCGATTGCGATGAAACTTTGGTGATTTGTGGTGCGAACGCCCGCGAAGGTTATAGGCTGTATATAAAATGGTAAGCTCTGGCGTTTTGAAATTTGTATAAATGAAATGGAGTGTATTTTATATATATTAGCGGCAGGGAGGGAAGACATTAGGGTAAGGGTAATGGAGAAGGACGCGGTAGGGGGACGCATGGGAAAGGAAATGCGGGGAGTAACAATTTATTTCTTTCTTGCAACGCATGCCGGGTACCAGCTAGCTAATTATATTTGCTGTGAAGGAGGACGGAGAGGTTTGAATGTGTCAAAAAGATCTATATAGGTATTAACAGTTTCATGAAGACGCTCTAGTTGTGAGTTATATGAATAGTTCATGCTGTGGTTCTCTAAGTGGAGGCGAGTTGATCTCCAGGAACACAGATTTTTTTATGTACCGTGATTTCACGGGTCTGCGCTAGAATTATAATGTTAAACTAGTTTTTTTTCGACTGTTACGAAATTCTAGTACATGAAGGTTAAATCAATTTTCTATTTCGTTTTCTTTATTAGGTTTTGTCCTTGTCAGGAGCAAACACAATTTCATTTCACGTATGACTTTTATTTATTTTCGTTTTATTGAGGAAATACCCCAAGTCGATGGAGCACATGTCAATTTATTGTCCTTGTATATTTGTATCAATAGACTTGAAATTCGAACAAATCTTTTCTTCTTCCGGTTCCGATGGGATAACAGTTCTGGTTGGCCTCTGCACCCTTCCATTTTCGTGCCCTTATTAAGTTTATCTTCGGTCGTGGATGTTTTCAGAAATTTTAAGGACCACTGTTATTATTTTATCGTTTTATGAGCGACTTTAGTGTTTGTAAGTTTATTTTTATTTGTTATGACTTTTTTCTTAGTTTTGACAGTGACTACTGTTGAGTTATGTTCACGATTGTAAACATGAAATTACTAGTTTTGTTCAAAAGTTTCAGGGTGAAATTTATTTAGGTACTAGCGAGTTCCCGGCATGCGTTACAATGCCACTTGATAAATAAATTATTTCTCCCTGCGTGTTCTTTCCCATTCGTCCCTTCCCCTTCCACCTTTCCCGCTCTCCCGTCCCACGAACCTCCTCCTACATTTGAATATATTCAGTCCCGTTATGTTCAGTTTTCAAACAGCTCGCGTGCCACCTATTGTAAGTTTTTTATACAAATGTTCATTTTTCATATTTTACAATCATTCATTTTTGTATATTATAAGAATAGTCAATCAAATTTGGTACGTAACATAGATACCTATTTAAAATACCTATAATTCTCGATTAGATTAAAAGTTCCATTTTGATTAGTATCATAGGTGAGTATTTCTAATAAATTCATTAAATTTAAAGAGTATATTCGAAAATTTAATTTTGATTGAACAATCGATGATTTGCAAAATATCATTCTCAAATTGTGACGTTTTTGACAGTTTCTTAAGAGTTTTTGTAATGATTAAAAAACTTTTCAGGTGTATTGTAATTTTTTTTTTTTAAAAGAAAGTCAAGCGTTCCACAATAATGTTTGAAAACTTCCTTCTACCACCACAGTAAGCGGAAAATGTTGCTTGTTTGGAGAACCTGGCCAGCCGAGGAATCGAGCACGCGTTGCCCGAGTGGGACCCAAACGCGTTGCCAACTCAGTCACTGACCGGTCATTTACACTAGATTCATTTCTACTCCTAAGCTCCAGACAGGCTTATGAAGTTTATTGATCATCAGAAAGAATTTCTTTCTAATCAAGGATTATTTTCACCCGACGTAGAATAATTGTATTGATTAATATTTAAAATATTTCTTCGTTTTAACCTCCATATTATTTTAAGGACGCCGCCCGATTTCGGAAAAAAACCTTTCCTTCAGGGCAAACAATGGTGATTTGATATTGCTTTAAAAAATTTGTATTTCAACATTTAACTTGAAATATTATTTTTTGAATAACGTCTTACAGCTATTTTAAAAAGTCATGGAACCTTTTTATTTTTTAAAGTGCATTGCCTAGTTCTTACCCTACTTCAAAACAAAGTATCTAGGGAAAGAGGGTATAATATTATCTATCTATGTAGTTGGTTCCACAGAAGAGCTAAACCAATAGAAGTGTGTTTTGGTCGGAAGTGAGCCCCTTTATTTTTCCTTTATTTCTGCCAAATCCATAAAAAAAATCAATATCGATTTTTTTCGTGAACAAAATCAATTTCATTGGCCTGTCTGGAGCTCTGGTTGCGAAAAGTCTCTAAAATTGGCGACATCTCTATGTACGGTCCCATGTATCTCTGGAGGTTCTGGAGTCGTTCGTAAATGGAGCCCCAGTGTTGACTTCTCTCGTCTTCAAAAACAAGGAGATTGACGCAGTAATGTTGGAGAGTATACTCGCATAACAAAACTTGTGTTAGATTTCGGCGCCTATTTCGTATTTGTCCAACAGACCATTAGAAAATTTTACAGGAGGAGAAGGTTTTCTTTCATTATTTCAATAAAACATTATGATAGGAGTTTATAAAGCTATTTCGTAAAGTTCGTTCATTAGTTGAAATAATTCATAGTTAAGTGATTAACTGTGATTTTTTATACTTTATTCTTAATTTTTAAGTGGAGATTGAACAAAAACTAAAATGGTCTGTCGGACAAATACGAACTAAGGCAACGATTAGTAGTAAATCGTTTAATTACGTACGTTCAGATGAATCGGCAATAAATATGAGTTCATTTTAGGTGCTGGCTGTAAGGCTTTTAGAATTGAATGATTGAATTTAAGTAAGAAATTGATAACATCAGGTTTTAATGACTTAATACTTTTGCTTCTCGTGAAAGCATAGACAAAAAGAGACAATTTCGTAGTATAAAAATGAAGATAAAATGTGACACATACATGAAATTGAAAGTTAAAGAGCCCATAGACAGAAATTAATCACAATAAAAACACATAAACTTGTTGTAGACCACTTTTATTTTATTACACTCTACCGGTTTTGGAAGCGCCCTTCCTTTGTCAGGAGAATATTGTAACTAACCTACGACATAGAATATTGTCAGACATATAAATTTTAGGTGTGTGAGTGGGAGGTAAGGGGGTAGGGGAAATTGCGGGATTTCCGAGAAGAACAGAGCCGTTCAATATTCTATGTCGTAGATTAGTTACAATATTCTCCTAACAAAGGGCGCTTCCGAAACCGGTAGAGTGTAATAAAATAAAAGTGGTCTACAACAAATTTGTGTTTTTATTGTAAATTATGGCGAGCCACAAAGTTAATGCTTTTTACAAACAAGAAATTAATCAAGACGAATTTAAATATAAAATGACAGAAATAAATAAATATTGCAAAAGGACGGCACAACAACGGTGATTTCTTTTCAGTTAGTATAAATGTCACTTCTTGGGATTTTCTGTTCAGTAGGTAGTTCTATACTAGTTGGTCCAGTCTATAAGGCATTTTCAGCCAAAGTGTGTTCACGCAATTGACCATATATGGGGGAGGGTCCTACCCAAGTGTCCGTGGCGTCCCTGCCTAGTGGCTGAGCCTAGTAGGGTAGTAGGGGGTGTAATGCGGACATTAAACAACCTTTATAAGGCTTTCGGGGCATTACTGACAACCGCAGCGGTGGACATCTGCGGTGACGTCATCACTCTTCCAAACGACGATCCTCGGCCAAATGACACTTGAAGAAGTATCTATCTTGCCACATTTGAGGGGAAATCTCGAAGCGTGACTTCGTTCTTTTGCCTTTATGGGGCTGGTCAGGAAAGAAAATCGAATTTATAGCGTAATTTATGTCCCGTGGTATCGATACACTATTCAATAACATTTATTCAATAGACCGAATTTCTTTAATGACATTTTTCTACAGTAACGCCTTTTTATTCGAGGCAAACACGTGTTGGGGTTTATAAAGATTTTTTATTTATTTATTAGTTGTTATGAAGTTTAATTTGTAGGTCTCCATTTTAATTTGAACTTTATAAAAATGCGTTGGTACTTAGCGTATAACTATTTCAAGAGTGGTATATCCAGTGGCGGCCCGTGAGTATACAGTGAGCTAAAGTGCTTGGATTGAAAAATATGACGTTAATGATGTTTTTTTGTTAGTTATTTTTGGGGTGTTATGCCGTGTTGCGCTACCTCCTTCTTTAGCCAACGTTTTGGACAGCTTTACAGTATCCCTCATCTGCCCTGATGAGGGATACTGTAACGCTGTCCAAAACGTTGGCTAAAGAAGGAGGAAGCGCAACACGGCATAACACCCCAAAAATAAATAACTAAAATATTTTTGGCCATGCTTAAATCATACGTGTTATTGATGTTGTCGGAGCTAAAGATGATTTTTTTTTTTTTCAAAATTTCAATTTTTTGTTTCAAGATTTTCAGGATTCTTTCAGTTTGTGGATGCGCCGCATCCACACACTAAAAGCTCTTCATACAAAAAGATGAAATTTTGAAAAAAAAAAAAATAATTTTCAGCTACAAAAACATCAATAGTCTTATTTTTCAATCTTAGCACTCTAGCTCGCTGAAAACTCACGGACCGCCACTGGTATATGCAATCAGTATGGTGAAAGACCGCCATTCAGAATGTGGAAGTGACCAGATCTGTATAGCTAGTAACTTCCCAAACACCTCAAGCTCCTTTCGTACCACTTCCTTTAGTCACAACATACCCCGATTAGGGATGTTGTAATCCTAATGGCTCCAGGCAGTTGAGACATGTATGCTGTATTTACATGTTAAAAAATCAGTCGGTTTTATATATACATTTATTTTCAAATATTTTCTAAAAGGAACTGTCTTCAGGACTCTACATTATAGTTCTGTTATTACTTGATCTTGGATACTTTGAATTTTCTAGCTCATTCGATACAAGCTTATTCCCCGAGTATTAGGGTAACGCCGCCGAGTCATCTTGGATATTGAAAGAAGTTTTTGAAGGTTACGCTGAAATACTGATGGTTTATTTTCACCCACAGGGCGAGACACCAGACACTGAGATCGGGCGCGTCTACGTGACGGATCCCGATGATTGGGACCTCCCGGACAAGACGTTTAAGTGGCTCGTTTTCCACGAAAAGAGTCCGCACTTTGACATTAACGAAGGAACCGGCATGATCACCATGACTGAAGGGACACCCAATGACACTTATGTGCTCCGGTTTAATGTAAGTATATGCATACGTGTATTTCATTATCAAACTTTTATACCTTAAGGCCACGCTTCCCGGCGCAAAAAAAAGAAGATGGAGAGATACGTAATTAACGAATGTTGGACAGAGCGCGCTAATATTTTCAATGATAAAATTGAAGCGAAAATTATGAAAATGCTTAATAAAATATGACTCGTTAATAGAGCAAACATTTTGTGGAAGGTATCTTAAGTATCATTTAAAGAAACATTTTGAATTTTTGCACAAATATAACTTGTAAAATAATAGAAATAGACTTGTTTTAAATAATTTTCGAAGCATACTTTGCGATTTTTTTCTTTCGAGGGAATTTCTTATAATTTGCGTTGCGGCGTGGAACGTATCTAGATAATATCTTCAAAAATAACATATATTTTTTTAAGAGCTTAAAAACTTCAAATGTTTAAGAAGATATGTAAGAAATCGGTAGAAATTCGGATAGCGGCGGCTTAATATTGGGCGACTTTTGAATCAGGGGCGACTTTGATCATCGCGGATATCATCAATCATCAAAAAGTATTAATAGGCTTGCGACTGTACGGTTGAAATTTAAGAATCCAGCTAAGAATGACACTCTGATGCCGCGCCTTTCGCAAAACCGTTTTCTTACGTGGAGTTTGTATACAAATGTACTTTTGTAATAGAACCAAATTAAAGCAATGCCAAAAGATGGCGCAACACTTTTCGTTTGAGAGTTGTAATAAAGTCTTCAGTGATTATATTATTTTTTATTCGTACTCTTACTGTAAACACATTTGTCTCTAATTAGTGATTGTATTTGTTTAGGTAACGGAAGAGAATATGCCTCTGATTAGGTATCATTGGGTGGAAGCCACTGTTAACGTGACTGTCAGAGAAATACCTGAAGAAGCGGTTGACAAATCTGGGTCAATCAGGTTCATCAACACTACTGCAGAGGACTTTATCACTATCCAACACAAGGTAAGTCACTAAAGATCGTATTTTATTAATTATTATTGAAACTATATTTTAATGGATTAAGTATAGTGGTGTTACACAAAGGTATTTGTTTGTCATTAAATTAATGATGACGCCACAAAGTAAATATGCCTATTTTGAAGAAATGATTAAGAAATGTATTAGGAAAACAATCCGAAAAGAAAATGGGTGCGAAGGAGAAACGAAAGTTTTATAATTATATTCCATAATCTTTGGACAATTGACAAATAAGCTCTTCATTTGTTGTTACTAAATTTATACAAGATAGTTTGAGGATGCGTTTATATCTAGACCCACGCTAGACTTTTTTTATCAGATAAGTACTCTCATCACAGAGAATAACAGAGGAAATAATTTGTTTTCAAAATGCTTGTCTAGTAATCCCACTAACTTTTGTTATTTTAAATTTTATTTTTAATATTAACTCCACACGGGATCCCCGAGGAACCTAATTTCACCTTTGGGGATTCTGTGTCTAGGGTGTTTTTGAGGAGATTGCGGAGTGAATATGGGTCTTGAAGTATTAGGAGAGAGGAAATACAGAGGCCGGTAAATCGTTTTACAGTTGTCGCAGAACAATCGAGTCGTAGAAACAAATAGTGCCAAATGTTGGGCACGCGTTTGGCGTGTTTTCCGGCTATGCACGGATTGCAAAGGGATCAATGGTGCTAGTTCCTTTCATTGAAGTATCGGTACAACAAGGAAAGCATTCCCATCCTGAAAGCCTGTGCTTTGATTGCAATCCTTTTGTTAAGGTATGCGAACCTATCAAACGGGCCAGTCGTTTTTGCACAGAGTTAAGAGTTTTTTTCAAACATGTTGAGGCTCCAGACTAGAGGCGGCTACCAAATTCAACAGTGGGGCGCACTTGCAATTTTTACAGGGTCGGCAGTTGTGTACTATTATAGTATAAATGGGAAGTGCGCCCATTTTTTTAAATCGAAGAGTAGGTTTTTATTGGCTTTTGATTTGGTTAATATTTTAATTTATCGTTGCGATCTATTTTTCGTCGGAATAATGCACTGTTTATTGTATGCGCTGGCCGTTTAAGCACTTTTATAAAGCGACTACTGTTTGAGTTGTCGGAACTACAAAGGGACATCAACTGTTTAGAACTCGACTATTCCGATAACTAGTTGGGCATATAAAATATATTGCGTATGAATTAATTGTTGAACCCTTAAATTTATGAAAATAAATTACCTACAAACTTAAATGCTTGCGTCTTTTCAATTCGTCTTCGATTACGATAGTATTATCAACATATTTTTCTGAAAACACTGAACAAAAATGCGATATTTAAATTAATTAGAATGCAATTGACCGCACTCATGTAATAACTTTACGTGTACTTGCTCTTTAAGGGTAGATTAGCTTCTGATTCAACATTCTGTGACTATTACTAATTTTCGCGATTTTTCGCAGCTATATGGTTTTGGTTTCAAATTGGCGGACGCCGAAAGTTACCTACGCTATTGTAATCAGGGTAACGCGAAGACCGGATTCTGTTGTTTGTGTTATATATCACTTAATGCATAGTATAAATTTATAAACAAGAGGAGGTGCGATTCTGATCGATCCTTTTCCGCAGCGGGAAACCCCCAGAGCGGAAATTCCACTGGAACGATCGCACACTCTTGTCAACCTCCCCTTTGTCAAAATAAGCCATGGGAAATGTTTGAGATGTTTCCTCGTCGGCGATGCCATTGCACTTGTTTTGTTAGAAAGACTTTTCCCTAGAAACCTATTGTCCACTTTTATCAGATTTAAAAGATACGCTGTGAAAATATTCTCGCAAACTCTTGAAAATGTTTTCGATAGTTTTTTTTTTCTATCTGACCCAGTTCAAAGGAAGGATGCTTTTTTGTACTCGCTGTATAATATCATTTTGTTTTCTTTTTTTACGCGTCCCTTTATGATAGTTTTCTCTATCGCGTTAGCCAGCGATAAAGTAAAACCTCGGTTTTGAAAGCTTCCGTGAACGAAGCCCAATATGACAAGATTTTTTTAATGTATTAATTTGCATTTTTATGGACTTAATACTTTATAAAAACACCGCGAGTATTAAATTTACCATCCTCAGTATCCAGACGGGTCGCTCTTCCCACGGCCGAATACCAGTACAGATATTGTGAGACTTGCTCAACAATGCATAATGCTATGACGACGTTCTCGAGCATGCAATTCTGACGTAAAAAGATTCATTCGTTCTAGAATTTTCCCCTTGTGTTATGTGGCTTTTATTTATTTAAATTTTTTGTTTGCAATGCAGATCTCCGATAATGGTAGTTGGTCATACCGGGAATGAAATGAATCTCAATTTTACTTACGAAATCATTTTTATCTTGAAAGCTTTGAATCTAATCAGATTGTTTCTTCCAGGGTCTCAGCAAAAAGGACATTCTCCAGCAAAGGCTATCTGTGATCTTGAACGCTAGTTTGGATAACGTAGACGTCTTTACGGTGTACAATAAGCCCACTGTCAATGAGTCCTTCCTTGATGTGAGGTTCTCCGCCCACGGCTCGCCCTATTACCCGCCTGAGAAGATGAACGCCATGGCAACGTCTGATATAGATGAGGTATTGTATATTTATCAATAATTCCAGAAATGATCATTATTTTTCCAATCGCATCTCTCAAATATGTCATTGATTCCCTCATACCTGCTATTTGTTTGAGTTCAGAACTCGGAATGAAGTTACTCTTATATTTTTGATCTTTAACATTATGAGTTTATTATTTAATGCTATATGTCAGAGTTAACCAAAGTCACAAGTTGTTTAAATGAACCTGTCAGAATTCAGTTAATAAATTCAATGGTTATGAAAACACGCCTTTAACGTTTGTTTCTCTCTCTTTAGCTGGAGTCTCTGCTTGGTTTGAAGATTTACATGGTCAGTATCGACGAGTGCATTTTGGAGAAGGTCCACTGCGAAGATTCCTGTCGAAATGAGCTTGTTAAAAATAAAGTCCCTATGTCTGTCTTCACGAACAAGACCAGCTTTATTGGGGTTTCCGCCGTGGTCAACCCACAATGCAGCTGCGACGCGTTGGAATCTACAATAATTTGCTTAAACGGAGGTTTGTTTTGGTCTCTTTACAATATTTTATTTTACCCATATCTTTCTCAGAGACCATCTGATGCCAAGTCCACCTTATTCCAAAATCTTCTTATTACAAATCATTCTTATTATAAGTATCTTTCAAAAAAAAATCATGGTTCATCTTATTTGAAGTCATTACTATTATTCCAAATTCATCGTTTTTAAGGATAATTTTATTTTATGTCTCTCTTATCATTTGTACCCGTTAAATCGATCTACTTCCTCCATAAACCCTCCCTTATGATTTAGTAACTTTTGACTCGAAGGAAAAAGGGTGCTTCCTGAACAACTATAGTATGTAATAACAATTTATAAGTGTTAATAGATAGACGAACAACTGCTGGGAATTGTCTTAATTCTTGAATTCTGTACAATTTTACTCTTCTTACAGGAACCCCCTTCGCCGATAACTGCGAATGTCCTCCTGGTCTCAAGGGTCCTCACTGCGAACACACTGATGTAGGCTTCCATGGAGATGGCTGGGCTCTGTATCCTGCGCCAAAGGCTTGCTCTGAAGGACGCCTCTCAATCACCATAAAATCAGTTGCAGATACGGGACTCATCTTTTACGCTGGTCCCTTAAGTCATAAACCTTTCCTCCGAATTCAAGGTAAGATCTCTAATAATTTTTCATTTCAATTTCCTCCAGAAATTTAGCAAGAATTCCAATGTTAACTGTTACTTTCTATTTGTCCATAGATTTTATGTCGTTGGAGCTGAACAATGGTTATCCAGTTCTTCTGGTCAACTTCGGCTCTGGCACCACCAGAATTGAACACAAACACATCAAAGTGAACGATGACCTGCACCATCTTATAGAAATAGTTCTTATGAAGACCAGCATCGAGATGTTTGTGGACAAGTGCAAGATGTCTTCTTGCATGAACCTCGCAGCTCCGACAGGACCCAACGAACTTCTAAACGGTGAGCCAGTTTATTTTATTTTCATTTTTTCAACCATTAATTTTATACCAACGCTGATTATTATAAAATATTACCTATCTTTAAAACGTAATTTTTGTTCACAGTAAACGGTCCATTACAAGTTGGAGGAGCTAGCATTAACTTGCAAAGTCTAGGAGCTTCCTTTGGTTGGTCACATATCCCAACCGACAGTGGATTCACTGGTTGCATCAGCAACTTGACTTTCAATGATGAGGTAAGAAGATGCTTCAAATATTTATTAGTTATATTTTTGCGTAATGTTCAACTGCTTTTTATTATTTGTCTAATGTTTCTTTTTTTTCTTTAGACATACAACTTGGGAGTACCGAGTGATGCTAAGAATGTCGATCCTGGTTGTCAACTGAGCATGGCCAAAGCCGTGTCCTTCGGCCTCGACACCAACTTTCTCGTGGCTATCTTCATCTGCATATTCATCCTTCTCAGTAAGTTATCCCCTATTATGTCATGCACTTTTAAAATAGTGCGCTTACAATATTGAGTTAATCCTTCGCGAAAAAGAGAAAAAAGCGTTCCAAAGCTAGCATTAGTCGTATTTTTCAACATCTAAAGCTTGTTGTTACCGATGCTCACGAACGTCAAACGTTTCAATTTACTTATTAAGTATTTACGGCACATCGATAGCAGTCGGGTGTATTTACCTGTCACGTAACGCTGAACGGTTTGGTTCGTTCGTTAATTTTGGAAAATGTATTTCTGAGTTCACACGTGCTTCTTTTAGTTTGGTGGCGTGCTAGTCGAGTGCGATTGTCAAATACTTAGCGATCTCTCGCAATCTCCGGTTCTTCAAAACTTTCGTCCAAGTTGCCCCCTGCTCCCTGATCGCGTTGTGAAAGTTCTATTTTATTTTTTGTGTTTTTCCTCCGCCCGTCGGGTTGATCATTTGGCTTGTGCCTTTATGGGCTGGCGGCTAATAGGTTTTACGGAAGTTCGCGCGGAAGTTTTATTACCCGCTGAACTGGACGGTGAATATGATTAGCATATGGATTTTCCATTTGTTTATTCTTCATAATAATATATTGTTTGGGTTTATTTTTATTTTTCCGTTATTATTTTATATCCGAAAAAGCCGTACCTTCTTCCACTTGTAATATATTATTCTTGTTGTGTAAGCATATATGAAACACATTAATTGTTAGAAATAAATTAGGATTCGGTGGTCATGGAAGGCACAAATGCTATGTTTTATAATGACGTCAATAGCAATAACGTTATTATAAAACAATTAAGAAAAACTTAACACTTAGTTGGGGAAACAGATTCCGAAATTCCGGACCCTACATAATACACTCTCAATTAGTATGTATTAGCAAATTGGGTTAACCGGTAATAAATCAATGTAGACATCTTCGAAAATTAAGATTTAAAATCTTATAAATGAGTCGCCTCTCAGTGGATCTAGCCAAAATGGTCTTGAAAACCGTAACAGCTGTAACTAAAATACTTGCAGAACTTGATAATAAAACTATCAAATTTAATTTTAATTAAATATATAAAAACTATAAAGTAATGAGAGAAGGCTCACACCAAATTTCAAGTAAATTGGTTCAGCAGAACTTGAAATATCGTGTCAACCGTCTCGAAAAAAGTAGTTTTGAAAAACACGCGTTTAAAGTGTTGCTCTATTTAGATTTAAGTTAGATTCCGTCTAAACCGGTCGAACTAAAATGGCTCTAACTTTTAAAATAATTCGAATTTTGAAAAATCCTCGGAGATATTCTTGTATATTTAAGCCATCGAAATACGAAGATTTTTTTTTCTAGACTAGAAAACCCCCTTAAGTTTGAACAAATTTAGACCTCCAGTGTTACTGCATACGGTTTTAGGAAGTATTATGCAAGTGCTTACATAAATAAACAAAATGCGAATAATCCTTAGCAGTCACTAGAACCTCTCTCTTTATACCAACCTCAAAGTACCCAAGCTTTTGCAGCGCTGTAATATCTAGTGTCGAGAACTTTGCACAGCTGTCTCCGTCTTGAATTTCTTGGAACTATTTTCAGCGCGCAATGTAATTTCTAAATTATATTTTTGATTTATCCTTTTAACTAACTATTAAACATTATTTAAAACGCTGTACTGTACTTCAAACTTTTTCAATTGCGTCGAAATAGCGGTGTTAATTTCGGGAGAGGCCGGTTAGTTTAAACTATTTTCGTAATACATAATATATTACAGCTGGCGTAGTCCAGCGGTAAGGCTCTTGAATCGTAATCTGAAGGTCGCGGGATCAAATCCCGGCTTATCAAATAAATTTTATTCGATTAATTTGTGTTATTTCACAATTTATTTATTTAATTTAATATATAGTATATTTGAGGCACGTACCAGAGTGGAAGTTACTCTCGGTATCGCCCTGGTGTAAGACCACCGTTTAGAATTGAAACTTTGCTTGAAATGGCTTTAGCCGTGTTAAGTGACCAGATCTGAATAGCCAGGTATTTTCCATCTTCCTCTTCCCCATCTCCTTCCCCTCCCCGCTACCTTCAGCCTCACAAAATACCCCAATTGGGGATGCCATAGTCTCATTGGCTGCAGACGGGAGCAGTTGGGACTCTTGTGCGGTATTCATATAATAAATAAAAAAATTAGATTGACATCAAACAAAGCGGGGAACACCATTAAAGCGCCCATTGGATTAGAATTTGGTATTCCCGTAAGCAAACAAAAAGACGTACGAAATTCCTATTCCTCTCCTCCTCTTAGTTTCTCCAACATTGCGTGACTCGTACTTCTTCAATTATTACCCAGCGAGCGAAAATCTCGCGGAATATAGCATAAATAAGTCGAAATACAAGAGAAAAAATGCTTTTATATAATATGGCGTGTACAAAATTCAATTTCAGGAAGTTTAATTTTACACAACAAAATACGGTGTATTATCTCTAATGGCCACGAAGTTAAAATGATTTTTACAAATTGTTCTGTAGTTCCACACTGTGACTTGTGTGTCGCTATAAAACGAATGGAACATTCCGAATCTTTTAAAACTTTTCCTTTGACATTTTAAGAAAAATAAGAATTTCGAAGGCTTCAATTTTGCCTTCAAACTCTCGGGAAAATTATTTTCCGGCATAATACACGTGAGCCTTGAGTGAAAGTACTTTTTCCACGCTTAACGGAATGGGTATTTTGATTTCGACGGGTTACGATACGACTTAATCCTTGCCTAGCGGACTTCTCGCCTCTTATTATTCAATTTTTTTTCATGTTGATATTATTTATAATGCTTTTCAAAGTTCTTCATATATAAAACACGAGTTTTTAACCACTTTTGACTTACGGCCACGGTCACAAACATTTTTTTGTTAACTGGATCTTTCAAAGCTTCATAGGTCATGATGGAAACGCAGGCTGATCATATTTTCTCTAAACTCGTTTTAAATAAATTAATGCGGATTTTAACTACTGTTTTGTGATTGATTCGTGAATTGTGAAAAATCTATTGTTTCACTATTTCTATATTTCTTAATCGCATTTTAACTAACGGTGCTTTCGCCATACTTCTAACTGAAACTAAGTATGTTTCTAACCTTTTCTGAGTATGTATCTGACTGTTATTAAGTGTGTTTCTAATAATATTTTAAACCGTTTCTAAGTTTTTTTTTTCATTGCTTCTTCGCTTTTTAAATACATTGTTTAGCATATAATTATTAACCCCACTAGGGTTCGCCTGTATCGGGGCTAATAATTTCACAATTTAATAAAAGTGACATACATAAATATCGGTCATTACCAATGTAAGTATGGTTAAACGATTTAAAAAAATATATATTTTTAATTATGTTTCTAACATATTCAAAGATTGAATCTAACTTCGTCTGAGTATGTTTGAACTCTTTTTAAGTATGATTCTAACTGTTTCTAAGCATGATTGCAAATCAATGTTTAATTTAATTGAGATAAAATGATCATGAACGAACAAGTAAGCTACCCGCGCACTAGATGATCTGTTCTGAGACGAGTAAAAATTGATTCCAAGTATTCAATTTTTTATGAGAAAAACTATCTTTTAATAACTTTTGAAGGTTATTCCCATCAACGTAATATATAATTGAAGAAGAAGATTGTTTTTTTTTTTTTTTTTTCTGTTTTTCTGTGTCTTGTTTTCTTTCATATTTTCATTTAGATTATAAGTGTTATCTTCTTCTTCAATGATAGATTCCAAGTATGTTTGAGACTGATCCAAAGTTTTTTTATCAAGTAGGTATGTATGTTTATAACTGTTGCCAAGTATGTTTCTAAGTGTGCCAGATGTCCACCACTGTTTCTAAGTGTGTTTGTAATTTGTAAGTATGTTTGTAACACTGTTTCTAAGTAATTTTTAATGGTTTCCAAGTATGTATGTACCTGTATTTATTACTGTTGCGAAGTATGTTTCTAAGTGTGCTAGGTGTGTACTTATTTGAAACTCACTATTTATAAGTAATTTTTAATGGTTTCCAAATGTGTATGTACCTATGTTTATTACTGTTGCCAAGTATGTTTCTAAGTGTGTACCTAAGTATGTTTGTAACCGTGCATTCCTTCCTCAGTACTTCTGCTGGCCGTGGTGGTGCACCGCCGCCGCTCCGAGGGCTGGGCGGAGAAGGAACTGGACGACATCAGAGAGAACATCATCAACTACGAGGATGAAGGAGGCGGCGAGGGAGACGCAGGATACGACCTGCACGTCCTGCGGCAGATGTACGACCCGCCGGAGAAGGAGAGGGACTTATTGACTGGAAACGGTAACTATTTAGCAATTATTTCATATACATTCAAAAAAATGTATTCATATTGATCAACAAACGATGATTCTAAATATATAAGTTGTATTATACATTCACATAATTCATTTTAAATTCTGTACGTAGAATTTTTAAATCGTCTTTTAAAAACGCATAAAACACCATCACATTAAAATGCCCTGTTTGGTTGGTACTGCTGAATCTGTTGTTGCTGACATTTCTGGAGTCCGGAGCCAAGGAGTTCACTACTCTTGCGAGAATTTTAACCGAAATTAGGAAAATTTGTCCTTATATCGGCCACTTCCACACCGCCCTTCAATCGGTTTTAACTAAATCTCGGTGGTACCGAAACCGGTTAGCTTATTCACGTAAGTAAGTGATAGGTATAGTAGATACAGAATATTGTGGTAATTTTTAGTTATTAAATTAATGAAACTGATTTATCACGGTCACAAGTAATTTTAATGTATATTTAAGTTATCTTTATGACGAATAGATTTCCTTTTTTAAATGTATTTATTTTTTAAATATAATTTAAATCAAATTTGATGTAATTTCGGTTTATCATTTTAGGAACCTCACAAAATAAAATTCGGTGGTAAAATAAAATCTTATAAATAATTAGTCTCAAAGTGGTCCAATCACACAACACAACAGCTCTCACAATAATAAAACAATCTAAAATTTGATTTAAATAAATTTAAAAAAAAATCATTAAACACAATTCATTTAATAATCATTCCTCATTTAATAATCATTTCAATTAAGTACCTCCGAATTCACAATCAAGTCTTCTCTCTTAATAATATTGCTTTTTTAATTTTTATAGTGCCATTTTTATAAAATTTCACCTCAAAGGCGCTTAGCAAGGCTACAAAGTGCTTTGTTATTACAATATAAAAAAATTATCCTTGAGAATTAAATATATAGCAAACGTTTATTTTATCGGCCACAAAGTAATCAACCGTTACGGTTGGGGTTCTATACTAACCCTACTAACAATATAAAATTATAATCCAATATAAATGAACCCTTTTAACTGACCTTTACCAGGTTATTAATTTGTGTTTTATTTAGTGTTTATTAGTTCCGCAAAGTGTTAAAATATTAACGCCATAAAATTCTCCGGAATGCGAAAAAGCAATTTTTACCAAACGATAATAATTTCCTCCGGACCGCTTCGTAATTGGGAATTGAATGTTAAAACAACGGGGGCGAAGTAACAACGCGAAATTACCTCCATAACATTTCTTACAACTTTGTATTATGAAAAATTGTTTGACGTTCAAACAAAATAAATTCCTCGGCCCGGGGTGAGTATTGAAGGGCTGAGAGGGAAAATAGAGGTCATTAGTGTTAATTCCCGCAATTCCCCCTGGACAGAAAGTTTCAAGAGAAATTGAGTTGCCAACCAATAACGTAGTAAACGACATTTATTTCTACAGGAGACAATTAATTATATTATTTAATTTAAGATTAAAATTAGTCGATAATAGGTATTTATTATTTTTATATATTTCTTAATATAAACAATTTTTTTAACAAATTTTGAAAATATAAAATTTAAAAATTGAATAGTATATTTTTTTGTTAAAAGCAATCACTTTATGGTTTGCCGTATTATTAAATGACAAATACACTTTTTTTTCACCATTAATTTATTTAAATTTATTCGCCAACCAATGCAAACTGAACAAAAATGCGTAGTTTGGCATGTACATATGTAAAGAGGGAGACAGAATATAATATGATTTAGTGGAATAGTAATATAAGCTTACATTATAACAGAATGGGATAACATATACAAAATAAAGAGACAGAACAAGGAAGGAGTACAAGAAATCCGATATGGGCGTGTTTCGTGATCCAAAAGGCCGACCATTATGTGCTTAAATTCCAATTCTGTTTCATTGAGAAATTTCAGAAATTCTGTTTCATTGAGTTCTGCAAGTATTTTAGTTTTTATTATTGTGGTTGTTTCGGAGTTCAAGACCATTACAGCATTGAGGCCGAACACCTGTCACGAGAATGAAAACTAAAATGCTTAAATAATTTGTGTTGGGATTTATAATTAGGCTAACTAAAAATGTCAACAAAGTTAAATGTATTAAACATTCGTATTTTGCCTTTGTTACAAGTTAGCTTGAGTACAATTCTCCCGTCTGGAACCCACATTATAATATTGCAAGCTATTGAAAGAACACAAAATAAATTCTGATTCTATCAGTTTTAAAATAGGTATTCCAGCAATTTTGTTGAACTACAACACTCTTATTAAATGATACGAAAAGGCTTAAATTGTCGGCAGAAGGATTTTCACTGACTTGGTATTTCTTTATAAAATTTTGAATGATGTATTTGATAGTCCATAATTGCTTGCATTGATAAGCCTTCGGATTCCACTACGAAGTCGGGATTTATTTCAGTAAAGAAATTCTGGGGCTAACTACCAAATGTATTGGAGAGAAGTATATCCAACAACTTCAACTTATCGCTAGACAAATACAAAAGGTTTTTAAAGAGGCAGATCAGTTATGTATATAATTTTTAGTATTCATTTGTAAAAGCCCCCAAAAAGGACATTAATGAATAAATAAATAAATTAGTTATGAGGTAGTTATCTATACGATTCTAGCAATACTGTGAATCAAGTAGTGCATGTCAAGACAGAGTTGTGTGGTATTCCACACTCACTGCCTAAACCTGCGGTGAACGACGTGATGGTTAGTTGGTTAGTATGTTGCCTCGCGGAGTGTGTAGGGGATGCGTTTGATGGGTTTCCTGGTCGCTGTGGTTTTGCAACTGACCTGCAACTCCTAGGCAACATGTCTCCTGGCCAAAATTAATACGCTCATACCGCGATGGGTTGATCCTTATTCGTGATAATCATAGATTAAAATTGAATTCGAGAAACATCCATGATTTGGCTGTACAGGAGGTTAAGGGACGTACTTGACTTTCTTTAACTATTTGGAGTAAAAAATGTAAAATAAATTTCTCCGGTGACTTTTTAGATGACACTTTTTCTGCAAAATCAAACAAAAAATTCTTCTACACATCGTCACTGGTCACTCAGCCAAGTAACCATCCAACCCCTTAACCCGCCCCTAACTGATTTTTGAATGTATTAAATTTAAAAAAAAAAAAAAACACATTTTAATACACCACTTTTTATTCGAATTAACAATTTATTGCCAACTAAGTTTTCTTTTAGACCAAGCTTCGTCAGGGCTTTTTATATTAACTTTATTTATTTATTTATTTTTTTAAATTTATTTATTTATCTTATAAATCAACAATCCAGTCCCGCTAAGCCAATTGCAATTGGCTTGACAGCAGGTGCTTATAATTACTTACAAATATATTTAAAGTTATAATTTACATCTTTTATCTACAAATATATTAAAACTTGACGAAGCTTGAACTAAGCAAAACCTGGTTGGCTGTTATTTATGAATTCAAATTTGGGATGCGGATATGGGTACCACCGCTCCGGGAACCATTTATTGGATAACCAACACCTCTGCCAAAGGTCATCCCAAGTGGTTCGCTGCGTTTGGTGACTTAACAGGGGTGCCCGAGTTAATGGGGTGAGGTTTACCCGGG
Organism: Glyphotaelius pellucidus; assembly: GCA_936435175.1. Lineage (NCBI taxonomy): Eukaryota > Metazoa > Arthropoda > Insecta > Trichoptera > Limnephilidae > Glyphotaelius > Glyphotaelius pellucidus. The sequence continues at coordinate 25,827,329 of OW386551.1, forward strand.
TCTTGGCGGCAGATGCGTCACCCACTTGCTGCGCGTCGGGACGGAACGAGACTGATTGAGGGAGGCTTTTTGACCTCTCTAGCCGGATTCTCTCGATCAGCGACGTGCACCTCAGTTGGAGGGATGGATTCATACGCCCGACACTCCCGGATACACTGACCACAGATTCTTACCCACCCCTCGTACCCTTTTCCTTCTCAGAACTTCCTCTGCTTCCTTTCCCTAAAAAAACATCCAAAGATCGTCCTCAAATATGACATAGGTTCCAAGGGAAATTGATTTCCTCACGGCCTTCTGTGTGGAGCTAATGTAAAAAAAATGAAAAGTGGTGTATTACAAAGGACGCTTTTTTATATAATGACACACCTAAAAGTATTTGCTTCCTTCGAAAAATGATTGATTAAGTTTTTAGTTGAAAAAAAAATCAAAAAATTAATTTTAATTTTGTATTCCAAATAATGTCAGGAATCACTGGTTAAAATGATTTGTATAAAATGTACGTACCAAAATTATTGATAAAAGTGTTGCTTACCGCGTTATTCACAGCTTCCGCTCAAATGTTTGGTGTATCGTGGCGATTTAAAAGGTTCTATGCGGTTAATTATTCACGAGCAACTTCCCATCTCGGATTAACGGCTCCAATTGATGGCGCCCAACTTTTGTCTGCGAAACAAATTTAAGTCGGCGCGGAGAAGGAAATATTTCCTTGGGGCTGTAATTATCTAGCGATCTACCCACCTAGCCATCTAGCCACCTAGCCACCTAGCCACCTATCCCATCACCACCCACCTCCCCTCTTACCCCACGATTGACCTTTGCAATGAGATATTTAAATTAAACTCCTCCAAGATCTTCGTTGATTGGGGAGATACAAATATTTCATTACTACCATTGAAATAGGAACAAACAGAACATCCCTACACGTTCCTATAGGAACGTAATCCGAAACGCGACTATTTGAATTCGTACATACTCTTTGAGAACTGGCGGATAGGGCATACTTCAAAGTAGAGGGCCTCTGTGGTCAAGGGTTAAGGCTCTCAACTGGCAATTCGGAGGTCGCGATTTCAAATCAGGAAGTAAATTTTATTTCATTAATTCATGTTATTTCACTATTAATTTATTAAAAATAATATGTAAAGTATATTAGTGCCGCGTTCCAAAGGATACTCTCAGTGTCACCCTGATGAAAAAACCACCATTCAGAATTGAAACGTGACTTGAAGTGGCTTTAGCCGTGTTTTAATACATATACTTCCCCTATTTCCCAATTGGGGATGCAATAGTCCCACTCTCCAGACGGAGAAGAGCAGTTGGAACTCTTTCAAGTATGCAGCTCTTATAGCACAACTTTTGTGCGGTACTCACATATAAAAGGATGAGTTCTCGGTATCGCCGTGGTGAAAGACCATAAGAATGAAAACGTTGTTGAAAAGGTTTTAACCTTATTTGATGACCAGTTCTGAAAAGCCAGGTAGTTAACCTTCTTCTTTCTTACCTCTTCCTCTCCTCACTCTATTTTACCTCAGAGATTCCAAACGGTTGAGAGCAGATGGAATTCTTCCCGGTATTCGCGTCATAAATATAATTAAGTTCCTATGTTTTTCGTAAATCTAACCAAAAATAAGTGTTGAATTCTGTCGGATTGATAGATATTCGTGATAGATATTTTTGTCATAAAAGGGTTTCGTTTAAATGCCATCAGAACCTCTCCGGTTATTTTAAAATCAATGGTGCTTGTTTTCTTTGGAAATATTGTTCCGTAGAATAGAGTACCTCATAATTAACAAACTGGTTTGCTAGATCACAAATGATCTTATATCTTTCATAAATATTGTTCATTTTTCATTTCAAAATATTTATCTCCTATTGAGCGTTTTAACTCGAGCATTTCACGGCCTAAACCCTGGGGGCTAGTTTTTCAAAAATAATAACAGGAACATGAGACATAAAAAGAAAACACAAACAAATCTCACTTGATGATACACTTATTTAACAGTTGAACTATTACGTCAATTACTAACGAAATGGGCCACTTTTCTAAGCTTCCACAGACGTCAATTGTTAACATAATTTTTACGATAATTTGTCAATAAAAAATTTAACACTTACTTAATAATATAAGTACTAATAAACTACTTTATTTCGAAAGAGTTTCCCTAAAAAATGCGTGGATTGCCATTGACAGCCGACCCGAGAGAAGTCTTAAATCGGTTCGTATCAGCAAAGAAGCGAAGGATGTTAGCGTTAAAATATATACCTTAGATAAAGTATATAGCTATAGCTAAAGCTTAAAGTATATTGCTTTGGTATATACCAATCGAGAAAGAATTATTGCCCCTCTAACAAATATTACATTAAAATAAAATGTAATAACGGTTCCTCGGTTTTAGACAATAAACTAACCATCGCCAAGTAACGTACTATATCCAAGTTATCACAGTTTACTCCATTTGATTGTGGAGTACCTGTATGGAGTTTGTGGCGTCAATCTGACGTAAAGCACAAAATAGAATATGGATTACTCGCTTTTAGACTTTAAACAATAGCCAAGTTACATACTGTAGTCAAGTTATCACAGTTAACTCTATTTGATTTCATTTGCGTACGATTTTGTATGGGGTCTGGGGCATACTCGACTTCTTTTTCCATCGACTTGCACTGCACACTCCTTTATTCGCTCTAAAAATAAACAAATTGGCCTTGATTTTGCAATTATTGACAATTGTATAATTTTATAATTGAATTGGTACGTTATTGCCCTCTACCGGTCTTTATCTAGTTTTATTTACCGACAGGTTATTTGTCGATAATACAGGTTTCAATTGTCTAAATGGCGCTTGTATTATAGCAATCAGGTTGTCAAAGAAGTGTTTTGTTGTTATAAAGGCCGGTTTTCTGTAGACCCTTTTTATTTGTTAATAAAGGCTGTGCCTCTCCTTTCTCTCCCTAATTCTTATTCTGACATCTGCCTTTACAATATTTTAAATCCTCGATAATGTTTTATTTCATATTATTTTACCACTCGCACATCTCTGGGATCTCAATTTTCTTGCTCTCAGTCTATTTATCATCGTCCATCATCTGTCAGTTCCATGCTTAACTGCCATAATCAGAGTAGGAATTAGAACTCTATTATTGACTGCTGAGATACAAATGATCATCTCTTACAACCTACGATATAACAAACGTAAATCATTAATGTTTTATTCATCACATACATCCCCTTGGAATATCATTTTAAAGCGTAAAACGTACCTCTTTTTATCCGTATCTCCCATTTTCCAGTAATATTTTCTACTCGAGAACGCTGCTTCTTGCAATTCTAAAAAAAGATAACATGTAAAAAAAAAAACTTTCCGCCGTTTGGGTACGTTAAACAAGTGAGATCGGAGTAGGAGAATATTAACATTAGCATACAATCGCACTCATCGCTGCTCCAGTCAGTATAATGCCGGGAGAATTTTTTAAAAGGAAATAAGTAATACTTGTTTTACGATAATACCCGAGACGGGAAATGCGTGGAACTTTGTTCTCATTTGGGAATTATTTGCGATTGCGAGAACTGAGTTACTCAGAGAGAAAACGCTGGGTTTTTATTGTTAATTTCACGTCAAAAAAAAAGGTTGAAGAAGAAATTGTTTAATTTGACCTAGAAAGGCTTAATTAACCCAGGCCTTTAATTATTATTTAACAGTTGAATATTGTATGTTTTAATCAAATATTAAAACAATGTATTTTTAAACAATATTTTTTACATGATATTTTTTTTTCAATTTGCGCAATACGTTCGGTTTACGATTTCGAACTATTTCCGAACTCCCCTGCATTACTGATCTATTGAGGTGACATATATATATATAGAGAATAAAATCCCGAGCATGTTTTCGAATCCTATCCCGGGATTAGAAAATGTGCTTAATAATTGGGATAAAATAAAATAAAAGCATAGACAGTAAGTTCTTAAACATTATTCTTAAATATTGTTTGTTACACAAGACAACTTATCTATACTAATAATGATAATATTATAAATGCGAAAGTGTTTGTGTTTGTTTGCTACTCTTTCACGCCTAAACCACTACATCGATTTCAATAATTCTTTCACTAATAGAAATCTACATCATGTGCGAGTAATATAGGCTGTATATAATGGTGAGCTCTGGCGTTACAAAATTATAAATATGAATATATTATATTTATTATACGTTTATTATTGCTTACAAGAGCGAGTTATTGATAATGTCAGACGAAGGGAAAAATAAATCGTTGTCTTGGTAACTATGTTGATATATTTGCGGGAAATTTTATTTTAGGTGTTGTAGTTAATATCTATCTATATAAATAAAAATCAATCTCCGAAATGTTTGTAAGCGCATAACTTCCGAACAAGTCAGAGCGCAACGGATTACAGAAAGCAAACTAGACCTGATTGAGGCAATCCCGAAAATCCCGAGATTAGCCAAGGTGCAGTCCCGGTATTTTCGGGATCGAAAATGGGCCGGGATACCGGGACCCCGAGATTCGGGATCCCGAGATTGTATTCTCTACATATATATAAACTTCTTTAATAAGCAATGTGTAGGAATATTGCATATTTAGCTACCGGGCTTTTGCTGTTGTCTGCTAATCTATTTCGGTAACGTAGGTATTTATAGAGCCGCCGTGTTCGTGTACAACCAAAGCAATTTTTATTTATTTATTAATAATCGCAGTTCTAGTTTTGGTGATCATCCCTTTGTTATTTAGAGAAATATAAACGCCAGAAATATTTCGATTCTCATGCCTTCAAAATTTAAAATCGAGCGGTTAATTTGCACGAGGCAAGTAAGCGAAAAAGTGGTTTTTATTTATTTTGTGCATAATTTTATAAGAATGAAAAAAAGTTAGAACATACAAAACCTCAAAAATAGTCTTAGCTATAAAGGGGTATTTTAAAAAAATGTTTCTTATGTTACTTCATAGTTAGGTCATGCAAAAAAAATTTTTTTTTGTGGTTTACGCTTAAGTTTTTTGTTATGTAATTAATAATTTAATTGTTATTCCAATACATAGAAAAGCTAGTAAAACCTTCAATTTATCCGTAACATATTTTTTGATGTTCATAATGTAACCCGATTCGTCGTAAAGATTAATCTAAATAGGATTTCACGTATAATATAATAAATGATCGTCATAGTGATCTTTGCACTATAAAACTATAAATATTCCCATTTAACACTCTGTGTTATTATAATCTACCTTAGTTTCTTTAGTTTTTTTTTATGAACATAAGACAAGGTTTCCACAAGCTTTATAGTAATTGTTTTAGGGATATTTTTTTGGTATAGTCTGAAGAGATGCAGGAGTTACAACTCAATTCCCATGTTTGAGAATGTTAGTAATGAAAATACACATATGATGCACACTAGAAACTCCTTCGATCTAGATTGGAATGTAAACCAATGGCGCCACTGACTTAATACCTTTGATTTTAACCCATTTACTTATTGACTCGCTCTCTGTCTCTCTTACACTTTTCGGACATCTTGTGTGGTGTACTCTTGTTTTCTCTGATGAACAACCTACTCGGATGATCGGAAATTTCAATGTCACTTAAGTTCATCTAAATGTGCTTAAATGATACTGTGTTAATCTGCGGCTGGAAAAACGCTTACTGAAGTTGCCCACCAGTCGATCGGATATCATCGGCTATCTTCGTAGCCGTTCGGATATTGGGCCCGAACGGGCGACAGTTATCTTATACAGTACAATTTACTGACCTCTTTTGAGACACATTAAAACTAAAAATAACTACGTATACTAACGACATCTCTTGAGAGACATAGAAACTACATACGTATTCACATATGCGATATCCTTCATCGCCATTTCATTTAAATTTCATAATGATGCTGAAATACAGTTCTGAATTTAAAATTAGAGGCCGCTTGGCCAGACTTTTGGATCACAAAGCGCAATCACATAGCATTTCTTGTGTTATTTTTTATTCTGTGATAATCAATATCCGACTTTTGTAATAACCTTGTAAAAAATCTTTCCCCTTACAGAAAACTAACAATTCAGAACTAATGTTCGTGAGTTATTCAGGAAACTACTTTGAACAAATAAAAGCACTGAAATGATTACTAACGGCCAGTACCTAATAATTTTTACGGCAACAAACGATAAACAATCTAAAATATTTTTATTGGCCGTTACTGTGTATGTAATGGGCTTGATAACTAATAAGTGGCAGAAATACAACTTATTCCCAAGTGTGCATATGGTAGTGGTATTTTTCCGCATTGTTAAGTGTTTAAGCGTGTGGGAAAATATATAAAACCTTTTAAAAACGTAATCGAGTTATTGATAAACATCGCGTTGAATTGATTTGAAATAACCCTTTTCCAAAAAAGGCGTATTTCTTACAATCGTATCGTCCTGGTGAAGGAAGGTGATGTATGACCATTCAGAATCAAAATGTTGCTTGAAATGGCTTTAAGCGTATTTGGTGACCATATATGAATGGCTAGGTTGAAATTAAGATCCGTAACAGGAATCTTGTGTGACCCGAAAATGCCTATAAAACTTAAAGGAATGATATACCAGACTATTGTTAGACCCGCGATAGTGTATGGCTCTGAATGCTGGACTATGTACAACTCCTACTCTAGGCAACTCGAAAAAACAGAAATGCGAATGCTTAGATGGTCGGCAGGAGTATCACTAAAAGATAGAATTAAAAATTCACGCATGTGGTAGCCTGGGTGTCACGCACGTAAATAGTAAGCTGGAGGAACGATAATTGAGATGGTATGGACACATAAGACGGAGACCACTAGACCAAACAGTGAAGCAGGTAATGTGTATAGAGCTTCATTGAAAGTCATCCAGAGGAAGATCAAAGAACTCCTGGATGATTCAATGCTATAAAATATTGCAGAGAAACGGCCGACAAAGAGCCGACCCCAAGAGCCCACCTAGGCAATGGGTTGAGATATTGCAAGGAAGAAGATATTTGTTTTAAATTTTTTTATTTATTTATTAAATTACAGAAAAACATTTTGTACAAGAATTAGAGTATACCCACAAAGCTGTCATATAGCAGCTTGTCTGCAGGTTCTAACAATTTAAACATTCATAATAAAATATCTAAGAAAAAAATTGTAAATACATTTAAAGTTTTAAGGAAACATTAGAATAGATAATAGTATTAGATAATTTAACTTACAACTATAAATATATAAGATATTTCAATATACCTACCTAATAAAAGATATGTAGGCAGCTATATTAAGATATTCAAAGATACATGGAGTTTTCGTTCATTAACCATAGTTTTATCATTTTAGGACTTAGTCTCTCTTTTTTTAGATGAATAGCTAGGTTCTTCTCCAAATTCCTCTTCCCCATGTCCGTCCCCTCCCTACAACCTTCAGCTTCACAACAATACCCAATTGGGCATGCCATAGTTTCACTAGTTTTAGACGGTTGGGATTCTTCGTAAACGAATATAACTTGACGTATTTTCAGTATTAAAAAGCTTCTTGTTAAAACATTGATTTATTGCAGTAGATATTTTGCTGCAAATACTTTCAATTCTAAAATTTCTAAGATAATATTGATAGACGACTTTACCAAAGAAAATATTTGATTTATTATGACATCTACTCGCGGATTTAAGATCTTTAATTGTTTATAAAAATGCTTACGTTTAACTTTCAAAGTTGTCGACGAAAAAATTAAAATTTATATTATGTTATTGCATTTACAGTATTTCACGAACCACCTTTTAAAAACCCTGGTGTTAAATAATAACAAGCCTTATGTTTCATCTAACATTTACCGTGACATTTCACGGGAAACGGTTTCCTAATAATAAATATTATTCATAAAATAAATACAGAAACCCAGCGGGCGACACAGCACTATATTGTATATTTATAAGGGAAATCTCTCACCTCCGGGTAGCAGGGTTTTGGGCATAAGTCTAGAAATCTTTTTTAAATGATTTATTTGGTTTGCCTCTGAACAAATAGTATTTTCACTTCTTCAAACTTCGCAAATCCTCTCGGTGGCGTCATTATTGATTTATGTATATTTTTTATATTGATATTAATTAATTGATAATATTACCCCGACGAAAAAAACATAGTTTTTGAAATATGTCGATAATGTTAATTATAGTGGTGTATTAAAAGTTTATTTATTTATTGTTATCAAGTTTAATTTGTAGAGCTCCATTTTAATTTTTTTATTTCTTTTATATATTCTATAATTTTATTATTCAATTTATAAATACAGTTTATTTATTAACAAGTTCTGCTAGGTAATTATTATTACACGTGACAGCTGTTTCGCCTTCCGAAGGCGATGTTGTGGAGAGTCTTTTAGGGAAAGAAAGGAAATGATGTTAGGTATGAAGGGTGGGTGGGAACCTGGGGGTCACTGTGGTGCAAGCTGATGGGTCGGGAGAGTCCGGCTGTCGAGGTCTAGGCTAGGTCTCCCTCAACCAGTCTATCCCGATCCGGTCCGCCATGTAGTAGACGTGCAAACGCATTCGCCACCAAGACTTTGACAAACCTTACCCCATGAACCCGAGCCCCCAGCTCAAGTCACCAAATGGTTCCCGGGGCGGCGGTCGCTAACTAACCATTCCGCCATTTTGCCATAGGGTTAGCTATAAATAAATAAATTTAAAAAAATGTATTCTGTAATCATCCACTTTTGAAAAAGAAATCTTGGAATCTGACAAACTAAAAATCCCTTAAAATTCGACTACGTTTTAAGTTAGCTAGTACGTGTTTTTTCCTGTCAAGTTCACATCATTGTAGATTTAAGAGAGGAAACTAGCTTGTTCTAGTTTGAGAAGCGGGGTTTAGGGGTAGCAAGGCTGTCACACCGGATTCCGGTAAAGGTTCTACTTTCTCAAATGATCGATTTGGATTTGGCTGTCCACTGTGATTGATAATGACTTTGGATTTCTGAAGGCAATAGACCAACAACTAGTAAAAATATTATGATTAATCGGACTGCCAAGGTTTTATTCATTACATTTAAGTTTTTTTTAAATTGTGAAGTGTCGTTTTAATTATCCTCATTTCATTTTTATAACAATTTCTTTTACGAAATTTCAACGACATATTGAAATCCTCCGTGGTCGAGGGTTAACGCTTTTGACTAGTGGTTTAAATCCCGGCTTGCGCCAATAATTTTTTTTGATTAATTTGTGTTATTTCATTATTAATTAATTAAAAATAATATAAAGTATATTTGCGGTACGTTCCAGGATGGAAGATACTCTCAGCATCGCCCTGTTGTAAGACCACCATTCAGAATTGAAACGCTGATTGAAATGACTTTAGCCATATTTGGTGACTAGATCTGAATATCCAGATACTTCCCCGCCTTTCTCTCCTCCAACTCATTCCCCTCCTCAATACTGTCAGCCTCACAACTTACCCCAATTGGGGATGCCATAGTCTCACTGGCATTTTGGGAGCAGTTGGGATTCTTAAAAGGTAGTAATTAGGATCCCCAAAATGTACATCCATAAATTTTATCAAAGAAACAAAGATTGATATATATATACATTTTTTCTGTGAAAAATATTCATAGCTTTTAACGATAAACATTATAATAATACATATTTTAGATTTGTTGCTTAAAATTACTCTTGAAACCTTCAAGGCCAATGTTGAAAATGTCAACGGACCTAGAGATTTCATTTAGCAGCACCATACTTCTTGTCATGCTGTGCTTGGTCTGAACGTCTGTTCTGCCGTGTGGGATACAGAGCAAGTCGTGGTGACGACCCTGGCAGTAGTTGTTCGGTACGAACAATTTAAGAATGCTAAGAGATACGTGCTATCCATATAAAAGTTACTGTAAGGGTTCCATTCCTTCTAGATTGGAGACTTTTATAGCGCATTTCAGATATCAAATCTGGATGATGCATAAATCGCGGGTATATTAATGGTGGTTCAAAATCGTGCTCTCAGAAATATTTTTGGACTTCCATGGGATACCCATGTCAGAGATATCTATTCGGTTTCCGGAATTCTTCCAATAACAATCCTTCCTAAACATGAAATCACAAGCACCATCCTACAAATTACTCAACAATCAACTCACACTAACATCAAGCCACTTTACAATCAAGACATCCACCCTCACAATACTCGAAATAGCAATAAAATCCGCGTACATCAAATACACAACAAAATATGGGATAAAATCTCTGAACTACATTGCCTATACTCTTTATAATTCGCTTCCCGATATGTACAAGGGAATCCAGTAAAATAAAAAATTCAGAGTAATGCTTTAAAAGAATATTTTTTAAATAGGTTTAAAGATAAAACTATGTAATTTTCTTGTCATGTTCAATTATGTCTTGTTTCCCTTTCTCTTCTTTTCTTTTTAATTTAGTTGTAATCATCCATATTTGTATAAACTTGTTTTTACAAATACCTTTTTTCTTTAATTGTTTTCTATTGTTTGTTTGTTCTACTTAACCTGTCTTTTATTTTTCGTCTACATTATATATGAAATTTATATTTTTTATATGTAAGCTCCTATGTAAAATTGTTATTTCCTCTCACCTATGAATTGTATGTTCCTCATGTCCTAAAATGAGTTCTGTAACTCATCGGGATTGCCCTGGCAAGAAATAAAAAAATAAAAAAAATTATTAATACCAATCGTACCTATTCTTTCCAACGTTCGAATGTTTGTAGATGTTATGATCTCTGAAAGGATTTAGATGTAAAGAAATTTAATAAACTGTGTATACATGTCTAAAATTATAGTGTTTATTTCCGGTATGTTTTAACGTCCCCTTCTGTTGCAGCACCGATGATGGGGGCCGAACCGGACATCTCCGGTTTCCTGGATGACAAGAAACACGTGATTGACCGCGATCCGGACACCAACCCCTTCGATGACGTCAGACATTACGCGTACGAGGGAGACGGCAACACCTCGGGGTCGCTCTCCTCACTCGCCAGCTGTAAGTTCCTTTACCATTCCTGCTTCTATGATAAATCAGAATAGTGACAAAACGTTGAAGAATATTGACCTAACCTAACCTAATCTGTAATTTTATCGTGTTCTGTTATTCACTGTTCTCTTTTTTCCGGTTACCATCATTATTAAATTTGCTGAACTAAAGAAGTTATTTTTTATTGTGTTTGTCATATTGAGTGGCGTTTTAGGGCCGCTACATAGGGGAAATCTGGCTACCGATAAATTTAAAGATACTCGCAAGTGTATACGCGTCATTACATTTGCCTAAGGCTGCTTTAAACGCGAGCTGATCTTGCGATCCTTTCGCGTATTACGGGAAAGGAACGATGCAACCGCATCGGCTCGAAACGCTGCTTGTTCCTTTGCTTCGTTCCTTTCTTATAATTCATAGCTCGGCTCGCGTTTTTATTCGCAAATTTATACATAGAATAACACCCATATCGCTATCCCGTTTAAATGTCATAATGATAAGCACGCGGCCTCGCGGTAGCTATAACAGTGCCGTACTCTGGGGAAAACATAACTTAATGTTTAAGCCCACAAAAAACGCTTACCTATTAAATACTTATTTTTAGATCGCTTCCCGGTTTTTGCATACAAAAAGTTGAGTATGTTATCAACAATAAAAGTTTATGACTTAATAATAATGATTAAGCAGTTTTGCATATTAAATTAAAACAATCAAACTTTTCTATAACGATACAAGCCCCGTGCCCCTTGTGTTATTATTTGTTCTAAAGTGCTGGTGCTGACGTAATGGTCATACCTATTGTTCTTTTTTTGTTTTCGAAAGACAGAGTTTAGATTTATTATAGCTTTTTGAGTGTTATCCGATTTAAATGAAATACATTCCAAACCAAGCATATTTTCTTTGTTTCTACTCTACGTATTTTTTAATGTGTTTCAACATTTATTTATTTCCACACGGTACAACACTTGCCACTAACATAAATAAATTAACATATGAATAGTGCAACAACATAAAAAATTTTACAGTTTAAATATGTCAAGTAAAATGTGTGCAAATATAATATTTTTTCTAATAAGTTTCACAAAGTAATTAATTATTTAAAATTCGTTCTCGATTTAAGTTGAATTCATTTTGATATTTTATTATTGTGTTTTTTCCATAAAATATGATAAAGTGGAAAGATTTTTCTTTAATACTATCTAGCATTTTGCTCGAATACGCAAAAAGTATGTATTTTGTTGAAATATTTGTTTTTTTTTTGTTAGGCACGGACGAAGGCGACCTTAAGTTCAATTACCTGTCCTCGTTCGGGCCACGGTTCCGCAAACTGGCCGACATGTACGGTGAGGCCCCATCAGACGAAGACGAGAGTCAGGCCCCCGGAGAGGAGAGCTGGTGCTAGTGCCCGGGGACACGCTGAGACCCCGTGACCCCTCGGGGCCCCTCGCGGAGGCCTCAAGGACCTCCAGCGAACCGCAGAACTGAACCACCACAACAAACAAGTGTACTTTTTATACAATCGACGTGAATTTTTAAAGGTGGAAAAATGAGGAAAATAAACAATGTGATTTAAAAAACAGTTAAAATTTCTTGTTTTTGAGGCTAGGAGGCGAGCTTTTTTCGTGAGTAGACTAAATTTGATGCAATTAAATGTGTTTTTTTTCTTCTTCCTTATTTCGACTGGTTTTTTTTATATGTCAATTGTTAATATTTTTCAGTTCTGACTTGTTCTACGAAACACGATGGAACCTTTGTATTATGTATTATAAACCAGTCAATTTTTTACAGATACGGACATTTTATGTAAATGGCACTATGTCGCGTGCTGAGAACTAGTTTTAAAATACATAATGGCGGACATTCAACAATTTTTCTCTTCGTCGAATTTTTCCATGAGGTGTCTATCGATGTTAATATTGTATATGATAACGCAAGGCTAACGTAAATTTTTAAAATATAGACTGACTAAATATAGCGGGCTGTTATCGTACGGACGTAGATTTTTGTAACGAAATAATTAAATTTTAAAATTATGAATACAGTACGTGCGGAGTGTAAAGATTCAACGAACTTATAATTAGTAGGCAATACTCTACACTCTGCGATCAATGCCTCCGTATTCTTCATGTCATCATACCATCAGTTCTTTACTTTACCTTTATTCAATATTATTCATTTATGTAACTAGCGTTATACCACATTTCATTCAAATGTTGAATCTAACGCATTTGAACTGTCCATGTTGAAAATTGAGATTGAAAGGTTTGTTTACTTAACTACAATAGTCAATATTGTGTGTTTTATCCATAGAGAGCACCATTTAACTATATTAATATATTATCACAATGAGAAATGCCTCTTTTTCCTTTCAATATGTTGTATAGTGACAGTGTTTTTTTTCTGTGAGAGGAGCCTTTTGGTCTCGTTCTCTCGGGGTGGATTTTTGCAAACTGGAAATTAGAACGAAATTCAAACTGTTTTCAATTCTGTTCGGCGCCTATTCGGTATATCCTATAATTGCAAGTATTTTGTGTTACTCTCAAAGATTTGATGTACCTATATATACATCATTTTCATAAAAAAGTACTCAATGCTCAAGATTCATGAATATAATAATTTACTAGAAACATCGAAAAAATCCAGTTTTTTCACAATTTGCAACACTTATACGAACAAACACTATAAAAATAACGCATTTCAAATACGTCCTATGCATCCTATAGCTATAAGAATCGTATGCAATATATTTTCGCAAACATCCGCAACCGAAGAACAGAGCCATTTGAAAGCTTTTTTTATTGCTTAATATAAGTATTTTTACTTTAAAACCTTTTTTATTCATAATCGATCCCACTTATTTTTTTATAAAACCTACGTTTATTTTTTAGAATAATTTAGTTAAAATAATGCATTTCTAATTGAAGCAAACAAGCCAAATTATAATGTCAAACCCTTTTCAATTATTTCCATGTATATATTTTCTTTTTCTTTCATTAAAAATTGTACACTATTCAGACAATTAAGCATTTTAAATTATGTTAAATATTATTCATTCAGTACATTATTTGATCTCCACGAGGTGAGTTTAGTGTATTTTCTGGAGTTTAACTATTACATGTGTAACAATTGTTGTTTGATATATTATAAGTTTGGCAATCGTGCCATTACATAATTTTTAGAATTTAGTTTTGATACATACTGTGTGCGTATTGTAAGGATTCTAGTCTAATATAGAAGGGGATCAAATTAAAATCATCTTCGATCTTAAAATGACCAACTGAAATGTTCAACATTTTGGTTTTTTCTGCATAAGAGAAAAATGACTACTAAAAGTTTGAAATTCTGCCCTGTCTATGTTAACACTATCTAAAAACTGCTTGGCATTTTTTTTTACTAAATCGGAATGGGCATCGAAAAAGGCGCAGCGTTTCACCAACAAACGCGCAGCTTTTTGCCAGTGCAACGGCCCACGTTCATGAATTGGGGTTTTAATTGTCGTCTGAATTGGACCCTTCTCCAAGCCTCAGCTTTAAGATATCTTGTGGTGATGTTGTAGAAGCTGTTGAAGTGAAACGTTTTGAAGACCACTTTAAAACGGGTACACTTCAAGACCTCTTCAGCATCGCAGGAATACCTCACGAAACTTACAAATATTTTCAAAAACGACTTCTATTTGCTTTTTTATGTTGGACTAGATTGTTTTCAATACACACTCGCAACTTATGTAATTATGGTGTCCAACAAACCTTAAAACAAGTTGATTTTTAAGTTTTTTAATAATATTTTTCTTAGTTAAGATTGAAAAACAAATAATAGTATTTTACGTCAGGGTAACTGAATCATTCCTTCTGGTTTATTTAAAAAATAGAAAACGGTAAAATATTATTTTCTCTACAAAGTGACTTAACTTATCAGTTTTTTTATTTTATTTTTTTCTTATTTAATTATTCAAAACATTCCTTGTTTTGCTATTTTTAAGGCTTTTACATTGTTTATTATTATAATTATTGGATTCAAGCATTGTAAATGATAAAACAAGAAACCACCCTAATAATATTTTTTGTACTCTTAGAACATTCTATAGTTGAAGGTTTATTTTTAATGTCTTGACTTCTTTGAAATATTTTTTTTAATACAATTTAACACAATTTGTACAAATACTTATCGATGGTGTATTTGTGTCCAAACACAAAAGTGTGATTTATGTAGTAAAATAAAGTCAATTTTATTATTTTAGTTTCTTTAATTGAGCCATAGTATTACCTTTTAGATGAATAAGGTAGAATTAAAGAACCTACATTACGTATTTTTCACCTATAGATAATTCACTCTACAACATTTTTTCAAAAATAAAACTTTTCTATTATACCTATTTTCGGTAAAATCATACTTTTTGTTATTATAATTGTTTATTTTCAGGGGTGTTTTTTAAAAATACCAGGTTATTTTTGTTTACAAACAAAACATCGATAAAAAAAAATGTTTTCACCATCCTTTTTTTCACAAAATTTTCCTTAGTAAGTATTTTTTCTGTAGATAGATTATTGTCAATGTCGAAATTTATTTATTGTTTGGTTAATGCAGAGCTTATAATTTCTTTTAGGTATAAAAATAACTTCTTCAGTTGTTTTAAAAATATGTGTTTTATTTGTACGAAAAAATAAATTTTGTTTGCTGCATTAATCAAATGATAGACTGAAGGAGCCCTGTAAATTAATATCATACTGCTGTACAGACGTATTTTTTGACCATTAACAACCGAAAAAAATACAATTAAACATTAAAATTTTAAAGTTATTTTTTTGAATGCATAACAGTAAAAAAATAATCGTTTTTTTTATATTTGCTTTGAAGTAACGACGAATTTATTATTTGTAGTCGATATAAATTTTATTATCATTTGAACAGTTTTGATTGTTTTTGGTCAGCAGATATTTCTGGTTTTAGTGTTAAATATTTATCAGCATATGAAATGCACAATTTATAAATTAATGTTTAAGACTAAGTAAGATTAAATGCCGGATTAAATGATTGTGTATTCCTTATGTAATATGTATAGCCTACTGTTGTCATGACCATAACAATGTATCATTCGTATAAATTAGGAGAAATACAATACACATTGTTTTTTATTCCCCTCTTACCTTTTCCATACAATAATAATTATCATAATTTTCTTTACGACAGCTACGAAACTTTTTGAAGTGAAAACTTTTTTAGCACCGTTGTGAGTTAAAGCTCGATGAAACGAAAATGAGCGACACTAAAAAGAGACCAGCACATACATCTATATGATTTAGCCTGCGAGAGAATGAGACAGCAGTAATATATTTATATTTTTAAATTATTTTTGTAAAACCAATATCCAATCTTCAAATCGCTGCAAAATGAACAGGCAAAAGATAACACAAAAGAAAGCGACTCTGAAGAAGAAACCGCAAATACTAATAAGATGACCAAATGTATAGGAAAAGGTGCACTGGAATTTGACGACAAAAATATGGAAAAAATCATCCTTTTCACATTGATAAAAAAAGTGCTTTGTAGTCTCTCCCCACTCTTGTCAAGTCTTAGTTTTCTGTAGGTTTCATTTCTACCGCGTGTGAATTGCACGCTTCGATTTTTTATTTTTTATGTGAGTACCGCTCAGGAGTCCCAACTGCTCCCAACCGTCTGGAGGAAGTGAGAATATATCATCCTCAATAAGGGTATTGGCTGAATATAGCAGGATGGGGCGGGAGGTCAGCAAGGTGGAGACGTACCTGGCTATTCAGATCTGGTCACTAAACACGGTCAAACCAATTTCAAGCAATATTTCGACACTCAAATGTGGTCTTTCACCGGGACAATATGGAAAGTTTCTACCACTCTGTAAGATGCTACAAATGTACTTACAAGGTTTTAAAGGGCTTACCAGTGATTCCTGACTTTATTAGGAAGAAATTTTGTTCTCCGGTGACATTTTTGAACATTTTTTTTAATGATGTCACTGGTCACTCAGCCGAGACACCGCCCCACCTCACAGATTAATTTCTCAAGATTTACTGATTTTTTTGTGTGTAGTTTAAAAAAAAACAAAAATTGTCACCGGAGACCAAAATGTCATTTAAATATTTTACTCTATTTAATGCCGAGAATTACCGGTTAAAGTAGGTCCAGTCTCTCTCTTAATACCCTTGTATATATTATTTTAAATAAATAAATAATCATGAAATAACACAAATAACATTTTCTTTCACGCGCCAAGATTCGAACCCGCAACCTTCAGCAATCATCGAGGATCATAACCATTCAACCACGGAGACCTTTTAAATTAGTTGATAGTCCGGTTTACAGCCAAGTGATCCAAAGCCTGGGGTTCGTCTGACTGACGAATGACTGTAAAACGCTTTAAGGGTCTTTTTTTTGCAGGCAATAGACGCTTATCTTAAGTTTTGGAAAATCAGAAAGAGGATTAATTAGAAAATCCGATTTAAAGTGTTTCTCTTTCAAAACTTTCAAATTAATTAACAATTCATTGCAAAATTTTTACCTTTATCTCAATCATAATTCTCTCCCTAATTAAAATGAATTAAACGTATTTTCCCTGAATTAAAAGTAGATATTATTTCATGAAAGTAAAATGGTGTGATTGTGGTTTTTTTCCCTCAAAACACGATTAAACCGTTCTCCCTTTTAAAGCGGTTAATTTTTTATTTATATTTAGATTAGCTCCGCACAGAAGGCATTGAATAAAAAAAAAATCCCCTCATGCCATCTTTGGGGATGCTGTGTGGAGAGTCTTTTTTATTGAAAGGAACGAGATGAAGTTCTGGGTGGGAAAAACAGTACGAGTGGTGGGTAGGATTGGTAGGAATCTGGGTCAATGTGTTCAGAGCTGACGGACGTTTGAATTCATCCCTCCCACTGCGGTGCAAGGCGATGGGTCAAGGGAGTCTAGCTGGAGAGATCAAAAGGATTCCCTGGATTCCCTGGATTCCCTCAATCAGTATTTTTTTCGTGATCCGGTCCGGCCACGCAGTAGGTTGGCAAACGCATCCACCGCCAAGACCTAGACAACCTCACCCCATGAACCCGGGCACCCCTGCTAGGTCACCAGACGTAGCGCACCTCTTGGGGCGACCTATGGCAGGGTTGTTGATTATCAAATAAATGGTTCGGTGGTACCCATTCCCCCAACCCAAATTGAAATTGTAATGCTTTGAATGTTTGATTTTCAAGAGAAAACATACACAGTTGTTTAGGAAGCAATCTAATGTGTATGACGGGTACTACCCGGTTTCGAAGTCATAAAAACCATAACAAAAAAAAATGCAACCTTCGATAATAATAAACATTTTTTTAGCGTGTAAGATAAACAAAATTATTATATACGCACCGTGCCACTGATCTTGTTGTTATTGCAACCTTCAAATTTAACGAAAAATGAATAAAATTAAAATGTGAGGAGCTATAATTGGATACATTCACGCCACGTAAGTAAGGCGGTATTTCACCATCCTCTTGATAATGGGACCTCTTATCCATTGGAAAACATATATTTTCCTTTTACGATTTATTTATTTATAAAGTTCGAGTTAACTATAATGTAGGACTAGAATTTCTGAATAGTGGCTATATGTGGGATAAGTTTACCGAGCTTTTCGTTTATTAATATACATTATCTTACGGATATGCCATGGAAAAGCTGTCAAGAGGGTGGTGAAATACCCCATAAATGCAAATGGGGTCAACGATTGCGCACTCTAGCGGTAGAAAGCAACTTCGTTTAAGAAAGTAGCTATAAGGTTTACTGATTTAAAACGAGTTCTCTCTAGGATGTACCTATTTGTTAATCATAAAAATAAATTAAACTAAAAGGCTCTTTTAAGATGTCACATACTCTCTCAAGTCTCTGTTCTCCAGCAATCCACAAACTCGTTGAAAGTGTCAAGCACTCAATATTCTAGTCGCTCCAGGAATTCTAGGAATGTCCTTCACACCTCGACACGGAGTATTTCAACACTTTTGAAAGATTTTTGTCTGAAAGCCTCAAATTTTTCCGGCCCTAATGCCGGTATGATGAATTATAAGAATTTGAAACGCCACCTTTTGCGGAAAGGTTCCCCGGATACACCCTGCAGCGGCAAGTGTTGGGTGGGAGGGGTTAACTACAGGGTGGTGAATACAGCCTAACGCCTAATCCTCACTTCACTCGGCGATTTAAAATGACAGTATTATATTAAGATGCGCAAGAAAAAAAGTTTGAGTCCGATTCGAGCCGCGGTCAACAGTGGTTGTGTGTACCTTAACTATTGCTTAGTGCCGTTCGCCCGTTCCCGTGCCTCATACAGATAAGAGATTATTGTTACATTTTATTTAATTCTGTTTATCGTATACTTATTTGTTTGCATTCCTACTTACGGCTAATCCGTTTTTGTTTGTACAGTCAATGAAATAGACTGCGTATTATTTTTTCAGTTTAATTTTTAAAAGTTAAGTTTTTTTTTTATATAATGGAGGAAGACGAAGATAGACCTCCCGACCCAGGATCGATATTAGATTTTTCTGATTCGGAATCTAACACTAGCCAGGCTTCTATTACGCTTCCATCTCGTAAACGACGACCATCGCATAGCCTTCACATCCCATCGAAAGTTAAATCTATACCGCCGATTCAACAAACCTCGACCTCTAACGACCTTAACCCCAATAGTAACACCCAGACAAGTACTTTAGCTAGCGATAATACAAAAAGTACTGACTTACTTTATCCTGCTTCCGCTTCCGGTCCTTTTATCGTAATTGTTCAGAGAACTGAACAAGGAAAACTTATTCATCCTTTAGATTTTGGAAAATTCTTATTTGACTCAAAAAATAATAACCTTGGTATTGTTAATGGTTCAATTAAACCGGAAGGGCGATATAAATTATCTATCGAGTTTAATACTGCCGCTTCCGCAAATGGATTTGTAAAAAAAATTGACTCGCTCTCAAAACATAAATATAAATCGTTCATCCCGTCATTTAACCTTACGAGAATGGGTCTTGTTCGAGGAATTCCCACGGATATCCCAGAGGCTGAAATTGTTGATGCTTTGAATAATTCCCAAGGAACCCCGAAAGTAATAAAAGCACGTCGACTGAACTACAAGGATTCTACTGATGGAAACAAGATCTGGAAACCTTCCCAATCTGTTGTTGTTACATTTGAGGGACAATCCCTCCCGTCTCGTGTGTTTATTTATTATACCTCGCTTCCCGTCGAAGTTTATAAATTTCCAACTGTTCAATGCTTCAATTGCTGCCGGTTTGGACATACAAAATCCGTATGCCGCTCCCCTCCACGTTGTTACTTTTGCGGAGAAAATCACCCATTTGATCAATGTCCAAAATCTTCCAATAATCCCATTTGCATTAACTGTTCGGGTGCACATACCGCGGTCAGTCTAGCCTGTCCGGAATTGACAAGACAGAGGAACATAAAACATAAAATGGCTACCGACAACATTTCGTACTTCCAGGCCTCAAAGTTATTCTCTCCTGCGAAAAAATCTTTCGCAGAGATGACATCGTCCTCAGCTCCTTTCCAATCAACCACCTTTTTAAATTCAACGTCATCTTCTCACAGAGAAACCATTCTCAAGCCAGTCAAACCCAACCCAAAATATACTCCTTACCTTGATAAAAAACAATTGAATAATATTTTGACCAGCCCGAATGGGAATGCCAAATCTCGGACCCCCAGTGGGTGTGCCATTAATAGTAATACATCCCCTCCTGCTCTCCCCGAAATATTGAATAATAATTCTTTTATACAAACTTTAATTACCCTTTTAATTTCTATCCTTACAAACAACAATACTGTACCGTCCAACGCTGCCGATTACATTAAATCTTTATTATCTTGCCTCCCCAATGACTTCGAAACTGAACAAAATTCTTCAGTGGAACAGTAGAAGCCTCTTCGCTAACAAATCTGACCTAATTCAATTACTCGACGAACACGACGTTTCAGTGGCCGCCATTTCTGAAACGTGGTTAAAACCCTCCTTTCACTTAAGAATTCCGGGTTATTATTGTCTCAGACACGACAGACCGGATGGTAAAGGCGGCACGGCTCTGATAATCCATAATTCTATCCCGTTTAAACAAATTAATATACATACTCCCTCCGACGATATCCAGATAATAGCAGCTGTCTTATCTGATATCACAATATTATCAATATATATTCCTCCCTCTACCACTTTTATTGAAAATGAATGGGCACCAATCTTAACCCAGATTTGTTCCCCTTTTATGATCCTTGGAGATTTTAATGCACATTCCCCTTCTTGGGGTAGCAAAATAACAAATCGTTCTGGCCGCAATCTTTTAGATTTTATTGATACCCATAACCTATGTTTTTTAAATGACGGATCTCCAACCAGATTCACCCCCCCTCATCAACGGAAAAGTGCTGTTGATTTATCTCTTTGTTCATATTCGTTAGCATCTAAATGCTCTTGGGACATCCTAAACGATCCCCTCTCTAGTGATCATTTTCCAATTATAATCCGATTCCAACATCAATCTAACACTTATCCTCCACCAGTTAAAAATAATCTCAAATTTAGAATAAATGATGCGAATTGGAGCACTTTCTCTTCTGAACTAGATAACCTTATTAATTTAAAAAAAAAATCGTCCCCGGGAGACATCAGATTGCAATGTGAGACGTTTCCCTCTATGGTTATAAATGCAGCAGAAAAATCCATCCCGAAACGCAATGCGAACATTAAAATAAAACACTCTAATCCGTGGTGGGACGAGGAATGCACTCGCTCCGTCAACTCTCGTAAAAAAGCAATTTCCTCTTTTCGTAAGTGTATGACACTAGAAAATTTTTTATCAGTTAAAAAAGCCCAGGCAGAAACCAAACGAATTTTGAAAAATAAAAAACGCGCTGGATGGCGGAAGTTCTGTGAGAACCTGTCTCCGGAAACTCCCCAATCTTCAGTTTGGTCTAGCTTAAAAAAATTCGGATCATCGTATTCTCCGCCGAGTACCAAGCATATATCAGAAGAAATTCTTATAGGATTTGCGGATAAAATAGCCCCCCCATCAGTGGCCGGATGTGAAGAAATGCCTTCTATTAAGCCATATCCATCTCACTCTAACTGGCTAGATGCTCCTTTCTCCATTGATGAGATGAAACTAGTAATAAGAACCCTTTCTGACTCTGCTCCGGGTCCCGATGGAATACTTAATAGTTTCATTAAATCATTTTCTGATATGGCGGTTGAATATTTCTTATCTCTTATTAATAATATGTTTGAAACAGGACTAATTCCGGATGATTGGAAAACTCAAAAAATCATTCCCATTTTAAAACCTGGAAAAAATCCATCTGAAATTTCGTCTTATCGGCCTATTGCTCTTTCATCATGTTTGCTGAAAGTAGCGGAGCGTTTGATGAAGAACAGATTAGAGTGGTTTGTTGAAAGTCAAGATATTATCTCACCAAATCAGTATGGTTTTCGGAAAAAGAAATCTACAATGGATAATTTAAGTTTGTTCACAACTGATATCCGAGTTTCCCAATCCCTAAATTCTTATACATTGGCCACATTCCTTGACCTTTCATCAGCTTACGATGATGTTTTACTGAATGTTTTGAAAGAAAAGCTAATTAAAAAACAAATCCCCCCGAAATTAGTCCAATTTATTATTAATTTGCTCTCAGATAGGTCCATTATTATTGAGTCTTCCTCTAAATGCTTAAGGCGCAAACTATGGAGAGGTTTGCCCCAGGGTTCTGTTATTAGTCCTCTGTTGTTTAATATTTATATAAGCGACCTAGACTCAGTAATTCCTTTTTCTATCAAGCGTCTTTACTTTGCGGATGATATCCTTATATATTTGTTACATAAAAATATTATTCTTGCAGCTAAGGAAATGAATTTGGCTTTACAATATATTAAAAGCTGGTTGTCAATAAATGGGATGAATCTGGCGGCATCTAAAACAAGGGTCGTGGCTTTCACGCGCAAAAGAAAAATTCCCCAATTCTCAATTTCTTTTGATAATGTGCCTCTACAAACCGCTACTCAAATCAAATTCCTTGGTCTTCTTTTGAACCATAAACTTTCCTGGCTTCCACACATTCAGATAATTTCTACAAAGTGTGAAAAGGGACTTAATATGATGCGAGCAGTTTCCAGAGTATGGTGGGGATCTCACCCTACCACTCTTAAATTAATGTATAATTCCCTAGTTCGGAGCCACTTGGATTATGGCTCATTCCTTTTTGACCCACTCCCTAAATATCTAGATAAGAAAATGGAAAGAATTCAATCAAAAGCCCTCAGAATGATTATTGGAGCTATGAAGTCTTCTCCAATTAATGCTCTTCAGGTGGAATGTGTGGAGCCTCCATTATATTTCAGAAGGCAATTCCTTGCCAATAAATATATTTTCAAGGCTTTATCGTTATCACATCATCCTATTAAACAAAGTCTTAATAGGTTAAGTGTTAATTTGAATTCTAACAAAAGATTGAGAGAAAAACAATGTTTTCCTCTCTTAATTAAAAGTTTTCATCTCTATAATTCTCTATCATCTTCCCTCCAATATCTTCAAGAAGTTCCCAATCTTCCTATATACAATATTCCATTTAAGGCAATCACTTTTATGCCGAACACAATAACATCAGTCTTTCGGAAGAATATTTTATCTTCCCCAAATAAATTTCAAAATGTGGATGATTGTTTTAAAAGCATAGTGGCTTCGAAATTCCCTGGATTTTCCATCCTTTTCACGGATGGTTCCAAATTTGAAAATAAAAGATGTGGAGCATCTATATATAGTCCAGAATTCAACATCAATTTCACTTATAAATTACCGAAAGAAGCTTCCATATTTACAGCCGAATGCTTTGCAATTGAACAAGCGCTAAATCAAATCCAGGTTCTCAACATTCATCGAACCTTACTGTACTGATTCGCTAAGTGCTCTAACTAAAATTAGGTCAAATATTTTACGTTATCCGGAAGACAATATTATATGTAAAATAAAAAATCTTCTCAATTCTCTTAGTGAATCTGGGTTTGAGACGATATTGGCCTGGGTCCCTGCCCATTTGGGTATCGAGGGTAATGAGATGGCCGATTTTCTCGCCAAATCTGGTTCAGATTCCGGAACTATCCCACTAAATTTTAGAATTCCTATATCCGATGTCTTTCCGATTCTTAAATCTAATATGACTCGTGCCTGGGAAGAAAATTGGGCAGTCTCCAAAATAAGAACTGGATCTTTCTATGCGGGAATTCAAAACCATATCCCTGCTAAGCCATGGTTTCACGGTAAAAAACTTTCAAAACGATTCATTTCATGTATCTCGAGAATGAGAATTGGCCACTGTTCAATTGCATCTCACTTGTCTAGAATTAGAGTTTTAGATGATCCGTTCTGCCAGTGCGGTGTGGAAGAGGAAACCCTCGACCACGTTTTCTTTAACTGTAAAAACCATTCATCTTTCAAGAACATATACCGCCGGCTTATTAAAATCACACACCAGTCCCCCCTTAACATTTCATACCTTTTATCTCTTAACAATTCTCGTGTTCATACAGCTTTATGTAAGTTTATTAACCTGAATGAATTCAATATTTAATTTGTTTTAGTGATCTAAATGAGTCCAATATTTAATTTGTTTTATTATTTTCCCATTAGATTAACCGAAATTTCTTATCCATTTTAAATATTACCGGCACAAAGCACTCTCTCCAGGGTGAATTGCCTTAAACCAAAAAAAAAAAAAAGAAAAAAAGTTAGTGCCTACACGGAAAAATATATTTTTTCATTTCTACGAAGAGAAAAAGGTTAAGAAAATTGATCGGTAAACATAACCAGCTGATTGGTAAACATAACCACAATAAATTGTCCATGGTAATTTCCTATCATATCAAATATAACCCTTTAGCTCTTTTTATTCGAATAAATTCGAATAAATATTTTTTAACCCTTTCTTTTTTATTCGAATTGTCGAGCAATGAACATCTCGATGTGTCATTTTAGGTGGTGCAATTTACAGCCATGTATCCAATCTATTCATAATTACCTGAATGTTTTTTTTTTTTTTTTAATTCAAACACATATTTCGAACTTTTTTACTATTTTGAAATATTTGAAAATTTATTTTTTCTGTATTCAAAATAATAAATAAATAAAAAACATAGAACACGGAAATTTAAAATGCTGTAAAGGGCATAATTTTTATTTTTCAAAAAATTATATCTCTTGCTTTTATAGATCTATTATTTCAAATTTTTTAACATAAATTATAAATCTTTCAGAATACAAAATATTTTTTGTTAATTTCTTTAAAAATAGTATTTGATTATATTTCGACGGAGCAGATCGAAAGAGTAAAAAACAAACTAGCAAATGTGACATATTAAATCAAACTGATTGATCAGTTTCGTAAGATTTGTAAAATAAAATATTGTAAAATTAAAACTGAATAAACATATTTAAAAAAAAAAAAAAAAATAAGTTTTAGATTTAATGTCCTTTACAACATTTCAAATTTCCGTGATCATGTCATATGATCAGGTTGTTATAACCTGAGAAATTTAAACAAAACTAGTGGTCGCCCAATGGTCGAAATTCGACCATAATTGTAATGTTTTTTTTATGCATAATTTTTTTTTTTTAGCATTCTGCACTCCTTCTCTATATAAACTATAAGTGTGCGAAATTTCATACTCCTCCGTCCGCGCAATTTTCGTAAATAGGGGTACAAAGTTTTTGCTTCACGTAATATGATACTCATTTCAGAGAAGTGTTTAAAAACGAAAAAGATCAATTTAATTTTTACAACAACAAAAAACTGCTTGGCTAAATTCGACGGCGAAATTTTTGTGAAAAATCACTACAAGTGCCCTTAAAAATGCTTCAAATTATTTTAAAATTTATGTTATGACTCCGACCGTAGTTGTAGGGAATTGAACCATCCACAGTTAAAAAACAGAGGGAGATGTGACGTGGAAACGTGCCGCCTGTCGCCGCAAAACTCGCAAAAATTATCTAGTTGCCTCTTAAATGAAAAATTGAATGCTTTAATGGTCTACATTTTGTAATTAAAAACACAATTAAATAAAGTAGTAAATATCCGTACAAGACAATATATGCTATGCATTTTGATAATAAATAATTTATTCAGTTTGTGCAAGTATTTTGATCGCAAATCCAAGTATTCAAAATTTCAATTAAATATCTTGGTATGAAAAAGGCCGCGCAGCCGTTCCTCTTAAAACCGACCGGTTTCATAACGACCGTTCCTTTCTCAGGGCAAAATATGTAGGTACTAATTCCACATGAATAGTATTACAAAATTATGGGTCAACATATAAAACCAGGTATTGAATTGAGGGTGGAGGCATGACTTGCGATTAGTGAAGAGTGGTGGGAGGAAATAGAACGGGTTGGGAACATATCTAAGATGGGGCTGTAAAATAGTATGTTATGTTTGTCAATAACAGACTTATTCTTATTAATATTTTCGTATCAATTTTTCCTGTTACCAAGAAACCAGTTCATAGGTACAATAATACGAAACGTAACCCTTTTTTAAAGATTATGGTACCTACGTAAAGAAAACGTTATTAATTTTCTGTAAACCATCTCGGAAAAGGCTTTTGAAGCCTTTTCCGAGATGCTTTATCTTTTATATTCAATAAATATGAGATATGTGATACTCTCGTTTCTCTTTCCTGCCCCTCCTGAGATTCTTCATGGAAACAAGAGGAAAAGCGTGGATGAACGAATGTTTACAATATCCTCTTTTATTACTCTTATTACTAAACTAAAATATATCATGTAAATGTTTTCTTAAGTTTTTTCTGTACAAACTCACGACTTCTTGGTACTACTATCGCTGTTTGTAGGTATGTTTTTATGGTTGTAATAAGAAAAATAAAGTTTAAAAATTCCGTGAAAGCCACTATAAAACAACTGACGTTTATATTGGTTTGTTTTCTTTTGAAATCAGCCTTGGGGTCATATGAAATAAACATCAGGATTCATTTTTTACCAAACTGTAAATTACTTTGTACTAATATTGAAATCAAAACTTCAATTAAAGCATCACTATTGACCGATGCCTAAAATGGGCAACCCATATAACCTTCTAAAAAACAGAGTACGAAAGTAGACGTATATCTTTAGCTGTTTGAGACATATTCTAAATTTAAAAAAATTCTAAAAATAACCTACTTCACTTTTTGTCAATCCATAATCTAATATGGTATAATAGGATGGGGTGACGCTTACATAACCATTAAAATAATCCTGTTCATATCCTTCTGAACTTATACTTAAAGAATTTAAGGTCATAAAACTAAATACTCTGTTCCTGTATCACTCATCAACTTTACAAGTGTAAAAAGAAGATGTTTTAAACAAAATGGTACCATTCAGAAACACATCAAATCTCAAATGGATTCCTTTAAAATAAATTAATCGATCGTGCATACACAAATACGGTTCATTCATGAACACAACCGCCATATTTTCTGCAAAGAACACAATGAATACCTGAGAAAATCAAACCATCTTGGAATAATACTTCCCCAAATTGAAATGAGATTTTCCAACACGATGTCTGTGATGCCACATTTCCAGGATTTTTATTGAATTTACATTTTCCGTGGAATAATCCGCCTCAGCACGTCTTGCCATTTTCCAATTCTGCTAGTTCCTTTATCTGATCAAATGCATCATAATATTATGCAGGTTTGAAAACCGTGAAATAAGAGATGAATTTTTAGAAAGAAATCAGCGATGGGCGTAAGCGTGATATCCGCTTTGAAATCATCTTTCACAATCAGAATTGAAATATTCCGAAACGTCGAAAATTTAAATCGAATGAATTGGTGCATGCTGAAATGTTTTGACAGATAAAATGACACACGTATCGTTATTTTTATTCCGAATTATAGCCAACAGCAGGGATTCATCCATAATTTTGGGAATGTTGACAACAAGCCTGACTCTCTCGACCCACCGCCTTGGGAGTATTTTTTTTATACATATATGAAAACCTTACACGAGTCCCAGCTGCTCCCGTCTGGAGTGGGAGGATATAAGTACTCCCACCGCAGTGGGAGTATTTTTTTATACATATAAGAAAACCTTACACGAGTCCCAGCTGCTCCCGTCTGGAGCCAGTGAGGCTATGGCATCCCCAATTGGGGTTGTTGTTAGGCTGAAGGTAGTGAGAAGGGGAGGGAGAAGGGGAAGAGGAAGGTGGGAAAGAATCTGCCTGTTCATATCTGGTCACCAAACGCGGCTGATGCCATTTCAAGCAACGTTTCAATTCTGAATGGTGGTCTTACACCAGGGCGATACTGAGAGTATTTTCCACTGTAGAACGTGCCCCAAATATATTATACTTTATTTTTTAAATAATTAATTGTGAAATAACAAATAATTATTCAAATAAAATTTATTTCTCCACGCCGGGATTTGATCCGGCGACCTTCGGAATGCGAGTCAAGAGCCTTACCGCTGGACTACGCCGGCCGTCAAATATTATAATAATGTAAATTTTATCCGTCGATTATTATATTTATGAAAAAAAATAAGGTCATTTAATAAGTGTAGTGTAGGTCTCACGTGAGAGGTAAAGAGGTCTCACCAAAGGGAGGGTCTAAATTGAAAAAAAAACAGCTCACGTAATTAATGGATGCCCCCTTACCAGCCAAATCTACTAGCTCGTCATTTACAAACTTATTTAACTCTCCTTTCTCAGTCCATCCGCTTTAGAGTCCAAAATCATCTAAGCGTGCCTTTCTAAAAATTATTTTTCGCTCTTTACGTTATTTTCAGGTCTCCTCCCTCGCAATTCAAGAATGAAGGTGTACCGCTAATAGCTCCGTTGTTAGCCTTCGATAGATATAGCAGAGAGGTTTCAGAAATTATTTTCTACGCTCTCGAAAATCATTTCTATAGCACTCCCAGGTACGTGACTTCATCTTTCTTTACCTTCTGTCTTTTTCGTTTATATGCAAGACGTGAGAGAAAGAAGATTTTTTGTCGATGTCGTACATATGACCTCTCTCTTGGATAGTCTGTGCAGTTTGGCTCGGCGACAGGTTTTCACGACACATCTCCCCCTGTTTACCTCAACCATAGATAGATCTGTTTAATATTAAAATTATAATTTCAAACACCTTTTTCTCAAAACCACTTTTTTCGTAACGGTTGACACGATATCTCAAGTTCTACTAAACCAATTAACTTGAAATTTGGTGTGAGTTTTTTCAATACATTACTTTATTATATAGAATTATAATAAAATTTTAATTTTTACTATTCTAAAAAAATTCGGAAAGTAAAAAAAAACTGGTAAAAAAATGCTTTTTTTTTTCAGTCAGCCGCCATTTTGCGAAAAATAATTTTTATTACTTCTCCGAGGTTCATGCCATAGCAGCATTTGTTTGGATTTAAAATAAATTTGGTTTTTATTTTTGAATAACTAGGAAGGTTGCAATCGTGTCAACCAGGGCGCGCAATATTTTCGAGACCCCCCACTTCAACACCCTGTAACTTTTAAGTTTTTAATTTTTTTCTTTTGATTTTTTTTTATGTGTTCTTTAATGTTTAATAGATATTTGGTAAAATAATGGCTTCAAAAATATTTTTGGTTTTTTTTTATTGCACCTGAAAAAACACTTAGAATTCATGTTTCTAGACTAGAATACTCCCTTAAACATCTCAAGTGTTTAATAACCCTTGTTTGAAAATTTCTAGCCGTTTTACTTATATTAATCACAAATAATTGCAAAAGTTGCCTCTAAAACACGTCTTCCCAGAAGAGTTGTTATTTCGATTGGCTAGTTTGACCTATCATCCAAAGTAGGTATGATCTGTCGGCGAATAGGAAAAATGATGACCTCCTTAAATGTAGCAGGTTCCTTTCCCAAATTGGGTAAATATTATTTTTTTTTAAATAATAAAAAAAGATTATATTTAATTCTAATATGATAGTTGACCACAAAATAATTCAAATGTACAGCTTTATGAATCCAAAGTATCTCACTGCAATTTGAAAAAAAAAATTATAAAATTTGGGAATTTTTTTATTTATTATTTTTACATGCAACGACAAATAAGTGAAGATAACAACATACATTTGCCTAATGAAGCATGTGTGTGTGTGTGTTTTTTTAAACTTTATCAGTAATTTTATTTGGAAAAAAAGTAAAGTGACCCATTTTTAACTTTTTTATGTTTGCATTAAAAAATTTTATATTTAAAAAATTATACATTTTTTCGAATTATGAAGGCGTACTTTGCCTCTCTTTTAAAGCAGTTGCTAGTTTTTGGATGCGTTCAGAAATATTCCATTTATTTGAGTTTTATTGCAAAGCCGAAATATCTTAACCTACCGAAAGATTAGGCCTGAGTAGTTAAAGTTGGCTGTCTTAGTCCCACTGATTCCCTAGCATTCGTGATCTTGTAGAGAGTCAAATTTTAAAAAAAGTAACAAACCTAGTAAGTTTTGAAACTCCGAAACAGTTACAATTTTTACTTGAAAAGAGCAACCAAGTTTCCAATTCCTCGTGCGGAAAATTGTCACTTGAACTGCCAATTTGTAGCTTTTATTGGCGAAAAGAGCTGACATGAAAATTGAAGTCCGTCGATTAAATCTGTCAGGAGATATTTTTTCCCGATGTATGCTCCGATACCTTTTATTCCTGTCTCGACCTGCTGCAGTACGTAATGGAATTCCTGTCTGAAGACTGTCTCAGGAGGAGTGCTGATAACTTAATTTCTCACTGCTGTTAGAATTCAATTGAGATACAGATGCAATCTAATTTGTAAGTTGTAACACCTTGAATACTGATTCTGTAAAAGTCCTCCAGATGCCTTATAAAATAATTATCTCATTTTATATTGGAAAACAATTTGAACTAGAATTCAATTCAATAAAGACAATGTCTCTTTTTTATTAATTCAGACTTAGATTTAGATTTGGGAGGCGGGTATGGGTACCGCCGTCCCTGGAACCAATTATAACGAATAAGCTTGAGTCTCTAGCCGAAGAAGAAATAAGTTGCTAGTCATTCTTTTATCGGCCGCTGGTTCATAAGCAGCTTTTCTTATTGCTAATAGTTCTAAATTCTGTCAATAATCTCCAAGAAACAATAAGGCTTCGTTACCCATAAAGTTAAAAAATAATACACCTACAAAATGATCATTACACAATACAATTTTCTCATATATTCTGACATTTTTAAAAGATGCAGAAAGCATCTGAAATGATATAAAACAAACAAAAGTGGTGTTTTTGAACGTGTAAAATTGCACAATTGGCTACATTAATACAAATACGAAATCTTTTCAGCAATTCTCTTTGAAGTCTTTTGAATTATGGACCTTTGAGAATAAACCTTAATTCATAAAGAAACTTGAATTGAACACATAGAAGCCAGTTTTTTTTCACAAACAAGTCCAGAAAACTGATTCTCTTTGTGATAAATATATAAATTCTCAAAAAATAAATGAAATCTTCCCTTACCACCTCTCAAAAAAAAACATTTTAAGAACATTGGGAATCTATAGACGACAATTAACTCAAATAATCGTGGAACTTTCGATATTGTACAGACAGATGTTGTAGTCGCATATATTCTCTGCGCATCAATTTATGGACTGTAATAAATAATTTTAAATACGTTTCAAGTTGACACAACTATGAGGGAGTCGGTAAAAAATTGTATAGTTGTAAAGGGCTGACTTACTCCTTGTCTTCTGATATTATTGTTGATATGAATCGTTCTCATGACCTTGGAGAAAACTGGTGGTATTAATTGGACAATCACACATAGGAGATTCTAAATTACACGTACCGACGGATTACCAGGTGGTCTCTGCCCAGATTCCTTAATAGTCATTATGTTCAAATAAATTGCACTTGAAGGTCAATATGTTGTTTATTGCACAGGTTTCATTAATAGAATGATTGTGCAATGATTTATTGCTGCAAATGTCGTATACGTGAGTAAATTTGTCAAACACTGTCAGATAGAGACAGTTTATTGGATAACAGGATGGGTGGAGGAAGGGAAATGTATGTATATAGTTATGTCAACAGACTTATTTCTGTTTTTCGTGCTACACAAAATTCTGATATTATTTCTGAAATTGTTGCCATTTCTGTCAGGAAATTGCCTCACAAGAAGGTCACCATTAAAAAAAACATTGTTGAAATAAAATTCTTAAAATCTCGGTTGCTCAATGTTTATTTATTATCTTTACTCAACCCTTTGCTCAGTTATCTTGTTTATTTTTGATTTATGCAAAATCTTTCAAGACACTAAATATACCCTTCGTTTATAAAAAGGCCGCATTGTTTCCAACGAGGCATTCGGGGGCAGTTATTTTGAAGAAAAAAAAAATACACGGAAAAATATGTTACGAGACAGCATTTTTGAGAGTGAAATGTTTTCTTTTTGGAGTCTAGATGTTTTCTATATTTTAGGGGTGCTTGGAGATAAATTGCTTAATAACATTAAATACGATTTATGAAGCCTTTTCATATTTTAAGTACAATTTTATTACTTTTATTTGAATACTAAGTAAAGAAGGTAACATTTCTACCTTGGTGAAAATTTTTGGTCAATTTTGTCGGATCTAACAATGTCAACGATTAACTCATCTCAGGGGCGTTTAGCGACAAACAAATTATTCTATCAATACATTTAAAAAAAAAATGGAAATTCATCTCCGCTATCCTAACATAAATATAGTTTTTTGTCGATTTTCGATTAAGGCAGCTCGCGAGGTAGCTGCCGAATAGCAAGAAATTACAGAAATATGTTTAATTTTTTCTTTTATGTGCTTATCGCTTAGTTCCAACTGCTCCCAACTGTCTGGAACCAGTGAGAGGACGGCATCCCTAATTGTGGTATGTTGTGAGGTTGAAGGTGATGGAGTGAGGAAGGAGCTGTATTAGAGAAAGATGGAGAAGCACCTGGTTGTTCAGATCTGGTCAGCAAACATGAATTTTTAAATTTTTTAGATGAATACCGCACGACAAGAGTCCCAACTACTCCCGTCTGGAGCCGGTGAGACTACGGCATCCCCAATTGAGCTATGTTGTGAGGCTGAAGGTAGGAGGGAGGGGAAGGAGATGGGAAAGAGGAAGGTGGGAAGTACCTGGCTATTTAGATCTGGTCACCAAACACGGCCAAAGCCATTTCAAGCAACTTTTCAACTCTGAATGATGGTCTTACACCAGGGCAGAGTATCTTCCACCCTGGAACGTGCCGCAGTTATACTAAATATTATTTTTAATTAATTAATTGTGAAATAACACAAACGAATCAAATTAAATTTATTTGCTACGCCGGAATTCGATCTCGCAACCTTCGGATTACGAGTCAAGTGCCTTACCGCTCGACCATGCCGTCCGTCACTATATCCATTTCTTCGAATAATTTATTTATCATTAGCTGAATCTATTATAAGATATGAAATTACAGCTTGTGGGCTTTCCTGTAAAAAAAATGTAAATCGTGTTCAATCAGTTCAAAATTCATTAGTTAAATTATTAGCTCTTAAAGTTTATATGAACAAAGGCATAATGTTCCGTAATTTTACCAAAATTTCAAAATTCTCTCAGTAAGAACAATTCTGTGGTATAAAATTATATTTCCGCATATGAATAGCCCCATATACAAAAATAAACTGGACCACACTTACAATACTCGTTTTACGTTAAATGAAGGACTAATTGTACCTAAGCATTTAAACAAATATGGACAAAGAACACTGGACTACATGATACCTAATTGCTTAAATATGTTACCTGTCGAAATTAAAAAATGTACAAGTGGTAAAACAAATATTTTGTTGAGAAATTGGCTTGCCGAAAGAAATAATTTGTATTAGACTTACACAAAAATTGTAAAATAAGTTTATATATATCTCCAAAGTAAAGGTACCCATTGACGAAGTGCTAAAAAGTAGTTTATTGGGACTTTTCTTTTTTCTGTATAATATTTTATGTCATATTGTATTACTTTGTATTTATAATAAATAAATTAAACCTTGAAAAAAAAAAAAAAGCAATGTTTCACCAGGGCCATACTGAAAGTATTTACAATTTTGGAACGTGCCGCAAGTATACTACATATTAGTTTGAATGAATAAATGTTGGAAATTCCTGATGTTGGCCGTCTCTCTTCATTGTAATATTTCAACATCCGTTAAGGTATCAAGCACTCATTTTCCTAAATAAGTTGTGACCTACATCTCAGATTGGTCTACTCTTTTCCTAAAGCAAGAAAATAGAAATCTTTTTGCGTAAGTTAACGTGCGTCGGCGTCGCTGTTTGGGCGCCGAAACTTCCATCTCATTTCGCAAGTCAAATCAAAGGAGATCGCAGCGCCGCGTTTAATTCTTCTCTCATTATCCTCACATCCCTAAGGACTCTCGTTTTATTTCCACCGAGTCACAAGATATATCCTGGAGGAGTTTAAAGAAAATTACACGCTCGCAGCAATGGCGATGGAGCGGGGAAATTTATTCAAATTTAATTGCGACGTCGACTGAACAAAATCAAATACTGCGGCGGGGTACTCCCATGGAGCTCGGTGAAAAATATATTTCATCTCGCTCAGAAATAATTAAGAACGTATGAGGGATTTTCAAGCGTTTTGGTCAGTTAAAGTCACCTCGAGATTAATTCGTGAAATGTGTGTGGCAAATGGCAATTGTGGTTCCACAAAAGTTGATCCGCCGACAATTGGCCCCCGGCGTACTTATATATACAATGTGTAGTCGGTTTAGGGAAAATACGATAAACCTTATCACACAAAATATGTGACCCCGAAGGGATGTTTATTTATTTATTTGCATTTATTTACTTAAAGAACTTTATACATTGACAAAAATTTTGTGTTAATTCATCGGCCATGCTAGGGATGTAACTGTGTTATGGCGGATGAAGTTTACAGATTGGGTTCAGTTATTATGCTTCAATTATAATTCAATTAGATAATAATTGTTATTATGTGCAGAGAGTACCGCCAAATGACAAAAGTATATTTACTTCCAGATTTTCAGAAAAAAAATGGTAGAGACAATATAGACAATTAACAACTGTAGTGTACATCTCACGTGAAGGGGAGGGGGGGGGGGGGTCCCACCAAATCTTACTTAATTTCACCAAGGGAGGGGGGGGGGGGAGGGGTTTAAATTGAAAAAAAAACAGCTCACGTAATTAATGTATGCCCCTAATCTCAATCACTTGAAAAACATTTCAAATTTCTTTTGACGCGTATCAGAAAATAGTCCTATATGACTCGTAATAAATTATGTACTCCGATTAAATTAATTCAGTGGTAATTATTTATTATCAGTAATAATCGGTGAATAAATACACGAACAATAAATATAATGTACGTAATAATATAAAAATATTACTTTAAAAACATTACCTTCTGTTATTTCGGCTATTGGCATTATACCTAGCTCTCTCATTCAAAATTTAGGCTTATTAGATTTGTCAAAGAATCTATATATAAAAATGCAAAAATCAGTCATATTAAATACATGTAGGATTACGATTTTTTAAATATTTATATTGAGGGATCAGTAGGATTTATCGGTCCAGTTAGGAGTTCTATCGAGGCGAACCCTATGATATGAAAATATCTGGAGTCGGTGAATTATTTTCCCATTTGGTCTCTGGTAGATTGACATGTTTTTATTGTATTGTTTTGTATTTATTATACTTATACAGTACAATTGCATAGCGTGGATTGACTAGATCATCATTTGTGAAAAAGTGTGTGGAAGGGTTAAGTTATTCCTGTGAGGAAGATTTAACCCGGACATTTTTCTTTTTCGGAAAAGTCGTTTTCTCCTTGTGTGAAAATTCACCGTCAACTCACTGAATTTTCAATATTTAAGTGTTATGGATTGGAAGAATGCACATTCGATTTAATCGATTAAATTGTAAATTTTACATGAGAAAATGATATTATCATAGTTGGTACTAAATATGCTTTATCGGGTTTCTTGACTAACAATATACGTCATACTTTTCCACATCTCCTCCCCTTTTCCACATCTTTTTTCCCTCTCCACTACCTTCAGCATCACACCACACCAAAATTGGGGATGCCATAGTCTCACTGGCTCAAGACGGTTGGGAGCAGTTGAGACTCTTGTGCTATGTTCATTAAAGAAGTTATATAATAAGCATGTTGGAATTTTTAACAATTTTTTGCTAAGCCGACTGTACTTATAAGTATGTCGTATTTTGTTATTGCCGCATTTTTCTTCGGAGGGTCGAAATTATTATTAGTAAAAATATTTTTATAGCTATAACGTAAATTATATTTAAAACACTTTGTGAGTTCAACAGAGAGCTTTTATTTACGAAAAAAATATAACAAAAAATAATTAACATACGGGTATAAGAATACTTCGTTAATACACGCGGCGCGTAACCTCCTACTGCAGTCTTCAGGCTTGCTATCTCTAAGGGTTCCTCTACCGATCAATGTAGACACAAAGATATCTCACAGTTGATCCTGGGTATTGAGCCTTTAGGACTGCTTGCTGGATCTCTGGCATCTCAAGGCCGGGTAGGCGCTTAAATAGGCAGCTGGAGGTACATCTTGTGGTAAGTAAGTGGCCGGGAGCGGGGAACTGCACGCTGATTAGCCGTTAGTTTGAATTATGCAACCAATGCTAGTCCTCCGGCACGCTGAGATGGTAGACAAGGATGCCGTATTATGTATGAATGAGAAAGTATTCGGGTCCGTGCGGTTTTTCTCGTTACACAGCGAATTTTCACTCAAAATGCCTTTAGATATAAGTGTATAGACTTTGGTTGTACGGCCGTATATCCTCTTTGCATACTTACTTGAAGAAAAAATCCTTCAAAGGATCAACTGTCGGAAGGATCAATTGTCGGCTGGACCAACTGCCGGCCGGACCAACTGTCGGAAGGACCAACTCTTGGAAGGATTTACTGTCGGCGGACCAACTATCGCAGGATCAATTGTCGCCTGACCAATTGTCGGGTTACACGGGTTGTTAGATACAACATTTTATTTTACTGCACAATTTAGATCGATATTTAACAACAAAAAATAAATAATAACTGGTTTGACTCCCCTGAACTAGTTTCGTTGGGCAATTATCACGTACCTAGTAGAATAACTCGACTCAAAACACCTTATTATTGCAACAATACTCTCAGTAATGCTGAACAAAATTCAATAATGCATCGTCTACACTCTTTAGGTAATGAATTTGCTCATATCGATAATGCAGGAAATCTGTCATCATACAAAAGATGCATAAAACAGAACTTGTCTGCTATTACTACCATGTAATCATAATATAATAACTAATCATGTCCTACCAGTACGCACTCGCTATTATTAACTTTGTAAACAGATGTATGTATGTATGTATACGCAACTGTATGTGCGTTCCCAATATCTATGGATTAGAAACACATCATAATCAGTGATACCTTTTTTATATTTGGTAATTTTATATTATCTTAAATTTTTGGCTCCTAAGAGCATGTCTTACTCTTAACTTTTTTTAAAAAATATATAACTTCGTACTTTTTATTATTTTTAAGATATCTATCTTATAGTCTATACATTTACTTTTGACTGTATTATTTCCTACATTTTAACTTTTTATTTCAATCTGTAACTTTTCATTATACTTTATATTTTATAATTTATGCTTTTACTTTATGCTTTCATTTATTTATTAAAAGAAAATAACTTAGTTTACATCACTTTATTTATTTTATACTATCAACATGTTTCGTGAACTGTGT
Source organism: Glyphotaelius pellucidus (assembly GCA_936435175.1). Lineage (NCBI taxonomy): Eukaryota > Metazoa > Arthropoda > Insecta > Trichoptera > Limnephilidae > Glyphotaelius > Glyphotaelius pellucidus. The sequence continues at coordinate 25,865,158 of OW386551.1, forward strand.
TCACTTCTTCAGGAATAAAAGTGTACTAAAGTTAAAAAATTAATTATAGATTACATATGGAGAGAAGAAATTGAAGGAGGGGGGAGGGTTGACAATGGTGGGAGTTTCGAAGAATTGGGGATTACTAAGCTATTAGAAGAAAAAGGCCGGTTAAGTGGGAAGATATTTAAAACAGGGTTAACAAAAAAAATTTTTTGCTTATTAATTATGTCAGCTTTTGAATTAACATTTTTTCTTATTTCTTATTCCATTTATCCTTCTTACTTTTTACTTACTGCTTACTACCTCAACTCCTTTTTTTACCCTTTGTTTTTATATTTAACTTTAATTTATGTTGTTACTTTCGTTTTGTTATTGTATTATAATACATACATTAATATATTGTATGTTAATGGCACATGTTGTGCCGTATGTTTTTGAAATAAATAAATAAACTGTTAATACATAATTAACGATTAATACCAGATTCGAAGGGCTCCGGTAAAACAGTCATAAAATATGCAGCGAACTAACAGTATTTTAGCCAAGTATGTCAACAAATGAATAATATTACTCTTCCATTGAATTCAAATAATATTTTAAAGTTGACAAGATAGATAGACAGATAGATATTGTGATTTGATGGAATAATAACATCCACGGCGAAATACAATAAAGCAGTCCAAAATCCACAGGATCATTAATTCATTTAGCTTACGCTACCATTTTCAATCAACGTTTATAATATCATCACTGCGGTGATGATTTAGAACGAACGATGAGGAGAATCAGTGGCGTGCCATAGTTAATCGTGGCAGAGATCGTACTTATGTCCATTGGATAGCCCCTGTGCCTGAATTTAATTCCTCTTTTACTCAAGCACGGACATATTTTCATGATAATATGTAAACATTTTTAAAGATTTACCTATAAGACCTGTTGACGCAACTGTATAAATCTCCTTTCCTCCACCCAACTTGCTATAATTATACCTGTCCCTATCTGACAAAGGCTGAGTGGTCAGTGGCTGAATGGGCATCGCGTTTGGGTCCCATCTGGGCGTCGCGTTTTCGATTCCTCGGTTGGCTAAGTCGTCCATCACGAAACTAACCAACTAAACTAATCACGCCGTTTCCCTGCAGGGGAAGGTACGGAGGACGGACCGCCAGACAACTCGGTCTGGGTACACACTCCTTGCCTCATTCACATACATACATCGTCTCATACATAACTTCTCTTATTCTGACTCTTGGGGTGGCCCGACTCAAGTGTCTGATTTACTTGATAGTGCAATGTCTTCCTTAGGCGTCCCCGACTTCTTCTACCATTCTCATTTGTTGTTTGAGTCCTCCATCACGACTCAAACAACATTTTCGGCTTACTGTGATGGTAATGGGAGATTTTTTATTTATTTATTTATTTTATTTTAGGGAAATCAACAGTTTACAGCTTGCTTAATTTGTACATGTTTAATTTACCTATCTGATAAACCAATTATAGATTTCCTCATTATACTATTACATTATGTATCTATAAAATAAAAAAAGTAATCTTACAATAGCTAAGAGAAATTACATTATTACAACAAGAGGCAGTACATAATATAAGTCGTTACATAAATATATCATACAGTTTTGTACTCATTTAATACATTTTTAATAGATTTTTTATATTTGTTTTCATCACAATTGAAGATATCTATCTCAGAGAGAATATTATTATACGTTGAACACAGTCTTATAAGGCAAGCATTTTTATTTGAATTTGTATTGCAGTGTTTTTCTTTAAAAATATTACATGAACGTGTGTGCCGTGTAGGTACTTTGAAATCGATTCTGTTCAATAATTCAGGGCAGTCTGTAATATTGTTTACAATTTTAAATAGCAACATTGCATCTGAGAATTGTCTACGTACACTCAATGTATCAATTTTGAAAAATTTTGTTGCATCCAAGTAATTATTAAATCGATTGTGTGATTTATAAGAAATGTATTTTATGAATTTTTTCTGAATCGATTCAATTTTGTTTATATGTAATGCATAAAATGGGGACCACACAGTTGACGCAAACTCTAGATGGCTTCGTACATATGCAAAGTATAGTTGTTTGATAATTACAATGTTTGTGAATTCTTTTGTATTTCTTACGATGAAACCAAGCATTTTAGCTGCTTTATTTGTTATTTGATTGATATGACATTGATATTGTAACTTACTATCGAGAGTCACACCTAGATCGCGAATGTTGGAGCTGGTTAGAATTTTTTTTTCGTTTAACATATATTGGTATACAATTTTTTTGTCATTTCTTGTGAATATCACGTGGTGACACTTTGAATCGTTTAAAAATAACTGGTTATTCTGACAATATGTAGCTACGCTATTTAAATCATCCTGTAATTTGATACAATCATTTAGGTCATTTATGGGTTTGTACAGTTTGGCGTCGTTGGCAAATAATTCTAATTTGGAGTATTTTACGACATTCACCATATCATTAATATATAAAATAAAAAATAACGGGCCGAGATGCGACCCTTGCTGGATACCTGAGAAAATTTCTTTGAAATCTGATTTAAATCCATTCATTGCTACCGCTTGTAATCTATTAAGTATGTATGAAGTTACCCAACGAAAAAAGTTAGCACGTATACCAATAGACCAAAGTTTTTTCATTAATAATTTTTGATTGATTTTATCAAATGCTTTGGAGAAGTCAGTGTACAGGGCGTCTACTTGAGTGCGATTGTCCATGTGATTAACAATAAAGTCTGTGAATAAAACCAGATTGCTTTCTACACTTCTGCCTTTTATGAAGCCATGTTGTTGTTTTGTTATAATATGATTAAGTTGTGAAGTTAAACATTGACAGACTATTTTTTCCATTAATTTACTTAAAATTGATAGTTTAGAAATGGGTCGATAGTTTTTAACGTTACTTTTATCGCCATTTTTGTGGATTGGAGTTATGTAAGCTTTTTTCCAAATATCTGGTACAATGCCTTTTTTTTTTTTTTTTTTTTTTAATCTTTATTTTTTCCCATTATTATAAACATTTCAAAATACACATATAAGAAACAAATAAATCAAAAGTTAGGAATAATTAAATCTACGTAAAGTAAAAAGTAGGTGATGGGAACCCACAAAGGCACTGCCTGTGCGTGGGTAATATAAACAAAAATGCATACATCAGTAAGTACAATTAACAATAGTTATAAGTTATAAAAAAGTTATATGAGTTAGAATTAAAATGAAAAGTGATGTATTAAGGTTAACATAGAATTTATAGCAAAAGTGTTTTAACATCTGCACCGTAAAGCCATAATTTTAATTCTTTTATGTAGAGTGATATTTTATCTGTCGTTTGAATGTGTTTTGGTAGAAGATTAAATGTCCGAGGACCAATAAAGCTGCTATGTGTTTGCATTAATTTGGTATTGATTTGAGGGGTGTAAAAGATATTATTAGTCCTTTTGCTAATTCTATTTTCATTTTTTTCGAAACAATTTTTGTTTTTAAATACATATTTCATTGTCTGCAATATAAATAATTTACGGATGTTGAATATTTTAGTATCTTTGAAAAGTAACTCAGTCGAGAATGTTTTAGTTCTATTGTACATAACTTTAATAATGCGCTTTTGAGTGTTTTGTAAAGGCTTAATAAAAGCATCAAGCGCACCACCCCATCCTATAATGCCGTACATTATAGAAGATTGCACCAGTGAAAAATATATCATTCTCAATTTGTCAAGATTAAGTACTTCCTTAAGTCTATAAAATGTATATGTAAGGTATCTTAATTTCGAGATGATTTTAACAATTTGTGTTTTCCAAGTTAGATGTGTATCAATAGATACTCCTAAATATTTGATACTTTCTACTTTAACAAGTTCATTGCACAGTGTACATGTATCTTGATTGCAAATTGTATTGTGGATTCTAATTTTAAGGTTATCATGAGGTTTATTTTTATTGCTTTTTCCTTCAAGCATTGATTTATTAAACATGATGCAGAGAGGTTTAGCAAGCGTTTTAGCGCAATTTACGATAAAGTAGGAAGGAATATCATCACATCCTGCGCTCGTATTTATATCAAGTGCCCTTATTTCTCGTAATACGATTTCATTTGTAAATTCAATTGAAGTGATGTTTATATTGTTTGATATATCTGGTATTTCCGATGTGTTCAAATTGCTCTCGGATATATATACAGATTGAAAATATTCCGCGAACAAGTTACAGATTTCTTGTCCATTTTCTGCTAGTTTACCTTCAAGGTGCATTACTCTAGGAAGTGATGATCTGCTTTTTTTTTTCAAAAATTGTTGGGTTATTCGTAACCCTGGAATGTTTATCTTTCCTTAAAAGGTTATTATCCAATGATTATTGGATAACCAACACCTCTGCCATAGGTCACCCCAAGTGGTTCGCTACGTTTGGTGATTTAGCAGGGGTGCCCGGGTTCATGGGGTGAGTTTTGTTTAGGTCTTGGAGGCGGATGACCAGGACACACTGAACCCCAAATTCCTACCCACCCCTTAAACCCTTTTCCTTCCCAGAATTCTCCTCTCCTTCCTTTCCTTAAAAAACCCTCCACACAGCATCCCCAAAGATGACATAGGCCCTGAGGGAAATTATTTTCCTCAGGGCCTCCTGTGTGGAGCTCAAAAAAAAATGTGTGGCCAATACCTATGTGTATTACGGTTCCATGCCAACTGAGAATAAAGTCAACTCAACACCTTCTTGAAAAGTCATTAAAAGCTATGAAAAAAATAATTTTAAATTAGCCGATAACCCTAACCTAACGTAACCCATTAAAGCAATTTTTTATATATTTTTTTATCAATCGAAATGACTTATCTGAGAAGGTTCTGAGTTGGTTTCATTCCAAGTTGTCCGCTCACCGTGTATTTCATTTGCAACAATAAATCATGGTACAATCAGTCTAATAGTGAAGCCCGTGCAATGAACAGCGAACTGATCTCTCAGTGCAATTTAATATCAATTTAATTAAGTGTTTATGTGTGATTGTGCAGTGAATAACATCAGGATCCCTCAGCCCCTAAGAACGACTTTCAACAACAAGCTTATCAGATGACAAGAAGTAAGTCCTTTACAAACATCCAAATCTTTACCTAATTCCCTTACAGTGTGCCAACTTATTGAAATTTAAATAAAAAAACGTATGAAAATAAATAACTTTGTGTACTTTGTGTACCACTATTTAATTAACAATATCAACATTATTTGTTTTCATTAAATTAATAATGTCGCCACAAAGTGAATTTGCGAATTTTGAAGAAAAAACATATTTAAATTTAAAATGAAGCAAATCACTTTAAAAAACACCACTCATTTATTCAAAAATATCGACATGTTTCAAAACCAAAGGTTTTTTCGTCAGGATAAGATTAATATTAATAAAAATAACAAATAGGAACTAAAGATAAAACAATTATAGGGAATGGTGGAAAACAAAAATTAATTATTATAAATTTATGTTTTAATAACATTATCTTATTTGGTATGTTTTTAGGTTTTCACGGCCAAAAAGTATTTTTGTTATTGTTTTTGGGGTGTTATGCCGTGTTTCGCTACCTCCTTCTTTAGCCAATGTTTCGGACAGCGTTACAGCGTCCATCATCAGGGCAGATGACATTCATCTGACAGTCATCTGACATCATGATGACAGTCATCTGCCCTGATGATGGACGCTGTAACGCTGTCCGAAACGTTGGCTAAAGAAGGAGGTAGCGAAACACGGCATAACGCCCCAAAAACAATAACAAAAATTATCTTATTTTTTTTTTATATTAATACTTGAACATTTTTTTGTTTATTTATAAAAGTTTTTAAATAAATGCAATTTTTACATATTTTAAAATATTTTTTATATTTAATTAAATGAAGACATTATGAGCGAAACTCAATCGAAAATCTGGAAACAGAAAAATCAGAAAAAGATATTTACACCTCTGGGACTAATCTTAATATCTTATCTTATCTAAATATCTTTTTCTGATTTTTCTGTTTCCAGATTTTCGATTGAGTTTCGCACATAATGTCTTCATTTAATTAAATATTACAGTTTGAGGTTTTACTCATAAAAGTTAAAATAAAAAACAATAACATTTTTTATACTTTATTTCATTATTACATTTCATTGATACTTTTAAGTAATTTATCATCGCTCGTACGTAGTACGGGCCGATTTGGTCGGACTTCCTCCTCTTCGTTTTCTTAAAATCAAATCTTTTTTAAAGCATTTCCAAAGATGACATAAGTCCTGAGGGAAATTATTTTCTAATTGATTTAATGTTAAAAAAAACTTTGTCAAAGCAATGGTGTTTCCCAGTTACGCTTAGGACATCACTTTCGGAAGTACATAATTCCAAAATAAAGTGGTTGGTCTCTTCAAATCTCTTCCTCAAATAGTATTTGATTTACTTCCATGGCCCTTCGTTGCCCGTGAGACCTAGTGGCTGCCCTGCCCATACCGCCCTGTTTCCCTTTACGCCATTGGAGAGAATGATACTATTTTGATTATAAATCACATAACGCAACGGGGTGATTCACTCTCGTGTAACGTGTATCGTTGTCATATCAAATAATTGAATTTGAGTATTTATGAAATATTTCATAATCCTGGCAATAACTGCCAACGAATGGACATTCCTTTGAATCGGACGAATCCGCCCTTCATTCCGGCTTTTGTCACATTGATTGGAATTTTAAAACGAGATAATGGAATTTATCCATTTTGAATATTGGCAAAGTTTGCTTTAAATGCGTTTTGTTTGCGCAAAAGGGTGACAGTTGTTTACTCAATCCCATTTCACGCTTTTTAAATGTTCATGAGAAAAAATGTTTTCAGCTGAAAAATCAATCAAATACCATTGTTCTGCAATATTGTGCAAATTGGAAACTGCATCTACCTGGTACCTAGTAAGGAAGGTTTTTAGGAAGATATTATTTAAAACGGTCAGTGGCCGATTTTACTTCGTGTCTGGGTTCCATACAGGCGTCGTGAGTTCAATTCCTCGGCTGCCTAAGTCGTCCATCACGAAACTAACTATTTAACCACTAAACACACCGTTTCCCTGCAGGGGAAGGTACTTTGGACGGACCGCCAAACAACTCGGTTTTAGTACACACTACTTGCCTCATTCACGTACATACATCGTCTCGTACAAACTCTTCTCTTTTTCTGTATTATGAACAACTAAAAACTTTAATTCCTTACAAGCCATTAAACTAATATATGTATCTCTAGTTAGAAGCCTAATCGTATATAACTCAGTAATCAACTCAACACCTCCTTGAAAAGTCATTAAAATCAATGAAAAAAATAATTTTAAATTAGTCGATAACCCTAACCTAACATAACCTATTTAACCAATTTTTTATATATAATTTTTTATCACTCTTAATGACTTATCTGAGATGGTTCTGAGTTGGTTTCATTCCGAGTTGGCCGGTCACCACAACACATACAGTACGGACATCACGAGGAGAATTATTATTATTATCCTAAGGGCCTCCTATGAAGAGTTAATATTAAAAGAAAACATTAAAAAAAACGGTTCCAAAAGTAATTGGATAAAGAACAGTTTCCAAATCGGTTTCTAAGTCGAACCGCAGTGACAACCCTCTTCAGCTATCAACCCTTGTCGTAAATATCTTAATAACCTGCTACTAGCATGTTGATCCTTCGTCTAATTAAATCAGTTAATTTATATAATTTACGTTGGCGTACAAATAACGCATAATTATGTACGTTTTCGTTAAATATTTGTTTTTCTAAGCGAGCCGGAACACGTGAAATAAAATTAAGCGAGAATGTCGTGCTTTCTTCAGTTATTCACACAAGTTATACCTTATTTACACAACAAAGGTATAGACATTAGTCGGCCCTCATATACCGCGGTCAGCAGGAAGAAAGCCTAATAATTATTCGTGAAAAAATAAAATATGCAGGTTTTTCAGCCACCTCGGAGGAAGTGTATAATTCTCGCCATTTCCATATCCAATTAAGGAAACCGCCGCCATTTATTTATGTTTACATTTTCTTAGTTGTTTCAGTCCGCTTTACGAATATTAAGGCGCTGTTTACTGCTTAATGTTCTGCCTGGGAGTACTTAACAAATGTATACTATTTTAGCAACTAATTTCAGAAAATTTATTTATTTTCCATGCTTCCAATGCTTTACTTACATTTTTCACTCGATACAAAAAATGAAGGAAACAAAAACATTTCAGGTACCAAATTATAAGATGGATTAAAGGAAACAGAGGCAGTATTGAAAAAAATGTATTTTTTTTAAATGGCGCGCAAATTGCTGGCTGTGTAAAAACTTAACTACAAATCTCAAATCGGGTAAACAAAAGTTCGGGCTTGTTTTCAAAATCGAATATTTTGTCGCGCAAATATTATAATTTACTCACCTCACTCAGTTTTGGAGACAATTAAGTTGAAAATGAAAATTAAGAGCCTGCGCAAAAGTCCCACAATGTTCTGCGTTGTTCGTTGCAATCCGTTGACTTACTTTAGCGAAGTTTACTTTTAGGCGCAGGGTCGGGTAATTTCAATGTCCGCTCTTCGGCGGTCAATGTACCATAGTTGTCGTATTTTATTCAAAGCATTCTTGAACCTTGGTAAAAACATGGTCTTGTCATTGTAAAAAAAAAGCCTTGTAAAAGCCCCGAAAAAGGGCGTTTATTTATAAATAAATAAATAAATAAATAAAAACTGAATTTTCGAAACTCTTTAAATTAATAAATTTATTTGAATTAAATTGGACATTTCTTCTGAAGTCGCAAAACACGTGGACTAAGAACTAAAAGATTAGTTGGCTCTTATTGACCTATATTATTTTGCTGATGTTCAGATCACTATTGCACAGAATTCAAAACTTGGGTAATATTTATTCACACATAGATTTATGGAATATGTCGCTCTCACATTATAAACACGAAATAATAAAATCATTTATTCATAATTATACTCATTAAGGATTTTTTGTGTAAATTTAATAAACTACATCAAAATAATTTACTAACTTTTTTTTTCTAAAATATTAAAATTCAAATTGAACTGTTCCGAACTCCTGCAATTCACAAACCTACACAAGAATAACACGAGTCCTACTAATTCCCCGATACAGCGCGTAGCGGTTTCACGCTATGAGAAACCAATACTAAGGTGTTATTCATGTTTAATGTTGTAATTTGTAAACATTTCTGACCACCTTAATTTAAAATTTTTGTTCCTTGTATTTTATAAAATAAATGTACTCTTTTATTCTCTTATCGCAACTTTACTGTTTTTATTTCTCAATGTACTCTTAAATTTTGTTGCTTTTATTTTTATTTCGTGTATGTATTTTTGTTTTCTATCATAACTTTATTTATATTTCTTTCTCATGTTTTACCGAAACTTATTTATATTTCTGCTCATGTTAAAATTGTACTGCCTTTATATATTTATGTAAAAGCCCTCTGGGCGTAAAATAAATAAATAAATTATTTGCCTCCAGCTCGTCGAAATGATTCCTAAAATTTATGTTGAGGAAAGGCTATCAATTTGTATATCTATGCCTGCATCCAAAGCCTTAGTAGTTTAGTAGGTAAATAAATAAAATCAATATCGCCGCCTGAAACAAGTTATATAAATTGCGGGCAATGCGCTAGAAAGATACTGAAAACTTTGCGAGTTTTAATAAAACACATAAACATGTCCAAGTTTGTTCTTGTGATTTATTTCTCCTTTTTGAAGGCAACTACTCGCGTTCTGGCCACCTCCATTAACTTGGCTCTGTTGTTTTTTAACTTAACACATTAAACTTTGTTTATTTTCTGGCAAAGCTACAAAAAATATTTCGCTTTTAGAAAACTTTATTATAATATATTTTATATTGCTCGCTAAAAGAAGATTTTCCAATAACACAAGGCGTCACCGTTACGAAGATTGACTGAAAACAGGCGTAGTTTTGTAGGCGTAGGCGTTTGTTTGGATAGACGTCTTATTTTCTTTAGTTATTTAGCATAATATAATTATTACGTTATTATGTTACAACATAATGAATAGCAGGTTTTATCGGTACCTAGCTTCATTATTATAGAAAGTTGTACAGAGGAGTGTAAGTAATACGTGTATGATACGCACATAAAATGATAACAAGTGCATTACATAAGTAAGTAGGTACATTATTTCTACAAAGTAGGTACATAATCTTCCCATTATGCCTTTGATTGATATTCTTGGTATAACTCTAAGTGACCAGGACCCCGTGACCAGCTCAGTCACGGGGGCTCCGTCGAAGCTAGTCAAGTTAGCCTCAGAAGTTGGGCGTACTGTACATGGCCCGCAGATGCCTTTTTTTTTTTTTTTTTTTACAGTTAATACCGCACAAGAGTCCCAACTGCTCCCGTCTGGAGCCAGTGAAACTATGGCATCCCCAATCGGGGATGTTGTGAGGCTGAAGGTAGTGGGGAGGGGAAGGAGATAGGGAAGAGGAAGGTGGGGAAGTACCTGGCTATTCAGATCTGGTCACTAAACACGGCTAAAGCCATTTCAAGCAACGTTTCAATTCTGAATGGTGGTCTTACACCAGGGCGATACTGATAGTATCTTCCACTCTGGAACGTGCCGCAAATATACTATTTATTATTTTAAATGAATAAATTGTGAAATAACACAAATTAATCAAATAAAATTTATTTGCGCACGCCGGGTTCGAACCCGCGACCTTCGGATTGTGAGTCGAGAATCTTGCCTCGGGACCACGAAGGCCGTCAATAAACAGATGCCTGCAGATAAACAACAGCTGACCCTGTACAAATCGCAAATACGCCCCGCTGTTGACTTTGGCTGCCAAAATACCTGAAAAAACCCTTGAATTTGTATAGAAATGGGCGATAGATTTATCTTTCAAAGATTCCCCTATCGTAACAAGCGGATTGAAATCTTTAGAGCACAGGCATCAGGTAAGTATATTGTGCTTGTTCTACCGGTTTTACAATGGAAAACGGTCCGAGAAACTAGCATCATTAATCCCTTCGGAATCGGTACATAATTTGGAAACACACCAAACGCACGCCCAATATAAATATAACACTTGAGAACTGGCCGCTTCTACGATTCGTTCTTGAGTTCACCAGCTCGGCTATTTATCTGTGTCTCCTCCCTCCTACAACATGGGTCTCTCCAATACCTATGTTTACACCTTCGTCTCTTCAAAAAGACCCTCCATATAGCATATTTAAAGATGAAATAGGCCCTGAAGGAAATAATTTTTCCAGGGCCTCTTATGTGGAGTTAATTTGAAAAAGGGTATTGTGAGAATTAACATTAGTAGTTGCAATACAGTGTAAGGAAGTTGTGTTATTATTATTATTTTAAACATGAACAGTTGTAAACTGTGTTTGTAACAGCAAACATTTATAACGCCCGATTGGGTGTTAAAGGTAAAGAAAATATCTGAAAATACAAGGATAAAAAGTGCATTACTAATTAAATGAAACAATGTTAATAATACGATTACGCGTCTAAAAGAACAGCAGAAAATTTGTGCATTGATCGGCAAAATCTTTCGAACGGTGATCTCTGGCATCGTGAAGTTTATATTTATTTTTCTTAAATATCCGTTCATCGATAGCATAGAACATATTCAAAACAAATTTATAAAATATCTTAACTTCGAATGCACAATTCAAACTTTGCAACAAAGTCGGGCAGTAGCTGATTTAACATTTATACACAGAATTTTAAATAATAAAATCAACTGTACCGAATTTTGTTCTTAATTAATTTCAATACACCTTTAAGACGTACACGCCACATTCAACACGCTTAAGACATACAGCACTCTCCAACACGCTTATTTACAAATCTAATGCAGCAACTAATTCGCCAATTAACCGTGCTCTTCATACATTCAATAACATTTTCCTAAACTCCAACATCGAGATTTTCTCTGTTTCGCTGCCCAAATTAAAGGAGCATCTTGTCAATAATATAAACATCAACTGTTCAATCACACATACTCACACACCTACACGCTTTAGTTATTTAATTATTATACATACACACAAAGGCATATCAGTAAATTTGTTATCACTGTAACCAATGTGCTGTTTGTTTCTACAATATAAAACAACAAAAAAAAACAATTTGTGTGTAGTTCACACGCGGTAGAAGCAAAACCTTAATAAAATCAAAGTAAACAAGAGTGGGGAGGCTACTAAGCACCGCACAAAGAGGAGACCGAGATCTGATTCTCTTGCAGGCTAAATCCTATAGCCCACGTTTTGTCTCCTTTGAGCTTTTTCGTTTTTACGTTTTATCGAGTTTCAAATCACAACAGTGCTAAAAAAGTCATTTATTTTTGATGTATTGTGCCGTTTTGCAGGGCAGATGTGTGCACATATGCATCTGTGAAGGACACTGTAACGCTATTGGCCAAAGAAGAAGGTATGTACATAAATAATTTGAAAATATTTTTGTTTACCTCACAAGAGACGATAATGGATTTAAGAGACAGATAAACCCTTCAAAATAGTAATAGACTTTTAAACATTCAGTTGGCTCTAGGTACAATAAAACAGCAACAAAGTTACAAGGTAAAGAAGATGTGAGGAAAGGACTAAGCTGCCGTAGGGTCGAGCAGATTTGGTTGAGATTAGCGAAACCTACCAGGTTCGGCTACCGTAGGGTCTACAGTCTACACATTGAGGGATTTCTTTGCCTGAGGTTATTCAAAATACATAACGCTAGGAAGACATCATCAGTTGTAGATTTAGTTATTACAACTAATGAAGGATAGGGGTAACTTAATCATTTAAAAAGATGAAGATTTTTTTACATTAGCTCCACACAGCAGGCCCTGAGCAATTATTTTCAGAGCAATTAGGGCAATTATTTCACGTGTGGAGGGTTTTTTCTTAAGGAAAGAAAGTTCTGGGAAGGAAATAGGAATGTGGAGTGTGTAGGAATCCACCCCTCAAACTGCGGTGCAACGCGATGGGTCGAGAGATTCCGGCTGGAGAGGATAAAAGACCTCCCTCAACCTGTCTCTATCGGCTGCCAAGACTTGGACAAACCTCACCCCATGAATCCGGGCATCCCTGCTAAATCACCAAACGTAGCTAACCACTTGGGGTGGCATATGGCAGAGATGTTGGTTATCCAATAAATGGTTCCGGGGGCGGCGGTACCCATACCCGCCTACCAAATTGTAAACAGGTGGACGTGTAAAACTTTTAAAATTAAGATGTCGGAATGTGCAAAACATTATAACACACCTGCATCATATAATAGTGGTTATTTAACCCCCCCACGCAATAATCCTGGATAGATGCATGAAGTCGGTAAAGGGGAAGAGAAAGGTAAGACTCAATAAAATAACTAATTATAATCATTAAAATAACTATCTCCCATTAATGACTATTTACCTGCTTATATCTTGGTACCCCTGCTGTTACGATATATTATTGATTAAATTATATTCGATGATCTCTTTAAGATCGACACAATAATAACAAACTTTAAAACTTATGTAAAGATTACTTAAGTACTTACTTTTCTGCACTCTCTCTCTATTGAACAATATTTTTATATAAATTTATCGAATTGTATAACTTTTTACGAAAATGCAACTCATGTATTTTTATTTTTCCATAAATATGTGCTATTTATCGCTCTGTTAATTTTGCATTGTTCTTTAAAACTTGCTTTTAATCCAACTATTCATGTTTAAGTTAATAACAAAATAAACATCGTAAATTTACATTCCTCTATAACAAATATCATAGTACCTTAAGTTGTTCTGTTTTACCACTATTATACTAAACTAATTAACTCCTTTGTACAACTTTTCATTATAGTGACACCATATACCTATATATTGAACCTGCTTATATCCTTAATGTCCAGTTTATTATGCTACACACTACATGCTTATACTCCTGAATAACCTATGTATATGTATCTATAATAACGTGATATTGTAAAAGTCTTCAAGGCGTGTATAAATAAATAATAGTTGAGAATTTCGTGGCCATTGAATTTTTTCGCATCATAGACTTTAACATAGTTTACTGAATCATTAAAACGGCCACCATCTTGAACCGGAAACGAGACGTACACACATATTTTCAGTCAGTTAGCTCAGTCAATAAATTGTGTTACATTTTGTGCTGACTTAAAGAGAGCAGAAGCACCTAAGAAATGAATTAATTCAGTTTGATATAAACTACTTTATTTCCTTAGTTAGTGAACATCCTTTACACGTGTCAGCGATATGATACACGTGCTGTAATATGAGCTGCATTACTAATATTGATAAATAAAGGTATAAAGTAAAGAAGCAGTATTTTTTTATGTTAATATCTCATAAGAGCGAATGAGTTTATGGCTTCCCCAATTGAGGTAGAGGAAGGTGGGAAAGTGCCTCGCTATTCAGATCCGGTCACCAAACATGGCTAAAGCCATTTCAAGCAACTTTTCAATTCTGTATGGTGGTCTTACGCCAGAGCGATACTGAAAGTATCTTGCACTCTGGAACGTGCCGCAAATCTTTTTATATAAAAATCTCGCATCACGATGTTTGTTCGAGATAAACTCCGAAACTACTTAACCGATTTTGATTAAATTTAACTTACTCTGTGTAATTTGGTCCAACTTAAAAATTAAAATAGTTTTTATCTCGATTATTGACCTCAATATTTATTGTTGCGAATCAAACGTTCATTAAATATTTGATATAGGACTATGCTCCGTAATTATTTGTAAGTTCCATAAGTTTCTAACAGATAGCGATGTGAGTTAATTTATCGACAAAACACTTGCTTATCTAGGTTGGGTAACCAGTAGATGGCGTTGTGTTTCATAGCAACGCGTGGCGGGTCAGCTAGTATACTACATGTATATTATTTTAAATGAATTGATTGTGAAATAACACAATCAACACAAACATAATCAAATGAAATTTATTTGCGCACCCCGGGATTAGATCCCCTAACCTTTGCGAGCTTTACACCTAGACTACGGAGTAAGTGTTTGAAGTAAAATTACCTCCTACTAGCTTCCCACGACCTTTGTAGATTTTTTGCGACGGTCAACCGACCTGTGTACACAGAAAATATTAATTTTCCCTTTGGCAAAATGTTAATCTTCGTTACAGTGGTAGGTTAATACATATTTTAAGTGTCGTCACAGCGACTAATTATGTAAAAGTTCTCGTGATGACTTCGCTCAAAACGGATCCATTATCATTTTTGCTTTCCTTCCCGTTCTCCGAATTCCTCGAAACAGCCTACAAGAAAAATGAAGGCTCATTTTTTAAAATGAAACTGATTTTAGAACACAAAAGAATGATGAAGAAATGAAAACAATGGAAAAATACTAATGGTGAAAAAAATCATATCTTGAAATAAATATGATGGCATCCATAGAGCATTGATAATATTCTAACTTGATTGAAACTCATACCCACACTATTAACTTGGTCCTGATACATAATTGTTATAATTAGTGATCTGACCCCCGAAACTTTAATTATTAGAAAATTATATTTTTTTATGCATTATTTTCCAATTTCAAACATAATTGGAAAATAATGAATAAAATAATTAATAATAATTGGACATGGATGTCAAACGAATTTAATGACGGTGTATTTATACACTGGTACATACATACTACCATTCGGGAAGCGGGTATGGGTACCGCCACCCCGGGAACCATTTGTTGGATAGCCAACACCTCTGTCACAAGTCACTCCAAGTGGTTTGCTACTTTTGGTGATAAACCAGGGGTGTCAGAGTTAATGGGGTGAGGTTTGTCTAGGTCTTGGCGGCGAATGCGTTTGCCCACCTTCACGGCGGGCCGGATTGGCGGATACCGATTGAGGGAGACCTAACCTCTCTCGCCGGACTTTCTCGACACATTACCCTGCACCGCAGTGGGAGGGATCGATTCATACGTCCGACAGTCATGGGGAATTTGTTTCTAAAAAAATACATTTATGTATATATTTATTTATTTAGTATAGTATAATACATTTATAAACATTATTTTTGATATGTTTTGACTGTCCAACTAGGATGATTCCCGTTTTAGAACAGTCAAATTAGGATTAGTGTGAACATATGGAACATGATTTGTACAAAAAAGAGGAAAAATCGAGGAAATAAAAATAAGATAAATAATAAAAAATGAAGTTAGAAAGTTTAAAACATAGTAACAAAAGTTAAAACATAGTAGTTAATATACAAATAGGTTCTTAAAAACAGAGGATTAAAATATATAGATAACTTGTGTATGCATTGCATAATATAGTAGAAAAATAGAAAAAAAAAGAGAAGAGAAGGAAATAAAATTATTATAAAATAACCAACAAATTATTATTCAAAAGCCGTGGTTTGTTTAGCATGGTTATTGAAATGATAATAATAATAAATAAAAGGAAAATAAATGTATAAATAACACAAATGATTACAGCATAAAGGTAACTGGTGTTTGCGTTTCATATTATAGTCGTACTAATGAGAACTATAAAGAAAACAGATACAATAAAATAAAATAAGCAATTAATACATGATAATTACTGTTTTTTGCTTGCATAGTTAATAATAATAAAATAATAGGTATGTTTACTTATACATGGTGTTTGCATTACATATTATAAGCATACATATATATTTTGTATAAATATGAATAAAAAGAGAATAAAAAAAAAAGAAGTGATAGAATCAAATGAAATATCCAATTAAAACAAAAGATTAACTGCTGCTTGGTATATATATTTGTATATATAATACATTATATGTTAACACTTTTCGATGTTTACGAGTAAGTACCTTCGTTTACTTCCACGTGTTCGCACATTGTACATATACAACGGGTACATCAGTACTCGCTAGGTGCGTGCTAAGGTGATTATTCTGCGACATGTTTTTTCCAACATGTTTTTCTTGACACATTTATACAGGCAGTGAAAATTGCTTTCAGGCTTGGATGCCTAGTTGCTGACAGTCGAACAAAAAGTAGATAAATTATTCAAAACAGGGATCAGCTTGTCATTATGGGAAGACAGCGTTAATATCGTCTCAGGGTGGCCTACAAGAGTGGATACACCGATTTAATGAGCATAATGAAATTAAATGCTTCTAAAACAGAAGTAATGGTCAATGGAATAGGCCAGGGTTTCCCAAACTTTTTCTGGAATGCAATGGAACCCTTTTCAAACCCACAAATTTTAACGGAACATTGGCTTATTTTTTAGGTTGAATAATTATCAATAGTAAAATTTAAAACAAAATGTTATTAAACACATTATTTATTAATAAACAAAAAAGTTATAAAAACAAAAATGGAATATATAAAGCAACTAATGACTTTGTTGGATTTTGATTCCGTGAATTGCATTTCTTCTTGATTTTAGGCACAATATTGGAAAGTTGGATTATAATATTTGGTGTGGTATTGTTTGAAAACCACTAAAACGATTAGTTAATTATTAATTTTTTTGTGTTTAATTCGTCGAACTCCATTTAATTTTTTAATTATATTTAATTAAAATTAAATTTGATGATTTAATTAAATTAAATTATTGACTGCCATAATGTGGTACCATATTATGAATACGAACCTAATTCGATTTTAGAAAATGAATTTTATAAAATATATTATGATAAAACTATGCTTTTATAACAGAACAGAACAGACAAAACTGTTCGTCATAATAGACCCGATATAGTTTTACATGACAAAATTTTAAAAAATAACTTATATCATTGATGTCGCTATCCCAAATTCCTGTAATATTAAAAAATCTGTTTCTGAAAAAATTAGAAAATATACAGATTTAGGAAATGAGATTAAAAGAATTTGCAATTCTCGGGCTATAAAAATATTACCATTTGTTATTTCGGCTACTGGCATTATACCTAGCTCTCTAATTCAAAATTTAGGCTTATTAGATTTGTCAAAGAATCTTATATAAAAATGCTAAAATCGGTCACATTAAACACATGTAGGATTACGAAAGATTTTTAAAAATATTTATATTGAGGGGTCAGTAGGATTTATCGGTCCAGTTAGGAGTTCTATCGAGCCGAACCCTCTGATATGAAAATATCTGGAGTCGGTGAAGTATTTTCCCATTTGGTCTCTGGTAGGTTGACGTGTTGTTCTTGTATAGTTTTGTATTTATTATACTTATACAATGCAATTACATCGCGCGGATTGATGATCTTTGTGGAAAAGTGTGTGGAAGGGTTAAGTTTTTCTTGTGGGTAAGACTTAACCCGGACATAAAGTCTAGAGAACAAGTTTTATTATCAAGTTCTGCAAGTATTTTATTATGTATTTTAGTGACAGCTGTACGATTACAGATTGAACTGATGAAATCCAAAATTGTAATTTTTCACTTTTTCACCAACATTTAGTGATTTTTTTACATTATGTTACTTTCAGGTAAAGACAATTTTGAAAAAAATATGGTTGGGTTCCTTGAAACAGAAATTTCGTGAAACACATGCAGATACGTTATTCCGGTATTATTGTTTCCACATCGCACAGATGTTCATACTATTGACTCTAACACAGTAATAGATTTCAGAGACTTTTTTTAGTGTGTAAAATGAAGATTTACTGCAATAACAGCACAAGCGGCTCTTTCAACTTCCATAAAGCTTAATCTCTCTGCCTGGAAGGGTACCTATCTTAAGAACTATTGTTGAACCCTGGTGTTCCGCTGAACACAGTTTGGGAAACC
This sequence comes from Glyphotaelius pellucidus, assembly GCA_936435175.1. Classification (NCBI taxonomy): domain Eukaryota; kingdom Metazoa; phylum Arthropoda; class Insecta; order Trichoptera; family Limnephilidae; genus Glyphotaelius; species Glyphotaelius pellucidus. The sequence goes on from OW386551.1 coordinate 25,883,919, forward strand.
CTGGAATAGACCAAACAACGTGCAACCTCTTTGCCAACGGGACTCGGTTAAAACATGTCGACCAGTTTAACGACCTTGGTGTTGAATTCTTAAACGATCACCGACATAATGGAAAGATCGATCGCAGAATAGGTACAATAATTGGAGTGCTACGTCCTTTGTGTGGAAATGTTCAATACTAAAGTTAGAGGTTTACTAAATAACGAAAGAGAGCGATCTAGGGTCCTATCTGTCAAAGTGAGATTTTTGAAAGAATAGTGATGAGGTAATTTGAAAAACGCTCAGGATGCAAGTAGGACGACTACCAAACATCATTTTACAGATATTTTCAGGGTCTATGGAATTTGATGGGTGCTGTTCACCCAACAATATTAAACGGGACTAATATAGGAGTATCGCTGCATGGCGAGGTTTAAATACATAGATATAGTATTTAAAAAAACACAGACATATTTATTGTAAAAACACCATCTCTACAAAACATAAGCTTGTTAGACGACTGCTTTTGGTATTCTATTCTCGGAAACCAAACGTTTATAAAATCACTGCAAAATTTTTGTTAAAATTTCACCTTTCATTTTAGCATTTTTGGGGTTCACGGAACAGCGTTAAAACTAAACGCAAGGCACAGTCGTGTTATCTCTAAGCAAAAATTGAATTCCAGAATAAATTTATGTAAAATAGGAACGTAGTAATGTTTTACCATTTTCAAGGTTTCATACGTATCGTATCGTATTAATGCATCTTAGTAATTGATAGTAATTAATTGATTAGTAATTGATAGTAATTAATTGATAGTATCTCATGATTTATAGTAATTTTATAAACCATCACAATTATATAAAAAAAAAATTAAAACTTTTTTTCTTTTCATCATTGTTACCTACTTACAAATATTGATACTATCTTACAATATTCTTATTATTTTGTTCACAGATTTTCATAATTTTATTGTTTCATCGGAAACAATGTCTGTTTCCTAGCTTGTAATATATTTAACTTATTTGTCAAAGAAAAACATTTACCTACCTTTAAACATTTTCAACGTACCTCTTAAATTAAGTTATTAGCAAATATATCATATTTAAATATATTTTTTCATTGTTGCAATATTGTAATATTTAAATATGCAAGCTCACTTGAGTTTTTTCTTTCATGTTGTTGCTATGCCTTATCTATGTTATTATGTAAAAGCCGAATGGCGTTAATTTTATGAATAATTAAATAACTGAAGAGCGTTTTGAATTCCTACAATATTTACGAAACAGTTTCTCGCCAGTCTACAACGAATGAAAAACGATTTAAATTATTTTTCAAATAGTGTTTGTAATGGTTTATAGTTTTCACCTTTCAAGGGCAATCTTTGTGTAAGTGCTCAAATTAAAATAATGGCAATTTTGAAATCCGATTTTTGAAGCAGTAAAAGCACTCAAACGGTGACCTCTGGCTTCTTAAAATAAACATAAATAAACATGTCTGAGATTTTTGGCAAAACTAAATAAATTTGAGATCAAAATAGATTTTTTATCATTCGTTGAAATTTCAAAATATAATTCAAAACGTCAAAGTGCATTTTTATAAATATTTTCATTGCCAAAGAATGTTGAAAAACTCGGATTTAGCCATGAGATGACTACAATATCTTTGGATTTAGGCTGTTTATGTAAGTGATATTTTATAATTAATTCAAATTGGTTTGGTCTGATGAATAAGGAGACATGATGCAATATGAAAGAAAGAAACCATTTTGGATAAAACTTGATAATAAATAATTATTTTGATTTTAGAGCAGGACAATTTAGGAGGAAAGTATGGGCACCGCCGCGCCGCCCCGGGGAACCATTTATTGAACCAAGGTTCGCTACTTTTGGTAACTTTGTAGAGGTGCCCGGGTTCATGGGGTGGCGTTTGTCTAAGACTTAGCGGCGGATGTGTTTGCCCACTTATTGCATAGCGAGCCCGATCGAGAGAGATTAGTTGAAGACCTTTTGACCTCTCAGTTAGAGGGATGAATTTGTACGTCCGTCATTCCTGGACGCGCTGACCCCTAGATTCCTACCCTCACAGTTTTCTTCCTAGAACTTCCTCTCCTTCCATTCCCCAAAAAGATCCTGCACGTAGTATCCCCGTATATGACACAGGCCCAAGTGAAATAGATTTTTTCAAGGCCTCCTGTGTAGAGCTAATGTAAAAAAGGGCAAAATAGGTCCTCTTCTGCTCTGTAATAAGTATAATTCGGAGAATCGTGAGTTAAATTTGAGAGTGAAATAAAAGTGAGATGGGACAGAGAACTTTCCATTTTCCGTCCGAATCAGAAGAGAAACGCATTTTTTTACGGAATCGATAACATCAAGGCACAAGTGGAAAACTCTTTAAATTGAGACCTAGAGGGCTCTTTCATTTTATCAGAAATTATTTTTCCTTTTACAGTTGGGCATGTTTAAAAAAAATTCTTTGAATTTGACAGATTCTCGTCTCACATATTCTAGAAAACTGTCCATTTTCTCTGAAATACGAATGAAAGTAACATTATTGGATCCTTTGGTTCGAAGCTAACTAAAAAAATACCTCTTATTTCGGTACCCTAATAATTTATCAACATTTGATATGAACACAAACTTTTTTTTTAAATATCGGCAGCCACCACAACGAATTCAAAGGACGACTGATAAATGAATGTTAAAAAACTATGATCGTCGGGTGTTTTTTTAACAACGTTGGAGTTTTTTTAGATGCCAATGTACGATATTTACTTTCTTATATAAGTGGTCAATTTATTTTTACATTTCATGTATCATCAAATCAAATCCACAGTGAAGTTTTTTTTATACACATATCAAGAAGTTAATTTCCAACGACTATTAACGAAATTCGAAGAAGATGAATGTGCTCGGCCCAGGGGGTTATGAAAAAGTTGTAAGCGAACGGTTTTTTCTTTGTTGTAAATTAATTCATTTTGCAGTTCTTCGTTAAATTGCATTCGCTTAGCTAATTTAATTTGACAAAATTAATGGCAAAACGCTTTGTTCCAAATACATACATTTGCTTTGCAACAGCGTCATGTCTTTCTGAATGAAATTATTGAATGATTTTTTATGATTTTATTTTAGGTGGTTGATTGAAAAATGACGGACTCATTCCTTACTTCAATCATATTCTTACATCGTTTCATAAATACTCTTACCAAAGTAACTGGTTTGGAAATAACTTGTTTGGAAAAAAAGTTAAAATGTTTGAAATGAGCCTTATTATTTACACTTACGAGTTTAATAGCTTCGGTCAAATGTTGGAAAAATTTCTAGTTTGTGTTTTGACTGTTAATTAAAATGTTTAAATTTTAAGGCTGATGATTCTCAGATATATTTCAACGAAAAAAATGATTTAAAGATCAGGAAGAGAAAACATGGAGGAATTTTACGTTTTTTAATAATAACATTTCAAATTCCATAACAAATAATGTACCGATTTAGTAAATCATGGATAAACTTTAAAATTAGGTAACAAGAAAATATGAGATGTTTAAATAATAATTGTTTCTCGGAGTTTGCCAATCATTTATCGGAGACTTTTGATTTTAATAATGGAATAGAGTTTCTACATTGTAAAGTTAATGTTATCCATTTAGTTTAGACAAACAAAAAAATATTGAAAACGGAAAGAGCGTAAAGATGAATTTAAATGTTATAAAAATTCAAAAAATATTTTTAAATGACGCGTTATTAAACTTGTTGCCTTTGTAAATTATGCCCTATTCCCCCCCCCCCCCCTTTCCCTAGAACCAAATCAAATAAATAAATCTGGAATTTTGTGAGATAGTTTTCGGTAATTCCTTAAAAAATTATTACTTTGTTAAGATTATTGTGTTTCGCATCTATTATCATAATGTGAAAAAGACTTGAAAGTTTTGAATAAAGGATTACGGCAATCTGATAAAACTTTGAGTTTATGTTTCAATCCTTATTATGATAAAATACATGATAAAAAATCCAATTTTCCAAATTGAGTTTCGTAGATGTAATATTGCATTAAACCAAGTTATTACACTAATCTATGTATATATTTCAGAATTTATAAAGTTAAAAAAAACTTAGGTTATTTATTTGCACTAAAAAGTTCCTTTACATTTACCTCCATCACAAAAAACTTTGATAGGTTAAGCGGATAATGTATGCAATAGAAAACAGTTTCTTTTCAATTTGTAAAAACATTTCACGTCAATGGGGAAGTTTTCTAAGTAAATCAGCTGGTACCTTCAAGTTTTCCTTTCATACAAGCTTGAGTTTATTGTGCCAAACTATGACCGTGCTGCCCTTTCAAACCTCTTGCGGGAAATTGTTTAAGTATTCAATTTTGACGAAAATGTATCGGATATTTTTTGAAAGGGCGGGAGTTTTTTAAATTTTATTTTCAGGATTATGTACCAAAATGCTTAGTATTTTATGGTATATATACACATTGTTCCACAAATTTCCATAGAATTCTAATTTAAGAGTTATTACTTCGGCATGGGTCCACGTTTTGGATGTCGATTAACCCTTTCAGACCGTATATTTGAAAATATATTGATCTCAATTTTTTTTCCTAATTATCTGGAGTCAATGTAAATTGGCGGTTTTCTTTTCAAATTACTAGCATAGTTGGCGTTTTAACGTTATTTTTTTATACATTTTTTATACTTGGTTCGATCATTTTTGTGTTTAATCTGGTCAAAATTTTATTTGATGTAAGTTTCGAAGTTATTTTTTCATATTTTAACTTTTACGTATTTTTTTTATTAAAATGTTTTATTTTTGGTGTGCAGAGTACGATTTGTCACTTTATGTGAAACACCCTATTTGAGACTTAACGTTCTATTGTAATAATTGGACTGATAAATTAAATAAGTAGTGTTCGACCGAAACAGGACTTTCTACCGAAACCGACACCGATTCTTCGGTGTTTGTCTCACTTTCGGCCGAAACCGAAACCGAAACTTTTTTGGCTTGTTAAAAATCTATTGTGTACTGAAATTTGGCTTATTTTTTTACACTTATACAGACCAGTTAACACATGTTAAATGATATAGAAAATAATAATTAAATTATGTTTTTTAAATACATATCCTCTGCTATAAAACAAACAAAAATTATAAAAAAATAACAAAACATGTTGACTACATCTTGGAACAAAAATTTGTCAATAATCAACATTTACATTATAAACAAACGATGCGCGAAGATTCATGAACGCAGAGTTTCGGTGAGGCCGAAGGTTTTGCAGAAAATCTGCCGAAACCGAAACTGATGCCGAAACTAGATTTTTTTGCCGAAATTTGTCGAAACCGAACTTTCGGTCACTACCAGAATTTGTAATAACAGGTTTATTAAACAACATTCCACCACATAATTTAAATTTATATAAAAGATTATTTATCAGTCGGTGGGAAGCGTGAGAGTTGAATCGCAAACAATTCGAAACAGAATGTATCGCTTTTTAGCTCGGCTTGTCACGTCACTGCTGATAAAAGGCCGTTTCTACTATTTATTGGTGTTCAAGCAGCCAATAGAAGGTATCTGTCGCAAAAGGCGCTGCTTTGTTCGCTTTCACAGTTCTTTCAAATGAAAGTAGCAATTAATTCTACAGTATTGTAAAAAAACACCAGCAATTTTCAACAAACTCTACAAATTGACATCAAATGTGTTCATCGTTTTCAGTATTAATTCAAGGCTGAAAGGGTTAAGGAATAATAATTTTTTGAAGTAAGTAGGCACTAACGCAGGTGTTATAATTGCGTCCAATTTTTAAAAAATCTTCCAAGAAATCAATATTTAATTTTTATCACTTTTTTAATTCACACCCTTAAATCCACCTTTTTCAGTATTAATTCAAGGCCGAAAGGGTTAAGGAATAATAATTTTTTGAAGTAAGTAGGCACTTACGCCGGTGTTATAATTGCGTCCAATTTTTAAAAATGTTCCAAGAAATCAATATTTTATTTTTTTCTGAAAAAACTTCATACAGTAAATACATATTTTAGTAGTATTACAACCGCCATGCTAGTATTATATCACCTGCAATGCTAGTATTATAGCTATTATTTCACCCGCAATGCTAGTATTATGGTTATCATTTCACCCCCCATGCTAGCATCATAGTTATTATTCCACCCGCCATGCTAGTATTATATCACCTGCAATACTAGTATTATAGCTATTATTTCACCCGCCATGGTAGTATTGCCATCGTAAGAGTGCTGGTTAAATTGGCCAACGTTAGAGTGAGAATGACTACAGTATTCATTAAAAAATAAGGTTGCATTCCTATTTTTTTTTGTTATTATTAAAAAAATATTTATTTATAATAAAAATCAGTTTATTAATTATTATTTTTCAGATTATTATAAAAAAATTCAAAACTGAAAATAATAATAAAACTATTTTTTTGTTATGTGAATACCGCACAACAGTCCCCAACTGTTCCTGCCTGGAGTCAGTGGGACTGTGGCATCCCCAATTGGGGTTTGTTATGAAGCTGAAGGTAGTGAGAAGGAGAAGGAGATGGGGAAATAAAGATGTAAACGTACCTGGCTGTTAAGACCTGTACACGAAATATGGCTAAATCCATTTCAAGCAGCGTTTCAATTCTGAATAGTGGTTTAACACTAGAGCGATACTGAGAGTATCTTCCACTCTGGAACGTGCCGCAAATACACAATTTTTAAAAATTAATTGATTGTGAAATAACAAAAATTAATCAAATAAAAGCAGGGATTGCTAGTCAATAGCCCTTCCCGTGATTACGGAGGACGTCAAAAATGTATAAAAAAGTGTCTTCCGGAGACTGCAGAATAGACGACCATCTCTAGTAAAATCTTTTAAATTATTGAATTTTCCGAAAAACTAATTTTTTATTTTATTTTAATTATTTGTACATCATTTTAGTAAAGAAATCACTTATTATAACTTAAATTTACATGTAATTACAATTTATTTTTCTTAATGTGGTTCTTACAATCCATTTTGAATTTATTCATTTGTGTATCTCTTATGGTTTCCGGCAGCACATTATAATATTTCATCCCTTTGTATAATAAAGCGTTTTGCGTGTTGGCTAAGCCTCTTTGGTAGTCAGATTTCATTTCACGTCCTTGTACTACGAGTATATCGATAAATGTTCTTGTTATATATAAATATACTCCGTAAACAACTTTGCATTAAAACTTAATTAAAAACGTAACCCTGCTGAAACTGTTTTGATTCACGATATATTTACCACGGTTAAAATCACCTCAAAGAATAATAACTCCTTTATAACGTGAACAAGCTAATACAGGTAAAGCCTTTATGTTTTATAAAGCTATCCTCTCAAAGCAACTTCCCGTAATTGTGACTTCCTGAAGAGCCGAACGATAATTTGTTAGATTGGATCCCAAAATCCTAATTTGACGAAATGAAAAGTTCCGCCTAAAATGGTTATAATTTCGCCATAACTGAAAACTTTTCAGAGCCTTTGTTCAAAAATATAATTAAAATCCGAGTTTGGCATTAATTAAAGCGCACGATTTCTTAGGGCCTTCAAAATATCCACAGCGAATAAGGGCCTTGGGCTATACCGAATGCAAAACAGAGAATTTCATTTATTTGTTTGACTTCATAGACCTCTTCATATAATAACATTTCGGTTCTACGTAAGAAGTTATACAATATTCCAGTAAGTATATCCGAAGGGCGGCTTGTGCGGAAATTCCCGGAAAGAATTGGGTTTCAATTGGAATTCGTAAAAATGTTGTGGAGGAACCTACATATGAACTGAAAGTAAATAAAAGTTTTTCATATTGATATTGATAATGCGGACTATTTACAAAGTACACTATATTCACCCCACGAAGGACTTATTTAAGGACTTCAAAGTACTCAATATAAAATCCTTATACGTCAAAAACATATCCACCTATTACAAATTCAAACATACGAAAAAAAATATTTTTGAATCAACCTACAATACAAGAAACTCCAACAAATCCAATTATATTATTCCACCAACAAAAACCTCAATGGCACAGACACAATTTAACTTTCTTGCTCCTAAAATCTTCAATAATTTAACAATAGAAATAAAGTCAATAGCCAAATACGACAGTTTCAGGAAGGCGCTTGGGGACTTTTTGATGAGTGATTGTGATAATGTTAGTAGCCTGTTTCTCGTACTCAGATGAAAGTGTATATTTTGTTTATATGTGTGAGGATGTTGTTATATGGGAGTATGTACGTATGTGTGTATATACATGTATAGATGTGTGCACCAATATATGCATGTGTGCTTGCATGCACCCAGACTAACAAAAAAGGTATAAAAGTTATTACATCGCAAGTTATTACATTATTACATTACAAGTACATTTTTACAATCTTATGTTAATTTATTCTCCTTTCTACTTTCTATTTTTTTTTATATACATAATTTTTACTTTTTATTATAATTTCTACTTTTTACTATAATTTTTCCAATTTTTAGCGTCATTTATACTTAAATCCATGTTCACACTAGACTCCATACTTCATACATCATAACTTTTATCCATTGGTCACCATGAGACAGGCAGCCGCCTAGTATGGTGATCTAATATTCTTTATGTAAGTGTCACTAATATGTTACATGTGTTCTATAAATAAATAAAATAAAAAATATTATTATGTAAATGGTGAATGGCTGTCGATGGGATAGATTACCTCATCTCAATAGGCGAATTGGAATCAATGTAGGCAACAGGTGACGATTGTGTATTGATTCTAACGATACTCTTCACACAGCATCAAAACATCGGTTCTCTGCTTTCTTTACAGCGATCCTCCACATAGCAGCATCCCCAAATATGACACAAGCACTGATTGAGGCCGTCATTGTGATTAATCTAAAAAAATGCAAATAATAATACTGAAAATTTTGAAAGAAATTCTTAATGAAAATAAACGGAATACAGGATATTTTTAGGATTGCATGACAATTGATCCGCCGAAAATTGGCACCGGCATTCTTATATACAATATGCGGTCGGTTTAGGAAAAATATAGTATACCTACTTACACAAAATATAACTAATCTATAGTTAAGGTGCAAGGAGGAAATACCGCCGAATAACAAAAGTATAAAACATTTTCTCATTCAAATGAATCAAGGATAAAACTACTTGTTTATATGCCGTGTATACCAGCGTATAAGTACAAAAAATCGATACGTTTGATATTCATACCAATTTATCATTATTGATATTTTTGCAGTTGATTTTAGGTTCGAAATTGGCAAATAAAGCATTTTTTAGATTGGTATGATTTTAGGTTTTCACGGCCAAAAGTGTGTTTGTTATTTATTTTTGGGGTGTTATGCCGTGTTGCGCTACCTATGAGTAGTACTCATCTGCCCTGATGATGGACACTGTATGTCCGAAATGTTGGCTAAAGAAGGAGGTAGCGCAACACGGCATAACACCCCAAAAATTAATAACAAAAACATTTTTTTGAATGTCTTCAGAATTTTTTGGTGTGTGATAAGAGATTTCACGGCTAAAAGTTTTATCGCGATTTGTTTTTGGTTATTAAGGAGGTAGCTTAACACGGCAAAAAACCCCAAAAATGAATCTTGATAGAGTTCAATATTTAGTTTTTATCATTATGCTTCCATGTTCTAATGTGTATTTTGAAAACTATCGATTGGTTTTAAATGCACTGGTTAATAATAGTGGTAATAATAGTAATGTTATTTACAGTAAGTTCTGCAACTTTTCTATCATTTTCTTTTCAAAATTCCGCATTATTTTGTAAGTAGACATTTTCTTTAAAATATATGTATGAAAAAATAATTCGGAAAACACACAAGATTAACTTAACGGTTCTTTGAAAGTGTATACTTTACTCAGGTTATTTTCAGGAGCCTAACTTACTTATTTTATTTTCTGTAAGTTTTGCTAATAATGGACCTCTCTACCGGGTCTAGTAAAACGTTATTTAAAATTTACCCCTTCAAAAAAATAGTTCTAGCAATATTTAACAATTCACCAAAAAGCTTTAACCAAAAACATGGCAATAAATTTCGTTTATGTAAATAGTGAGCGATTTTTGGTGAGGTGGTAGTGAACTGGAACCAGAAGTGTGCAAAGTGAAACTGGATATCCTCGGATGCAATTATGGTGATGGAGACCGTTGCAGTGTTGACGGTAAGTGCATTACGTTGTATGGGTGTTGTTATTGCATACAGCGTTTTAGTGTAATGATGTTTGGTAGGTAACAGTGCATCAAAGTAATGTGCAGCGCTCTCGGTAACCAAGTGCCAAATTGCACCCGGAACCTGGGTAAAGATTAAACTAGCGGAGAGGCGGTATATGATTTATTTCATGATAGAATGACCATAGTATCGTTATTAGAAGTGTGTAGTTTGTCAGCAAGTTAGTGTTCACAGTGTAAAGGTTAGCATTTGACTTTGAATATGTCGACTACACTCCCGTCGCTGGACAAATACGATGTTATTCAATTTCACGTATTAGCACATTCATGCATTTATCTTTTGTTAAGATTAATATAATTTTTTTTAATGTGTCTACCGCATAAGAGTTCCAACTGCTCCTAACCGCCTGGAGCCAGTGAGACTATGGCATCTGCAATGGTCTGGTGGCAGCTACTTACGGTATGGAGCCCCAAAATACCTAAAAAAACCCTCGACTCTGTGCGGAAACGGGCGGTCCGTTTGATAGATTCTCCTAACTTAACAAACGAATTGCAACCTTTAGAGCACAGGCTTTAGGTGGGGATGCTGTCCTGGTTCTATCGGTATTACAACGGAAAATGCTCCGAGGAACTAGCGTGATTGATCCCCTCGGCACCGGTGCATAGTCGGGATACACGCCAAACACGCGCCCAACATTTGTGCACGGTTGACATTAGTCACATGAGAACGGGTCGTTTCTACGACTCGTTCTTGAGTTCAACAGCTCGGCTGTGAAACGATTTTCCGGCCTCTGTATTTCTTCCCTCCTACAACATAGGTTTCTTCAAGATCCATGTTCACTCCTTCCTCTCCTCAAAAACACCCTCCACACAGCATCTTCAAAGATGACATAGGCTCTGTGGGAAATAATTTTCCTCAGGGCCTCCTGTGAGGATTTAATGTAATTTTTTTTTTAAATTGGGGTTTGTTACGAGGCTGAAAGTGGGGATGGGAAGGATGTGGGGAATACGCAAATATTATGGGATGCTTTTTCATTTTTATTTTTGAAGCGAAACTTCGAAAGCACGATGAAAATGAAATGACGAGTACTACACCTGCAACGTATAAACTGCGTTCATCGGCCGCATTGATAATGATGTCACTTTAAGGCTCTCCTATTGGTTGAGATATGAAACGGAAACTACGCGAGGTCTGCGCTCTTCGGTCGCTTTGATTATGACCTCACTCACGATTTAAAAAAAAAAAATTTACGTACGTTACTGTAATGAAATTGTGTATTACGTGTACGCGTTTTATTATTTTACGTTGTAATTCTTTTTTAATGCTTTTATTGTCAGATATTTGCGTGAAACAATCTGAGAATAAGGGAATGAATTTTAGTACCGAGGGACCAAGCAAACAGAAACAAGTAAATGACAAATGTTCCCTATCGCATAAATTAAAATAACGCTATTTGTCATGCATAGAAAAAAAAATTGGTCTCGTTTGTTTTGCAAAATGGCAATTGCCTGACTGGAGGGCATCTACTAACACGCCACACAGAGCACACACTCCAATCAGCGTGCATTCCGTGTGAACAGGGCACTTAGCACTTAAGACTATACAACTGTACACGTATAATATCTAGTAACTAGAAGCCTGGAATTTGGTTTAGCATTTGTGAATGCTACAACTCGCGTGTACTTTAACAATTTTCAATATGTAATAAAATAAGCTGTCTCGATGTAGATTGTTATAATTTATAACCTAAACGATTTGTCTTATAACACTTTTCAAAGTTAAAAGTTTTGTGTTGAATTTACTAACGCTACAACAAGGTATACAGTAGAATCCGTTTGATATGACTCCGCCTAACCTTGACCAACCGCTTAATATGACGTAATTAGATAGCAAAGTTTGGTTTTAATATTTTTTTATAACAAAGTCGGATATAATGACTTCGCTTATAGCGAGTGACATATCGCTTATTATGACCCATTTTTAATAAATTACGTCCTTATTTCATAGAAAATTATGGCGGTTATAGTGACCGACATGATTCCTAACACCTTCGGCAGTGTTCGGGAAGGTCACGTGACGCCCGACGACGTTAATATGCTGTGTTTCTCTCTATTAAAATAAATACATACATATATACCTAAAAAAACAGGAGGTTGTTTATTTTCTACAAAATGCTTTGTATGACGTCCGCTTAATATGACGTGTTTGTCATTTCCCTTCGTTGTCATTATAAACGGATTCCTCTGTATATTATTACAGACAAATAATACTGCCGAAACTAAATGCTTAATCCAATGCCGAAAGGGTATTGAGGTAAATAAAATAATCGGTGGTACAATTTATGCAGTTCCGTTTCTCGAAGTGATCATTCGAAGATTGTATTCCTCCTTCAGACGATGATCATCTTGAGCGTCTCGTTCTAAATGGATAGTTGAATCCTCGCACAAAATTGCCCTTCCTCGTTTACCTACCTCATTCAAATTAAATAACTCCCATCTACAAAACTCCCACGTCTCGATCATTGGCTGAACACTCTATTAATATTATAATTGAGCTAAAAAATTGTTTATTAACAATCAATGATTATCTTCAAGCAACGAAGGTACATCATAATCAAAAGTAGTAAAGATAATGTTCTTTATATATAATAAGATAATCCATTTTAAAATCTTTATATACAGTAAGATAATAACACATAAAAAAAATGAATACCGAACAAGAGCCCCAGCTACTCTAATTTTAGTTATTGTTATTTCTTCTGTTTCGTATTTATGAATGTAAAGGAGTATATTGTTTAATAACAGAGTTATTTAATTCACATGTTGTTAAGGTTGTTGAAGATTTCGTCACAGAGATTGTACGCGACGTCATCTTTCAAGTAACTTGTCTTTTTTTTCTCTACTGGGACTAGTTTACAGGTCCTTAAATTCTATTTAAAGAAGCTGTGGAGTATAAAAGTTGGTCGTCCGCACACAGTTTGATTGAACAATATTTTAAGGGCTTCACTTAATCTATTGTACAAGTCTAGACTTTCGTGAAAATTAATGAAGGTCAAATTAAAGAAAAACAATTTTTTGTCGGAGCACCTTCAAAAATTTCTTGTCTTGCAGTAATTGTAACGACACTTCAAAACTGTACAGATATAATCGGAATTTATATTAAAAAAAACCTTCAACCAACATCAATACTAAATTTGTAAGTTTTATTGCATTATTTTATTTGTTCATAAAAAAATAGCTATGGGTCGGACATCGTTAGTACCGTCCAGGGCAAAATCGGACAGGGAGAATGACGATATGTGACGTCATACGCAGCTAAAAATTGGGACTTTTCACTACTTCAAAATAGGTCACCTCGACCGGTTCAAATAATGCAAACTGACAAAGATAGCAGCCAATAAAAATTGCTTTAAGGAAATGACGATAATGTTGGTGGTTCTTAGTCGTCAGTTAACTGATCATACAAAGTATGACCAAATCGGATATCGTCACGGCCCGGAAAGCCGAAGGTAGTTCTTAGTCGACTTATGATACTGTTAAATATGATTGAATGGGAGAAGGTCGAATTAGCTCAGTGGTTAGAGCAGACGCGTGTCCGTGTCCTGGGTTCAATTCCCAGATGCGACCGTATCTTTTTCTGTTTAGCTTTGTCATTTGAGAATCGACATAATCGTCTTAAAATGATAAAATAACTCAAATTAAGTTGTACATTTAATTTACTAGGAACACACATTTAATTTGATTTCGTAACTTTTCCCCCCGCGACAAACTATCTCAGACAAAATATCCTCCGACAAAATATCCTACGGACAAAACATCCCCCAACAAAATATCTACTTAAACCTAACTTAACCTAACCAAACCTAACCTAATCTAACCTAACCTAAACTAACCTATCAAAAAATGGGACAAAAATAATACAGACATCCTTTAAAGACAATAAATTATTGATCAAAAATAGTAAGATGTAAGGTAAGGTTAGGTTAAGTAAGGTTAGGCTAGGTTAGGTTTTAGTAGATTTTTTTGTTGGAGGATGTTTTGTCCCTAGGATATTTTGTCGAAGGGTATTTTGTCGGGGATTTTTTTCGCGGGATGGAAATACGCAATACCATTTAATTTATTAGGTACCAGGCGATTGTGAGGGAGTCCATCACTCTGTAACAATGCAAAGTAAATAATTATTTTTCAATAAAATTTATGAGAAATTTATTATGAGAAATATTATGATAAGAATTTATTTATGAGAAATCAAATTTATTACAATTAAATAAAATAAAATAATTATTAAACTTTCAACACATTTGAAAGGAAATATATTTATTTTATAAATACCCCTACTTCCGTGTAAAACCACCAAAACATCTATTGCACACATAATTGAATATATCCCTTTTATCCCGGCCTCAAATTGCATGTCCTTAATAGACTACCTAATCATAATTAAAAAGCACTCTGCTTAATGCAATATTTAACCTGATTAATAAGCTTATGATGTGGAGTATGTACCTACCGGCGCAGTGGTTGCGTGGTGGTGCATCATATGTTCACTTCTGTGACACGGGAGGCCGGTGTTCGATGCCTATCTACGACCTACATTTCAACGCCTTCTTTCGGTCAATTAAATAAATATTTAAAATGTGAAGTAACGAGGGTGGCATATTGGACAGATATCAATATGTCTGAGTGGCACAGTCAATGCGATGTGATTTATTTCAAGCAGAACAGCCTCTTGTTTTTTTTTTTCGAAACTATGTTTCTATATTAATGAACGTATTGATTTTCAGTTTGTAACATCATTTTATGCCATAATCCAATATATAAACAAAGAAAGAGCACATTGTGCCTTAAAAGTACGTTTTACATTTGCAATAACGTACGTATTTTAATAATCTAATTTAGAAGATCTAATTTAGAATATAATTCAACCATTTGGGCTCCATTATATAAGACACACCAACAAAAAATTGAAAGAGTACAGCATAAGTTCTTAAGATTTATTAATTATAAACTCGGAATACCTATCGAAGAACTAAATTATGTATATCTAATGGAATTACTCAATATAAGCGATTTAACGTCAAGGCGTGTAGTGAGCGATTTAGTTTGCCTTTTTAATATATCGAATGGCAGACTGGACGCCCTCGATTTAACTTCTAAAATTAATTTGAGAGTACCCACGCGTGATACCCGTTCTAATGCACTTTACTTTGTTACCAATTCTACTAATAATTATTTTGAAAACTCTCCAATACAAAGACTTCATATACTCGGAAATAAATATACTTCAATTGACGTTTATCGACATCAATCGATTTCTAAATTTAAACTCAGTATATCAGAACATTTAAAATAAAGCTATAAATATCATGCACTATATAGCACCTTTATCGATATATTATTGTAGCTATGTTTTGATAAACACGTACCAAATATGTATAACAAAGATAGCTAATTATAAACATAAATAATGACAATCGTATCTTATTTCTCTTTATAATTAAAATAACTATCTCACATTAATTTACGTGACCATATATTCTATTTTACCTGCTTTGTGTCATATCTAGTGTTATCTATGTTTTGTTTCTTAAATCTTATGTTATCTTTATTTTATTTTTTTCTTACAGTTATATTATGTTTATATTATATATTGTTATTTCCTATACTTTACCAAAAACATGTACTGCACTTTATGTAAAAGCCCTATGGGCGTTTAAATAAAAAATAAAAAAAATTAAATAAAAATAGTTAAAATTAAGTTCGTATTTTTGCATACTGAAGGCCCTGACGAAAAAAAAATCCCTCAGAGCCTATGACATCTTTGGAGTTGCTATGTGGAAGGTCTTTTTAAGGAAAAGAAGAAGAGAAAGTTCTGAGAAGGAAGAATGGAAGGTATGAGGAAGGTGTGGGGGGTGGGTAGGAATCTAGAGGTCAATGTGCTCAGAAATTATGAATGTATGAATCCATCCCTCCCTCTGCGGTGCAAGGCGATGGTCTCCCTCAACTAGTCTCTTCCGATCCGGCCCGCCATGCAAAAGGTGGGCAAAAACATCAGCCACGACTCGGGCACCCCTGTTAAGTCATCAAATGTAGCAAAAACTTGGGGTGACCTATGGCAGGGGTGTTAACATTATATAATAAATGGTTCCCGTGGTACTCATATCCGCCTCCCAAACTGTAAATATTGTTTGCAGTGTCTCTGGAATCAGAAAACAAAAATAAGCAAGAGAATACCACTTTCGAAATTGAATTACCTTCACTTTTCAACATTCTCTGTCCCTGTGAAAATCGTATGAAAATTGTTATTTCTATCATTCTTCCCCAGTCTGAAATTTAACAGCAAAACATATTTCTCATCTGATTATTTAAAAATATGTGTAGATACAAACTTTAATAGAAAAATAATCTAAAATAAATAATAATAATCTAAATTTTGCCAATTACTTTTGCATTTTTAGTTCTCAATATTTTTTATAACTCACTCAAACTCCAACCACCATAAATTGAGAAACATTTTGAAGTGAAACTTCTTTAGAGTCGTAAGTGATTTGAAATTCGGATGAAATGGAAATGCGTCACTAAAATTTATTATATGACGGGTCGTCGGTTCTAACATAATGCGGAAATTCGCGCCTTGCCGCGAGCGTTCCATAGCGCAGCGGTATAGTGCGTCGTAAATTTTAGCGGCCAGAGAAATCCAGCGAACGGAGGTTCGAATCCTACAAAATCCAAAAAAATAAACATTTTTATTTTTGTAAATAAATATCCAATCTTCAAACCACTTTAAAATAAACAGGCAAAAGAAAAGAAAGTGACATCTAGCGACTTTCTAGTTTCACTTCTACCGCGTGCGAATTAGACACAAAAAAAAATTAATGTCTAAAATCCAAAAATGTCATCCATTAAATATCAAAAAATTTGCCAATTACTTCTGCATTTCTAGTTCACAATATTTTTTCTTACTCAAACTCCAATATATTGAGAACCATTTTTAAATGTCTAAAATCCTTTAAAAAATATACTTTAAACCGTATCACATGCTGTTATCATGCAAATGACATCCGTCCACACCGTCACACAGTCATCTGCATCGAGCTTTCCGTATTTCCTGACATTGTTCATCATTGGGGTAGATGCCCGATGAAGGCTTGCATTCTATCCGAAATGTTTTCTAAATAAGAAGATTAGGATTAGGATTAAATGGGAGACGTTTTTAATATTTGTGTTCGGATACTAATTTTTATAGAGCCTTTTTTGTGAAAAATCACATCATGGGATTTATGAGAATGCGTATCAATTTTTTATTTTTATTTTTTTTAATTTATTTATATACGATACGATAAAACGATACATTACAAAATGATGCTTTGTCCGTCCAACCGGGAAGAATTCCCTTTTCAGGACAGCCAAATTGCATATTTAGTTCAAAATATTCAATATTAAAGGAATGGTTTCATTCAAGATATCACAAGAATGAGATTCTGTCCAGACAACTTTTGAGAACATTAATAATTGCATTCGGAACGAAGGAATGGTTTCTTTATGTCCTTGAAAGAATCGCAAAGATGTGATTTTTCCAAGGTCATTTTGATTAATTGTTGGTTAATTAATTAATTGGTCAATTAATAATTGCATTCAGAAAAAATGAATGGTTTCTTTCGAGAGATCGCAAGGATGAGATTCTTACCAGGTCATTTTGGAGAATATTTATAATTGCATAATTAAAAATAAAGTATTTAGCTATAATTTTTTAAACATTAACTAAGTATTAGAAATTACACAATTATAAACTTATACATGACGATGAATTCCCAATGTATTTATGACTATTTATGTTTAGTTGATATAAAGTATTATAATATTTTAAAGATTTTACAATTACACTTTTATAAACCAGAACACATGAAATATGACATATGAATTCCCAATGTAATTATGACTATTTAATTTACTAGAAGAGTGACCACAAAATCTAGCAAATCATTCCACAGAGCAATCGGATTGTCGCCCTCATACAAATTCCGTCTTCCGACTGTCAAACAATAAAAGTCTCACCAATTCCTCCCCTTTGGAAGCTTTTCCTTCTTTAGTTGTCTATTTTCTTTAGATATTATCTATTTTCTTTAGATATTGTCTATTTTCTTTAGATATTGTCTATTTTCTTTTAAATGTAATAAATAGCACTTTAGTGATCTTTGATAAAAACATACTTTTTCAGCCTTCTCCACTTAGAATCGGATCCAGACTCAAAGTATAATTAAATAGGTCTCGATTTGCTTTGAAGTACTTCTACCAGACATTCTAAAATTCCGAAGCAATTGAAATGCTTCCCTCTCATATAAATTTCATCATTCTGCCCTCTGTAATTATCAGCCCTTCAAAGCAGTTGACCGAATTGAGTTAGCGAAATTTAATTTCGGCGACTTGACTAGTTTTAAACTCAATTAGAAACAAAATGCCGATGATCGAAGATCCAAATATCTTTGATGTTTTATCAATTACTGGCGAGTTCCCGGCATGCGTAACAATAAAGATATTGTTTCTTCCTGCGTGTCCTTTCCAATTCTTGCCCATTTCCCTTCCGCCTCCTCTACCCCTCTCGCGTTCCCCTTCCACCTTCCTCGTCTTACTCCCTTTCCTTTTCCGTTTCCACCCGTCCCGCGAGCCTCTCCCCTCCTGCGTCCCACCTGCTTTTCACTTTCCCCGCTTTCCCCCCTCCCTAGACCCCCCCTCTTTCGTTGCCCTCCTCTCCTCACGGAATCACCTCCCCCTCCCACCACCCCTCCCTGCCGCTAAACTACATGAAGAACACTCATTTTTCAAACAACTCGCGTGCACCGTTTTGCCAGAAATTTGTATAAATGAAAATGTGTGTATTCCATATATTTTAGCGGAAGGGAGGAAAGGCGGGAGGAAGGGAGGTGAACGGGGACGCATGGGAAAGGACGTGCAGGGAGAATCAATTTTTTTTTTTTTAATTGAATTGCATCGCATGGCGGGTACCATAAGATACAACCGTAAATTATAAGATACACAACAAGGAATACCAAAGCTCAAAAGGATAACTCAAACTTTTGCACCGCAAAAATGTCGGAAGAGTAAAAGTAACAATATTGCTAGCGAAATACTGCGTATTTAAAAAAAAGTACGAGATTCATAGATCTCAAAAACAAATCAGAAGCTCGTGAGTTAAATTCGAACTAATTTATTTACGTGTGTTTGCAACTTATTATCAATATTATCATCGTATTCTGAAATGCCACTTCGAAACGTCACAATTCTCGGAATTTCCTCAAAAGTGTGTCAAGAAAAGCATTGTGGTGAAATAATTCAACAAAACATGTTTATTCAAAACGTTTTCCTTTAAAACACAATTAACTTCGCGAAATCGTAATATTTAGAAACTCCTTGGCAGTCCTTGCTTACAACTCCAACTGAAACTTTGTCAATAATTTCATCAAATAGTTGAAATGCTTAGGTCCCGTTGGATCAAAGGACTAATTAAAAGTTTTCAAATATTAGAAAGACTTAATAATTATTATTTAAGAACACGACGAGACGAGCGTTTGATTGTGAAATGATTGAAAGTTATTTTAGCTCTTGAGAATGGACGATTGGGGACTTGGAAGTTAAACAGAAAGTAATCAAAGTTGTCTTTAAATAAGCCGATTTAATCTTAAGTAGCTTATTCAAATGAATTTGAGTTGACTTACTTTGGGGGGAAGGATTTTAGTTGTAAGCCTGGAAGAATTCAAACCAAAACTAAGAATATGAATTGACCCACAGACATCTTTTGTATTGAATCTTTATCTATTTCATAATTTATTTGAATAACGATTTGGTTTTCTTTAGAGGAATGAATGAATGGAATAGAATCTTGGAAATGAAATCTATCCGACCGAGCGGTCGGTGATAGTTCGTAAGGGGTCGTCCATTAATCACGTGATTTTTTTAGCAACTTTTTAACGGGAGGTTTTAGACTACCCCCCCCCCCCCCCCCCCATACCCAAAATCATGTATATTTTCAGAATATTGTTTTAAGTCAAAACATACGCGACAACGATTCACGCACGTATTTGGCGTCATATAATTATGTGTAGGTGTATAATTAAGACATTTACATATAATAGATATACTGAATCACCATACTAGGTGTCTGCCTATATCATGGTTATCAATGGAATATAGTTGCCAGTTTAAGACTAGTGTAAACATATGCATTATAAACATTCCGAAAATTGTAAAAATTCTAACGGAAAGTAGAAAATAAAAAATGTTTATCATACTAGAGCAGTATCATCGGCGAAATGTGATTATGTTGCCATCATTTTGTAGTCTATGTAAATCATTAACATATATATACGAGCGCCTTATATTTTTTTTATTTCGCAAATGTTATTTCCTTTCCCTTACTGCTTTTATTTTCTTCCTTTACTGCTTTTATTTTCTTTTCCTTTACTGTTTGTATTGTATACGTACTTTTATTTACTATATTTCTTTTGTTACCCAACTGTTTAATTTCTTTGCCTTTACTGTTTTTATTTCATTCGAAATTCGAAAACACTATACGTTGTATATTCGATGCTTAACTAATTATAAAACTGTAACATATATTATAATTAGGTAAATGTAATTTTTCAATCTTACTTAAAACTACATATATTAATCATCATGTACCTAATATATACGAAACCTATCAATTTGACTGTCCTAGAACGGGAGTCCTTCCTAGTTGGACAGTCAAAAGCTTCCTTGTACTGTTTTTGTATTTTTATAACAAAACAAAAAAATATGAGAAAAAGTATGGGACCGAATACATTGCCCTGCGGTACACCAAATTTGATGCTGGTTGGATGAGATGCTTTTAGTGATTGTAACTTAACGCATTGCTTTCTGTCCGTTAGGTATGATTTGAACAATTTAAATTATTTATTCCAATTTTCTGGAGTTTTAGCTATAAGAGACTACGTTGAATGCCTTAGCTAAATCCAGGAATATTGTCAAACATTTTAATTGATTTCGTGATACTCTTATTTAATTATTTATTTTCATTGAAGAAGAAGATAACATTTTTAAATCTAAATGAAAATATGAAAGAAAACAAGACACAGAAAAACAGAAAAAGACAATGGTCGCAACTGGGATAACAATATGAATAAATTCGGATACATTTATCCGAGACGCTATTCAGGTTACAAACCAATTCTTTGAATGATTGTTTCCAATAAAAAGAGTAGTTGCCTATAATATGGAAAAAGAACTAGTTGAAGATAATATTAATGATTCTAAATATTTGAAATATGAGATTGACAAATATGACGGTTTGACAGAAGGTGGCAATAGCGAAATTGGAAAACGCGCCGTCCCGGTTAGACGAGAGGTCTGGGTTCGAGTCCCAGCTGCGACCATTGTCTTTTTCTGTTTTTCTGTGTCTTGTTTTCTTTCATATTTTCATTTAGATTTAAAAGTGTTATCTTCTTCTTCAATGATATATTACGTTGATGGGAATAACCTTCAAAAGTTATAAAAAGAGAGTTTTTCTCGTAAAAAAAAAAAAAAAATTGAATATTTATTTTCAAGTTGGGAGCGGCTCTGTGCGTTGCACGGTGTCGTGAGGATGTAGCCAATTATCTTACCTATTTTTGATTTCCCCTTTTAATCTTAAATTTAACGTAGATAAAATTTTTTGTAATAGTTAGTATAAAATAGATAGGTACAGTCATGTTCTTCTTTTCTTCTTCCTTATCACCGACCCTACCATTCTTCTCTTGTTTCTGTCAGTTCTTTAGATAGCTCTGCCAGCGGTTGTATGCCAAGTCTTTGAATGAAATGGCTAAAGCTATTTTAAGCGAGAAAGCCGGTGAAATGTTTCGTGCATGAGAATTAAATCATTCTAGGAAGTTTTATTTCATTAGAGCTCTTTCAGCTTCAGCACTAAATTAACAAATGGTTTTAATGCATAAAATAATGTAATGTTTTGCACCATTTAAATAATGTAATTTAAAATATATCTAGAGATTGATGCTGGAAGTGCCTAGGGCAAATGTATGTATAGCTCTGAGGGGTGGTAGGAATCTGGGGGTCAGTAAATCCAGGAGTGACGGACATATGAATCCATCCCTCTCAATGCGGGGCAATGAGAAGAGATCTAAGTAAGGTCCACCTCAATAAGTCTCCCAATCCAGTAGATTGGCAAACGCATTCACCGCTAACATCTAAACAAACCTCACACCATGAACTCTGGCACCCCTGCTAAGTCACCAAACGTAGTGGGACACTTGGGGTAACTTATGGTTGGGGTGTTGGTTATCCAATAAATGGTTCCCAGGGCAGCGCTACCAAATCCATTGAAGAAGAAGATAACACTAATAATCTTAACAATAATATGAAAGAGAACAAGACACAAAAATAAAAATATAACGGTTGCAACTGGGATACAAACCCAGAACCTCTCATCTTACCGGGAAAAGCGCCTTACCAATTCGGCTACTGCCACCTCTTATTTAAATGTCATATTTGTCAATCCTACATTTAAAATTTTAGTACTAACAATATTATCTTCGACTATTTTTAAAATATTTTTTGATGTACTTTAAGTTATGTGTTTATGAATTTTGAATAGTCAGGTGGACTTTTTACTTCTGTTTTTCATTTTTATTAGAACTATTATTCTTTGGTTTGCTTAAAACGGAAAGTATATATATATTGGTATTTATTAATTTTTATAAACAGCATTTTTTTTATAAATGACAAAGGCCTTTCGAAGAAAAAAAGGACATGCCTTTTTTTTAGTCGATTGCGTGCTTAACGATCTGCCCTCTGAATTATATACACTTCGTAGTATGCGTTAATCAATTCCAACCCAAGAATCCCTTGCGATAGCAGTCCACAGATAATTTGTGCACGCTGAACAAATTACCAGTGGACCTCGAGTTATCTATCAATGAGGTGCAGCTGTGCTCACATCCCGACCCTCTTATGACCTCTCAGCCCCGAGGGTCAATATTACACTTTCCAACTGGACAGCGAACCCCACGGTTCAGTTGGCTTAACCGAGTGCATTAAATGATAACGTACTGTAATATTTATATTGGGCTAATGGATCAACTCTTTTGTACTCATTATTACACCACCAGTGAATTTTATCACTGCCAATGAAATAAAAATTCTGAGAAGTAGTTGGGTGAACGCAAAGCGATTATCAAATATCTTATTCGAGATAAGTACGATATAACCATTATAAATACCAGGGTGTGCACTATGCATTCTATAAAGACTATAATGTAAGCTGTGCGTGCCTGAAGAAATGAAACGCTGCAACATATTCCTATAAATATTTACAGAAAAACCATTCATACTGACTTTTTGCTTATTTAATTAAATGAAGACAACATAAGCGAAACTCAATCAAAAATCTGAAAACAGAAAAATCAGAAAAAGATACTGTCACCTCTGGGACTCGAACCCAGGACCTCTCGCTTTCCGGTCAAACGCGCTACCACTGCGCCAAGGTTTCGATATCCAATTCGGTCATTTTAACTACATCATACTTCGACTAAGAACCACTCACATTATCTTCATTTTCTCAACGCATATTTTATTGCTGCTTTATGTATGATTGCAAGATTCAAAACCGAACATTTTTTTTTTTTTTACATGAGCTCCACATAGGAGGCCCTGAGGAAAATAATTTCCCTCGGGGCCTATGTCAACTTTGGGGATGCTGTTGAAAGGGTTTTTTTTAAGGAAAAGGAGGAGAGGAGAGTTCTGGGAAGGAAAAGGGTTTAAGGGGTGGGTAGGAATCTGGGGTGCAGTGTGTCCTGGTCATCCGCCTCCAAGACCTAGACAAACCTCACCTCATGAACCCTGGCTATCTAGATAGTGGTAAAATGTAAGTCTGGATAAATCTTTATCCATTTTATTTAATATGCGACATCTACTGACTTTTTCTGCAAGTCTAGGATGAATATTTTATTTTTATTAACTTTTTGCTTATTTATTGCATACTTTCTGCTAGATGTCTAAAGTTGTTTCAATACCCGAGAGCATCGCATTATCTATCCTTGTTTTATACTGTAAGAAATCGCTATAAAACCGTTCATAGTTTTACGAGATGATTAGTTTCCCCTTTAAGTTAATTCATCACATTTTATCTCCGCTGAGATCGCGTTTCACAGCACAAAGGATATCATTATTTTCCTTTTGAAACTCCCACAGATTATGACCAAGCTGATGACTGGACTTATGGTCTCGAGAGGTATTAATGTCAGTACATCTGAAACCATTTTAATCCCTGTCGACAGTTTTGGTTCATCCGCAAGAAGTAAGCGCTCCGAGTATTCCTTGCACTGCACTCGATATGTTAGCACTTGATTCAGTAGGGCGACATTATGATCGCGATCATATTTGTCAAGGAAACCGGAGATGTCATATCACATCAATTCACTCTTTTGTTACTTAAAAAAATTCTTTTCCTGTAGACATATTGCAGGAAGCTTGTACCCCGATTTTCAAAAATTCTATTGAGCGAATGCTTAAGTTTGTAGCATGTTCATTGGGGTACGCTACGATACGATACCATACGATTGTACCCCAAGCCAGGAGCATTCCTGTCCCGGTTAACCCAGTACACCATGGGGCACTGATTTGTCAGGACTGAAACGCGTGCTTTGAGGATGGGAAGGAGGTTGGAGTTCAATCGACCGGTATACATGGCAACCTCATAAGCCAATATCGGAATGTAGGACAGGCAGAAATATAGGAAGTAACATTTTCATTAGATAAATTAAAACTAAAATGTACAGTTTGGCAGTTTTCGATTCAATGACCAGAGAAAATACAATATCTCTTTCGTTAACCTTTTGTATAATGTTTATTTTTATTTCATATTGATCACGGAAATTGAAAATGCTGTCAAAGACAAAACGGTTATTGTTCGGGAGAGCGAAAAGAAAGTTTATTTTTTCTTTTTTTTTTAATCATATATCCTGTTTTTATAGTTCATAATTCAAAATTTTTGTAAGTTTTTTCAATAACAGTATTTAATTTTTCTAGATGTATTTCGACGAAGCAGATCGAAAGAGAGAGAAACCGGAGAAAAATGATATATTTAAATCATTTTTTAGTTGTAATTTGTTCATGTTTTAATTTGTTAATTATTTCACAGGCAATCTTAAAATCTAATCTTTTCACAGATTTGACCGATCGCGATACTGAAAACCTACGTTTATAAGATTATGTATTGTTATATCGATGGCCCAGTATTAAACTCCAACAAGTCAAAATCTGTTATTTTGAGAATCAATAAATTCTTTTCGCGCAATGTGTTGTTGCAAAAAGTAGGCAAAAATGTCAAATTTCCATAGTTTTAACTGAAATTTCTACGTTACCTTTAAGAAGAACGTATGCGCGGCTCATTTCGGCCAGTTATATGCAAATCTTAAATTTAGATTTGATATCAAAATACCCAACTAAACTGAAAAATTATTTTTGTATTCAAAAGGTATTGTGAGCTTCTTTATTTATTTTTGCTTTAAATTATAAGATATTGGCCATTAAAATTTTTAGTAATTCGTGATTTTAGAGGCAACTTGGGCAATTATTTAAATGTAAATGAAAAATAATTTTACTATGTTTATTTTACAAATACAATGAAAAAAAAAACATCTTTTTTGGGAAGTAATTTTAATGTACAAACGATAAATTTTTGTTCCGCCCTAAATATGTAATTTGTATTTTAAATTTACACCTAACAAAATGATTATCGAATGTAAGTATATCGATTTCCAATTTATTTCCCGTCAATATCGGTTTACCTGTCAACGTTGCAACTATTTTTGTAAAGGTAACCGGACAACTCGGAATGAAACCAACTCAGAACCATCTCAGATAAGTCATTTAGAGTGATAAAACATACGTATAAAGAATTGGTTAAATAGGTTACGTTAGGTTAGGGTTATCGGCTAATTTAAAATTACTTTTTTCATAGATTTTAATGACTTTTCAAGAAAGTGTTGAGTTGACTTTATTCACAGTTGGCATGGAACCGTGTGCGATATCGGTACAAAGTCGTTGGAAGTTACGCCTACCGATCCAATATTGTAAAGTTATCGATTTCACTATGCTAGAGCTCCAGGAGCACAATGTTTACAGGTTTTACAAAGATAAATATCCCTGCAAATACATCTAGAAATGAGCACTGTTTTATTATTATTACTTTAAAAATAAATTTTATTACTTAAAGACCATTATAATATAATGCCAGTCGGCTGTTAAGTCTGGCAAGGACCCAAACAGTTTAAATTAATCACTCCGAGCTCAAAATATTATGCCGACATTACGGCCTTAATGTTTCCTTTTGGAAGTGCATAACAAAGTTCAGGAGATTTATAATTTGGGAGAATAATGCTTATACTTGGTGCCATGCTCGAGAGCATGACATCCGCCCGCATTCTGCTCAAGGACAAGAACGCACAAAAATATCTATTGTTTTAGGTCAAAATATCATGGTAAGTGCAAAAAATAAGTTAATTGCAAATTCTATTTTAGTTAATGCAGGCGTAGTCACTTCAATTATTGAACTCCCCAGGGCAATTTGTTCGCTATCGGGAAGAGTTCATATAGATCTCATATCAGAAATCGTTTAGCGTCCCTTGCTGTCATGGTAAGAAAGATGATCTAAACGGTGTTAGATAGAGAAAACAGCACGCTGTATATTCAAATCAACCTCTTAACCATAAAAAAATTAAATGTGCTCCTCTGTGAAACCTAAGTTTCCGAACGCAATTTGAGAAAATTTTGTAAAACTTCGTGAATTTTTAATTTTTTTTTTTATGAAACGATAAATAAAATGACAAAAACGTACATTTGTTCAATTAAAATGTGACTACTTTTAGGTTAAAATTATATCTATTATTTTTTTCGTTTGCAGTAATTTTAGTTATAAAGTCAACGTAAGTTGAGCCTTTCTTAAAACTTTTTTATGTTTGCATTCAAAATTTTAATTTTCCAAAAATTATATGTTTATTTCTAATAATAACATTTGAAAATGTATTTCGTGTTCTTTAAAAACGGTTTTTAGTTTTCGGATAAATTCTGATATATTAAATTATTTGGAATTTTTTTCATAGCGAACATTTCTCCGTTCCGTTTGATAGATTCTCCCATCTTAACGAACGGGTTGCAATCTTTAGAGCACAGGCGTCGGGTGGGAATGCTATCCATGTTCTACCGGTATTTCAATGGAAGATGCTCTGAGGAACTAGCGTCATTGATCCCTTCGGCACCGGTGCATAGTCGGGAGACACGCCAAACGCGCGCCCAACATATGTACACGGTTGACATATGTCACATGAGAACGGGTCGTTTTTTCGACTCGTTCTTGAGTTCAACAGCTCGGCGATGGAACGATTTGCCGGCATCTGTGTTTCCTCCCTCCTACAACATGGGTCTCTTCAAGACCAATGTTCATTCCTTCCTCTCCTCAAAAAGACCCTCCACACAGCATCCCAGATGACATAGGCCCTGAGGGGAATTATTTTCCTCAAGGCCTCCTGTGTGGAGTTAATGTAAAAAAAAAAAAAAAAATTCTGACCGAACATGGCCGAAGTATTTGGTAGATATAAAGATATGTTTGCAGATAACTTTGTTTGACTTTGTGACCTAGAATTATTTGTATATTTTTGTAGATGACTTTAAGGCTTAGAATCGTTTGTACATTTTTGTAGATGTGTAGTTTGAAGTAAACAAATAATACCTGTTTTCTCGATATTTGTTTTTGGGGTGTTATGCCGTGTTGCGCTACCTCCTTCTTTAGCCAACGTTTCGGCCGTGAAAATCTAAAAACTTATCCAAATAATACATGTGTTTATCGATCCCGTTCGGACCTTAAATAAAGTGTCTACTAGACATACGTGGTATACTTTCACATTTTGGCCGGTAGGCCGATATGCCCAGCACTGGCGTGCTAGCGATTTGATAAACTAACGTACACAGCTGAGTTTAACAAAATTATTATTATTTTTTTTTTTTTTACATGAATACCGCACAAGAGTCCCAAATGCTTCCGTCTGGAGCCATTGAGACTATGGCATCCCCAATCGGGGTATGTTGTGAGGCTGAAGGTAGAAGAGAGGGGAAGGAGATGAGGAAGAGGAAGGTGGGAAGTACCTGGCTATTCAGATCTGGTCACCAAACACGGCTAAAGCCATTTCAAGCTTTGTTTCAATTCTGAACGGTGGTCTTACACCAGGGCGATACTGAGAGTATCTTTCACTCTGGAACGTGCCGCAAATATACTATATATTATTTTAAATTAATAAATTGTGAAATAACACAAATTAATAAAATAAAATATATTTGCCGCGCCGGGATTCGATCCCGCCGCCTTCGGAATGCTAGTCAAGCGCCTTACGCCGGACGTCAAATACCGTTTTACTCACTCACAATGGTCATTTGTCATTGGACGGTTGATTTACAATTGCAGAATATTATATGTTACAAGTTGAGTTAATATTTCAACGATTCCATGAATAAAGCAGACCTAGTTATACAACAAATAATCTTTGATGGAATCGTTAATTTCTCCCTCTCACGTCACATATCCATTTTCATGATGAAATGATATCAATCATTTAACTAATGGCAGTTTTTTGCTACGACAATAAAAAATGGCTTATTTTTATCAATCAAATAGAATGTGCGATATAAAGGCTTCTAATGTTCTAATCTAACGATTAAATCTACTCGGATTCATCAGAATGACAGGTGTCTATTTTCTATAGTATTTCCTATAGGTATAGTCTTTACATAGTATAAAATGAAGTCGCTCCCGCTGTCTGTATCCTTAGATCTTTTAAAGTGCGAAACGGATTTTCAAGCAAGCAGGCAGCGGGCAGCGGGCTGGCAAGCGGGCGGTGTGGATTTGATATGTATGCAAATTAACAGATGGCGTTGGTTATAAAGGTTGGATAATGGCGTTGTGTTTCGTTAGCCACAGCAACGTGTGGCCGAGTCTGTTAGTTTAGTAATAAAAAGGAGAAGTTATAAGGCAGAACACAACTATTTTTTTTTAAATTTTAGCTATATATATCTTCAAGATATTCAGTTAACCGTTCAAAATAAATTAATTCAATAAGCTGATATTTATTTGGTGACATTCCAAATTGATTTTTTCCTCTTTTATAAAAAAATATTGTGTGTGGCACCTACCAAAACCTCCACAGAACTTGTATGGCCACTCAGGTAGGCGTCATTGGGAGACTGAATAAGGAACGGCCAAACGAAAATGACTTGTTTAGAGGGACGTATGCGCGGCCCATTTCGGCCAGTTTCATTCAAATTTTATAACGTAAATTATATTTAAAACACTTTGTGAGTTCAACAGAGAGTTTTTATTTAAGTAGAAAGTATTAAAAAAATAATAAAACCAAAATAATAAGTACACGGATATAAATATACTTCGTAATACACGCGGCGCGTAACCTCCTACTGAGGTCTTCAGGCTTACTTTCTCTAAAGGTTCCTCTACCAATCAATGTGGACACTACGTTATCTCACAGTTGATCCTGGGTATTGAGCCTTTAGGACTATTTGCTGGATCTCTGCTCGTTCAAGGCCAGGCAGGCGCTTAAATAGGCGGCTGGAGGTACATCTTGTGGTAATTAGGTGTCCGGGAGCAGGGAACCTGCACGCTGATTAGCCGTTAGTTTGAATTGTGCAACCAATGCAAGTCCTCCGGCACGTTGAGACGGCAGACAAGGATGCCGTATTATGTATGAGTGAGAAAGTATTCGGATCCGTGCGGCGTCTCTCGTTACAATCTTATATTCGGATTTGAGATCAAAATACCCAACCAAACTCAAAAATTATTTTTGTAATCAAAAGGTGTATCAAATATCTAGTAATATAG
Organism: Glyphotaelius pellucidus; assembly: GCA_936435175.1. Taxonomy (NCBI): domain Eukaryota; kingdom Metazoa; phylum Arthropoda; class Insecta; order Trichoptera; family Limnephilidae; genus Glyphotaelius; species Glyphotaelius pellucidus. Next base: position 25,914,024 of record OW386551.1, read on the forward strand.
AACATTAAAGATTTTAGTGTTTCATGATTTTAAAGGCCACTTGGGCAATTAATTGGGAGTAAATGAAAAACAATAAAAAAATAGTTTTACTATGCTTATCGTAAAAATATAATGAAATATTAAATAAAAAAAATAAACACGATATGCTTGACATTTTAATAAATAATTGAATTCGAGGAACGATGTTCGATAATATAAACCAAGTTTGCAAAATATAATATATGCATGTAATATATTTTTTTAATTAAGTCCCTACTTAAATCATGTCCAAAAGACAGTTGGGAATTGCGTGAACGCTACTTTGTTCCGAGCGGCGAATAGTTATTAAGTATTCTAATCACGTTAGGTAACGTATAATAACGCAGAAGACGAGATAAATAATTATATTTAAAGCACTTTGAATATTACACGCTGGGGGCTAGCGTAAGGCATGACCGTCTAAAACCAAATAAATAGATTTATTATAAAGCGTTCCTTTGTAGGGAAAAAGCTGCTCATGACAGAATTAAGTTTGAACAAAAAACGATTGAAATACGTGCTCTAGCAATTTTATTCCTCGAATAATTAAAACAGCCACAGTTAAAAGCGCCTGGCTCTGGAAGGAAACTGGTAAGTATATCCAGTAAGGCTTTCTTATTAAATAGTAATTTATGGTTGTGTTCCTTTGACTTGTCTACAGTTGGAATAATGAAATGTCCTAGTTGAAAGCGTTTCACTTTTTATAAATCCTACTAGTGATAGGGTACTTTTCTGACTTGTGTCTTCACTTGGCTTGTTTCAAAAGGAAGCTGGAATTGTTTTCAAAGGTTTCGTTTAGTTTTTTAAGAAACTAGCTTTTGAGATATAAATTAATTGAATTAAAACACTCAGAAAAAGAAGTGGAATTTAAAAGATACTTTTATTATTATATACTGCAGGTATAGTTACAGTATACTCAGTAGGCTCAACTGCCGAAGCCAGAGAGACAATTAAAAAATATGTTAGAATAGAGCGACTATATCTTCACATATAAAAAAACCAATATTTGTTTATTTGTTCATATTTTATGTGCTGTCATATCGTTTATCCGAATGCGATGAAATTTTGGTGATTGGCGCATGCCCGCAATGGTTTCTACATATAATAGTGAGCTCTGGCGTTTTGAGCTCTGGAGTTTCCTGTACAATTCATCCGATCGCGATGAAAATCTCGATGAGTTGTTGTGCGCACGCCCGCGAAGGTTTCTAAATATAGAATGGTGAGCTCTGGAGTTATGAAATTTTTGTAAAAATGTACAATAAATAGGTGGCGAGCAAGTTTCTTGAAAATGGGTATATTTAATAGTTTGTGTAGTTTGGGGACGGACGGCGGGAGGGGGGATGGAAACGCGGGAGGGGGAGGGGGGGACACTTTCTATCTTTCAGTGGCATTGCAACGTACGCCGGGTACTAGCTTGTTATGAATATTATTCGAATAGATAATATTATTGATTACAGAATAGACAAATTTATTAAATATATCCGTTCATATAATTGCACCGTGTAAATGCATTGTTAATTATTACAAAATAATATAAAACATACAAGGTGATAAGAAACGTACTTGACTTACTTAAGTCAGCGATTCCTAACATTATTTGAAGTAAATATTTAAATGAAAATTTGGTCTACGTCTACGGTGATATAATAAATATGATAAAAACAGTGCGCAGTGGTCAGCACATTTGCCCGAAAAGCGAAAGGTCCTGTGTTTGAGTCCCAGAGGTGCAAATATCATTTTCAGATTTTTCTGTTTCCAGATTTTCGATTGAATTTCGCTAATATTGTCTTCATTTGTTAAATATTATAATTTGAGATTTTATGCATAAAGTTAAAAAAAAATGATAAAAACATTTAAAAAATTAGTATGCTTTGGACCGGAATTGGAACGGCCAATTAGGGCCGGATGAGCTTTGGGCGGTTACTTGGCTGAGTGACTAGTGACGACACGAAGAAGATTTTTGTTAGTGTTTATTTTTAATTTAAAAAAAAAATGAATATAAAACCAACCACAAAATTATCCGAGGTCAAAATTTTATTTTACATTTTTACTCCAAATAATGTCTAGATCACTAGTTAAAGTAAGTCAAGAACGTCCTTTCATATCCTGTGTATAAGTCTGTATCTCGTTTAAATAGGTGGCGTTCGCTAATGTTATTTCATAAGAAAAACGTGGGGAAAGGTTCTTACTGTAAAGCTTTCTACTTCAACGCTTCCCATTCTTGGAATATTCTCTCACAGACCTTCTAAGAATCGGTGGTCAAGCGAAAAGATATAAAGGTTTTAAAATGAAATTTCCTGAGTTCTCAGCTCTTAGAAATATGAATATCTGGATGAATATTCAGTGTTTTCAATATTTGTTGTACAACAGATATTATTTTGTGGTTTTTTTAATCACTTTATGTTGCCAGGGGCTCACTTTTGCTATCTCGATTTATTTCAATAAAAACAAAAAGTAAATAACGCACCAGAGGTTGTGGGATTACGTTTTTTTTTATATTAACTCCACACAGGAGGCCTTTTAAAAATAATTTCCCTTGGGGCCTATGTCGTCTTTGGGGATGAGTATGTATGAGGTGATGTATGAATGTGAGTGAAGCAAAGAGTGTGTGCCAAGACCGAATTGTTTGCCTACCCCTGCGGAAAACGGCGTAATGGTTAGTTAGTTAGTTAATGTAGAGGGAATTTTTTGAGGAGAGGAAGAAATGAACATGAGTCTTGAAGTGACCCATATTGGAGGAGGGAGGAAACGCAAAGGCCAAGTATAAGTATGTTTTACGGCTAAGGGAAAGGGAATGGGGAGGGGAAGGAGATGAGTAAAAATATGGAAGTTTGGAAAGTTCTTGGCTATTCAGATATTGTAACTAAATTAACTAACTAAAAAATAACCTTTTTGCTCAGAAACCTGCCGCAAACTAATTAAATTTTTTGTTTTAGTTTGTTCTTTTTTTTTAGTTGAAGTTTTCAGTATATTTTTTAAATGGTGATTTGAATTGTTTGAAACTATTTTTAAGGGATCTTTTGTTTTCTGTAAATTTATTAAAGAAATAAATGGTTCCCAGGTGTTTGCAGTTTTAATGACCCACAGTATTATTTGCATACATTATGAAAATAATGTGAAAAAGAAGATCTTCAACTTAAATAAATGTGCACCTGCTTTTCCGATAAAACTTGTAATAGATATCCGAATCTTTATTAAAAACTTATCCTTCATTGACCGTCTCCAAGCGCCAGCATTGAGGTCGGATTTTGCTTATCGAATTGAAAATATCCACTTCATCTCGTTACGGAGAGTCTGGTCCAGCCATCTCGCCACACAGCTTCCAATTTCACGCGGAGATGAGTCCCAACACAAATGGGGTGTAAAACAAGATTGAAATGTTTCGGAAAACTACCTTCTCTCCTTCTTCGGGGCGGGATACCGCTAAGAGGGAGACTTTTATCGCGATTGCTCAGAGTTTAGGGGCTCGGGTAGATAACTGTTGTTTTTGTTGAAGTGATTTCACAAAGGCTTGTATTTTTGAGTTTGTATCTTCAATACAATACTGCTATTGGACAGTTTAAGACACTCTTAACGTTGGGATGTTGTGTGATGGAATAATATGGTATAACGAGTTACTTAATAAGAAGTGAATTTTAAAAGTTTTATTGAGTCAAAAAATTATTGTTGAACGCTTTTCGTAATATTTAAAGAAAACACAAATTTATTGGAAGATATAATTTGAAAGGAGAGATCATTGTCTCCATCACCACTATTAGATCCACTATTAGATAGTACCTTATATAATATTTAAACAGAAAATTAAATCAATTGTCTTATTTTGTAAATTGGAATACTACCAGGGTCAGTCAAAAAGTAATGCCTCCTATTTTTTTGTCCTTTATTTGTCAAGAAATTTAAAAAAATGCAATTACATGGGTTGAAAACCACACAATTAAAAATTATTTTTTTACTTTTCAATATAATATCTGTTCATTTCCACAGCTTTGGTCCATCTTTTAACAAGGGCATGTATCACCGTGTTGTAAAAAGCACGATCACATCCAAAACACCGTCGCCATAACTTTCCCCGTCGATCACACAGTTTTGAATTTTTTTGTCTTTGGTGAGTTTATGTGGTGTCATTCCATTGACTGCCTCTTTGATTAAGGCTAAAAAAATAAACCTTTACTTCTTCTCCGGTCACAATTTTTTCCAGAAATCAAGCGCTGCAAGTGTTGTGAGGCTATTGTTTTTCTTGTTTCTTTATTCTGGCCGGTTAAAATTCTTGGTACTTTAAACTTTTGTTGAATAATCAGTTGTCGAATAATCGTCATCATACTGAATTTGCTGAGGAAGAGAATGCCACATCTGCAGTTATCTGGGGTCACCACGAATGATGTCATCAATTCGTGTGCAGTCACAGAAATCAACGGCCTGCGCCGTTCCGCTTTTGTCAGCCAGCCATGTTTGTCTTTCAGATTAGTTACAGCGACGAACACATCATCTAGCAGTGTTGACATCTACTGTTGCATCATGGTACACATTTTCAGTCTTTCATGAACGCGAATGGGCGTTTCACCTTCTACAGTGAAGAATCAATCATAGAACGCTGTCTATTACGAGCATCGATGTCAGCCATTTAGCAAGCGACTGCAGTGCTGCCACCTGTTGATGTAAAAAGTTACTATTGCAGTAGATTGATCCTCGTAGTATCCCGGTCTTCACTAGTTTTATATAATGTTCCATTGCCGAATGATTAATTTTGTTTTGAGCTAGATATTCGAAAAATTCTCACGGTAAATATTTTCACACGTTATGTCACAAAAATTCCTGGGAATGGTAAATAAACTTCACAAAAAACATATATGATATTTTTTTATCAGCGCTTATCAAATATCTTTATCAAGAATTTATAGGCGATACGAAAAATACATCAATCCAATACTAAATGACCTTGTATGGCATCCTGTACATTTATGGTGTGACGTTTTTATACAATTAATACTAATTATAAAAAATCGTAGGTTTTCTAAACATGGAGTCATCGACATAATATTATCTAGACAAGACGTGTGAACATTAAAATTAACATCGAATTAAAAAATATTGGTTTATGAAAATATTTATCAAAAAGAAAATGCATTATCTCGCAGTGGAAAGATTGGAAGAAGTATTGGTTTCTTCCTTTTTTGGTCTGCACGGAAAAAAAATGACTTTCAGCAAGTTCGGCCCAACGCTCGTTGGATTAGTTTGAAGATCATTTTTCAAAAACGAAATAGAAATTAAAACAGTTAGAAATATTTTAGGTAAGAGTTTTCGCTGACGTCATCATTGACAATTTAACCAGCTATACGCAGATTAAAATATATTTTTTTTTTACATTGGCTCCACACAGGCCCTGAGGAAAATAATTCCCATTAGGGCCTATGTCATCTTTGGGGATGCTGCGTGGAGAATCTTCTTCGTTTCCACACCAAGGGGTTCCGTACAGAGAGAGATTATGATTTAGTTTAAGATGTATCCTTTACTTAGTAAAAACACTTGTGATTTACTTGGATATTGTTGTAAAACTTTGAATTTATTCAGATGAATAGTAATTTTACACAGAAAGATTTGATTCTAATCTGAGCATTGGGGTTTTGATTTGCAGAATGAGTTGCGAGAAATTAGAACAGCTATTCGATAACGCGAAAAGGCAGTGACAGAATGATCATATACAAATGAGACAAAAAATGCTTCGAAATATTTAGCAAAAGGTAACATACACGTTAAAGTTATGAGTATAAGAGTCTACACATCGAAGTTAAGAAAAATAATAAAATGTGAAATGATAAATGCTAAATGAATAGTATCAGATGCAGGACAACACAACACTCAACACCGGGTACCCCGGCTAAATCACCAAACGTAGCGAGGCACTTGGGATAACCTATGAGAGAGGTGTTGGTTGATCCAACGAATGGTTGCCGGGACGGCGGTACTCATTTCCGCCTCCCAGATCTCGATGTTATACAATAAGTATGATTTGGAGCCATAATAACTTATTGGTATTTTCAAAAATATCGTGAAGCTGGTCTTTTTTTTCTTTTGTGTAAATCAATTTAATGCAAGTTTTGATGTAAGTTTTGATGTAAGTTTTTATGAAAGTTTCGTTGTGGGTTCCAATTTTTACGTTTAGTTGGTTCATTTTAATAACAGTTACTTTTTAGGTTTCTTTTTCTGGGTGTTCAGCAATTTTTTTATCATGGTTCCAAATGAATGAAAGATTTCCTAGAGTCATAAAGGAAAACAATCAAGAGGCGAATAAAGCACACGAAATGGTCACTAGAACAGAGAAGTGGAGATGAGGAGATGATTGAAGTTTCGAAGTGAGATAAAAATTTCGGAGAGGTCATTGGAATGTTCCACATTATTTTTTTTATTACGTACTTGAGGGATTCAATTGCAAAGCAAACAGCTGAGAAAATAGAAAAATAAATTGAAATTATTGTTTAAGTCGTAATGAAGTCATAAGAAGTTGACGCTGTAATGTTGAAATAACTTTTAACATTATTTCTTTCTTCGTTAATCACAATTCTTATATTATCGAAGAAAGCAAATATTTCGTGGCTTGAAATTATGCAAAATAAAACAAGTTCTTTATTTAAAACCACTTTATTTTGATTTATGTTCGTTGACCGGTTTCGGTATATCTTTACCTTCTCAGGACAATAAACATAAACTTTTTTTATTTTTTATTGTAAGTAATATAAAAAAAAAATATATGGGTTACATATATATTTTATTATAATAAAGTTCGTTTTTCGTCATGTATACCTTACCAGAAAATAGGAGCTCTTGTGCCTGATAAGGGAGCCACGATTCTTACTTAGAATGTTAGTTAAAATATGTTTGGGTAAAATATGAACTTTTTTTTTTTGTAAAAAGCAGTAACTTTGTGGTTTGACATATTATAAATTGAAATAACACAATAATTTTGTTTGTAAGCACGATTTATTTATCGTCGTTATTATTGTGTTATTTCATTTTAAAATATTTACTTTTTACTACATGTTTATTGTCCAGAAGAAGGTAAAATCAAAATAAAGTGGTTTTAAACAAAAAAACTTGTTTAATTTTGTACAATGTTTAAAATTTTCTTATGCAGCTTTAACTTTTATCTTTTACGTTATGTCTGTTAATTGGTATTTTATTATTCAATCACTTTCTATTTAAAGGTTTTGAATGTTTGGTACGGCAAGCAGGGTTTGTCTAACGGGTACGTGTAATTATTATAAAACGCGTGCGGGTTCTTTTATTTAGTTTCATTCTAGGTGCGGGTTATTTAATTTAATTTATTTATTTTAGTTCTAATACATATGATGATAACACGCAGCTTGAATTTCATCTCAGTAACAGCAGTCCCGGAAATGGTTCAAATTAAATACTTTCGTTATAGTAAAATAATTGACTCTCTTTTGTTTGTAGCCACTGGTTATGGAATGTTTTATATTTTGCATTTTCAAATAAAAAAAAAAATAGTCGTAATAATATTACAATATCAAGGTGATCGTAAGTCAATTTAAAAAAAATATAATAACGGATTGTGATTCTTGCGATTGGGCTTCTAGAATTTTCTAACATTATCGCGAAGTGGGAAGTATTTTTAAAATGTTTAAGGGTTCACAGTGTTTTACTATTTTCATTTATTATTATTATATTATTCGTAACCACTGATTACGTATATGCTTTTGTATTTTTAGGTTGGCAGTGCCTATTTGCGAATTGAATATGGCACAAATAATGAATAATGATTTTGATTTATGAAAACAAACAAAATAATGATAAATATGCTTTATTTATTTTTTTCGAAAATAGAAACACATTCTCATATAATTAAAAAGATGGTGGTCCTTGAACAATGATATTTCGCGCTATTAACAAAATAACCATTAAAATGCATAATTTTTACTTGGTTCTAACAATTATCTAACTACTACGATATTTAAAAATAAATTAAAGTGTGTATTAAGCGTATCCCTACTTTGCAAACATTTACCGAATTAATAACATTAGTTCTCATGACTTGACACTTTATGATCCAAAGACAATTTTGATGTAGAAAAATGAAGACAAAATGTAATACAGATGTAAAATTAATAGTGTAGAAGTCCATAGATGGAAACGAATCACGATGAATTTAATTATAAACTGACAGGTAGAAAATTATGTTAAATATTTCGATGAAAGAATTACTCTCGCAAGGCTCAGTAGGGTACAAAGAAATACACAAGACACAGTACAATGACGTAAAAATCACTTGCTGAAATACTACTTCACGAAGGGTTTTACGAAACATTCCATGATTAAACCTTTGTTGGGTACGGAAATAAAATTACACGTAAAATGGGCAACTGGCGTGCTTTCATTCCTTGCAAGTTACGATGGCTGCTGTAACCAGTTTTAGTTTTATTCGTAAAATGTCAAGTTCCCACAACTGCACTCGCGTCCGGCGCTTATTATGTTACGATAAATGTCGGAGTTCTAGCCAAAGGATAAAGGTTCCACTTGCAATAAAGTTAAATGCATCATTTTTATTTTTACGTATCCTTTTAATACCTGAAAAAGGCATGTCCGTTCTTGTGATCTTTTGAAATGAAGAAAATCGTTAACTTTTGGATTTCTATTTCCCCAAACAAATAATTTACTTAATTATTTCTACACAATACCAGTGCTTGAATCCCAGTTCCCTTTGTTTATACAATATTTATGTCATTGACGTGGTAGTCAATGATAAGAAGATGAATGTGTAGGTTAGGTCATTGATATATTATATTTGGATCAGACAAAAGCGAAAATAATCGTTCTACGGAGTTGGAGGTAGCCCCTCCAAGTCCCTATTACACCACATTAGAGCTGGTTCACACTCAGCTATCAAATATAAAATATCATAGCACGCCAAATAACGCTCTCCATACAATCCCTTTAGACCGTTCACACCTAAGCGTTTTTATCAATCTCAGACGTAACCGCTCCAGAAGCGATATCCCAGAAGATAACTCTCCCCTTCTCCGACTAAAACAGGAGAGGGGGTCATTGTAATTACGAAGCTGCCTAGACCCGTGGATGACAGATGTCAAGTTGACAGATTTCAGTACAAAAAATATGCGTTCCGTTGCCGCTCCCTAATTCGACAGACCCCCTCTCCTACCACAGGAAGAAATATTTGATAGCCTCGTGAGAAAGGACAAAAGATTAGCGCTCGCGAATCAACAGATATCTGCTCGCAGATATATAGCTCAGTGTGAACTAAGCATTAGTAGTTCTCAGGGGGGTATAACTTCGATATAAATCTTCAACCGAGTGACGTCACACGGCGCCACCGTGTGACGTCACTCGATTCACGGCGGGACCAATGGATTTGTTATTGAATTGTATGTTTTGACGTTTGCTACGAGTACATCGTTATGGCGGTTTATTTATCCATAAGATTGCTTCCTAAATAATTAAATGTCGGCGCGGTGGGAAATGAGCAGACTTTAATATATTGATAACTCGATTTTGAGAATTCGTGCATGTGCTTGTAGCTCAAACTATCGCGAAATGGTAAATTTCGCGATTGCAAAAGTGTAAAATGGCGCCGTACCTAGCTCACTTCTTGAAATCATGTAACTCTCGTGTAAACAGGATTCATTGTAACCAAATTACAGGTACAAATATATATTGATTACTTATATGAAATTCTAAGCTCCTTTCGTCCTGTTATTTTCTAAATGTGGAGTTTATTATAACGCATTTAATTTCAATCATTTCATAGTGCAAGGGTACATTCTTTTGCAGAGTTAAACCTTGTTTTCATGCATTTATTTTGTTTTGTTTTGATCTGTCTGTCGTGATGTGTCTCATGAGAGTTGTTTTGATTAATGTTTTCAGTTCGAAACACACAATGCCCAAACAAATGACGGATATACAGCCTATTGTCAGGATGTCTACTTTCTTCCCTGTCAGCTGTCAGGCTGGTGCATAAATATACCAAACCACCCACTGGTTGGTCTGGTGGTGGCTACTAGTGCTGGAGTACACTCATTTCCTTGGAGTGCACAACCCACGAGTGATGGCCCGTGCCCTGTCTGGGTACGTGTGCATTTTACTTTATTATTATAAATTATTACATAGGTAAAGATATACGTATATTATAAGGATAAGCTCGCTTGATGGTGAACTTTATCCACCAGATGCAGTATGACGATTTTAACATATCTTAAATATTTTTATTAAAATTCATTTATTTTGATGCACATTTAAAAGCATTAATTTAGTATCTTAATGATGTTATGATTGTTTGTTGTAGATATATAATTGTCATGTCAGGAGATGTGGGGCGGATGTGTCCCATTACTTTGTGCCGCCGCTGTTCTTGAGAGAACACAAGAAGGAATCCATGGACTGGACCAGGAAACGACAGGAACAAGTCACTCAGCACGGTCGCCTTTTCTATTCTGTACTTTATATTATTTGTACTATTTTTATCAGTAGAGTGAGTACGAAAACAGTGTGCAATACAGTTGTGAATGATGAATACTAAGAGCAGGTGAATGAGTTTATATGTCGCGGGACGTATATTTACGGCTGATAGAGATATTGAAAGAAGGGTAAATGCAGGTAACTCCATTAACGGAGGGTTGAATGCCGTTGGAGCTAACAAAAAACTCTCTAAAGAAGCGAAGTTAACAGTCCACAATGGAGTACTGTACCTGATGTATGGCAGTGAAGATGAGAGGAAAGATGAAAGTAGACTAAATGCCGTAGAAATGAGATCCCTGAGGCGTGTGTGGTAAAACCTTGTATGGTCCTTTATATTTTCTGCCTGTACAGAGTGTAAATAAAACGATGTAGGTATACTTTTACACAGCAGACAGTTTATTGGTCAAATCGTTGTACGTATGGTTTCATATCAGTGATGGATGAACCGGTGGATGCGATTTTAAGCCTTAAGTTGTTTAGCCAATAGTTTGTCTACTTTGTAATGCAAGGCTAATCGTAATGAGTAAGATTAAGAAAGGGACCCTCACATGGTTTGGGCACGTAGAGCGAATGAACGAAGCATGGAATGTAAGTACATTCATTTGACGTAGATGTGAGTGGTAGATGAAGTCGGGGACGGAGAGGAAGAATATTTTCTATATTTCTTCTACAAATGTTTTTCGCTTTTTTGAATTTCCTGTTTGTTGTTATCTGTATTAATATATATTAATACATAAATAAATAAAATACTTGAACATGTAATTATGAGTTAAATTTCTGTTACAGAGAAATGTAAAAAATTGATATTGTCGTAGGAAGGCACATTCATATTTGAATTATTTGTTCTCATATTTCCTGTTTCTGTGTTAATATATTATACACCTCTAAATGATTTTTGTGATACAAACCATATAGGTTTTCCATTTAAAATGTTAACCTATATACACACCAAGATATTTGCTTTTGGAAGTTAGACTAAGTTATAGAACATGCTTGATTGCAATTAGTTCTGCTACATTTACTTTGGTGTATTATAATTTTTTATTCTGGTTTTTATTTAAACTTATTGATAAAGAAAGCGATAAATTTTGGTTTTTCAGTATTTTGTGCTTATATTGTATTTCCGGTTTATGTCTTATCTGTTTTTATATTTAAATACATGCATAAATAAAAAACTAAAACATCTAATTCAGGGTTTTTCATTTTTCTGCTGAAACCATATTTCATTTATTTTTTAAATAGTAATTTAGGCTAAAAAATTGGGTAGGTACCGAAAGAGATATTCGTATATTGTCTATGGTCGAGTTTTTTTTGTGTCCTCAACTTTTGTCTATAGTATGTATGACGTCACACGGCGCCGCCAGATATTGGTATATATATATATATATATATATACGTACGTATATATAGTTAAACAGTGTCGAAACCTTGCCTATACAAAAAGCACGGAGTTATCAATCTAATGTATGGTTCATTTATGGTAGTTCTAAAACCGTCGACCGCAGCTGACGTGTGACGTTTTAAAATGGTGCGGGAAAGGATGAAACCATGGGCTTAACTAAAGGGAAAGAACGGTCTGACGGCTGAGCCTTTCAACGCGGTGGCTTCAGTTAGAACTAGGGACACGTGTGTAAGAAATGCACGGGCAGGCCTTTACCGCGGTGCAGCTGTAGCGTTAAGCCAAACAAAGAACACGTGTGTTTCTTGGACGTTATTAAATATCGTGGTGTTGAGCGTGCTATAATATTGTAAGTCACTTAAATAGTTGAATACCCGGATTCGGGGCAAAGTTCAACGCGTTTCAGAACTACGTTTTTAACTAATTTGTTATTTTTCAATTAAAAAGTGTTTCTTCTTTTCAATGCAACCCAGTTACGTTTCCCTATGTTTATAAAGTTTTCTGATAAACATAACATAAAAATATCCATCGGTGGATAACGTGCTAAAATGTTTTTAGGTTTGTCCACCACAAAACTGTAACCAAATACAGGGAAAACCATGCCAACTAGCCAACGTCAAAAATGGAATTTAATGTTTTGCAAAAACAAGTACTTATGTAAAAATACATATTGAAATAACTGTAACTGAACGATAAACAATAATTTGATTAACTTTGACGTTGTCGTTTGCGATCCTCTTATTGAAAAGTCTATGAACCTCTGCTAGACAATAGGTGTCGTTCGGCAAACGACGGAAACTATCGAACTCCTCTTTCCGAACGCCTACTCGTGCATTATTTGAACTCGAATCTCGGAGAATTATGTATGGGGTAGCGCCTCAACTATATATCTCTATGGATTATGTGAAATTGTTTGTATTTTTTGATGAAGGCTAGATTAGGTATTTAGAACTGGGCGCCACTAGTTCCCAGGCTTTTAGTTGATAGAACAAGAGAACTCCATTATAGAGCAGGGGCACTGTTTTTGACATTATAAGGATGGTTAGAATCTATTTATATAAAAAAATTAGGTTCCGTATGTTTGTGTTCGCAAATCTCGAAAAGCAATCGATGGATGGACTCAAAATTTTTAAAAAACATTGCATTTTAGCAGAAGTGTGTTTCTATATATAATGGTAAGCTCTGGCGTTATGAAATTTGTATTAAAAAGATAAAAATTTAGGTTCCATACGTTTGGGTCCCCAAATCTCGGAAAGTTGACTCAATTTTTTTTACGTAATGTTGCATTTTATCAGAAGAATATTTCTATATATATATATATATAATGGTAAGCTCTGGCGTTATGAAATTTGTATAAAAAAATTACTACGTGGTGCACGAGTGGTTTGAAAATGTGTGTATTTCATATATTTTAGCGGCAGGGAGGGAGGGCAGGAGGGGGAGGGTAACGAAGGAGGTGGAGTTCGCGGGAGGGGTGACGAGGGAGAGGAAAGGCGGGAAAGATGGAAGGGGAACGCAGGAGGGGAAGGGGACGCGGGAGGGGAACGGGGATGCGTGAGAATGGACATGCAGAGAGAAACTATTTATTTCTTTGAATGGCGTAGCAACGCATGCTGGGAACCAGCTAGTATTAAAAAGAGTGGATTTCGAGAATTAAATACATATTGTATAAGCAAAGATAGTTTAAACTTACCTACCCTTAACTAACTATGGCGCTGCGATTGGGGTTATTGCATCGGACCAGAGGTTTGTGGGTCAACCAAGCCGCAATCGTCCTTCATCAGCTGCGACTTAAGAGTTCCATGCATCTAAGAGTCTCTCCATATTAAGAGTTTCATCCATCCCTCTGTACGGCCGGTAGATATTAAGGAGTCGACCAAGTGTCGAGGCTGTTTAACTTTCCAAAGCGAAGAAGCCTATTTTTAACCTTCCTGTAAGTTACGCGTTTTTTAACCTTCCTATAAGTTTAATTATTTTTTTTAATTTTTTAAATTTTTTTTTTGGTAGAAAGCAGTAACTTTGTGGTTTTGGCATTATAAATTGAAATATCACAATAATTTTGTTTATAACCACGATTTATTTTTCCACTACCAACCGGTTTCGCTTTACATTGATTTTACCCTCTCACTCTTTCCTTATATTATGTTTTGTCCTTTTCTATATGTATATAAACTCGCACAATGAATATTTTTGATCAGTTTAATTTCTACATGCCCTGATGATGCTTATGTAAAGCGAAACCGGTCGGTAATGGAAAAATAAATCGTGGTTATTAACAAAATTATTGTGTTATTTCAATTTAGATTTTTTTTTGTTCTTTTTTAAATTGACTCCACACAGGAAGCCCCGAGGAAAAAATCACTCAGGGCTTATTTCATATTTAGAAATGCTTTGTGGAGGGTCTTTTTAGGGAAAAGAAGGAGAGGAAATTCTGAGAAGGAAAACGGAATGAGGGGGTGTGTGTCCTAAGATCAATTAATCCAGGAGTGACGGACGTATGCATCCATCCCTCCAATTGCGGTACAAGGGGATGGGTCGAGAAAATCCAGCTGGATAGGTCTAGGTTAGGTCTCCCGCAATCAGTCTCTCCCGATTCGGCCTCCAATCCAGTAGGTGGGCAAAAACATTTGTCGCCATGACCTAGACAAGCCTAACCCTATGAACCGGGGACCCCCGCTAAGGCACCAAAGGCAGCAAACCACTTGACTCCAGATACTAATATCTACAGCTTGTACGTCGCACGAATATCTACAGCTCATATGTTGAACAAATACATATAAACTTCAGAGAGAAGCCTAATATCTACAGAGCTAAGGTCGGATAAATATCTATGACGGTCCCAGTGGTGACGAATATCTATGGAGCGTAGGTGGGACTAATATCTACAGAGGGCAGCTGAGCAAGAGATTGTACGGAAAAGCATAAATTACTTCAATTACGTAATTACTATTTACGTAAAGGCTTAAACGTTTAAAGTACGTACATGAAGTTTTTCCATAATATAACGTATTTCGCTGTTTACGAGGACAATAATTTATTGAACAAACAAGGAGGTCATAATACAAAGATATGATTAGCAATTGGACTTGAACGTAATACAATGACGGGAAAACACTTAATTCCAGTTAAATATCAGTTAACAAGAAACACCACTTTCTTTGACTGAATGGGAGTGCGGCAGTTTGGGCATCTAACCTAACCTAACCTAACCCAACCTCTGCCAGTGCTGTAGATATTCGTCTACATCACCTGTTCCATAGGTATTAGTCAGCAGTTTGAGCTGTAGATATTCATTTATTTATTTCAAAAACATACGGCACAACATGTGCCATTAACATAAATTATATTATACATGTATTATAATACAATAACAAAACGAAAGTAACAACATAAATTAAAGTTAAATATAAAAACAAAAGGTAAAAAAAGGAGTCGAGGTAGTAAGCAGTAAGTAAAAAGTAAGATAGATAAATGAAAGTATAAAGTGAAAGCATAAATTATAAAATATAAAGTATTATGAAAAGTTAGAGATTGAAATAAAAAGTTAAAAGGTAGGAAATAATACAGTCAAAAGTAAAATATATAGACTATAAGATAGATATCATAAAAATAACAAAAAGTACAAAGTTATATATGTTAAAAAAAAGTGTAACAAGTAAAGAGTAAGAAATGCTCTTAGGAGCCAAAAATTGAAGATAATATAAAATTACCAAATATAAAAGGTATCACTGATTATGATATGTTTCTAATCCATAGATATTGGGAACGCACATACAGTTGCGTATACATACATCGCTCTACAAAGTTAATAATAGCGAGTGCGTACTGGTAGGACATGATTAGTGATTATATTATGATTACATGGTAGTAATAGCAGACAAATTCTGTTTTATGCATCTTTTGTATGATGACAGACTTCCGGCATTATCGATATGAGCAAATTCATTACCTAAAGAGTGTAGACGATGTATTATTGAATTTTTTTCAGCGTTACTGAGAGTATTGTTGCAATAATAAGGTGTTTTGAGTCGAGTTATTCTACTAGGTACGTGATAATTGACCATCGAAACTAGTTCAGGGGAGTCAAACCAGTTATTATTTATTTTAAATAAAAAAAATTAGATCATTAAATATTCTTCTATCTTTTAACGATAACAGTCGCATTTTTTGTAGTAGAGAATCATAGTTAATGTCGTCTGCGGGAATTCCTAATTTAAAATTTATTGATCTAAGAAACTTGCGTTGGATACTTTCAATGGACATTTCATGACTTTTGTAAAAAGGGTTTCATAAGGGGGAATTATATTTCAATTATATTATTTGTCCTCACTTTGGTTCCCATAGATATTGTTCCAACATACCTCGTTTAGATATTAGTCAGAACATGGATTCTCGTAGATATTAGTCCGATTTGTTCAGTTTTTGGAATTCCTGTAGATATTAGTAGACACCTCCAACCACTTGGGGTGACCTGCGGGTGGCAGGCGTTTGGGTTATCCAATAAATTGTTAAAGGGGCGGCGGTACCCATTCCCAATGCGCATTGTTACCACACGCAGAATGATGCAATCGTTAAACGGTACAAACCTACTCAAATATGTTACTTCGACGTCTTCGCAGCTTAACAATAATGTAATAAGGTCCGAAAAGCTATTATCTGGGGTATGAAATAAATTTCCTTTTTATTGTAGAAGTGATCCACTCTAAAAGGTTAAAAAGTCACGCTCTTCCATGTTTCTTCGATTTCGTTCCAGAAATGGTAACATTTCGAATCGAATTCCGTAAGCAACTCAGCTCCATCGCAAACTTGGAAGTGTAAATATATCCTTATAGTATTAGGGTCCCGTCACACTTGTCCGCTTCGTATCCGTGGCGAACACGAGCGGCGGCGGTCGCTCATGGCATTGCATTTGTTTGTCTTCCCCCTAAGTGATAGGGTACACAAAGATTATCAAAATGGGGTTCGTACGTACGAATGTCAAAAATTATAATCATTTTAGCGATAGGTTGAAATCGCTCCACCAACAGAAGTCTATCTATGTAGCACTCCTGACCTACTGCACATCCACTCTTCTTTAGTAATTTTACAATTACTGAGATTATTTTAGATATTTATACCTTTACCATGATACAGGCTTCTCACTCATAGTAATTCTGTGTTGCATGTATACGCCTGGGCATTCACACTCCTGTGTAGCTACTCCACACATAGCAACTCTATTGATATGTTTGGTGTAACTCTAAGTGACCAGCAGAGGCTTGGAGGCTCCATCGAAGCCAGAGTTAAGTTAGTTTCACAGAAGCTTTGCGTACTGTATAGGGCCCGCAGATACTTTAATAGTACACAACACAATACAACAGCTAATACAACGGCTAACCCTTCACCATTTGCAAGTGCACCCCACTGTTGAATTTGGCAGTCACCAGAAAAAATAATTGACTTTGTGCAGAAACGGGCGGTCCGTTTAATCGATTCTTCTCTCATAGCAATCTTTAGAACGCACATACTGGTAAAATGCTTTTCCTTGTTTTACCGTTATTTCAATGAAAGATATTCCAAGAAACCAGCGTCATTGATTCTTCGGCTCCAATGCACAGTCGGGAAACATACCAAACGCCTAAAATTTGCACAAAATTTACTTTTTGTCACATCTCGTTTCTCATTTTTGAGATCAATAGCTAGGCTGTGGAATGATTTATTGGCCTCTGTACTTCCTCCCTCCTATATCATGAGTCTCTTCAAGACCAGATTCACTCCTTTCATTTTTCAAAAAAACCCCCACATAACATTCCCAAATATAACATAGGCCATGAAGAAAATAATTTTCCTGCTGAGGAATCCTTTAATCTGAGGGAATTTATTTTCTTGAGGGCGCCTTGAGGCCCAGGTCTTCTGTGTGAAATAAGTGTAAAAAGACCTATTCATTTCCTATTTCTGTATATGGACTAAAAATAATTCCTCAATAGCCACATTTTTTTTTTAAATTTTGCTGACTTAGCCCTCTAATGATGATGTATTCCTTGAACATATTTATGTGGAGATTCAAAAAACCGTTGTCGCTTTTAGTTTTTAGAGCCCAGAAGAAAACATTTACACGGCAATAACAAATTATATTGAGTAAAACAAGCCTCAAGGGTTTAAAACTTATTGAGGAGTTACAATATTAAAAAAAGAAGAAACTCTTTATTCCGGAAAATTTTGAAAATTGGATAATAATTATGCTCTCTCCATATCCTGTGGTTTTATTACTTCCCCAATATTGGAGAATGTTGCATGACGGATGAAATGATAGAAGGAGAAGAATGAGAGGAAACCTTATTCCTGTACAGGAAAATTATCCTTACTCTGCAAAATGTTATAAATAAAATAATTTAATAAAAACTACCAACACCACTTCAATCCCACGTGCAATATTACGTGCAATCCCACGTGCAATTTTAATAAAAACTACCAATACCACTTCAATCCCACTGCAATCCCACGCTTCCCATATAATTGTACATATTTATATAATTATACGTATTTTAATACAACAGATTTTTTTTTTTAAATAATGAACTAAATAGGTACAAAGAACAGGAAAAAAATCAATATCAAAATAAAATAAATATCAAAATAAAATCAATTCTATGTAGGGCGTGGTCGGGGTTGAGCTCGGGCCCAGCGCTCACTCAGGGGTGGGGTTTGGTGCTGGAACGCTGCGGTCACCACTGTGTTGTCGGATGCCATTAGCCGCATCCTGGCTCCAGTGACTCGATGTCTCATTAGACCGGCGAATCCGTGCAACCCTAGTTCAGTGAACATTTTCGATGCACTGCTATATCTTTTGAATCCAAATATAATTCTACATGCATCATTATATTGGATCCGGAGTCGTTCCATCAAGGTGGTATATAGGTACGCCCCTCAATTACGGAAACTAAAGTGCGAAGAGCAGTGAGGTATCGAGCATCAGAAAGGTTTTGAGAGCATAATAGAGAGGATGTTGGCTTCCAAGTCATCCTACACACTCGTTTTTGATTATAACAGCTTTAGTCCAAATAAAAACACCTTAATTTGTCGTGCATAAGGTGTATTTATTATCAACAGCATGATGATCTTAGCCAATATTAATTTGAGATCTACATATTTACCTTTTTGCTTTTAATGCAATTAATATTGTATAATCCTTTTTATTTATTTATTCAATTTTTATATCGTTTTATGCAATTTGATTTTGAGAAGGGCTGAGATCTCGTAAGTCTGCCGAACGTTGCAGGCGGCCGCGAAAGTTGACACTGTAACTTCGTGGCCACCCGCCAGTTCACCGAGTTAGATCTGTTTTCGTCCCAGAACTGAACGAGAACGTCTTGAATCTTCTGCCAGGGTAGGGTTTTGTCTGGCACCTCAGGGATTATTTTCTTTTGGTTTATAATTAATTAGATATAGTGTTTTTTATTCTATTTTCTACCGAAAGAGTCATACATAAGAGAGATACCGAAAAAGTCATGCTAGGTACCTACTTGGTGGTAGAAAGATGGATGAGTGGATAAGGAGTAAGTCTCTAAGGACGGATTGCTTCACACAAATTGAAATGTAACGTTGTGATCGAATTGCCGTTAATTTTTTAAGTGAAAGCTTCTTTAGCACTTTTGTGATTTGAAACTCGATGAAACGGAAACGAGCGTCACTAAACAGAGAAAAACACATATATCTACCTGCGTACGATTTTTTTATAAGATTACCGCACAAGAGTCCCAATTGCTCCCGTCTAGAGCCACCGAGACTACAGCATCCCCAATTGGGTATATTTTGAGGCTGAAGGTAGTGGGGAGGAGAAGGAGATGATGAAGAGGAAAGTGGGAAGTACCTAGCTATTCAGATCTGGTCACCAAACACGGCAAAAACCATTTCAAGCAACGTTTCAATTCTGAACGGTGGTCTTACACCACGGCAATAATGAGAGTATCTTCCACTCTGGAACGTGCCGCAAATATACAAAATATTTTTTTAAATAAATAAATTGTGAAATAACGCAAATAAAATTTATTTGCCACGCCGGGATTCGATCCCGCGACCTTCGGAATGCGAGTAAAGAGCCTTACCGCTGGACTACGCCGGCCGTCTGAGAATGAAATAGACTAATCGGTATCCTTTTTGTGCGGTGATTCGTAGCGTTTGGTCTCCTTTTCGTGCGGTGCTTCGAAAAATAAAATGTAAAATAATTTTTAAACTTGGCAACAATATTATGATAAATAAACGCTACAATTATCCTACTCCTGATACTCTGCATTCGTCTTATTCTCTCAGAGTTTAGTTGTCTGAAGGTTTCACTTCTACCGCGTGCGAACTGCACAAATGATTTTTTAACAGTTGAAAAATACCCTATTGATACATTGAGAGTGAATGCAGTTAAAATTAGATCCCTTAGGCTAATGTGTGGTAAATATATGGTCGGAGGAGGATTTGGAAAATCCGAAAATAAGAAAAAAAATACGAAAAGAAGTAAAACTGGCACAAATGTTTGGAGTTGGATAGAAAACTGTTTAAGCGAATTATCAATTGTTTTTGTGTTTAATTCACAGAACGCTGAATTTTTAAAAATTTAATTTAAATTAAATTTAATACGATGTTTCGGCTTACAAGTCTTGTTTACAGTGTGAAAATGGCCATGTTAGCCGAAAAATCCGTAACAAAAATAAAACTAAAATACTTGCAGAACTAAATAATAACATTATTAAATTTAATTAAAATAATTTAAAAAAAAGTTAAAGCTAAATCCATACTAATATTATAAATGCGAAACTGCTCGAGTTTGTTTGTGACCTTTTCAGGCATTAACCAATAAAAAGACTTTAAAAATTCATTCACCAATAGAAAGCCAAATTATATGCGCAAACTATATTTTGTATATGATGGTAAGCTCTGGCGTTATGAAATTATAAATATTAATATATTATATTTGTTATACGTTTTCTGTCCCTAACAAAAGCGAGTTAATTGCAAATGTCAGAAAAAAATCATTCCCATGGAAACGATGTTGATATATTTGTGGGCTCTAAGCTGGTAGGTACTCAGCCCCCTGGTCAGCTACTGCCTCAGAAATAGACAAGCTGGAATAAATGTCAGATAAGAGTTCCTATATAAAAAATATAATTCGTAACGATTATAAAGACTGAATAATAAATAGTGTAATTTTGTATTATATTAACAAACTTCTAAATATTTAATTAAAAATAAACATCCGAAATGTTTGTAAGCGCATAAATTCCGAACGAATGAAAAAAATTGGATAATTCTTTTTTCCTTTGTGAAATTTAAGTGGCAAGCTAGATGTTTGAAAACTGAATGTAAGGGAATAAATGTATGGAATGTGGGAGGGGGTGGGGTGGGGAGGAGGGGGATAATTGATAAGTTCAACCGCTACAGTAATTTCCCGTAATACCATGCGAGCGAAGCCGCGGGGAAAAGCTAGTATAAAATAAATTTATTTTACTTGCTTAATGAAGTTTTAGTCCGTCAATCTTAACTAATGTTTTCCTTACCAAGGAAAATTTGAAAGTAAAATGTAATCTGATGTGGGAACTGGTTTGAAGTACATACTAATTTTCTACGAAATATGGTTTAGGACCACATTTTCACTACATATTTTAAATATGCGAATTAGTTTCAAGCAAATTTACAAAGGTTTTTTTTTTTACATTAGCTCCACATAGGAGGCCTTAAGGAAAAAATCCCTCAGGGCCTATGTCATTTTGAAGATGCTGTTTGGAGGGTCTTTTTTGGGGAAAGGACGGAGAGGAAGTTCTGGAAAGAAAAAAACGTATGAGGGGTGGATAGGAATCTGGCGGTCAATGTATCTAGGGGTGACAGGTGTATGAACCCATCCTTCCCACTGCGGTAAAAGGCGATGAGTCGAGAGAGACCGACTGGAGAGGTTTAGATTATGTCTCCCTCAACCAATCTCTCCCGATCCGCCTCGCAGAAGGTAGGCAAACGCATTGGCCACCAAGACCTAGACAAACCACATACCATGAACCTGGGCACCCCTGTTAAGTATCAAACGTAGCGAACCACTTTGGGTGACCTGGTAGAGGTGTTGGTTTTCCAATAAATGATTCCCGGGGCGGCGTTACCCATTCCCGCCTCCCAAATCGAAAAGTTTAAGTACCTGATGACATTTCTTAGGCATGGAATTTTCCGAATCTATTTAACTCAACTTCAAAACTATCTTTTATTAAAAAAAATTGTAAAGCTCCTTAGAAACGCACACAAGGCCTTTGCTTTTAGAAACGTACACAAGGGCTTTAAACACCGGCGAAATATTTTTTTATTTGAGTTTTTCACGTCCACGTGGGCTTTGGCGTGTTTACTTTTAAAAAAGACAAAAAAAATCTAAATGTTCACTACAATATAAAAACCAAATAATTTACAATACAAGATAAAAAGTTGTAGTTCAGTTATAAAAACATTAATTTTAAATTACGCTGTATTCTAGATTCTGAAGTGAGTTCTAAACCGTGTGATCACAGTTTTATCATTTTGTCACTGCAATGTATGTATATTATTATTCAGGCATCAGTCGCACAATAAATAAATGAAATAAGTCGAAGCAGAACTATGCAGTTGTTCAATTAGATTTGTTATTCGGCTTGCCGAAATAATTTCTACCAAGACCAGTTTATATTTAGTGATTGATCCGTTTAACATTATGTCAACAATATCCTTATAATTAATACCCAAATTCTGTATACGGCGAACGGAGTATAAAATTGTGATTCCGTGTTGGAATTGTCGTAATAATACTGTAAATCGATGTTGGGTTGCGGGAAAAAAATCAAATTATCAAAGAAATCAAATTACATAATTCATTAATATTTTATTTACGAATTCCGTATTCAGAAACACGACGCATATGTTTCTGAAAAGTTGAAATAGCTGCCTTGTTTTGTGACCCAGTTGTTAGTAAGAATGACGAATGCTCTGTAGTTAGGTTTGGAGAATGGAGGTATTTCACGATGAACTTCTAGAATAATTCCTTGTGAATTCCTAGAAGTAAGACAGTGGAATTATTCCCGAGTCTACACCATAAATGCCTCTTAGTACAATCAGAACTATTTGAAGAAATGTAAGGATTATTGATTGAAACCTACAGCAAAAAAAAAAATTGAGCAAAGTGTAATTTGTATCCTGAAAAATGAAGTATTCGTTTCGGAACACGTTTTTTTTTTACATTTACTCCACACAGGAGGCCCTGAGGAAAATGTCACCTTTGAAGATGCTGTGTGGAGGGTGTTTTTGAAGAGAGGAAGGACATGGGTCTCTTCAAGCATGGGTCTTGAAGAGACCCATGTTGTAGGAGGGAGGAAACATAGAGGCCGGCAAATTGTTCCACAGCCGAGCTGTTGAACTCAAGAACGAGTCGTAGTAACGACCCGATCTCATGTGACTAATGTCTACCGTGTACAAATTTTGGGCGCGGGTTTGGCGTGTTTCCCGACTATGCACCGGTGCCGAAGGGATCAATGACGCTAGTTTCTCGGAGCATCTTCCATTGTAATACCGGTAGAACAAGGACGGCATTCCCACCTGACGCCTGTGCTCTAAAGATTGCAATCCGTTTGTTAAGTTAGGAGAATCTTTCAAACGAACCGCCCGTTTCTGCAGAGTTGAGGGTTTTTTTTTTTTAAATAGGTATTTTGGGGCTCCAGACCAGAGTTGGCTGCCAAATTCAACCGTGGGGCGCACTTGCGATTTGTACAGAGTTAGCAGTTGTGTACTATTAAAGAATCTGCCGTTGATTTGAATAAATAAAAACAGTGGTTTTAACTAAGTGTTTAAATATTATTTCACTTAAAATGATTCCACGAAGTACTTTAAAATTTTTTGAAGAAGTTAATAAAATTTAGGCATTTTATTACCCGTAAGCAGCTTAACCTTTTGTTCATTGATGCGTGAAATCAAAAACAATTTTTTCCATGGTAGATCATACGACAAAATCATTATTTTTTTGTATATCTTCTTTGATAAACATTCTCAATTTTTTACCCATTATTATTTATTAGAAAGATTGTTTGTCAACAACAGGTGGAATTTTAATTAAAAACATAAAAAGTTTCTTTTACCTCATTTTCAATTTGCTATCAGTAACTACCGAGGAAACATAAACGATGTTCCGCATTAAAATGTGTTTTAGTGACAAATTTGGGAAAATAAGATAAAATAAACCAAGGAAAATGCGTAAAACCGAAGTTTTAAAAATTCCTTCTATAAAATATGCTTGCTTGGGGATATATAGGTACGTATATGAGTTAACGAGTTGTCTATGTATTGCTATATTAAGCATGGGAAATGTTTTAAACTTTCAAAATACCTTCTTTATTATGTTTCTGGATTATTACAACCACATGAAAATACATCTCAAAAGTTTTTTAATCATTACAAAAACTCGTGCGAAACTGACAAAAATGTCAAAATTTAAGAATAACGTTTTGGATGATCGTTAAATCATTATTCAATTTTCGAAACTCTTTAAATTAATGAATTTATTTGAAGTACTCACCTAATACTTAGAATCGAATCAAGAATTATAGATATTTTAAATAGGTACCTACGTTAGGATCAAATTTGATGATTGTTCTTATAATATTCAAAAATGAATATTTGTAATTTATGAAAAATTTGAATAAAAAAAAACTTAATGTACTGGGACTGAATATATGCAACGCAGGAGGGGGGTTGGCGGGATGGGGGAGCAGGAGAGGGGAGAGGAAGGGGAGCGGGGACGCTCGGAAAAGGACATGAAGGGAGGAACAATTTATTTCTTTGAAAATGGCATTGCAACGCATGTCGGGAACCAGCAAGTCTAAATAATAATATTGCTTTATATCAATGCCCAATGGTATCAGTTATCCGTGGGTGCCTAATTTAATTAATTGTTATTACTTCAAGAGGAAGCAGGTTCGTTAGATACTTGATTCGGCAAAATTAAAAAAAAATCTTCAAACGAATAGCTGATACTGTCAGAAATAATCTGACCTGATAGAGTGCAGGGAAATTTAATTATTTGACAATGAGATGCAATAGTCTAATACAAATAAATTGAAAGGAAGCAAGGTCAGCAGTCCACAGTGGCTTTCTGACATTAGCCCCTATATTGTACAACTGGCAGAAAAATGCTTGCAGTGGAAACGAGAAAATAGATGTATTAGAAATATGGAGATCAGAAAAAAATGCAAGTTTACAAGTTAGCATGCGTAATGAGCAATATGTATAGTGGATGATAGAAGAAAGGAGTGTAATAGAAGGAAGGAGTGAAAGGAGTGTACGTGTCGCATAACCAACACCTCCGCCGTAGGCCACCCCTCGCTACTTTGGGGTTTTTGGGGGAGACACGTCTGCGATCTGGGCGATGGGTACGTCTGCCCACTAACTACGTGGCGAGCCGGATCGAGATGGACTGGTTGATGGAGATCATTTGACCTCTCTAGCAGGACTCTCTTGACCCATGCCTTGCACTGCGATGAGAGGGATGGATTCATTCGTCCGCCACTCTTGGACCCACTGACTACCAGATTCCTACCCCCACCTCATGCATTTTTCCTTTCCAATTCTTGCGTTTGTTCATTTCTTTTAAAATACCCTCCACACAGCATCCCCAAAGATGGCGTAGCTCCTGACAGAAATTATTTTCCTCTGGGCCTCATATGCGATCTATTGTAAAAAAATGTATATTTATATGTTATTATAAAATACATGTATTAGGAAATATATATTTATAGTTTATATGTTTATATAAATTTAATTATTTTTATATATACGACAGTTTATGTTACAATCATCCGGATGTGCCCCAAGAAGACATTGCTCGGTCAGGTTATTATTATTAAATATGTAAATACTAAATACATAAATTTGAACAATACGGTTTTTTCGCAGTATGGATATAGTAGGATAGGATATCGATGGCATGGCATTTTTGTTATTATATTTGTTATTACTGCGTATTTCGACATCCGCGTTTGCACATCGTGCCTGTTTTATACTTTTTTGGATATAATGCCTGTTTTATGAATTGAAATAAAATAAATTTATAGCGAATGTTTAAGAGAAACTTGACGGAATACAAAAAATCAACATTTATGCTTGAAACTTTTCATATTCTCCATTTCCCGTAACGACTTAAAGTTGAAAGTTTACGGAGCTGGGAGCTTATTTCCCCCGTACAAGTCTCACTTACTTCCTTGACTCGATTTACTTCCGGTCGTTTCAACAATAACTGTCTTATTTATGCCTCTACGTACTTTCAGAAAGGTGTCTAATTGAAATACTTTGCAGTTAAGATCATTCAAACAACAGCTACTCATTTCAATTTTGGTACACCCAGAGTTTGTTGACATTTTTCAGAATAGTTTCATTAGGAAGGGGGGGGGGGGAGGTAAGGTTTTAAGCGGTGAACATTATAACTCGTTAACGGATCATTTGAAACAAAAAGTTGAAATACTTTAAAAATGTGATATTTTATTTTTTTTTATTTGTTTTATATATTTAATAATATTATTATTCAATTTATAAATACAGTTTATTTATAAACAAGTTCTGCTAGGTAATTATTTTTACACGTGACAGCTGTTTCACCTTCTGAAGGCGTTATCAAACTGTGGTTTTGCCACATACAGACGAGGTATTTATGTTATTTCTAGATAGGATTTTGATGACTAATTTTAATTATGAGTAAACTGACTAAAATTATTAATGGTTATTACCCTTTTAAAAGATACCCAATTACTTATATTGTTTAAATTCGACTGAAGGTCGTTAAGTGCACTAATCGTTATTTCTAATATGAATCATTTCCAAATGATGACTCATGGTTTTATTTTCTGTATAATTAATTTTAAGGTCGTTAATACTCTAAACATTATTCCTAATGTGAATTATTCCCAAATGATGACTCGCGGTTTTATTTTCTAGTAAAATTATTATTATTATTGTTTTAAAATTGGTTTGAACATATCTAACAACGGTGAGTGAATTATATTGGTCTGTTCATTTATTAAAATAGCTTTAGGATTATTAAAGTGCTTGTTAATTTCTAGTTCTAAAAGATTTAGTTTATGTCCTTTATTTTGTATATGTAAAGGAGTTGGCTTATTATCGCCGCTAAGTGAGTGATTATCATCTAGGAGATGTTTAGCAAATTGTGATTGTATTTTATTATCATTTTAAATGATCGCATATGTTCTTTGAACCTAGTATTAAAGGACCGGCCAGTTTGTCCAATATAAACAGCGTTGCATTCGTCACACTGGAGTTTATAAATGCCGCTATTTTTTAGTTTGGGTATTTTATTTTTTGAATTTTTGAGAGATGATCCCAAATTATTATTAGTGCGGAAGGCAATATCTAATCCACAATTTTTGAGAAATTTAGCAATTTTATTGGATGTCGGTCCGACAAATTCTAAACATCCAAATTTATTTTCCGTTTTGAGTGAAATGAGTTTTAAAACCCGACCCCCCCCCCTTAGTAATGAAAGGGGTCAACAAACTAGAAAAGTGAGAAGGTTAACAAAATCAAAAAAAAAGATTTCTAGTTTTTTTTGGATTATGAGATCAAGATGCATGGTTCATTTTATATGTCTTGCCATAATTGCACCGAAAGAGAAGTAATGGAAACAATTGTAAATGTAAAAGGTACCGCCTTCCTCTTTTATTAACCTCATCTGGGAGTATTGAGGTTTTTCCGGTTATTGGTAGAATGCATTTTTTATTATTTCGACTTTGAATAAGGCCAAACACTTATATTTTACTTAACTAGAAGCATAAATCAAGTCACCTAAAGTGCTCTGAATACCCACTGAAACAATTATAGATTATGGACTTGCGGTGCCATATTATTTACAGCAGCGTTAAAATCAAAACTAGATTCTTCCCGTGACTTCTTCGCTAAGTAAATAACGCTTAGCTCCTGAAGTTTGCGGATCCCAAACAAATGAAAATTAAACAAAAGCATCGGTGAATTATGATACGACTTCTTTCTTTCTGTTTTCCAAGAGGCATTCAGAAAAAAATTGCCATATTAAAGAATTCAAACTTCACATTTACTTAGGATGGGTTGTTTCAAAATATTTGATGGATTCATCAAATATTTGAAGTTGATTTTCACATTCTGTCTAGGTTCTATTCAAGTTCTGTTATTATATCGTTATAGGACAGCTGCTTCACAAAACTGAAATAATAACAGAACTTGAATAGAACTTACACAGAACGTGAAAATTAACATCAAATATTTGATGAATCTATCAAAATTTTTTGAAACAACCCGTCCTTAGTAATGTAGGTATTCACACGTTACAATTACTTGGTCACAATGTAAGTATTAAAACATTACAATTTCTTGGTAACAAGTAAATATAGATATTCAGACTAGATATAGATATTCAGTTATTATTACTTGGTAACCCCGTAATTACGTGGAGGCCCCAAGAAAAATAATTCCCCTTGGGGTCTATGTTGTCTTTGGAGATGCTGTGTAGGAGGTATTTTAGGAAAAGGAAGGAGAGGAAGCTCTGGGAAGGAAAAGGTATGAGGGGGAGTAGGAATTTTGGGTCCATGTCCAGGAACGACGGACGTATGAATCCATCCTTCGCACTACGGCACAAGGCGATGGATCGAAAGATTTCTGCTGGAGAGATAAAAAGGTCTCCATCAACCAGTCTCTCCCGATCCGACCCGCAAAGCAGTAGGTGGGCAAACGCTCGTGCCACCAAGATCTAGACAAACGTCATCCCCATTAACCCGGGCACCCTTGCTAAGTCACCAAACATAGCGAACCACTTGGGGTGACCTTAAGCAGGGCGTTGGTTATCCAATAATTGGTTCCCGGGGTGGCGGTACCCTTACCCGCTTCCCAAATTGGTTTCCTCCCATTTACTGATTTTAACTTTTTATATCCAGTATAAAATAAAGTTTTATTTTAAATAAACATATATTTTTAAATAAGCATACAAAGAAAGGTAACTATTCATTTAGAGCAGATATGTTTGATATTACTATTTTATTATAAAATCAATACACTGACATAAAATTGTTGTAGTGATTTATTTTGGGGTATTATGCCGTGTTGCGCTACCTCTTTTTTAATCATCGTTTCAGACAGCATTACAGTCCTTCATCAAGACAGATGTGTAATTGGCTAAAGAAGGATGTAGCGCAACAAGCATGATACATAATGATATCAAAATAAATAATTATAATCAATACCATACTGCTTCGTTTCCGATAGATTTCCGATTGATTCCGATACAATTTAAAAACTATTGTGTTGTGACGAGTAGGACCTTCAACTCATCCTAGGAACAAATTGATCCGGGATTAACTGAAGAACTTTCACTTGACAAAAATACCCAAAACCCCCGCCTCGCTTTACAACATAAATTTGATTCTAAAATTAAAATTGCTATGAAAACCAGATCCAAACCAAGAAACACATCTTTTAGATATTATTATACTGTACAGAATACATTTCTCAATGGCATTCCACGAAAAACTATTTCATTCGGATCATCATAAGTTCAAAAATGTTTCTAAAAATAAGAGATGAAAATACTTGGTTTAAACCCAAACTATTCCTGGAAGTCATTTTCCATAGTGTACCAGAGCTGAGTTAAAGGAAACAAAAAGCTTGAAGCTCGGAGCATTAATCATTTAATATGAAACGCTCGGACAAGCAGGGTGACGTTACGAGACTATGAGCACAGAGGGTCATTATGAAAAGTAGTTTTCAACAAGGATACATAACTACATCCTACATCCCTTCCCTTTCGACGTGTCGCATGTCTGGGAAATCTTGACTCAATAGAGCGGAACGAGCGATAAAGGTTTTTTAATCAATATTCTCAGTGAATAGTCGACACTCGCTAGCAAAATCACAAATTTCCAAGGACATTTTTGACAGTTGACATCTACTAGAATATGCTTATTTATTTGTGCCTGTTCGCTCTCCTGTAAAGTTATCTATAAATCAAAATTGACGACTGCTTTTGAATGAACGGAGCTAGATTTGAACATAATTAAACAAAGGTTCTACAGTTATCTATCTATTTATGTAAAGGGGAGTGTGTGTGGCCTGCGCGAGGCGTTTATTTGATTTTTCTACAGATTTCAATTTTATTCTTAATTTTTATACTTAAATCCATGTTCACACTAGACTCCATACTTCATAAATCATAACTTTTATCCATTGGTCACCATGAGACAGGCAGCCGCCTAGTATGGTGATCTAATATTCTTTATGTAAGTGTCACTAATATGTTACATGTGTTCTATAAATAAATAAAATTCCGAAGATGACGAAATTTTGCACATTGCCAAACAAGAAAAATATCACTGCCTGCCTATAGGCAGGATGTGTGCGGAAGAGTGATGGGGTAAGCCGGGGAAGGTGGAAGGAGAACGCGAGAGGGGAAGGGAACAATTCCTTTATTTAAATGGCATTGCAATGCATGCCGGGAACTCACTAGTTTCTTTATAAAAAAAACTGACAGCTTAGTATTTCGCATCGATTTTCCTTGTTGGCCTATTATTATTAAGCAGATTTTCCATTAGCACGATTGCAGATGTGTGGCCAGTATTGCGGTCTGAACAGAGTTGCATTACTGCCTCAGCAATGATTGATATATTTTTTCTAACGACTTGAGATTGTGATCAGTGTGAAAAATTATTGTTTGCAATACAATGGGCGTATTTTAGAAAAGCGATTAATTAACACCTTCGGCCTTCTAGCAAACTCTCATAATTACACACCTTACCTTTGTTGCCTATATTTACAGGCATATTCATTAGATCAGTATAAAAGACTGGGTTTCCTTGGGTTGAGGTCAAAAACCTTTGGCATTGTGAATAGTAAAAAATACGCCCACACAATACAAAAATTTCAGGTGTGAAAATAATGTTTTTTTTTTTTACATTAACTCCACACAGGAGGCCTTGAGGAAAATAATTCCCCTCAGGGCCTATGTCATCTGGGATGCTGTGTGGAGGGTCTTTTTGAGGAGAGGAAGGAATGAACATTGGTCTTGAAGAGACCCATGTTGTAGGAGGGAGGAAACACAGATGCCGGCAAATCGTTCCATCGCCGAGCTGTTGAACTCAAGAACGAGTCGAAAAAACGACCCGTTCTCATGTGACATATGTCAACCGTGTACATATGTTGGGCGCGCGTTTGGCGTGTCTCCCGACTATGCACCGGTGCCGAAGGGATCAATGACGCTAGTTCCTCAGAGCATCTTCCATTGAAATACCGGTAGAACATGGATAGCATTCCCACCCGACGCCTGTGCTCTTAAGATTGCAACCCGTTCGTTAAGATGGGAGAATCTATCAAACAGACTGCCCGTTTCTGCACAGAGTCGAGGGTATTTTTCAAGTATTTTGGAGCTCCAGACCAGAGGTGGCTGCCAAATTCAACCGTGAGGCGCACTTGCGATTTGTACAGGGTAAGCAGTTGTGTACTATTAAAATATCTGCGGGCCCTGTACAGTACGGTACGTAGGATTGTAGGTATGTAGGATTCTTTTCAAACTTTTGACTTTTTATAAATTAGATATTCCAGGAATTTTTGGAACTACATCAGCCGGTTGATATTATATAAGTCATTAGAAAAGTTACCTGAATTTTCTGAGAATAAACCGAAAAAATTCCATGAGGGCTTTGTACGTATTTCTGTGAAGTTACAAAATATAAATATCCTTTAAATTTAGAAAATGAACTGGCTCTTTTCTACTGTGTCTTTGTGTGTTAGTTTAGCATAGAAGCAAGGCCTTACTTAAAAACCGGTTTTAAATTTTAAAAATTCACAAATATGCTTTTCCAAACGCAAATCTCCGATCAAATCAATTAGCTGATCGGAGACTCAGATTGATCGATCGAAAAGTTGGGAAGAGCGGCTCTAAAATTTATTTTTATAGGATAATTGCCTCTAATTTTCTAAGACCGTGCATCAAAAAATATGTCGGGATACTTCAAGTTTTGATGTTGATTGAACAATTCGCATATTCTTCTAATTGGATCAGGGATTTAATTTTCAATTTCATTTGGGAGGCGGGAATGGGTACCGCCGCCCCGGGAACCTTTATTGGATAACCAACACCTCTGCAATAGGTCACCTTAAGTGGTTCGCTACGTTTGGTGACTAAGCAGGGGAGCTCGGGTTCATGGGGTGAGGTTTGTCTAGGTCTTGAAGGTGGATGACCAGGACACACTGAAACCCAGATTCCTACCCACTCCTTATACCCTTTTCCTTCCCTATCCTCTCCTTCTTTTCCTTAACAAAAACCCTCCAAACAGCATCCCGAAAGAAGACGTAGGTCCCGAGGAAAATTATTTTCCTCGTAGTCTCCTGTGTGGAGCTCATGTTAAAAAAAGGGATGCAATAGAAGAATAGCAAATATTTATACCACCATTTGTACGCGTCCGGCTATCTATGTGGAATAAGTCGTTAAGCCTAGTTGTTCGGGGTGAAATTTTAAAGTTAATGAGTCAGTCAGGACTGTCGATAACCTTGTTGCAGAATTTGTACAGGGTCATGTGGTCAAGATATGTTCGCCGGTTATAGAGAGTTGAGTCTTATATTTCGAGAGCATATTTATGTACTCCAGTTTAGGTGCACTCATTCTATAATTGAGACAATGCAGAAATTTATTTTTGATGCTTTCTTTGTATTTATAGATACCGTAAAGCGATCATCATATTCTTTCAAATCGGTGTAGATCATACTTCTAACACTATTTATTTTTCTGTAACGAGATCTACTAAAATGTATTTGAGATAATCTCTTTCCCTCAGTTTGAAGTGGAGAGACGCTTTCATTCAAGACGACGGGACAAGGTTCCTAAAACCAGAATGGTCTCTTTCAAAACGAAACGTATAGTCACAATATACGCGAGGGCATGAAGAAAAGTTATTTTTTTTTAATTTACTTTATATGAAATTTATAAAAATTTCCAAACATTGACATTCTTCGTTTTTTTGGTTTTTGTTTTTTTTTTTAACAAAAGCTCCACGCAGGAGGCCCTGACGAAAAAGATTCCCTCAGAGCTTATACCATCTTTGGGGATGCTGTGTGGATGGTCTTTTTAGGAAAAGGAAGAAATCGAAGTTTTGAGAAAGAAAAAGGTACGAAGGGTGGGTAGAAAACTGTGGGTCAATGTGTCCAGGAGTGAGAGACGTATGAATCCATCCCTCCCACTGCGGTGCAAGATGATGGGTCGAAAGAGTTCGACTGGAGAGGTCTGGATTATGTCTGCCTCAAGCAGTCTCTCCCGATCCGGCACGCCACGCAATAGGTGAACAAACGCATTCGCCACCAAGACCTACACAAACCCCACCTCGTGAACCCGGCACCCTCACTAAGTTACCAAACGCAGCAAGCATCTTAGGATCCTCTATGGCAAAGGTGTCGGTCATCCAATAAATGGTTCCCGGGCGGCGGTACCCTTTATCCGCCTCCCAACAATTGTTGAACAGATAAACAATTTCATTGACATGTCCAGGGCTTAGGAGTAAAATAGCTACGTCTTATATAAATTGGCGACATCCGTTACCTTTTTGTAACTGGCTAAAATTTATGGAATAAATAATTTGTCTGTCATATATCTACGTGAATTCCGTATACGGTACAAATCCTTGTAGCCTGAATGATTTAAACTTTCATTAAACAATGACTGATTAATTTCCACCAGGAAACGGGCAACAATTTCAAGAATTGAACGTATTTGCAGCGAGCACCATTAATTATCTCCTTGTTCCTTTTACAATTGCGGTCGGTGCAATCCACGAAGGGAACATGAGAATGCAGCCAAGGCTTCAACCAAGCCTCAACACTCTGTTGCACACGTCAGCGGGGAGTTGCACTTTCCCTTCTCCTTTTCACCCCCTCCCACGGCCTAAGCTCTGAGGTGAGATTGGTAATACCAGCTCTGTGCTTTTCTTTGTAACGCCGAAGCTCTTCTAATCGCCAGAAGCTTTCGCCTTTAGCCTGACTGGGACTAATGCTTTTCTAGTGAAAATACAACAACAAATAAAGTTTCTTTTGATTTTGTGATTCCAACAACAGCACATTGTGTTGAACAAACATTAAAAAATAAAACTCTTTAACTTTCGATAAGCCACGTAACTTGATTAAATATTTTTTAAGTTAAGGCGGTACAACCCAAATAATTTTTGTTTGCTCAAAACTCACATTTTAATCATTTCCGGAGAATTTGAAACTATATTCACTTTTTTTCCAACAGACTTTTTTTCCCTTTTTTTGCCTGGAAATGTAAGTTCTTTATATAAGCTTAATTAAAACAATACCTAACCATTAATATATTTTACGTACAACTATTTTAAAACTTTATAGCCCATTTTTCAACTATAAAGTTAGCGTTAAGCACCAGATTTTATTTTTCTAGACAATGAATTAATAACATCGGGAGGTGTTCATTCAGAAACATCTTAAATATTAGAAACACGTTCTTCAGAATTGATTAAAATAAACCCGGTGGAAAGGTCGAATCTCCAGGCCTGCTAGGGCGAATTCGACCGTACGTCCAACCGATACGCCGTGCCGCGGGCATACATTTGTTTACACGCTTTCTTCACTTACGTCGTTAAGATTCCCACATTATTTGTCTGCTTCTTCTTTTCGTTGATAGGGCAAATTCAACAGTAGGTCCGTCCAATACACGAGTCGCGAGTCGCAATTTGTATACACGACTTCTTTACTTACGTCGTTAAGATTCTGAATATATTTTAGGGTATTGTATGGTATTAAGTGACGTACAGGTAAATCCTTTTGAAGCCATGCCTTTGTAGCTGTGTACCTACAGAACAATTTATTTTAATTTATTTGAATGAAACTATAAAACGTGTAAAGAACATTGTCGAGTTGAATCGTGAGTCTATTGATAATCGTCACTAGGCACTCGATATCGTTGAGCATTTTTTTGCGTAGTTCGAAAAATTTGTTCGAAATTTTAGATACCACCGACGTGTATAAATACATACGTTCAAACGTATTGTTCTGTAAAAAAATTGTTTCTAATTTTCTTTTATTTAGGGCCAGTCGTTTCACAGAATTTCAATAAATCATAAAAATTTTGAAGTTAATTTTGGAGTTCTGTGAAATTTTCTAATCAAATCCTGTTATGTATTTCAGTTCCTTGATGATATATAAGAGAACTTTTTTCAGCAACTGAAGCGTTAAACAACCTTCGGACCCGGAAATTTGGAAAGACCATTTACAGCTAATAATAGGCCCCCAACGAGTGATTTTTTCAATTTTGACCTAGAAATTTCAACTTCGGACTCGATTTACTCGAAACGGAAGCTCCAAAAAAGGTTTAACACAAAATCGACTACATATGTGATGTATGTAGGTTCACCTGATTTCAAGTTCTACGGTATCCGGAAACTTCTACTATTTTTTTTTTTTTTTTTTTTTTTTTTTTTATTCTTCATTTTAATCACCCGCTAAACTGCCAAGGCAGTTTGTCAGCAGGTCAATTTGACAATATTAATAAAACACTAAAACATAAAATATTATAAGAAAACACAATAGCAAAATAGTTCCAGAAGAATAACTTTTAAGTACCTACAATACAAAAGCATAAAATATACAGACAGACAGATATAACACAGGTAAATTACTGATAGATTAAATTAATTATAGATAGTATTTATACATAAGATTACAAACAATATCAGTACAAAAAGTTTTGACCCATTAGCCATTTTTTAATTTTTCTTTTGAGATCAGTGGGGCAATTGGATTCGATTTTGAAATTCATCGGCATCTTATTAAATATGGTGGGGACAAGATAAGTGAATGTCCGTTGGCCGTATTTATTTATAATTTTCGGAACGGACAAACCCTCATTTTTACTAAATCTAGTGCCATGTTCATGATCTACTTTTTCTTTGTAAATTGAGTCCGACAATAGGTTTTGGCATACAATTTTAAACCATAATATTCCTCGCACAGGTAATATGTTAACTGATTCATATAGTAATTTTATGTCCCTTCTTTGTGCATAAACACTTTTGCTTACCAAGAGCTTAGTCAAAGAGTTTTGAATATATGTTGTATATATAGTGTATATGTTGCAGATCAATTATAAAATCGGGCAGATCATGATGCGCCTCGCCACAACATGATCTGCTGCCATTTCACAATGTGTTTATTTTTTTTTGATTTGTGCTATTTTACAATTTATTAATTTTAAATAATAATTAGGTAACATATTTGTGAAGCATTTCAGAATGGTATCCTGGTGAAATAACGGGGCTCTGGGCTAGGAAGACCGGAGTAAGATGGCCAGGAGTAGTGGGCGTAGCGACTTCTAGGTCTTCGGGCAAGGGGGCCCCGGGATAGCAGCTCGGAGCAAGATGGTCAGGGTGGCGCAGCAACATCAAGAGCCTCGGGTGTCAGCGTTTTGTAGGTATTGTTCCGTCGGGGGCTTGAGGTGAAAGACGCCGTTACCTTTTTTGGGCATTCTTATAGTGGCGGCTCAGTTTGTTTCACATTATTTCGAGTTTTGTGTAATAATTTTTGTTTGTGAATCATCTCACGTTGCATTATATCAAAGTGTTGTGGTATTAATGTTTCGGTGACGTGCCGTTAGAATATTTAAATATACATGATTTCATCTTGTCTGCATAACACGTTCGATATAGTTACAAAAAGGCTACGATACCATACTCAATAAATCAATATACTCGTAGCATAATACTTCTGCATGGGTTCTGTATAATTTAATTACCATAATTTACCTCATGATTATTTTTCAACAAAATTATTATTTATAACACGTGTTTTGTAATTGTCCATATAGGCGTATCCATACTTATACTTACTAATATTATAAATGCGAAACTGCTCGAGTTTGTTTATGACCTTTTCACGCATAACACAACACAAAGACTTTAAAAATTCTTTCACCAATATAAAGCTAAATTATATGCGCAGACTACAGGTTGTATATGATGGTAAGCTCTGGCGTTATGAAATTATAAATATTAATATATTATATTTTTTATAAATATTAATATATTAGTTTTCTGTCGCTAACAAAAGCGAGTTTTTGCTAACGTCAGAAAAAAATCTTTTCTTTGGAAAAAATGTTGATATATTTTTGGACTCTATGCTGTTAGGTACTCAGTCTACTGGTCAGCTACTACTGCAGAAAATTCAAATACTAGAATTCGTTTTTTTTTTTTGGACAAGCTTGGAATAAATGTCAGATGAGAGTTCCTATATTAAAAATATAATTCGTACCGATTATAAAGACTGAATGATAGAGTATTTTTTTATTATATTAACGAACTTCCAAATTTTTAAATAAAAATAAACATCCAAAATGTTTGTAAGCGCATAAATTCCGAACGAATGAACAAAATTGGATAAGTAATTCTTTTTTCTTTGAGCTATAGCATTATGAAATTTAGGTGGTAGGCGAGATGTTTGAAAACTGAATGTAAGGGAATGAATATATGGAATGCGGGAGGGGATGGGGGTGGGGTGGGGGGGGGAGATAATTGATAAATGCAAGCGCTACAGTAATTTCCCGTAATACCATGCGAGCGAAGCCGCGGGGAAAAGCTAGTATTAATATAAATAAATAAATTTTGCCGTTAGCGTGAAGGGCCGTTAATTAATTTAAATTTTAATTTTTCCCTCATTAAGCTACGAGTACATTGTTAAGGAAAATATGGTTTGAATTTATTTTGGCGTACAGGTTTTGAAACTATTTTTTAATAATAGGTAATGTTTACAGGCGTCGAATTGTTGGAAAAAGCTGAGCGATACGGTTCATTACGTAACCACGCAAACACAGTGTATGTGTGGTTTATGTGTTTATTTAGCGAATGTTATATTGTAAAGTTGATTGAATTTTAACAATTATATTATTATCAGCGCAGAGTTGTTAAAAATCACGGAATACTCTATCAGTAGTTAGGAAATAAAGATTTCTTAAAAAAAATCTTTACTTGTCAAAATTAACCTTAAGAATACTACTTTCAGGAAAAGAATATTACCAGTGATAGATACCAATTATGAAAATAAAACTTATTTTAACGTTACAATCACTCACAGACAGACCCACAACCGAAATTAGTATATTTGATGAACGAAGCGGAACTTAAATATCACCGTTCTGAAATTATGATTCCGGTGACCGGACCACTCAGAATCAACCCAACTCAACCTCCTTTGGAGGTTCACTTTTAATGTAACGAAATATGTAAAAAAAAATGGTTAAATGGTTACGTTGTTGGGCTATTTTCAATTAATTTTTTTAAAATAATTTTTAATGACTTTTCAAAGAAGTGTTGAGTTGAATAGATTCTGAGTTGTCATGGAACCTATGATTCTATACTTATTTTAACAAATAACTTTATATCCGTGTTATGCCAAGTGTCAATAGTGTTTCTTTTAAAGTGTTTAAGATCTAGATGAATATTTGAAAGCGACACAATTATGATGGAAAGAGTTGCGTTGACAGATTTTTTTTTTTTATTTGCACACTTTTTTAAATGTGGATACCTCACATGAGTAGTAGATGGACAACTCGGAATGAAACCAACTCAGAACCATCTCAGATAAGTCATTTAAAGTGATAAAAAAAATATATAAAATTGGTTAAATGGGTTACGCTAATTTAGGATTATCGGCTAATTTTTTTTTTCATAGCTTTTAATGACTTTTCAAGGAAGTGTTGAGTTGACTTTATTCTCAGTTGGCATGGAACCGCGTCAATCACATATTTTATTAAATCCCTTCCTTTTATAATACTACAAACAGTAGGATGCTTCCTTCACACGCTGCTGTTCTATGAGGAATTTGAAGAGAGAAAATTTAGTTTTGAAAAAGCAATGAAAAAATGGTGGAGATGGTAAAACAGGAATCTAGAGAAATGGCTCTATCATATGGTTACTATGGTAAATGAGGAATCTACTAATATCGAAATTCAATTGGAATCACGTAGACATCAGTTCATATCTTAAATTAAACAAAAATCATAAATTTATTTTGCCCTTTTGATTGTTTAATTTTGTTTATGTTAGTTGGGAGCAAATCACTTTTGTGCTGTCCGACTGGCAAGGTAAGGCAACTAGTAACTTCAACACTAGTTAAGTGGAAAAACATCGATCAACTCACTATCAGGGTCAAGGAAAAAATGTTTGAATCCCAATCATATAATTTTCTCCCTATTTATTTATTTAGTGCACGAGTCACTCGATAATGTAGACCTCTCGCTACACTATTTCAATGGCTGTTCGGCCGAATGAAATATAAATTACTATCATTCCCTTGACGTGCTGGTAATAAATAAAAAAAAAGTTTATTGAACCTCCGTGGAAAATGGATGTCGGAATATATAAAATTAGTCTCGCTCGATAAATTTCAATTTAAACAATTTGCTGCTTTTGGAGTCCACCCAAAAACTCTATCGATGGAAATTTGACACGGTACGACACCATACGATTGTACCACCCCTTCCAGGAGCACTCCTGTCCCGGGAAGATCGATACATCAGGGGAAGAGATTTGTTAGGACTTGGAATGCTAGTGCTCTGAGGCTGGGAAGAGATAAGAGTGTAATCTACTGGTATACATGGCAACCTAAAAAGTCAATTTTGGAATATAGAATGTGTTTGGAATATAGTTTTTCGTTTCTTGCCTTTCGCTTCTTTTTGCGTCCCGTTTCCTCTCGCTTCACATTTCCATCTTCTCACTTTTAGCTTCCCGTGTACAGTTTTTTTTATTGTTGAAGAAGAAGATAACACTTATAATCTAAATGAAAATATGAAAGAAAACAAGACACAGAAAAACAGAAAAAGACAATGGTCGCAACTGGGACTCGAACTCAGACCTCTCGTCTAACCGGTCTTACTTTTTTATTGCTTCGCTTCTTGTTTCCTGCTTCAAGTTATTATGTGCTTTTCGTTAAACGCTTCCAGCTTCCCTCTGCTTCTTCCTTCCCGTTTCTCGATGCTTTTCTCACTGTTTCTTGCTTCCTATTTCCTGCTCCCGCTTACTGTTTCTTGGTTTTTTGATTCCCACTACATGCTTCTTCTTACTTCTTGCTTATGGCTAAGCGCTTCCCGCTTAGCGTTACCAGATCTCCACTGCATCTCACTCACTGCATCTCACTTCACGCTTCTTGTTGCTTTTTGCTTCCTGCTTTCCGCTCCCGCTGCTTCTCTTTTCCTGCTTCTTGTTTTTTTGGTATTTGCTTCTCTCCATATCCCGGAGAAAATTTCGAGTCCATTGTGACTACATTCTCTCTGCCCCGCCACAGCATTTGTTCCTCACATCTGTTCAGATATGTTTCTTTACTATATTTACCTTGTTAATGTGGTTTAATGTATTCAACTGTTTTCTTACATTTGATTGGTAGTGATTTTTTTTTCAGATATAAAAAAAAACCTTTAATTTGACCTACTTTATTATAAACGGCCTTGAATCACCTTCGTTTGTATTGGGCAACACTATGTTGAATTGTTTCACATACTTTGAACAATTCATACATCATATTTAAAAGTTAATTTTCAGGTTATGCTAAATATACTATATATTATTTTAAATGAATTATTTGGGACATGACACAAATTAATCTGATAAAATTTATTTTGGCACTCCGGGTTTCGAACCCGCGACCTTCAGATTGCTAGGATCAGGATTTACCTCTGGATCAGGGTACCGAGATGCTGAGGCATACCTACTATCTGTTTAGATTTTTCACTTCCTTGAGCACCCATTCGAGCGCCGATAGCTCATGATCATGACTATAAAGTACAGGAATTAGTTATGTCAGTATTTGTATTCCCTATTGACAAAAATCATTCTCTTTCCTTTCCCAATTCTCCATCTACACTTATCCCTACTTCTTCCTTCACTTGAGTTGTCCAGCCCATTTTACTTTATACCATATGTTTATTATCTATAACACATGCAACTTAATTTTAGTAGAGTATTGTACCGCCCTGCAGAAGCTACGGTTGTAGCGAAACCCGGTCGGCATTGAGTACATAAAAAATAAAAAGTGGCGTTTACAAAGTTATTGTTTTATTTTAAATTATAATGTCATATCACAAAGTATCTGCTTCATATGAACAAAAATGTATTTAAAACATTTTTTTTATCGAATGTCAAAAAACCCCCGAAATTCCGGCTTCGTGACTAGAATACCCCTTTAAAGGTGAAATTTATTGATCACTGCTGTTATTGAGGCAATTACATTATGTTGTTCAGGCGATTGGAACTAGCAAGCGCTACAGCGCTTCTTGTAGGTGCATAACTAAAGTTATTGTAACTCTGTTGTATACGCACAGTTTTCACCAACACTGCCGTTATAAAAAAAACAGCTGAAAATTTTCAACCGTCACTTTCTGATTCATGATTCTGAAAAAAAACAATGATTATTTTTTGAATATTTCAGTGGTTTATAAATTAATTGTAATAATTGTAACCCTGACTTCTTATAATTTTAAAACTAGAATTAAGGTGTTTAAATACTAATAGTTATTCTGGATTTGCCAACTACATTTTGGAAACAAATCTTTCTTTATAAATAAAAGTTTAAAAATTTTACACACAAACACAACAGGTTTACAATTAGATATCTTAGAAATTTTAAAAATTAGGAGAAGTTGTTTATTAATAATATTTGACAGCCAATTAAATATTATTAATAAACAAATATTTGTAATCATAACCATCTCATATTAATAATTATATTTATTGTAATTTATATTTGTTATTTAGACAACTTGATTATTTTTGTTAATTTATAAATGCAATTATGACATATTCTAATATTCCTTTCATTTTATTTTTTAATACCGTAATTAATCACCTATCTTTAATACGTTATTGTCTCTAGGTGCTTTTTGTCTATACTTGTTTTTCTTTTGGTATTTTTGTTAATTTTAATTTTATCCTGCCAAAGAGACCATTGGTTTGGAAACATGAAAATAATTTTATAAAATAGATAAGTGGTCTTTACAAAGTGATTTGTTTTCTTTTGCAGTATTTATTAATTTACTTGCTAGTTGGGAGTGGCACACTTGAGTAAAGTAGCCTTTCTGTACGAACCTATTGATTTTATCTGGTGAGTCCACATGGTAAAGAACACAGGTAGGTATAATTAAAAAGTATTTTGAGATTCAAAAAGGCGCCTTATCCACTTGCTCCAGGCGCCATTCGGCTGACGACCGGATTCGTTTACACCCACCACTTGGAACCTTTTTAACAATAAGCCGGCATCTCTGATTCAAAATTCCAAGAACCTCGTTTCGGGAGATGGAATTCATTATCGCCCCATTCGAGAAATGATTCCACCCTTCTTGTAATCCGGGAAAATAATACAACATCGAGCGTGGATTTCCCGGGAATTTTTTTCCCATTTCTCACCCGCTGTGACGTAATAAACTAAATTACCAAATAAAGAGTATCGCCCCGGGGGCGGTATTTGGATAACGAAATAACAGCAGGCGGTTGGAGGATTCAAACCATCTTTGGGCCTCTGGGCGGTTGTTTGAACGGTTTTAGGTGTATTAAATTTTTTTATCTTAGAAATTGCATGTATATGATGAGTTTCGTATTAATGTGTAGGCTATCTATTTTATTGGGCAGTGGCAGATTATGATTAAATTCACGCCGATTAAATTCACGAAAAAATTAGATCTAAAAACCAGATTTAATCAATATTGTACGCTTTTTTAAGCTCCGCACAAGAGGCCCTGAGGAAAATAATTTAGGATGTTATGTGGAGAGT
The DNA here is from genome assembly GCA_936435175.1 of Glyphotaelius pellucidus. Taxonomy (NCBI): domain Eukaryota; kingdom Metazoa; phylum Arthropoda; class Insecta; order Trichoptera; family Limnephilidae; genus Glyphotaelius; species Glyphotaelius pellucidus. Next base: position 25,956,730 of record OW386551.1, read on the forward strand.
TGTCTTTGACAAAGGAAGAAGAGGAAGTTTTGCAATGAAAAAATTTGGCGAATTATGACCGTTGATTAATTAATTATTGTCAAGGTTAATCACAAGAATTTAAAAAATGAAATACACATTTCAAAAACAGAAATGAAATATATTTTGTTTAAAAAAATGTTTTATACTCTAGTTAGGTACTTTATTGTTTGTAAAAAATTCTTGACACATCAGATCCATTTTGAAAATGACATAAAATAAATCAAAAGTCTGGCAAATCGGACCGTAAATATCCAATGCAAAACTGTGTTTTATTATCAAATTGAAATTTAAATTGGATATCGGTATACGATGTCAGGCAAGTATTAGACAGAGCGCACGCTAAATGAGCTAGCACCAAAAAGGTATTAAGCCGGTGGCGACCTCAGTTTCTATTCAAATCTACATAGAAGACATTTCTAATGTGTATCATCTATTCGGCGGCTAGAACCAAAATTTATAAAAATAGTAGCGACATTTGTTTTCATTAATTTTTTTTAATGAATTGATCTCAAAAACGTGCTGAAAAAATTGTCAAAAGAACAAGATTTTTTATATTGACATTGTTTCTAAATGCATAAGTATTCATTATTTGTATTTTTGTAGATAAATATGACAATGGGCATGTTTAACCCCTCGGGCTAATTTGTTCGCTTTTTGAAACAACTCATACATGTTTCATAGAAATCGTTGTGTCTTATTTATCAACATAGTGAGAAATATGATCGAAACTGGATTGGAAAGAAAAAATATCATACTGTATATTCAGATCTAAAAAATAACCACACAATATTTAAAAAGTTAACCTTCACGAAACCACAGCTTCCTACCGCAATCCGAAAACAAATTTGTTAATGAATTTCGTATTAATAATTTTTCACGAAATGACAAAAAGTGAGGTGACGGTATCGTTAATAATTCATTTGTCTAAAAAATGTGTGTTTTTCTTTTTCATTACCAGTAAGTAATTTTACTTAGAAAAAAACGTTAAGTGGGCCATTTTTTAAATTTTATAGTTTGCATTCAAAAATTTTAAGTTTAAAAAATTACACGGTTGTTTCTAATAATAAAGTTTGAAAGCGTATTTTATCACCTTTCAAAAACAGTTTTTAGTTTTAGGATAAGCTTACAAAAACATATTCCATTTATTTTAATTTTATTGCAAAGCGAAAAAATTCTGACCTAATGACAGAAGTATGTTGGCTGTTGACTAATGACAGAAGTATGTTGCTTTGTATTGTAGTTACTTGAAATGTTCATTCTATATCTCTTTTCTATATTGTGATTTCCCTTTAAATGTGTTCTAAAAGTGTTATTTTGCTGTTTAGATTATAATTTTATCGCCCTCGATTTAACAAGTAAAATTAATTTGAGAATACCCACGCGCGATACTCGTTCTAACGCGCTTTACCTTATTACAAATTCAGCTAATTATTATTTTGTCAACTCTCCTATGCAAAGACTTCATATACTGGGAAATAAATATATCTCTATAGATGTTTATCGTCATCGATCGATGTCTAAATTTAAACTCAGCATATTAGAACATTTAAAATAAAACTATAAATATTGTGCACTATATAGCACCTATATCGAAATATTATTGTAGCTATGATTGGATAAACGAGTACCAAATATGTATAATAAAGATTGCTAATTATAAATATAAATAATGACAATCTTTTCGTATTTCTCTTATAATTAAAATAACTCTCCTGTTAATTTAATATTTACCTGCTTATACCTTGGTACTCTAGCTATTATGATATATAATAATAAATTATATTCGATGGTTTCTTCAAGATCAATACAATAATAACAAACTTTAATACTTATGTAAAGACTATCTAAGTACTTACTTATCTGCACTCTCTCTCTTTTGAACTATATTTTTTTTATAAATTTATTGAATTGTATAAGTTTTTACGATAATGAACTCATGTATTTTTCCATAAATATGAACTATTTATCGCTCTGTTAATTTTCCATTATTCTCTAAAACTGCTTTAAAACATTCATGTTTAAGTTAATAACAAAATTAATATCGTAAATTTACATTCCTGCTTTACCATTCTATACTAAAATTATTAACTCCTTTGTACAACTTTTTATTGTAATATATATTTAACCTGTATATTTAACCTATATATTTAACCTGCTGGTATCCTAAATGTCCAGTTTATTATGCTAAATACTACATGCTTAAACTCCTAAACAACCTATGTATCTTTAATAACACGATATTGTTAAAGCCTTCAAGGCGTATATAAATAAATAAATAAATAAAATAATGAAGAGTAATAAAAAATAAAAATATTCAATGTTTCTACTCAAGTAAAGTTTAGAGGTTTATGGATTAGCTTCGTCCGTTTCCTAAAAACATTCGTACAAAATAGAGAAACACAAATTTTTAACAGTTTATTTACTATTTTTATTGACCACCCATGTACGCGAATAACCAGCAGAGCGGAAAAATTACAATCAATCCCGGTGGAAACAGGAAGCAAACATATTTTTGTTATCATTTTCTAAACACTCATCAATATTCTAATATCACACCAAAGATAAAATTGTAGGCGAAAGACATTGTGATGTCATGAATAATGGTGGAACGAAAATGTTCTTCTGAAGGGGGACGTGTATTATTCATTATTTTCTCTGATTTCTAAATCAAATTCAAATCTAAATAATGGCGATCGGAAGTAAATTGATCATTCTGAAATAATATTACACTTTGTTGCTTGGAACGGGCGGGCGTGAAAAACATCCAAGAAAATAATACTAATGGTTTGTACGTCAAATGTAAAAAAAATAAATTATTTGGCAGATATCAACAAGATGTTTTGTAGTCCTATAGAGGCGAGAGGAGCAGCTAAGGATGGGACTTTCCTCAACTATCGTTGAAGCGCTGCAGTATCGCGGTAGCCCAAACAGCATCCGTAATGCATTTTTATAGTCCACTTACAATTTATTTTGGACCATACCTGGAGGATTGTATTTATGGTGACCGGTTCATTTTAAAACCATAATATAATATTTTAATACTAAATATCATTGTTTTGTAAAACGTTCTGATAAATTACTTCCCCAACAAATTTCTTCTTTTTACCTTCCCCTCCCCAAATTTAATCAATCTCACAACTTTCTTCAAATTGGGGATGCCTCATCAAACTATATATTTTCTACCAGGGCAATTTCAATTCGGGAGTCGGGTATTGGTACCGCCGCCCCGGGATCCGGTAAACAACACCTCTGCCAGAGGTCATCCCAAGTGGTTCGCTACATATGGTGACTTAGCAGAGGTGCCCGGGTTCATGGGGTGAGGTTTGTCCGGGTCTTGGGGGCTATCTACCAACTGCGTAACAGGTGGGATCAGGAGGGACTGGTTGATCACCCAATTCCTACCAACTCCTCATACCTTTTTCCTTCCCAAAACTTCATAGCCCTTCTCTCCTAAAAATACCCCCTACACAGCACCCCCAAAGATGACACAGGTTCTGAGAGGAAATATTTTCCTCGGGTCCTCCAGCGTGGAGCCAATATAAAATAATATTATCACTTTCTTAACTCGGCATCGAAAAACTCACACATATTTCTTGAATACCTCAAATCTTCAAGTGTTCAAGGGATGTATGTTATAAGTTGGAAAAATTTTGGATTGCGCATTTTTTAAGCGACCGAATACCGTTTTCTGATTTACAATTTTTAACATTCTTTTGTACGGATAAATATTGTCTGAGAGTTTATAAACCAGAAGCTGTACCAGAAGAGTTTGTGTTTCATTAACTAAGAACCTAAGAACAATGAGCTTCCCACCGAGTCCGGTCTCTCATATTCTGCAGTCAGTCGATAACAAAAAGGAGAGCTGGGATTAAATCTCCATCAGCGAGAGTTATAGGAGATTGCTTTTTACCGTGGGTGGACTGCACAGTATACTCTATCTTATTAGCGGGACGAAAACAGGCAAAAAATGGATGAAAATCCTTTTAACTTGTGTCGTGTAAAAACATGTTATGTGATTTTGTATGAATTTTTGATAGGTTGCAGTTTTATTAATTACTAGAGAAGTCTTCGGATTTGTCCGAGCTGTACACAGAGTTTAAAAAATGAGATGTGGACAGTAATTTTTCGATACATATTTTATATTTATACATTTAACCTGGTGAAGAAAGCTTTGGTTTCGAAACATTTTTTTATTAAATAGTTGAGTCTGCAAACTGATTGATATTCAATGAAAATGACGCCACAAAGTAAATTGGGTGCTAGGGAGGAGAGGAATTTCGGGAAAGAAAAGTGGTATAATGGGTGGTAAGTGTGTCTTGGGGTTAGTGTGTCCTACTACAGCGCAAGGTGACGGATCGACATTGTCCGACTGCAGAGGTCAAAAGGCCTCCCTCAACCGGTCTCTCGATCCACCCCGCCACGCAAAAATCGGGCAGACGCCATCTCTGCTAATATCTAGATAAACCTCACCCCTTGAACCCGGGCACCCCTGCTAAATCCTCAAACATAGTGACCCTTAACAGAGGTGTTAGTTTTTGAATAAATGTTTCCCGGGGCGGCGGTACGCATACCCGCCTCCCGAATTGAATATCTGCAAAAAATAATTATGTTCACGATTTTTTAATTTTTTGGCAGTGTTTCTACATTCTATTTTATAAGCTGTAATCGACGGGCGTAATCACAATTCTACTAACTAACTAACTAACTAACTAACTAACTAACCATCACGCCGTTTCCCCGCAGGGGTAGGCAGAGAGGACGGACCGCCAAACAACTCGGTCCTGGCACACACTCTTTGCTTCACTCACATTCATACATCGTCTCATACATACTCTTCTATTATTCTGGCTTTTGCCATGGCCCGACTCAAGTATCTGATTCACTTGATCGTGCCATGTCTTCCTCGGGCGTCCCCGACTTCTTCTACCATTCACATTTGCGTCATATAGCACAATTCTATATAATACATTTAATGGTTTATTATAAGTATCATAATGTCTTTTGGTTGTGTATCAGTTTAACTTCACACATTAAAAATTCTGTTCACATCTCTTGTAAGAAGCATTCTAGAATATAATTCTAGAATTTGGTCACCCGTCTTCAATAATCACATCAATATCATTGAAAGAGTCCAACGCAAATTTATGAGGTGTTTTAATTTTAGACTTGGAATTCCTTTAGAATCAATAAATTATGATTTTTTATTGCATTCATCGAAATTGTTTAAGTTAAGTGAAAGAATAAAATTTTTTGATCTAATATTTTTATATAAAATGTTCTGATATATTAGAGTTGAGAACAGTTCAGCTCTGATATATTAAAGTTGATTCACTTTCATGTACCTACCATTAGATCAAGGTTCTCTAGTATATATTATTACGCAGATGACATGGTAATTTTGTCACCAAGCATTAAGAGAATGAGAAAGCTGATAAAGATTTGCGAAGAATACGCTGCTGAATATAACATGGTCTACAACCCAACTAAATCTGTGTTGAAAGTATTCAAATCAGGCGCAGGCACCATAAAAGTATTACCCGTTAGCCTAAACGATACAAAAATAGCTGAAAAATTCGAGGTCAAATACTTAGGACACATCATAACAGCGGACCTCAACGATGACTCGGATATTGAGCGACAGAGAAGATCGCAAATATGATTTCTCGAAGATTTAACAAGTGTAGCCCAGGTGCAAAAAGGCAACTTTTTAATACGTACTGTACGAGCCTATATACCTCGGAGATGTGGACCAATTTTAAGAAAGCATCACTAAAAAGAATGGAAGTACAGTACAACAATTCATATCGAACGCTTTTTGGATTGTCCTGGTACTGCAGTGCCACCGAGATGTTTGAAGAAGGGTGCGTTCCCGGATTCCGAGCACTAATGAAAAAACGGATCACCAACTACAGAATGCGACTAGCCTCGAGCGAAAATAGTATTGTGATGGAAGCATTCCACTTCTTGCAGGGTCCCATCTACAAGCGATGGATCCACTTCCTGAGGACATAGATTAAACAAAAAGTTTTATTTTTATTATTTTTTATTTTATTATTATTATTATTATTTTCTTTTAAATTTCTTTAACCATGTAAATATTTTTTTTAATGTATCCTTTTTATATCTTGTTATCATTACTTGATTATTATATATGTATAATATGGAACTCGTGGGACTGCACTACCCTCCCCGAGATCTGGAATAAATGATTAAAAAAAAAATAAAAAAAATTATTGTTTTAACTATCCGTCGGTCTCAGGCTACAATTCTGTTATAAATAGATTACACACCATTGGTAATTTTTATGCCAATGTTGCTGATGTTTTTAATATTTCCTTACTGAAATACAAGGCTGTATTGATCAAACATTTCAGCCAAACATATTTTGACGAGGCACTACATAACGAGTTTTTTGATTTTATTAATTCTTTTTAATGTTTTTTGTAAATTTTAAATAAATAAATAAATATAATAACAATCTTATAGCAGTTTAATATTAATAATCTACTTTTGATAATTCTGTTAAAAGGTAACTGCTCAAATTAATAACATTTCTTACACCTGTTTATGCTGGGAATTTGTTTGAATTTTGTTTTAACAGATGTTACCTTGTTCATCTCAGAAACTTGCCTTGTTAAAGTCTGTGGCGAAGGTAGCTTCATTGTTTCTTTACGGCTGCATTCATTAACCGTCGGGATAAACGAATACCGGTGAATTAGCATTCTTCTCGCGCTCAGGTCTTAAAAAAACAATACTTATCAAAACCACAAACGTTGGACGTGGAAGGTATGGCAAATGAACAATTTGCTCATATTCTGGAAGATTGGAGCGCAAGACCACGGTTTGAGTTGTTGCGCTGGTTCAGCTTTACCTTTTCAGCAAGAAAACGACTTAACGTCAGCCAATTTAGAAATAAATTATTTTTAATTCACTGAGCTAATAGCGAAGTCTTGTTTTAAATCGGACTACTCGAGCGTTTTTGTATTTCGTCTGTCTGTACATTTTATTTGTTACGTTCCGGTTCCGGTTAAATTTGATGGCCATTTTAACGGAAAATATATTTTTCTATAAATGAATCAATATAATTTTGTTAGAACCACCACTTATTTATTTTAATTACGCCGACCGGTTTCGGAACGACCGTTCCTTCCTCAGGGCAAAAATATAATAACTTGACAATTACAAAACAGTGGGTGGGTACAATGTATTATTACTAAGTGTTGTGGTAGGGGTGGGGGCATAGCTAGGGATTAATGAAGAGTGAGTGGGAGAAGAGGAACGGAGATTGAATGGGAACATATTCAAGATTGGGCTGTAAGATAATATTTTTTGTTTATTGATAATGGACTCACTATTTTTGAGGGATTTTTTCTTATTTCCAGGGCTTCTAAGTTACCTAAGCGTTTTTCTTTATAGTTAATATGAAGAATATCTATCCCCGTATTTTTTTTTCAAAACTATGGTTATTTTCAATGATATGGTTAGCGAACTCCGAAAAATTATTGTTAATAAGATACCTTAAATATTCTTTGATTCTAATTTCAAAATAAAAAGTTGTTTTTCCAATATAAAATGAGAAACAGTCATTACATTTGAAATTATGTATTCCGGAATTAGTCAATATATGGTATTTATCTTTAGGGTTCCTCAAAAAATTACCGATATTATTTTTTGGATAAAAAGCTGGTTTAATATTAGAAGGGAAATTTTTGCAACACTGAACTGAAAAATTATTGATAAATAAAATTTTACGATATTCTTAATCGTAATTATTATTAAAATACTATAGATATTTATTTTTTGAAATTTTGCCAAGTTTACTAATTTTGTCATTAGTAAACTTGTATCATACATTTTCCTTTCTTTCTTTTCCTTTAACGGTCTTTACGAAACCGGTTGGCATAAAAAAACTATATAAGTGGTTCTAACAATTAAATTGTTTAATTTAATTGATAACCACAAAGTTAAAACTGCATTCAAAAGTATATCTTTTTAGCTGTTATTGAATTTGCCTTCATAATACTTACCGATCACTAATGTGTGCAATCGTGCTAAGGTGTGTCGTTTTGAGATAAAATTAAAGTAGGATGTTGTAACAAACTTTATATTTATTAGCTGAACAGATGGAACAATTCAACGACCCGAAATTACCAGAAGGGTTTATGTAAAATGATTAGTGATGCGATTTACTCGGACACGAAGAAACGAATGGTTTTAAAAATTCTACCGATGACAGTTGTCGACCCGCGCTGCGGTCAGGGTTACCATTGTTAAAAAAGAAATTTGTGGCTACATAGTGAGCTCGCTAATTATTCTACATATTTTTCTCTTACGTGATAGGTTTTTAAGTATCTACTTACACATTTTATGATTTCAGAGGTTTGATTTTGATATATTAATAAGAGAAAATTAGAAAAATACTTTTTTGGAGGCGAAGTCTACCTGCCTATTATTCTATCTTCCCCTTTGCTAGTGTGTTTGTCCAGGTTTGAGTTCTTAGATTGGCGAGTAATGCGTCCAAAGTATCGTGGAATTAGTAGCCATTGATAGACTGTTGATAGTCTACTGATGATGCCTGGCTCTTCTGGGATGAATATATTAGTGGGCCTGGTTGTCCATGGAATTCATGCTTGCATTATTATATTCTGCAGAATGACCCTGAATGAATATTTAACCCTAGTCCCATCATTAAAAGCTGTAATTGTAGCCTGTGCTACGATGAATAACTAACCTGGAAGAGAATTTATTCCACGATACGTATTAGGCTTGAACCCGACGTTTTGATCCACTCGGCCACAAAACCATCCTTGGGTTGTGTAAACTGCTCATAAAATTGAGCCATTTTAATAAAATTCTTGAAACAGAAAAAATGAAAATGTAATAGAATTGAAACTGAAAATATTGCCAACCAAATGAATTTCCAGATGAGTTTTTAGATTTTCACGGCCAAAAGTATTTTCGTTATTTGTTTTTGGGGTGTTATGCCGTGTTGCGCTACCTCCTTCTTTATCCAACGTTTCGGACGATGTGTAATTGTGTCATCTGCCCTGATGATGGACACTGTAACGCTGTCCGAAACGTTGGCTAGAGAAGGAGGTAGCGCAACACGGAAGCATAACACCCCAAAAAAAAACGAAAAAAAAAATAAATTTCAGTTATATTTTTAACTTATTAAACGCATTATTGTAATATTCTTCAATCCCAGTGATCGAGATTGCTTAAAATGTGTTCGTAAACTCAAACAAAAATCGAGGTTTGTCGAGATTACAAGTTACTTTATTTACGTTATTAACGACGACAATTTCCCATCTCTTAACGTACTACTTAACTGATATCTTTTGAGACACCTCAAAACTACATATAACTATTTATACTAACAACATGTGTTGAAGAATGTTGAAACTACTTATATATAACATACTTAACATTTTCAGTAATAGGAATACGGTGTCCAAGATAGTTAATAATTGTTGACATATAATGCTTTTATACAAAAAAAGACTGATCTGACGTTTTTCCACATAAACCAGTTCAGTTGAACCGGATGATTTGAGCACGTAAAATAACCTGATGAAAAACTGAAGCACAGTCTAGCGTTGCTGGACCGTCTCCTATCCCAATCTTAGTGATTCTAATCCTGAATACTGCAGAAAAGAATCATGCTGTACTTTAGGAAAAGAATCATACTATACTGCAGGAAGCACTGACACAATTGCAGCTCATGGTGGATAATTCACCAGCAAACCGGTCTTGCTCCCTCCCGTCTCAGCAGCGTGGACTTAATTAAAGCGTAACAGTGTATGAGGTTGCTACCTTTTATACATTATTTGTTCCTGCTGCATGGGGGAGACGGGGCTGATTGCAGCGCAGAGAATATTATGTTACATCGTTGTTTCTCCCCACCTTACTCTATCGTTATTTAGTGAGGTTCACACAACGGGTTTTGTGAATTTTTCTGGTTTATTAATGAGAGTTATAAAGTTTATAATGCAACGATATTAAAAACACAAGAAAAGGAAACAAATCGAAAGAGCAGAACAAAAAAGAAATTCACAATTAAAAATAGTAAGCGAAAGATTTCTTTATCAGGAAAAGACGAAAAAGATTCTTAAATTATAAGATTCCTGAATTTTAAACAGCTTCACATAAAAAGTAACAAATTTATACTTACACAATTAAAAAAAATTAAGTACGAAAAGCAAATATTATATACAATTTTTCTGCGTTAAATGAACTCATTAAATTCACAAATTCACAACTAATGACATTTGCCAAATGAATTTCGTAGCTTTCATTCGAGACACCGTGGGTCACTGGAGCCAGGATGCGGATAATGGCCTCCGACAACACGGTGGTGACCGCAGCCTTCCCAGCACTAAAAACTTGTTCAGACTAAGCCAGTAGTTTAGTCGAGTGGCGAGTAACTCGCCACTTGACTCGCCGAAAATCGTTCGCATTACTTTCAAGTAGAGTACATTTGTCCCCGCCGCCCGTCACAAGATAACGGCGGTTGGCGGGCTGCTACAAAGCAAAGTAAATACGCTGATTAAGCATATTGTAATGCTTAGAATAGATGAAATTTTAGAAGAGGTGAAAGAATAAATTAGTAAAATGAAAATGAATAAGCTATGGACATGAAAAGAGATTATTAGCAGCATTAATAAATAATTTTAGAGTTGCGTCTTCGCTCCAACGCCACGACATTTCCGCGCGTCTACAAATGAACTCTGCTAAAACGGCGGGTTTGCGCATGTTAGTGCGCAGAGACGCGCGGAGGGGAGCGCTACTTACCGAAAAATTAGAACGAAATGGATTGAATCGACTAAAGAGCTGACTAACCCACTCTACTACAATTATGGTGTTCGGACGCGTTTAGTTACCACAATACTCTCCACTCGACTAAAATACTCTACCAATGCGAATGGGTCATAAGCGCCACTCCTGAGTGAGCGTTGGGTCCGAGCTCACACAAGACCACGCCCTGCATATTTATGGATTATTTGTTTTTGTTATTATTAATTCTTTAGTTTTTTTCTATTTATGTTCTTGTTTCTTTACTGTGTTAATATATAAATATGTAAGACCATATGGGACGTGTGAGATTGCACTATCCTCCCCACATCCTGGGAATTATTATTATTATTATTACTTCAAATTGGAAAGGAAAGAAGAAAGTTGAGTTCAAATTTTATTTTTATTTAAATGGGCAAATTTCAAAATTATACGAAAGATTGAAATAGAGTTCAGACTAAGAAGAGATGAGATGTTGAATGGGTATGAGGCAATTTGATAGAAGAGGCACAACCAAAAAATATATTATCTAAAGTTTCCACTTCTAGACCATAGAATGTACTATCTGGGGAGTCAATGACATGAATTTTAAAAATATGAGATGAATCGGAACAATGTCCAATTGGCATTACAATAAATGAGGATTTTTTTTTTTTAAATAAGAGAATTGTTGAAACCACGGTTTTGATGGGATATTCCTTTGTTTTGAGGAATAGCAGGCTCCCTTGGATTTACTAGCAATGTGCCAATATTTTGCCCAAACATTGCGGGATCTATCATTGAGGAAGGAAAAAAATATTAGATAGGGGAATGTGGTTCACGCTTTTCCAGGGAATCCGAAATATTGTTGTCGTTAAAACCAAACTTAAAAAAATGCGGTTTAAAAATCCATTGTTTTGCAATCAAAATACACTTGGGACAACGAGAATACGGAAATAACTACCTTCTAGTCAAATTTCAAACACAGTTTAGCACTATGGTACATTTTGTGGTAGGGACTCGAGAATTGCTTCCCCGGTTTATATTCAATATTATTTCCGATAAACAAGTTAAACTCATTACGTCGATTCTGAATTCTCTAAGCATTCTCTCTGACTAAGTATTTATATATGATCTCGGAAATTATTAATCTCACGCGTAAATGGAACTTAATTTTCTAGTCACGATGAATATCAAAGAACTTTGCCAATCAATTTGCTTACGTGGATCATGGCCGGACGTACTTTGAAAAAAGAAGCTGTAAATTCAAAGATTTACAGTATATGTAGACCTTTTTACTAAGCACAAATTTTGTTGAAAAGGACGTGGGTCAATTGTCCACAAATTTGGACACTTATCGACGACAACGTTTTAACCTGGCTCGTCTAACCGCTACTCGAATTTTCTAACTATTAGAGCCCATCGACCGCCTTATTTCAAGCTACGAATCGATTCTGAATGATTGTCTATTATCTACAAGTAGATATCTTTCAATTTGTAAGGGGTTGCACAAACATTGTAAAAAAGAAGTTAAAAATATTTTTCCTTTCCAAATATTTTTTTACCTGCTTTCGAGCCCTAAATCAGTGTAGCCTAGATATTATATTTGTAGTTAATCTCATTTGTTATTTATTTATTCATTCATTTAAAAACGTCCTTTTTAGGGACTTTTACCTATGAATAGTGAAAGTATACAATTATTTTCCTTATTAGAGATGTCTACTAACTCGGCATAATTATTTACCTCCATTAGTCTTCTGGGCAATGAGGGGTATATATTTTATGGTAGTTTGTCTCAGAATTTCTGCGCTGAAATAAATCCCGACATCCAGTATTACAGTTAACTTAGTGGAGTCCAAAAGCTTATCAATCCAAGAAATTCTGTTCAATCAAATGCATAATTTAGAATTTTATATAGAAATAGGTACGACATATATAACATCTCACCGAGTTTCACTCTCGAGGACGTCACCATAACTTTCTTCGCTGTAGAGCCAGCCAGTACCAATTTGTTCATGAACTCACTTTTTCACATTTTTTCACGTACTTCCCTAAACGCAGTTGATCAGAAGATCGATATGTTTTTTCTAAAACGCGTTACAAATACATCGTTTAAACTTAAAAGACTTAGACCCAAAATCTGTAATGACTAACCTGTTTCTCGTACTCAGATAAAGGTGTATATATTGTTTATATGTGTAAGGATGTGGTTATGTAGGTGTATAGATGTGTGTATGTATGGTATATATGTATATGTATAGATGTGTGCACCTGCACATGCATTTGTGCTTGCGTGCACACATACTAAAAAAAGGAAAAAAAAGTTATGTACATTTCTATAATCTAATGCTAATTTACTTTTTTCTCCTTTCTATTTTCTACCTTTTAATGATTTTTCCATTTTTAACATCATTTATACTAAATCCATGTTTAAAATGGTTCAATGCCAACTGAAAATAAAATCAAATCAACACCTCCTTGAAAAGCTTTTAAAAGCTTTGAAAAAAATAAGCCGATAACCCTCACCTATTTAACCAATTTTCTATACACTTTTTTATCACTCTAAATGACTTATCTGAGATGGTTCTGAGTTGGTTTCATTCCGAGTTGTCCGGTCACCGTTTAAAATAGACTTCATTCAAAGTAACTATCCTCAATTGGTCACCATGAAACAGGCAGCCGCCTAGTTAGATGATTTAATATACCTACTTTAAATAAATATCACAATTATGTAACATGTATTGTACAAATAAATAAATAAAACATAAAAAAATAGTAGAAATTGAATTGAATGAATAAAAAATATGTTTTTTTTTGCATTATCAAAATAAGATCATGCAAAGCTTTTATGATATTCGACTTCCTAATGCTTAAACTCATTATTGATTAAACCACAGTATGTTTAATTAGTTTTAGTTATTCTTTTTACCCAGAACTCCATGTTTTGCTTCGTTCAACGTATTAAATAACCCACGAGAATGAATGGCTGAGTAACTTAATACAAAACGTAGGGAATTTTGCTGAAACAATTTGTTAAGACTGATGCAACGGACGAGTGTTTTTGAAGCATTTAGAAAATTCCCAGAGGTTACCTATTTTTAAACGGTTTTACCGGAGAATATGAAAAAAGACCGGTTCAGCAAGCTGAGATATTGTACCTAAATGAAAATGTATTCATAGCAAAATGCTTAACTGCTTTTGACAAGATAAATAAAAGAATCCCGGATGAATTAAAAAAGATAAAAAACTAAAATTTTGATTTTTTTTGCTTTTGGACTATTCAAGCATTTAAAATATGTAACACATAGCTAATAAAATGAAATAACACACTTTGCAAAACACCAATTTTTATTTGAATTAATAATTAACAGCCAAGGTTTCGCTTAGCTCAAGCTTCTTCAGGACTTATTATATTAACTGAAGCTAAATGCATACAGATACAATAAATATAGTTAAAACAATAAGCCTTTCGAATGTTTGAGCTAAGCAAGACCTGATTGGATGTTGATTATCAATTCAAATAAAAAGTGGTGCATTACTAAGTGTTTTATTTCAAAAAAATGAAAAGAAAATATTTGTAACTAAAATTAAATTTGATAGTTTTATTATCAAGCTCTGCAAGTATTTTATTATGTATTTTAGTGACAGCTGTTTTGGTTTTCAAGACCATTTTCAAACTGTGGCTAGATCCATTGATAGGTGACTTATTTATAAGATTTGAAATGATAATTTTGGAAGATGTCTACATTGATTTATCACCGGTTAACCCAATTTGCTGATATACACTAATTGAGTGTGTATTATGTAGTGTTCGGAATTTCGGAATCTGTTTCCCCAACTAAGTGTTAAGGTTTTCTTAATTGTTTTATAATGACGTTATTGCTTTATATTTTTTGGGTTATGTAATATAAATGAAAAAAAGTGATTTGTTTGCTTGTACAATTTGGAAGGCGGGTACGGGTACTGCCGCCCGCGTATCATTTATTGGATAATCAACACCCCTCCATAGGTCACCCCAAATGGTTCACCCAAACTTAGCAGGGATACCCGGGTTCATGGGGTGAGGTTTTAGGTCTTGGCGGCCAATGCGATTGCCTACCTGCTGCGGAGCCGGATCCGGAGAGACTGGTTAAGGGAGACCTAACCTAAACCTCCCGATTTGGACTCTCTCGACCCATCTTTCTTTCCTTTCCAATAAAAAACCCCCCATACAGCATCCCCAAAGATGACACAGGCCCGAGGGATTTTTCCCTCAGGGTCGCCTGTGCGGAGCTAATATAAAAAAGTGATTTTTGTCTGCTTCTAAAATAATTGAGAATTTAGGTAACTGGGGTTTGAGTTTGCAACGTATGGGTTATTATAAAAAAATCATTTAAGTAAATAGATCCATTCACTAAGCACATATTTTTTGAAAATAAATAAGTTGTGACTCGATTCGTCATTTTGTTACCATCCTACTGTGTCATCCATCAGGCTATGGACCACATAAAAACTAGTTAAAAAGACTAAAAGAAAATGTTCAAATTGGATAATGTTTTTTCACAACAATTCCAATTTCTTAATTCCGACCTTAATTAAACAACATTCGGACTGCGTTAAAAAAGCTTACGGAAGCTTTTTTCTAACCAATGAAAGCCACTAAAAAGTTTCGCCAAGAGCTTTTTCGCTAGAAATAGACGCCGGGAGTCTTTTTACTCCCAATCTGTAAAAGGCATAATTGGGTTAATAATTAGAGGCTGTCATTAGACAAAGGGGGGATTGTTTACTCCCCATTTGAACATAGCCTAGATGTTTTAACAATAATGTGATCTTAACGTCTTTGCAGTTATGTGCTTCCTAATTGAAAAAAACTTTTGAATTTTTTAAAATTATTATTAATATCAATCTTTCAGTTAAAGTAATTGATAATTTATAGGCACCTGCTGATAAGCAATATTTTTGACTTAGCGGGACTTTATTAACATAATTTGGGCAAGAAGGCTAGTTCTCCCTTTAAAGCCGGTCTAACTTGAACGTCTGGAAAGGCATTGCTGTCAAATATTTGTATATGAATTTTGTGCACCAATATCTTTGTAATTGTATTTTCTTGTATTTTGTTCGAAAAAATATTTTATCCAAAAAACTTTTGTAAGGTTATAAAGTACGTACATTTTTTACCCAACCCATTTTTAAATGGCCCAACACTGACTTTAACTTTTGTTTATAGAGTCCTATTACAAAGCTGGATATGCTTTTTGGACAATATATTTAAAGTTGGAGTATATAAATTTTTTTTTTTCAAACTACACATTACTTTCAAAGATATATCGGATTAAAACAAGTTCTATTTTCTCGATCGGGTTCCTTGTTTTCTCCCGCCTGAAGTGTGGTAAGAATCTATCTATACTAATATTATAAATGCGAAACTGCATGTGTTTGTTTGTTACGCTTTCACGCATAAACCACTAAACCGATTTTAAAAATTCTTTCAACAATAGATAGCTAAATTATATGCGAGGACTATAGACTGTATATAATGGTAAGTTCTGGCGTTATGAAATTATAAATATTAATATATTATATTTGTTATACGTATTCTGTCGCTTACAAAAGCGAGTTATTCCAAACGTAAGAAAAAAATCGTTGCCATGGAAACGATGTTGATATATTCGTGGGCTCTATGCTGGCTGCTGCTCCAGAAAATTCAAATATTAGAATATTTTTTGTTTTTTTTGGACAAGCTTATGTTTTGGAATAAATGTCGGAGAGTTCTTACATTAAAAATATAATTCGTAACGATTATAAAGACTTTAATAAATAGTGTTATTTTTTATTATATTTACAAACTTCCACACATTTAAATAAAAATAAATCTCCGAAATGTTTGTTAGCGCATAAATTCCGAACGACTGTACCAAATTGGATTTCTTTTTTCTTTGAGCTCTAGCATTATGAAATTTAGGTGGCACGCGAGCTGTTAGTAAACTGAATGTACCGGGAATGAATTTATGGAATGCGGGGGGGGGGGATAATTGATAAGTGCAAGCGCTACAGTAATTTCCCCTAATACCATGCGAGCGAAGCCGCGGGGAAAAGCTAGTATTTTTATAAATTAAAAAAAAAATCCGTCCCGTGTTCCAAACACTTAGTTGGGTATGTGAAGACAGTTTTTTTGTGTAGTTAAAAACAGTAAGTGTAGAACATTAACAAAGTTTTTAAAGATAAATTTTTATGTACCGCTTACTTTATCATTGGAAGTATGTAGATATATCAATTGTAGTTTAGTTACATTACACATACCTATATCATTAAAGGCGTTAACTTCTAAGTTTCCATTAAATGTACTTGTGGGAGGTCGTATGAATAAATAATTGATCTTTCCACCAAAAACTCGAACTGGCACTTATCAGAACGTATCTACCGTAAGGCGATTCAGCTGCTTAACGATTCCGCATCGACCATACAACATTTTAAACCCCTTATATTACATGTTGACCACCACACCACCACAAAATGGATTTTGTGGTGGTGTGGTATATTTTGTAGCGTGTCAGAAAGTTGTCGTTAATCTCTTAACGTGGCTACGTAATAATCATTCTTTATGAATTATTGGTCGATTTGCATTGGTTTAATATTTCTGTCACTTACGTTTACGGTATAGATACGATTATATATTTTTTTTGTGTATGAAATAGAAACTTACGAATATAAGTTGATGTGCAACCCCTAAGAGGCTTGAGATAAGTGAAACCTGGTTGCTGGTTGGCTGTCATGTATTGATTCAATTTTTTTATTTATTTATTTATTTATTTTGTACATCTTACAATTTTGCATCGTTTTTCCTGTTCTTCTATTGAAAGCATTTGCTTGTAGATGAAAAAGGAGTATACATTTGAAATGATATAACATATTAACAATATGTGTACCATTTTGTGAAATAGTTTACGAGTACATTTCTATTATTACAATTAAAGATTTTAAAAAAATGTGTGTGCGTAATATCAAAAATTTGAAATGCTGTAAAGGACAATAATTCCAAAAATTAATTAAATACGTCTTTTTTATCTTTTTCGATCTGCGTCGTCGGAATATTTATATGAAAGTAAGTGCATCTTTTACGAAGTGCATTTTAAACGTATTCTTTTTATAATTAAAAATAAATTAAATGCTTTGTGTTAAAGAAATTTACAAAAAATACGTTTAAAAATAATATTTAATACGAAGAGATATAAATTAATTCTAGAATAAAAACATGCTTTTGAAGCGAGAGATGTAATTTTTCTAATGTCACAATTTATCTAATGCATGTACATAGTATGCATAAACATATGTTGATTGTTTCAATTTTTTTACTTCTATAATCATGTAGAATCACTTCCCAACACCTCCACCTCATCATCACTAACTTAATAGTTAATCATACAAATGTTGATAGTTAATCACCTCCGGTGTATTATTAATTTTACATAAATTACACCAATTTAGAAGTTAGAAATCTGGTGTGGGAAATTATGCTAGAAGTAGAGTTATCATTGTGATAAAACGCTAGAGATATGAACAGTTTTGCTGCACAGAAATAATGTTATTACGTTAGATTTGCGGCTCTTGAAATAACGCAGTTTGAGGCATTCTTCATCGGTTAACGACGGCGCTGTCGAGACGCAATTTACGCCGCGTAGCAGCGCCAATCCAGTGCCCGGCGTTACGCCAGCGTAGCGCCGCGCCGCGCCGCGCTTGTAATGACCGACGTTATACAGCGCCGTAAAAAAAATGGTGGACCACAAAGATGAAATAACTAAATTAAAAATCTATAAACACTTAAAAGAGGCAGGAAGTTACAAGAAATCGCTTAATTGGGAGAAAATTAAAGGAATACTGGAATATATCTGCTTATAGGTATAACTTGTTAAACGCATTAGGAAATGAATCTTTAAACTATAAACAACCTGAAAAAAGTCTATTACGCACTTGTTCAATCATTAATTCAGTATGGAATCATTGGATGGGGAGGTGCAAATGAAAAAAAATTGTAAGTCCTGTAAAAGTGATGCAAAAACTAATTATCAAAGTAATTTTGAAAAAACAACCAACATTCCCTTCAGCATCATTGTTCAAAATGTTCGAAGTACAAAAATTGAAGACCTCTTTAAAAAAGATTAAATATTACAAATATTCAAAGAAAATGTGATCAAAAAATTTAAACTTAACATTAAGGCATAAATTTAACATCCAAAATACTTTATTTTCAACGCAACAAATGCACAATAATAATATTTACAAAGGCATACAATATTTTAATAGTCTTCCCGAAGAAGTAAAAAAAAATAACAGATTTCGTATCATTTAAGAATAAGGTCAAATTAATCTTAAAAAAAGTTTAACAACTATAACATCACCAATCAGAATGTTATAACTTCATTTCACGCCATATAAAAAAATAACGTCACAACATCCTAGTACTTAAGTTTATATTTATTGTACACTCCTTGTTAAATTATGTTATAATAATGAAATAATTATGAAATTACTCCTACGCCAAGCTCAAGAGCTAGCACTCTGAATTGGCGTAGAAATTCATTAAAATATGTATTTCACTATTTTGTTTTGCCTAACATTACGTTCAATGCTGTAAATTAAAAAAAAATATATATACAGGTATTTTGCTTATTCATAAATGTTAAGTATCATGATTTAGTTCCTACCTTACTATAGATATCTACGGGCACTTCGAATCACGTGGTCTCGTTGCCGAAGGTGACCGAAGGTAAATATGCGGAGTCATTAGGGTTCAGGAACTCCGCAGATCAAAACTAGCTTTCAGCCTGGAAGGACTTTTGTCCTCGGATGTATTATTAAAAATTACGAAACGTAAATAAACAATCGCTGTATTATAAAAGTATAAGTCTTTTGAATAAGAATCCTATAGTTCCGAATTACTTAATTACGAATATCTCCGGAAAGAACGTGAGAGATATTACAATAAATTACTACAATTTCTAATATTATTACTGTCGTCAATCATTGCATTGTAACACGTATAACCGCGAACCAAACCAATTGTTCGGAAAGTCGTCAAAAAAAGATTGGGATTATTAAACTATTAAAAAAGTTTTGTTTTCTAATGGTCTTATTTAAAAATGTACACTTGTAACTTATTTATGCAAATTTTTAATTGTCCGCCTTAGAAACTTCATAAATTATTAAAAAAATAAATCTCTACTTAACAAAATGCATCCTGTCAATCAACTTTGGTAACGATGTTTCGGTATTTTGACTCTTCCCACCATCACTCCTCCAAATCTTCATTCGTCTAATCATATTACTTATAATATTTCTGTAATTGTATAATAATTCAAGCTGGTTTTAAAATTGCTATTTAATGACACGAACTCTAACATCAACATTTTCTCCAATGCACTGCCCAAATTTAAAAAAAAGCATCATGTCTACGACATAAACTATTCGGTGCGCATACTTACATACAAGCACACCTGTACACTACGCACATCACCCGGTAATTACTAAGTATACATTCCATAAATAAGACATTACTAAGAAACGAATCATAGGTACCCACCATGAAATATTATTTAAGATCTGTAAACCATCTCATCACTGTAAGCAATGTACTCTTTGTTTCTATAATATAAAATAAAATAAGCAAAGTCGAAACTTAATCTAAGTGTTGAAATTATAGAAAATAAGTAGCAAGTGTACATTATAAAATAAAACTCTTCAAAAACGAAATGTCTCGAAATTATTTCTGCATTCTGAACAAATATCGAATGCTTGGGCATATGAAAATTGGAGTAATCCTGGTGACTGGCAGAAGTTGTACCGGTTTTTAGCGGTTAACTGAACAACTCTCACAAGATAGTGCCATCAATGATAATCACATAAAATATAATATTCAAAAATCTGTTTCTGAAAAAATTAGAAAATATACAGATTTAGGAAATGAGATTAAAAGAATTTGGCATTCTCGGACTATAAAAATATTACAATTTGTTATTTCGGCTACTGGCATTATACCTAGCTCTCTAATTAAAAATTTAGGCTTATTAGATTTATCAAAGAATCTTTATATAAGGATGCAAAAATCAGTCATATTAAACACATGTAGGATTACGAAAGATTTTTTAAATATTTATATTGAGGGATCAGTAGGATTTATCGGTTCAGTTAGGAGTTCTATCGAGCCGAACCCTCTGATATGAAAATATCTGGAGTCGGTGAAGTATTTTCCCATATGGTCTCTGGTAGGTTGACGTTTTGTTCTTGTATAGTTTTGAATTTATTATTCTTATACAATGCAATTACATCGCGTGGATTGACTAGATGATCATTTGTGGAAAAGTGTGTGGAAGGGTAAAATTTTTCCTGTGGGGAAGATTTAACCCGGACATAAAGTCTAGAGAACAATAAAAAATGTATTAAAATAAAATTAAGAATAGCAATTTAAATGTACATTGTAACAATGGGATTTACGGATTCAAAATAAAAATTATTTATTTTATTTTTTTTTTTTACAAGTTAATGTACAAAAAAGTCACCAACATTTAATTGTTTAATTTATGATTTTGAATGGTAATTTTTAGATCCGGTTTTATTCATAAAAAAGTTTTGCCGTCTTATTATCATTAGGCTTGACAGATGTTTCGCCTTCTGAAGATATTTTCAGAGTGATATTAACATTATAATTATTATATTGCTGTTTTTTATGAATTGAATAATAGGTTATGGAAATTATAAAATAAAAACTAAACAAAAACCTATAAAAGAAGAAACATTAAAAAAAAAGAAACGTTTCTGAAAATTATCTGACAAACTAAAAAAATATTTGTCTAAAATCAAGCACAATGACAATATATATTTTTTACATTAGCTCCATACAAGAGGCACAGAGAAAAATAATTCCCCTCACCTTTGGTGATGCTGTGTACAGAGTATTTTTAGAAAAGGAAGGAGAGGAAGCTCTCGGAAGGAACACAAAGGCTGGATTCAGGGGGGTCAATGTGCCTAGGAGTATATGAATCCATCCCAAATGCATTGTACATATAGTTTTTTATTAGGGATTGACGATCCGGTGGATGCAATCAGTTAGCCATAAGTTGTAATGGTTTGTCTAGTCTCTAGTTGGAAGTAAAAAATATATAAAGTGTAGAAAGATATTATGATTTTATACAGCGTCCTTGAGATGATTTTTCACATAATCGACGCATTGCAATTCACCGAAATATTATTTTCATTAGCAATGATTTCTCGGATATTTAACAGAAAAATACTACTTTTATGACTTTTAGAGTGGCTTGAGGTCATTTTTTATTTAAGCTGAAATCATGAATATTTTGGACTATATCAATTAACATTAATTTAACACTTCTGAATTGATTGTGATTATCGTGAAACGGTTTTGTTTATACAATCCAATCTTTGTGTGGCGCCCTTTAAATTTTCAAAATCAAAGCCATCCCGTTTCCTACAAGTAACGAGATTACAAACGAGTTGCGACTGTACTGCAAGAATAACGTAATAAATCTTTTCGTATGAGGAAATTGAATTGAGAACATATTAATAATGTTCGCCCTAACAAAAGGCTTTAGAATGAAAAATAAGCTTTTACAACTAATCAAAAAAGTACTTACTTGTACATACATATTGTGCTCTAAATACACAGTACACCCACATAATCACTTTTTTGTGATTTGGAAGGCCTCGGGAACAATTTATTGTACAGCGAACATCTCTGAGTGACCTAAGTCACTCCAAGTGTTTCGCTACGTTTATTGATTTAGTAGGGGTGCCCGGATTCATGGGGTAACAGCGTGGGAGGACGGATGGGGAGAGACTGGTTGAAAGAGACCTTTTGACCTCTCCAGTAGGCCTCTCTCGGAACATCGCCTTGCCCCGAAGTTTGAAGGATAAATTCATACGCTCATCACTTCTGCACTCACACACACCTCCAGCTTCCTACCCACCCTTTTCCTGCCCAAAAGGTCCTCTTCTTCCTTCCCTTAAAAATTACCTCCACATAGCATGACGGCCGGCGTAGTCCAGAGGTAAGGCTCTTAACTCGCATTTAAAAATAAATTTTATTTGATTAATTTGTGTTGTTTCACAATTTATTCATTTAAAATAATATATAGTATATTTGTGGCACGTTCCAGATTGGAAGATACTCTCAGTATCGTCCTGGTGTAAGATCACCGCCCAGAATTGAAACGTTGCTTGAAATGGCTTTAGCCAAGATTGGTGAACAGATCTGAATGAAATACATAAAATATTCTCACCGGTTTCGGAAGATTGGATTTTTTGCGGTATCGCAAAAATTAACATTATAAAAATTATATTCGCATCCTTTTACTGCTTTTGATACCGTCTAAATATAAGAAATCGTAAAATATTTTTAAAAATGCAAACAAAAAATGCAACCACAAAACCTAACTAATTTAATTGTTAACTTTTTTATCTTTATCTTAATATATCAAGATGAATGTTTCTTTTTTGTCCCATGCGCTCTTAAATCATTCATCCGAATGCAACGAAACTTTGGTGAGTCGTTGTGTGCGAGCCCGCGATGGTTTCTTTGTATAGTGGTGAGCTCTGGCGTTATGAAATTATTTCCTATACTATTCATCCGATTGCGATGAATCTTTGGTGAGTTGTTGTGCACATGCCCGAAAAGGTTTCCTTATATGAAATTTGTATTAAGAAATTGCAAAAGATGGCATGCGTACTATTTGAAATCTGAATGTACCGGGACTGAATGTGTAGAACGCGGGAGGGGCAGGGGTACGCGGGAAGGGGAAGCAGGAGAGGGGAGAGAGAAGGTAGGGAAGATGAGGCGGAAGGCGAACGGGAGGAACGGGAGGAACGGGAGGAACGCAGTGAGAAACAATTTCTGTGGCTTTCTTGTAATGCACGCCGGTAATTAAAGCATTACAATTAACACCTCTAACCATCAAATTCACTAAATATCTTTATTCAGAAATGATGAAACAATTTTTGCATTGTACGCGTAACTGGATTTTAAAAAATAAGGACAAATAAATACCAGAAAATAATAGAATCAACGCCGGGTCATAATGACTCTCCGTGTTCTCATAAAACTGTAAACGTCTCCTGTATCGCGTAGGTACTTAGTAATTCTATCGGCTCCCTCAACGATCAAATATTATTTTACAGTTCGATACGGTTTTTACAAACCCTCTCCAGGCAGCCATTATTCCCTTGATGTTTTTCTGTGGAGATTAACGAAACTTTTATACGGGTTGTTGTTTTAAAGATGCAAATAACGCGGAAAAATACGGTTATTTTTGTTTACTGAGCAAAAATCTGGGTTACAGGGTCAGCTCTTACAATTTTAATACCGTGCAGAAAGTATAAATAGGGACCCACCTATACATATACCCCTCAGTGTGGTGACGACGATGATTTTATTATTAGGAATAGGGATCAGACTAGGCAACTTAGAGGCATCGGAGTTACGAAAAGGTAACATTGCTACGCTAGATGGCGTTGGGTACCAAATTGCTACAGCTATTCCCTGGCTTCAGCTGGCTAGGCTGAATTGTAGGGGGATCAAGTGTAATATTACCATTACGTAAAGTGACATTACTTAATAATAGTTTCAGCTGTATACGGCTGTAGACATACAGACCATGTGCAGGAGTCTAACTTTATAGGCAGTATGAACTCGCGGACCGACTTTAAAAAAAGTGAGTTAGTTACAGAATTACAGAGCTCTAAATTTTGATTATATCAAAACTGTCGGTCCAAGAATTGTCAACTAGCTCAATTAATAGCAGATGTGAGATTCCATCTTCAAGGTGGATGCAAGTATGGTTATAACTTTGTTCATTTGATGGATAGGTATTACAGAATAAATTAAAAATAACTTTTAAGTTTATGTTATGTATTTCTTCAAAATTAGTAAAGTAATACAATAAAAATCGTGAGCTGCTCATTTCACCAGGCACTAGGGCATTCTTGTTTCGAGATGGACATTTCGTTATCCAATTAATTAGTTTAATCCAATAAATTAGGCGGCGGTACCCATAACCGCCTCCCAAATTGATCTTCTTCTTATGAAAAAATAAAATTTTGTTTATATTGCTCACTTGCTCGATTCAGGTAATTTTATGGTGTGCCGTGAATCCTTACCATAAAGTCGTAAAAAAAGTGTTGCCAGACAGAAAGCAGTACTTACGCCAATTAAAAATAATATATGCAATTATTATCACGCCACTCAGCTCATTATGCATCGCATGCCAAAGTGCTAATTAAATAGATTACCTGTTAAATAACAGTTTCCCTTTATGTAGGTTCCATAAACCAACCGATAAGGGGTGATAAGCCATCCTATGTGCAAAAATATATTAAGCTATTATTTTTGTAAGTAGTTTTTAAATGGTTGTTTGAATATATTATTACTAAAGATCAGGAAGTCTAGCATGAACGATCGATAAAACCCTATATCAATACGATATTGACCAAATCGGACATCGATGATCAGTTATCATTATTTGAGAGCACGGTCAACGATTGTTTACTAATATTCCGATCGTCGATCGACAAATTTCGGCGCGGCCTCTATAGTATCAAATAAGTTTCGGTTAACTGTCAATATTTTTGAATGAAATTGTTCGTTATGTAAAATTACTGGCTTATTTGATGATCGGATTGAATTAACTATGCTCTTAGAATTGAAAACAGTCATATAAGCGATACATTTTATTGGCCAATTACATGTTTGTCAATAAATAATAATAAAAAAATAATGTATCTAAGACATTATCAATTTATACCGTTATCCATACCTAGATCTCATTAATTAATTATCTCTTATTTAGTGACAAAAAGAAACTGCGTACTACCAATGCATATTTAAGTAAATATTTCAATTCAACTTTGCCAATTTATTACTATTTTTACGTAATTGATTGGCGTTTGATGTTTCGGGAGGTGAATTCGCTATTGTTGCCAGTGTACACCAATTTATTATTTATTCCCTGTCAATATCAGTTCGGCTGTCAACAGTGAAATCGTGCTCTGTATATCGATATTCAATCATGATTCTAAAGCTGTTTTTTAGAAACTTGAATTATTAGCAATAAAATGTGGGTAAATTTAGCTCAAAATGAAGAAGATGCACAAGATGTTTAAGAATTTCAAATATTCATGAAACTGGAGAGCAGGTTACTAAATAACAGAAAAAAATTAAATATCGTTATTGCTTCTAAAGGTATTGTTTATTCGTGGTTATTAATTCTATTACAATTGGTGTGCTATGCCTGTCTCACTAGGAATTCCTGTGTTTAGAGCAGGCCCAGTTTATATCAGAAATACAAATAACACAATATTTCGTTTTTAAAATGCAATCAGCATCGTACTATCGGAAACCATAAATGGAGGTGCAGTACATAACATGATGAGATAAAAACAGGAATACAAAAAGCAAAACAATTTACTTTTAAAAATAAGACATCAGATCGTGTCATTGGAAACACAAGTGGAGGCGCAGTTTATTACAAAATCGGTTCATAGCAAAAATACAAATAACAACACGATATTAGGTCCTGCCTAAATAGCATGGCGTTGTAAATATATCAACTTTAAAAACATCTGGTGTAAAATTACAAAGAAAATTACGATAAAACTTTCATGGGGAGAATTTTATTACCCCTTGTCTCTTTCTTTTTCCTACTTGAAAGCCTTTTCCGCAGAACACAATAAAAGTTATTTAAGTACGACACATTTATGTGTTCGTATGTGTTCACGCTTGTACCTAGCTTACCGAATAGGAACGTGTTACCTTCAAAGATGAGAACGACATTAAAGTATTAATATTTATAACATTTTCTAAAAGGTTTTCCTTGGATCAGAACAACCCACTTTGGGGTATCTTTATAAGACATTTTTTTTACAATAGGAAGGAGACAATCGGAAGGTGCTTTTTGCTACCCTCACATTTATTTATTTATTTATATAGAAACAAACAGTACTTTGGTTACAGTGATCAGAATATTTACAGATATTAAGAAATATTTCATGACGGTTACCTTTGATGATATGTTTCTTTGTAGTCTCTTATTTATGGTATTTAAATATAGTAATTACCGGGTGATGTGCGTAGTGGGTAGGTGTATGTACGAGTATATGTGTGAGTATGTTTGAAAATGTGAGAAGTGGTGATGTGTGAAGGGATATGGATGCGCATCGAACACTTTATATTATTGACATGATGCTCTTTTTAAATTTGGGCAATGAATCGGAGAAAATATCGATGTTAGTATTTAGGCAAATATTATTGAATGTGTGAAGAGCATGGTTAATTGGCGAATTAGTTGCCGCATTTGTTTTGTAATTAAGATGTGGAATAGTTTTGTATGGCATGTACATCTTTAGGGTATGTTAAAATTAATTAGGGAAAGAAGCTCGGTTCAGACGATGTTATTATTTAAAATGTTGTGTTTAAATGTGAAATCAGCTATTGTTCGCCTATGTTGCAAAGTTTGAAATGTGCATTCAAAGTTAATATTGAATTTGAAGGTAAATTTTTTTATAAATTTGTTTTGAATATGCTATCTATGTATACTTTGTACTGCGGGTTCCGAATTGGCGGGGCATACTCCAGTGTGCTTCTGACTAATGCAAAATATATCATTACTACCGTACGCGGGTTACTGAATACTTTGCTTATACAAAGAACAAAACCTAAGGTGCGTTTGAGCGGCGAACTCTCATAAAAAAGATAAGAAAATTAGATAAAACCTCAAGTATAATTTTATCTTTTAAACAGCGCGTCTTTCAAATTCCGTGTTAAAAAAATCCACCCGATCGAATTAAACTGCCCAAGAAAGTGAATCAATTTTATTTGTGCGTTATGAATGTCAGCGACTATGAGATTTTCTGTTCTAAAAAATACACAAGTGGCGCCAAAGCGGTAGACGTGCATACCTTGGGTTTTTACTAAATGACCGTGTGCGCAGCGATCATGGGATTTTTTAACACCCATTTGTACGGAATAGTATTTTGCTAGAATCGACAGATTTTTTTCTGCGATAACCGTGTTGTATATTTATAGTTGTTAAAATAAGTAAATTACTGAAGTCGTTACGTTTTTACGATACCTAAAAACATTTATTAAAGTTTCTCCTGTAAATTATGATTCTCGTATTGTAAACATTTTTTTTTACCTAAGACTTTATATTCTTTAGCCACACACGTTTGAATCCCAGAAACGTGTTTGGTTGCTAGTTCATTAATCTCTGGGGCATTTATATGATGAGATTCCTTTACATCATGGGTCGGCAACCTTTTGTTGTAAAAAGGCCAAATATTTTATGAGGGAATTAGTGCGGGCCACTCTTGGGCCACATGTCATTACAGTACACGTGATATTTGGTGACTACATGCCGGGTTCATGGGGTGAGATATGTTCAGGTCTTGGCGGCGGATGCATCTGTCTACCTACTGCGTGGCGGGCCGGATCGAGAGAGACTAATTGAGGGAGGCCTTTTGACCTTTCCAGCCGGACTCTCTCGACTCATCGCCTTGCATTGCAGTTGGAAGGATTGATTCATACGTGCATCACTCTTGGATATACTGACACCTAGATTCCTATCCACTTTTTCCTTCACAGAACTTCCTATCATTTCCTTTCTTAAAATCCTCCACACGACATCCCCTAAGATGACATAGGCCCTGAGGAAATTATTTTTCTATTGTAAAAAAATCCTTAAAGGCCCTGAGGAAATTATTTTCGTATTTTAAAATAACTATTGTAAAAAAAAACCTACAATAATTTTGCATAAATATTTTTATTTTAAAAATAACTTTTTTTAAATTTAAAATTTATGTATTTAAAAGATCTACACACGATTTTTTCATTTATCGGAAGAGATTTTTTCCTCCTCCAATTGAAATTCCAGTAAGATTTGCCACGAACTGCCAATGTCTGCAATTGAATTCAACATTTTATTTAATTTCGGATCACAAGGAATTTTATGGAAAAAAACCCATTGATTCAAAAGTTGAAGATAATTTATGAAACCGAAATTGTGTGAAGGAAAAGCCTTCTTTCACAAAGTTAACAGAATGTACTGGTTATGTAAAGATTTCCAGAATTAGCCCAGGGTCTATTGAATTCTTTTAATGGATGAATGTTTTAAAGATTCACGTTTTCCTTTTAGAAACTTATATTGGTTTAGGTAAAAACCTCGACCTGGCGATGTTATTATTACTATTATCATACATTTTATTTAAGGCCCGGTTTCCCGCATTTCTACCGATTTATTGCTTATTTTCTTTAAACACTTTAAGTTTTAAAGCTCTGAAAAATATATACGTTATTCCTGAAGATAATATCTATACATTCCCCACACCGAAACGACAGTTATATGAAACTCTCTCGATAGAAAAAAATCGCAAAGTATGCTCCGAAAATTATTATAAACACATTTTTTTTCCAGTCAATTTAAATGTTACACGTGTTTCTTTAAATGCTATTTTAGATTTTCCCTTTCCCGAGATTTTTGCTCTATTTTAAGCAAGTCGTGTTTTATTAAACATTTTCACAATTTTCGCTTAAATATTGTAGTTTTTAATATTAGCGCGCTCCCTTTAACATTTGTATATTAGTTTCTTCGTCTTCTTTTTGAGCAGGTACTACCGGGCCTTAATTGAAATCTCAAGAATTTTGGTCACAATAAATTGTAATTGGTTTGATCAAAATCATAAAAAAAAGTTTTGTCTCCCTCTTTTAAAGTAAAGATCCTGCATTTATTTTTATTTATTTATATACTATTTTTTACAATAACCATACCTTTTTTTCAATAATATAAAATTTTTAAATTGAGGATGTTGCAAACTGGAGTAATGCGTTCGACATATTTGAAGACCATCAAACTGTTCGATTTGGGAGAGTGGTACGGACATCGCCACCGCGAAAATCATTTATTGGATTACCAACACCTCTGCCAAAGGTCACTCCATGTGGTTTTTAAACAATTGGCGACTTAGCAGGGGAGCCCGGGTACATTGGGTGACGTGTACAGATCTTGGCAGCGAATGCGCTTGCTCACCAGCTGCGTGGCGGGCCGGATCGGGAGAAATCGGTTTAGGGAGACCCTTTGATCATTTCAGCTGCTCTCTCGAACCATCGCCTTGCACCGCAGTTGGAGGGATGAATTTACACGTCCGTCACTGCTCAACACACTGACCCCAGGTTCCTACTCTCATACCTTTTTACTTCCCAAAACCTCCTCCTCATTCTTTCCTTAAAACACATCCCTTTAGCAATCCTCTTTACACAGCATCCTCTAAGATTACATAGGCCTTGAGGGAAATTATTTTCCTCAGGGCTTCCTGTGTGGAGCAATGTAAAGAAAAACCAGCGACATTTTTAATTTTCTCAATTAAACGGGTCCTGTCTCAGCCGATTCTCGGCCAGTTTTTGATCTACTTGTGATCAGCTGCGAGCTTTTATTTGACCACAATTTTATGCTCTATCACAAGGTGTTCACAATTTGATAAGGATGCAAAAAAAGGTCAAAACAATCAAATGGTTTGTTTTTCGCAGATATTTTATTTTTACCTAACTTTTCTTACTGAATGAATAATTGAAACTTTACAGATTTTTTTCTAAATGATTTACGAATGAAAGAAGCGTCCATTTTTTGCGAACGATTTCAAATTCTTTCATTTCCAAGAAATTAATTACTTAAAAGGCAACTAAGAAATCCGTTTCCTGGAATAAGTAGCTGCACTTTTGCCAAAAAACTTCTGCAGCTAGCACTTAGACTGAGTCAAGTAACCAAGTCTAGTAACGGTGTTGACTCGCGAACTACCTAAGCTAAAAGAGAACATCACGAAACTTTTAAGATGTTCCCAAGTCAGGATATATAGAAACTCACTACTTACAATTAGTATATATATTGGCTATGTATATCCTAAGTCAGGATATATAGAAATGTTTTTTTTATTAGACCTTATTTATTTATTTACATTTATAATGTACATCTATATAATTTTTTTTTAACATATATTTATTTGTCCTTGCCTGTCTCACTAGGAGATCGTGTGTCGAGACAGACTATTTTACAAATATTTTATAGGTATTATTAGGGTACATTTTACAATAAAGTTAAAATATTTGACAAACAATTTTTAGGTTGGTGTGTGGGTAAAAATAATGACATACAGGATTATATTTCGGTGAGATGACTAATTATTGCACGACCTTTTTCGATGATCCATTGTTTGATCAGGATTTTGTATGTGTTAATATTATTCGATTGTCTTGTTTTGTCAGGTAGGTTATTGTATATTTTAGACGCAATGTATTTGAAATTTCTTTGACCAAATGTTGTGTTTGTTTTAGGTATTTGTATGAGTTCTTTGGTTTTGTGCCGCGTGTTTACAATATTTGGGTATTTTCATAAAATGTATGTGTTTTATTTTAAAACAGATGAGTTAAGATTCTTTTTGTATAAATTTGTCGAATATCTAATACATGGAATTTGTTGAGTATATTTGCAGTACTTCTTATTATGGGAACTTTAAGAATAACTTTCATAATTAATTTTTGTGCCTTCAATAATGAATCCATAGCTGATAGTGTTGCACCTCCCTATGCGATTATTCCA
The DNA here is from genome assembly GCA_936435175.1 of Glyphotaelius pellucidus. NCBI lineage: Eukaryota > Metazoa > Arthropoda > Insecta > Trichoptera > Limnephilidae > Glyphotaelius > Glyphotaelius pellucidus. The sequence goes on from OW386551.1 coordinate 25,988,148, forward strand.
TATTCAATGATTGATTGACAAAGAGAGTAATAAACAATTTTCATAGATTTAGAGTCTGGTATGTTTCCGGATTAAATCTTCCCCACATGAAAAACTAAGCCCTTCCACACACTTTTCCATAAATGATCATCTAGGCAATCCACGCTATGCAAGTGTATTATAGGTAAAATAAATATAAAACAATACAAGAACAACATGTCAACCTACCTGAGATCAAATGAAAAAATAATTCACCGACTCCAGATATTTTCATATCAGAGGGTTAGGCTCGGTAGAACTCCTAACTGGACCGATAAATCCTACTGATCCCTCAATATAAATATTTAAATATCTTAATCCTACATGTATTTAAAATGACTGTTTTTGCGTTTTTATATATAATTTTTTTGACGAATCCAATAAGCCTAAATTTGGAATGAGAGAGCTAGGTATAATGTCAGTAGTCGAAATAACAAATGGTTATATTTTTATAGTCTGAGAATGCCAAATTCTTTTAATCTCATTTCCTAAATCTGTATATTTTCTTATTTTTTTCAGAAACATATTTTTAATTTATAATATAATTAACATGTATGGTTGTCGCGTCGCGCATCAAGAGACAAAAATTGGAAGGAATTTTCTTTTATATCGGCGAAACGAAATGACAATCACAATTATATTAGACGGTGAATAACTAAAACACTGAGTTATTTATCGTTATCTTCACAGTTTAAGTTGTAGAACTCCTTTTCAATGTTAAGTTTTCTTTTTATTTACTTTTAAACCGCGTTCATTCAGTATGGGTAGTGGATATGGGTACCGCCGCCCCAGGAACCATTTATTAGGTAACCAATTTCTGCCACAGGTCACCGCAAGTGGTTCTCTGCGTTTGATGACTTAGCAAGGATGCCCGGGTTTACAATCGAACACATTGGTGTAATTATGATTGATAAATTCCGAACTCAAGAAATGAAATCTTAAAACTTTTAATCTAATTTAAAAGCAAAAGAATCTAATTCGTTCGCCACTCTTAGGTATGTTTAAGTTGAGTTTAATTGTAGAGCCACAAAGGAAAATAAATATTAAGCTATAATGGGAAAAAATCCCGAACCATCTGAATCTTACTAAAATTATAAACGCGAAAGTTTGTATGGATATATGTGTGTTTGTTACTCTTTCACGCAAAAAACTACTGAATGGATTTAAATGAAACTTTACAATAATATAGCCGAACTCAATAATAACATTAATAAATTTAATGTGATTTAATTTAAAAAAAACATTAAATGGAATTTACAAATTTATCGCAAACAAATAATAATATACCTACTTATATGTATACATAAACTTACATTAAAACTTGCGATGTTGTGTTTTATATTATTTTAAAGGTAATGTTTTGTTTTATTTCATTAGATTGTTTTTTATATTACCTACACACAGGCAGTGGCTTTAGTGAGTTCCCTTTACTTACAGTTCCCTTTACTTGTGGTTGTTGTAAAACTAAAGAGGAAAAAATCGGTTACTTATCTTTTCATACTTTATTTTGACCTTTTGCTGCAAACGTATGTAGCTATTAGGATGAAATTAAAGGGAACGCCACGTGTATCCTCAGTTATAAATTTTTCAAATTTTTTGTACGAAAGTAAAAAGCGAAGAGGGTGTTGAAATCCAGGTAAAGCTCGGTGGTGGCCAAATTAAAAATTACAATAATAGCATATTATTGAAAGTTTTAATCGCGTTTACCCTGCGGAAATCACATAACACAAGTACACTAATAGATTTGTAACACATATTTACAGTGTATAATTATTTAACCACGAAGTTAGTTTGTAAACGAAGCCACACAGATTCAATATTGACCTGTCGCTCACGACACAATCGATATAATAATTTGAACAATGATAATAATTTTGAAGGTATTCATTTCAATTTGTGATTATCCAAATTGTAACTAATGGATGATAATGGATTACTTACTAGCTGATGTTTTCATATATAATAATGTGCTCAATTACGAGAGATCAATAACATTACAACATGTCTGCTAAAACCCCAAAAATCCATATCCATACTAATATTATAAATGCGAAACTGCTAGAGTTCGTTTATGACGCTTTCACGCATTAACCAATAAAAAGACTTTGAAAATTCATTCACCAATTGAAAGCTAAATTATATGCGAAGACTATAGTCTGTATATGATGGTAAGCTCTGGCGTTATGAAATTATAAATATTAATATATTATATTTGTTATACGTTTTCTGTCGCTAACAAAAGCGAGTTATTTCTAACTTCAGAAAAAAATCGTTTCCATGGAAACGATGTTGATATATTTGTGGGCTCTAAGCTGGTAGGTACTCAGCCCCCTGGTCAGCTACTGCTCCAGAAAATTCAAATATTAGAATATGTTTTGTTTTTTTTTTGGACAAGCTTCTGTTTTGGAATAAATGTCAGATAAGAGTTCCTACATTAAAAATATAATTCGTAACGATTATAAAGACTGAATAATAAATAGTGTAATTTTTTTATTATATTAACAAACTTCCAAATATTTAATTAAAGATAAACATCCGAAATGTTTGTAAGCGCATAAATTCCGAACGAATGAACAAAGTTGGATAATTCTTTTTTTCTTTGAGCTATAGCTTTATGAAATTTAGGTGGCAGGCGAGATGTTTGAAAACTGAATGTAAGGGAATGAATGTATGGAATGCGGGAGGGGGTGGGGGTGGGGAGGAGGGGGGATAATTGATAAGTTCAACCGCTATAGTAATTTCCCGTAATACCATGCGAGCGACACCGCGGGGAAAAGCTAGTGCACAATAATTAGAATATTTTAATCTGATGTATACAAAAAAACCTTTACTAAAACTTAAGGAAGCAGTGTTTTCTTTTTTCATTGTTATGTTTTTTTATTACATTAGCTCCGCATAACCCTGTGGCAAACAATTTCCTTCGGGACCTGTGTCATCTTTGGGGATGCTGTGTGGAGGGTCTTTTTACCAAAAGGTAGGAGAGGAGGTTCTGGGAAGGATTAAGGTAAAGATATAAGGAATGGGTGTCTGTGTGTATCCAGGAGTGTCAGATGTATGAATCCATTCCTTTCATTGCGGTGCAAGGAGATGTCATAGTCCATAGAGGTCTACCTCAACCAGTGTCTCCGGATTCGGCCCGCCACGCAGTAGGTGAACAAACGCATCCGCAATCTAGACAAATGTCCTCCTATAAACCCGGCACGCTATGTTAATTATAAAACAAAAGCATTCACAAACATTGTAATTTGATTTAATCAAACAACTTTACTTTGCATATGTACGAAGCCATCTAGAGTTAGCGTCAACTGTGTGGTCCCCATTTTATGCATTACATGTAAACAAAATCGAATCGATTCAGAAAAACTTCATAAAATACATTTCTTATAAATCACACAATCGATTTAATAATTATTTGGATGCAACAAAAATTTTCAAAATTTATACATTGAGTGTACGTAGACAATTCTCAGATGCAATGGTGCTATTTAAAATCGTAAACAATATTACCGACTGTCCTGAATTATTGAACAGATTTGATTTCAAAGTACCTACACGGCACACACATTCATTTAATATTTTTAAAGAAAAACACTGCAATACAAATTCAAATAAAAATGCTTGCCTTATAAGATTGTGTTCAACGTAAAATAATATTCTCTCTGAAATACATATCTTCAATTGTGATGAAAATAAATATAAAAAATCTATTAATGAGTACAAAACTGTATGATATATTATGGAACGACTTATATTATGTACTGCCTCTTTTTGTAATAATGTAATTTCTCTTAGCTATTGTAAGATTACTTTTTACTTACTTTAAACGACACTACAATGTTCCTACACTACGCACCACATCAGCTCAAAGACATTTCATGTACCTAGCTCCTAAAATGTTTAACCTTCTCCCCGAGAACCTAAAATCCGAAACCCAACCCCATATCTTTAAAAAAAATTATCAAAATGGATCCTTACATTCAGTAACGATGATGAGTAAAAATTTGCTATTTTAATTGAATTGTAATATAATTGATACAACTTGTAACATAAATTAATTTAATGTGTTAATTAAATTACTAACTTAATTTGTTACTAAATATGTTACTTAAACTACTTAAATGAATTGCATAAGTTAATAGCTGTACACTGTACCTACACAATCTGTAAACTTCATCCGCCATAACACAGGGACATCCCTAGCATGGCGGATGAATTAACACAATTTTTTGTTCATTGTATAAACTTCTTTTAATAAATAAATAAATAAATACTTTATAGATACATAATGTAAAAGTTTAATGAGGAAATCTATAATTGGTTTTTCAGATAAGTAAATTAAACTTGTATAAATTAATCATGTTGTAAACTGTTGATTTCTCTAAAATAAAATAAATAAAAATAAAAAAATATTTTTTTTATAAATGCTTAATTACTTTCGTACCGGTTGATAAAGCCCGCACAAGAGAAGGAGAGACTGGCATCTTGAAGGAAAGCAGAAGCAAAGTCAAGCGACGAATCGTCGGTAAGTCCAAAGGTGTTCAAGTAGGCGATTTGTAGAGATTTCAGACACGTTGGCAAGTGTCGTTCCGAATTCTTGAGGTGAAAAGAGACTGGCGTCTTGGAGTTTCAACCGGTGACGACGAAACTGGCGTCTTGAATTAATTTGTAGAGATGTTTGTCCGATCACTGACGGTAAAGACTGAATGACGCTGCCACTTTTGGCATAATCTTTTACAGTGGCAGCTCAGTTTATTGCACAAGACTTTAAGGCTGGGCGCAAACATCCAATTTTTCCATCCGATTGTCTGTTCAGACAACCTTAAGGCCTTCGCGCCATACACTTTTTATGAAAGCCCGCACACATCCGATTCGAAAACCTAATCGGTAATAAAAAAAGGCCACGTCCTTTCACGCCAGCCGTCCAATCCGGCCGTCCAAAAGGCGTGGCCCCGGTCATATTACCTATCCGATTTTCGAATCGGATGTGTGCGGTGTTAATCCGATCCGATTGTCTGATCAGACAACCGGAAAGAAAAATCGAATGTATGCGCCCAGCCTAAACCCAAAAAATTGTGAAATAATTACAATTCCTTTCAGAGAATCTTCCTTAGAATCATCTTAGGTAGCAACGGTACAAATATTTCGAGTTTGTAATTCAAATAATTTCTCTTTTGGGAGCATGAATCATCTCGCGTTAAAAATGTCAAAATTAATATTTTCGACCCCGTTTAAATGCAGAATATTCCTTCGATAATAATGTAAGAAGAGTTTACTATGTTTTATCTAATTTGCGTAACACATTCGGTACAACTTTGTTAACGATCCGTTTTTTTCGATACATTGATCCACAACGAGTTTATTCTTTGCTCCTGATCCAGAAGTCCATATTATGCATGTTTCATAGTTACGTAGTCGGTATTTCATGATCTAGTTGTAAAGCGCTATACTCTATTGTCAGTGTCATATAGCCAACATGAAACAATTAGGTAGGTGTATTTCTATGGAGGTGGTTCATTGATTGATGCTTTCAGTATCTCTGGGGTAAAAAACCAACACAAAGAACAAAAAATTTGCTCGTTATATTACTTTAGCCGCATTTAATGAGCAGTTCTTTAAATACAGGTACTTCCTTCATTGTATTCTGTACCTGCTTTAAATAATTTTGAAACCTTTTTATTTACATGTATTGCATCGTCTGGTTTTCTGTTTCAAATCTCGTTATTCTATGGTTTGAAACATAATTGTCGTTTACAGAAAATATGTTTTTAGCTACAGGAAATAAAATTCTCCCCTTTCCACGGGAAACCGTAATGAGAGATTACCTGCCTGAGGTATCTCTCAGGTGAAATGATTAAGGGTCCACTATCCGAATTTCAACCGATATCTTACAAATCTCCCTTAAACATTTGAATTTTTTTAGCTCTTAAAAAAATATATGTTGTTTTTGAAGATAATTTCTAGATACGTTCCACGCCGAAACAAAAATTATACGAAATTCCCTCGATAGAAAAAAATCGCAAAGCAAATGCTTCGAAAATTATTTAAAACAAGTCTATTTCTATTATTTTACAAGTTATATTTGTGAAAAAATTCACAATGTTTCTTTAAATGATACTTAAGATACGTTCCACGAGATTTTTGCTCTATTTTAAACAAGTCATGTTTTATTAAGCATTTTATTTTTCAATTTTATCATTGAAAATATTAGCGCGCTCTGTCCAACATTCGTAATTTCATATCTCTCTATCTTCTTCTATTTGCGCCGGGAAGTGTGGCCTTAAGGATGCCATAAGTCTATTATCTCGTTTGGTGGAACTTTCGAATCGTAATTACATTAAAAATATATAAATACAGTTATCGACAAGTTATGATACAATTCTTTGCAGTCATTTTCTCGCGACTCGTAAAAAAGTTGAGTCAAAAATACTTTTATACAACTTAAACCAGAAATCACTGCCATTCTTTGTATCAAGTTACAATAATTGGGTTAAAAAGAGGGCACAAAAAACAAAGAAAAAAGTTAGAAGGACCCGAAGAAGTTTAGGCGAGGCTGAAGTGACTTAAAAGGATAGAATTTATTTTATTTATTACAAAAATTTCTGTTTTCCTTTTCGAGGAGAGAATTTTCTCAGGAAAAACTTCATAGACAGAAAACGTAATAAAACTTTACATGTTGGCGATGTTTATTTGATTAATATTTATGTAATGACATTTTGCCCGTTGTAAATTTGTTCCCTTAACACAGAACACGCCTCGCCAAATAAACTTTAGCCATTCATAATTTTTACCTGATTAATGGCGTACAAAGAAACAGGTTGCCTCAGATGTTTAATTTGCTCCAACTTTATAGCTTATTTATTAGTTTAATGTGGACCTTTTGAACTTATTAAGTAATATTGATGAAAATTTGCAGGCGCACACTAAGAAACTTTTTGAAGTAGGAAACTTAAATTTTGTGACGAGTTTTCCTTGCAAAATTACTTTTCAAATAATTTTTGATGCAAATGGAACAATTTAATCAAATTTACAAACAACTTTCATTAGTAGTGCGTTTTGGACTAATTCAAAATACTCGCACACTAAACGAGGATAGGAAATATACGAGATATAATATAAAAGAAAACGTGTGTCCTCGTACAGTGCTAGTACATGGGTGCATTTTAACATTGCACACTAAAAATTAAAATGAGAGTATGTAATTCACACGCGGTAGAAGTGAAACTAAAAAGTCGCTAGATGTCGCTTTATTTTTTTTTTGCTAGTTTTTTTTTTAAGTGGTTTGAAGATTGGATATTGATTTCACAAAATAAAAATGTTTTTTTTTGGATTTAGTAATATTCGAACCCTCTGTCTCTCTGGCCGCTGAGACTTGTCAGGCACCTTGCTCACTACGATATGGAAGGCACGCGCCAAGGTGCAAAATTACCGCATTATATTAGAACAGATCATTTGTGTGTAGAACTGAGTTGTGACGCATTTCCGTTTCACCCGAATTTCAAGTCACTAACGGCGCCATTTCAATTTTTCATTTCATTTCGAAAAATGCGGCGACACGGTTTAATTCACTTTTAGTTTGTTCCCCCTATCACATTCGTACCGATGCTGGTAGGAGGAAAATAAATAGGCATTATCATGTTATTCTTAACCTGAAAAAGTTTGTTTTTCTTTTAAATATAATAAATTAAAAATAATAATAAAATAATTACTCCAATTTGAACGCCTTTTTAGATTGATGAAATTATCGTAGTTCTTCATTTCAAGATTTAGATATTTGTACAATAAAGATATTTAGATATTTAAACAATAAAGCGACTATTTTCACTAAACTCACAAAATGAAAAATGGTGCACATTCTCATAAAATGCAGGAGATATGAGCCATTCTGCGTCACGAGGCTTAAGAGCTTTCAAGGCTTCTCTTTTACTACCAGCTTTACCATACAGGAGTCAGTAGCGGGTGGCAGCGGGTGGGTCGGTGGCAGCGTGGGACTGGTCTCAATGCTACAGCCACCCCCAGGTAGTAATACCATAGTAAAATAAGTCCCCTCGGTGTCAAGTTGGTCACGAATCATCAATATTGCGCTGAGGAAACGGTGCAAATCGTTGACATATTAAATTCATAGTTAGCAACAAAATGAACAGTTGTTTGAAGTGCACGCTTGTTTGTAGAACATTTTAGTGTTGTTAAATATCTATAATTTTATTACTCTACGCACAAAATTTCATGTGAGCTCTTTTATAGCCAATGTTATGAGTTTTCAGTAAACGTTTCGACATCGATCTCATGCAATTCATATTCAACTCCGTCTTGTCACTGAAAGTTTCCTTGCAACCGTTTTTATGATTCATAAGTCCTTTAAAAGATTAGGGAAAGGTTCCAAAAAATCAGCTGAGTAAATTTAAAGCACAAATATGAATTTATTTTCTTACCCTGTCTAAATAAGGTAGGGGTTTATTATTTATTTTTATTTATTACTATTACATCAGATATATTTAGACAGCAAAAATAACATAGTAATAATGTAGAATAATAACTGAAAATATTAAAAAATGTTTACAAATTTTATTACGTCCTTTAGGTCGATATTAATTGAAAGCTAGGCAGATTGCTCCTTCTAAGGAACCAAATGCTAGTGAAAATGGCAAAAATTTATTCTGTAAATAAATATTGGTTTTTGTTGTGTTTTTAATATTAAATTATACGAAGTTTTTACTAAATGTACCATTAAAGGTAACTATGGTAAATTTTAAGTGATATTATTTAATAATTTTTCAGACCCCACCCTACCCAAGCCAATCAATCATAATATAGTTATTATTGAACCAATGTAGGACATTTTGCATGTTTAAATACTTAATTCTGTGGGGATTTTATTATATAGTTCGGTCCCAGATATTATTATGTATTTTGATACTTTGCCGTATTGCTGCCTAGGACCACGAGATCCTTTCTGGTGTGATTTCTTGTAAAATATTGATCAATTTCATTAAGATTTTCTAGATTTTTGTGTACGTGGATAATAACCCTTTTTATGTAGTTTGGCGTACATCAAGTACATAAATTTTTTTGTAGAACTAGAGAACCTATAGGATTGCATAATGACTCTAATTATGAATTTCTGGGCCTTTGCAAACTTCACCTAATATTTTTTTCTAATGATATGTAAAGAGATATATCTCAGGTATGTTTTTAAGAAGGAGGTAGCGAAACATGGCGTAACACCCCAAAAACAATAACAAAGATATATCTCATTTTACGAAATACCATTTTTGTTCTTGCATATCATATCTAAAGCCAAAAGAGCAATTGTATGTTAAACATGCGATAAAAAATAAAGAAATCAATCTGAGTGTTTGTTTATTTAATGATCATCTTTAAAGAAAAAAAATATAAATAAAAAAGATAGCCGCCAAGTTAAATATGAAAGTTACTTCTTTCAACACCAAACTTATTTTGTGGCACTATTTTAATTAAAAATAAGTTTTAATTAAACTCTGATGAAGAAGGCGTTGTTTACGAAAAATTTTGGTTTATTAAATAATTCAAAGTTTTTTAAACTTATTATTTTATTATTTTAAGTTTGAAAATTAGTTGAGGATAATATTGCTAATTCTTAAATTGAAATATGAGAATAATATAAATAACGGAAAATAATCAGATCTCGATTGCGCTGTAGTCAGAGTATTGTCCCAGTAAGACAGAGATCCTGGATTTGATCCCCAGTTGCGACCGTTACCTTTGTATTTTATGTAGATTAAATCAATTTTACCTTACTCTTCAATGAGTAGGAAAATATTATACTGATAAAAGTATTTCCGTTTAAATTATTTATTATCATTGAAATAAAATGAAAATAAAATATGGCTTCAATTTCACAACCAAATCAAACTACTATTTTGCTAATATCATATCGAGGTTTAAAAGTGCCAGCGTTTTTTGGCCTGGCTTATTTCAGCATATCATGGCAAGCGATGTGCTGAAATAGGCCAAGCCAAAAAACGCTGGAGCATTTAACGCTAGGTGTGACGTTAGCTAATTATACTAATCTAAACTTAACATGACTCAAACTAGGAAGTTAAATTCTACCCTTCCCCCCTCTCTATTCCCATCCTTAGCCTCTTAATCCTCATCCTTTATTTCTCCTCACCCCCCCTCTCACATATTGTAACAAAAAAAAAAAAAAACTTATTCAGAAAACACCTTATTATGTCACACATCATTTACTAACATAAGTGGAAGTTTATAATTGGCATAATGAACTATTTTCTTATTGTATTATTTTGTAATTTATGATTTGCTGTTAACTTTCCTAAATAAATAAAATAAAATAAAATAAAATAAAACTTTATCATACTAATTTCTTTAAGTTGTCATTGTTGTGCGTTAGTTCTGCGTGAAATCTGGTTTAAATTTAAGTATCGTATTCATAATTAGAACTGATTCTGTGAAGCATTCATACAAGCCATTTAGTAGGTAACTATCTTAAATATAAAATTTTCAATTTAGGAGGCGGGTTTGGATACCGCCGCTCCAGGAGTCAATTATTGGATAATCCAAAAGTGATTCCCCATTTTTAAGGCCACCCCAAGTGGTTTGCTAAGTTTGGCGATTTAGCAGAAGTGCTCGGGTTCATAGGGTGAGATATGTCTAGGTGTTACTGCGTGGCAGGCCGAATCAGCAAAGATTGGTTGAGGGAGGGGAAAATTATTTTTCGCAAAATGGCGGTTGTCTGAAATAAAAAGACATTTTTTACCGGTTTTTTTGACTTTCCAAATTTTTTTAAAATAGTAGAAATTGAAATTGTGTTATAGTTTTCGTTCCTGCCATAGAGTAACGAATAAAGAAGGCTCACACCAATTTTCAAGCAAACTGGTTTCGTAGAACTTAGGATATCGTGTCAACCGTCTCGAAAAAAGTGATTTTGAGAAAAATGCGTTTAAAATTTTGTTCTATTCAGATTCTGGTTAGATTCCGTCTAATGTGACGAAAATAATTTAATAAGAAAATAATAAATATGAAGAATTTTTTTTTTCTAGACTAAAATACTGCCTTAAAAAATCCCTACATGCAGCATCCCCAAAGCTCATATAGCCTCTTTATTTTATGAGGGAATTTATCTTCCACAGAGTCTCCTCTGTATGGAGCTAATGTAAAAAAAAACTTTAAACATTGGAACCGATTTGTCAAGATTTCAGACCATCCCCTGATTTTTCACGTGTGCTGGCCTGTTCTATTTGGCTTTACTAAAACATACTAAAGTCTGTACGAGAACAAGCCACTATACACACAGTCATAACTTAATCCTGGCGAAGCACTTTGGATGTTTAGTGAATCGCATAGAATATTTAAGATATTGCAGTTCTGCCACGCGTTCTCCATTATCTGCCCGGTTCGCGCCCTGCACCGGCCAATATCTTCACCAACATAAATTCAGGTCGGGTTTTTTTACGTCATTTTGTTTTCATTTCGCAGAGTACAGCCGCGATCGTGTGCAGGAAATTCCCGGAGATATAGGATACTCGGTAACTGAGGAATAAAAATTTATTGCATGATACAACGACTGGGAAAGCGGTGGGAAAGCAACACTTGTATTGTTAGTGTGTTAGTGACAAATATTTTTGAAGGCATAAGACAAAAGTTGTAGCGCCATTCTGATTGGCTTTTCGTAGCAAGGAGCAGTGGCGACTCGTGACTTTTGGGTGTGCTAGAGTGCTGATATTTAAAAAAAATTTATTGATGTTGCAGCCGAAAAAAAATTTTTTTTTTTTTTTTGAAAATCAATTTTTTGTAAGAAGAATTTCAGGAAGTTTCAGTTTGGCCGTGTGCTACAAATCAAACTACGATTTCCTGAAAAATCTTCATACAAAAAAACGATTTTTGAAAAAAAAAAAAAAATTTTTTTCGCATATGAGATCTTTCGATGTTATTTATGATAATTCGAATATATTTAATTTGCCATAAAACATGACTCGTGGATTGAAGTAACGTGTTGTCGGCAAGGCATTTACCGCCGCAGAAGGTTTCGTTCACTGCCTTTCTGAACAATCTTAAATTGAATATTGCTGACGCGGGTGGCTTGTCTTTTCTTGTTGGTTGGACTCAGTATTAACCTACCCTTACATAAATAAATAAAATTTGATTAAATGAAAACAAATCACTTTGTATACACCAGCGGTGGTCGGTGACTTTTTGTATAAGTGATGCTGGAGTATATACCTAATATCAAATATAAAAGTCTATAACTAGCCCACGAACAAGATGCAATTATCAACAAAAATAGTCCTTCAAATTAGCTCTATACAACCTTTAAGTCTCACATTGAAAACTACAGTTTCCTAATTAAATGAATTAAAAATAGGTATTCCGAAAGATATTCAATATTTCAATAGAATTCGGCTATTCAAGACAACAAATAACTGTCGAAAGGTGGTCAGGCAAACAAATCTCTAATGGTACTAAGACCGCTCGCTTCGGATAAGCTATTCTGTGCACTATGCCTGTAAGTATTAAAGTCATTTTCTGTGTGTTGGATGCTCCTATGGAATCCGTGTTCGGCCTTGACTCAACCATCACAGGTTTGACTAAAAGCGCATGCGCGAATATCAAAAATATCACACTCGTTTCTGCTCCGTGGACGCGGAAAGAATGGAGCATCCACCGTTTTGCTAGTGTTGGTGAGTTTACGCGAAGTGCAAGCATTGAGAATGCATAGGTACGTATTACATATATGTATTTAGACCTGCTCCGTGTGTCGTGTTAGTGTTGGTCTCTGAGGTTGGGACGGTGGCGGTGTCGTTATTGAAGTATCTAGTGCAGTTTAAGGCTAGAAAAAAAAAATCCAAGGCTTTTTAATTCAGAATTAATACGTAATTATATTTAAAATACATATTTTAAACAAAAAAAGAAGGGAAGCATCTTGCATCTTCAGATGCAACAATTGAATCGAATTACAGCTTCAGATGCTTTTGTAATGGACTGTAAATACTAAAAATGAAACGAGACCAAATTGTATTTACTACGGGTGATGTAGGAAAAACAAGGTATGCAAGGAAAAGGGATAACCTATAACTGACCATTGTATATCTGCGAAAGAGCACACGACACGACTACAATACAGATATACAGTTCCAGTTAAGTAATTATTGCCACAACAAAACGAATGAAAACAAAACAATATTATTTACTTCCGGGATGGTCAAACCATTGGGGTAGTTGGGACTCTTGTGCGGTATTCACAAAAAAAAACCTTTCGATAACGTTCTGGTGATAGGCCACTAACGAGAATCAAATATTATTTCCTAACCTTCCTCTTCCCAATTTCCTTGCACTCCCCACTTCCATCAGCTTTCCAACATATCCCAATTGGGAATGCCATGGTCCGACATGTTCCGGAAAGTTGGACCGGTACGGTAATAACATAAACAAAGATTCAGCCACCTTTTCTAAGTAGTCCATTATTTTTGAAGAAGAAGATAACACTTGTAATCTAAATGAAAATATGAAAGAAAACAAGACACAGAAAAACAGAAAACCTTCAAAAGTTATTAAAAGAGAGTTTTTCTCATAAAAAATTGAAGTCCATTATTTGTTTAACCTTAATCTAACCAAATTCAACAAACACGTCCACTTAACGTTCAGCGTTGCAAAACCTTGTAAACTCACTTCAAAACAATGAAGTAACTTTTATCGTATGAACTATGCCTTCCAAGTGTTTCTCAAAAAACTTTACTTCAATGTGATTCAGCTAACAATTTAAAGCAAGACCTACGTGGTATGTAAGAAAGGGAATAATTTTTAAAAATTTTATTATAAAAAGCTTCGAGAAAAATCCACCGAAGGGTTAATAAAAGTTTCATAGGAAAAATAAATAAATGTGTTTTGAAAAAGGCCACCTAGATGCTTTACTTGTAACTTATATTATTATTAGAAGTTTTCATTTTTTTGTCCTTTTGCCTTTCAACCATTCGTGTTGGCATAACTCTCGAACAGCTATGTAACTCTTTTGTGCGAAACTTAAAATATAACCTCTGGTTTACTTTCTGGAAATGATTTGTTTATTTAAATTCGCCCGAATTATTACAGCTAGGAAAATGGAAAAGTTTTTTCAGATAAGTATTTTTCTTATTCGAACAAAAAAAACCCACGTTTGGGTACATAAAGTTCACTTAGGTAGAAAATTTTGCAGCAACCATACACATTCCAAATTCTTATCGTATTATTTTGCAGAAGCGTCGAAATCCGATTTTCAATAAATTGAGTTCATTTACAAGCAAAAATTTTACTCTGAGGCTTCAATGAATTCCGGCGTAAGGGAATGTTGTTCGTGCTTAAATATTTCGCACAAAGTAACGGATATTTTTAAATTAATTGATAATATTTCAATAGTTAAAGTACTTTCTCTACGTTAATATTTTCTCTAAATAATTACACGTTTTTTAGAGGCCAACACAATATTTATTTTCAAATGCCGTAAAGGACAATAAATCCAAATACTTCATTTTTCTCCATTTTTTTTCTTTCAATCTGCGTTGTCGAAATATTTGTAGGAAAATAAGTGCGTTTTTTACGACGTGAAGATTTTTTTCTGAAAAATTAAAAATAATTTTTTTATTCTTTTATTTTTATTTATTAATTATTTACCTACTTAATCACAAGTTCAAATATTCCCAAACTACTCTTCCATGGAAGCGTTAGCTTGTGGCTTTTTATTAAAGAAATTTTCAAAAAAATATTTTCAAATAAGTATTTTAAAAGATGTCTACAATATTATTTCACAATAAAAAATCACGATTATAGGTATAAAAAATACGACATATTTTTGAAACAGTAAAAAAACTTTCTTTTCGCTCTCCCGAACAATTAACATTTTGCCCTTTAGAGCAATTCAAATTTCCGTGATCGAAAAATTACACCCGCAAAAATGTGATAAGTTTCTAATCTTGCAGTTTATTTTATTTATATTGTACATAATAGACATTGGACAAACATAAAATTTACAAAAATAAATAACATAAACTAATAATTAATACCCACCGTCTAAAAATAGCGGTTATAAAGAAAAGATTAATAAGAGGAACAAGCAAAAAGGAACGTAAATGAAAACACTACAAACAATATATCCAGTCCCTCTACATTCAGGTTTTCAAACAGCTCGCATGCCACCTATTGCATTTTTTTTTACAACAAACATTAATTTTTGTAGGTTTATTATAAGAACAATAAATCAAATTTCACATAGGTACCTGTTTAAAATAAATATAATTTTTGATTAGTTTCAAAGTATTCGATTTTGGTTAATACCATAGGAGGGTACTTTAATTGAATTCATTTATTTAGAGTTTATTCGAAAATTGAATTTTGATTTAACAATCGATGGCTTGCAAAATGTCATTCTCAAATAATTATATTTTTGACAGTTTCTATATTGTAAAAAACCTTTCAGATGTACTGTCATGTGGTTGTAACAATCCATAAACCTTTGCGAGGGTGGAAAGAAGATATTTTGAAAGATACAAAATTTTACCATACTTAATATAGCCAAGCATAAGCAACTCACATACATACTTATATTGATTTTTATATATAGATAAAATGTAACCACATAAATATTAGTTTACATTTATATAATGTAATGTAAACTCACTCAATTAAAAAATATATATTAAAAGTCAAATATCTTAAGCAGTTACCTATTAAAACAAACGCAATATATCATAAGGCCGTATTCAGGTAAGCATGTAAAATAAAACATCTCGGGTTCAGGCTATTATTTAATGTATCATCATTTGAATAAAGCACATTGGATTAACCCTTCAAAAAAACACCTAGTTGTTTTAAATTCATTCGTAAATTATTTGTTTATACTTTCCTGAAAATCTATTTTTTTTGTACTCACCACGGGATTTACAACAACGACAAATCTTCGGAACATGAATATATTATAATTTTTAGATAGCGGTAAAATGTAGCGTTATATTTGTCTTGTCAAGAATGTAATGGAAAGGCACTCGTCAGTTTTGATCTAGCGTAGGTTTTGGCAGAAATCCAAACATTAAACCATGTATTTATGTATGAATATGTCTTGAACTCAACGGAACTCTACTGATAACGTCACTTTATTTCGCATTCGGTATTTTGTAGGCATTTCGAATAATCTCTCTTCGTATGTTGGTTACGTTTTGAATTATTTATTTCTTTGTTTAAGATGAAACTATACGTGAAATCATATTTAGATACTATTTAGATTCATCTTTACGACAAATCGGTTTACAGTAAGAACATCAAAAAAATGCTACGGATAAATTGAGAATTAAAAGACTATATTAGCTTTTCTTTGTATTGGAATAACAATAAAATAATTTAATGAAATAAAATAATTATTTACATAACAAAAAATATAAGCGTAACCCCTAAAAAAATGTGTTTTCATGACTAAATTACGAAGTAATTAATATAAGAAACTATTTTTTTAAATACCCCTTTATGGCTAAGACTATTTTTGAGGTTTTGTGTGTTCTAATTTTTTTTCATTCTTATAAAATTATGCACAAAATAAATAAAAACCACTTTTTCGCTTACTTTCCTCGTGCAAATACGATGCGCGATTTTAAATTTTGTAGGCGTGAGAATCGAAATATTTCTAGCGTTTACATTCCTCTTAACTTGTAATATCCATTTTTACATTTCAGAGTTTTTAGTCTGGTTGGTAATAAGATATTAGTTACGGCTTCTTGAGCTATAATTATTTGATAAAGTCGATTTTACTGACGAAATCGATTCCGGAAACTAGATTGGTGGGATTCTTGTGGGCCGTTTGGGAAAATTACTTCACAACGAGTTCACAGAATTTGAACAATTCATCAATTTTTGTTTTTAATTTCCTCCTTGTGACTTTGCCTCCAATAAAACACAATTAAAAAATAAGATATTTTAAAATTTAAATTGCTTGTGAGAGTAAGAAAATCATACGTTTTATGAAGCTACTTCTGGTGTAATTGAAGATGTCAAATTAAGACAAGATATCTTTTTATGATAAAAATCAGATATGAAAAAATCATCAATTAGTTATTTACTGAATTATTTAAAACAATAGCAACAAAAACTCACTCACGATAATAAAATACAGAATAATAATATAAGGAGAGAAAAGCATGTTGAGCGGACAGGTTCATTAAATTGAATCTTATGTAGCAACTCTAGAAGTTGAATATTGCTATTAATTAATTTATATAGGAATAGTGCATCTTTGTGATGCCTTCGTTCGTTCAATGAATCAATTTTATACTATGAAGCTGCATCTGCAAACTTATTAAATACTAACTTAATTTAGTTTTTACCACTGAAATACCACGCTCGCTCACTCATTCAATCACTCAATCACTCACTCACTACATCAAATCTCCAAAGTTCCTTCGCAATCGGATGAACGGTTAGCAACGCATAATTTCATGATGCCAGAACTCACTTTTGTATACAGAAACCACCGCGGGCTTGCGCATATCAAATCCCCAAAGTTATCATCGCAATCGGATGAATGGTTTACCAACGCATAGGCATCTCACTTACAAACCCAGAAACAAACATATTTTGATTTTTATATATATAGATTAGGTGTCACAAAGGGCAAGCAAAAAACATATTTTAAGATTTTTTTTTTGAGTAATCCGACAGTAATTATGTCCTCTCTTCTAAAAGCTCTCATTGCAGAATTGGTATGCGCCGTCTCGAAAGATTAAAACTAGTGCAAAGATCTAACTCTAATGGTAACAAGCATTTTCCACTTAGTGACCCCAACAATTAGCCTGCCAACCAGAAATAGGAGAAAGAAGAACAATCGTTTGCGACAGTTGCATCCCTAGTGCAAGATTCCGGATTCATTACATTAAAACCACTTCAGCTGAGTATCAACAATGAAACTGCGGTGATAAAAGTGCAAAAATACCAGTCACATAAGTGGTCATGGCTCTGTTCGTTGTTTTCCACGGGATGCCCCATTCTTCAAAATGTTTGCTATCATGTTTCAACATGAAGAGTCCTATTGACGATGTTACTCTGTCACGATAGTTTCCCACACCCTTAGATTCCTCCTCTTCTCCTTGTACGACCTTGTGTAACTCGGTGCACCTTAGCCGTTAAGGTGTCTTTAGAACATTCAGCTATTCTTTCGTTAATTGCTTTTATGGAGTTTCCTCTTCTTACTGTTTTGTCTTAGATCCTGTTCTTTTGGTCCCGTGTGCTATTATTTCTACTTAAGAGAAAATTTGATCAAAATAATCAGTATTTCCGCAGACTCCCCTCGTTGTGACAATGACTGTGTTTATTACTGAAGTGGCTAACGACTCTCGATTGTAAGAGAACCAGCTCGGATGATGAAAATAAGACTAATCAACATAGAAATAAGATTTTTAATTCCACCACGGACAGCACAGATCACAAAGGAACAAGGAAAATAAGAGCTTGAAGATCGATTAGATCAACAACATTCCTATCCTATTAAAACTAAGTTTTGTGAAATCGTCTTTCTAGCTGTCTAATTAAGCTGTGGATCATACATGTATAATAAAATACAATTAATCATAATATGACTGATTACCGAAAGCAATCAACACTAAACGGTCAATCTGAAGCCGAGAAGTGTAAAAATCTAAGAAAACAAGAAAATTTCCGTCGGTAAAACGAGTCAGATCTATCTTAATCTCCCCATTCCTAATTCTAGTAATTGGAGAGTAATCACGTTAAGTACCTCAAAGCCATACCTAGGCCAAGTTGTTTTTTCCGCCCGAGACGAATCGCTTTTCCTCGCTTTCCCTCGCAATACCGTTTTTCCGGCACAGACCGTCAAAGTTTTGACGGGAATTCAATAAACAAAACGGAAAAAAATCATTCATCATAACGGAATCAGATTTACGACTGAAATACGATGCTAATAAAATATTCGTGAAGGACCATTTTCGAGACTTCGTAAGTAAGAACGTGAACACTATAAACAGCTCCGGTGCCTGAAAACATCACGAACGAGATGTTATTTAATATTAAGATTAACGATACACGGTAGTAGTATTTTTGGCAGACGATGGGATGTGATATCAAATGGCGATAACAAAATTATTTATTTCGCGAGTAAGAATTTTGATAAATACACGTTAAAAAAACTTACTAAGAAATTACTCGATTTTTCTTGCTTAAGCAGATAGATTGGAACGGGGCTAATTTCTCATTCACGGAATCTTCTTCTCGCATAGAATAAAGTCATTTGTCGTTTTTTAGATAGTTCTTACTGTATGGTCCTACCTACAATTCAGTTTCGAGTTTTCGATATGACCCGAATCACTTGATTCACTTGATCGTGAGATTAATTTTTGATTCCTCATCCTGCGACTGGCAAACCTACATAATTTTACTACGTGCGTGCCTCGGAGGTCTCATTTTTCTACTCAACCAATCAACTATTTTTGTCATCGTTTCTATTGTTTAAATTCCTCTTCCAACATTTTATAATGACCACCAATAAGAAATGTTGATTGAATTGGTTTAGACGTGTTTAGTTACTAGAGCTGATAGCCAGGTACTACTAATTCACCTCACTCTACCTCTTGTCCTTCCCTTCCTCCTTCAAACCATTTTCGGAACGCTATAATCATGCCAGCTAAAACAAATCCGTTTTGGGATGCCGTAGTCACGCCAGCTAAAACAAACCAATTTCGGGATGTCATAGTCATGCCAGCTAAAACCAACCAATTTAGGGATGCCATAGTGATGCCAGCTAAAACAAACAAATTTCGGGGTGCCGAAAACATGTCAGTTAAAACAGTTTCGAGATTTTTTTTTTTTACATGAGCTCCACACAGGACGCCCTGAAGAAAATAATTTCCCACGAGGCCTATGTTATCTTTGGGGATGCTGTGTGGAGGGTATTTTTAAAGGAAAGGAAGGGGAAGAGAGTTCTGGGAAGGAAAAGGGTTTAAGGGGTGGGTAGGAATCTGGGGTTCAGTGTGTCCTGGTCATCCACCTCCAAGACCTAGACAAACCTCACCCTGTGAACCCGGGCATCCCTGCTAAATCACCAAACGTAGTGAACCACTTGGGATGACCTATGGCAGAGGTGTTGGTTATCCATTAAATGTTCCCGGGGCGGCGGTACCCATTCCCGCCTCCCAAATTGTAAAAGATGCCATAGCTTGCCAGTTAATACAAATCAATTTTGGGACGTCATAGTCATGCCAGCTAAAACCAACCAATTTCGGGATGCCATAATCATGTCAGCTAAAACAAACTGATTTCGGGATGCCATAATCATGTCAGCTAAAATAAACCAATTACGGAACGCAATAGTCATTCCAGCTAAAACAAATATGTTTCAGGATGCTAAAGATAACAATGGCTACGGGTAATTAGGACTCTTGTGAGGTATACAAACTTTTTTCTCGATGAAAATCTGTGGCGTGTGGTTTGAAGAAATTGTTTAATTTGATTTCCGTGTTATCAACGTAGGTGGGTGCATATTAATGTTATCGAATGTTGAAGATTTACCTCAATTTGTAATAATATCAGCTATAATTTGTATTTATCAAATTAGTTCACTGGTACTGCTAATTTCATGATGTATCACTGTAATAATATATTAAATGTGATATTATTGAAATTTCGGGAACGTAAATATAATCACATTGAACGTTTTCAGTTTGTTGATATTGCGTGTGTTCTATGACATGATCCGCGGAACCGCATTCAACCAAATTCAACCCAAGCAGCACCCGTCATCTTTGATCAATTATTCCTGACGCAGAACAATACATGTTTTGTTGTTTGATTCTGGATATAGCGATCAGGGGGAAATTACCCGATTCTGACTCGCATCCCTCGATTTACCGTTTCACCAGCTTCTGTCTTAGAGTGGATTGGTTAGATTTCTAAAAGCTTTACGGAAAATCTGATGTATTCTGCTCTTGAGTATTGATATTTTTGCTTTCAAAATCATTTTTATGCAAATATGAGGAAACGTTGGGTAAAAAAAGAGGTAGCGCAACACGGTATAATATCCCCAAAAATAAATATCTACAAAAATAATTTAGTAGGTTTAAATGATAATAAAGAGAAAAAATCAGGTACGTCAATTCGCACTCTGTATATCCCATAACGAACAACAATAAAAGATGATTTTTTTTCCTTAGATTGATATTATTTATTGTGAGTGAAACATGTTGTATATCTGCATTAAAATCTCTCGCCATTTTCCCGTAACCTTTCTCAGTTTCACTGCGTTCTGAATTAATCCAGAATTAGCTTTGTAATTTATCAGGGTGCCTTTAACTCTGCTTTCCGTGTTCTGTTTACGTCTCCAGGCGCCTGGGACCGTTGCCGGTGCCGGTGCCTTCCCGTCTGCCCCGAGTTAAGCTGCAATAATTGGCGGCGCCATTGGCGACACTTTGTTAGGCTTAATCAGCACAGTCTTAATAGGTCTGAGTAATCTCCTGATGGATTAACGGGTCGCGGGGGTGCTACTGAGATCTTAGACAGTGGCGTGGTGATGTACGCCAGGAGCCCGGGCTAACCTGTTCAAACCAACCGAATCCCATCCCAACATTACATGAAAATAGTTTTTATTCATCTTAACCGTATGTTAACTTTAAGATACAAATCACGAATTCTATAATATAAAAAGACGTCCAAATTTTGAAGTTTATTTTTTAATATGAATACCGCACCATACTGCACCCCGACTGCTCCCGTCTGGAGCCAATGAGACTATGGCATCACCAATTGGGGTATGTTGTGCGGCTGAAGGAGGGGAAGGAGATGAGGTATTGTGAAATGGCGATTATTCTATTAAGTTTTGAGTGCTCTTTCTTTTGATATAATATGTAACTACGATGACGCTGTTTCCAACTGTTTGATGCTGTTTCAAGTTTGTTAGGCAGGTGCAGGTACCGCCGCCCCGGGAATAATTTATTGGATATCCAACACCCTGGGATAGGTCACTCCAAGTGGTTCGCTGCGTTTGGTGACTAAGAAGGAGTGCCCAGGTTCATGAGTGAGGTTTGTCTAGGACTCAGTGGCGAATGCGTTTGCCCACCTACTGCATGGCGGGAGGGATGGATCGAGAGAAACAGTTTGAGACCTTTCCAGGTGGACTCTCTCGACTCATCAACTTGCGCCGCAGTTATACGTCTGTCGCAACTGGACACATTGATCTCCAGATTCATACCTTTTTTTCCCCAGAATTCGTTCTCTTTCATTTCCCTGAAAATACTTTTCAAACAGCATCCCTGAAGAGGACCTGGGACCTGAGGGATTTTTTCCCTAAAGGCCTCTTATGTAGAGCTATTGTAAAAAACAAATCGAGTGCAGTTTACACGCGGTAGAATTAAAACTTTACCAAAACAATCTCAACCAACACTTGAAAAGTGAGGTCATAATCAAACCGACAAAGGAGCGCAGACCTCGCATCATTTCCGTTTTATATCTCAACCAATTGGAGAGCCTTTAAAAGTGACATCATTATCAAAGCGGCCGATGATAGCAGTTGATGCGTCGCAGGTGCACTAATCGTCATTTCCGTTTCATCCGAAATCCAAATCACAGCCTTGCTATAGAACTTCAAAAAAACACAAGTAGTTAAGAATCGGCATCCCGAATTTCTTTCAATTTATAACATACTTTCCTTGAACACTTTAAGTTTTTAAGCTCTTTACAAAATATGTGTTATTATTGAAGATAATATCTATAAATTTGCCACGCAGAAACGGTAATTATATGAATTTCCTCGATAAATTTTAAATTTTCTGCGACCGGTTTCGACACAACCGTGTCATTCACTGTTGTGTCGAAACCGGTCGCAGAAAATTTAAAATTCAAGTAACAAATGTCCGTTGGAAAATAAAACTCTGCAAAAACAAAATGAAAAATACAACGTTATTAATGTTGTTGTAGCTGAAAATGGATTATATTTTCAAAAATTTCGATATTTCGTAGGAAAATTTTCAGGATATACTGAAACGTGGATCCGCCGCATCCACATTTCAGTATATCTTCATACAAAAAGTTGAAATTTTGAAAAAAAAAAAATCGTTTTCAGCTACAATAACATCAATAACGTCGTATTTTTCAATCTTAGCACTATAGCGCACTGAAAACTCACGGACCGCCACTGATAGGTATGTACTTATGTTTTTGATGGTGGAAGGTTTTAAATTTGTTTTCATCTAACCATCAGGATATCAGAAAGTTTGGGTATCATTAAGACGTTTTTTTAAACATACATGGTAAACAACAAAAAAATGTTCGAACGAATAAACATGTGGCTGACACACCATTATTTATTTACGCCGAGGGTTTTTACGTTCAACGTTCAACAAGTCTAAATTACACAAGTAAATAAAAATGGGTTTCATCAATCTTCAAGCAAAAAGATAATCTAACTTTCCGTATGTTTTAACATATTGTTTCTCCTGGTGCAGACAAGCCCAGTCAATTTGTCAATACGCCACTGACTATAGACTATATGACAATGGTATTTTAATGTTAGTCGCCCACTCTACGAATTAGAGTTGTTACTGGACTATATAGTTATACGACAATGGTATTTTAACGTTAATAGCCCACACTGCGAATTAAAGTTGTTATACTGTTCAAGGCAAGACGGGTAGTAAAAGTGGAACATAAATAAAAATATTACAAGTATAAAATTTTAGGAGATGTCAAATATCGCTTATATCCAATAGAGCAGATATGTTATCAAGGCGTTTTCACTTTTGCAGTACCAATGTCAAAAAATACTATTCAACGCATTCTGCATTTCCCTATAAACGTTAGAACTGTGGGTTGATTAGGTACACTACATTCCAATGCTTCATTCCAATGCTTATCGCCAACTGTTACGCCTACCGAGATACTGCAGCATCACGGAAAGGTTACTGGTGGGACGTGTGCACTCTTTCAGAGCACTTCTCCGTTAACGCGTTGGAAGCGTATGGCGCAGACTACGCCAATCATAGAATACCATCATCACATGGTTGCCTGGATAGAGTCCCCCTTGATGGCCCTCTGGAGACGATCAAATACCCGTTATAAACGACTATTTGCATTTATTTATTTATTTATTTCGCGGAAACAAACTGTACATAATAGAGAACTCCAGTCCAATCGTTTTAATTTTTTTTATGAATAATGACCTTCTAACTTAAATAACTGCATATTTATTTTTATTTTTATAGTTAGTTTTAATAGTTAAAATAAATTTCAAAGTTTTAAATTTTATGTTAATTATACATTTTACCTAAATTAAGCTAGTTAGTAAATTATTGAAGAAGAGAGGTGTGTGTGAGTGATTGTTTGTATGTGTGTGTGTGCGTGTGTATGTGCGTGTGTGGATGTGTGTGTTATGTGTGCGAATTTATGTAGTGTGCTAGAAATGTTTTTCGTAAATAGAAGGAATGGAATCAAAAAATAAATCGGTATTTGTGCTTGTTTGAATCGAATTTAATGTTTGAAGGATGCGGGAAATTGGGGAGTTGCAAGGAAACTGCAGCGTTTCATTATTATTCACTTCTTTTCTATTTTTATTTTACGCACGTTTTTTTGCCTTTTTTTTCGCCTTTTTTAACGTTTAGAAATATTGAATAAAATATTATCATTTTTATATTACCCGCGGGTGTTGCACACTGAGAATAGTAGTACCTAGCTAAATAAGACATCATTCTTGAAAAAAAATTTGGGAAAAAGAAAGAGAAAAGGCTCTCGATTTCGAAACTGGAAGTTGTGGGTTCAAACCCCGGCGTGCTTCAGTAATTCAAACAAAATTAATTGGTTCTCTTTCACGATTAATTAATTAAAAATAATAAAGTATGTCATTAACTGGACATTTCAGAGTATCCTCTGAAGAGCTTCACCTTCTTCTTCCCTTCTCTTTTCCTTTTTATTTGATTAATTTGTGTTATTTCACAATATACTCAAAATAACATATATACTGTAATAAACTTTCGGCTCGTTCCAGGGTGGAAGATACACCCGGGTGAACGAACACAATTGAGAATTGAAACGTTGACGTTGCTTGAAATAACTTGAGTTCTATTTGGTGACCAGATCTGAATAGCGCCTATATTTCTCTAGATGGTCATAAGAATTATGAACCACCCCTTTAGTGATCTTACAACTCGGATCCCAATATACGCGACCGAACTTTGTTAAAATCCCGCTAGCCCTCTAGTGATGTTCTTGGTTTTTAAGTAAGTCAGCCACCCATTACGACATGCTTGTAAGGAATTTCTTGCACCACGAGGTACAACAATGCCACTTCTTCCCCTCCCCGCTACCTTCAGCTTCACAAACTGCCCCAATGGGAGTTGCCATAGTATCACTGGCTCCAGACGGTTGGCAGCAGCTGGTAATCTTGTGTGGTATTCACATAAAAAAAAGTGTTTGAAAAGTTTGTGTTCATCATTGATGAGTTTTTGTGAGATTATACTAAATGTTTATGCAATTTATGTTGAAGCAATAATTATTGTTTAAGCATTTCGGCCCGACCGCGGGTGCCAAAGGATGCCACGCGACGTATTCGTATGTTCTGTTGAACTATTAATTTAATGTCTTGTGGTATTTAACTTCACTTCTTATTTTTTTAATTGCGTTAATTCCGTAGCACTCACACTTATTTTTGCACAAATTTCAAATAAAGCATATTTATTAAAGTTTTCATTGAGTTCTGCAATTAAATTTATTTTATTATTGTGACAGTTATTGTGGCGGTTCCAAGACAATTGTTCCGCTGACAATTGTCCCCCCCCGGCGTACTTATGTCTAGTGTGCAGTCGGTTTAGGGGAATACGGTACGGTAAGACCTAATTACACAAAATATAACTAAGTGACCCCGAAGGGATGTGAAGAGTGGATGTACCACCAAATTACAAAAGTATAAAACATATTTGCATTCAAATGCCTTAAATTTTTTTTTCTTTTTATATACTGTGTATACCCAGCGCATAGGTATAAAAAATCGACACTGTGTATAATATCGTTTGGTATTCATTTCAACATATTATTAGGGTATTTTTAAATTCGATTTTATGTTTGAAATTGATAAACAATGCACGAAAATTTTTAATTTTATAGTAAATAAATATCATTTCGGGGGCCAGTTGTCGGTGGATCAAGTGTCGCCATTTTCACACTGCATTTAGTTGTTGTTAAAGTTTTTAATTCATAGAATAATATTTTTTCTTGAAGTAAGAATTTTTAAAACAATTAAAGGAACAGCTGTCACAATAAAAAAATTAAATACTTGCTAGAACTAAAAACATTATTAAATTGATTTAAAAGCTAATAATTGATAAACAAAAAATTTAACAAGAGACTTTTTTTGAACCCGTGACCTCCGGATCCGTATATTCGCGAAGGAGGAAGCGCAACACGGCGTAATAACCCAAAAAGTATCCACGGTAATAATAAACGTGCTCCTAATCATCGTACAGAGCTTCCAAAGTCAAATCCACCGTTGATACATCACAAGCCAAATTACTAATGAAAAACGCTAATCACAAACCGAACAAAATGCACATAAATCAACCTCACAATCGAATTAATCTGCTCTTATTTGAGGTTGTGTGCGTCTGAAAATAGCTCAAGACTCCGCCGTAATAAACCCTAACGGCGAGCAACGGATTCCGTAACGACTGACATTAAAGCTAACGGGCCGTTGCAGTGGTAGTCGGGTGCTCACGGCGCGATTACGTGGCGGGAGGACTGGAGGTGCAACAAAAAGATTGTGAATCCGGTAATGGCACAAGTTCTCAATTCTGCTCTTTTTTTGCTACCGCACAGTGAAGGACTGTTCACGTATATGGGACATTGCTATTTAAAAAAAATATATTTATTATCAAATATTCCTTCGTAAAAGATAACGAAATGCTGTAATTTAAAATTAATACCTCATAAATTTGAAATAAATGCCTTTCTCACTAATTTATTGTTTTTCAGACCTTTCAATCCTTTGTTTTGCTTGACTCAAACTTTATTTTCTCTTATTTTGTTGTTGTTGTTTTACATACTTCTTTTCTTATATGTACATATTATATTAAACCATTATCGGACGATTGGTATTCATCCTTTCTTATTTTTGTTTTTGAATAACTTTTTTACTAAATAAAAAAATATTATTTTGAATGATGGAAATCTTTATTTGGATCTCTATAATTTTTTCTGCTAAGTGGAAAAGATGATATCCGTCAAGTGGCTGCCGCCAGTGTTGATACACATTTGTGCCCGTTTTATCGCATTTTCCATGACTTTCAGCAAGATTTCCGGTGATGACTGTTCGCATTCCTGTCGAATATTCTCTTTAAGTGCTGCGATTGTCTGAGGCGCGTTGGCATAAACCCGCGACTTCAAGTAGCCCCAAAGAAAGGTACCTGGGATGGTTAAATCGGGCGATCTTGCTGGCCATGCCAAATCGCCAAAACGGGAGATAACGCGACCAGGAAACGCTTCCTTCACAATATCCATTGTGGCTCGTGCTGTGTGTGCGGTTGCTCCGTCTTGTTAAAACCACATGTTCACCAAGCCCCGCTCATCCAATTCCGGCAGTAAGAAGTCGTTTATCATGGCCCTGTAGCGTTCGCCAGTAACAGTGACCGTATTTCCAATGACGTCCTCAAAACATACGGCCCAATCACTACTCACGCGTGAAAGCCGCACCACACAATGGCTCTTCGAGCATCACACGCGGATTTTCAGTGCCCCAGAAACTAAGATTTTACTCATTGACATAACCGCTTAAGTGGAAATGTGCCTCGTCGCTCATGATGACTTTCGACAAAAAAATCGTCCTCCTCGCTGTTGAGATTGAGGATGGCAATTAATCTACAATTATTCCACGCTCTTGCGGAGTTTAGTGCTCCATTGCTTGTCTGTTTGTATTCTGCAGCTGTCTATTTCACAAGTGTCAAATATGATTGAAGTACGACGCCATTTGTAAAAATTATAACATCTTCCGATAGGGTGATTAATTTTGCGCCACCTTGTATAATTGTATTTTTATAAACTAAACGAAAATAATGTAAAATCAAAAATGATCAAATTTTCTCTAGGTGGACATGAAAGTAGGTAAACATCCTAGAAACGAGAGAATGCAGATCTTCCATACTGTTAGAAATCACCACCACATCATCAGTAAATATGTAAATAGTAGAGAAGTAGTACATACAAATTAAGTCAGTGGCTGAGTGGCGCGTTTGGGTCCCACCCATGCGTCGCTTGTTCAATTCCTCGGCTGGCTAAGTCTTCGATCACGACACGGGCAACATTTTTCCGCTTACTGTGGCGGTAGTAAGAGATTCTCAAATATTGTCAGGTTATTCGTAAGCCAGGAATGTTTGTCTTTCTTTAAAATAAAACAAAAAAAGTTCTTCTTCAAGACTTAATTACAGTTTTATAATGCATTCAGAAGAGCAAATAGCTGTCATTCGTAAAAATAATTAAGGCGGCGCTATTCGGCTGAAAAAAGAAGATGGAGAGATGTGTAATTACGAATGTTGGACAGAGCGCGCTAATATTTTAAGTGATGAAATCGCAGCGAAAATGGCGAAAAAGCTTAATAAAACATGACTCTTTTAAAATAGAGCGAAAATCTCATGGAACGTATCTTTAGTATCATTAAAGAAACATTCGATTTTTTTCACAAATATAACTTGTAAAATAATAGAAATAGGCTTGTTTTAAATAATTTTCGGAGCATACTTTGCGATTTTTTTTCTATCGAGGGAATTTCATATAATTTTCGTTTCAGCGTGGAACGTATCTAGATATTATCTTAAAAAATAACATATATTTTTTAAGAGCTTAAAAACTTCAAATGTTTAAGGGAGATATGTAAGAAATCGGTCGAAATTCGAATAGTGGACTCTTAAACAGCAGAACTTGTTTGAAACGGTTTAAAAAATTATTTATTTGTTTATTTAACGCCATTAAAAGGCTTTGACATTACAATCATAAGATAATGAGTTACAGTGGCACAAAGAAGGGTGTCAGTACTATTAAGTACAACATATTTATAATCTATTAGCTTAGGTTTAGGTGTTTATTTGAGAATTTCAGGGTTTATTTATGGGGTTTTATGCCATGTTGTGCTCCCCCCTTCTTTAGCCAAAGTTTTGGAAAGCTTTTCGTCCATTATCAGGACAATTGTAATGTAATAATTTTTCCTAGTTTCAGAAAACCAGAATCAGAAATATTTGAATTCTGCATACTTCCATCATAAAAAAAACTGTAATTTATATTAATGATGAAGGACAATATTTGTAATGGATTGATACGCGATGCCCGGCTTAATTTCAATGTTTTGAAAATCGTCGTTTTTCAATAAAAAAAATAAATATCTCCATGTTTCGGTGGATAGTCAATTAACTAATTCAACGTATTACACGACATGAAATAATTCAATAATCTTATCTTAATCCTTAATGCAAGTTAAAGTTATTTTACAAATTATATTAAGAAACTTTATACTACCTACCAAACTCTATTCTATTCTTTTCACCCAGATAACTGATCACTACTTAAAAGACACTTACGCAATGTATACACATAACACAAAACTAAGTAGTCCTGTAATGATTCAAATTAATTCGGAAGATACCGAAATTGCATTAGTGAATACATAATTGGTAAAAAAAACGTTCTGGTGAAATTATAAACTTTAACGAATTACCATCTATGTCTGAAGAGTCAACCACAGTGCAGCAGGAACAATCTTCTTTACTTATTCAGACCAAGACTGCAGAATTCATGTGGGAGGATTAGAAATGAATTAAGATTGCGAAGTAACTTTCGAATTGATTACTTTTCTATGATCACATTACACGTGTACATAGCAGATGAAATAAATACTCGTAATATTAAGATTTTAATACGATAATTGTTACGTCCTATTGAGGTACTTTTTTTATTGAAATTTCACCGATCAATAAGGTTTTGGTTTGTATCGGTTGAATTCGTAGAGAAGTATAATATCATATACAAATAATTAATTACATTATTTGCTCTCCTAATGGTGTGGTAGATATTTTCAGCGTCGCCCTAGTAAATTACCACTACTCTAAAAAGCTCCTTGAAATGACTTAAGCAGTGTCTAATAGTTGCCTATTATATGCTGATGATGCAGCGCTGATTTATAACAGTATGGAAGATCTACAGTCTCTCGTGACTAGAATGAACGAAGTATGTAGGAAGAATGAGTTAATGGTGAATGATATAAATTCTAAAGTCTTGGTGTTTGAAAGGGAGAGTACAAAAACTGTGTGCAATGTATTTGTGAATGATGCATACTTGAAGCGTGGATAGTTTTGTGCATTTGGGAAATATGTTTACGAGAGATGGAAAGGCTGATTAGCGATATTGAAAAAAGGGTAAATGCAGGTAACTCCGTTAATGGAGGACTGAACATCATTGACCCTAAAAAAATGTCCAAAAAAGCGAAGGCAGCAGTTCATAATGCTGTAAAAATGAGATCCCTGGGGCGTATGTATGGTAAAACCATGTATGATCATGGTTTGGGCATGTAGAGCGATTGAACTAAGAAAGGAGTGTAAGGAGAATATTTGACGCAAATGTGAATGGTGGAAGAAGTCGGGAACACTCAAGGAAGCCATGGCACGATCAAATGAATCAGATGCTTGAGTCGGGCCGTGTCAAGAGTCAGAATAATAGAAGAGCGTATGACCGAGTTGTTTGGCGGTCCGTTCACTCTGCCTACCGCTTAGGGAAACGGCGTGATGGTTAGATAGCCAGTGACCAGATCTAAATATCTCCCCCATCTTCTTTCCCTCTCTTTCTCCTTCATCCGCTTTCTCCCAAATTGGGTTCCTCTGTTATCTCTGGATAGGTACTTGGGACTCCAAATAACATTTATAAATAAACAGAGGTGATATTTATATCAATACCGCTTATCAGCACTACCACAAATTTTTTCGGGAACGCATTCGAAAATTGACTTTTGGTTAAAAAAACTTTAGTTTCTTCCACATGATGGGATATTTTTATCTGATACCAAATACCGTACTACTAATAGTTTATTCCAGATTGTATGCAGGGGTCACTACCCCATACATTCCATATTTTGAAATAACAAAAGAAATAAGACAAATAATGGGATGAGGTAAAAAGTAAATAACAACACATGAATAAAAAATAAAAAAAATAAATAAAAAAACAAATAAACATGAGAAATGAAACTGGAAAAAATAACAAACACTAAAATGAATTCAAGCAGCTATTTACGGGGGTATTTCACTGTCTCCCCTCTCCAGAGGGCCAACAGGGGGGCCTCCGTCCAGGTAGTCATGGTGGTGATGATCGCATTCTTCGATTGGCGTGGTCTGCGCCATAAACTTTCCATGCGGTGGCGGAGAAGTGCTCGGAAAGTGCGCATTCGTTCCTCCAGGAACATTTCCGAAGCATTGCAGTATCTCGGTAGGCGGAAAAGTTTGCGATAAGCGTTATTGTAGGCGATCTTATACCATTGGCATGCAGTATAGTCAACCCACAGTTCTGATGTATACAGCGATGTGCAGAAAGCGTTGAACAGTTATTCTTTTCACGTTTGGACTGCAGAAGTGAAAACGTCTTGACAACATAAATGAACAGTTTTATAAATTGTAATATACTAAATCAATTGCGTGTAGATAGCTTAGGAACAGGTGTTTATTCGGGAACTACTAAATAACCAGAGACAACGGTTCATGCATTCATTACTTTATATTATTTATTTATTTGTACCACAAAATTACAGAGAAATACAACAAAAATCAAAAACCGCTAAACTCACTAGTGTCGATTTGGGCAGCTTTACAATTGTTGAAATTAAAAGAGGAAAAATACAAATATATTTAAACTTTATGTAATATTAAAAATATAAATCTACTTTTATAAAAGAAACACCGAATACAGTTATTCAAACTAAAATTACAGTTGGGCAGTATAATGTTATGGAATATCTAAAAGAAAAACTTGAAAAGTTTGGTCTATGAGGTCTGCACGAAGCAGTCCAAAATCATGAAAGAAGATTTTTTTAAATTAAAAGGTTGAATTCTCGAGCAAAGCCGGGTTCTAAAGCTGGTAGTCTATAAACAGATAATGGAAACAACGCACTATTATCACGTGTGGAATTCTACCCTTCGCGAAACTCCAGGGAAAACGCCATTCTGTTATTCTGCTATTTTGGGTAAATCTAAATATATGTACAATGTACATACCTGTAACTAAATATGGGTACAAAATTAAGCCGGGTTATTATTAAGTCATAGTTTCATATTACAATTCCTTATGAGTTATTAATTATTCACGTTTCCTGCCGGCCACATAGTTAACCGAGCTGCGCTACTAACACATGTTTATACATATCTTGTTCATATTATTCTACTTGCGAAATAAATTTTCATATTCTACTTGTGTAATAAATTAAAATACCTTACTTACTTAGTTTAATTAATTTATTTCGGTTAAAAAAATAACGGGAGGACTTTATCAATGAGTGGCTAATAAAAACGCAACTCGATTAGGATACCAAAAAATATATATATATTTTTTTAATAATAAACTTATACATTCCTTTGCTCAAAATAGTCGAATACCAAAATCAAAGATCAAATACAAAAAAAAAATTAAGCATTATTATCGAAAACTTTAAATTTAACGATGTCATCATTGTATTTGGGTAAGAAGGCATTTTTTGTATTTAAAAAATACAGTAATTTTTGTTTGAAGAATAATTAGTTTTTCACATGAAGCAGATAAGTGGTGATGTGAAGTTTTAATTTATAATAAAAATTTATAGTCAGCACTAGTTTTATTATTAACTGTTATGTGTTTAATTTGTAGAACTTCTTTTGATTTTTTTTTTATATTTAATTAAAATTAAATTTGATAGTTTTATTATCAAGTTCTACAAGTATTTTTGTTACAGCTGTTTCGGTTTACAAGAGCTGTTTCGTTTTATTTTTGTTATAGCTGTTTCGGTTTACAGTTTGAAAATGGTGCTGTAAACCGAAACAGATGTAACAAAAATACATACTAAAATACTTGCATAACTTGATAATAAAACTTTTAATTAAATATTAAAAAAAAATACTTTTATTGTTTTTACTAACTGAAGTCCCGGTGTTGCCCGGGATTCACACAAAATTTTTCGAATTCTAATCTAGATAGTGACCTTTCTCTTATTTCAAATTCTAATCTAGATAGTGACCTTCCTCTTATTTCGAATTCTAATCTAGATAGTGACCTTCCTCTTATTTCGAATTCTAATCTAGATATTGACCTTCCTCTTATTTCGAATTCTAATCTAGATAGTGACCTTCCTCTTATTTCGAATTCTAATCTAGATAGTGACCTTCCTCTTATTTCGAATTCTAATCTAGGTAGTGACCTTCCTCTTATTTCGAATTCTAATCTAGATAGTGACCTTCCTCTTATTTTGAAGGTCTAGTGTGCAAATTTTTAATTGGTCTCGAAATAAAACTGTAAATTTGTATACACTACACGCTATCCGCCCGCCAGCCCGCGAGCCACAGACAGGCACTCCTTCTTTATACAAAGTGTTAAGGGATGTACTTTGCTCACTTTAACCAGTGATTCCTGGCATTATTTGGAGTAAAAAATGTAAATGAAATTTCGCTCTCCTGGCGTCATTTTTGATTTTTTTTTCACCAAATAATATTAAAAAAATCAGGAGGTTTTGGATAATAAGGGACGAAGTGTTGATTTGGGCAGGATTATTCGGCTGAGTAACTAGTGGCGACATGTGGAAGAACATTTTTTTTGTTTGATTTTGAAGGAAAATTAAAATAAAAAAGATATGAAATAAGTCACCGGAGACCAAAATTTTATTTACGTCTTTTATTCTAAATAATGTCAGGAATCACAGATTAAAGTAAGTCAAGTAAGTCCTTTAACACCCTGAATATTAGAAAAGAAGATACTTTATGCCGACTGGTTTTCTCAAAAAGCGTAGCTTCTTCAGGGCATCACAGTTCTCTACTAAAATCTAAAATATACAAGTAACATGCATTGCGTTAGAAATATATTATACTTTCACAGTGGGTTGCACAATATGAGATGAGCTCCGGTGGAGGAGGTAGTTGAAGGATAGGGAAGAGAGTGCTCTCCATCAAAAGGATACAACCTAAGTATTGGTATTTTATTTAGGTGTATTTGGTTGTTGACGACTTTGCTATTAATCGATGCGAGTCGTCCAGTTTGATCCCTATTCCATTTTTATGTAGTAAACTGACGCCCATATTTTTATTAGACGTATGATTTATCATTACGAGAAATCAATTTAATTTCGATCATAGCAGAAAAAAACATAACATAGAAAAAATTGTGTATTGTGGAAAAATAAAGTTGTTACATAAGTTGTTGGAAACGGAAATATGTTAACTTTTTTAAAGTAAACGCAGTTCAAAAGTTTGACATTCAAATATCCGGTTAACTATCCAATGATGTTACAAAACTTGAGCTACTTCTAACAAACTTCTGAATGATAAGTAACATAGCAAAAAGGCAACGATTCGAACTAAGAATCGAAAATGGAATTTCTGTCTATTGTTTCGGGTACACGCTTTTTGACGTTGTGATAAGCGAACAATGCAGTGCATTCACGACAGATACCTTATATTAGCAGATCGTTTGCCAAAAGCAGATGCGGACCTTTTATCACCAACAATGTGATATTCCAAGCTAAAATGCAAATCATTCTGTTCCCGATTGCCGTCGGCTCAACTGCGAATTGCTTCAGTGTTTGCTTCCCACCTTCTGATAAATAATCTCTTGTATTGATATAAATTATGTGGTTGAATATTGTCAATAAACCTGAAATAACAAAGTCTAACCATTGTCTGATTTACCATTGCAATTATTATTAGAGCCATAATGTAAAATAATCAAATGGACGTGTGGTTAAAAGCGTTGTCCCAGTAAGATCGGAATCCTGGATTTCATTCCCAATTGCGACCGTTACCTTTTATTTTCTGTGTCTTATTCTGCCTTATATTTCAAATAGATTTATTAATATTGTCTTCTTCTTGTATTATTTAATAATAAATTAATGGTATAACCTTCAAAATTTACCCCAATAAATTTAACTATAAATTATATTATATTACCTGTAGTGATCCCCTAAGAGCACAAAATCCTTTACCAATCGCCAAATGCAAAATTTGGACTTTTTGAAGCATTTGGTAGTAACCCAACAATCTTTTAACCCTTTTTCAATATAGTGCCAAAAAATTATGTATATCCCCATAAAATGCTTTATCTTCGCTAATTTAGCCAATTTTGTTTCCATCTAAAAAAACAAGGGTATTGGATCTGATAAAACTTATTGTAAGTTATTTCGGTTAAAGTCAGTTTCATTGTGATAAGGGGCGATTTATGTTCATCCATGATTTACAGCTCTTCAGAACAATTCAGAGAAAGTGACAAAAATATAATATAGGGTCGACAGAAAATGGCTAATATAAGATGAGGTCTGCAGTATTTTGATGGTGTGATAAATAATGAGAAAAAATAGAATTTTAAAACCAGTTATTTGTTTTAAAGAGATCCAGTTTAAACCAATTATGTGCATCTTCAGACTGATTAATATATATGTATACGTTAAAATGCATGATTTTTAACAAGGAAAATAATTTAACTGAGGAAAATAATTTCTCCCAAGATCTGTGTAATTTTTAAGGATGTAGTGTAGAGGGTCTTCAGAGGTAAGGAAAGAGAGAACCTCGATCTTGAAGAGACGCATGTTCTAGGGGGGATGGAACATGGAGGCCGTCAAATCATTCAAACGTTAAGGTTAAACGCAACGTACGTTATAATCTACGCATTCACAGATGGCGCCAATAAAAATATTTTAGGTTTTAAACACTTTTTCAAGTTATGCTTTAAAATATTAAGAATAATTAATTGTTCGCGCCCGTACATACGCAATATGAATATGAATAAATAGTTTTGTCCATAAAAAAACTCAAATCTTTTAAGAGAGGCTGACAAATACAATATTGCATCGGTGATTCAATCCAATATTATGTTTAAAACCTAAAATAATTTTATTGGCGCCATCTGTGAATGCGTAGATTATAACGTACGTTGCGTTTAACCTTAAGTTATTGAAATCAAGAACGAGTCGTAGAACGGCCCGTTCTCGTGTGACAATTGTTTGTACGAATGTTTTGCACACGTTTGGCATGTTTCCCGGCTGTGCATCGGTGTGACGCTAGCATCAAGAACGAGTCGTAGAACGGCCCGTTCTCGTGTGACAATTGTTTGTACGAATGTTTTGCACACGTTTGGCATGTTTCCCGGCTGTGCATCGGTGTGACGCTAGCATCTTCCATTGAAATACCGGTAGAACAAGGATAGCTTTCCCACCCGAACTAAGGATTGTGAACCGTTTGTTATTTACATCAAATTAGTTTATAACAAAGCACCAAACGGCGTTCCTGTTCCTTCTTCTGTTGAAAATGAAAAATACAAAGTATTTTCCTTAAGAATGCATTAAAATTTTAAACGTTTACAAAATAAAAGAAATGACTGAAGAAATAGATAAATAGAATAAAGTAGGAAAAGCAAAAAAATTATTAAAAAAAATCTAAAATTTTGGATGTACCGTTATATTACTCTACGATAAATATTACACCAAACATAATATTTATTGAGCCATATGTGGCACAGAGCGTTAAAAAGAAAAATAGTTAAAAAATGAAAATCCAGGGCGAATTTGAGAAGCATACTATAAATTAGATTGTCTCGCTGTACATTGAATCATATCGGTGTAAATAAATATATTGAAAAATCTGCTGATTTTGCATTTCCTTTCGCTGTGTTTCCAAACCAAATAATGCTGTGTTTTCTTCCGGAATATTAAAAATTTATCCTATCCATTTTCTGACAAATACTCATCTTCCGGAGGTAAAGGGTATGTTTGAAAAATGTTTGGGTCCAGCAAAATTTCTATTTTACCTACAAACAAGATCTATTTTATCTACAAACAGATTGAATGTGCGAGTATTATCATTACATAACCATACACTCAATGCATGAAATGCCAGATGTGTCGATATCAACATGTTACAGCACTGCATACAGTACCATATTTTTCCATGTAAAGAAACCTCATTTATAATATGGAAACGATTTTAATATAATCTAATTTACTTACCAATGTACAGTGTTCTTGATATATTTTTTAAAACGTACTTTGTAAGCAATCAACGAATTCCTGTACGTGGAACACGTGGAACAGTGTGAAACTCTCAATTGATGCACTACAAATGAATATTTGTTCCTTGTTTTACCGGTATTTCTATGGAAGATGCTAAGGGGATCCAGCATCATTGATCCTCTCGGCACTGATTCGGGAAATACGCCAAACGCGCGCCCAACATACACGGTTGACATTTGTCACATGAGAACGGGTCGCTCCTTCGACTCGTTTTTGAGATCAACAGCCCGGCTGGTGAACGATTTGCCTCCTTCCAACAACATGGGTCTCTTCAAGTCCAATGTACACTCCTTCCTCTCCTCAAAAAGATCCTCCACACAACATCTCAGATGACATAGACCCTAAGGGAAATTATTTTCTATATATCACTGTTTACGGCGAGACGACAAATAATCAAGAAAATAGATTTTTGAAATTAACTAATGAGGTCATATATGGCCCCGTATGCGGTAAGGGGTTAACACAAAATTTTAATATAAAGGTGGTTTAATACAGAGTATTTTTTTTTGCTTCTACAAATATACTCCATTGTAAATCGTATCTCAAAAATTCGTGCGAAATTGGATTCTTAGAAAATATCACATTTATCTCTCTGTTCTTGCATAACGAAATTACATATTCTCGTTTAACCGCCAGATCTATTTCAGAACCTCGCCTCAAACTCAAATACAATTACCTCAACTCAAACAAAGAAACCTAGAACGTGCCTGTAAAAATTTTTGACAGTTTCAGTAGCGTTACGGTCAGAAGTGACAACCCGTTATCGGATTAGCGTTAATCTAACGTCAGTGTGCCGCGCGACACCGCCCGCCGTTTGGTCGCCCTAATTCCCCTGCAACCGGACGGACGGCGGACGGCGGACGACGGACGGCACGGCCGCGTTCAGATGGGGAGGCTTTGGCGCGATGCATTTATTGTCCCCCCGATTTGGTGTGGAACGAATCGATGGAAAAGTACACAAAAGTGTTTAATTAGGTGTTTTTTTACGTAAATTAAATTAATGTGAAACTTTCATGTCAATTTTGATTTACTTAACTGAAATAGTTTTATTTCTTTAATTTATTTATTAACGCCTTTTTTGTACATAATTGAAGTGCCTCAGTAACAATATTTTATATTTGTTTAAAGATACATTGAAGATGTCCACTGGCTTTGTATAATTATTTCCCTCCATTAGTATTCTGGGCAAATAGGAATACATATGGTAATTAGTCCCAGAATTTCTGCACTGACATAAATCCTGACTTCTGGTATTACGTTGTCGTATCCGGAAGCTTATCAAATCAAGCAATACCGGAAATAACTAAATCATTTAGAATTTTATTTAAAAATACCAAGTCAGTAAAAATTCTTCTGTCTGACAATTTGAGCATATTCATATCATTTAACAGAGTGTTATAGTTCAACATAATTGCTGGAATACCCAATTTAAAATTCAGAAAACGTAAGAATTTGTTTTGTATTCTTTCAACAGCTTATACATGAGTATTTTAATGTGGGTTCCAGGCGGGAGAATTGTACTCAAGCTGACTTCTAACATAAGCAAAATATAATAGTTTAATACACTTTATATTGCTAAAATTTCTAGTTAGCCTAGTAATAAATCCCAAAAATTTTAGTCCCTTATTACAGATTTCTGTTATGTGATTAACAAATGAAAGATTTGATTGAAAATTGATACTTAGGACTTTAATTTGTATTAATGTCTCAAAAGCATTTGTAACAATGTTGTAATTAAAGATCAATAGATTATTTATTCGTAAAATCTAACTATTTGACATTAAATGAACATTAAAGTAAGCTGTTCAGATTAATTGTACGGTACAATTGACGCTATTGTGCACAACAGAAAGGACGTTTCAAATGATTGGTTTTCAGAGTTCACCCGTAAGGTGATGCAATGCAATGCAAAATCATGTAATTTTTGTTTAAAAATTTGATCACTTAGAAATATTTTAGATACTTTAATTAAATAATGTGACTAGAACACATGAAATAATCTAGTGTTTTTTAATTAGTCTTTTTATAAGCTCAGAAAATAAAAAGTTACCTGGTCTATAAAAACTGCTTTAAAATTCTAAATCTCCTACTTACGAAACCTTTTTCGGCTGTATGTGGAAAATTAAATTATTTAGAAAATGTTGGTAAAACATTTATATAGTTGTGCCTGAGCTTTGCAAAATAAAATAAAACACGCGTTTTGGTGGTGATTTTTCGTGCGCAAATTAAAACAGGCCAATTTAACCTTTATCGCCATCTACATAAGGAATGTTACTGTTAGCGGTCTAATCCCGCATTTTTCATGACGTGATGCATCAACTAAAACGCTCTAGTTTAAAGAATGAAGATGGCTTTAAATTAAGTAGGTATAATGTTTTTTAACAATTATTTTGACATTAAATAATGCCTTTTAACGATCAAAACTGTGTTACTTCATGAACATAGTTGATCCAGGAAATTCTAGACATCGAAAGCTGCAAATTTTAAGAGTGATCGCAACAGCTTTTTCTTGACTTTTTGTTTATAATGTTTGTATTTTTTGGTTAGCTATAAGAAATAGAATTCGTCTATAAGCTACACCTTTTGTACTTGTGTTTTTTTTTTTTTTTGCAATAAATGGTTTTTTGAATTTGAATTTACTGTCAATGACACAAAAAGTACACAACTTGTATTCAAACCTTTCTCATCGATGTTAGTAGGTATGTTCAAAAGTTCCCCTTTTCACAAAGTGACAAATATCAATAGCTAATGTTAGTTGCATGCAATTATGCAAAATTTCGAAAACATGTAAATAATCAGCCAGATATTTGAAATTCAACCGACCGTATGAATATTAATAAAATTTGTTTACAATAATTCGCGCTTTAAAATACAAAACGAATGAATTTATTCAAAATTCGAATACGGAACGTGCCTGACCATGGCGACCACAATTCCGAAAATATAACTTGCTCAACCAAATAAATTGTTTTCATATTTTCCTTTCAATATTCAGTCAATTTCCCGCCGGATTCGTAAAACCAAAATTTTGGTCTGTTTTGTTTGCGACAGTGGAAGCGCCAAATGTACCCCGCCAATCTAGCCAACATTGCGCCACTAAATATTTTCGAATCGTTGCAGGGTGACAACTGTGGAATGGAAATTCGCCAAATGGGGAGGTGGTAGGTACCCGGAAGGTCGTGCAGATTTTCTGGTATTGGAACTCTTGAATTTGCATTTCTCTGTGTCTGGAATAATAGGAAATCAACATTAAATCAGATGGTTAAATAAAACACAATGAAAATACATCAATTTAAGATCGGAATCTGTTCAACTATTGGACAATGAAAATAAGATTTTCAGCATCGATCTGACAATAATATAATAAACATTTAGTGGAGAGAAACACGCAACCAATTTACAAATATAAGGAATTGAGTAAATTACCAACCAGCCCATAACTAGTATTTTTTATAAGCAAATTATAAGTATGTGAAAAATTAAAAAAAAAGTTTTAAAAGTTATAAACGTTTTATAAAATTATTTTTATTTTTTTTTTTTTTTATTATTTTTTTTTTATTGTTTTTATTTCTTGCTAGGGCAATCCCGATGAGTTACAGAACTCATTTTAGTACAGGAGGAACTTACAATAATTCATAGTTGGGAGGAAATAGTTACAATTTTAAATAGATATTTTGATTTAATGGAAACAAATAACTTTGTGTACACCACTTTTTAATTAACATTATCAACGTGTTTCAAAAACTTTGTTTTCTTCGTCAAGATAATATTTATTTATATATCATTATATCAATTCATTATCATTATCATTTCTATTTTTCTGTGTCTTGTTCTCTTTCGTTTTCTTT
Source organism: Glyphotaelius pellucidus (assembly GCA_936435175.1). Lineage (NCBI taxonomy): Eukaryota > Metazoa > Arthropoda > Insecta > Trichoptera > Limnephilidae > Glyphotaelius > Glyphotaelius pellucidus. Next base: position 26,029,278 of record OW386551.1, read on the forward strand.
CTTTATCTTCTTCTTCAATCATAAATTTGTTTTAGACGCTTTATTGTAACAGTTATTCTAATCGATCGGTTTCGGAGGCATCCTTTCATAATCAGGATAATATTAAATTTGTATTTTAATTATGGCAAGCCATAAAGTACCTTAATGATTTTACGAATACGATTTGCAAATATAGACACACGTGCTGACATATTCACTGCTAGTTACTGTCGTTACAAAAATTCATTGTATAACATTCTAGGTGCGAATAACACATATTCATGATTATTAAATTAATTGTATCTAATATTTTTATATTACTTGTGTGGCAACTTTCCCTTAACTTTCCTTTAACCCTCTCCTCCTCCTACCCTTCCCAACCCAAATACCTAATTTGCAGTCTATTACAGTTATAATCATACTTATTTTATTGTTGTGTATTGGTTTATTATTTGTTGAATTTGGATTTGTATTATTATTATTTTTTTAAATTGCTGCTCAGTTCTGTTTTTTTTTTTTCATTTTTCTTAAATATTTTAGTTAACATTCAGTTAGTCTTTATAAATACCTATCTGTGAACATTAATAATTGGTCTGTTTTTTTATTATTCTCTTATGTATATTATATTACTAAGACTGTTTATGTTCCTTAAATAAATAAACAAACAAATAAACAAACGACAAAATGATACTTATAATCTATTAAAAAATCACCGGACGATCAAAACAATTTCAACAAACATTCAAAAGCCTATCTGCATTGACCATCAAAATTCGCATCCAGAAAAACCTACACACATTTACCGTCAAAATAGATTCAATATCTGCTATCCATTGAATAAATGGCACACGGTGGACATGAGTGTACAACAAAAGCTCGTCAGGCCATAGAACAGAACTTATTTGGACAACTGCGCGTGCATGCTTAGTTGAATTCAAAACAATAGGGGTATTGAATAGAAATTCAATGACAACGTCCAACCACCAGGACATGTTAAACACGCTTTAAATTCGGCAGACAGCTTTTTATTTACCATTGTTAAACAAAAAAAAAAAAAGAACCGATTCGACTTCTGTACAGTCAAAGTTGTGATTGGTAGTTTCCGTTTTAACCGTTACAAAACGTGTTTTGTATAAACAAGCGGAATAACGTTTAAAATTGGTTTTCATTGTTTTATTATTTTATGTTAAACAAACTTTTAATTTTATTTGATTAATTTGTGTTATTTCACAATTTATTCATTTAAAATAATATATAGTATATTTGCGGCACGTTCCAGAGTGGAAGATACTATCAGTATCGCCCTGGTGTAAGACCACCATTCAGAATTGAAACGTTGCTTGGAATGGCTTTAGCCGTGTTTAGTGACCAGATCTGAATAGCCAGGTACTTCCCCACCTTCCTCTTCCCTATCTCCTTCCCCTCCCCACTACCTTCAGCCTCACAACATACCCCAATTGGGGATGCCATAGTCTCACTGGCTCCAGACGGGAGCAGTTGGGACTCTTGTACGGTATTTCATATATATAAAAAAAAAACAATGGCTTTTATTACAAATGATAAATATATATGTATAAATATATATATATATTGGATGGTACAGTGATTGTTATGTGAACAGAAGACCTCGCGTCCAAAAAGTTGTTTATAATTTACTCCTATAACAAATGAAAACCGTAATTTCCTCTCAAATCACAAGATTTGTAAGTAGATACTTAAATACCTATCTACTTTTGTTTTTACATAAGCTCCACACATGAGGACCTGTGTCATCCTAGGGGATGCTATGTGGAGGGTTTTTTAAAGGAAAGGAAGGAGAGGAAGTGCTGGGAAGGAAATAGGTATGAGGAGTGTGTAGGGGACTGGGGGTCAGTGTATCCAGGCGATGTATAAATCCATCCCTCCAACTGCGTTGTTAAGCGATGGGAGAGTCCACTTGGAGAGGTCAAAAGGCCTCTCTCATTCAGTATCTCTCGATCTGGCCCGCCACGCAGTCGGTAAGCAGACTCTTCCATCACCAAGATACAGACAAACCTTATAAATCTGGGCACGATTGCTAAGTCACCGAATACTGTTTTGCTATCACAATATAATTAAATACATATACTAGAAATGGGGTTCCTTATGCTCAGTAAAGTGGTAAAGTATTATTTATAATACGGTGTACATTGCAAACTAAATAGTAGCTTAATAGTTATTTTATTTCAAGCGAAAACGTTGGATTTGCTGCAAGTTGTGGATCAAATATACTTCCATAGATGTAGATACAAGATTCATAAAATAAGCTGTTTGCGAGTTGAATCTTGGTGTTTACTCGCGAAACAAAGCTCTTGGAAACAATATAGGTACATTTACTTACACTATTTGTCTCAAATAATATTTTTCTCTTTAAAAAGAAGCACGACGGGGCAAAAGGGCCGCAACAATAACATTCCTTTTGTAAATGGCGACTAGATTTAAATTCCCCTCAACACCAGTCGCCTGTTTTGATTTATTCACGAAAAAAACGTTATTATATTAAAATTTGAAAGCTTATTTTATAACCTTTTTTTTATTAGTATCTATAGCAAAATTTGTACATAATGTATTTATAAATTGTATTATTTAAGGTTTTATAAAGTTTTTTTTTCCACAGTCCTCCTCACTAGGGTTTCCTGTTCTGAGGCGGCCTGTAGTTTTTCCACATTTGTATTTAGTATCCAGTTGTCTTTACATGGTCTTCAGTATGTTTGATAGTTCATTTTCACTTTGTTCTCTCAACCATATTTTTACTTTTGTTTTAAATTTATTTATTTCTGTTATTTTTTTTGTTTGAGTTGGTAGAGCGTTGTATAGTTTTGTCGCATTGAATTTCATATTTCTTTGTCCAAAAGATGTTTTCAAACTGGCTGTAGCTAGAATATTTTGGTTTATTACCCTGTTGTGTTGGACAGTGGAGTATTCTGATATGTTTTTTTTTTAATTTTAAATAAAATATTTTTTGCATAAGTTTTTGTATGTTGTAGACTTGAATGCTTTGAAACAATTCTTCTGTCGGAGTTCTAGTTCTGAGTGCTTCTGTTGTGAGTGCTCAAGGCAGATCCCCATCCAGTTATCCCGTACTCTATTTGTGATTTCAAAAGCAATTTTTAGTATTCGGCTACGTTCAGAAATGTTTCATTTATAGAGCTTTAATTGCGAAGCAGAAATAAGACAAAGTTTTTATAAATCTGACAAAATCGCTTAAAACAAAAAACATACATAATCGCAAAATACCGGATTTTTAATTATAATATTTCATTGTTTTTGTATAAAGTATTAATGATGAGTACTGTAAATGTTTTTACATTACATTGGAGTGTTTCGTGAACACACTTAACACCTCACTAAGAAAACCTGGCCTGAGGTCTTTGCAAGGTTGTTCAAGTTTTAATTTTTTTTTTGTTAATGTAAAACCGCACAAAAGTTCCAACTGTCTGGAGTCAGTGGGACCATGGCATCCCAAATTGGGGTATATTGTGTGAAGTATGGCTGTTCAGGTCTGGCCCACAAATATACTGTATACTGTTTTAAGTGAGTAAAATATTTTTTGTATTTCTTGGACATTAATTATGTAACAATTTCTAGTATTTTTTAAGGTACAAATTCAGTTAAATTCACAGTTTTAAATTAGCTTTGAATGACACGGATGTGTCAAAACCAGTAGCAGAAAAATTTAAAATTTTAAGTTTCAAATGTACATGAAAAAATAAAATTCTTCAAAACAAAAAGAGTTGCATATTGTGAAAAACAGAAATCAATTACATAGAATTTACTTGCGCATGCCGGGATTTGAACCCGCGACCACCGAATTGCTGGTCGAGAGCCTTACCCCCTGACCATGGTGGCAATAGCAAAATGATCTCGATAAAAACACCGTTTACCGTTGTGAGGCTTACAAAATGGTATGTTTTCCATAGTAAAAATAAAGGATCAAAGCTTCCAAGTTCCACAGAGGGCTGTGGCAGTTATAGGAACTAGGCAGGAGGCACTAGGCACTAGGCTGTCAGGTACTGCGCATTGCGGGGCTTTTTCTCGAGCGATTTGTTCGCAAAGGCGCCTTCACACAAGTGCCTTTCAGGACCGGGTTTATTTTTCAGGCCTAAGATAACAAGGTTGTTGTTTAAACTTTAAATGATATAATTTTGAAGGATCCAGAATAGAAGATTGAGTTGGAATATTACTGCACTTCACATTTTTAAGTACAATTATAGCTTTATTCCTCAATTATGAGATCTCATATATATATTTTAAGTTTTCGGGAGCTTGGCATGGAAAATTTCATGGGATTCCAAAAACGATGAAATTATGAAAGATTACTAAAGCGCAAAACTTAAAAATCGGTGTATCTAAAGCAGCTAAACTCTCAAACTATTTAATTAGAAAAATATTATTTTTATTAATATTATTTTCCGCTTGCAACATCATTTCATTGCCACAGTTTGGAGCTGTTAATTAAATAATTTACTTACTAACATTTCATTCTAAACGAGATAAAAAAAAAGTTTATGTGAGTTATGTTATTTGTTCACTTGACTTGCAAACCGTCCTTGAAGCGATGTTAACGAAAAACAAAATGACGATAAATTAAGATTTTGATTAAAGAGAAATTACGATATTACACGCGTTCCCTCTCTCCTCCCGCGTTACCCTCTCTCCTCCTGCTTTCCCCATCAACCTTCCCCCCTCCCGCTAACCAAACTCCCTTCCTTCATTTCCCCTTCCTCTCCCTCATTCCTTCCCTGCCGCTAAACTATTTGCAATACACACATTTTTCAGACAACTCGAGCGCCACTTATCGTAAATTTTTTATACAAAAATCAAGACGCCATAGCTCATCACTATACATAGAAACTTTCGCGGACGTGCACACATCAACTCACCACTCATCTGAACCGGATTAATGGTATAGGTACGAATACGGGACGAACAAATAACAACTCATTTTCACATTTAAAGGTCAAATTTTTTTTTTTTTTTTAAAATATGTTTATTCAGTTTTAATTTTACAATATTTTATTTTACAAATCTTACGATTGATTGTAAGAAATCTCTCATTTTTTCTAATTATTTAATAAAGTATACTTTTCAGTTTTACATAGTAAATATAATAACTAAATATAATACTTAATTATTTCTTCAAAATAGGCAAATATTAAAATACTAATTATTACGACAAACTAATTATTATAATGTTTTAATGTTTATGAATTGTGTTGTAGTAAAAATATTTTACACAGTACAAACATACGGTGAGAAAATAAATAGATAGGAACTATTTTATTTGATTTTATTTTCTTCGGAGGTAGAAAGATTTAACTTTTGTTTTGATTTTTGAATAAGATGTCTCATTTTTGATATTTTCAGGTAATGCATTAAATATTTCGGGAATTTTATGACTTTTTGTTCTATCTCCGTATACATTTTGAGATTTATTGACAATAAACATTTGTGCTTCTCTATGCCTAGTAGGGTAGTTGTGGTTTACAGGTTTTTTGAATTCTGTATTCCAGAATTCATCTAGAGTTAATTGGTAATTTACCTTACTGTGTATAGAGAGGACATTACATAAGGAGAACATTTTTTTATAATCACCTTCACATAACTGGACCTTTTTTTTGCCTGATATCAATTTTAGGAAACGGATTTGTAATTGTTCTATTTTATTTAAGGGTGTGTTGTACTTTAATCCGTAAATAATATGCTGTATTGGATAGTATTTTGCCCAATTTTATAATTTATTTCATTCAGTTTTGTTTAATTATATTAGTTTTCTGTAGATACGTAGTTTATAAAATTGAAAGCTGGGAGCCCCAGCACAACCCAGTGTGGGACACATCATCAATTAATGGTAATAAAAAATAGGTAACAAAAGATAGATAAACTTGTAAGCATATCGATAAGATAAATTTGTGTAAAAAAAAATCGAAAATATGTGACAAAGAAATCTACGATATATAAAACTTCCAACGATAAAGATGAAATACCACTATTTTTACTAAAGAATAATCTCTGTAACGATAAATAGGGTTTCTAAGAAATCCATTAAAAACTATATATCGCGAAACCAGAACTAATTCAATCACAGATCTTTTGCTTTTTTGTCGTTGTTCACTTACAAAACATTTTCTCCAACTGGCATTTTTAGTCTGAAATATCGCGAATATCGCGTATCAATCTTCGAGTTAGTAACGCTTGGCATGAACAACGGGAGCATTTCACCCGTACTCGGGTGTTCATTTATCGCTTTTGCAAGATGATATTAAATAAATTTCTGCTCTTCTAGAGCCTCCGTATTCTCTCTAAAAAATATTATTTTTTTTTGTTTTTTTGCCGACATCTTTGTATTTTGTCTGCTTTCGGTTTTCTGGATTTTGAGGATTGATTTGGATTTCAAAAAAATCAGAGTGTGCAATTTACACGCGGTAGAAGTGAACCCTTCAGAAAAATAAAGTAGACAAGAGTAGAGAGACTACGAAGCTCTTTTTTTTATGAATGTGAAGGATGATTTTTTCCGTATTTTTGTCGTTGAATTCCAGTGCACCTTTTATATAATATACATTTGGTCATCTTATTAGTATTTCTTCTCCGGAGTCGCGAGATGTCGCTTTCTTTTGCCTGATCATTTTACAGTGGTTTGAAGATTGGATATTGATTTTCAAAAATGAAAATTCTTATTTTTTTTGAATTTCTACGATTCGATCCTTGGTCTGCTAAATGTGTGGCCGCTGAGGTTCGTCAGGTGCTTTATACCACTACATCACGGCTTGCGTGGGACTGTAGATTTATCTTATTACATTGAAACCTGTGATTAAGGGGGTATTCTAGTCAAGAAGCATGAATTGTAGGTATTTTTTCAGGTACAAAAAAAACAAGAATATTTTTACAAGCCATAATTTTACCAAATATTGATTGAACCTTAAAGATTACATGAAAAGCAAACGGAAAATTTCAAAATACAAAAAGTTGCGGGATGTTGAAGTGGGGATTTCAAAAAAATGGCGCGCCCTGGTTGACACGATTGCAACCCTCCTAGTAATCTAAAAAAAATAATAATTCTTAATCCAAACATATGCAGCTATGGCCCGAACTAAGGAAAAAAAATGGCGGCTGTCTGAAATAAAAAAGACATTTTTTACCAGTTTTTTGAATTTCCAAATTTTTTTTAAAAAGTAAAAATTGATTTTTTTTTATAGTTCTAGTAAGCGCGTTAGAGTAATGTATAGAAAAGGCCCACATCAAATTTAAAGTAAATTGGTTCAGTAGAACTTAAGATATCGTATCAACCGTCTCGAAAAAAGTAGTTTTGAGAAACGCGTTTAAAGTTTTTACACAAAAAAAATATGAAGTGGTTTTTGTTTTGATTAAATTATTTTTCTAGATGTGGCTAATGAACGGTTTCGTAAAAAAGAAATGATGCGTGAATGAAGATAAAATTCATTTTAAAAGCATTTACATTTTTTTGTTTTTCGTTATTTCAGAGTTTTACGAGGTTAGTTTAAAGAACAAACAATATTTTCATTATACTTTTACAGCCGCTTCTATCGATGGAGCTAAGGGAAGCTGCCGATGAAGCTAAGCACATGTTTACTACATCAAGTTATTTAATCTGTTAAACATTAATTATATTTTAGAAATACGAGGTGATGAAATATCACTCGAAATAGGCGTTCGGAACGCTGGCCTCGAATTTCCATTTTTCGTGCAGCTCAAGATCGCTGAAATGAAGGTTTTTAGTTCATCATGGCATTTGGAGTGAGGGTCACCATCTTCAGTAAAAAGGTACCGACTAAAGAAGAACATATTTAATTTTTTTTAATGTGAAAACACTAATCTTAATAAAACCACAAATTCTGAAATAATTAGAAGGGAGGTCCTGTTTCTGTCCCTTGCGGTACGCCTGACACACGGGAGTGTGGAGGAAATGAAGTATGCATGTCTTTATAATTGACACACGGGACCGGCAATCCTAGCAACTCCAAACAGGTAGCAGGTAACGGCATCATCACCAGGCTGCCGGGTTGTTTGTCCGGTCGGTATAAATGATAGATTGGTTTCCCCTGGGAAGACGGGAAGTCAATGTGAATGTTGTTCTATGCATAAACAGGAAATGGTTGCAGGTTGCACGTTGCACGATGTTCAACAGGGTGTTTCGTAATCTATTTCTAATTTTACGACTTTCTAAGAAAAACCACCTGGCAATCTCCATTTCACAAATTTCCACGATACATAAATATTTACTGAACCATAATCTATTATTTATATATTTATGTATTTATTTAACGCCCAGAGGGCTTTTACGTGATTTGTGGTGTAATTTTAGTTTGACAGATACTTTGAAACTTAGGAAATAATAAAAATAAAACGACATTAGATAAAAGTCATACATCAAGTCATACAAACATATAAACAAAAACAGAAAAATGCAGCTATTTTATAGGTTTACAAGATGTGTTTAATAATAGTGTTGAAACAAATGTTTTAGATGATCCAAGACTCGCTAAGTTGATATTGAAAATGTCAACATCACCCAAGTACTTGTTTCCCATGGTGTGAAGTCGTTGTATCGGAGAGTGGGCAATGAAGTTACGCTTATGAGTGCTGCAGTAAAACATTGTATTTTGTCATGTTGTTACTGTGGGTGTTCGTAATGAAATGCATGAGTTCACAACATTCGAATTTAGAGTTAAGTATTTTGAATAAGTTAAGTCGTTTATTTTACATCTGTCTTCTAATGTATACATTTTTAGAGTATTTAATAAGTAAGCGTATTTAAGTCTTCTACTGGGATATTTAATTTAAAATTGATAAAACGCAGAATTTTTTTTTTAATTCGCTCAATGTTATATATGTGAATTTTGTAAGTTGGAGACCAAACTACGGAGTTATATTCGATTAGGCTTCTAACTAGAGATACGTTTATTAGTTTAATGGCTTGTAAGGAATTAAAGTTTTTAGTTGTTCGTAATACAAAGCATATTGTTTTGTTTTAGTTTAGTTTTGTAATTTAGTTTTTTGTTTAGTTTCGTAATTCGAAAGAAATGTCGTGATTCGTCATACGATTGGCTTTATTGAGATAAAAAGTACGATTACAATTACTAGAAACGAATTAATCACGCATTTTACAAACCTGGAATACATGACTAAAAATTTTAGGCTTTTCGTTATACATTTGAATAAATTGATGATAATTTTGAAACAGGTAAGCAAAATTGATCAAATTTTGGCTATATCTACAATATTCAACTTTTCACCAAAGCAATAAATTTAAATTATCTACATTTACTATCGTATTCACTTAAGTTTAAAAAATTCAAATTTTGAATAAATATTTATTTTTTAATGACATTGGTAAATATAGAATAAACAAAATAGCATCTTGACGTGTTTTTTAAATCCCAAAGTTTTGAACAACTCATTAGTTCATAATTTCAATTTGGGAGGCGAGAATGGATACCGCCGTCCCGGGAACCTTTATTGGATAACCAACACCTACGCCATACCCAAGTGGTTCGCTACGTTTGGTGATTTAGCAGGGGTGCCCGGGTTCATGGGGTTTGTGTAGGTCTAGTAGGTGGATGGCCAGGACACACTCAACCCCAGTTTCCTACCCACCCCTTAAACCCTTTTCCTTCCCAGAACTCTCCTTCCCTTCTTTCGTTAAAAAACCCTCCACACAGCATCCCCAAAGATGACATAGAGCCTGAGGGAAATTATTTTCCTCAGGGCCTCCTGTGTGGAGCTCAAGTAAAAAAAAATTATGGAATTGACGACGCGAGCTTAAAAGTTTGTATTGACAAATTATTTCTATTAAAATTCTTACTTCTGTTGGTAGTAAGAATTTAAAGCTAGGAATTACCTATGGAGAGTTTTTTTTACTAATTGCAACGGATGTGGAGATTTCACAATTAACCTGTAAATTGTCATTTCAATCCGAGGTACTTATCTAAATAATTAATATCTAAATAGATAAGTAAGATAACAACAGAATACCTCTAACATTTCTTGTAATAAAATAAAGTAGTTTGATGAATCACACATTTTCTTGAACATTAACTGTGACGTTTAAATAAATTTCCCATAGTCATAATGAGATGGGAACGAACACAAACCTTATTATAAACACGTATATTAGTCTGTTGCCAGAAACGCGATGCTAGCGCTACAAAATGACATTCTATCATAAATTAATTTCTTCAAGCGTCGGATGCCCCGAGCTCATGTTACAAATTGTTCAAAATGTATGACGAGGAGCTGATGAAACAATGTTTACTATTCATTTTAATCAAATTCATGTGCTTTTGCCACGTGCCTCGCGTCAACTCGTGAAACGTGAACTCTTCCTGGTGGTTGGTAACTTGTAGTAAAGAATCCAAGAAACTATGACAATAATTTATTTTATTTTATTTTATTTATTTGTTTAACGCCCAGAGGGCTTTTGCATGATTTGTAATGTAATTTTAATTTGGCAGATACTTTGAAACTTAGGAAATAATAAAAATAACACTACATTAGATAAAAGTCATACAACAAGTCATACAAACATATAAACAAAAACAGAAAAATACAGCTATTTTATAGGTTTACAAGATGTGTTTAGTAATAGTGTTTAAATAAATGTTTTAGATAAACTCGCCAAATTGATTTTGAAAATGTCAAAATCACCCAAGTATCTACTTACTTCCCATGGTGTGAAGTCGTTGTTTCGGAGAGTGGGCAATGCAGTTACGCTGATGAGTGCTGCTGTAGAATATTGTATTTTGTCGTGTAAATTATTAAAAATGTTATTGTGGGTGTTCGTAAGTTCATGAGTTGCAAGAGTTCACAACAGTCGAATTTAGAGTTAAATATTTTGAATAAAAATGTTAAGTCGTTTATTTTACGTCTGTCTTCTAATGTATGTATTTTTAGAGTATTTAATAAGTAATCGTATTTTAAGTCTTTTATAGGGATATTCAATTTAAAATTGATAAAACGCAGAGATTTTTTTTGCAAAGCAAATGAATTCATTTCTTTTTTTTAAATACATCTATTCGAATTTCGATTTTGTTTTTTTGAATGAATGAATGCAATTCTTGGAAGTGAAAATTAAACCACTTACCGACATTTACTCGAGCTGCAACTCGGCAGATAGACTTCGTCGCTTTAGTTCTTAATTGTCCAAACGACCATTAGAAAATTTTACGGGAGGAGAAGGTTTTCTTTCATTGTTTCAATGAAACATTATAATAGGTCATCAAGATAAAGCTATTTCCGTATATTTAAAGGTCTCATTAGTTTAAATAATTCTTTGTAAAGTGATATGAACTATAATTTTTAATATTTTATTTTTTGGTAGAAAGCAGCAACTTTATGGTTTGACATTGAAATAACACAATAATTTTGTTTGTAACCATGATTTTTTTTCTACCGACCGGTTTCGCTTAACACAAGCATCTTTAGGGTATAAAAATTAAACTGAAAAATTAAAATTAAATTAAATAGTTTTATACTCTGAAGATGCATCTTTAGGATATAAAAATTAAACTGAAAAATTAAAATTAAATTAAGCAGTTTTATACCCTGAAGATGCTTGTGTTAAGCGAAACCGGTCGGTAGTAAAAAAAAGAATCGTGGCTACCAACAAAGTTATTGTGTTATTTCAATTTACTTTATTTTAAATTTCAAAGTGGAGAAGTTAAAATGATCGTTTGGACAATAAGAACTAAGGCGACGACTGGTTGTTGATGACAATGCATTTTGTCAATTTTTGGTGGCACTCACTTACACAGACGTGCACACGCATGCATTTTTCTAAAAATCAGATGACATTGTATCTATAAATTTGAAGCAGTTAATATACGAAATAAATAAATGTCAGAACCATCCCATTAGGATTTGGCTTAGGTGTTAGCGGTTTTCATCCAATGTAATCAGTCCCTGGGGAGAAAGGTTCAATACTCAATCAAATCAAAATTTTTTGAATTTAAATGGCTATTAGCCGGCTCAAGAGATGGCGCAACTAGGGCAAATACTTACCAACCTTCTTATTCCACATATCATTCCCACCCCTATTCATCCAAGCTCACAAACTCCACATTGGGTTGCCGTAGTCCCAGTAGCTCCAGACAGTACGGAGCAGTTGGAACTCTCAGGCAGTATTCATCAAAGGTGTCAACCCCTGTAAAGAGACGACATCATTTGAACACAGTGCTAACATAATGTTTACTGCCAGTAAATCGTTGAATTTTTTTCAGCTAAAACTGCTATGAATTGTGAATATTTGTGACTTTGTCACATGTGTCTAACTCCAGTCCTTGACGTCTTTTGCAAAACTTCGTGATTTTCATAAATTATTTATCACCTTTCAGCGTCTTGGTGTTTCCATTGTACAGAGAAGGAAATATACTCACTTAGGCGGCAGATAGCATCGCGTCAAAAGGTGATGGTTTTATTCATGAGGTACATTTAGAAGATTGATATATGATTGAAATTTTCAGAACCTTTCAAGAAAATAGAGATTCGTGTTTATCTCCTGTGGATCTCTGTATTGTAATGAGCTGAGTTTGAATGGTGTCACGCTGGTTCCCAGTTGGCCCCGTACCACTGAGAATACAATTGAATTATTTGCGACTATTGATTGAAGAATGTACGTATATTATAGTTAACAAATATAAAATATAATCACATGTACCCAATCTAATGTGGAAAATGTAGTGATTAATTTGAATTATATAATATTGATTGATGTTTTTTTTTTAGAAGCGGAATGTGATGGAATATCACACAAAGTAACTGACTTAGTGTAGGCGTGTACACAAATAATATTACAGAATGAATTTACTGTGGTAGCATGCAGTTGTCTTTCATTTTGTTATGGAGAACACCACTTACCTATCCAAAATAGAGAATAATAGTTAAATGTGCTTCAATATAGTGATATATTCCGCTTCAACGGTAGAAATTGGAAAAAATCCGGAGGAAGAAGGCCATCGAACTTCATAAGTAAAAAAATGCGTAATATAATTTTGGTTGATACTTTTTTTTTATTTATTTATTTTATTTATTTATTTATAAACATACATATTTCAAAACGAAACAATACAAAATGGTACTTTGTCTATCCAACTGGGAAGGATTCCCGTTTCAGGATAGGCAAATTGCATTTTTAGTTAAGTTAGTAATAATATTCTTAACTGTCCAAATAACTATTGAGAACATTAAAAATTGCATCCTGAGCGTAGGAATAGATTCTTTATGTCCTTGAAAGAGTAAACTTACGCTCATATTTATGATTTTGTTTATAGTTATGATTTCGGTTGTTGCTCAAACTCGTAGTTATTATTTTGGTTGACGCACCAACTCATTTTTATTATTTCAGTTCATGATTGTGACGATACACCCTGCCTACGTGCACCAAATCGTGATTGAATCTACCCTGGCTACGCTGTATCAAATATGCTGAGATTCTACCCCTATGTACGATCACGGCACCGAATGCGCTGTGTCGCGCCTACCCTCGTAGCTTTAATTTTCGTAGCTTTCTATCATGATTTATCTAGCCTGTCATTTAGGGTATTTCTAGTCTAACTTTAGGTCATTCGCACTTTTGTGAAGACCTCTTTCCCCAACCTATTTTTCAAACTTCTACATTACTCTGAGCTAATCTAACCCTATTGTTCGCAATCCCTGTGATAATTGCACACAGTAATCAAGATTTTTGAATTTTTTTGTTTACATTATCTCCGTATCCTGCGTTGTGTAATTTTTTGTTTTAGGATTTACACCCATACGCGTAATAAAACGCATACAAATGTAAAGAGTATAATGTATGGTTTTGTGGTAACTTCGGTTCTTTTAGAGTAAGAGTGAAAGAATTCTATATTAATTGTTTTAAATATCTTCTAACGCGTTTGATAAACTAATCCCGTCTTAGATTCTGCCTGTACCTGATATTCATTTTGTTTATTTCCTTCCTAAAACAGCTATATTTAAAATACAAATAAAAGAGAATAACAGTTAACAATTTATAACATACATTTCATGAAAAAGTATTTACTGTACCTGCGTGATATGACCTAATTCTAGGTCTCAGTTTTTCACCTGAAGTCTGCAAATCTCCACCTAGCATGAGTTTTAATTTTCATGGTTAGTAAACACTAGATTGTTTGGGGAAGGGACGTGTGTAGGGATTGGGACGAGGATAAAAAAAAATTGTTTTCTGTAAAGGTTGGCTCCTCCACTAACCAAATAGATTCTGGTGACCGACTTCCGAAAAGGCCTTTGTCAATGCACGGCTACACATACCTAAAGACCGGATTTTACCCTCTTCTGCGGGATTCCTTGCTTCGATAGGAGCTTTACGTACCAGAGATAAGTACCAGGTCTTCCATCGTATCCCAGAACTATCCCAACCTCCTCACCTCCAGGTAGTTTAACTCGACTGATTCTAGAAGGGGTATTTCATTGCATCCCTTATCACGACTCTACTCGCGTTGAATGTGGTGTGCGACTGTTTTTGTCGTATCCATCTCCCACGTGATCCGACAGAATCGCACTCCTGCCACCTCTTAGACCTGCTGCGATTGCGCCAAGGGAGCGTTCCAGTTGGCTCGCATCAAATCGAAGGTCGACAAGACTACGATATGCAAATGACTTAGAGTTTTCTTTAAGCGCCGCGCCAGCGTATTCCACGCATACGTCTCCTCCTGCCTCCGCATGCCTCCTCCCTTGGCAATACCGTCACAGGGCCTAAAGTTTCTCTCTCCCTCAGGGAACGTTTGACACTAACCTTCCCCAGAGACACATAATTGCATACAACAATCCTGAAGTTTACTGCGTGGGTAAAGTTTTTGGATTTGGACTGTATGTCTTCATTCACTACCAGTGCTTTTTAATGTGGTCACTGAGTCCACGTGTTTAGGTATGAAAGGATAGGGGATACCTATCCTATTAGGTAGGTATAAATGGAAAAGTGAGTTTTTGGTTTGGCTTTATTTTTATTGAGGAAGCCCTCCTCATGAAGTAGTAGGTATTCACCTAGATAACTAGAAAGACAATGTTATGCAACAAATTCTACTTTCAATTTTGATAAATTTAATTTTTAAATTTTAAATTTTCAGACCACAATTTATAAATTTGTCCCTAGATTTTATGCTTGTGGTTTATTGCTTTAAAATTGCACATATCAATTTTCACATATCGACTGAAAGTTTATCGCAACACTATAATACACTTGTCCCCAAACACGCTGCTCCCCAACTCGTTCTAAATAAACAAAGTAAAAGAATGTCAATTTTTTGTTTATAATAAGCCATGTGATTGCTGGATGTCCTACTGCCCTAGAATACGTGATTTTCTAAAAGATTCTTAGATCAATCCGATTAAGGAACAAATTATTTAAGTTCAAATATGAAAGTTAAATAGTTCTGTGTATATACTCGTCGTTGCAAATTCATGTTATGTCTGATGGGATTGACCCTACTCCTTGGATAGGTATTTATTTGTTGCTGTTATTAAAATTGTTGCTGTTATTAAAATTGTTAGTTACCGACATGCTCTGTTCGCAAATTTTATAAATAAGTGTGACTGCTTGCTCTGCATTATCTCCAAGAACCTGTAAATAGTTTATTGATAAAAAACTTACCAAAATTCTGCAAATTTCCCTTTTGGTGTTTAAAAATTTTAGTCGCATTCTTTAATATTAGATCTTTTTTTGATTAAAAAAAATAATCGATACTATAAAAAAATCTTTTACTTGTATATTTTAGACTATGTCTAAAACCTTCTCCCTGCTAGAATTGGATTAAAAAAAAACGATTCTATTTAAATTTTCACTTGGGTATTATTAGATTATGTTAAAACCTCTGATTTTCTCCTAGCATTGATTTATTATCATCACTCATAATCAACTCGGTATTTAATTTGTAATGAAAATTTGACCATCTTATTAAATCACTATCGCTTTCGAGCAATTCGTTATTATTATTTATTTATTTCACTGACGTTATTTTATTTGTTTTAAAACCAAAGTTTTAATTGTTTAATATTTCGTTAATACTCTATAATTTATTTCAGCCGGACTTCTTAGTCGTAATCAAAACTTTATTTTAGATATAAAATTCAAAATTTTATTACTATTATCTTCCTTTGTAAACTCATAGTGAAATAAAATTATTTTTCAATTATATGCCGCTTATCTATCTCATGATTATTATTCTCTCACAAATGTAAATTAAATTGTAGTATATCGGATTTCTAAAGTTTTAATTATTTTATTATTATTCCGAAATCCTATTTATATTTTAAGACACAAATTTTTTATAAGTGTTTAAAGACCACTCTTCAATTATCTTTAATTCGTACAGAAACATCGAATATAAATTCACTGGATTTTACACTTTGATTTAAGTTAAAAAAAAAGGCAACGAATTGTTCACGATCAACCGTCCCCGCCACTAATTCTTCCCTCACTAACGACAAGGGCCGGATTATTTCTGTTCAAACTTGTTAAACGCCTTCTTATGTTTTTAATATTTTGAAATAAATCTTCATTAATTGAATTCTGTTTATATTAGAATTTTTACGTACTTGGTTGTAATTCAATTTTAATGGCCGCACTGTCAAATATAATCGGTTTTCTCTAAAGTAAACTTCTATGTCTGATGTGTTAAACCAAACATGTACTTACGCCTTAATTTTTTTTGTTTTGATTACACTAACGGCGCCCAAAGAGACTCTCCGTTTCCAAGACCCTCTGTTTCCAATGTCACTTATATAAACACTCCTCAGGGCCAATAAACATTCATTTCTTTGTCTTTGATTCTGTTTAAAATAAAGTTCGTTCAACTTTAATTCCTGTGGGAACGAAAATGAAGGTCACCCATCGTGATAAAAGTCCACGTGTCTCTTGTTTTGATTATTAGCCGTTACTGGATGTACCTATAATTTACACGATATTAGAAAAAAACTTTGCAGGCCCTCTTGAACGTGAAAATGTTCTTTCCTCCCATAGCGTAGGTGTAGGTAGGCATTACGGTTCATCACATGATCAACATCATAGTAATGATTTTGGTTGAAGCTCAAACTCGTAATAATGATTTTGCTTAATACTCAATCTCACAGTTATGATTTCGGTTTGTGCTCAAACCCAGAATTATGATTTTGATTGGTGCTCAAACTAATAGTTTTCAAAGTGATTTTTTTGATACTCATACCCATTGTAATGATTTGGTTGATGTTCAAACTCTTTTTAAGATTTCAATTGACCTTCAAACTCATTTTGATGATTTCGGTTGATGATCAATATCATAGTACCTAATGATTTTTGTTCATACTCAAACTCATAGTTATGATTTCGGTTGATGCTCAAACTCAGAATTATGATGTTGGTTGGCGCTCAAACTGATATTATTTGATGCTCATACCAATGTGATTTTATTTGATGCTCATACCTGTAGTAATGATTTTTGTTGACGCACAAACTCAGAATTGTGATTTTTATTGGTGCTCAAACTGATAGTTATGATTTGTTCAATTCTCGTACCCTTAGTACTGATTTTGGTTGATGCTCAAACCCATAGTTACGATTTTTGTTGATGCTCAAACTCATTGTTATGATTTTGGTTGATGATCAAGCTCATCTTAATGATTTTGGTTTATGCTCCAACTCGCAGTTATGATTTAATTGATACTCATAACCGTAGTAATGATTTCGATTGATGCTCAAACTCAAAGTTTTGGTTTTGGTTGACGCTCAAACCCAGAATTATGATTTTTATTGGTGCTCAAACTGATAGTTATGATTTGTTCGATGCTCGTACCCACAGCATTGATCTTGCTTGATGCTCAAACCCATAGTTACGATTTTTGTTGATGCTCAAACTCATTGTTATGATTTTGGTTGATGCTCAAACCCATAGTTACGATTTCGGTTGATGCTCAAACCCATAGTTACGATTTTAGTTGATGCTCAAACTCATTGTTATGATTTTGGTTGATGCTCAAACTCATAATTACAATTTTGGTTGATGCTCAAACTCATTATTATGATATTGGTTGATGATCAAGCTCGTATTAACGATTTTGCTGCTCAAACTCGGAGTTATGATTTTGGTTAATGCTCGACGTCAGAGTTATGCTATGGCTTGATGAACAGGCTCACAGTAATTGAAGTTGGTCGGTTTATTCTGAAGCTCAGTGTTAGTTTTCATAATATCAAACTCAGATTTTTTGTTGTTAAAATTACAACGTAAATTTTTTGATTTATTCTTAACCCAAAACAGAAAATTAGGTTTGTTATCAATGCTCAATTAGCATATTCTGTATAATGATGTCTTTTAAAGTTCTTGAAGTGAATAGAAGTGGATACTATTTTAATTAGTGGCTCTACTTAGTAATCTAGTAATACGTTACGTTTTGAACCAGTTCACGGACGAGTAAAGTTCTATGAGTGAGTCATTAGCGGAAAGATACATTTTTAACATTTTCATCGTTTTCGTTTAAATGTCGCTCGATTTCATATCAAAAGAAACCCACCGGTAAAGCGAAAGCTCAGAGGGAAATGACCAAAGGAAACTCAACTAACCCGCAACATGTATGAAATAAAACCTGTTTATTTTATTGAATGTAAATACTGAAAAATAATATATTTTAAAAAAAATAATAATATCTAGTAAATTCGACGGCCTCGGGATTGATTAATGTTTTTTCACAATTAATTCATTTAAAAATATTATTATATTTGCGGCACATTCCAGAGTAGAAGATATTCTCAGTATTGCCCTGGTGTAAGACCACCATTCAGAATTGAAACGTTGCCTGAAATGGCATTAGCCGTGTTTGGTGATCAGATCTGAATAGCCAAGTATTTTCCCACTTTCCTCTTCCCCATCTCCTTCCCCTCCCCTCTACCTTCATCCTCGCAACATACCCCAATTGGGGATGCCAGAATCTCACTGGCTCCAGAAGGGAGCAGCTGGGTCTCCCGTGAGGTATTCATAAAAAAAAATTGCATCCATTAGCAGTAAACTAACACAATTTATTTTTTATGTGACACCCCAGTTTCTTGGAAGACAAACTCGGGCTTTTACGGAGCTCCAATACTTGAGCGGGTCTGATATTCTTTTTTTATTTTCTTTATTTGTTTTTTATTTAATTATTTTAATATTACATTCTATTATAGTAAGACATATTGCCCATCTCACTAGGTGTGAAACACCCGTGTTGAGATGGCAATTTACTGAACAGTTGTTTGCTAGTCCTTCCGAGGCTTTGAGGAGTTTTTTTTTGTATTTGTATCTAATAATTAATTAAATAATTATTAATAATTGTAATATATTACAAAAGAATTAATTAAATAAAAAAGTAATATATTTATGTTCGTGGTTTATTATTCGTTTCGGAAGCATTGGATTATATATACAAAAAGTGACGTGCTTACTTGATGACTTCCGTGGTAGGACGATAAGATTTTTGGCTCAGAGCCCAGAGGTTTCGTAATAAACCCAAATAAATTAACGCAAAAAAATAATACTCACAAAACCATTTCACAGTAGTCCAAAGACAAAACCTTTTCATACGGCATTCAGCATGCCTACTTCTTCGGATATGTATAAAGTAAATTCTTCTCTGTAGTGAGTATCGTATTTAATTTTATAAGCAATTTCTTAACTTTATTTAATGCTCCTCCATCGAAGGTTGGATATCATCAGGGTTCATGGGGTGAGGTTTGTCTAGGTCTTGGAGACGGGTGATCAGGACACACTGAACCCTAGATTTCTACCCATCCCTTAAACCCTTTTCCTTTTTCCTTCCCAGAATCCTCCTCCATTTCCTTTCCTTGAAAAATCCCTCCACACAGCATCTTCAAAGATGACATAGGCCCTGAGGGGAAATTATTTTCTTCAGGGCCTCCTGTGTGGAGCTCATGTAAAAAAAGGGCAATCTTCACCCTCCAAATTGAAAAATCGTTGTAAAATTTTAAACCGCCTTAAATTTAAATTGTTATGGGATTATTCACATTTTAAATACAAAGTTCTCCGCAGTTATAGCGATGTTTAGTTAAAACCTTGATTAAACCGTTTTGAGGTATCAAAATTTTGTTTCAAATGTAACGATTTAAATTGAACCATTTTTGATTTGCCGCCACGATACATTTGTTTTTTTAGAAAATATAGTGTTATCCCGTCGGTGACTGGTGACGTACTAGCCAGGAGCGTTTTCTGCGTCGTAATGACGTTGTAGCCAGTTGGAACCATTTCGCAATGCACGTTTTCAAAAATCAATATTTATGAAAGAAGATTCAAAATAAAAATTATGCATATTTTATGATTGTCGTTATATTATTCTGACCACTGATTTTGTGAAATCAGAAAAATAAACTTTAAATCTAATTTCGATTGGTGTTAATACTTTGTGAAAATACCCCAATCGGGATAAAGTTGCCTAACTGCTTCCGTGTAAAGGGACTGTCATTTTTTTCTCTATTTTAAGTTATTTATTAATAAATAACTTTGTGTACCACTATTTAATTTATCTTGACTAAGAAAACAAAGTTTTCGAAACATGTCGATATTGTTAATAAAATAATGGTGTACACAAAGTTATTTGTTTTCATTTATTAATAATGACGCCACAAAGTGAATTTGCAAAGTTTGGGGAAGTTTTTTTGCTCTTTATTTTTGGGGTGTTATGCCGTGTTGCGCTACCTCCTTCTTTAGTCAACGTTTCGGACAGCATTGCACTGTCCATCATCAGGGTAGATGAGCTGATGAGATGATGATGGACACTGCAATGCTGTCCGAAACGTTGGCTAAAGAAGGAGGTAGCGCAACACGGCAAAACACCCCAAAAATAAATAACAAAAATACCGGCCGTGAAAACCTAAAATCATACTAATAATTGCAATTACCTGTGGTAAGCCTGCACAATGCACTCCTTTACGATTATTTGAAGCATGGAATTAATGTTTTAATTTACCTAATTTAATTGAAATTCAGAAATCTTCTCAACCGTTCTTCAAAACAGTCTGATTTGATTAAAAACGTAAGTAAATCACAAAAAATAAATAACAGATTCATAAACTCAACAAATTTTACTTTAATTTGCAGAGTTGTGAATAAACTACATTTCCGGTCTTAAGCAGGTTAGCATTCGGGCTTTAGAAGTGGGTAGCAGCTAAAAGCACTTTGCATAATTAAAAGTCTCCCAAAGCAAGAAAACCTTCCCAGGGTAGCAAAAGTAGCAAGGGGTAGTAGAGATCTGAACTAGTTCTGGAGATACCAGTAGGTAGAGTGCCGACCGTCCACTGTGTCAACAATCACCAGAAGCACTGGGAATGCTTCCAGCTGAAAGATCCCACCTCGACTCATTTGCTAAGACGTACAAATAAAATTAGAACGCCGCGCGGTTCTCGGAAACGAATTGCGAGACAAAAAATAGTAATTATAATTGCTTAACCGACTCGTTCCGCAAGGGAAGTGTTCCCGCAGGAAATCGCGGAGATGTGATCGCGGCAAACAAACGGGTTTTTGTCGCCGTATAAAAATTTAATTTAAAGCGATAAATAAATAAATCCAGAAGAAGAATGTTTCATACAAAAATATGGTGACCGGACAACTCAGATTGAAACCAACTCGGAATCACTCAGAAAAGTCATTAAGAGTGATGAAAAAAATATATCAAAAATAGGTTACGTCAGGTTGTGGTTATGGGCTATTTTGAAAGTATGTTTTTCATAGCTTTTAATGACTTTTCAAAGAGGTATTGAGTTGACTTTATTCTCGGTTGGCATGGAATCAAAAATATTGTACAGCTTTTATTATATTATTCAATTTGGGAGGCGGGAATGGATAACACTGCCCCGAGAACCATTTATTGGACAACCAACACCTCTGCCATAGGTCACCCGTGAGGTTTGTCAGGATCTAGCGGTGGACGACCAGGACACTGAACCCTAGATTCCTGTCCACCCCTCTTACCGTTTTCCTTCCCAGAACGTCCTCTCCTTCCTTTCCTTAACAATAATCTCCACACAGCTTCCCCAAAGATGACGCAGGCTCTGAGGGAAATTGTTTTTCTCAGGGCCTCCTTTGCGTAGCTAATATTAAAATACCTGTATGAGTATATTTCATAGTGGTTATTTTTTCTAATTCTAAGGTTACATCACTTGCTTTTTGTGCTCGCTATGAGAGAGATTACGTCTGTCAATTTGCTTTCCGACAGGGACCTGCCTAGATAAGCCTAGTGATATCATTACTAAAAAAATACCATTGATAACCGGCACCAACTAACTCAGACTTTTTTAAGATAAGGAGTTTCGTTAGAAATTATTTTTTATTGGTTTTGAGGCAAGATCATTTGTCGTGCTAAACTGCACTAGAATCTCATTTGACCGGGACCATAGTGACTATGCAATTTACAAATGGGGGAATATTTTGAGACAGAAAGAAGACGAAGAACTTTAGTTGGTTTGAAAGTCTTGTTTTTCAGAGCTGGAATCATTTCAAATAAAGTTTTGATTTTGAAAAGTAATCTCTCGCCAAGCCGGTACTAAGTATATGTTGAACTGTTGAACGGGATTTATAGGTAATATTAAAATTTCCGAAAGAAAAAATAAACGTTAAAATTATGTACTATTATTATTTGTGTTTGGAATTGGTTTTAAAAGAGAAAATCGAGATCTCCGAACTAATAATTTACGCCTATAGATATTAGCAATACAACATGTAATATTATGTACGTTGCTGTACGCATAAACTTGGCATCGAATTTATTATTAGAATTATCTCTATAAATCTGTTAAGTTTAGTTGTTACAATAAACACATCTGGTTCTGTTATTTGAGATGTTGTAGGAAAGAAAAATTTCACAGCATTTCTTTAAATGCAACTTAAGACATTTGTGGAGAGATTTTTGCTCAATTTAAAATAGATATATACATTTCCCCATCCAAACCATCTTCTTTATTTTTTTAACTTCTTTACCTACGGAGCCTTAAAAAACTAATATTTTCGAAATACCCATTTTCAGCAAGACAAAAACTGGCTTTAAAATTGCGTCATCCATGATTTTTTATCACCAAAGGAAAAAATCTTTAACCTAATCGTTACAAGATAAAACACCCGAAACCTAAAGGATATTTCCTCCAGTACCGCGAGTGGGAAAGATAAGACAAACGACGCCAAATCTCACCAATATAAAATAATGTTTTCTCCTGATGCTGAAATTTGTCGATTTATCTCCAAAAAGTTCACCTATTTTCCAAATTTATGCCGTAAGTTCGGGCACTATTAGACCCAGGAGGCTGTCCCACCTGGTAATCAATAGAAATATATATTTCTCCCTAGGTGCTGAACGCTGCAATGAATATTTTTGCACACTCGAAGTTTTGTTGGTCATCGAAATCTAGGCCGTGTGACCCTTGACCTGTGGACCTAGTTTGGAAGTAGGCTTTCCCTTTTATTAGTTTATTTGCAGGTCTTTAAGGATATCGTTATGTCCGATCGCGGAGCGCTCTAATGATCGTGAACGTAAAGGCGTTATTATTTAGTTTAAGAAAAATTAAAAAACCTCGAAATAAAAACCTCAAATAATGTTTATCCTTGTAGTTTTTTTATGATTTTAGGGTGTTTAGTCAGTGGTCAAAGCAACTGTGCTTCAAAAATATTTCTAAAAATTAGAAATGCTCAAAAAGCTAAAGAATTTGTTTAGAACAGAAAATGTTCATTACTTTTTAAAGTTAATCTAAACGAATTATTTATTTACAGAGATTGTAGTATATTTTCATCCACCTGTGTTTTAGAGGACGTTTATAAGATGCCTAATTCGACAAGTGTAGTGGAAATTTTAAAGTATGAATATAAAAACAGAAACACAATAAATTATCGATAATGTATCAAGGGAAAATTGATTTATTTAATGAAAACAAATAATATTGTGTACACTTCGTCAGGATAATAAATAAATAGAAGAAAACATAGTTTTTGAAACATGTCGATAATGTAAATTATATAGTGGTGAACACAAAGTTATTTGTTTTCATTAAATTAATAATGACCCCACAAAGTGGATTTGCGAAGTTTGAAGAAGTAAATTGATTCAGTCCCTATAGTGGAGGACTTTATAATAAAAACTTATTTACTATTTGATAATAAACATATTGATAGAACAACTTTTTGATAGAAACATTCGAAATATTCTAAATAACTAACACTACATATTATAGACATTCACGCTTTGTACAATTTTCAACAAAAATATGTAATTTTATAATGCGAGTATAACAAAATACAGAGGATACGGCTGGTTTTTAATAATCATTACCATGTACCCATTATAATTATGACTTATTTGTACGAGTAATTTTTTATTTCTTAAGGCGACGCCTCCTGGCTCAAAAAAAAGATGGAGAGATATGTAATTACGAATGTTGGACATAGCGCACTAATATTTTCAATGATAAAATTGAAGCGAAAATTGTGAAAATGCTTAATAAAACACGAATCATTTAAAATAGAGCAAAAATCACATGGAAGGCGAATTAAGTATCATTTATTTATTTTTATTTATTTGTTTTATTTTAGTAAATTGTAAATTTAAGTACACAATTTCCTAATTAATTATATCATTTCATATTTCAACCTATATTTTTTCTTGTTCTATGCATCTCCTACAATACATTTTGAATTTTCAAATTTAAAGAAACATTGTGAATTTTTTCACAAATATGACTTGTAAAATAATAGCATTGGACTTGTTTTAAATAATTTTCGGAGCATACTTTGCGATTTTTTTCTATCGAGGGAATTTCATATAATTTGCGCTTCGGCGTGGAATGTATCTAAATATTATCTTCAAAAATAACACATATTTTTTTAAGAGCTTAAAAACTTCAAATGTTTAATGGAGATAATAATCGGTAAAAATTAATCGGTAAGTAATCGGTAAAAATTCAGGTAGCGGCGGCTTCAATAGAGTATGTAATCTTTGTATGCTATTATATTGAATATCAAAAACATAGTGTAAACGCACTTATGTTTGACAACTCCACATACACATGTAATAAAAATTTTTTTTTTAAAAATATGTATATTATTTGATAATTATCCGCTTCGGAACATATTTTTGTCTAAAGTGGCGGGTAAAGAAAACCTTGCACACAAAAGTCATAAATCAACATAAAATTAACGCACAGGTTGCCGGCAATTAAAACAAAAAATTTAACAATTTCAACTCTATGAAATATGACATTTTTTAAGTGTAAATAGATTTATCAGCTTAATTGCACTGAGTGAACATAATTCTTAAGATTTGAGGTTTTATTCCAGGCTCTTCAATAAGGAACTCCAGTGAAAAATATGTTCATATAGACCAATAAACGCTGATTCTGAATATATAAGTTTTATTAAATAATATTTAACGTAGAGTTTTAAAAAAAATATTAAAAAGTCCATTTTAAAACACCCTGTCAAGTTGGTATTATTGAATTTGTGAGGCGTGACGTCACCGCTTCCATAAAACGCTCCAATACTGAAATTCAAAATAGCGACGGTCGAACAGTTGATTCCAGTTCCCTACGAATTTCATGCTTCGGTTTCCTTAATATTGATTTCGATTCGTAAAGCTAAAAAAATAATAATTTCAAACAATTTTTATACTAATCTCCCCTAATAATATTGAAAAATATAATAATACTAGCTTTTCCCCGCGGCTTCGCTCGCATGGTATTAAGGGAAATTACGGTAGCGCTTGCACTTATCAATTATCTCCTCCCCCCACCCCCACCCCCATCCCCTCCCGCTTTCCATATATTCATTCCCTTACATTCAGTTTTCAAACATTTCGCCCACCACCTAAATTTCATAATGCTATAGCTCAAAGAAAAAAAGAATTACTTATCCAATTTTGTTCATTCGTTCGGAATTTATGCGCTTACAAACATTTCGGATGTTTATTTTTATTTAAATATTTGGAAGTTCGTTCGCATCTCACCCATCAGAGCCACTTTTTAAAAAATTCGCAATCCTAGATATTAGACAATTATACGTTAAGACAATCCTCATACACATAAGGAAAAATGATTTAACACTCAAAACTCAACAAAATATTTACACCCGCTATTCATCACACCAAAAATGCAAAATTCCTCCAACAAAAACAGCTTTCGCCCAACGACAGTTCTCTTACATCGCGCCTAAAATGTTCAACTTACTGAGTATTGATATTAAGACATGATCTTTATGCCATTAATATACAGAACTGGTTATTTACTCAGGGAAGGAAATATTATAAAGAATGCCTTACATCTTAAAAACTATTCTTATTTTTTCATATTTCTCGATTAAAAAATCTTATCTCTAAATTAATTTTCAACCAAAACTTTATATTACGCTAATGCTTTTCTTTCATATTTTTTTACATTTTTCGTCTATTTCATATGCTGCCTAGGAATACTTGCTTTTGTTTTTTGGGGTCTAAGACTATCATTGTTCATCTGTATAGATGATTTACATATTTATTCTTATTTTTTATTTCTATTATCCGTAAAATATTATTATTTGTTACTTTAATTTTTATTTGTTATTCTATTTTATTTTTATTTATACAAGATTCACCTAGTTTAACTCCTTTCCTGTATGTGATCATGTACTTAATACTAGTATGAATATTTTCCTTAATATATATGCTATATGTTTGTACTTTCATCTACATATATATGGATGATTATTAATATTATATACTTAATATCTTATGAATCTCGACTACCATAATACGGGCATTTGCCTTGCTTGGTAGTCGAAATACCATGTAAAACAATCCTGTTATAAACAAAATTAATAAAGAAAATTAAAAAAAAAAAAATTATAATAAAAAATACTCTATTTATCATTCAGTCTTTTTAATCGTTACGAATTATATTTTTTAAATAGGAACTCTCATCTGACATTTATTCCAAGCTTGTCCAAAAAAAAACGAATTCTAATATTTGAATTTTCTGCAGTAGTAGCCGACCAGTAGACTGAGTACCTACCAGCAAAGAGCCCAAAAATATATCAACATTGTTTCCATGGAAAAGATTTTTTTCTGACGTTAGCAAAAACTCGCTTTTGTTAGCGACAGAAAACGTATAACAAATATAATATATTAATATTTATAATTTCATAACGCCAGAGCTTACCATCATATACAACCTGTAGTCTGCGCATATAATTTAGCTTTCTATTGATGAAAGAATTATTAAAGTCTTTATATTGTGTTATGCGTGAAAGCATCATAAACAAACTCGAGCAGTTTCGCATTTATAATATTAGTATGGATAATAAATATAATATAATAAATAAATAATTACACCTAAATAACGTTTTACTTATTGAATACTTTCATCACTTCTTCCCTACAAAATGACAACATATGATGAAAATAACTAAAACTTTTGGCCAGATGATGTCACAGGGCCAGATGACGTCACGGTGGTTTTCGGGGGATCTTGAAAAATTAAAACTTTGACATTTATTTTAACTATTAAAACTAACTATAAAAATAAAAATAAATATGCAGTTATTTAAGTAAGAAGATCATTATTCATAAAAAAAAAATTAAAAAATGGACTGGAGTTCTCTATTATTACTTTCTGCCTATGTGAACAGGTATCTAATTGTTGGAATGTGGAATGGGCAACTACTCTTATTAATTGGTTAAACAAAATATAGTGTCAATTACGACAAAACCTACATTTCCCATCTTTTCAGCTTAACTAAATCGGGGGTGGCTATTAGAATCACTGCCTGCTAATATTCCAAAAGTTGCTACTGAAGAGCTTTTTAGGTATGTTACTCAACATCTTACCCGATTTTTATACCCAACGATCTGTGGTACGAAATATCCAAAAACGTCGTGCTCTACAAAATATCTGTTTTAACACTTCTTTCAAATAAAAACTTTTTTTTAGTGGAATCGAAAAAGCTCTAGTGTTACAAATCAATGTAAACATTTTAATTTGATTGTTAATTTTCAATTTTTTGTAAGAAAAACTCTCTTTTTATAACTTTTGAAGGTTTTTCCCAATAACGTAATAAATCATTGAAGAAGAAGATAACACTTATAATCTAAATGAAAATATGAAAGAGTACAAGACACAGAAAAATAGAAAAAGATAATAGTCGCAACTGGGACTCGAACCCAGACCTCTCGTCTAACCGGGACGTGCGCGTTATCCAATTTCGCTATTGCCACTTTCTGTCAAACCGTCATATTTGTCAATCTCATATTTCAAATTTTAGAATCAACAATATTATCTTCAACTAGTTTTTTTTCCATATTATGGGCAACTACTCTTTTTATTGGAACAATCATTCTAAGAATTGGTTTATAACCTGAATAGCGTCTTGGATAAATGTATCCGAATTTATTCATATGGAACTATTGACTTTGCGAAAGTCTAAATGAATATTCAATTTTTTTTTTTTAAAACTCTCTTTTTATACAATTCTTAGAATGGTTGTTCCAATAAAAAGAATAGTTGGCCATAATATGGAAAAAAGAACTAGTTGTAGATAATATTGTTGATTCTAAAATTTGAAATATGAGATTGACAAATATGACGGTTTGACAGAAGGTGGCAATAGCGAAATTGGTTAACGCGCACTTCTCGGTTAGACGAGAGGTCTGGGTTCGAGTACCAGTTGCGACCATTGTCTTTTTCTATTTTTCTGTGTCTTGTACTCTTTCATAATTTTTATTTAGATTATAAGTGTTATCTGCGCGTTTATAAAAAAGTGAAATAAACATTATTGATAACAAATCACCTTAGGAAAAACAAAATTTTTCCAAAGTGAACAAAGTATGTAAGCAAATGTATGAATGTCCAATGGACTTAGTCCAAAAAGATAAATGTTCACATATGAATAAAGGCCAAATGAATAAATGTCCAGACAGGCAAAGTTTGGGAGAATAAATAACAAAATAGACAATGGGTAAATGCAGATATGGATAAAGACCATATAGTTAGCTGACTACTTGTCCAGACCATGTGCAAATGGAAGAATTACGAAAAGAAAAAGTGTGTGTATTTCATGTAGTTTAGCGGCAGGAAGGGAAGGCGGGGGGGATGGGAAACCTGAGAAGGGGAGGAACAAAGGAAGAAGGGAGTAATCGGAGGGGGGAATAGAGGGAGGGGTGAAAGCGGCGAAGGTTTAAATGGTAGCACGAGACGGGAAGGGATCGCAGGAGGGGAACGGGGATGAACGGGGATGCTTGGGAAAGGACAGAGAGGTGTGGGACGAAGGGAGGGGCGTAGGGGAGATTGCAGTGAGGGGATAGCAGGGGTAAATTTGGAAAATCCATGCTTACAGTGGCAAAGAAGGAAAGAGGGAGGACGAGAGGGGCAGCAAAAGAGGGGATTGCAAAGGAGACATAGTAGCGGTCGGAGATAGCAGGAGGTAAATTTTGAAAATCCATGATTCTTACACGGACAACTGCCCACTCATGCGTCGGAAAACCTTCTGATATATTCGTGGACCCACCAGAAGGCAAAAAAATTATGTACATCGAACAGCACTCCAATAAACAGAAAAAAAGAAGCAAACTTTATTTAATTTTTTTTAACTGCAAATATAGCTTTGTGAATAGGTGTCTTGAAATTCATATATAAATGTTCAAGATAGAAATGTATTAAAGAAAATCATCTTATTTTTTTGATAATATTATGAGTAGATTTTTTTTGGTCATGTAAATAAAATTCGTTTTTCCTCCATTCATTATAAATTGACGGCATAACAAATCGTCCCATAATATTTAAGCACCGTGAAATCAGCAATTCAGCAGTTGCTGTAATAAACATTTGGTTAATAAAATTCAAACAATGGGATCGCCCGAACACAACCGGAATAATAATATGTACACTATCGCCTGACAGTTTATTATCCGACTGTAGAAAACCAATAAATTCAAATTAAAACTTGCCCAGTAAGTATCTGCACAATATACCAAAAAGCGATAAATTACTAAAGGATAATGTCCTTATTATCCTGGAATTAGTTGGATAATATTAAATAAGTATGTATGAAGAAATCTGTTTGTTTGGTGCACTGAAGAATCTTTGTTTGAAGTCATAAAATACATTTTTTATGAATTTCAGTAGTGCTCGTTGTTTTAAAATAGACTGATATGAAAAACACGCGTTGAAACCCGGTGAGCTCTGGCGTCGTGTATTCAGGAATGATTTTCTGTTTGGAACGACTGTTTAACCCGTCTAATCACAGGAGACCCAAGTTGTCCCAAAACATCATATGCCGTTATAATAACAGGAGACCCAGATTGTCCCAGAGCGACCGTGCATTATTAAAAGATATCTCTCTTCCTGTCACGCATACATTGGTGATTTCTTTTATGTTAGAAAGCGAAAGAAATAATGCTTCTTATTGCTTTAGGAATATACGAGCTATATTGGTCAGATATTTTACAAACCCGATCATAAGTGACGATTTTATTTTGCGCCAATTTGTGACGTAACAAACATTTAATTTTAAAATAAAATTTGTATGAATATCATAAAAAGTGAGGTGACAGTTTTATTATAAATTTTCTTAAGAAAAGGAATCTGTGCTTAAAATGTTCAGTTTATTTTATTTTATGTACTTTTTCTAGGAATCCCCAGGTTTTTTTTAAGCTAATTTACATTTTCAATACCAAAATTTTAATATTAAAAAACAAAAATGTTGATTTCTAATAAATACATCGGAAAGATTATTTTATCTAGATTTTAGAACATTTTTTTTTTGCAAAAAGGTTAAAAACTAACCAATAAAAAGGAAAATTTAAAATGCACGGGAAGAACCGGGAATTTAGTGCCCAAATCTTGACAGGCAAAAGTTCATAAATATTATTTTGTCATTATTCGAAGGGTTAAAAGCTATATCAATGTTTGCAACGTTATTTCCGTCTTGATCTACGAAGCTTAAAAATCGAGTGCAGTTCACACGCGGTAGAAACGAAACTTTACCAAAACAATCTCAACCCATAGGAGCCTTGAAAAGTGAGGTCATTATCAAAGCGGCCAATGAGCGCAGACCTAGCGTCATTTCCGTTTCATATTTCAACCAATAAGAGCCTTGAAAAGTGACATCATAATGAAAGCGGCCAATGAGCGCAGTATGAAGCCTCGCAGGTGCTGTAATGCGTCATTTCCGATTCATCCGAATTTCAAATCACAACGGGGCTAAAGAAGTTTCACTTCAATAAATATTCTTGTAACTGACAAAGAGTACTGACTTGTGATTGATCGATTGAAACAAATAAAACATTTTTATTTCATGTCTCACTCTTTGTCAGTTACAAGAATATTTTTTGAAGTGAAAACTTCTTTAGTAATGTTTTGATTTGAAACTCGGTGAAACGGAAAT
Organism: Glyphotaelius pellucidus; assembly: GCA_936435175.1. Taxonomy (NCBI): domain Eukaryota; kingdom Metazoa; phylum Arthropoda; class Insecta; order Trichoptera; family Limnephilidae; genus Glyphotaelius; species Glyphotaelius pellucidus. Next base: position 26,060,654 of record OW386551.1, read on the forward strand.
GAGCGATACTAAAAAGAGACAAGCACATACGTCTGTAGGATTTAACCTGCAAGAGAATGAGAAAGACAAATCGGTATCCTCTTTGTGCGGTGCTTCGTAGCCTGTCAGCCTCCTTTTTAAATGGTGCTATGTAGAATAAAATGTAAAATAATTTTTAAACTTGTTAACAATCTTATAATAAATAAACTCTAAAATAATCCTACTCCTGATACTCTGCATTTGTCTCATTCTCTCGAAGTTTAGTTTTCTGAATGTTTCGCTTCTACCGCGTGTAATCTGCACACGTTTTTTTCTATTTTCTATGAAATTTCTATGTTCAACCCATTAAACTGAAAAATTATTTTGACAAGAGACCAATTTTTTATTGTGTTCTACATGATAAAAAAATAATTAAACGTGTAGGAAACTCGTGCAAAGCCGGGTAGTAATATCTTAAAAATAAAGGGATCGCTCGCCTTTTTTCTTTGTCTAAGACAATCAGCAAGTAAAGATTAGATAGAAAACTTGTTTTTTCCCGGCGTAATCAAATACTTTTTCTCGTATCTTTACGCTCGGATGAGAATATTTTTCTGGTGGCATTTAAATTAATGGATTTGCAGTGGACTGAGAAAAAAGAAATTTTGTCGTTAAATAATAAAAATATTACATTTTTTAACATTTTCCCTTGGAAAAGAGAATGCGAACTCAGAACGCAACAATGTAACACGCAGACTGCAAAGAGTCTCATCAGTGGATCTGTGTTACCCCCAATTGGGATTGCTGCAGGACTAAACAAAATTTTGAAGGGGTAGAGGAGGGCTAAGAGATAACTTGTACCAAAACGAGTAACAATTAATAAAATAAAATTAACATCAGTTTTGAAATCAATTTTGATAATTTGCATTGCAGATATTGGGGAACATAGACATCTTTTTAGCTAACGGTTAAAAATAAACTATATAGTCAATTTTAATATATTTATTTATAACAGGTTACATTCATATCACTGAATGGGTTATGACCCACTAAAAATGCCTTGCAAGCAGATTTAAAATAAAACCGATGTCACCACTTAAACTTCTTCTGAACCTTCTCCATCATGAGGGAATACTTGGTGCAGGCTCCAAACCACCAACCCAATCTCAAGCCAACTCCTAACCAAATTGTTTAATACTGTGAGAACCCGGGTATCTCTGAAATTTCTAGCAGTGCTTAGGACAAAACACAGCATTCTCAGTGAAGTACTACACGTCGTTACAATATGAGCATGAAAAGTCAACCTACTATCAAACACAGTACCAAGATCTTTCATAGTTTTAAATTTCGTAGGGTACCGGTAAAACCAAGTATGACACGCCCTAGTGAAAGAAAGAATTATGCATTTAGAGATGATATATAATTCAATCTGATTCCAAATACTCCAGTCAACAATTCTATCAATGTCCAATTGGAGTCGAATGCGGTCCTCTAAAGTTTGTATTTCCAAGAAAAGTTTTAGGTCATCAGCGAAAAGAAGTGACCTGGAATGCAGAATAATTTCCATTAATCATTAACAAAAATCGAAAAGAGTAGCGGTCCTAAATTAGCGCCCTGAGGAACTCCTAAAAGAACAAGAAATAATTTTGAAAGGAATATTCCATGTGATATAAATTGTTTTCGACTAGTAAAATAGCTGGCAAAGAATATTATCAAAGTATCGCAGGTCGACGTTAGATTTGATCAAAATTGAAATTTCGTGATGATGATAAAACGAATTTCTGAATTTGAAATTTTAGGAAGAACGATCTTAGTTTTTGGTCACGAAACACGTCAACGTCGCATTTATTTTGTTATACTTTATTCTTTGCTACTTACTAAAATAACACGTCCAATATATTCGAATAGAACTACTGACGGCCGGCGTAGTCCAGCGGTAAGGCTCTTGACTCGCATTCCGAAGGTCGCTGGATCGAATCCCGGCGTGGCAAATAAAATTTATTAGATTAATTTGTATTATTTCACAATTTATTCGTTTAATAATATATAGTATATTTGCGGCACGTTCCAAAGTGGAAGGTACACTTAGTATTGCCCTAGTGTAAGACCACCATTCAGAATTGAAACGATGCTTGAAATGGCTTTAGCCGTGTTTACTGACCAGATCTGAATAGCCAAGTACTTTCCATCTTCCTTTTCCCCATCTCATTCCCCTCCCCACTACCTTCAGCCTCACAACTTACCTCGATTGGGGATGCCAAAGTCTCACTGGCTCCAGACGGGAGCAGTTGGGACTCTTGTGCGGTATTCATATGAAAAATAAATAAAAAAAACTCAGCTATATAACTACATATGACTACTATAGCTACTCAGCTGTACATATAGTTACAGTATAGTATATATAGTATATATATACAGTTATAGTTATGTACAGCTGAGTAGCTATAATAGTTATATGTAACTATATCTACTATAGCTACTCAGCTGTACATATAGTTACATATAACTATTATAGCTACTCAGCTGTACATATTACATATAACTACTATACACAGATACTCAGCTAAAATTACGTAGCCTGGAAAAACACATAATTACGTAGCCTGGAGATTTTCTAATCCAACAGATGACAATGTTAATAGTGAACGTACACAGTAAATAAATTCCATCCCTAGGCACCATGCAGCTTGGGATGGAAAGAGTAGCAACCTTTTCAACGATCTGTCGTATAAAGCCATAACAATTAATCTTGCAGTTTTTTTCACTTAGAATCTCCTTAACAATTGTAAAATTATACTAAACAATACAAATAGTTACTTTTTACGAGCACTCCGGAGTTACAGGAAATTACCCAAAATAAGACATCCCTTGGCCGCATTATTTTGTTTCATTTTCTTCCGACTAATGTGTTCCGGAAGAGATTTAGGAAACTGTCGGTAATTTGCCTTTTTTCAGAATATGCAATTTTTTATATTCAAAGCTTTTTTTCATGGGTTCTAGACAAAACAGCCGGGGCAAAAAAAGTCTTTGATAAATGAAGGTTTCCTGGGCGTGTCACTTCGTGGAACCGCTTTCCACGATTCGGAAGTGGAATCGAATTTATTTCCACTAGCTAGCAGGTGGTGTTGACTCTTGTTCATTACTTTTAATTTATTCAAAAGAAAATGTTAGATGTCTCATTTAGAGAAGTTGTTTCAGTACTATTTTGGATACCCTTTTATGTTTATACGGACGGAAAAGTTAATTTTAAACAACATTGATTTTTTAGATGATTGTACAAAACTGATATTTTTGAAAAGTGTATATTTGAACTACATTATAATGTTCGTTAACAAATCGTGGCGTTATAAGGATATCAACAAACATTTTTTACAATAACCTCACACAGGAGGCCCATCAAGAAAATAATATCTCACACTGCCTGCTTTGGGTATTTCGTATTTTGGGATGTTTTGTGGAGGGCCTTTTTAATGAAAGAAAAGCGAGGAAGTTCTGGGAAGGAAAAATATACAAAATTATATTTAATTGTTTATGTACTTAAAACACTTCGTGCATTTAATAATGGTGGTGGTTATATTGTAATATTGACTGGTTAGTAGCCGAGTGGAAAAATGCGTCTGTTTCCCAGATTAAATTCCTCTTCTTAAGTCCTCCACCATTACACAAGCAACACTTTTCGCTTATAATTAGGTATAGCAAGTAAGAGTTTTTCAGTAATTAATAATTAATTTAAAAAAAAAAATAATAATTTAAGGTAGTGATTTAAATTTTTAACCGAAAAATACTTTTATTGATTTGTAAAGCCTTCTAGACTCGAAGGCGTGACAATAAACACCCTTTGTCCCTCTTACACAGTGCCGGATCGGGTATAGATTATAGTTTCTGAAGCGATTCGCAAACATAGCAATTTTTATAACGCTTATAACATTTCTCTTCAAATCTAATGTTTAAATTATAATGAACTAGCCTCTTTTAGCTTCGTAGCTACTCTTTGTAAGAAACATAAATGTAACAATAATTTCTTTTAATATCTTTATGATTTTGAGATTTTTTTTAAAATACATAAAAATGAATGTTTCTTTGTTTGTCTTTTATGCGTTCCTAAACTGTAAATTTTGGTAATTTATTATAAGTACGTCCGCAAAGTTTTCTGTATATAATGATGAGCTCTGGCGTTATGAAACTATTTCTTGCACCATCCATCCGAATGTTATGAAACTTTGGTGAGGAGTTGTACACACGCTCGCGAAGATTCCCATATAGAATGGTGTTATGAAATTTGTATAAAATGCGAAAATGATGTTGCGTGGGGAGAAGGGGAGAAGGGAGTTGGAGATGGGGGAGTGAACGAAGAAGGGGGATTCGCGGGAGGAGGTCGATGGAGAGGGGAAAGCGGGGAAGGTGAAAAGGGAACTCAGGCGGGGGGAGGTGACAAACACTTTCTTTCTTTGAGTGGAATTGAAATGCATGCCGGAAAATCGCTAGTCACTTTATAAAACTTTGCTTTTGTTTTAATTAATTATAAATTTGTTGATCTGCGTAAAAATGCGGTTCTGCTTCAATGGTGTCCCATTCCTCCTCCCCGATCCATCCTCATTCACTCCTCGGAGGATATTCTTTACATCCCGCCGTACCATATTTACAAGGCATACAAACTGTAAACCGAACCTCCGTTACTCTCTGTTCTCCGGGCCCTTTACACTTTGTTCCTCCCAACCCCCCAGTCATTAAGAAGACGTGTTGTAATTAATTAATGTTGTACAAACAAAGGGAAAGAGTTAGGCGATCAAATAGGTCAGATTGTGCGATAAAGGGATTAGTATGGCTTGATTAATGGCTCCGGCTAAGTAGGTAGACAGTAGTCGATTTGCGGCCCTAAAATATTTCAGGCGATGCGGGAATAATCTTTATTTATTGTAATGAATTATTTATTATAAGAGGGTCGTTGGAACATGTTTTAATTCGGTTCGGTTCTGAGATGTATATCAATTGTTTTTGTGACAATCGATTCAATTTTTAAACGATATTATCGTAAGGGTTATTTGGAAAAGATAATATAACATTTTCCGATCATTTTTTGGGTATTTTGTGAGCTAGCAGTCCACAATGGACTGGAAAATAGACTGAATGCTGTAGAAATGAGATTCCTAAAGCATAAGTGTGTTAAAAACATGTATGATCGTGTGAGAAATGTGGAACTCCGAAGTCTGATATATGCGTAATGAGTAAAATACAGAAAGAGACGCTTATATGTTTTGAGCAGAGCGAATGAACCAAAAAAGTAGTTAAGGGTAATATAGAAAAATATTAGATGCAAATGTGAATGGTAGAAAACGTCGGAGATGGCCTAGAAAGACGTAGCACGGTCAAATAAACCAAATACTTTAGTGGAGCCATGTAAAGACTAACAGCAATTATGACGTGTTTTTTTAGTTACTTGGTGAAGTTAAAAGTAGTAGGGAGAACAAAAAAAGTTGAAAGTAGTAGGGAGAAAAGAAAAAAAGTGAGGTTGAAAATAGAAGGGAGAAGAGTAAAAAGTGAGATTGGAAGTAGTAGGGAGAACAAAAAAAGTGAGATTGAAAGTAGGAGGGAGAACATAAAAAAGTGAGGTTGAAAGTAGTAAGGAGAACAGAAAAAAATGAGGTTGAAAGTAGTACGAAGAAGAAGTCATAGCCTGCGGGAAGAAGAAAATACAGGTACGGTATATTTATGAAAATCTTAAAAAAAAAATTTTTTACACGGTAATAGATATGAGCACTATTTAAACTGGTTATGCTTTCTCTAATTAAATCCCTCGTTAAACATACTAAGTGTGTAGTAATGTGCAAATATTCCTGCAATGCTTAGATGAATTAATGAAGTGAAGATACGGGTGCCTTTAAGGTGATTTTTCACAAAACGTCGCTATACAAATCAGGCAAATATTATTATTATAACCTAATGATGGTAAAGAGTTCTGCTTTATTTATTTTTTTCAAATTGCCATCAGCTCGCTAAAATGCTTAAAAAAAAACAAAGGCGTATATTTTTAATTTTATTGATTTATGTTTCATTCACAGGAATTTTACCTTTTAAAGTTAGTTAATTATTAAAAAATGCGAATAGTTGCCATTTTTTTTTTTTTTTAATTTTTGAAAACAAGTACGAGGGAGCCTATAAAAAAGGTCGTGGCCTTTTTCATACAAGACTTCATTTTGGTGATGGCCATACTAGCGAGTTCCCGGCATGTTTTGCAATGCCTCCCTCGTTACCCCTTCCACCTTCTTCGTTACCCTCCCCCTCCTGCCTTCCCTCTCTGCTGCTTAAATACATGAAATACACACATTTTCATTTAAACAAATTTTGTAACACCAGAGTTTACAATTACATATATAGAAACACTCTTCTGCTAATATGCAATGCTCTGTAAAAATTTTTAGCCAATCCATCGATTACTTTGCGAGATTTGCGGACACAAACATACGGAACCTAAATTTTTAAATAGGTTATAGAAGAAGATTGTTAATTGAAATATTGTATTTTATATTCAGCTTTTGGTTTATATTATGTGGTTTATGAAAATTTAGTGACAACATCCCAAAAGTATCAAAGACCATCAACATGCTTGAATAAAAATATCTCAAAGCACACCAAAAGAGATTATTATCTTTGTTGACCTCTCCTTCAAGTCTCTATTAGTCCTGTGTTTGTTGACTGAAGCACTGAGAGACACAGTCACACACACTTCTACATTGGAAACAAAGAGATAATCATCTCACTATTTAACCTCTCAGTAATTAATTTATCTCTTTTCTTGGGCCGTTGCTTTTGAAGTCCTAGATGTAAATAAGATTTAATGTAGAATGGGAACGTACATTGAGAATGCCAGAATACTTCTCGAAGGTTGGCTCGATCGAGTAGCCTGGGCCTAAAAAGTAATAAAGACGTAGAATAAAGAATGTAATACTAGAAGTTAGTGTCTTTCATTGAAATTTGAATGGAAACAAATATTCTACTGACTTAGTACTTTGGTTCTAGACCATTTATCTGTCTTTTCTCTTATCTCACGTGATCTGTCTTTCTTGCTCTGAGTGAAATTGTATATCGAATCCCATTTAAATTTCGTAATCATGGGGTCACACAGTTTTGTATGGAAACACATTAATAAATTAGGCTTATAATTGAATTACGAAACACGCCTACAAAGGACTTCCTGTGTTATTCTTAATTTTATGAATAAAGGGCATGTGAGTGGTAACGGATCAGTACCACATTGGTGAAAGAGCACGTGAGTCGAAACGTTGCTTGCAATGGCTTAAGCCATATTTGTTGATCAAATCTGTGTAGTCAAGTAACTTCCAACCTTTCTCCATTTTTTTTCCCCGTCAGTCTCATCTAGGGTTGCCATCCCTTCGGGTTTCCCCGGATTTGTTCTAGTTTAGAGGGCGTCCAGAGAGCGTCCGGGCGGGGCTTCATTTGTAGTCCGGGTTTAAAAATTAAAACTTATTAGTAAAACAATTTATAACAAACTGTAATAAGATTCTGTTTTGTAAGGTACATTTAAAATGATGATAAAAGATGACTAAATTTAATGTTAAGGTCTGATAATAAATAAAAAGGTGATTTATGACATTTTCAACTGTTTTTATTACACTGACTATGTTTAAAAAACCTGTTGACATGTCGGGGTTCTGGGCTCTAAAATCCGGGGCTTTCACGCGTCTTGTCCTTGTTGCCAAATTTTAGAGATGGCAACCCTAGTCTCATCACATACCTCAATTTCGGGAATGCCGAAGACCCACTAACTCCGAGCACTAAGGAATAGTTGATTGAGCGTAGAGAAGTCCTGTTTCAACTCCAATATTTGGCATTTCATGTGTCTGTAATTTTTATTACGTTCCGATTCCGATTAATTAAATAAAGAAGTACAAACATAGAAAGCAAAGCGATATTAAGTACCTGGGCATAACAATAGACCAACGTTTAAAATGGTCCTCACATATACATATTCTGAACGACAGAGTAAGGAAACTTACATACATATTTAGATGTTTAAGAGATATTTTAAAAGAAAAATTACTTAGAACCACATACTTCGCTTTCTGTCAATCAATTATACAATACGGCATTATAGGATGGGGTGGTACATATAAAAATCTAACACAAACAATTTACGTATCACAAAAAGTAATAATAAAAACAATTTTAAAAAAACCCTATACATATTCGTCAGAACTTTTATTCAAACAATTTAAGGTCAGAAAATTAAATGCATTATACTTCTATCACGCAACATTACAAATTTATAAAGATGATATTCAAAATAAAGTAACACCCTTTAAAAATAACAGAAATCTCAGACAGACGTCAATACTTCCAATTCTTAAATGTAAAAAAACAATAGGACAGCAAAATCATAAATATCTCGGTGTCAATTTTTTTAATTCCCTACCAGAAAAAATTAAAAACATGAACACTAACATAAAAGAATTTAAAACACACCTTAAAAATTATAGTGAAAATATGAAAATATAAAATGAGTTATACCAAATAAAACTATTATGATAGCACCCCCCCCCATACACACAAGCCCTGCTTATTTATGGGGGTACATCAAATATATATATTATATAACTAATTATTATATAGAATCATTTTAAAATACATGTATCTATTTATGATTCATAATAAATTAAAAAAAAAAAAATAAATAAAAAAAAAATAAAAAAATAAAATAAAAAAATAAAATTAATAAAGTACATAATCTTTTTTGGTATATGTTTTTGTGGAATTTTATGATTAGTAAAGGCATTTTTATGCATGTGTTGTTTTCTTCGATAACATTTTAAAAGGGGGTAAAATCATTTTCCCTAATCATAGGCGTAAGAAGACTTAAGAAGTTATGAACTACTGATCTAGATCCATCGCCTCCAGCCGCAGTGGGAGGGATGCGCACCGACCCCCAGATTCCTGCTATATCTTTTTCCTTCCAAGAACCACACAATCACCCCAAATATTATATAGGCCCTGAAGGAAAATATTTTCCTTTGGACTTCCTGTGTGGTGCTTTTGTAAAAAAACTCTTCTGCATACAGTTCAACCGCGTCATTTTGCTTGGTAAAGGGTTGATATCACAATTTCATTGTGAACTATCAATAAATTCTGTGTATTAAAGCAAGTCTACTATCACAAATAGGCAATGAATAGTATGTACACATTCTCGCAAGGACCGAAAACACCAAAGCCTTTCATGAAAAAGTTTGGACTTTAATTAAATTCGTTTGTTCAAATGGCAAAGGGCCTCAATGTAACACGATCAAGCTAGAAAACGATATTTATTCTCTTTAAGTTGGCTTACTGTAATTCCAGCCAACCCAGTTTGCAAGACGTCTTGAACACTCTTTCAAATGGAAAAAACTCAAGATTTCTGATATTTTACGAATATTGTTAATTTATTTTACCAAAATATTTTTCACCAAATATTTCGGCACTTAAAAAATTCGGATAAAAAAATTAAATCCACTATATCAGATTTAATTAGGTCAAGCACATGGAAGAGGTTTCACGCAGGATACAGCCAATTTATATTGGGCTTTCGATTCAGACTCAGAGTCTATGTCATATTATGGATGCTGTGTGGAGGGTCTTTTTAGGGGAACGAAGGAGAGGAAGTTCTGTGAAGGAAAAAAGTATAAGGGGTGGGTGGAATGGAATCTGGTGTTCAGTGTGTCCAGGAGTGACGGACGAATCAATCCATCCTTTCTACTGCATTCCGAGAGAGTCCTGTTGGAGAGATCAAAAGATCTCCTTTATCCAGTCTCTCCCGACCCGGCCTGCCACGCTGTTGGTGGGCCGACACATCTGAGATCAAGATCCGGACAAATCTGACTCCATGAACCCAGGAACCCCTGATAAGTCACCAATAATAGCAAACCACTTGTGGTGACCTATGACAGAGGTGTTGGTTATCCAATAAATGGTTTTCGGGACAGCGGTACCCATATCCACCTCCCAAATTGAAGAGAGATTTCGAAAGTGAATGAGAAAATAAACGAATCCAAGCAATTTTCAGAGCAGTAGATACTTTCAATTTCGTCCCGATGAAAGACCATTAATTAGATTCAAACCTGGCTTGAAATGTTTTTAGACGTGTTATAGTTAGTGACCATATCTGAATACGAAATTACTTCACAATCTTCTTCCTTCCTCCTACCATTCTCCTCAGCATCACAACTTAGTCTACTAAACGGGAGTACTTGTAATTATTTAGATAGGTATATTTAAAAGCACAATTCAATTTTCAATCTAATTTATTCACTTTAAAAATATTACAAAATTAAAATTTCAAATCGTTTTTAAAATAGAGAAAATATTAAGATGAAAGCGTATTTAAGCATTTTAAATAATTAAAACAATTTAAACATCAATGAACAATTTAAACATCAATGAAGCACAATCAGACTATCAGCAATAAAGCTTGCTGCCTAAATTGTGCTTTATTGATGTTAAACATATCGATATTCAAAGTGATTCTATTTAACAACAAGACTGCTCTCCCGACTGGAATAACCATTGGCAAGTTAGTTCTACAATACTTGACGTATGCAAAAAAACGTCACGTTTCGAAGCTTTTGAGGAATTAGAAAATGATTTAAGTAATAAACGACAAAATTGCAGTGGTCTGAAATATTTATTTTGGTTCCTGGAAAACCACCGGATAAAAATAACTGCGGTCAGAGAAATCCGTAGGCGACATCGACGGTTCCGAGAATATCAAAGCTCCTTGAACTTGGTAAAATCGAATTACAAGCTATGTTTAGAATCCCCCGAGAAATGGCTAGGAAACGAACTGAATTTGTGATCCCATTTTCCTTCGATATTACCAACTCACTGCTAAAATTTTTTTACCGACCCACTGCTAATCCGAAAGAAACAGGCGTAAAAGTGTAACAATTTGGGAGACGGGTATGGGTGCTGCCGCCCCGTGAGCGTATTTCCAAACCCTATACCGGTTCAGTCGCGGTAGGGACATTTTACGTTTTAAATAACCTATAAATTGGTTATTTTTTATCACTTTGCAAAAAAAAAAATTGTTTTAGAATCTAGACAAAATAATCTTACCAATATATAAATTAAAAATAAATAATTTAATTTCTTAATATTAAAATTTTGATATTGAAAATGTAAATTGTCGTTACCGCGACTGAACCGGTATAGGTTTGGGAACCATTTATTGAATAACCAACGCCTCTGTCATAGGTCACCCCAAGTGGTTTGCTACGTTTGGTGACTTAGCAGGGGTCTTCGGGTTCATGAGGTGAGGTGGCGTGTGGTGGGCAGACGCATCGGTCGCCAAGAGTGTCTGGTTGAGGCAAGTCTTTTATCCTCTCCAGTCGAAACCTCTCGACCAATCGCCTTGCACCGCGGTTGAGGGGATGGATTCACGCGTCCCTCACTCCTTGACACACTGTCCTCCAGATTCCTACCCACCCCTCATACTTATTTCCTTTCCAGAATTTTCTCTCCTTCCTTTCCTTAAAAAAATCCTCCACAAAGCATCCCTTAAGATGGCATAGGCTCTGAGAGTAATTGCTCTAAGAGTTCACATGCGGCAGAAGCGAAACTTCACCAGAACAAACTCAACCAATATAAGCCTTGAAAAGTGAGATCATAATCAAAGCGGCCAATGAGCGCAGTTTGACGCTTCGTAGGTACTGTAATGCGTCACTTTCGTTTCATATCTCAACCAATAGGAGCCTTGAAAAGTGAGATCATAATCAAAGCGGCCAATGAGCGCAGTTTGACGCTTCGTAGGTACTGTAATGCGTCATTTTTGTTTCATATCTCAACCAATAGGAGCCTTGAAAAGTGAGATCATAATCAAAGCGGCCAATGAGCGCAGTTTGACGCTTCGTAGGTACCTACTGTAATGCGTCATTTCCGTTTCATATCTCAACCAATGGGAGCCTTGAAAAGTGAAGTCAAATCAAAGCGGCCAATTAGCGTAGTTTGACGCTTCGCAGATACTGTAATGCGTCTTTTCGTTCTGTAATCCAAGTTTCAAAACACAACGGAGCTAAAGAAGTTTCACAAAAACATTTTCTATCCGATAATGTTCTCTCTCTCTTCGCTTAAGTCGTGAGGGGACCGTTAAAATCTCGACACACCACTCGAAATTATTCACCCTTTACTTTACAATGCAAGCTTCACGCCTTCGGAAAGAGCTGCCTCTTGACATACGAAGAACCTCTCAAACACCACTTTCAAGGTAAAGTTAAAATGGCTCTTCGTTTACCACCTGCTTGAAACACCTCATTTTCACAACAACAACAAAAATTCACACTGCGTGGAAAATACGTTGTACCGTTAATCTGGATTATTTTAAAGAATAACCACAATAATACTAGACTAAAAGCTCACTTTTGTGCACAGTGAATTTATCGAAGACATGGACTTAATTCAATAAATAAAAATAATTCAAAATGAATAAAATATTTAGTTTTAACCACGTTTATTGTTTATTTGGGATAAGGTCGAATTCCTACCGACCCCTACTACATTTTTTTTTCTTCCCAAACCTTCTTTTCTTAAAAAGACCCTATACACAGCGTCCCCTAAGATGACACAGGCCCTGAGGGGAGTTATTTCCTTTAAAAAGTAAAAAAGAGCCCGGCAAGACTAAGGTACTAGGGTTCAATTCCTGGGTTCGTCCTTATCTTTTTCTGATTTTTCTGTTTCAAATTTTCGTTTGAGATCCGTTAATATTGTCTTAACCCTAGAAAGATAACGTGCGCCTCAGAGGCGCCCGCGAAACCGATATATTGCTGTCTTTTTTAACCGATGCGTGTACAAGCTTGTGTTTCCGAGCTAACTCAGACGTCGGTCAATACTGTCGAGGGGCGACCGCTGCTGTTCGGTAAGAACCACAGTTTTGTTGCTATGACGACCCGTTGCGCTCGAGCGGCGCACGTTTATCTTCTTTGTAACTTTTATGGCTGTGTAGATTTATTAGACAATTGATTTTTTCAGTATTTGTTGTAATTTGAGACTAATTATATCGTAATGAATTACTTTGTAAGACAAAATACTAAAAATGTTAACTATTTTGTACCAAAATATCCTTTTATATAGTTACTACTATAAATACTTCTTAGTTCTGTTACTTTTTGTAAAACCTTACATATTTCCTTTAAATTAAGAAAATAATAAAATGTATTTGTGTTTTATTTACTTACTAAAAATGTAACACTTGATTGAAGTTCTAAAAATAAAGTAAATTTGTTTCATCATTTTAATAAATCCGTTTTTTAAACTGTGCGCCTCTCAGGTGCAAGTTTATCTTTTCAATACTAAAAAATAAGGTTATCTTTCTGGAGTTAAGTGAGAAAATTTTAGAATTCGAATCATTTTAGTAAGTTTCGGTACTTATTACACTTTATAATTGTTTGGTGATCTTTTAAATAAAAATGTTTAATTCGCTAAATTAAAGATGCTGATAACAAATAAATTCTGGGAAAATTACTATGAATATTACGGTTCCATGGCAACTCAGAATCATGCAATTTCAACACCACATTGAAAAGTCTTTAAAAGTTATGAAAAAAAGGGTTGTCTGTAAAGTCAGTTTACGGACGATAATTTTACGTGATAACGATATATAATAACGATGGAGTGGAAGAGAGAAAGATGCGTCACAAGCCGAACGCTCGTTCCGCGCTCTTGCTTGCACGCTCGGCTCAGGCGGAACGAGACAATAAGTCATGCTTTTTCGTGAGTGCAGCCGGGTTCATCGATTAAGATTTCGTGAGTGAGTCATAAGATTTCGTGAGTGCAGCCGGGTTCATCGATAAGACGTTATCACGTCAAAAATGAAAAATAACCCATAACCTAACTTAACGTAACCTATTTTTTGACGTGATAACGTCTTATAAATCGATGAACGCCGGCAGCACTTACAAAAAGTATGTCTCATTATCACGTAAAAAAAAGTATGTCTCGTTGTCACGTTGTCGCGTTGTCGCGTCGTCGCGTTGTCGCGTTGTCGCGTTGTCGCGTTGTCGCGTTGTCGCGTTGTCGCGTTGTCGCGTTGTCGCGTTGTCGCGTTGTCGCGTTGTCGCGTTGTCGCGTTGTCGCCGAGCCGAGCGTGCAAGCCAAAGCGCGGAGCAAGCGGCCTAAGCCTAAGCGTTCGACTTGTGCCGCATCTATCTCTCTTCCATTCCATCGTTATTATATGACGTTATCATGTAAAATTATCGTCCGTAAACCGACTTTACAGACAACCAAATATTTTTTTCATCACTTATGACTTTTCAAAGGAGGTGTGGAAGTTGCATGATTCTGAATTGTCCGGTCACCAAATAATACATTACCATCAAACAACAGTCTGAATGTTATGACGGTATTACGCACGGATCCGCTAAACTAGGCCATGATTAGTGGCTCAACTTAACGTCACGGTATTCGGTTAATCTATTATGAGTGCTAAATAATATTATTCATGGACAGCAAAAAGCATTATTCGCGCTGGAATAGAGTTTAATTTATGATACCGCTCGGACATGACACGAGCTTGACAATTCGGTCATACTTACTCGTAATGGAGTCTAGTTGTATTTTTGTGGGCTAACGAGGTTTTGATTGATTGGGAAAGTTACATTCCTTATTCGTTAGAATGATTAACATGGACAGTAGGACATTTATTTATTTTTCGTTTCTTTACATGGCGTATTATCGGTTACAATTCAATTTATAAATTCACTAGGACAAGCCTATTAAATTATATGAGATAATTGAGGCGTAAAACTTCTTGTAAATCTCATCTCATTACATGCACAGTTGGATTGCTTTTTGCCGCTTTTCCATCATTCTTTAAAATGCGGAGCCTTTTTCGGCTTTAGGATGATGAAGTTCGCCTTTGTTTAAAATTTGTGCCTCCGTTTCCGCATTTTGCAATTGCATCTGAAATTGATCACGTGTTTGAATGTGGTTGACCAAACTGTAGCTTGAATTAATTGAATATTTCTCTATAAAACCAATACTTTACGGCCGCTGGATAGCCGGCGTAGTCCAGCGGTAAGGTTCTTGACTCGCATTTCGAAGGTCGCGGGATCGAATTCCGGCGTGGAAAATAAACTTTATTTGATTTATTTGTGTTACTTCACAATTTATTCATTTAGAATAATATATGGTATATTTGCGGCAAGTTCCAAAGTGGAAACTACTCTCAGAATCGCTCTGATGTAAGACCACCATTCAGAATTAAAACTTTGCTTGAAATAGATTTAGCCGTGTTTAGTGACCAGATCTGAATAGCCAGGTACTTCCCACCTTCCTCTTCCCCATATCCTTTCCCTCCCCCATGGGGATGCCATATTCTCACTGGCTCCAGACGGAAGCTGTTGGATCTCTTGTGTGGTATTCATATAAAGAAAAACTTTACATCAACAGTTGGACGTTTATCATAAAAATAATATATCAAGCGATATATTATTTTTATATTGATACTAGCAAGTTCCCGGCACGCGTACTTATGCATTCCACTTAATAATTTATTTTTTTCTCACTGCGTGTCCTTTCTCATTCGTCGCTTTCCCCTTCCATCTCTCATTCCTTTCCCGCGTCCCCTTTCCTCTCACCACTTCCCTCTCCCGCTTCCTCAATCCAGCGAACCCCCCTCCCATGATCCTCACCCCCTCCCGCGTTCCATGCATTAAGTCCCGGTACATTCAGTTTTTTGCGCTATTTTGCAACTTTTTTTATACAAATTTCATGATGCCAGAGCTCGCCATTATAATATAGAAACCTTCGCGGGCATGCTCACAACAACTCACCAAAGATTCATCGCAATCGGATAAATAGTTTTTATCCAATGCAAAATTTTTAGCAAATTAGTTCATAACCTCAGAGCTCACCATTATATAAAGAAACTATCGCGGACGTGCGCACAACAAATCACCCAAGTTTTATCGCAATCGGATGAATGGTGTAGGAAATAATTTCATGACGCCAGAGCTCGCTATTATATATAGAAATCATCGCGGGCACGCGCACATCAAATCTCCAAAGTTTCATCGCAATCGGATGAATGGTTAGCAACGCATAATTTCATGATTCCAGAGCTCACTATTATATATAGAAACCATCGCGGGCAGCATCGCACATTGAATCTCCAAAGTTTGAAGAATGATGAATGGTTTAGTAATGCATAAGAAACATACAAAAATATATGCAAGCGAACATTTATTTATTTTTATAATATGTATAAATTAAGATGCTACTCCCTGAGGGCATTCCCTCGGTCTCGAGAATAGTGGTTTTCATATTTTGGGAAGCTGCTAATATGATCGCATGCTACTATGGGAGGTTTAATACCGTACTCTTTTTTCAAATGTTGATCTCAACCATCATCAACTGATGATACTGACTTCAATTTCATTTGTATCACCTGGATACGTCTAGGAGTTACTCCAAGAATATCACATTATACGTACATACATACAATACATACAATATACATACGTTGGCACGCTGGATATACCTCAACACTCACTTTAACCTTAATTTTAAAGTTAAAAAAAAAAAAAAAACAGAGTTTGCAATTCACATGCGGTATAATTAAAACCTTGAGAAAATTAAAGTAGACAAGGGGGGGAGGCTACGAAGCACCGTACAAAGAGGAGACCGATCATGCTATCTCGTTCTCTCGCAGGCTAAAACCTATAAATGTATGCGTTTGTCTCTTTTTAGTGTCGCTATTTTTTTGTTTCATCAAGTTTCAAATCACAACGATGCTACTAAATAGGTTTTCTGGGAGGAACAACTGGGGAGCTTTTTAGATGAGTAAATGATACGAATTTTAAATTAACTAAATTATGTGCTAATTTACAAAACCCAAGATTTTGTCTTTTTAAAATCCTTCAACATAAAACTTTGTCAAGTATCGTACTAAGTATGCACTAACACCTGCATCGTATTACCGATTACTTCTCTGGTTGAAAATACACCGAACTTCAGGAAAATACTCGAAACTCGAAACTACAGACAAAGCCTATCAACATTTGAGATTATTCTCGCAAAAACTTGCCTTAGGTGAGAGTACTGCATCCGAAATTTATGTACACAGGGTGTACAAAAATTGAGAAAAATCTAATAAATTTATTATTAATGGTGGAGGTTTGTTTTTGTAGATGAAAGAAGAAAAAACTTTACCCAAAGTGACAGAAAGTGGCAGTAACAGTAGTTTTAATAACAAAATAATTAAAGTAAGAGCTAAATGTATCTTATTCAATCTCTTTTAATCAATGATCAGTTACTTTTTTATTATCTACTGAGGAAAAACCGTGAAAAATCATGGGATAGTCTGGATGAGGTCATCACGTAATTTATGTTTTTTTTATGAAAAATGTTTTTAGTTAAAGAGTTAATAAGTTTAGTTATTGGATATCTTCAACAATGATCAAGTTACGGGCTGTCAAAATGAATTTGGATAAAACGCAATTCAGTACAGTAAATAATAATAATAGAAAACGAATAATAATAATAATAATAATCCGAACCCTCTGATATGAAAATATCTGGAGTCGGTGAAGTATTTTCCCATTTGGTCTCTGGTAGGTTGACGTGTTGTTCTTGTATAGTTTTGTATTTATTATACTTATACAATGCAATTACATCGCATGAATTGACTAGATTAGCATTTGTGGAAAAGTGTGTGGAAGGATTAAGTTTTTCCTGTGAGGAAGATTTAACCCGGACATAAAATCTAGAGAACAAAAAATATAATGTAGCTTTATTGAAAGAAATTTGCAAGATTATAACTAAAAAAGTACATATGCAGTGTTAATGTTTACAATGATTTTTAAGTTAGATAAGTACAAAAGGATAACAACGGAAAATATTATAAATATGAACAGTAGGTACTTGAAGAAAAGAAAAAAGTTATAAATTTAGGTTTCTCATAATCTGCCTCACTAGGCTAGCCTGTGTTGAGGCAGTTATTTTTAAGTCAATTTATAATACTTATAAACACACCTTCACTAATTCACTAAAATTAAATCATACAGTAGATTGGCTGCATTAATAATATATTTAAATAATGGCAACCAATACATTGGATTCATTGATAATTTCGAATTTGGGTGAGTGCACCGATAAAGGACCTATCATTATTTTTGATCCAAATTTTTATGTTATCTTTAACATTTTTTTGTGAATCACATTTTTTATTCCAACTGGAAGACTGTTGTAAAGACTTGTTGCGAGATATCTGAAGATATATGTTGCGAGGTATGTGATAATATTAAATATTTAGTTCAAGTCTGTAATAAGAGGTAGTCTAAGGATTATTTCTATAATAGTATTCTGTGCCTTTATGATTGGGTCTAGTTCAGATGCAGTGCCACCTTCCCATGCTATGATACCATACTCAATAATAGATTGAGTAAAATAAATCATTTTCAAGTAAGTCGAGAAAGTTGCGTATGGTTCTGAAAACGTGCATGGTTTTTCTTATTTTGTTTGCAATTATTTGAGTGTGAAGATTGCATTTGAGTAGTTCTGCAGTAGGTACTGCTGCGTATGTTCCGTGATGTCATAAGATTTTCGGCTGGCCGCAAAAATCAACATTTTGACGACTCAAATGACTCAGTACCTACAAAATTCCAAAAATTCAAAAAGTCTCATCCTTAACAGGCTATAATTAATATGATAAATTTGTAAAAAAACATGAAATTCGTTATAGGAGACGATCGCAGTCTCGAAAATAGAAATCCAATTTTGAAAATAGCAACTAAATTAAAATATTACATTGTAGATGTAATAATAATAGCACGTTGAGTACCTCGAACTTATTAATGAATTGTCATTTTATAACTATTTTTAGTGACAATTTTATAAACAACTTTCATTGCCATCTTTGGAACAAAAACTCTAAAAGTCTGATTCGGTACTTGGCTGAAACCTATCGCCATTTATGTTAATTAATCACCATTTGATCAAACAGATTTCTTCCTTTGTAAGTAGGTAATGAAGTGCATTGTATTTATTTGGTTTTAAATACTCTGACTTTTAAATTCCTGTGTTTATAAATACGATAGGATTCTTTGCATCGGTCTCCTTTTCTTTACAGCAAGCGATACAAAAATGGTTCCTACAAAACGCAGGGGACCGAGCCGTGCGTTTTTAACCGTGTAGTTTTAAAATTACAAAGTCATCGTGTAAACGTGATTTGTGAAAGTAAACCAGATAACTGATTGGAATCAAGTGTTTTTAATGATGACCTGATAAAATTAAACACTATTATTATTTAGTAAATGATAAAAAAAAGTCCTGATGTATCTAACACTGTTTTGTAGAGCAAATGATAAAAGAAAGCTAGTACATCACAATTGAAGCTTCCTTTAAACAACGATAAAAAAAGAATAAGTGTTGTCCCGATGTGTCTAACGCTGTTTTTGTAGAATCCATACTAATATTATAAATGCGAAACTGCCCGAGTTTGTTTGTTACTCTTTCACGCATAAAACAATAAAACGATTTTAAAAATTCTTTCACCAATAGAAAGCTAAATTATATGTGAGGACTATGGGCTGTATATATAATGGTAAGCTCTGGCGTTATGAAAATATAAATATATTATATTTGTTATACGTTTTCTCTCGCTAACAAAAGCGAGTTATTGCAAACGTCAGAAAACAAATCGTTGCCATGGAAACGATGTTGATATATTTGTGTGCTCTATGCTGGTAGGTACTCAGCCCCCTACCTACTGGTCGGCTGCTGCTCCAGAAAATTCAAATATAAGAATATGTTTTGTTTTTTTTTGACAAGCTTCTGTTTTGGAATAAATGTCAGATCAGAGTTCCTACATTAAAAATATAATTCGTAACGATTATAAAGACTGAATAATAAATAGTGTAATTTTTTATTATATTTACAAACTTCCAAATATTTAAATAAAAATAAACATCCGAAATATTTGTAAGCGCATAAATTCCAAACAAATGAAAAAAATTGGATAATTCTTTTTTTCTTTGAGCTATAGCATTATGAAATTTAGAAGTCAGGCGAGATGTTTGAAAACTGAATGTAAGGGAATGAATGTATGGAATACGGGAGGGGGTGGGGGTTGGGGGGAGGGGGGGATAATTGATAAGCGCAAGCGCTACAGTAATTTCCCGTAATACCGTGCAAGCGAAGCCGCGGGAAAAGCTAGTAAATTATAAAAGAAAGCTTGTACATCGCTATTGAAGATTCCTTTAAACCATGATTTAAATAAATATACTTAAGTGTTTTTTTTTTGTGAAATAGATTCGGTAATTATTGTATTTTATAACTATGTAAAACCAAATCGGTGTCTTATTAATTAATCAATTGAGAGGGAACTTTTAGTAAAATTTATTTGAAATTCTTATTAACAAACAAGCTTTGACTTGGTTCTGAAAACGTCTCAAGAGGAGGTACATAATTTTCTTGATGCGTCCATTATTGTTTTGCTGCGCTGTTTCTCTTTGAAATAACTAACAGTGAGCTACAACTCAAAAGTTAAGTTCTTCGCAAATAATAATAATTATTATATAGACTATTTAGAGATTGTTATTTGTGTCCGTTACTTTCCGCCGGCTTTATAAAGTGAACATCGTGAACACTGATTGGATAAACCCTAGAAGTATGATTTTTGGACAAAGAAACATGCAATATTTCTCTATAAAATTATTTAATATCCTCTCTCTTGCAATAAGATCCTCTAATAAGTAACCTAATGAGAACAACTAATAAAAAAGAAACCGAGTTCAAAAGAAGTATTAAGATAAAGATTATGGAAATGGGAACGGAGAATATAGATGCAATGTTTCAACCTAACAAAGATTAACGCTTATGTTATAAATGCTTCTAAATATTGCTTTATAATTTTCCTCTCGTAATATTTTAACCCACTCACAAAAACTTACTTAAAAAAATTAAGATACTAAAAAAGAAACTTGACCTAGTTTTAATTTATAATTCTTACAAAAAACCACATAAAATGTGATGGCGTACTCCAGTAAGGTAAAATTCTTTTCGACCTTTGTAAAACATTATATTAAAAAAAAAAATATGCATAAATATAATAATAAAAAATAAAAATGTTAACGCCGGTAAAGCTGTTCAACGAAAGAGTATTGAAATGGTTTGTAAAATGGAATCGATTATTTAATTCTCATTCCATCGGGTCAAAAAGGGAAAAACTGGAGAGAAGAAGAAGGTTCCATGCCAACTGTGAATAAAATCAACTCAACACCTTGAAAAGTCATTAAAAGCCATGAAAAAAATAATTTTAAATTAGCCGATAACCCTAACCTAACGCAACCTATTTAACCAATTTTTTTTACATATTTTTATATCACTCTAAATGACTTATCTGAGATGGTTATAAGTTGGTTTCATTCCGAGTTGTCCGGTCACCGTTCCAAAACTGTTTCAATATAATATATAAACATTTCATTAGGTATTTGGTTACTACACAAAAAAGGGATATGCATGACCAAGTCACTGGTACTCTCTTCTTAATCGTCAATTCTCATGGTTTATTTGCATACATGTTTTTTTTACATTTGTAGAGATTTATTTTTTCTTTCTAATACTGCTTATGTTTTACGTACGTTTACTTTATTATTACTTTAAATGTTTATTTAGAGTATTTTGTTAATATTTTAAAAGTTTAGATTTAGATGCTAGCATTACTATGTGTATCTCATGTATTTTTAAAATTCTTAACAAAATTTTAGGTTTCATGAAATTATTTGCATAACATGATTTTTTATATTTTTCTAACCCTTTCAAAATTTCTATTACGTATTTTAAAATTTCATATACTTATGTTTATGTGTAAGTGTAGGTATGTGTGTGTGTATGTGCATGTGTGTACGTGTATGTGTGTATATGTTTATTTAAACATATTTATCTTATATTTTATATACTTTAGTCTCTTTTAACTCTTCATTAATACAATTTGTATTTTCATGCTAACTTAGTGTTCATTTTCATGTATTTAGTTTTATAATATTTTAATTTTTCGTTTTACTACCCTTCTCAAAACAGACATCGTCTGGTGAGGCGGGTAACTTGCTTTCTTTTTCAAGATTATTTATGTCAATAAACGCCCGGGTCACCGGCAATTAAATTATTATTATTGTTACAAATTATATTAAGCACTAGCTGGTTACTGGCATGCGTTGCTATGCCATTCAAAGAAATAAATTGACTCTCCCTTCTTATCGTTTCTCGCGCGCCCCCGTTCCCTTCCACTTTCCCCTCCTTCCCCCTCCCTCATCTCTTCCCTCTCCACGAACCCCACCTTCCCCTCCTTCCCCCTCCCTCATCTCTTCTCTCTCCACGAACCCCACCTTCCCCCTACCTTTCCTCCCTCCTGTAAAAATATATGAAATATACACATTTTCATTTATACAAATTTCCTAACGGCAGAGCTTACCATTGTATACAACCTATGCTACTCGCTGTTAATGTAGCTTTCTATTGGTGAAAGAATTTTTAAAATCGGTTCTGTAGTTTCGGAGCCTATTCATTGCAAACAAACAAACAAACAATCAAATCTTTCCTCTTTATAATATTGGTATAGATTTGCGTATGATCTTTCTACCGCTGAATAACAGGCAGGTCAATGAAATTGATTATCTGCTAACGAAAGAAAATCGGTGTTAGAAAATATTTGACAAATTTTACCAGAATAAAGAACATTTGAGCTTAAGGCGGCACTCTTGAACGCACGGCGCTGAAAAAGAAGAAGATGGAGGGATATGTAATTATGAATGTTGGACAGAGCGCGCTAATATTTTAAGTCGTGTAATAGCAGCGAAAATTGCGAAAAAGCTTAATGAAACGTGGCTCGTTTAAAATAGAGCAAAAATTTCATAGAACGTATCTTAAGTATCATTTAAAGAAACATTGTGAATTTTTTCACAAATATAACTTGTAAAATAAAAGAAATAGACTTGTTTTAAATAATTTTCGGAGCATACTTTGCGATTTTTTCTATCGAGGGAATTTCATATAATTTGCGTTTCGGCGTGGAACGTATCTAGATATTATCTTCAAAAATAACATATTTTTTTAAGAGCTTAAAAACTTCAAATGTTTAAGGGAGATATGTAAGAAATCGGTCGAAATACGAATAGTAGACCCTTAATTCAAGAACACGGACATGGTCATTGCACACCCCTATGTGTTCATCTGTTCAGTGCTGCTAGAGAAGTTGCTGGCATAAGAAAACTTTTAAAATACGACTTAGCCGGCGCACACTTTAAAGTTATCAAGAGTGCTCGCATATCAGTTTCCAATTCTCGGTATAATAATGGCTGGATGTTATGCGAAGTTATAACTTAACTTCACTTAAGTCTGGCAAACTCGAGCTAAGAAGCCTATCGGGGAACGAAACATAACTCGTAAGTAGATCCAGAGGACATCATTCAAGAATTGAAAACTTACAAATGTTTTTATTTTGTTATGAAGTATTGTTCTTTGATTTTGTTATGAAAACATATACCTGGAATTGTAGATAATCTAAGTTCATCCGCTCATGGAGCAACTGAAAAAAACCAGTTGGCAACTCAATCGCATTCACAGGAAAGCAAATCTCGAATTTCATTGGCGGCCCACAGGCAACTTGTCAAAGACCAGTTGTCAAGAGCGACGCACTGGCAGCAAACGCGACCAGCAGTTCTAGTCAGTTTCAGTAGCCAGGTTGCTATGGTTGCTATGCCTCACGACCTGTCAAGTTTGTGTCATATGTCAGAGCAGGAAAATATCGATTTTTTTCAGGAGGTTGATACATTATTATTAAATATTAAGATTGGTTATCGATAAATTATAAATAAATAATATTTTTGTTAAACAAGCTGATATTAATAATTTAAATCGTTAAGTTGAGTTGCGCCGTGAATTGAGTTGAATTGAGCTGCTAATCAGTATTCGGTTTCTCCATGAGCAAAGCCACTTAGAATTGCCCTGGTGCTAAACCATTTGGGAGTCACTCCTGAAAACAATGAACCCCAAACATCTATCCAATTCATCCACCCCTCATACGTTTCTTCTTACCAGAACCTCTTCACCTTTCTTTTCTTAAAAATACATTCCACACAGCTTTCCCAAAGATGAATCCTTTGTGCAGCTATTACAAAAAAATTATTTAAGGAAAAGAGGATAAGAAAATGTTTCTTTGTTTGTCCCTTATGCTTTATTCCAAACCATCCATCCGATTGTGATGAAACTTTGGTGATTTGTTGTGCGCACACTCGAGAACATTTCTATATTTAATGGTGAACTCTGGCGTTATGAAATTTTTACAATGGGTCGCGCGCAATTTGTTAGAAAAATTGTGTATTTCATATAGTTTAGCAGCAGGGAGGGAAGGCGGGAGAGGGAGGAAAATTCGGAAGGGGGGAGGGGAAAGAAAGAATGGGGAAGGTAGTGGGATGGGGGATGGAGGAAGGGGTAAAAGAGGAAAGAAGGAGAGGGAGGTAACGGGACGGAGAGGGGTAGGGGGAAGAAGTGAAAAGAGAAAGGGAACGCAAGAGGGGAAGGGGAAAATATTAAAACATAAACACTTCCTTTCTTCGAATGGCATTGCAACGCAGGCCGGGTATTCGCCAGTAATCGCCAGTATTCGCCAGTTATCGCAGGTACTCGCCAGTAATCATCAATAATTATTCAAAATTTTTCAATAATATCTATTTTACTGTATGTATGATTAGATGATTTGAAATGTGTTTTGTATAATACATTTCGTTTTTATTTATTTATTTAAGGAACATAAACAGTCTTAATAATATAATAAACATGAGAGGATGATAAAAAAAGACCAATTATTAATGTTAACAGATAGGTATTTAGAAACAAGACTTACTAAATGTAAGCTAGAATATTTAAGAAAAATTAAGAAAAAAAAAAAACTAAATAGCAATTAATAAAATAATAATAATAGTACAAATCTGAATTCAACAAATGATAAACCAATACACAGCAATAAAATAAGTGTGATTATAACTAAAACAATAGGTATTTGGTTTGGAAAGAGTAAGGGGAGGAGAGGGATAAGGGAAAGTTAAGGGAATGTTGCCACGCAAGTAATATAAAAATATTAGAAATATTAGATACAATTAATTAATATTCATTAAAATTTAAAATTGACAAATCTGGCAAGAACCAACGCCATAACCTTATAATTATTTAAAAAAAAACATATTTTTTAAAAATTTATAAATTTACAAGATGAAATAACAACCCTTTGAAATCAATTAATTTTTTTTGTAGAAAAGTGTCGGTACTTCTAGAATTTGATTTTAAAGTGACATATTTCCGATTGTGTTTGGTTACACTTCTTTACATTTGCACTTAACTTTGCACAAGTTATGGCCATTTCGCTTGAAACTTTATAGGTGAATACTATTGTTACATCTTATCACTGCACATCTCTGCATTTTCAAAATATTTGTGAACTACTGAACTATGATATTCACGATTTGAGAATGGAGAGCGACCGGTGAATGGAATTTCCGACTTTTAGTTCTGGGGCAAAACAAAACACGTCTATGTCAGACTTCTAACTTTTATCTCCACTGAGAAATTCTGTAGAAATGCAAAATAGTTTTCTTTGACTAAAAAATTCAGAAATACTTTAAAATTTGGATTGAATATTTTTAAAATTAATAGTTTTTTTTTCAAATTACATAATAAATAATTCCAGTATTTTTTTCAATTTACTTTCAAACTTATATAATTAAATAACACTTTTTTTACAAATGTCAATTTCTTAGTAAATATTGATGTGGATTTTTAAAAGTCCTCCTAAACGATCGAAAATCTGATGAGGTACGCGTGACGTCACACGTACCTCTGTTTTGTCGATTACCGATTAACGGTAATGTCAATCTCATTCGGGAAGATATCAACTATTCGCATTATTATTAAACAAGATTTACAAAAAATATGGATTCTTTTGAAATAATTTTTACACCACAGCGGTAACCTGTGCGTCTGTCTACGCGGCGCAAGTTTGTAAATAAAAAATCCGCATTTTAATGCACGCAACCGACCGACTAAGTCTTTTACGGTTTTAATCGTTTTTAAATGACGATTTATCAATTCTACGTGTAATTATATACAATAATCATAATTAAACTTATGTTTTCGAGAAAAGCTTTTGTTGATCTATATCAGTGATTCCCAAAGTGGTCCACGGGAGACTCGACGGGGGTCTACGTTGGCGTGATAAAAAAAATGGGGGTTCACAAGTGTAAGATCGTTACAATTAAGATTGCAACGATTGCCCAGCAATATATATATTGGTAAAACAGCGCGTAATATAAATATTAGGGTTAAAGAACACGTCAGGTGTCTAACAAGCACAGGTTTCTCAGAATTTGCCGACCACTCAATTGATACTGACCAAACGTTTAATAAAAATACAGGAGTCCAAATAGTTTATATAAATAAAATAGGAATACGCCTTAATAATTAAGAAGCTTTAGAAATATTAAAATCAAAGAAAAATAATTTCCAAATTTTAAACAAACAATTAGAATTAACCAACAGCCCCATTTTAAAGTTATTCCCTTTCTCCTTCTGTAACCCCCACCCTCCATTGACTCCTCCTCTTACCCCTTCCCCAACCATAATTTGATGTTCTCTCCCTCTCTTATATGCTCTCCCTTTCTTTTGTGTTTACCTCATTATCTTAACTTTGTACTTTAATTTAGTTTATATGTTTATTGTCGTGAAGAAGGTCGAGTTCGACCGAAACCGGTCGACGAATATAAATTTAAATAAAGTGGTTTTAAACAAAGAACTTGTTTCATTCTGTAATTAAATTTATGTTGTGATTGGTGCTTTTAAAAACGCGTTACCCTTTTCATTGGTTAATATTAACCTCTTAATTATTCAATGAAAATGCCCAAAACTTTCCAGACTATGAAGTGGAACTTTGAAATAATTTGTTATTAAACAAATTTGCGGCTGAGTTTGTTTTCTCTCGTCGGAAAATCGCCCTCGTCGCTCAGTTATTCGGTTCCACGACAAGTTTTTCAATTCCGATTATGAAACAAGTTTTTTTTTATCGATTAAAGAAAACTTTTCAAACGATTACGAAGACAAAGAGGCATTTTCACCTCGACATTTTTTGGTAGGCAGTATAGAATTTTTTTCCTTTCTAGTTTCAGATTTAGATTGTGAAATAGTTCATGATTGGAATGTAATATTACAAAGTGTAATGAATGTGGATCCAAATTTAAATAGGAACAAAAGAATATTGTTTGGGATTCTTTGTTTGAGCATGAATTAGAGTATAAAATGGCATGTCTTGTATGAAAGCTCCTCTTCACCGTTGACCACCAAGCGATAAACAAAAATAAATATCTATACTAATATTATAAAGGCGAAACTGCTCGAGTTTGTATGTTACGCTTTCACGCATTAACCAATAAAAAGATTTTAAAAATTCTTTCACCAATAGAAAGTTTAACATTATATGCGAGGACTATAAACTGTATATAATGGTAAGCTCTGGCGTAACGAAATTATAAATATAAATACATTATATTTATCATATGTTTTCTGTCTCTAACAAAAGCGAGTTATTGCTAAAAAGGTAATTATTAAAGTTATAATTAAACGAGTTATACTATTTTATTTAACGGTCCCAAATACAGTAAAGGCACGACATCTTACAAAGTATGTTAAATCTGGTGCTTCAGAGAAAGTTTGGGAGTGCTTGGTAAATATGATGGATTTGATATTAATTTCACTTCAGCTGTATGTTATAATTGTCTACATTATTTTAATGAGCATATACTGTATTCTAGATCATATGGATTGTATTTAGCGGGTATGGGTACCGCCGCTCCGGGAACCATTTATTGGATAACTAACACCACTGCCATAAGTCACCCCAAGGGTTAGCTACGTTTTTTTTTTACATGAGCTCCACACAAGAGGCCTTGAGGAAAATAATTTCCCTCAGGGCCTATGCCATCTTTGGGGATACTGTGTGCAGGGTTTTTAAAAGGAAAATGAGGAGAGGAGAGTTCTGGGAAGGAAAACGGTTTAAGGGGTAGGTAGGAATCTGGGTTTCAATGTGTCCTGGTCATCCGCCTTTAAGACCTAGACAAACCTCACCCCACGAACCCTGTTTAGTGACTTAGCAAGGGTGACCGGGTTCGTAGGGTGAGGTCGTGGCGGCGGATGCGCCTGCTCACCTGCTGCGTGGCGGGCCGGATCGAGAGACTGACAGCCGGACTCCTCGACCCATCGCCTTGCACTGCAGTTGGGGAGACGGATTGATACGTCCGTCACTCCTGAACACGCTGACCCCCAGTTTCCTACCCACCACTCTTACCATTTTCCTTCCTAGAACTTCCTTTCCTTCCCTTCCTGAGAACGACCCTCCACACAGCATCTTCTAAGATGACATAGGCCCTGAGGGAATTTTTTTCCCCAGGGCCACCTGTGTGGAGCTAAATGTAAAAAGAAGCAATTACATCATAATATATCTCAGGTATGTTTTTAGGCTGCCAGGCTGTTGAGAAAAGAGAACATCAAGACGGTCTTCGGAACCACGACAAAAATCCAAGACCTACTGAGGTCGGCAAAGACTAAGTTTCCTCTGGAAACAGATGGAGTATATAAACTCAGCTGTTCCGGATGTGACAAGGTCTATGTAGGCCAGACAGAGCGGACGATCTCCAAAAGGATTTCGGAACACTTTCGTGCTTGTAAACTTGGCCACCCTGACAAATCGGCAATCGCCGAGCACTTAATCGAAACCGGCCATTACTTTGGATTTGTTCCTGAAGTCCTGGGAAGACCCAAAACTTACAGAGCACGCCTAATTACGGAGGCAATCGAAATCCATAAAAACCCCATCAATATTAACAGAGACGACGGAGCTAAGCTCAATAGTTCTTGGTATCCAGTAATTGACGGCTACACCAAAGCTAAACGCAAAAAACCATGCTGAATTTTTTCTAACACCAGCTCGTAGAGAAATGGAGCTGGCAGCACGGTATCGCTTGGACACACATAAGTAAACACTCTCACCAATATCATTTACTCATCTGCCCTGATGATGGACACTGTAACGCTGTCCGAAACGTTGGCTAAAGAAGGAGGTAGCGAAACACGGCATAACACCCCGAAAACAATAACAAAAATCATAATATATCTGTTTATAAAAAAGTCGTTATTTCATGAAAATTTGAAATGAGATAGTTTTTTTATTTGTATTAATTGGTAGAATTTCTGGATGGCTGTACACGTTTAGTATGAATATTTTTTAGAAAAAACCCTTTGATTCATAATTTTACTATAAAAGACAACCATTTGCATTTGGGACAATGGAAAATACAGCTTTTAAAATGTCATTCTCATAAAATGAAAATTTGTTGTCGTCGTACAGGATGACATGTCGTCGTACATGATGGACAGCTGACAGCTATTTAAAACAATTTATGTCCGTATTCTATGACACTTCATATAGACATTTTGAATGTAATATTTTCTACATTTCTATGTTGTCTTTTAAGTAAAAAAGAGGCGAATCAAAAGATTTTTTCTGAAAAATGTTCGTATTTAGTAAGTCTAGGCATCCCGAAAATGTTCATTGAAATTGACTTCCAATGCGAATTGAAGTAATTATTTCAATTCAAACATGTCATTTTATTCCGATTTTTACAAAGCTTTTTGACGTTTGACGTTCAGGAATATCAATCCATCCAGTGTTGCCATCATAAAACAATTGATTTTAATTTTTAACTAAATGAGTAAAACCTCAAATTGTCACATTTTAATCAAACGAAGACAATATTAGCGAAAATCAATCGATCATCTGAAAAAAAAGAAAATCAGAAAAGATACTGTCACATCTAGGACATATTATGCGTTACGAACATGAAGATAATGTTGGTTATTAAAATAAAATTAAGGATGACCGAATCGGATAGGGACGCATTAGTTGGTAGAGCTCCGCCCCTGCAAGGCGTAGGTCGTGGGTTCGAGTCTTAGATGTGACCATATCTTTATTTGATTTTTCTGTTTTTAGATTTTCGCTAATATTGTCTTCATTTGATTAAAATATTTTTTACTTATTTCGCATCAATATCCATTTGGCTATCGACTGCGCAACTGTGCTCAGGTTATCGATATGAAATCTCTGCGGATCCGATATTGTTAAGTTATCGATTTGATTGTGCTAGACCTCAAGGTGTGGGTTTTGTATGTTTCATCTATTCGATAATCATTGACAGCTAGCTTATTCACTTCAATTTTTTAATGAAAAACTATTGAACATCTTCAAATGTATTTATTGCCATGAATAAATTAGTGAAAAATAACAAGTCACCCTTACATAAAAAAACAGTATTTGCAATTCACACGCGGTAGAAGTGAAACCTTCAGAAAGCTTAAGTAGACAAAATTGGGGAGACTACGAAGCACTTTTTTTATCAATGTGAAGAAATATTTTTTAAATATTTTTGTCGTCGGATTCCTGTGCACCATTTCCTATACTTTGGTCATCTTATTAGTATTTGTGTTTTCTTCTTGGGAGTCGCTAGATGTCACTTTTTTAGTTTTCTTTTGCCTGTTCATTTTGAAGTGGTTTGAGGATTGGATATCGATTTTGCAAATTTAAATAAATATATTTATATTTTTTTTTTGTATTGTAGGATTCGATCCTTGGTCCGCTAAATGTTCGCAGAGGCTCGTCAGGCATACCTTTACACCAAAGGAGACTTGCGTGGGACTGTTGATTTATCGTATAACATTGGAACCGAGTACTTGTGAATTCAATAAATATTTTATTGCTATCTTATTCTCTCGCATGCTACATCCCATAGATGTATGTGTTTGTCTCTTTTTAATGTAGCTCGTTTCCGTTTCATCAAGTTTCAAAAAATAACGTAACTAAAGAAGTTATCATTTTGAAAAAACATTGTTTATCTCGCACATTACTAAAGAATACACTTCACCATACGAGCGAAAAGCATCTGAGCTCAAAATCACTCAGCGGAAAACTTGCGTGTCGAAGTTCTTTGGGACAATTGTGTCAATGTATACGCCAGTCTGTATTATGTTCTCTGTACAGCCTTATGTTAACTTTCTTGTAAGACATGGACTGAATTTAAGCTTAAATCAATCGGCTGCAAACTAATTGACAGCTAGCTTATTCACTTCAATTTTTTAATGAAAAACTATTGAACATCTTCAAATATATTTATTGCCATGAATAAATTAGTGAAAAATAACAAGTCACCCTTACATAAAAAAAAAGTATTTGCAATTCACACGCGGTAGAAGTGAAACCTTCAGAAAACTAAAGTAGAGAAAGGTGGGGAGAGTACACTTTTTTTATCAATGTTTAGAAAGATTTTTCACACATTTTGTCGTCGGATTCCTGTGCACCATTTCCTATACATTTGGTCATCTTATTAGTATTTGTGTTTTCTTCTTGGGAGTCGATAGATGTCACTTTTTGTGTTTTCTTTTGCCTGTTCATTTTGGAGTGGTTTGAAGATTGGATATCGATTTTGCAAATTTAAATAAATATATATTTTTATTTTTTGTGTTGTAGGATTCGATCCTTGGTCCGCTAAATGTTCGCAGAGGCTCGTCAGGCATACCTTTACACCAAAGGAGACTTGCGTGGGACTGTTGATTTATCGTATAACATTGGAACCGAGTACTCGTGAATTCAATAAATATTTTATTGCTATCTCATTCTCTCGCTAAATCCCATATATTTTTTTTTTTACATGAGCTCCACACAGGAGTCCCTGAGGAAAATAATTTTCCTTAGGGCCTATGTCATCTTTGGGGGATGCTGTGTGGAGGGTTTGTATGTGTTTGTCTATTTTTAATGTAGCTCGTTTCCGTTTCATCAAGTTTCAAAAAATAACGTTACTAAAGAAGTTATAATTTTGAAAAAACATTATTTATCTCGCACATTACTAAAGAATACACTTCACTACATGAGCGAAAACCATCTGAGCTTAAAATCACTCAGCGGAAAACTTGCGTGTCGAAGTTCTTCGGGACAATAGTGTCAATGTATACGCCAGTCTGTATTCTGTTCTCTGTACAGCCTTATGTTAACTTTCTTGTAAGACATGGACTGAATTTAAGCTTAAATCAATCGGCTGCAAACTGAAGCCAGATACTGCTGTAGTTTACTTGTTTTCTTTGGCACTTGTGACAGCGACAGTTAGTCTTTGTTTGTAAGAATAGGATAGTGGCTTGACGGGAAAACAACTGATTTTTCTTCCAGGCTTCTCACAACTTTTTGAAACTCTTTTACTTATTCAAGAATTTAATATCAAAAATAATTGCATGTATTTTTAACTAGCTTTAAAAGATTCGTGATTATGTGATTTGAGTGTATGTGATTTGTGAATATCTGTATCTATAGTTTCAATGTCTTTCAAATACAACTTAAGTATAGGTAGTTATATGTAGTTTTGAGTCTAATACTCGAGAAGTTACGGAAATAACCGATGATGTCTGATCGATCTTTAGTGACCAGTTCCCCTGCTTTAGATAAATCCCTCAGAATAGACGCTAAGTCCACATAATATTCATGGTAAATAAGACGGTAATATTCGTATCCTGCCGAACAGAGTATCACTGAAACTCCTGATCATCCATAAGTACCTATTGTTCATCAGAGAAAATAATAAAATATCAAAAACATGTTTTTATTTCTTTTATATATTCAATAATATTATTTTTCAATAGTTTATTTATAAACAAGTTCTGCTATGTAATTATTATTACGCGTGACAGCTGTTTCACCTTCTGTTACACAAAACTGTCTACTCGCTCAGCAGCGATAGTAGCAGCCGAAATAATGACTCTCGCGCGAACCAATTCTTTCGAAATTTTGTAGAGAACTTGAGCTTGCAGCTAGCGCCACATGCTAGCCAGTAGCGATAATAACGACTCCCGCGAAAACTACTTCTGACAGTTATAAAATCAGCTGTTCGTGGGCCGCCATCTTGAGGCATACGCTGGCGAGTAGCGAGCAAAGTTGACCACCTTTTAACTTTTTTCGTTTAGCGTAGGGAGTGTGGCGAACCCATCGCTCAGGGAGTGGAAACACAAACCTGCAATAGTCATCCCAAGCCAAGGTGTGAGCTACCGTGCTCAGGCTGAATGTCCTGGGGGACAGTGTCAAGAACGGTGCCTCCGAGAAACAAGGTCGCATCTCGGAGTATTTAGACCTTACTCCAACATTCGGGGCTCTGCTGGACTGGACCTTCTATTTCCCTGGTCACTCGTGGGACAAAAAATTGGACCATTCGAAAACTAGGGGCCTTTTGGGAACCGAGGAGTGCTGAGGCCACCTCTGTGGACTTTCTTCCTGGGGCCCTTAGGAGGAACCAAGAGGAGAAGCCGTGGAGAGGAGAGCTGAGGCCACCGCCATGAACTCTTCCCTTGTGGGGCCTTCACGGAACCAAGGGAAAGTGAAGTGGAGAGATGATGTCCTCTTCCCATGTGGGGCCTTCAGGGAACCATGTAGGAGTAAAGAGAAGAAATGAGGCCATCTCCGTGAACTCTTTCTTATGGGGCCTTTAGGGAACCAAGGAAGAGTGAAGAGGAGAGATAAGTCCTCTTCCCTCCTGGAGCCCTCGGGGAGCCAGGGTGGAGTGGGCTCTTCTCTTGTGGGGCCTTTAGGGAACCAAGGGGAGGTGGACTCTCCATCGCGGAGCCTTCAGGGAACTAAGGAGTGGAGAGGAGAGATGAAGCCCTCTTCCCTCGTGGGGCCTTCAGGGAACCGCGGAGGAGTAAAGAGGAGAAATGAGACCTGGGAAGACACATTGTTGAACCAGAAGATATAGCTTCATTTCCAATGACAATCCTGGCGAACTTTGTAAAAGGGACTGGATTACTGTCAAAGGAATGAGGTAAAATGGGAGATAGCACAATGGGCCTACGGCCTAAGTGCTCACGGGAACTTTATTTATGTAAACCGTCTCCGCTCTTGAAAAAAAAAAAAAAAAACTTTTTTCGTAGATTATGTACAATCAGCTAGTTAGATAGTAATACGATGACATTAAGCGAGTTTACTAACAGATAGTGAATTTCCCATATAGTAACTTGTAAACTCGCTCAATGTCATCGAGGCTTAAGAAAGTCAAAATAAACTCGACGATTTCAAATTTGAAAAAATATTCATGACTGAAGCATTAAATAACCTCAGGTGGAAGTATTCCATTGGCGATGCCGGATACTGCTCGCCATGTAATAAAATCACAATTTAATTCAATCATACGTAGGTATGCTAATACGAGCCCATTTCACATGGACTAGCCCGGACTAGCTCGGGCCCGGACGAACGGATAGCGATCCTGCTTTCTGCTGCTGACGTTCGCTTGACACCCTTCCTGCTACCAAATGACTAATAAATGATGCAACAGTCTGCATCTGACGGCCGGTTGTGATTGTGCAGCTAGAATACCGGACAGTGGCGTAACTGCATCGTGTACGGCATTCTCCGGGCATATTATATATACATATTAAATTTACTCCACAAAGGAGGCCTCGTTGAAAACAATTTCCCTCAGGGCCTAAGTCATTTTTGTGGACGCTGTGCGAAGGATATTTTTGAGGAATGGAAGGTGTGAACCTGGGCTTTGAAGAGGCACATGTCGTAGGAGGGAAAAACACAGATGACGGTCAATCATACCACAGTCGCGCTGCAGAACTCAAGAACGAGTCGTAGAAATGTGCGTTCTCATGTGACAAATGTCAACTTTGTACAAATGTTGGGCGCGCGTTTGGCGAGTTTCAATGTGCACCGGTGCTGAAAAGTTCAATGACGCTCCTCGTAGCATCTTCCATTGAAAGACCGGTAGAACATGGATCGCATTCCTGTGCTCTGAAGATCGCAATCTGTTTGATGATAGAAGAATCGATCTAATATATATTTTGAGACTTTACACCAGAGGTGGTTGTCAAATTTAACTGTAGATTGCACTTTTGATTTGTACACAGTCAGCAGTTGTGCACTATTCATATGTTCCAGTTCTGTACATGTATGAATAAAAACATTTTTTTGGTAAATTTTTCTCTCTCCTTTTCGAAATACTGTTAAGATTACGCTGACACAAAATTCTAAATCTAGAATTTGGTATTTTTTAAAAATTAAACCCTACTTTCTAAAAGTCATGTCAAATGTCCATCTAGTGTCGATTTAGAGAAGATCGCATATCCTCCTGAACTAGTAGAAATATTTACTCAAGGAAATTTGAAAGCTGAGTGTAGTGTCAATTTCCCTCGGAATACACATTAGGTTGAAATGTAACCTTTTGCCGTTGAATTAATATAAAGAAATGGATTGTAAGTATTGGACGCCACACTACTGCAAACAACTGTAAAATAAATCACACATAGACAGAAATAACAATTTACATACGACCTAACCCTATAAAATAAATTAACGTAATAGAATCCCGTAAAATTTAGCTCCATAAATAGATTTAACAGGATTTAATACTTAACTTCATCTCTTCCTACATTTATAAGATAACTCTCTTTAATGGATTTACCCACACTTCCAATCACCTTTCTGTTTTAATTGTATTCAAATTAATATGTATTTTACCTTAAATATTCTTGTAACTACGGTATTCATTTAGGTACCTCTACGCCTGTTTGGACACAGACATATCCTAGTGACACAGGCATCGAAAAACCAAATTTAAATGTATGAAATAACTATAATAATAATAACATACTATAAAGATTAAAAAAAAAAAAAAACATTTACTTACTTTTGAATTATGAAACTCGTATTTCCTAGAAAATTATCTATTGAACATTCCTTATAATCATTTCTTTTAATTTCAAGAAGGTGCCTTACCCACTATTTTCCAACTGTGGCTACTATTTGAACAAGATTTATTTTAAGGTACTTTACCCACTATTTTAACTAGATTTATTTAGAAATACTTTTTTTTATAAGCCTTTGGTATTGAAAGTAAGATGAACGGTTGCGCGGCCCTTACTCAGACAAGCCTCGTACAAGAGTAACTTTGTCCTTCACGCAAAAATTCCTACAGCTCCCACCCTAAGCCGCCCCATAATTCTGCCTAACCGGGTGGCGACATTTAATTTTTTTTTTATTTTAATTTTTTAAAAGAAAAACAAACAATCCCAGAATAACCTGACAACCTTTGAAAATCTCCTACTATCACCACATTAAATTGAAAATGTTGCTTGTGTCGTGATGGAGGACTTTGAGAACCAGCTGAGGAATTGAACACACGATGCCTGGGAATTGAAAACATGATGCGAACTCAACGACTGACCGGTCGACATAGTTCCTTTGTCTTTGCACTGTGCAAATTGTGACGTAAAAAAATATTTATACGAGGGGCTTTTCTGAGTAAGATTGTCCCTCTGAAATGCAGGAATCTGACAAGTATGATGGTGACAGCCCGTTTGGTGCCTTGTGCATCAAAATACATATTTCATCTGAAGGCTTTCTGTGACTAGAAGCCAGTTTAGGCATTAATGTAGAAGTAATGATTTGACAGAAATTATTGACACCTCTTATTCGACTATCTATGGTGTTAGCACCCTTTGCAGTCTGTTAAAATGCAGGAAAATTAGTTTATGAATCATAAGCAAAGTCTGGCATTTTTCTAAAATCTTGAATATGACTAATATTTTTTTCGCGAAAACACGTAAACCATATTAAGTCATTTCTGTTATTTTTTCCAATATATTTGCTTTATCCAATCTGTTTACACTACGTCATTTTAAACGTAAAAAGGAAAACTCGACAAATCAGGAATGACAGGAGGAAATCGAAATGGAAATATTCCAGATCTCGATATGTCGCAACGCAGTACTCGGCACGTTCAAACATTTGCCAGCGAAACAACATCCAAGAGACATAGTTATTACACAAACTCGACACCATGAAATTGTAAGCTCTTTAAATAAATGATTTGTCTGGTTTTACAAGATGAACTACAAATGTCCCATACAAGAACATAATATCCCACCACCTCATAAAATATATTTGTCACTTTTTCTTTGTGTTACTACAAAAGAATTTGTATCAATACAAATATTTCGTATTACTAGGAATGTTTTGAGGTGGTGAGGTGTTTGTGTATTGGCACTGCATGACTCGTACATTTCGTGTACGCGATAATATGAAATTTTCTCGGGAAAATACTGGTATTTCGGCTGTAGAACATTTTGAGCTACTTTTCTGCTTTTTCACACCTCAAATCTCAAACAACACATCATTTCAATGTTTAAGTACCTCATGTAAAGTCATTCTAAAATTACGTACACCTCCTATTGTTACCTATTTTCTTCATTTTTATTCTGAAATTACGTACACCTCCTATTGTTACCTATTTTCAATCACTCAATGAAAAGATAATCCCTGAAAAGTAAGGATCTTTCTTAACCTAAAAATTATGTTTTCCATTATGTATTTACGTATTCAGATTCACAAAGATCATAGCAAAAATAATTGTGGGCGTGTTTCGTGATCCAATTACAGGACTAATTATGGCCTTTATTTCCATAAAAAACGTTTCACCATCTCAAAGAATCTATCGTCAAATAAAACAGAGATCTTTGACTTTCGAGTTAAAAAAGATTCCCCCATCTCCAGGATAGGCATTGCCTATTTGGAAATTTTATTATATTTAAAAAATACGAAGTCCTTGGGTAAACTGTGCTAGTTTTACTCCACTGATTAACTCGGGCGTACGTACAAATGGTTTTCCTTCACATAAATATTATAGTTGTTTACTTTACCCCTGGAGCGATTTTTGCCGTATAAAAAAGGCAATTATCTCCTTGATTCGGCAATTTAAAAAAAATATATATATTTGTAGCTCCCGCGTTTGTTATTTTGGGCTTCTTCTTTCGTATGGTGGGGGGGTCAGAGGGGGACATTTAGATCTGCGAGCCAGTCTAGGGCCTCAGGCGTTGCCCTGCGGACCTCATCAATCCCGCCGGGGAATGAATGGAGCGGGCATTCGTTGACCACATGTTCGGTGGTCTGCACCTTACCGCATTCACACATCTCTGACTCTTTAAGGCCCCATTTATACATCATATGGGCACAACGGCTATGGGAGCACCTTATCCTATTGATCGCGGACCAGAGTTTGCGAGGCAATGAGAACCCAGGCTGACTCTCAGTGGGGTCTTGTACGAGATGGGCATTTTTCGACTTAAAATGAAGCTATTGAAATGCTTTATCTATTATGACCATTGGCGTCGCAACTCCGAACTTCGTAGACTATTTTATAACGATATTAAAAAAAAAAAAATTCATGCAGAATTTGTGATGTTTACGCGTAAAATTAAGTCATTTTTCCATACGTATACACCTTTTATTATCAATTATACTACAGACAATATACATAAATTGAAAATATTCTATGTTGACTCGAATAATTACCTCTCACGGCGGTTTCAAAGTAACAAACACGCAGGATTCGCGCGGTTATAAATTTTACGATTTTTTTAAAAAAAATTTATAAATTCTACAAATATGAAATAAACGGTTAATTCAGTGGCTATATAGCACAATAATAATTTTTTATGTTTCCATGTTAAAATTCGAAGGCATTATTTTTTTAATGTTGGCGAAAAATTAAAAAAAATGTTCTTCTGAAAATCTCG
Source organism: Glyphotaelius pellucidus (assembly GCA_936435175.1). Classification (NCBI taxonomy): domain Eukaryota; kingdom Metazoa; phylum Arthropoda; class Insecta; order Trichoptera; family Limnephilidae; genus Glyphotaelius; species Glyphotaelius pellucidus. The sequence goes on from OW386551.1 coordinate 26,099,288, forward strand.
AGCAAACGGAGAAAAAAGTTTTAAAATGCGCTGTAGCTCCAGTAGTTATTACATATTTTATGTTCTACGCACTTTATAACTGCAGATGTGTCTTTGAATGCTCATTGTTTGTCGGTTTTTGCAAAAGACACAATTTGTAACGATTATTTTGGCAAAAGTTTATTATTTTTTCCGATTCACTGCCCAAATTTAAAAAGAGCATCATGTCAATAATAATATTATAAATTGTTCAATGCGCATACATATCCCTTCATAAATCACCACTTCTCACATCTACAAACATACTCACATATACAAGCACTTTAATTACTTACCCTTAATATACATACTATAAGACACTTAAAGAATTATATCATAGGTACCCATTTGGGCATTATGAAATATTCTTATAACTGTAAATTGTTCTCACCACTGTAACTAACGTACTGTTTGTTTCTGTTTATAAATAAATAAAAGTGGATTTTTGGTTGCTACACAGCTCTTTCTCAGGCGGTGACCGGACAACTCGGAATGAAACCAACTCAGAACCATCTCAGAACCATTTAGAGTGATAAAAAATAAACATATAAAGTTGGTTAAATAGATTACGTTAGGTTAGGGTTATTAGCTAATTTAAAATTATTTTTTTCATAGCTTTTAATGACTTTTCAAGGAGATGTTGAGTTAACTTTATTCTCAGTTGGCATGGAACCCTCGGAAACCTGGAACCCTGGAAACCTCTCAGGCTGTTTCTATTATCTTTGTAAATGATCAAATATTAAACAAGAAGGTTTATAAGCTTCAATAAGTTGTCAACAAAATTGACGAGAGGACGTCCATTACTAAACGGTCCTGGTTGCGCAAATCAATTCACTTTCGTTCGCAGGCGGGTGCAGTGCAAATCTCAAACAACAATTTTACTGAAAACTGCTCAAAGGAAAGGAAGGATATGTATAAGGATATAGCCAAGACTTACCGAGTTCACTTTCAAATGGACATTTGCCGCTGGTTCTGTGGTCCTTTTAACAATTCAATAGTTCCCTTTTGTCTTTATAGACAAAAGGGAAATATGTATATTATACTATAAAGACAAAAGGGAAATATTGAATTATTATAAAACATTTCTTCAAAATAGGCATATTTACTTTGGGGTGTCATCATTAATTTAATGAAAAACAAATACCTTTGTATAACACCACTATTTTATTAACAATATCAACATGTTTCGAAAACTATGTTTTCTTCGTCAGGATAATAAGTCAATAATAAATAACAAAAGACAAACAAGTATAGACTAATTAGAACATAGACAAAATATTAGAAAGGAGAGGTGATTAATTACCTAAAATATATCATAAAAAACAATTATATAAAATAAAATATAAAAAATTATTTTAGAATGGGTAAAAAATTACATTAACATAATAAAAAATCTTTTAAAAGGAAAACAAGAAGTCTAAATAACAAAATAAATTATTATAAATATAAGTATTAATACAAAAATAAATTTAAAAGATGGCTATTTTTAAAAAACGTTTGGTTATTTATAATATTTAATTTAATATTAACACTTTTTCTAATTTCTAAAATTTAATTTTAATTAATATTTAATAATATAATATTTAATTTTTAATTTCTAAAGGTTTAAAAATTTTACACACTAACACAACGGGTATACAATTAGATAATTTAGAAATTTTAGTTAGAAAAAGTGTTAATAGTAAATTAAATATTATAAATAACCAAACGTTTTTTAAAAATAGCCATCTTTTAAATTTATTTTCGTATGAATACTTATATTTATAATAATTTATTTTGTTATTTAGACTTCTTGTTTTCCTTTTAAAAGATTTTTTATTATGTTAATGTAATTTTTTACCCATTCTAAAATATTTTTTTATATTTTATTTTATATAATTGTTTTTTATGATATATTTTAGGTAATTAATCACCTCTCCTTTCTAATATTTTGTCTATGTTCTAATTAGTCTATACTTGTTTGTCTTTTGTTATTTATTATTGACTTATTATCCTGACGAAGAAAACATAGTTTTCGAAACATGTTGATATTGTTAATAAAATAGTGGTGTTATACAAAGGTATTTGTTTTTCATTAAAATAAAAAAAATATTATAAAATAGTTCAATAGTTCACTTATAACAATAGTCTTTAAAACAGTTCAAACACTGGCGGTTAAATGCCGTTGGTCACACATTGACCGCCAATTGTACTTTGTAGTAAGATAGATTTACACGCGACGACGTGACGATTGGTTTCAGAACACAATACAAACAAACACGGCCACATCTGCAGCCGCGGCGGGTACAATAATAAGTTATTGCGTTACTTCAAATCAAGTAAGATGCACAAATTTTACCGAACACTCGAATCGGTTGCGTTTTCAACAAGTGGAAAAAACAAATGTGTGCGGCAATAGAACATTGCGATTTTGTTTTGTCTTGGCGTGGGATGGGTGAAAGGTAGGTACTTGGTGGTAGAAACTGGGTAAAGGAATAAGCAGTTTTCCAGTACTAAATCTTAAACAAACATAAAAGAACACTGGCGCAAACAGAACCCATAAAATTGTTCAAAACAATTTCAGGTCAATAAGTGAATCTGGTTTTCTGTAAAGAGATTCGGCAATCTCAGCATCTTCTGACAACAAATACCAATTGCAAAAGATCTTGAAAACACGATTTATATATATTTTTTTTTATGTGGAACTATAAACATAATACCACACCCCCAATCACAGCAGGTGTTTTCCGGATACATAAACAAAAGTGAATTATTTGCAACGGCAAAAATTTTTTTTTATAGATGTGTTTTATGATGTATTGGTTTTTTCAGGTTCACTGCGATTTCTGATGTTTCTATGTGTTGTCCAACGGTGTGATATTGTTCACACAAATCTAGTAATATTCAAATATATGGGAAACGTCATTGAAATGTTATGTTATTGGTTTTGTGAATGGGAAAAAAAATGAATTAGCTCTCAACGATTTCGTTTGATATTTGAATATTCGGTTGATTCTGTGACTAATGAATAATTCCAACGAACTCTCAAAATAGGCAAAGTAAAATAATTTTTCAACGAAATCAAAAAGGGACACTTTGAAAGTATTTTGTAATATTTAGATAATATTCACACTATTTTGGATAAATGATTTTAAAAAAGGACACGTTTTGTGCACACCGATAATATCGGAGTAAAAAAAATCGAGTGCAGTTCACACGCGGTAGAATTGAAACCTTTGCCCACACAATCTCACAACCAATAGGAAGCCTTGAAAAGTGAGCTCATAATCAAAGCGGCCAATGCGTTAAGGTTTCATTCTATCTCATTCTCTCGCAGGCTAAAAATTAAACGGTGCTAAAGAAGTTTCACTTAAAAAAATCGAACTGGTTTGTAACACCTATCTGCAGTCCTCTCTTAACCGTAAAAGTCCAACGATACTAGTTGCACAGCGATGTTCATTAAATTATAAACTACATTGAAGAAATAATTCGATGGAAATGACTTTGGGTTTGTTGTAGGCTCAATTTTTTTCTCCTCTTGTGGAATTGATCAAAGGTACATTTCTATTTATCGCATTCTTTTGTGAACTGAAGTGAGAGGTCTGAGAATCAAATGTTTTCACGTAATTTGGTGACCACTATTCGTTTAGTTTCAAAGTGGTAAAAATCCTGTTCAGTTTAACCACAATTTCAATGCAAAATAAAAAAAAGCGCAAAATCTTGTAGATACATGTGCAAAGTTTTAGAGAAAATTTATTCTTGAATGTTTCCGCATAAATAGTATACGAATTTAAATGAAATATTCCCGAGATGTTATTGTTTTCGAAATAGTTCGCTATATAAGCAATAAATTCATATAAAACACAGGATGTCACTGCTATTATTGAAGACTAGAAATGAAATAAAGACTACGTATAGAAACAACCGAGTCTCGCTTACGTGATATATTGTATTATAAGCCATTTACATTGCTCAAAACTACCAAACCGTTGCAAACTAAAAATTTTCGTTTCTACATAAATAATAAACGGTTATAAAAATGCTTCGAGAAACTATTGTCTTTGATTCGAGTTGGAAAACACGCCAAACGCGCGCCCTATATTTGTATGCAGTTGATTTTTGTCACATGAGAACGGGTCGTTCTTGATTTTCTTTCGTTCTTGATTTCTTTTCGTTCTTGACTTGTTCTTGATTTTCTTGGGTCTCTTGAAGACCATGTTCACTACTTCCTTTCTAACCTTTTAATATCACGTCCTTGATTCCCATTGAACTTTCGGTGGTCTAAAAGTGGGAACTGTAGATAACATGTTTTTTGGTTGTCCCTTTCTTAACAAATATTCTCTCTTCTATCAAGTCTTATCTACAATTGCCTCCCTTCCTTTCTCTTCTAAGTCTATTTCTCGACCCTAATTTCCCATATAATTTTGAAATCACACAGCATCCCCAAATATGAAATAGGTCATAAGGGATATTATTTTCCTCGAGGCATCTTGTGTGGAGGTAAAAAAAAAATTAAGAGAAACACTTTCTAACCTTTTAATATTACGTCCTTGATTCCCATTGAACTTTCGGTGGTCTAAAAGTGGGAACTGTAGATAGCATGTTTTTTGGTTGTCCCTTTCTTAACAAATATTCTCTCTTATTCTTCTTATCTATCTATCTTATTTTCTTCTTCAATGATATATTACATTGATGGGAATAATCTTCAAAAGTTATAAAAAGAGAGTTTTTTTTATACAAAAAATTGAAATCTTCTCTTCATTGATAAGATGAAGCTGTGAAATCCTATATAGATACTATTTAGATTAATCTTTACGACGAATTGGTTTACATTATGAACATCAAAAAATATGCTAGGAATAAATTGAAGCTTTTACTAGCTTTTCTATGTATTGGAATTACAATAAAATTATTATTTACATAACAAAAAATACAAGCGTAAACCTCTAAAAAAATGTTTTTTCATGACTTAACTATGAAGTAATTAAGATTTTTTTTGTTTTAAATGCCCCTTTATGGCAAATACTATTTTTGAGGTTTTATATGTTCCAACTTTTTTTCATTGTTATAAAATTATGCAAAAATTAAATAAAAACCACTTTTTCGTTTACTTGCCTCGTGCAAATAAGACGATAGATTTTAAATTTTGAAGGCACGAGAATCGAAATATTTCTAACGTTTATATTTCTCTTAACGAAAGAAGTCCAAAAAGTTAAAATAGACAAAGGAAAATAATAACACTGTAACTGAAGAACTAGGAAGATATACGTGAACCACCAAAGCTATCTTACATAAAAATATCAAAACCATTATTTTATGCAGCATTCCAATTGCTTAAAACTACACAATAGTTGCATAGTGATATTCTTATGGGTTTCCACATAAATAATAAGCGAATTTGAGTGAAACGCTCCCGAGGTGTTATTGTTTTCGAAAGAGCGCGCTATAGTAATAAGTACGGTATTTGTTCACTCAGCGTAGATTTCCCAACGGCACGTGAGGGGTTCCTACTAATCATTGGGCACCACCCCCGCCTCCTCCCCTCCGTGGTTCTTCTTCTTCCCATCCCCAATTCAGCGGTAAGATAAACACCAGCTTTGTATCTATAACGCCATCTGGAGAACGCTACTAATATTTTATGTGCTGTTTAAGCATTCGGCAGATGAATTGCAAAAATTTTATTCTGCAAGCCAGTTTTAACGCCACTATTTTTATGCCCATAAATGTGAACCTCTCACTCAAATTTTAACACGGAACATGAAAAACCAGTAAAGGGAAAAGCACTGGCACGCGTGTAAATCATAAAGGCTGAAAAGCTGTGCAAGTGAAATGTGCAGTAATATTTATGTACAGAAAAATATTATGTCATTAAAAATTGCAGTAAAAATCTGTTTAAAATGGCTTGTCCCAAAATTTTCAAGTAATGAAGAACTGTGACTTATAATTTTTTGTACAGAATTTAATAATTTAATGAAAACAAATAATGACGCCACAAAGTGAATTTGCGAATTTTGAAGAAAGAATTTAATAATTTCAAAACTAAAATCGATTTCAAAGATACCTTTTAGTTTGTATTGTTATTTGATTGATATTGATAAACGACAGAGTAAGGAAAGTAAAATATAAATTTAGATTGTTATTTTCTATTTTAATTTTCATGAGTAAAACCTCAAATTGTAATATTTAATTAAATGAAGAAATGAGCGAAACTCAATCGAAAATCTGGAAACAGAAAAATCAGAAAAAGATATTGGCACCTCTGGAACTCGAACCCAGGACCTCTCTTTCCGGGCTAGCGCGCTGTCCAATGCGCCAAGGTGACGATAACAAATTCGGTCACTTTTTACTGTATCATTTGACCATTCAAACCACAAACATCTTGCAATCATACATAATGATGGCAGCCAATAAAATATGCGTTAAGAAAATGAAGATAATATGGGTGGTTCTTAGTCGAAGTATGATGGGAGGGGGGGGGGGGGTGCAATTATCGACGGATCAACTGTCGTGGAACCAACTTAATCACAGTTTAAAATAAAAACGATCGAATTTGGAACTACAAAACGATAATAATGTACTCATATTTTCTCCAATAGAAAGCTTTTGTATACCCTTATTTTGTAGTCTTTGCGTGGCTTCATTATTTAACCTCTCCACGAGTATGGACGAAACGGTTCGTCGAAGCGAAAAAATGCTCAGAAGAGTATGGACGAAACGTTTCGTCCGCGGCTATTATTCAAATACCGTCATATTTAATAATAATAATAATAATAGTGTTTATTTCAGCCGAACAGAGCGGTGAGTGCAATACTGTCAGCCATATAAAAGCATACATTTATAAAATTCCATTAAATAATTACATTAAATAGGATATGCAAGATAGGATAAAAAAAAACATAATAAGATGTAATAACATAATAAAATAAAATCTAAAATAAAACATAATGGTAAACATATTTAGTATTTGTATACTATAGAGGCTAATGAAACTATTTGACTTGAAGTGGCTTCTATCGACATCTGCGCATAGTTTGTTGAAGTTTTGGAAGACATACCTACAATACCAACTTCACAGTTTTAGTTTAAAAATTCTTTTTGCGTCATTTAGCGGTTGTCAGAGGAAAGAAGCAGTTTTTTTGTATGGAGATGTTTTTTTTCAATGTTGGTTTATTTTTGTGGATTGATGTCGACGACGTTTTAATTCAAAATATAATATTATTTTTAGTTAATCTATGATAATTTATAAAAAAAAATTTAAAAAATGAACCAAAAAAAAACTCACTCCTCACGTACAGTTTTGTTTGCCAAAACTCACTCGCGGAGAGGTTAAATTTTCTTTTTCCTTAATTAAAATTGAAAATAATAATGTTTTCTGTAAATTGCAATATTTTCAACAAAACTTTTGATTTATACGTTCACAAAAAAGGGGCCAAAAACATTTATCAATACTCGTCATCGAATCATTTAATTTTGCAATTGATTCAACACCGTACTTGGCATACGGTGTCGGGCTTCCCTGAGTACATTGTATTGCAGTGCCATTTCCTGCAACACATGAAGCACGATCTTTGTCACCTTACACCCTTCAAGTTAATTATAGTGTAAGAGTCGCGCAAACAACTCGCCGATGCCTGGTGCCGCTACTGCCTCTGCTGGGGGGGGAGGGGGTTGTATACTTGCAGTCCTACAGTACTGGTCGTATTCATCGGAAGGACTATTTTATTATTGTTATTATTCTAAATATCACGAAAAGTTTTAAGGATGTAGATCACCATTTTCTTGATTCCTTGAAACAATGTACAGTAGAAAATTCGGCTAACTTATCTATACTAATATTTTAAATGCGAAACTGCGTTTGTTTGTTTGTTACGCTTTCACGCATAAACCTTTAAAACGATTTTTTTTTTTTTTTCAAAAATAGAAAGCTAAATTATTTGCGAGTACTATAGGTTGTATATAATGGTAGGCTCTGGCGTTATTAAATTATAAATTCTAATTTTTTGTATTATTATCCGTTTGCTGTTAATGTTACCTGAAAGGTTAAACAATATCATGCAAAAAACATAATTACCGTCCTCAAAAATTGTAAAATGTACCCTTGCATTCCATACCGAGTATCGTTTTCACTATAATTTAATTTATATTATTATAAATCATTATTTTTGTCAACTTTTGAGATCTCTTTATATCATCGTTGACTTCCTGGTTATTCTCAAGAGTAATTTACTCATAATAATTATGTCAATGAATCTTTCCAGTACTGTCCGTACAAAACCGGCCCAACTAAAGCAGTCGAGCTGGCCGAGTTGGCTGAGTTGGCTCATTACAGATTCGTTGTTGTAGCAGTGTTGCCCGAACAAAGAAACTACATGGACCCAAATTATTAATTGGACGGCGCCCGTAATATGGCCGCCCGTGTCCAAAGACAAACTAAGAATTAAATTTCAATTGGCGCAGCACAAGTTAGATTAGTTATTGCGAACTTTGGGATTAATCAAGCGAGCTTCGGTTGCAACAATCGGAGAACATAATGCTGTATTCATAAATACGGAGTTTGGAATAATTCCGTACGTTTTAATTGAAAATTTAACGTATTTACCTATCAACGGAACTGCAGATAATTAAAGTGAAACAAACAATAACAAAACTATATTTATGTTATGTTAGTTATTTTCATACAACTTTGTTTTTCTTTAATTTAAAGGGCTGTTTTTTTATATAGTATCATGGCTCACATGAAAAGAGAGAATAGGGGATTTTGAAAAAATGTTTGATATAATATTTCAATACGCTTTTGGTTTTTGTTAAATGAGTAATTTCAAGACCCATGTTCACTCCTTCCTCTCCTCAAAAAGACTCTCCACACAACATCTTTAAAGATGACGTAGGCCGTGAAGGAAATTAATTTCTTCAGGGCCTACTGTGTGGATCTAAAATTTTTAAAAAATCTAGTGCGATTAAAAAGAAATTCCTCAGGGATGTCATCTTCGGGGATGCTATGTGGAGGGTTTTTTTGTGGAAAAGAAGGAGAGGAAGTTCTGAGAAGGAAAAATGTATGTGGAGTGGGTACGAATCTGGGAGATCAATGTGTCCAGAGGAGCTATTCTCGAAGATATCGTTCTCCCGCGAGATGTCCTGTCAGATTTTCTACAGCTGTTAAATGAATAAATAATCATGCATACTTCCAGGAATTCGTGTTTAAAACAAGCCAAACTAAAATACGTGACACTCACAGCTGAAATTTTGACATCGGCCGATAGAAAAAGCAAATAAGAGCCATAGAAAATCACACAAATCTGATAGCACTTCTCGCGGGAGAACGATCTCTTATCACAAATTTTAGGGAATAGCCTTTCTGGAGTGAAGAACGTATGAATCCACCCTTCCACCACTGCGCAAGACGATGGATTGAGTGAGTCCGGCTAGAGATATCAACCGGTGCCTCTCGATCCTGCCCGCCACGCAAGACCCAAACAAATCCCACCCCATGATCCAGGGCACTTAAGAGTCCAAAAGTAGCGAAACATTTGTAGCGACTCAGGGATTTTGGTTATCCAATAAATGGTTCACTGAGCGGCAGCAACCTTACCCTCCTCAAAATTGAAAATCCAGCCGGTTTGGGGGCAGTTGGAATTCTTTATTCACATAACAAAGACATTGATGGTGAATTGGCATTGAGGTCTTCCGGTCAGCATGTTTTTGTAATTAACTAAGCTATCATTAAATTTTGATTATGTGGTTAATTAAAGTTTATTGATCTAATTTTATTCATAACTAACATGTTCCCGGCATGCGTTGCAATGCAATGCAATGTCACTTGTAAAGAAATTGTTACTCTCTGTGCGTCTTTTCCCATTCCCCCTTCCCCTCACGCGTCCCCGCTCCACCTTCCCCGGCTTCCCTCTCCCCTCTCCAGCGAACCCCCTTCCCGCGATCTCTTCCCCTCTCCCGCATTCAATATATTCAGTGCCGGTACATTCAGATATTCAAACAGCTTGCGTGCCACCTATTGCAATTTTTTTTATAAAATTCTATTACAAACATTCCTTTTTGTATATTATAAGAATAAACAATCAAACATAAGTATCTATTTTAAATATATACAATTTTTGATCAGATTCAAAGTATTCGATTTTAGTTAGTTTCATAGTAAAATTGAATTTTGATTTAACAATTGATGGTTTGCAAATGTCATTTTCAAATTATGACATTTTTGTAAGAGTTTTTGTAATGATAAAAAAAAAAAAAAACTTTTCAGATGTATTGCCATGTGGTTGTAATAATCCAGAAACCTTTGCGAGGACGGAAAGAAGGTATTTTGAAAGTTTCAAACATTTTGTTACATAGACAACTCAAAACTTATATATCTATTTATACCCAAGCAAACATTTTTAATTATTATTTACTAGCCTTTACCAGCGGCTTTACTCGCATGGAATACCATAGGGGTGAAATTACTGTAGCGCTTGCACTTTTTAATAATCCCCCCTCCCCCTCCCCCTCTCACCTCCTTCCTCCCCCTTCCCCCTCCTCCCTCTCCACTCCCCTCTCACCACTCCCCTCACCACCCTCCCGCATTCCGTACATTCATTCCCGGTACATTCAGTTTTCAAACTGCTCGCGTGCCACCTAAATTTCATAATGCCAGATTAAAAAAAAAAAATTATCCAATTTGGTGCAGTCGTTCGGAATCTATGCGCGTACAAACATTTCGGAGATTAATTTTTATTTAAATGTATCAATATCGTTTCCATGACAACGACTTGTTTTCTGACGTTAGCAATAATTCGCCTTTGTTAGCGTCAGAAAACGTATGATAAATATTTCATAACACCAGAGCTTACCATTATATATAGCCTATATTACTCGCATATAATGTAGCTTTCTATTAGTGAAAGAATTTTTAAAATCAGTTTATTGGTTTATGCGTGAAAGTGTAACAAATAAACACACGCAGTTTCGCATTTATAATATTAGCATAGATATAGATTTCGAATGACGAATAGGCATCCTTGAAAACTAATGCATATTTTGCAGTCCACATCTTTAGGCCCTGTATGCATATTTTTTATTCCAAAGTTGACGCTGAAGCTGAATCCGTATCACTGAAGTGAAGCGTCGTGTGTCAAAGTTGACTGAGGCTTGACATGTTGCAAATTACCATGAAACTATATTGGAGTGCCAAGGAAAATGACATGGAAATATGGAACATTCAAGTATTGAATATCAAGGCTTTGTCGCTTAGTGGAGTAGCCTAACGATTTAGCGGAAGCTTTTAATAAAATGGTCCTATAAAGTGAAACCTCTTTAGCCCCGTTGTGATTTGAAACTCGGATAAAACAGAAATGATGCATTACAGTACCTACAAAGCGTCAAACTGCGCTCATTGGCCGCTTTGATTATGATCTCACTTTTTAAGGCTCCTATTAGTTGAGAATGTGTGGGCGATGGTTTCACTTCAACCGCGTGTGAACTGCACTCGATTTTTTTAAACGAGTATTATTTTTAAGTAAGGGTACATAACGCACATCTCATAAAAAAGTTTTGTAAATAAAAAAAACGGAAGTTTTGCAGCGTTAATAAATGATGATTAATGAACAATATGATTATGGGAGGCTGGTATGCGTTCCGCCTCCCCGGGAACCATTTATTGGATAGTCAAAATAATCTGCTGTAGGTCATCCCTAGTAGTTTGCTACGTTTGGTGACTTAGCAGGGGTGCCCGGGTCACGGTGTGAGGTTGATCAAGGTCTTGGCGGTCGATATGTCTGCTCACCTGCTGCGTAGCGGGCCGGATCGAGAGAGACTGGTTGAGGAGATCTGTTGACCTCTCCAGCCAGAACACCTCGACCCATCGCCTTAAGCCGCAGTTGAAGGGATGGGTTCGTACGTCCGTCACTCCTAAACACACTGACACCCGGATTCTCACCCACCCTATTTCCTTCCCAGAAATTTCTCTCGTTTCTTTCCTTAAAAAAACCCTCAGCATAGCATCCACTAAAATGACGTGGGCCTTGAGGGAAATTATTTTCCTCAGGGCCTCCTGTGTGGAGTTAATGTAAAAACATAAGCCGTCCCGTCGAAAAGGGAAAAAGCGACCTCTTTCGGAGGTGGAACGATCAAACCAAAATACGGTTTACGTGGAAAGACAATGACAATCACTTAACTATCCAGAAATAAAATGTAAAACAGAAAATTTTGATACTTTATTTATTTATTTTTATTTATTATTATTAATTTTATTTATTACATCCAGCACTCTTCTATGAGATGTGCCATATATGAATTTCCTTCGGTTTTCTTATTATTTATATTGATGTATTTTTGTGCAATTTCTGAATGCCAATATTAAAACAAACTACACGGGCTAAGGAAAAGACTTGATAAATTTTTGATTACTGATTATTACTTACCTAACTGTGAATAATTTCCTATTTTTATTTACTTATTGTTATTTTTTGTTGATAAGTATTAATACTTTCTCTCTTATTATTGTCAGCACGGTCACCAAATGATTATAGCTGATAAGCCAACACTGGTACTTTGTTTTACTTATTTTGTCAACTCTAAGTGTACTGCCTAGCTGAAATTTTAGTTTGAATAACTAATTACATTTAATATTTCTTTTGAAATATATTTGCAAGTTTATTTTCTTAATATTTGTTACGTTACAAATTCGAGAATTAGACTTCTCCACGGACTGGAGAATAAGGCGCCATATAGATGCGCGCGCACCATCCCCTCCCGCGAGCGACAAACGGGGCGGCCGCGAGACGCGCCGCCGACCGCAAGCTCCTCAGTCTCCAGCAAGCCGGCTTATAGGGCCCACGTACCGCCCGAACATGGGCGACACCAGTTCAGTTTCGCCGTGTGCGTTTCCGGTCTCCGATGGACGCTGCGTAGCTTGATAGAATCAAGCGCGTGAAGCCGCTGTTGGCCCAAAACCAAACGTGAGTCAATTACCATGTTATCCCTTGTGTGCAATTAAATGTATTAACCCTAGCCACGCGTGTTAGAGAAGAGAGACGGACATTCAAACTAAACTTTCAGCTAGGATCGTTCCTTATGTATTATTGTGTCTCCTAGAATTGAATAAACTGTTTATGTGATAACCTACCGTGTTTTGCTTGACGAGGGAGGCCCTGGGACAATGGAGAAACGTGAAGTTCCGAACCACAAGCACTAGCCCTGAGTTTACGAGGAACCCTGCTTGTGCCAAATCTTGAGCTAGTTATTATTTGGGGCAGATGCAGCAGCTAATTGTATTAAATATGTGAGAGCTTTCTCCAACCCTGCCGTTAGCGTCAGCACGCACGCTGGACGCCAACATATTATATTTATAGTATACATGTATATTTTTAAAATTCCCAAGTGAGACGAGCGGCTTTGATTTTATTGTATTATGCTATTTTTTAAATAAATCTTAAAATATTCGTGAATTTGAAAAAAATGTACAGTCAAAACCTTTGAAAGCATTGAAAACTGTTGAAAATATTAATTTTTGGCAAAAGATGAATAACGAAGTGGTCTTGGTAATTGATTTACCAAGGCAAAGCTGCACAGTACAATGCCTGTATTGATTTTCATAAGCGCTAAATAGTTAGTTTTGATGATTCGCTTAACATAATTTGAGATTTTATTGTTTCTTTATGCGGTGTGGTGGTGCTATATTTATAGATATGACTTACTAAACTTCAATTGTTCGAAAACGACGCTCAATTTAATCATTTCTCCAGCAGACCTTTTTATCAAATGAAAGGTACGTGAGAAGTGTATCGAATACCATCCACTCCATACAATTATTAATGAATTCATATTTCGAAGTGTTCATAAGTATCACGATGTCAAAGTAGTCCCACTCAATAATTCATAGTAACAACTTGGTGTAACATCGACTTGGATGAATATTGCATAAGGATTGATCACATTGTGCATTATTTATTCCTGGGCAGCCATGCCGCGGCCTGAAGGGAAGTTACTGCACTGAAACTTGGCGTATCCATTCTACGAGAATCAAAACTTGGAACTGAGGATTGTCGAATCGTGGAGAATCGGTTTAAAACATGGCCTTCGGTCACCACAATTCACAGACAAAAGAACTAACTAACTAACTAACTAACTAAAGGAAAGCTTGCTTTACACTTTCAATAAGACATTTATATAGGCGATGATAGCTCCTGAGCATTTACACAATATCTTTTACAGCTGGTGTCATTCAAATTGGTAGATATTTAGTTTGTTTCACTGGGTATGTTATGGCAATACCACAGTTGAGGGAAATTTAACTCAATTTACATCGGTAACTTTGCACACAGTCGATGTAAACCTACACATTACATTTAAGAAGCGAACATACTCGTATTTTCGAAAGATCGAAATAACTTGCCGCTGACTGCTACAAGCAGTCGATATCGATAGCTTCAAGCATTGGCTGCATAGCGATCCTATGAAAAATAAAACCTTACATGACAAAACGGCAGCCCGTTTATTTTGAACTTCAAAATGAGGTTATTCTAAGTTGTTGAAATCGATACAAGATTTTTTTTATCACCATATTTTTTGGTTTTCATTTATTTTTCTTTGTTAATGACATGTGTAATGTAACAAATCCTTTAGTTCTTCCTCCAATCACAAGTTGTATGAAGAACGGGGCTAAGAAGCCGCAGAAACCGAAGTCTTGTCGTGTTGTTATCGAAGTTTATTGTTTGTTTGGGGAGGCTTCGGTTTCTGTTCGAAACATCGCATGGGGAGGAGTTTCTATTAATTATATGATATGTCCCATAGTAATAAGAATATCGTTGTTATTAAAATACATCCCGAAATCACGTACTGTATAATTATCTAATAATGTACGGAATATATTGTTTTAAAACGCTTTTTAACCCGAAAGTTTTGTTTAATTATGAGTAGAAACGGTTAGTGGGTAGAACGGTTATCGACTGTCCCGAAGAACAATGTTGTACGTGTTTTGTTTGTTTTGTTGCTGTAGAGCAATAAGTTTCGTTTCTGCATTTTGACTGTTTTCGATGTATACTTTTTTTCCGGTACAGTGAATAACAATTTTAAAAAGTAAACTGTAAAATTGCCAATAACAGAGTTTTGCCTCTCGTTAGAGCCGTTAAGGGCTTAAGGACGAACACCCTATACAATGAGGGTCACTTGTGTCCAGGCTTCTTTCTGAGAGAGATTCTCCACTGTGAGAATACGTCTTGCATGGGTGAAGCTTAAATACATCTTGTGATGGAACTACAACCTATCATTATAATATATTGAATACTTTTTTTTCATTTCAAAATATCACCCAACTGCGTATTGTTGCAGACATAATATCATTGTTCCTATGATGAAGAAAAAAAAAATTATGTCTTTCTACATATTGTAAATTTAATAAATAATTATTTTACATAATTTTGCTGAATGTCACATATTACACTACTTTTTAAAAGTAGTTTTTTTGTTGGCCAGCAAGTGTTCAATCTTTCCATTTATGAAAACAAACTATATAAATTAATACATTTTATCACTCGATTCTAGAAAAAAGTCCTACTGTTTATGTTTATTTTATTATATTATTAACACGAGTTTTACGAAAAATTGTTATTTTTCATGTTATGTGAGCACACAGCACCAAATTTTTTTTAAAATCTTAAATGTCGTGCATTTAAGGGTTTAAAGTCTATATTTCTATTTACACTTAACTCTTTTGAATTTGTCATTTTAATCAGGTTGTATTATAATTTGCGAGCCTGGGGCGTGTAAATAACCCCAAAACTTTCTGAGTGTAATACGTAAAAATATGATTGTGAATTTACCTTGCGCGGACAAAATATTACAAAAAAGCGATCTGTCAAAATCTCAAAGGAAAAAACAGAAACACTTTAAATCCACTTAAATTAAGCTAAGTACAATTTTTGTAATTTTGAAATAAGCACAAGTCACTTGTCAACTTTACACAACTAAAGGAGAAATAACAGGGGTCAGCGATTTGCATTGTATTATCTACATTCTTGCTGTTATATCACACTTCTGTCCGTTTAAGTGTTTTTATAAACATATTCGCGCATAGATTCCTTTTTAAATAAAAACCAATTTTGTGTTCGGAATTCAAAAAAATAATCTTTCGGTGGCTCCATCTCATAAGGCTGGTTGAGTAGAGGTGAAATTGCATTTGAGCCGCAGACGCCTATGCAAAGGGCCGCAAATTCCGACCCCTGGGTTATGGGCTATTTCAAAATTAATTTTTTCAAAAGGTTTCAATGACTTTTCGAAGAGGTGTTCAGTTGACTTTATTCTCAGTTGGCATGGAACGTACAAAAGTATACCCTACAAAACTTTTTCAGTCGACGCTTTATATCCTTCGATGTAACTTTCTCAACTCCTTGTGTAAATTTATATTTTGTCTCACTCTATTTATATAAACACATAAACACGCAAATGTATTTTTTTGAAAAGTTTATTTAAAAAAAAAAAAAATTTTAAATCTCTTAATACCAAAATGCCATCTTATTTTTTTAATAATAGGGAGAATATTAGCAATATTCAAATCTTTTCAAACTTCCGATGCTAAATTTAGATTTTTTCATTAAGTTCATAGAACCTTCCATATCGCCCACAACAGAGTTCGTTATTATGTTCGATCGCCTTCTCACCACACTGTGTACTGTATTCATTCATCCGATCATATTTCTGCTTCAACACCCTTTACTTTACAAGGAAACCATAAATCAAAACGTTCTTTGCCTCGCGTTACTACAAATATTCTTGTAAACTGTTCCCGTACCCAAGATGACGATTTACGTTACCAAATTTCTATCTTTAATATCACCATAATTTTTTTATTTGATAAATACAATATGAATTTGGGAGGCGGGTATGGGTACCGCTGCCCCAAAAACCATTTATTAGATAGCCAACACTTCTGCCGTAGTAGTTTGCTACGTTTTGTGACTTAGCAGGAGTGGCTGGGTTCATGAGGTGAAGTTTGTCCAGGTTTTGGCCGGATCTGAGAGAAATTTGTTGAGGGAGATCTTTTGAACTCTCCAGCAGGACTCTCTCGGAACATCGCCTTGCAACGCAGTTGGGTGTTTGGATTCAGACGCCCGTCACTCCTGAACACATTGACCTTCAGATTCCTACCCACCCCTCAAACTCGTTTTCTTCCCAGAACTACATCTTCTTCCTTTCCTTAAAAAAACCCTTCACAAAGCATTCTTTACGATGAAATAGTCCCTGGAGGAAATTATTTTCCTCAGGGCCTCCCGTGTGAACCTAACGTAAAAATAAACATATTTTTGTTTTTTTCATACACAAATTTAAAAAAAAAACATTATAACAATGGAACACTTCAATGAATTTATATAATAAGGAACTCCAGTGAAAAATATTATGGCTTTAAAAAATATGTTCATATAGTATAGACCAATAGACGTTGATTCTGAATATATAAGTTTTATAAAATAATATTTAACGTAGAGTTTTAAAAAAAATATTCAAAAGTCCATTTTAAAAGGCGTCATTAAAAAACCCTGTCAAGTTGGTATTATTGAGTTTGTGAGGTGTGACGTCACCGCGTCCATAATTCTCCAGTCACCTGTTATATTTGTATTGAAAAACGACAAGCCGTTCAACATTCCGTGTTTTTGGTTTATAGAGGTTTAGACGTATAATATTTATTGTTTCAATTGAAACATTATTTAGGCCTAAATAATTCAGTATCAAAAATAGAGTATCTCTATTAGTTTATCTGTGTTATTTAAAAAATTCAAAAACTTTAACTGCCTAAAAAAATCCTGTAATGCGCTCCAATTCTGATTTTCAAAATGGCCGGCGACGAACAGCTGATTTCAGTTGCCTACAAAATTAATGCTTCGGTTTCCATAATATTGATTTCGATTCGTAAAGCTAAAAAAATAATAATTTCAAACAATTTTTATACCACTCTCCCTTAATAATGTTGAAAAATATAAAAATATAATGAATTTAATATAATAAATAAATAATTCCACCTAAATAACGTTTTACTTATTGAATAGTTTCAAAGCTTCTTCCATACAAAATGGCAACATCTGTTGAAAATATCTGAAACTTCTGGCCATGATGACGTCACACTAGATACGGTGGTTTTCGGGGGATCTTGAAAAATTAAAACTTTGACATTTATTTTAACTATCAAAACTAACTTTAAAAATAAATATGCAGTTATTTAAGTTAGAAGGTCATTATTTATTTAAAATAAAAAAATAAAAAATCGGACTGGAGTTCCTTATTATTTATCATATTTATTGTGATTATTGACGTGACCGTTCATTTCTACTTGTTTGTTAATGCTTTACTGCTATTTTATAAGTAAGTACTACTTTTTTTTTTTCATTTGCTTCACACAAGAGGAAAATAATTCCCCTCAGGACCCAAGTCATGTTTGTGGATACTGGGTGGAGGTTCTCTTTAGAATAGGAAGGAGAATAATTTCTGGGAATGAAAAAGGCATGGGGGTGGGTAGGAATCCGGGGGTCAGTGTGACCAAGGACAGACGTATAAATCCATCCCTCTCACTGCGGTGCACAGCGGTGTTCCGAGAGAGTCTGCTGGAGAGGTCAAAAGGTCTCCATCAAATAGTCTCTTCCGAACTGGATTGCCACGCAGTTGGTGGGTAGACGCATCCGCCGCTAAGATCCGGACAAACCTCGCCCCATGAAAACGGGCACCCCTGGTAATACACCAAACGCATCGAACCACTATGGCAGAGGTGTTATTATTACCTACTGTTTCAGCAATATATTTTAAATCTATGAATTCTTAAAGAAATATCTAACTCCCACTTTATCATCATCTTTAGTATACTTAATTTCCGTTTGAAAATGTATAATGTTATTACAACTGTTGTCAATATGAACTATCTGTTGACAAAGTACAAAAGTAATGTGATATATGAAAGTATGGTAATAAAATAATAAAAAAAACAATGAACGAAACTTTGTAAAATGGTTCTTCTGGGAAAAATTATATCTGTTCTGAAAATTTGATTACACTATCAAAGTGGGTTGCCTATTGGCTCGTTTTTTTAAAAACAAATTGAAATAAATAATTTAAGAAAAACAAACGGAATTTTATATCCTTCTGATATTTTGCTGCAGCCATTCAAATAATAATTGATTACATAAAAACGGCGACTTTCTGACAGATTTTTTGATCAACAAAAAAGCCGCAATTTAACATAGAGTTTTTTCACAATTTTTTATTGCAAAAATATGTCAACCTGCTTGGATGCTTTGTCGAGAGTACACAATATTTTACTGTGGTTTAAGTGCGTGGAATTCTGCGAAATATATTTTTTGTTGACCCGGTGTTCCATACTTTTGTGGTCGTGTTTCCTACGTACGTGAGTTGTCCATAAAACCACCCCTATCGAAAGGCGGGGCTGTAAAAAGTGATTTACGCCTTATTATATTTACGGCAGCGGGGAAAGCGTTAGATTTACTACATTGTCAGGATGCTTTGAACGGACGATGTTACTTTGTGAGGCTATTGCATATTGCTAACGACTTGT
The DNA here is from genome assembly GCA_936435175.1 of Glyphotaelius pellucidus. Lineage (NCBI taxonomy): Eukaryota > Metazoa > Arthropoda > Insecta > Trichoptera > Limnephilidae > Glyphotaelius > Glyphotaelius pellucidus. Next base: position 26,118,831 of record OW386551.1, read on the forward strand.
CACTTTTAGATGGTATCACGAAATTACATTAAACTGGATCGTAAAGTAATTTGGTTTAATCTGGATTTGAAACATGAACTTTGAATTATTTTGAATATTTAAGACAAGCATATGTTCTTTCCTTTTTATTTTGTTTATGTTAGACCTCACAAGAGAGCATCTGCCTTTAATTCCTGAATAATGGCCTGGACTCGCCAGAGCTTACCGACTTAATAAAATTTCATATTCCGACAAGATCACCAAGACAATCCGACTTATTTCATTTACCAACATTTAGAACTAACATTAGAAAAAAATCCCCGATTCCCCGTATATCCCCGTGCGCAACATAATACAAAATTTTACAATATAGACGTTTTTAACAATACCCTTTAGAAATACCGAAGAGAAGTAACGCGTACCATTCTCTTTTTTTTCTTTTTTTTAAAAAGAAAGACAAACATTCCCGGGTTACGATTAACCTAACAATGTTTGAAAATATCCTACTACCACCATAGAAAGCCGAAGATGTTGCTTGTGTTCTGATGGAGGACTTAGCCAGCCGAGGAATCGAACACGGGACGCCCGGGTGGAACCCAAACGCGATGCCCACTCAACCACCGACCAGACAAAATTAATACAAGATTGTGGAATGTATCGGAAGCATCTCCTATCCTTATCCTATTTTCCTCTTCCTCTCCTCCTCACCAAAAATTCATTTTAAGATATAATAAAACTCCATCTCCAAGTAACTTTAACAAAGGAGACCTTTAACTTTGTATATGTGTATCTATATTTAATGTATAAGCTGTTTGTCTCTTACAAATAAATAAATAATTCGTAGCCCCTGCATTCGGATAACAATAGCACCACACTCCAAACCTAACTCTTATCTCAACCAATTCTGCCGGTTTGGCAAAAATAAAAAACCTGTTCTCATTAAGCCAACAGCAATTGTTCCGCTCATGTCCGTCGAGTTTCTTGCGTGTTCACTAGTGCACAGAGAATCAATATAGCTAGCTCCTTTGAAAAAGCTCCATTGAAATATCTGTAGACCCAGCATGCCTACATTGCGTCCGATCGTTAGAGATGGCTTCAGTCTGTTAAAAATGGATTGTGAATCAGACGAACCGCCCTCCTTTGCCCATAATCAAGATGGTTTATCAGGTACAGAGATCCAGAGGTGACTCCTATATTCCACAACTGGATCTGCTTGAGATTTGCTCATTTGCAACTGGTTACTACTGAAGAATCTGCTAGCCATAGGTATAGAAGTCATCCAATTTCTTGGAAGCCCGACTCACTTGGACTTCTGTGTAGTCCTGATACTTAAACTGTTCTGATATACTTTTACTCCAAGAATTTCAATAGAGTCTTTATTGGGGAGCTCCCATCAAATTGTTTCAGACAGTCACTGATCTCACTCTTTGCTGAAATCAAAAATGCCTTGGTTTTTTAGACGTTGAAACTGACCAGGTTGGCCTTACCCCAGACACGAACCTTCTTGAGTTGGTGGTCTCAAAAATTCACGAGCTGATCGGACATCAAAAGTGGAAGGTGGTAAAGTTATAATGAAAATGAAGGTTTATTTTACGATTCTCTCTTAGAAAAGAAAGATAATGGATATTTCATATATCTTAGATTTAAAAATTTGTTTTTATGATGCCGTCGGTTTTTTCACAAGAAATTTAAAAAAATGCAACAATACTCAATTTGAAACGTCATTTTCATGACATTTTCAAAATTTTAAATGTTTGAGAAAACGCTTTAGGTACTGTTTATTAGGAAAACAATTCTATAAAATAAAGGGTTTCGTGATAATTTAGAGATATTATTTTTCTTGTTTGAAACCGGTTGTTAAAACTATTTATACCGCGCATATAGGGCGTTAATAAATATAAAATAAAACTAGGGCGTTAATAAATATAAAATAAAATAAAAAATAAAAATAAAAAAATCTTATAATTGAATATTATTTTTACGAGATAATAAAAAAATTCAATTTACTCACACATTTCGTTATTTGCAAGCAATAAAAATAATTTTTCTAATTAAGAGATAATAGTTTTCTTAAAAAAATTAAAAACGAATTTATTTCGAAAATAAAATTTTATTTGATGCTTTGAACGTATAGCCACTCTTGTTTCCCGTTTGGTCCAGTTAATTATACAAGTCGAATTTTCATATCACACCCACACAGATCCAACAAATAAGTAAAAACATGAGACCTCAAAAACTCGAATGCCTCAATGCCTCAAAACCTTGAAGTAACTGTAAACTTTGAAGTCTACAAAAGTAAAGTAAAGTTTTCTGGAATTATTTCCGTGGTCTCTGACCTTCAACTAGAATAAACAAATTCCATTATCTTACTTCAATTACTATAATAACTCCGTTTATTCTTTAAAAAAAGTCCTTTGGATTACTAAAAGCAATGCACCACGCTATGTAAAATTCGCTGCAGGTAGCTAACACTCTTACCGTGTAGATCAGTGATTCCCAAAGTGATCCAGGTGGACCCCCAGGGGTCCACAGAACACTCCGCGGGGGTCCACGTAGGCGTGATAAAAAAATTGGGGTCCACAAATTGTAAGTGGGGGTCCACGAAAATTTATCGGGTTTCGATAGTAAAGAACAAAAATGTTGGATTGGCTTTACCTGTCAATGTAGGTAATGTATACAAGTATTTCGGTGAAAAATGGTCGTATTGATGCCCATCCCGTGCTCATATCCCATCCCGCCCCCCCGTTTCATATCACATTACGACCAGTTGCATTTGTTTTGCATCACGATCGAGTACTAAGTAATAATATCCATAGTACTATAGTACTAATATCTTTAAACAGTTTGGCGCGGACATCCAAATCGTAATTAGCCACTATTCTCCGCTCTGTTTTAAAAAGCGACAACACTTTTATAACGATATTCCGCAAAGCAAATAACACATAGAGTCAGAAATTTTATTTGCCTTTTTTTATACTGCCGGAGCTTAATTTTTCGCGTAGCTTTTATGGGCGTCAATATGGCTGTGATGACAGCAGAGATCTACGAATAAAAGGACTGCGCATACTTACCACGAAAATTTATTAAGATACTGCGCGTTAGTATTATAAATTAAAAGTAAACGTAATGAATTCTGTAGTGGAGGTTGGAAAGTTTTTGACTTTTTATGGTCAAAGCAACAAAAATAACGATTTTCCAATCAGAGACCTCCAGCTTTAAAAATTTAGCTAAATTCACCCACTTTATTGTTGTTTTGTTAGATTGGTTTGTTTGTGTGAAACAAAGATTAAACTCTCAAAAAATTTCAAAAACGGTGTGCCAAATGGGCGAAAATTGTCTTTTGATTCGTGGGTTTTCACAGACAAATACTTTTATACAAAAAGAGTTTCCATAGACAGACTAATATATTATCATGCGGGGGGTATTGTTATATAATACAATTGTTTCCTGCATTTGGTACCAAACGACTGCCAAATTTTGGCATACGCACAATCTGAATAAATTACTGCTACCTGTAACTCTCGCGTATTCCCACCTCGCGGCGGCATTCCGCACAGAGCCCCATTTTTAGGGCGGGCCTTTGTGAATATCTGGCGATGAAAAAGGCAAACTAGCTTGGAATAATGATGCTGAGTTCATTTTGTCCCGTTTATTTCGCTGCATTTGCGTTACACAAATCAACCCTCAGGGTAAAATTCCGGCTGCACGATTGACGAATGCGCCGCATACGTTATTTTTGGGAATTAATTGCACACGGGGCAAATGCATCACGAATATAATTGCAAATATTCCACAAGCGCGGTGTTTTGGTTATCGGAGGCGAACAATTCTTTAACATATATGATTTTAGGTTTTTCACGGCACAAAGTATAATCGAAATTTATTTTTGGGGTATTACGCCGTGTTGCGCTACCTCCTTGTTTAGCCAACATTACAGTGCGCATCATCAGAGCAGATATGTAATCGAAGATTATGTTGAAGTGTGTGCTTATGTGTGAGGATGCGAGAACGTGGGCGCTCCAAACCTCTAAGAGCTGGTATTTCAGTATAACTTTAAATCGATTTTCTACTCCTAGTTTTGGCGTAGCTGTCAATTATCAGATACATAGAAGTTTTCTGCTTAGCCCCGTCGTCTTAACTAATATTAATGGAATTTAAATTGTCTCAATTAGGCGTGCTCGTTGCGTTTTGGGTCTTCCCAGGATTTCAAGAAAAAATCCAAAATAATAGTGAGTTAATTGATACCGCAATGCTCGTCAATTGCCGATTTGTCAAGAATGCCGAGTTCGCATGCTCGAAAGTGTCCCGATATTCATTTGGAGATTGATAAAAGTGTCCTGATATTCATTTGGAGATGGACGAAAGTGTCCTGATATTCATTTGGAGATGAACGAAAGTGTCCAAATATTTATTTGTAGATGGACGAAAGTGTCCTGATATTTATTTGGAGATGGACGAAAGTGTTTTGATATTTATTTGGAGATGAACGAAAGTGTCCTGATATTCATTTGAAGATGGACGAAAGTGTTTTGATATTTAATTGGAGATGAACAAAAGTGTCCTGATATTCATTTGAAGATGGACGAAAATGTCTCGATATTTATAAATTAATGAACGAATATGTATGGGTTGGGTTAAAAAAAGACGAGAAGATTTCTTTACATATTTAGTACTAAGATTAGTAATAACAGTAAAAATTTTGTATTCATCTTTAGTACGTAGTCAAGTCGAATATAACTCCTTGATCTGGTCCCCCCATTTTAAAATACATTAAGATGCAATCGAAAAAATTTAATATGAATTTCTAAGACACATTAATTTTAAACTCGGTATTCCTGTTGAAATTCTAAACTTTAATTATTTAATGAAATAATTAAATTTATTAAGACTCTCAGATCGAAGAATTAAATCTATATTAATATTTATGTCCAAAATTGTATATGGTAGAATAGAAAGTCCTAATTTCACTAACCTCATTGACTTTCATATTCCCACGAGAGCCCCTCGTTCTAAAATTCTGTTTAAATGCAACAATAACAGGTCAGAGTATACGAAACACTCGCTTGTACCTAGGTTACATGAAGTAAGTAATAGATACGCAGGTGTGGCAGATCTGCACGAAACTGCACGGAAGATAGGTGCAAGAGGGTTATACTATCAAATCTTTTCAATTCTATTTGTAATACAATTTTTTTAGATAATTGTATATCTGGTGTCATTTCTCATTCAAATGCCACAATTATCTGTTATACTTTTTTTAAATATTTCTTGTATTTTTCCTACGATTTTGTGACATGTAATCAGTGCTTATGATATATGTACAATGTACACCGTGTATATAAAATTAGTGTCTGACCGAAACAGAACTTTCTACCGAAACCAAAAGCGAATCTTCGGTATCTGTCTCAGTTTCGGCCGAAACTTTTTTAGACATGTTAAAAATCTATTGCTTACTGAAATTTGGCTTATTTTTTACACTTATACAGACAGTTAACACGTATTAAATGAAATAAAAAATAATAAGTATGTGAAAAACACTTTTTTTTGACATTACTGCCATAAAGCAAACAAAAAAAAATTAAACATGTAAACTACTTCCTGGAACAAAAATTTGTCAATAATCAATAATTACCTCATTAACTGAGAATTTAAATTTTAATTTTAATTGCAGATTTTCTGCCGAAATCGAAACTGATGCCGAAACTAGATTTTTTTTGCCGAAACTTGCCGAAATCGAAACCGAAACCAAACGTTCGGTCGGTACTATATAAAATTAATAAAACGAAAATAAATTAGGATTAGGATTTAGCACTAAGATCTTGCTTCTGGTTCCTGCAGCCCTTTTTTGGACTTCGCCGAAATTAGTCAAGGTTCCTGTTAAAGAGTTTAGCTCCTTTGTACCTACATATAACAACAATGAAAATGTATGCTTCAATTTACATTTTTTGTATATTTGGTTTTCACTCGTGAGGGGTGATCTTAGCCATTAAAAAAAATGTAAATGCTTGGAAATGGTGTCAATCTACTACTAACTACTACTACTAACTACTAACTACTTTTAAATGGTGTCATTGGGTCTTTAGCTTTAGAGCACACAGATACCTTCAACTAGCAACTGTTTTTTTATTTACTTTTTCTGAAAAATGGGTTTGTGAATCGTGAATCGTAATTTTTCATGAAATGAAATTTTGTTGAACTGCATATTAACGAGATATTCGCCTCGATGCGAGCCCAGAAAAATATAAAAAAATGGATTTTTCAAATCCCAAAATGATTGAAAATCGTTTAACGCTATACTTTCTAAATAAACTATGAACAAGTTACAGAAAAACCAACTGCGATATTTTCAAATCTAATAATTTTCATTTTTACTTAATTTTTTTTTATGTAGACACAAGATACAAGGTATCCTTTATCTTTTTTTCGCTCATTAAAAAAAAGGCAAACGGATGGTTGAATAATGTGACAATGATATTTGAATTCCTCTAATTACCAACACTATTTCACAAGTCACGCGAGGCTAGTGTTTCAAGCCAGAACGGCAAGATGTTGCTAGTAATTTGGCAAGTAACTCTAGCTACATGTAAAGGTAACAAACCAGATTTGTTTTTAACTTTTTTCTTTGTAGTAAGCTAGTGAGGCAGCTAGTAGCTAGGATAGCATCTCAAGCCAGGTTAGTTTAATTGGATGGAGTTCTATTATTTGAGTTGTTGCGCCCTCCAACACCAAAGTTACTATCCCGGCTTTGTATTTAGCTTAAAAAAGCCGGCTAAGCTAGTGAATTGTATTTGATTGGTTTGTAATTTCACAATACTGGAAAGTATACATATTTGCGGAGCGCTTTCCAGAGTGGAATATAGACTCAGTATCGCCCTCGGAATTGAAACGTTGCTTGAAATCGCTATATCCATGGTAAATAGATCTGAATATTCGGGTTTTGTGACTAGATTTGATTAGACAGGTACTTCACCACCTTCCAATTCTCCATCCCCCACTTACCTTCAACCTCACAAGATACCCCAATTGGGGATGCATACCCCAATTGTCTGGACGATTGGAAGCAGTCGGGACTCTTGTACGGTATTCACATAAAAATATAACTGTTTCTTGGATTGCATGAGTCGGGTTTTACATTTTTTTTTTAAAGATTTCTATAATTAAGTAGTAGATACTGATTAAAATGAATAACACCACACACATCACCCGGTATCACTGTAGGTACCTTCCACAAAAAAGATTTTTTCCGAGAAACATAATTGTATTCACTATAAATAGGTATTCACTATAAATTACATAATATGTGTTTAATATTATTTTATCAATGTAACAAACCAACTGTTTTGTTTCTATAATAAAAATTAATAAATAGAAAAAGAGGTCAATTTTCAATGGGCTTAGTTTGCATGGCATATTTTGATGTAGCGGTCGCGGGTCGCATAAAATCTCTTCCGTTTACCGATTGAAGTTCTAAGAAAAATGCATCTGTTCTTCTCAGAATATAGAACAGAAAATTGGAAAATTTCAATTCCCGGTATTGGCGTATTATCTCGCGAAAATTGACAATGGATGCGCTGAACACGGTGAGCTAACAAAAGACTGTCTAAGAAAAATTAATAATAATGTTCATTTAATATTGGAAGGAAGTAAAATTCTGTTAAACGCCTTAGGAAAATCGGTATTTTTTAATGATATTCCATGTGAAAATAACTAACGTAATATAACTTTAAGAAACCACGTTTTAAAATAATGAATTGATTTACCAGTAAGAATGATAACATTGATGTGTGCTTATATTATTAATGAAAAGATTGGATTTCAAAAAAATAAAAGGACTGAAATGTTACTACTTGACTTTTCCAATTACATAAATCAAGAACTTAATAATGAAAATATTTTCTGGTCCTATTCATAGACAACTCTAAAGCATTTGATACTATTGATCCGAGTAAACTATTACAGATATTGGAGGCAATATATTTAAACAATCGACAAATTAAAGTGTAACTCTTTAAGTTTAGCAAAGCTAAATATATGTCAACAGGAGTCCCGCAGGAGTCAATTCCCGGAACTACTGGTAATAAATAATATGATGTGATGAACTGGAATAGAAGTGATAAGATGACCACGGATGACAACATATATATTTTTTTAAATTATATGAGCTTCATTGTAAACTGCGTGAACAGTAGTGGCATCAGCACCTAAAATATATATTTTAATGTGTTGCAAATTTTTATTGGCCCACAGTGCACATGTGATTACACCATCGAGCTCGACACTTTCCTCCTTTCGCATCTGTGTTTTGGCCCAGCCTCTGGGAAATATTCCCCGCGTCACGCTCGCGTCACGGCGTCCCGCCGTCACGGGCGTAATGAATACCTAAACACGGCGCGGGCGTCCCGACGCAGAACGAACCCGGCACTTTTACAGATTTTCCGCGAACACGGCGTCAATTTTGCATGATTCCTGCGGGACTCTGGGACTCGCTGGATGGAAATGGAGCAGCTAAATCACAGGTGAAATTGTTTTATATTGAATACATGAACCATTAATTTCAACGATTATTTGCTCCAAATTTTTCCTTGTACTTCCTATGATTGTTTGAAAATGTTCAGGGAAAACAGATGACTTTTTTCCACAATTTTTAAGTCAAAATTATTTGTATCAATTGGGGATAGTGGATTTATTTTATTTTATATTTATTGTTGTCAATTTGGAGAACTCCCTTTTAATATTTTTTTCTTTTATGTTTTTCAATAATGTTATTAAGTAAAATTTATAAAATATCAGAAATTATTAATTATTATTAAGCCGGCACTACCCGAATTTCTACCGATTTCTCGCATACCTCCCTTGAACATTCGAAATTTTTAAGCTCTTAAAAAAATATATGTTTTTTTTAAAGATAATATCTATACAACCCCCACGCCGAAACGCAAATTATATGTAATTCCCTCGATAGAAAAAAATCGCTTAGTATGCTCCGAAATTTTTTATTTTCAAGCCTGTCTCTATTATTCAACAAGTTATATCTATGAAAAAATTCACCCTGACGAAATTTTTGCTCTATTTTAAACGAGTTATGTTTTATTGAGCATTTTCACAATCTTCGCTTCAAGTTTATCATTGAAAATATTAGCGCGCTCTGTCTAACATTCGTAGTTACATATCTCTCCATCTTCTTCTTTTTGACCCGGGAAGCGTCGCCTTAAAGGGTAATTATCAATTAATAATTTCTGACACTTTACTCGGAAATCAATAAGGGCAATAAATTAAATATATTAAATAATTAACATATTAAATAAATTAAAAATTAAAGCAATAAGTTTGTAAATTAAAGCAATAAGTATTTACCTATAAAGAAATAATATAAATATATCGTCTGTAAGTGGCCCAACTACAGTTTGATATACCCTGAAAAGCTGGCACGCATAGTAATTATTACATTGCCGAGCTTGTTAAAATAATTAAAAATATTAAAACCCTCTGATAACTTGTTTCCGACTTGACTTTTATTTTTTTAAATTTTTAATGGTTTTATAGACAGCCCTGATTTACTCAGCCTAATTACATTCCATATATCAACCAGAAATAATCGCTCAAAAAATATTTTTATTTGCAAAAACAATATTAGAAGTGCGTTATTTAGATTTTCGTTTGTATATTGATTGTATGCAGTTGGCAATACTTTCGCAAAAATGATGGATGACTTCAACGGCACGGAATAAAGTTACAAACACACCTCAATAATAACAATTAATGTAAGGGTTAAACTATTCTTCCGATTGGGTTCTACATAATTAAATAGGACATTTTACTTCATGATTACTTTTCTATTAAATTATTATGCGTATCACATGTTTTAAAAGCCCATATGGACATCTATACTAATATTGTAAATGCGAACCTGCGTATGTTTGTTTGTTAGGCTTTCACGCATAAACCAATAAACCGATTTAAAAAATTCTTTCATTAAAAAAAAGCTACATTGTGTGCAAGTAGTATAGGCTATATATAGTGGTAAGCTCTAGCGTTATGAAGTTATAAAAAATAATATATTATAGTTGTTTTATGTTTTAAAAGCGAGTTATTGGTAACGTCGGAAAACAAATCGTTGCCGTGGAAACGACGTTGATATATTTGCGAGTAATTTTATTTCAGGCGTCGTTGTTAATATCTATCTGTATAAAAAAAAATGAATCTCCGAAATGTTTGTACGCGCATAACTTCCGAACGACTGCACCAAATTGGATAATTCTTTTTTTGACTACTGGTGTGCTCTGGAATTATGAAATTTAGGTGGCACGCAAGCTGATTGAACGCTGAATGTACCGGAAATGATTGTATGGAATGCGGGAGGGGGGAGGGAGATAATTGATAAGTGCAAGCGCTACAGTAATTTCCTCCTAATACCATGCGAGCGAAGCCGCGGGTAAAAGCTAGTATAATATAAATAAATAAATATTCAAAACGATTCTTGAATTTGCTGTAACCAATATAACTCTGAGGACGTGTACAAGGATTAAGATCAACTCATCAAATTTTAAATTTTGAAATCAAGTTCTTTGGATGTTCTATTCAAATTCTGTTATTATTTCATCATTGGCCGTTTATTTCACAGAACTCGGATAGTAAGACAACTTGAATATTAACTTTCAAATTTGATTCATTATTCTAATTCTGTGAAACAACCCGGCAATTGGAGCGCATCATTAATTATTCACAAAAATGTGTCAAATTTTTTATGATGTTATTTTTTAAAATTGTTGATTAATTATTTAATTGTCGGCAACCCGGGCGTTAATTATGATAAAAATATGATGTTTTAAATCACAAACACTTTTTTCATCCCTTATTGTGTAAGGGGATAGATTAATTTAACAAGACGCCTCGCAGTCTAATTTTTCACTAATGCATTTAGTTCATGTAATAACTTTTTATGTCTCACCATCTTTCCATGCGAATATGGGTGCATAATTTCAGCGAAAATCTTATTATTTTAATGGATTTTTTCCAACATATTCTGTAACATGGCAAATCCCAAGCGAATAATAGGGGTCGGACAACCTAATTAACTTACTAGCTAGTGACTGAAGCGAATGGTAGTATTTTTTGTGCTCAAGCCCAGTCCATTAGGCTACTATTTTCATAACAGAGAGCTTTGAGCAGTTGAATAAAGTTTGAAAAAGAATAAAGTTGTTTCTTTTAAGTAGCTCTTTCCAACAATTTCTTAGAGTAAACGAAAAAACGGAGAAGCAAAAAAAATCATTATATTGCAACAGTTTCTCTTGTTCAAATGAAATAATTCAAATTCGTATTATAAGATTATTTTATTGCCGAATAGAGTTAAATATAAACGCACAACTTTGTTACAAACCACTTAATTTTAATAATTATCTCTCTGGTGAATTCGGAAGGCACCTTCCTTCATTAAAACTCTTCTATATATAATATTATGAATGCGAAAGTTAGTGTGTTTGTTTGTTACGCTTTCACGCCTAAACCACTGAACCGATTTTAAAAATTCTTTCACCAATAGAAGGCTACATTATCAGCGAGTAACATAGGCTATATAGAATGGTAAGCTCTTGCGTTATGAAATTTGTATAAATGAAAATGTGTGTATTTCATATATTTTAGCGCCAGGGAGGAAAGGCAAGGGGGAGGTGGGGATGGTGGAAGGGAACGGGGAATTACGGGAAAAGACAATATGTATTGCTAATTGCTACAGTTATTTCCCCCAAATACTATGCCAGCGAAGCCGCGGGTAAATTCTGGTTATTACATAAAATTTCATATTGAAACTCATAAAATGCAAAACAATGGCAGATACATATAAATATTTAGGTGTTGAAGTGGAAGGTCAACAAAGGGAAAGGTTTTATATGGGGAATTATGGGAAAACAGAGCTATTTACTGGAAATATGTCTAGAATAGAACTTATAAATTTAATTGGTTATTCAATATGCTAGATATATGATTTAGGTTTTTTTCTAATTTTCAAGTGCTTCCTAGTTATCTAATTTTGACCTTTATTATTAGGAAGTGGTATTTGTACACCTGTATACTTTGTTAGCGGCCGAGGGGGCTCACCTTACCTTATACCGGCGGCCAGCTCACGTTCATCGGGCATGCAGGAGAGTCCCACCTCTTCAAGGTCGTAGGTAGGTAAAATTACCTCGGTACATGTTATTTGCCAAACCCACCCCGTTTCCCCGATCAAATGAAACAGGTTGGTATGGGGAAACATAATTATATTGGCAGTAATTCCACGTCCACATCATCAGGGCAAGTACATTACATAAATCACACATACGAGCAGGGCGGCTACATAATTATTTCCTATTAACAAAAGTTCCTCTGGGAGCGCAGTTTTTATACCCCGGGGACTCTAATGATCGGACACATTTAAATAACAGGGAGGAAGTAGCATCTACTCACAGCGGTGTTCAGCGAGCAGGTGTAGCTGCGAGGGTAACAGCCTCAGGTCAGCTATCCATTGCCTGGAAATTGGTGGTGGGCAGTTTGAGGTCGGCCTTGGCCATCTTTGATGCCGACGCGAACACTTGCAGAGCGTGCTGGCTTGACACAGCCAGCTCTCAGAACGGGTCGCGGAAGAGTGGCTGTGCGTAGGCGGCTCGATTGCCCGGGCGGCTTCGCGGGGGGAGTATGCGGTTTGTTTGTGCAGGGGGAAGCGTCCCGCACGCAGCTGTAGGAACTGTGACGTCATAGTGCGTATCGTAACAACTTATTAAAAGTTTGATCGGTGGTAATGAGAAAACAAGTAAAATCTGAAAATTAATGTTTTTCAAACATTTTAAGTGTTCCGTTATATTAAAATTTAATTTCTAGTTGTCTTACCTATGTCAAATGATATACAATCATTGTAACATGGTATATAAGTACCCGAGCGTCTTAATTTACAAACTTTATTCTTGGTGTTTTTTTTAATAACGTGGGAATCACTCGTAATTTCAATTTAAAAGCTGGCAATATTCATCTAGTTGTTAGAGTATTAATAGCCTTGCGTCTGCGTGTTTGAAATTTAAGAACCCGGCTTCGAGTGCATCCCTGACGCCATATAAACATCGGTGTACGTGAAATTTCCAACAAAGCTACCGTTGTAATTCGGTTCCGGATAAAAGAATTCGTCAAAGGACGGCGCCACTTACGTTAGCAGATCGCATAATGTATAAGTACTACGGATTTGTGAATTTGAGAATCTCTCAGAAGGAAAGATTGAGAATACTTAAGAGTTGTGAATAATAGTATCACGCGGCTATATATTGCATATGCATTGAGTGTCGGGATTACCCGGGGTTTGTCCCGGTGACTAGCTATCACTGGACAATGTGGACTGGATCCAGTGGACAGTGAATCCGAGGAGCCGGCTATTTTTGGAACCAGTTCCTATTGGATTTATAAAATGGTCACCAACACCCAAACCGGGCGAAGCCGAACCAAAAGCCACCAGCAAGGCCTAGCAGCAAAACTTGCGGAGCGGGTTTTTAACTGCTAGTTAGCACTTCTGAACGACAGAGCGGTTTTGAAACAAACCACCATGACTTTTGTGATTGCATCATACTTCTAACATACCGTGTTTGCTGACCAGATCTGAATAGCCAGGTACATCCCCACCTTTCTCTTCCCTATCTCCTTCCCCTCCCCACTATCTTCAGCCTCACAACATACCCCATTTGGGGATGCCATAGTCTCACTGGCTCCAGACGGGAGCAGTTGGGACCCTTGTGCGGTATACATATTAAAAAAAAAAAAAAAAAATAAAAAAAATACTTTCCTTCATTTTCCAAACCTTTCTGATATAAAGCGCGGGTCACATTATGCTGGTTGCCAGCTGCTGCTTACCAGCGGCCAGCTAGTACCTAGTACCAGCTAGCAGCGGCGGGTCACACTACAGTTGCTGCTACTCGCGTCTCGCACTCTCCAGTTAGTCATTCACTATATGTCGTCTGTCGTTTCACGTAAAAAGCTAATTAAGCAGTTGTTGAGAGAGGGTGTCAGGGAACTTAGTTTAGAAATGCTTAACCAGCTTCACCGCAAACAGAGACGATGGTGGGTCAGGCCATGGATACAAAGAAGGGAAGAATTAGGGGTATCATCAAGACTTCTCCAAGAACTGAAAGAAGAGGATCCAGAAACATACAGAAATGTTTTAAGAATGACGGCCCCTCAATTTCAAGAATCGTTAGAATTAGTTGAACCTTTAATTAAAAAACAAGATACAGTATTCAGGCAGGCAATTACGTGATCAGGTCACGTGATTGATTATTCGCCGCTGCCTGCTACCAAAAGTTTAACATGTCCAACTTCGTCAGCCGCTGACAAATACTCGCCGGCTGGTGACGCCAGCGCCGAATTTTGTTGTCACACCAAGCTGATCGACGGCTGGCAGAAGCGGCTTCTTCAACTCGCGGCTGGCAACCAGCATAATGTGACCCGCGCTTAAGATCGCTTTTGTAAATTTGAATGTTAAATATAAAGTTTATCATATTGAGAATATCTTTCACAGATTTGTAGCCATATATTTTAAAAAAAAATTATCATTTAAAAAATGTCGGTACAAATCCAAAAGTCAAATGAAATGGCATTACACGAAGTGCGGCAGTGTAAGAGAGGCGCAAGAGGCGCAACGTTGATTGGCTGTCTTGATCTAATAAAATGTACTATGTCAGTGGCGACGTTAGGTTTCAATTGAAATCTATAAGGACAGCATTTTTATTTGAAGGAGCGTATTATCAATTCAGCTTTGAACTCGTTGTTTTAATTTTAAATTAATTCTCGGAATTTTGTTCATTTACTCAATATTCCATTTATCGAAATACTGTTGAAGCTATTTTCTGATCCAAAGGGATATTTTATGTGTTTCGAGTGTATTTTTCCAGGCCAAGAAACCTGTTGCTTCCACCTCTGGGTATGCCAAGAAACAAATTGGATTGAAATATGATGTAATGAAGCAAGCAAATTTCATTATTTTCGTATCATTCAATTTTCAACGAACGATGTTAGTCTGTTTCATCCGAGAATCACGTAGTATTGAATAGAAATATATATTTTTTTGTTTGTAAAAATTTCCGAACATTTTGATTTGCAGGGTTTTATTTCACATACCTATACGTGTATCTGCTACCGGTTTCGACACATTCGACACATTCGACACATTTTGACACGAATGTGTTGAAACTGGCAGCAGATAAATAAAAATTAAATAACAAACGTTCATGTAAAATACTTCAAAACAAAACAATAATATTCAACGTTTGAAAGTTAATTCTCATATTATCTTAAATGCTTAGCTTAAATGCTTTGGTAGGATATTCTTAAGCGGTAAGGCAGGGTTTCCCAAACTTTTTCTGCGATGGAACCCTTTTCAAACCCGTAAATTTTAACGGAACATTGGCTTTTTTTTAGTTTGAGTATTTCCCAATAGTATAATTTAAAACGAAATATTATTAAACACATGATTTATTAATACACAAAAAATGTAATATAAACAAAAAATGGTATATATAAAGCAACTTTGTTGGATTTTGAGTCCGTGAATTGCACATCTTCTTATTAGGCACAACATTGGTAATTTGGATTCTAATATTTGGTGTGGCGTCGTTTGAAAACCATCAAAACAATTAGATTGAAAAGTGAAATAATATATAATTTTTTACTTTTTCACCAACATTTACGGTACCATACGCGTTTGTAGTTCGACTAATTGCTAACAAGAATACATTATTTTACTTTCAGGTAAAGATGATTTTGAAAAAAAATAAGGTTGGGTCCCTTGAAACAGAAATTTCGTGAAACACATGCAGATCCGTTATTTTTTTATATTGTTTCCACATCGCACACAAGTTCTTATTATTGATTCTTATCATAGCACAGTAATAGATTTCAGAGATATTTTTAGTATGTAAAATGAAAGTTTTCTGCAATAACAGCATAATAGGCTCTTTCAACTTCAAGAAAGCCTTGTCTCTAGTACCTAACTTAAGAACTATTGTGAAATATTTTTACTTATAATAATTTTTTGTAAATAATCGGTTGTGTTGAAATATGACTATGTATATATCATATTAAAATTAATTCTTCTGACAAACTTGTCGCGGAACCCCTTTTCAGGTTCAATGGAACCCTGGTGTTCTGCGGAACACAGTTTGGGAAACCCTGCGGTAAGGCGTAGTTTTGGATAGGTAGTTCTAAAGGTAGATTTAAATTTCAATGTCACTTTATTCTGTGTCGTGTTTAATCCCATTCTAAGTTTATATATAAGCATGTATTTTTGATTAGACCATTTTTTTTACCCTGGCAGTGCTTGTGTTAAGCGAAACCGATCAGTTGTAAAAAAAAAACCGTGATTATAAACAACGTAATTGTTTACTTCATTAAAATGTCAAACCACAGAGTGACAACACAATTAAAATTCAACTAAAAGCGGTGGCATTTATTGTTTTGTCGCATTTATTCTTGTTTTACTTAATAATGTACTAATAATATTGTAATGGTGAAATAGAATATTGATTACATTAAAATAACCGTGCGAGTTCGTTTGGAAAGGGGCTTGAAATTAAAAATATGGGACTCCGTAAAATTTTGATGAAATGCAAATATAATATCTTCGCTTGAATTTCTGAATCTCCAGTGATAAAGACCACTGACCACCACTGCTACCAATGGATTGCTGTAAATATCATATTTTTAATTAAAAAAAAACACAATGGAGTTCTTCAAAATTGAACTTAAAAAACAGGCTTAATTTTATGTTTTTAAATTAACACTGAAAAAAGGAAATTTAAAACATGAAGATTAAAATATTTTGACTAATTTATTTTGTCTAACTTTCAAAGTTTCCGAAACCTGGAGAATTCCGCTCTTATTTAAAAAAAAC
The DNA here is from genome assembly GCA_936435175.1 of Glyphotaelius pellucidus. Classification (NCBI taxonomy): domain Eukaryota; kingdom Metazoa; phylum Arthropoda; class Insecta; order Trichoptera; family Limnephilidae; genus Glyphotaelius; species Glyphotaelius pellucidus. The sequence goes on from OW386551.1 coordinate 26,135,710, forward strand.
TTTTAAATTTAAAAGTTAAATCAATTATTAGTGTTATTTTAAGTCCTTCAGTCCGTGTACCAATTACTGTAACTGCGTCAATTATTTACACGTCCAATGAGAGGAACCTATCAAATTCTCTAAGTCCAATTAGCCCATCCTGTTTGGTAAATTCAAAACCTGAAATCCCCTTACACCAAGATAGCTTAACCACTTTGCAGTAAGGTAATTTTAATTCAATTAATTCAAAATTCTAACTACGTAATGGTTGATACTTTTTGTGATTTGGTGTGTTTTGTTGTTTGCCTTATTGGGGTGCTTTTTTGATATTCCGTTTGTTTCTGCTGAAAAGTAACGAACTTGCAGAAGTGAAAAGGTAACTTTTTGGCATCGAAAAGCTTTGTCATTGAGTTTGCATATTCAATGTATCCAAAAGAACGGAATTCTGAAATATCTATCCATGTTTGCTTGTATTGCCGAAAATGAACTAGTTACACATAGTCCTGTTATTCTTTTAGTAATATTTAGAAATAAAAACCATTATGTGCCTCATTTGTTTTTATTTAAAAATATAATAGCTTTGTCAAAACCACGTAAGTACCAGAGTGAGAGTAATTCAAAGTAAAAATAATAGGTATCTACCCCTAATTAATTTTTAGAGTAAAATGATTTTGTTCCGATTTTCTGGTAAAACGCCTTAGTATGTACGCCCTTAAAAAATACTTGATAAAAGAAAAGTTCAAAAAAATATATTATTCAAATTATTTTAGTTTATTACAGGTTATATCAGTGGCAGTTTGTAATAATTTTATTACGATGGTCGAGGGGTAACGATAGCAATGGAAGGTAACAGGCTTAAATCCCGGCGTAAGCAAAGTAAATTTGTGTTATTTCACAATTTATTCATTTAAAATAATATTAAGTATATTTGCGGCACGTTCCAGCGTGAAAGATACTCTCAGTATCGCTACGGTGTAAGACCACAATTCAGAATTAAAATTGCTTGAAATGGCTTTAGCAGTGATTGGTGACATGATCTAAATAGCGAGGTACTTTCACATTTTCCTTCTTCCCATTTCCTTCCCCTCCCCGCTACCTTCGCTTCACAACGTATCCAAATTGAGGATTCCGTAGTGTCACTGGATCTAGGCGGTTGGAAGCAGTTTTCAGTTACGTAGCTTAAAAAAATTATACGGTTCGATTATTAAGAACCGTTTAATTCGATTCGGATTGTGCACTTAGATGAATAAATCATCCAATTATATTTGATCTGTTTGATCCTAATGATTTGCGCAAATCACTGCACCCCATTTCAACTCTATTCTTCACAAGTAAGTTACATAGAACATAGGAAACGCACAACATTGAATACATATAACGTATAAAATAGGATACATAGAGCATAATATTATAATTTACGATATACAGAACGTAGAATATAGGATACATGAAACATAGGATAGTCTGGTATACTTTCCTAACTAATGATGGTACAACGCTGTGCCGGTAATTGCACTTCTGTCTGTTTTCGAAATTGTCCTGTCTCGCATGCATAACGACGTCATATCCAGGACATAACCGGCAAAGAAAAACAATATGAAAATCCCTGTTTGAGCATTATCATTTCATGGTGGGTAATTTTGTATACGGACCGACTATTTATTTTGTTCGTGCTTTTACTCTTGAGATTTTGTGCTTTAATTAAAGTTTGAATAATTATATTTATCTATTATTTATTTTGTAAGTGTAAATCAGAGGTGCCCAAAGGGACCCACAAAATGATATCGGTTTGCCGGCAGTTTGCAGTCAGCAAGAAAAAAAATTGAGGGTCCACAAGATGTAAATGAGGGCACACGCAAGTGAACCTCCATTTAATTTAGATTATCCATTTTTAAATTTATTTCATGTACAACATCTATTGACTTTTCTACAAGTCTAGGATAAATATTTATATTTATATTTAAAATTCGGTCAAATCCGATATCACACCTATCGACACCTTGGCGCAGTGGACAGCGCGCTCACCCGGAAAGAGAGAAGTCCTGGTTTCGATTCCAGGTGCCAATATCTTTTTCTGATTTTTCTGTTTCCAGATTTTCGATTGAGTTTCGCTCACAGTGTCTTCATTTAATAAAATGTTTCAATTTGAGGTTTTACTCATAAAAATTTAAAATAAAAAATTATAATAAATATTTAATAATAATATGAGCATAACCTTAATTTGTAATATTTAATCACTGAATTGTTGATTCAATTGAATCAATGATTAAATATTACAATTCGAAATTTACTCATTTATTTAAAAAAAAATTAAATTGTTTATTCGTCACTGCCTGACTCCAACTGATGCGCTCTGACTTAATCCATGTTGAACAGCAGTTAGTACCTCATATTTATATGAAAACGTAACTATTTCTACCTTATAAAGTAATTTCAATCATAAACGTGCTTTAAAAAATATTTCTAAGCTGAAAAAAAATTATCTGTCATCTTGTTTGTGAAGCTAATATTTTTGAATTATTTTTTTTTTTTATTTTGCCCATTACCGTACTAGTTTAAACTGAAATAAAGTGAAACAGAAAAAAAATTGGTCGAATCTGGGATTTGAACCCAGGATCTTTGCCAGGGCATTGTTTTAACTATTAAGCTTATTCAAACCAATACAAACTTTCTATTCCACTATAAAAATATTGAAAGAATGTGTTTGTACAAGTTGCGAGATAAAAAATATCTTATCTATTTCTTTCACAAAGTTTTCAACATTCTAAGGATACTAAAAAAAATATTTTTTAGATATCGGGAATAAGTTGGAATTATTCTATTGTGCTGTGTATGTACTAAAGAAGATGAAGGTACTAAATTGGTTTTCTAAGAGGAAATATTTATACAACGATACGAATTCATAACGCAACTGCACGAGACGATGGACTTGCATAAATTAAGTTTGTTAGCATAATTACAGTTTCCGGAAGCGTGACCACTAACGACATCTGTATTTAGCGAAGGGGACAACACGAGGCACCTTCCCTTAGCTATAATAACAGCTGCCTGCCACTGGGAGCGCAAGCGTGCCTTGAACAGGACCTTATTTATTCTTGTTCTTATAATGTAATACTTTGAAAAATTGATTATTTAGATTTCTCCGTAATTAACTTCAGATAACGCCATTTCTAGCAGGGCAACAAATTAGAATGGTCCATACGGTAAGCGTCTTAAAGGCAGATCTCACACGAGATGGGCAGACGAAATAACAAAAATAGTTGGTCCCTGCTGGCCGCAAATAGCTCAAGAGAGAGATAAATGGAATTCTTTATAGGAGGCCTTCACCTTCGCCTGAGAGAGGGGTTCTTGCAAACGAATAATTTAATATCCCATATTACATTTTTTGACAAGATTGTATATAGCATTCATTACACTTTTTGTAACTCTGTAAGATTTGCAAGAAATAAAAGCCTTATTATTATTATTAACGCCATTTCTTATTTGAAATAGTGGACCGTCACTCTGTCTTGGCATATTGACCTTGCTTCGGTTAATACATTTATGTTATCGTCTCATGACTATTCGAGTGGAAGATACCCTCAGTATCGCCCTTTTGAAAGACCATCATTCAGAATTGAAACATTGCTTGAAATGAATTTAGCCGTATTTGCAACAGATGTGAACAGCCAGGTACTTTTACTTCACTCAACATTCCATTTTCCCAACTCCTTTCCCCCTTTTGAATTTATTTTTGTTTGATTTAGTTTTACATTAGCATCACACTTGAGACCCTGAGGAATGCAATTAACTTGTCTATAAAAATTATCAATCAAAACATCACAATATGAATTGAATAAAATGTTTTCTAGATCGTTTCTTCTTCTTTCGTTCTTTTTATCTTGTCCGGTGCAAAAATAAGATTTTATAATATATTATGTTGAAATTTTGCCTCTGTCTCACCGTACAACGTTATCTGTTATAAACATGCTGCAGAGTAGCATTCAAACAACCGCATAAATCCGGGCGCATAACATAAATAATGCATTATAACACGATAATATATGCACTGCAGAAATAAAAGTGCACATCCTTTATCCCCGTTGCAGGACAGGGGTATAAAAAGGCCACAAGGGAGGAATTCTTAACATTTGTGCAAGGAATGGGGGGGGCAAGGGAGGTCACAGTGGGCGGGTAGGGGCCGCAAGGAGTGGCCATCCACCCAGGATGTTATCTCAATTGCTTTACGACCCAAATTCAAAGACTTTTTTAAAAGATTTCTGAAATGTTTCAACTGCGGCTGTTTCATTCTATAAATTTGATTTTATTTTTATCATTTACGTACAAGAGCATTGTGAACTTATTAACATTTTGTTAAAAATATTTAAGTGCAGTCATATAAATACTTTTCATTTTTTAAAAGGACAGTGTTTTCATACCCTTTTTTTACATGAGCTCCACACAGGAGGCCGTGTGGAAAATTATTTTCCTCAGGGCCTATTTCATCTTTGGGGATGCTGTGTGGAGGGTTTTTTTTAAGGAAAGGAAGGGAAGGAAAGTCCTGGGAAGGAAAAAGGTTTAAGGGGTGGGTAGGAATCTGGGGTTCAGTGTGTCCTGGTCATCCGCCTCCAAAACCTAGACAAACTTCGCCCCATGAACCCGGGCACCCCTGCTAAATCACCAAAAGTAGCAAACCACTTGGGGTGATCTATGGTAGAGGTGTTGGTTATCCAATAAAGGTTCCCGGGGCGGCGGTACCCATTACCGCCTCCCAAATCGATACCTGCTTAGTTTTAAACGTAATTTTTTTCTTTCTAACATTATTTTTTCTTTTCGAATATTAAACCGGGTTATTATACGATAAACCTCTAATTATCACCTCTGCAGTTAATATGACCAACTTTCAGATAGTGTTTAAGTTTTGTTATTTTTTTCTGTAGAGAATTACAGGAATTGTTGACCAACACTTCATCAATTTTATGAAAATTGTGAAACGAGAATTGTGCTCAAAAGAAGTTGTGAAAACACTATAAACATTGCAAGCTATTTTTTTTTCTCAATTTTTGTATTATGAAAGTAACTCTTATATTGTAGAAGGAATAATAGTGGACACTTGACACCAAATTTACACTTTACCCTAAACTTATCTGCTGTTGCAGCCAGTGATAAAAATTTAGCTCTGCGCAATGAAATTCGTCATATGAATATTTTAAAACCATATCATTTATAGTCTCTCCAAAACTAATTTGAAACATTATCTTAATCTTTGCATAATAATTTTATTACAATCGTTGCGTATCCCCAAAGACACATCAAGAAGTAAATCACTTGTTAAGCAAGATCTGATGACAATCATTTTATTGTTAGAGATTCAACTAGTTTGATAAAACGCAAATTGGGGGACAAAGCACAGTGCAATATTTAAACGCTAGATAAACTGGCCGCATCGTTTCTTACTTATTTTTATTTCCCAAGGGCTGAATAATATCGTATGCACGATTATTCGGGTCGCATAATGGGGTGGGGAGCTAAAGCAAAATCTGCAGACCGTGCGGTGCTTGTGAAAATCATTGCTGCATTTTGTATTCTATCTCCAAGAACAAATCTATTCACTGGGGGAATAAACGAGTCGAAATTGTATTTTTGTTCCGTGTAAATTTAAAGTGTTAGTGATGTATGATCATACTTTGTAAAGTTTAGTTTTTACAGTATTGTTGTAAAAATTAAATAACGTAGTTTATATATTATCAATATTTCGAATACCTGGACGTGATGATCAACCTTTTTAATTGAAGGGCCAATTGATACATTTTCAACATGTACGCCGGCCGCAGAGGATGGGATACGGTACTGCACGTTTCATCCCACGACAAAATAACCTCGACAAAATGTCCTACGGACAAAACATTATCCATCAAACTTCTTAAACTTAACAAAACCTACCCTAAAAAAAATTTGACAAAAATAATTCAGACACTTGTAGAGATAATAAAGTATTGTTCAAAAACAGTAAAATGGGACAAAAATAATACAGACATCTTGTAGAGATAATAAATTAATGTTCAAAAACAGTAAAATGGGACAAAAATAATACAGACATCTTGTATAGATAATAAATTAATGTTCAAAAACAGTAAAATGGGACAAAAATAATACAGACATCTTGTAGAGATAATAAATTATTGTTCAAAAACAGTAAAATGGGACAAAAATAAAACAGACAACAATAATTTATTGTCTCTACAGAATGTCTGCATTATTTTTTTCCCATTTTTTTGTTAGGTTAGGTTAGGTTTTGGTAGATATTTTGTTGGGGATGATTTGTCCGTAGGATATTTTGTCGGGGATATTTTGTCTCGGGATGAAAACGTGCGGAATCAAAGGATACTGTGATCTATAGTATAGTCTTGTAGTTTCAACATCCTTCAATCGATGAGGTTAGTGTAGTCAGTTTTACGACGTTTTGTGGGTTCTCATTGTCAATATTGACGTCAGTTAAATATTATTTTAGAAGAGTATCATCTACCGTCTTTCGTGGCTGAAGTACGAACGGTCACGATGACAACTGAAAGCATCCGGTAGTTGGGCAGTGGCAGAATAACGTAAAGCCTCCAAGAATAAGGACGTCTGATCCAGTTAAATATTTATTGTTAGATTACTGTAACGTAAATACAGCAATTTTTAATCTCAACGAACCTTGGAAGTTTTCCAACACATTTCAAGTTGTCCTAATCATTGCTATTAGTAGATATAACTAAATTTGCAGTCGATTGTTTCGCAAACCTATTTATATTTTCCAAAACGATTTTTTTTTTTTATATAATATTTTTTAAATAAACAAAAAACAAAGCGCGGCAAGCGAAAATTTTATGTTTCCAACTCCTAACCAATAAATGCTGTCGATTTTTATCATTCTGAAATTATGCAGAACATATTACTTCTTCAATATTTTGAATTAAATATCACTACTTAAAATTTTGAACAACTATTCATTTTTGGTTTTCAGGAAGTTAGACAAAATTTTGTCAAGAAAACTTTTGGTATTTTATAAAACGGAAACCGCTTCTGCAATATTTTTTTTTAAATCTTTTTTTTTCATTAATTAAATGTATTATTTATGTTTTATTTTAACTCGCCTACAGTTATCTGTAATCCATTATATAACAATTATTATTAAAAAAACAAGTCCTATGCTTGTCATGCAAAATCCTGTAACAACAAGCACAGGAGTTCATAAATAAGAGAAGGACTGAATTTTCCGAACTGTCTGGCGGTGGACTAACACAGGAAAGCTCTTCTCGTACAAGGACGTCCCCACCGATAAATTAATTTATCACGAGGGATGGCCGACATTTTTAATTAGCAAGGACATCGCTAGAAAAACTGCCCGCTGAATCCTGACGGATTAATACGGCATAAGAACTGAATTCCGCACAACAAGTAACGTATTAAATGGTAGAAGCATTAGTGAATGTGAATACTCAGGTAACATGATTAAAAGGACTTTATTAAGGATAACGGGAAGACAGAAGGAGAATTGCAGTACAAAAGGAAGGACTCTCTGTACCAAGAAGGATTTTATAGTAAATTAGCTGAATAACCTGACAACATTTGAAAATCTCCTACTAACACGATAGTAAGCGGAAAATGTTGCTTGTATCGTGATGGAGGACTTGAGGAGGACGGAGCCAGCAGAGGAGTCGTACACGCGATGCCAGGGTGAAACCCAAACGCAATGCCAACTCAGCCACCGACCGGTCAATCCAACCGGTCAAAATGAAAGTATAATTTGAAAGTCAGTGACGTTGAAAATGTCAATGATCAATGCAGCAACTCGTTATTTTGATTGGCGAGTTCTGATGGAAGTTCTCGCTTTCGGAGCATAAATAGTGCATCGGATTTCCAACAAGTACTAGGCACTTGTATAGGTAACTCATTAAGGCGGCGCTATTCGACTGAAAAAGAAGAAGATGGAGAGATGTGTAATTACGAATGTTGGACAGAGCGCGCTAATATTTTAAGTGATGAAATCGCAGCGAAAATGGCGAAAAAGCTTAATAAAATATGACTCGTTTAAAATAGAGCAAAAATCTCGTTGAACCTATCTTAAGTATCATTTTAAGAAAAATTGTGAATTTTTTCACAAATATAAATTGTAAAATAATAGAAATAGACTTGTTTTAAATAATTTTTGGAGCATACTTTGCGATTTTTTTCTATCGAGGGAATTTCATATAATTTGCGTTTCGGCGTTGAACGTATCTAGATATTATCTTCAAAAATAACGTATATTTTTTTAAGAGCTTAAAAACTTCAAATGTTTAAGGGAGATATGTAAGAAATCGGTCGAAATTCGGATAGTGGACCCTTAACCTGTTTTGTACTCTTCGAGGAAATGATTCTGTTCGGAACCGGGCCAAACAGTGGAGCTATATTCCAGGACGCTGCGAACAAGTGCTTTATACGTTCTTCGTATTGCGATTTCATTACCAAAAATCCCGGATTATGGATAAAAAATCCAAAATTTTTGTTGGCGCGGAAGACAATCTCACAATAAGTGGGATTTGAGTTAGAGATCTTTCTCGAAAATCAGGCAAAGATCTCAAATCTTATTTTTATTAAAATTTATTTTTATTAACATAGTAGGGGGACAGTAATGGGTCATTGAATATTGTAAATGTGAATATGACGAAAATGAAAATGTAAATGAAATTCAAAGTGCAATAATCGCATTGATCACTTTTTTGTTAAAGCTGCGTCATCATCAAGTTGTGTATCCTCTTCTTTTTATATAAGCGAGTATTGTGTGTAGTAACTTTCATAACTTTATCCTATGAATGGCATAATAAATCGAAGAAACTTATTTAATTGCGATTTACAGGGACAATAAAAAGTTTCAAACCTTTTTAATTCCGATTACTATTATTTTAAACCATGTCAGATTTTGAACTAATATACCACATAATGGACAAGGCAAAATTATGTAGGTACTAGTATCTACTTTTGTTTGACGTACATAATTTATGTATTCATGTATTGTCTTCAACACCCCCGAGTTCATTCATTGTTGGTGGTAGAGAACATCACATAGATAAAGAACACGTGCGATGAAAAGGCAAGTATCTTGCTAACAATAATAATAATTATAATTAATCAATTATAGTCGCACTTTGTTCTGGGAACATTTATGACTTATCATGTTAACATCCTGACACAACGTGAATTATTAACATTGTATTACATATACGAGTACTTTAGACAAAGAGAAAACTGACAGCGAATTTGGTAGATAGATATTGTGGGGGTTCACCACTGAAGAAATGTATACCGTTGGAAGTGTTTTGTGAGCGTGTTCATGTGCCGAAGAAATAACAATACTCATTTTTCCTTCGTTCAGGTGATAAAAAAAAAATTATAAGTAATGTCGAAATGAAGTCGAAAGATCTTATGTTAGTTGGCATCATCAGTTTTCGCTTAAATCTGTATTATAGATCACACTTCTTGGAATCGACTGTTCAGTACATTGTTGTAGCCGCTGATTTGTATGATATTGCCTAGTACTTGTTATAATATTCAGTTTGGATTAAGAAAGTAAAGCCTATTAGACGCTGAGAAGAAATTTAAAAAATAACGTTAAAACTTAGTTCTCAGAAATTCTAGAAATATCTTTAAATTTCTAAAAAACAGCTTAAAATCATATTGATAGGAGGAAATGTTAAGATAAGTGACAAAAAAATCTTCTTCCTTCTGCAATGGATTAAAAGGAGAATACGAAAGAGGGAAGTTGAAAACAGGTTCCCAGCTTTATAGACCTTGTTACCAAACATCACTCTACTTTTCAATCTACTTTTCAATCTACTTTTTAAATCTATGCGGTCAGTGGTTTAAAAAAATTCTCTCTCTGGCACAGAGCTCAAGAGCCATTAACAAACGGCTGAGAATTTAAATTTCGTCGAACGATGATCTTGCTATCGTACTCTTGCAACTGTACAGAGCGGTTCCGATAAAAAAAAATTATTCTCCATACCAGCATTTTAACATAATAACTCAATATCGATTTTATTTCATTCAAAATTTGCTTTGATAAATATCTACATTCAAAAATGCTGAAACTCGTAATGATAAAACTATTAAAATAATGTATTCTTTGTAATTATTTTTTTTTATAATAAGTATTTATAATTTTTCAATAATGTCTTAGCAAAATAAGAATGTTTTTTTTAAATGAATTAATTTTTAAAACCGTAAATAAATAGACAAACCGAAGAATTTTCGTCACAAAACAAGGGCGCGAATCTTTATGATTTTAATTAAACTTAAATTAAAATTCTGAAAAGTAGGTTTCCCAAATATTTTATTGATTTATTTTACTGCGTGATTATATGATTTGAATTGTATGTTATATAATTCTAAATTTTGTTTCAAAATATAACAAATCTGCCAACGACCTTATTATTAAATTATGGTAAAACCTTATTGTACTAAAAATAAATATATTTTCTCAAAATTAAAAAAAAAGTTTTACTAGATAAAAAAACAGTCTTTCGAAATCAATTTACAATTTTTTGTGGAAAAGAGTCAATGCGTCTAAAATTTGATTTAAAAATTACATATTTCCGGTTTTGTCTGGTTATTTCCTCTTAAAAACACACAAAGCAAAACTTGATAATATCAAGTTGCAGTCATATTATGTCTGCAAAATCTCTGCAAATGTTCCAAAAACATCATAATTCCCTGGGAAAATTTCTTTTACAATTTCAATACACAGACTTTACATTTTTCATACAACCCATTAGCAGTTTTTATTACAAATTTAATGATGTTGGTTTTTTCACGGAGGTAACATTTTATGTATAATTCATATTTTATTTTAAGGCTAAACGTGTTCAGACTTTGTTTAATTCTAGCTTTTCATTTTCTTCTCTGTAGATGCTGATTGTCACATTTTGTCGAATATCAAGAAACCTTGCTTAAGACGAATTTGCAAAAACTTTATGAAAAATAAATAATTTTGTTTTTTTTCTAGTATGATAAAATTGACATTGTATTTTGTATGATCTTGTAAGATTGAAGAATAAAAATTGTTATATCATCGGTGAAAGGTCTCTTATTACAAAGAACGAATTATTTATTTTATTTTTTATTAACAGTTTTATACATCTTAATAAATATTTTAACACGTTTTAGACTGGTTAAGATGAAGCGATACGTGAAATCCTATTAAGATACGACGAACATCTTTACGACGAATCGGTTTACAGTATGAACATCAAAAAATATGCTACCGATAAATTGAAGCTTTTACTAGCTTTTCTATGTATTGGAATTACAATAAAAAATTATTATTTACATAACAAAAAATATAAGCGTTAACTACTAAAAAAAATGTTTTTTCATGAATTAACTATGAAGTAATTTAAGAAACAATTTTTTAAAAATACCCCTTTAAGGCTAAGACTATTTTTGAGGTTTTTTATATTGTAACATTTTTTCATTCTCATAAAGTTATGCACAAAATAAATAAAAACCACTTTTTCGCTTACTTCGTGCAACTACTCGTTTACTTCGTCGCCTCGTGCAAATACGACGCGCAATTTTAAATTTTGTTGGCATGAGAATCGAAATATTTCTAGCGTTTATATTCCACTTAAAAGCTGAATAGACAAGTGTTTTTTACCAAAACGTAGTGGATTCAAATATGAAACTTATTAAAATAATAAATTTTTATTTTAATAAATTAGGAACTCTATGTAGCTAAAATAAGTGTTCAACACAGTGTACAGTGGTTTATAAATTAAGCACAAAATGAAATAGAAGATAATTTAATAAATTATAGGTATATAGAATGTTATATTAGTATCAGTAGTAGTTAACAGTAGGTACCTAGGTAATATGTAGATAATAAAATTGTATAGTTATAAATTGAACCTTATCACAACCTGCCTCACCAGGACCTGTGTTAAGGTAGTGAATTTTCTTTGCTCGATTAGTTCTAAGTCCTAAAAGTGGAAGATATTTTTAGTATCATCCTGATGAAATGTTGCAATTCAGAATTTAAACGTAGGCTTGAAATTACTTTAGTCGTGTTTAGTTACCATATCTGAATAGCCATTTACTCCCCAATCCTCTTCTTCCCTTTCGTGGACGAGGGACAAGGCTCTCGACTAGCAATCCGAAGGTCGCGGGTTCAAATCCCATATTGAGCATATCACTTTTATTTGATTAATTTTAATTGATTAATTGTGTTATTTCACTATTAGTAAATTTATATTGATTAATTTAGGTTATTTCAAAACTAATTAATTAAAAATAGGTATTGTATAATATATTTGCGGCACGTTCCAGAGTGGAAGATACACCCTCATTATCGCCCTGGTATAGGACCACCATTCAGATTTAAAACGTTGCTTGAAATGGCTTTAGCCGTGTTTGGTGACCAGATTTGAATATCCAGGTATCTCCCTACTTTTCTTTTCCCCATATTCTTACCGATCCTATTATCTTCAGCCTCACAACATACCCGAAATGGAGATGTCATAGTCTCACTGGTTGTTGGGACTGAATTGGCTAGAGCAGTTGGGGCTCTTGTGCGTTATTAACATTAAAAAAAGTAGTCCATCATACGTTTTTCATTTTGGTCCATTAGATAGCTTACTAGATCAAAAATATATTTTAATTGCAACAGCAAAATCAGGACTGAGATATTTGCTTGTGTAGATTGCACGCAGTTGGAAATGATTTCTCAGAATAGTAGACGTGTTCAACTGGCTATAATAACATACCTCAATAAATCAATGTTAGTCTAATACCTACTATTATTCTGCATGGATTCTGTGTAATTTAATTAGCAAATTTTACCACAAGATTACTATTCGTCAAAATTATTAATTTTATCTCTTGTTTGTGCCCGAATAGGCGTATATTATGTAAATATTTTTTTTTTATCTCATGATGATGGTGGTATTTTTTATCAAAAAATGTCAGGTTTTTCGTAACCCGGCAAAGTCTGTCATTTTAAGAGGGAATAACCAGACAAAACCGAAAATATGTCATTTTTAAATCAATTTTTCGACTTATTGACTCTTTTCCACAAAATAATTTAAATTGATTTCGAAAGACTGTTTTTTTAAATATTTCTATTTTTGAAACTGACAATTCATGGTGTAATTCCATTATAATATATTTTAATAAAAACAAATATAAAACTTTTTTCCACTTTAATTTTATTGACCGTAACCGGTTTCAGCTCGCTAGAGCCATCTTCAGACTGGTACAAAATATTCTTAGTCTACGTTTTACATATATACATTGTTATGAGGGAGAGGTAGCGGGGTGGTCTTAAGGATTTTAATCAATTATTCTAATTACATTTGTTACTAAGTCGTTTTAGACTGTCGAATTTCTAAATATTTTGGTAATTCCAGTGGGCTAATTACCTTGGGTTTGTAGCTCACTTCCTTTTATTTAATGAAGCTATTTTTTAAATTTTGACAAAATATGTTTATTTTTAGTACAATAAGGTTTTATCGTAGGTCGTTGGCAGATTTGTTAAATTTGTATGCAGTAAAATAAATCAATAAATTATTTGGGAAACATAATTTTCAGAATTTTTATAATCTACATTCTTATTTTTCTTAGACGTTGTTGAAAATTTATAAAAACTTATGATCAAACAATAATTACATAAAGAACGTAATTTTAATTGTTTTATCATCATGAGTTTGAGCATTTTTGAATGTGGCTATTTATCAAAGCAAACTTGGAAAGAAATAAAATCGATATTGAATCATGTTGTTAAAATGCTGGTATGTAAAATAATTAATATTTCTCATCGGAACCGCCCTGTATCGTTGCAAGGGTACAACCGCAAGATCAACGTTCGACGAAATTTTAATTCTCGACCGCTGGTTAACAGCACTTGAGACAAATATTTTCTTCTTGGATTACGTAATTTATTACCTCTCCAACAAAAACTTATTTCAAGTAATCGTCTAAATTTTAAATGAATCAACAAAAATGATCTCAAAATTCTAACGTTTACCTTTAAATCTGTTAAAAATATATCACAATGCGACAAACATTGTTTTTTCCCATTGGCCTTTATAATATTTTATCCCTCAGAAGTTATTGTATTATATGACCCTCTGACCTTAAACTCTAGCCCACTATTATAAATAACTTTTTTTCTCGGAAGCTTAAACCCGGACTGGATATATTTATTTATGATACATGAGAGGTCTTATTGGTATTTGGTACTAGGCCAGTTTTTGGGAAGATTACTGCCTTGCGTGGTTAGGGCATATAAAACCAACTGAACTAAAATATCAGCCAAAATATGGAACATGATTTATGATTTTTCGTTTTTATTCGCTTTAATTACCTGAGGGGAATCGGGGATGATTGGAAGGGTGGATGTATTTTATATTGAAGGTGTTTGGGTGAAATATGTTCGAGGGTGTCTAAATCACAGGGGTGGCATTCAATTAGGGTTTAAATTAAATTTTTGTAAATGGTTTTGTTCTGTCCCAAATTAAAGATTATTAAAAATCCCACCCTTTTGGCGTTACGTCAAATTGTCAAAAAAATTACAAGTGTGCAGTTCTCACGTAGGAGAAGAGTGCCTATGACGGCATAGCGGCTGAGATTGCATAGTGATCATATTTTCAAAACTAGCAATATGGCTCTTGAGTTTAGAGGATTAGGTTAGGTGGAAGCTAGTCAGTCTGCAATATTTTGCCGATCGTCACGCGTCATGTTGTAAAATCGCTGTTTTGAAACGATATTATGTGAAGTTTTGAATCGACCTCGTGCCGAGGCCCTGCATGGAATAAGGATAGTATTAATGTATCAAATACTAATGAAGAGTTTGTGATTGTATTAGAGAAAATGGTTTGCGTTTTTTCGCAATAGTTTTTAAAAAAAGTTCAAACATGTTCATTATGGTACATGTTGTTGAGATGGCATACCCCTTGAGGCGGTGGTATATTTCATGAGAAATCTTTTGAGATTTTTTCATAAAAGATAAATAATTAATGGTAAATTAATTTAACAACTTTTTTTCAGATATGGTTCCATATTTCTCCACATACTTCACGAGCTTGAGAGTGGTGGCTTCAATGCCAAATTTGTAAGAAATGCCATGGTCTTCCCAGAACAGCAAAACATGTTATTTGTGACGTATGTTTCAACATTCCTAAAGCTTTGTTAGTATTTTTGAAAATTTTGTATCCTAGGTTTAGCCTATGCCATCTCATCAATGGGTTTTGGCGAGATGGCATGTTTGAGGAGTGTTTTTTTTTCAATATTTTTTTAATGAAAACCAAGCATTTTTTTTATTTTTAGTTGGTCATAGAAAAGTGTTCTATTACTAATAACCTTATATTCACAGCATTTTTTAAATAAATAGTTTTCGAAAAGTATGCCGTCGTAGACACACTTCCCCTAGCAGAATTAAAACCTTCGGAAAACTAAAGTAGACAAGAGTGGCGAGGCTACGAAGCACCACACAAAGAGGAGACCGATTATTTACGCAGATCCGTACAGAAGAGATCAATTATTCTATCTCATTTTCTCGAAGGCTAAATCCTATAGATGTGTGTGTTTTTTTCAGTGTCGCTTTTTTGTTTTATCGAGTTTCAAATTACAACGGTGCTAAAGAAGTTTTCATTTAAAAAAATCAAATGGGTGTAAAACAGTGTATAAAATTAACGTAATTTATTACAGCACGTATGCAGGAGTAATGCAATGTAATGTATTCTAGAAATTATTAAAATTAATAAACATTAATAATGGAACCAAAAGAAGAAACCTAACAGGTAGCGAAAATTTAGTTGTGCAAAAAAATTCTCTAATAATGCCTAAACCTACCAATGTGGATTTCCGATGTTATAAAAGTATTACAGATTTTACAAAAATGCTTTGTTTTTTTCTATTCACGTTTTTAAACAATTTTCTCAGTTATTTCGGCTAAAAAATTATCCAACATTTGCATTTCAGTATTTACATCGGCAAAATTTCCCTGCCGTGATATGAGGTAGATACGTACTATTACATTGAATTTTTGCTTTCTGAGAAATGTTTTAAAGAGAATCTGTAACGAGACGGATTGCGTTTAATAATTCTCTCTCTCATAGCGGTGGGCGGTGAAGCGTGGTTGCGGTTTTTAGACTTTCGGCTCCTCATTAAACAGCATTTATTCTAAATAATCACTCCTGCTTTTTTGCAAATTTTATGTGAATTGTTTTCACAATCAGACAAAGGTTGACTTTGGAATGTCATTGTTTCACTGTTATTGTTCTTCTGATGACCTTCGTAGCCAAACTGATAAAATATTTAACCCCTTATCCAGAATAATAAGAAAGTCATGGGTTTTCAAAGTGACACAATTATGAGAATAGCTTGGTGAACAGTGGACATCTGATGGTATCTGACGTACTTTAATTTCATTCAGTTATCTGTTATTGTGAGGTTCGATGTTATGTCACCGAGGGATCACGGGGTTGCACAAGTTTCCGTAAGAATCGATATTAAAGCGACTGCACAAGTTCTCAAGCACAATCGATATTAAAGTGACCGAGATACTATAGAGGGTGATAGTTGCACTCAGTAGACTGACTGATTCTTCCTTGGTGTTATTGTTAAGGCTAGGATAGGTTTGGGAAGTAGGTTGGATGGAGGAAGGTAAATAAGCTATGTTGCGTCAACATGCGGATTTTGAAGTTTAAAAAAATATTTATTTGCTAGGTTATATAATGTAACGGGAAAAACATCGCGAACCAACTAGTGCATACTAGAAATCATCAGAATCTAGCGGAATAATCTAGAATGTAAAAATATACAGGATGGAATCATCGAAATACGTTGATGTTGTTTTGGAAGGTACTGGAATGTTTTTGACAGTTCGATCCACAGACAATTTCGTTGGATCCTAGAAGAGACCACAAGGATATAAAAGCGGCGACGTTCCAACGGTTCAGTTACAACGCATCTATCGAAACATCGTGATGTCTACCGAGTGTAGTAAAAAAAAAATAGTGAATATGAAAACATCAGCGTTAATTAATTAAATTTACACAAATAAATCTGTGTAAATAAATAAATCAGTGATAATTAAACAAAGCTGTTATAATTTTATTCAGTGCAAATAAATTGCGTCACTGACATTTGTGTTGTTTTTGATTGTTTGTGAACCCTCGTAATCAAAACTGAACCTGAACATACGTCATCAAAAACGTAACAATAATATTACATAATCGGTTTTAAATATATTTCTGTTACATTTAAATCGTTAATCATGAAAATCTTGTGAACTCACTCTAGGTTTTAAACAAAATGTCAAATTATTTCTCATTTGCCGTATTTAGTTGGATTCCAGCACAAATAGGTTCATTTTTGCCAGAATCTCACAGTTTAATACGTGGCCGTTGAATTGACATCTGTGATACCTTCAAGAGTGATAGATACATTTAATATTGCCCCGGTGAAAGAAATTTCGCCTGTGTGACCAAATCTTGAGCAAACAGGAACTTCTTAACTCTCATCTTCCGCATTGTCTTCCCATTTTTACTCATCAGTCACACCCTCTCAAATGGGGATTGCCACTGACTCTTGGGCGGGATTAATACAAAATGGAAGAATATTTTTGAGATCTAGTTTCCAGTTACTTCTCCCTTCTTAAAATATCTTCCGCTGCCATATATTTATTCTTATTTTATTTATAAAATACATCTATTTACATAAAGTAGATATATTAAATCACCATACTAGGCAGCTGCCTGTTTCATGTTGACCAATGTAGTACAGTTGCTTTGTATGAAATCTAGGGTAAACTTTTTATAGTGTATATTTTTTTTAAATTAGCTCCACACAGAAGGCCCTAACGAAATTCTCCTCAGGGCCTCGGTCATCTTTGGGAATGCTGTGTGGTGGGTCTTTTTAGAAAAGGAAAGGGGAAAGTTCTGGGAAGGGAAAAATTTTAAGAAATCTGGAGGTTAGTGTATCCAGGAGTGACGGATGTATGATTCCATCCCTCCCACTGCAGCGCAATGAGATATTTCGAGAGAGTCATGATGGAGAAATCAAAAGGCCATTCTCAACCAGTCTCTCGCGATTCGGCCTACCACGCAGTTGGTGGGCTGACGCATCCGTTGTCAGGACTAAGGCAAATCTCACCCCATGAACACGGGCACCTCTGTTAAGTCACCAAATGTAGCAAACACTTGGGGTGACCTTTGTCAGATGTGACATATGGATGATAAAACTAACACGCACACGCGTTTTACCCCGCAATTTAGGGTGGACTCATTTATGGAGGTAACTCAAGATTAATGGGTTATTTCCACAGTTTTAACACTGGTACTGACAAGAGATTCCCTATTAAAATTTTATTGCATTTCTGCACCTTTCATTTGACCTATCCGTAATAATGATGTTTAAAATATAGCTACACCATTTGGCACTTAAATCGGGAACTAATGCAGCGTAATATATCGTAACATTTTTAACAACTTACTGGAAAATTGAGAATAAATTTTATACATCTTGTACCTACCGGGCAGTATTGCCGAAATTTGAAGAGAATCATTGATCTTTGCGTCCGTTTACAATAATAAAATAAATGTTGATTTTTAATAACTCAGGTATGTCATAGTAATGTTGTTGTCGTGTAAACAAGCTTAAGTGTCCGAGTGGTTAACATAAAGAATGGCCTCTTGCTCGATTCAAGTATATTTCGAGTATAAAAAACTTTAAATCGATTTTCTCGTAAACAAATTTGTGAAATTCGTGAACATTATAACTCAAAATCTACTTGACCGATGTTTTTGAAATTTTGCACACTATTTTTACAAATAAATCAACAGGTAGTGACGAAGAGTTTTTTTTTTAACATTTTTTTTTAAATTTTATAATATCAAATTCACCGAAAATTTTAGCAAAAATCGCATTTTTGATTTCAACATGCTGCAAAAAAAATATAAAAAAAGCTTCGTCACTACTTAGGAAAACATACCACCTTTTAAAAGCATTTCAACTTTTTTGTTTCAGATAATTCGGTTATGCAGTGAACATCATAACTCGTTACCGTCAAATTTTTTTTCAAATATACTTCAGATGTTACAGTATTTTTTTTTTTTTTACATTTACTCCACACAGGAGGCTCTGAGGAAAATAATTTCCCTCAGGGCCTATGTCATCTTTGAAGATGCTGTGTGGAGGGTGTTTTTGAGGAGAGGAAGGAGTGAACATGGGTCTTGAAGAGACCCATGTTGAAGGAAGGAGGAAACACAGAGGCCGGCAAATCGTTCCACAGCCGAGCTGTTGAACTCAAGAACGAGTCGTTCAAACGACCCGTTCTCATGTGATTAATGTCAACCGTGTACAAATGTTGAGCGCGCGTTTGGCGTGTTTCCCGAAAAATGTGTATATAAAATTTTATATACACGTATAACGTGTATATAAAGTAAATAAACCAACATTATTCATACCTCCAAAAAAATCATCAAAATATGCCATATTTCGCCTTTAAAACCTTACCCCCCCCCCTAAGGTTATAGGTAAGGTAATAGAAGCAACACCCGATTAGGTAGGTACTACGAGTGATTTTCATTAGATTTGTTCATTTATGCATTTTAAAACAACTCTTCTGAGGTAGTTACTCTCTTACAATGCATTTTCATTACTTGCGAGTGGCGACATTGTGAAAGTTTATCAAATGCATTAAATCAACAGTTGCAGCAACGTTCTCCAACTGCACTATTTTATTTCGAGTAAGAACAAATTCAATCTCTATAAAATACGTCAAATCAGACCAGTGCTAAGCTTTTATTCTGAAACATAGTCCTTCACGAAGCGAAAGATGTTTGGCAGATAGGTTTGGCACTTATTATTAACCAACTGCCATCGGTTTCCCAAGTGGTTCGCTATGTTTGGTGACTTAGCAGGGATGCCCGGGTTCATGAAGTGAGGTTTGTCCAGGTTTGTCGAGGAAGGCTCGAGAGAGACTAGAGGTTAAGGGAGGTCTTTTATTTTCTCCAGCCGGAATCTCTCGACCCATCGCCTTGCACCGCGGTTTGAGGGATGGATTCACACGTCCGCCTCTCCTGGATACACTGACCCCCAGATTCCTACCCATCCCGCATACCTTTTTCTTTCCCAGAACTTCCTCCCCTTCCTTTCCTTAAAACCCATCCCCTAAAGATGACATAGGCAGTGAGGATGATTATTTTCCCCAGGACCTCCTGTGTGGAGTTAATGTAAAAAAAGAAGAATTTTAATTTTTTACACGAGAACACTAATATCTGTAGAGTTTTGCGTTGAGAAGCGGGTAAAGGTAGGTGCTGTAGAAAGGGATCTATTAATGCGGGTCTTGAAGAGGCCCGGATTATACGAAGAAAGAAAAACAGATGCTGGGAGCTCGTTCCACATAAGAGACGCTTTTACAAAAACAAGTCGAAGAAACGACGTCGAATTTTACGCACATTCACCGGTGCACCAGGGATCAATGCTGCTAGCTCCTTAAAGCAGGTTCAATCAAAATACCTGGAGAATATTTGTTCATTAGAGATTGCAAACGATCTGTTAATAACGGATTGTCTCCTTTAATTATAGGTAAAATAGTTTTTTTTTTGAGACATGTTGAGGGAGACGTAGGTATGTATGTGAACAAGGCGAGGTATGTGTGTCAATACCGAATTGTTTGGCGGTCCGTCCTCTCTGCCCACTCCTGCGGGGTAACGGGGTAATGGTTAGTTAGTTTTTAGTAAGTTACATAATAACATAGGAAAGTTACTGTTCCTCTTTTTGATCGTCAAGTGTGCAAACTATCATCAGAGAGTATCAAAATTCTGTTTTAAGGGGCGGGAAAAGGGGAAGGGGGTAGTTTTTTTAAGGGGGTATTCCAGTCTAGAAGCATGAATTTTAGGTATTTTTTCAGGTGCAATAAAAAAAAAACAAATAATATTTTTACCAGCCTTTACTTTACCAAATATTAATTAAACATTAAAAAAAATCAAACTAAAATATTTAAAATTCAAAAAGTTACAGGGTGTTGAAGTGGGGGTCTCAAAAAAATGGCGCGCCCTGGTTGACACGATTGCAACCCTCCTAGTAATAAAAAAAGTAAAAAATAAATAAATCTTAATCCAGACAAGTGCTGCTATGGCCCGTATCTCGAAAAGGTAAAAAGTTTTTTTTTTTCGCAAAATGGCGGCTGTGTGAAATAAAAAAAGACATTATTTAACCGTTTTTTTGACTTTTCAGAATTTTTTAAATACAGTAAAAATTAAAATTTTGTTATAATTCTGGTAGGGGCGATGGGGTAAAGTGTAGAAAAGGCCCATACCAAATTTCAAGTAAATTGGTTTCGTAGATCTTGAGATATTTTGTCAACCGTCTCGAAAAAAGTTGTTTTGAGAAACAGGCGTTTAAAGTTTTGCTCTTTGTAGATTTTAGTTAGATTCCGTCTAAACCGGTAAAAACTAAAGTGGCTCTAACTTTAAAAATAATTTTAACATTGAAAAATCCTTTTAAAGAGATATTCTTAAATATTTAATTCATCGAAATATGAAGATAAAAAATTATATAAAGAATAAAAAATGACTAGAAAACCCCCTTAAAAACTAATGTAAGATAAACTATATTCACTGGATTTGTATAAAAAACAAAGCCACGCTGCAACAGATTTATTTGAAATTTTCTTATTGTGACATTCGTATGTATATTGTGTATAAGTACAAGCCTGATGAGGTATTTCAACATGCCTATCGCTCGATACTTTCTAGTTCGACGTCTTGCTTTGTGGAGTATTAATAGATTGATTCTCCACGAACTTTAATACCACCATGACTGGCCTGGTCTTTAGAAATACTATAAAATCCATGTGCCAGGTGCTCCAACTACTTATGTGGGAGTTCCAACAAGTGTACCCTATCGATCGAGCGTTATTTCAACCCCCTTCGGCGGAAGAAACCACCCATTTAATATTTACAGACCCGAGTACTCCATAGCTACCAAACTACCATCTAACCAGTACCCGGAACACCTGTCAAAAGAATCGCATTTCACCGCGAACACCTGGTATGAGGTATAATGCAAGTCGAAGAAGTAAATTTAACTGTGTTAATGGGATATTCGATGACTTACACTGTGATGGAGGTTTTTTATTTATCGATATCAACAATTAAAAAAAACTGCTGGTAAATTGGTAACGTATGTTGATTTTTGTTGTTGTATATACTGATGGTCCAATTGTTTAGTCAGACATCTCCAAAAAATCGTAATTTGAACTGAGCAGTAAGTAAAGGCGTACCCTATATCTGGAACAATATTCTGAATACTCAGATAACCTTGGCAAATCAGTTTTACTGCAAAAAAACTTGTATCGAAATAAACAATTTTAATGTTTACTGGATAGGATATTTCAAATTGACATACATTAATGTACGGCTGTTATGCCTCCCGATATTTTTGTGGCATATTTAAAATGTAAAACAAAGACACCTGTAAATATTATTTGATTTTTATTGAGCATTCGATTATTGCTTTCCTTATTATCGCAAAACTTTGTATTTGGAGATGTCGACTAATCAACTGTACATGAATTAAAGTTTTATTTTATTTAATTTTTCTTTATTACTGTCATTGTTATTAAATCAAGTTAAACATATTTTTTCTCAGAATATAAAAGTGTAATGTAATGCTCAGCTTAAATGTAATTTTCTCAGAATGTAATGCTTTGAAAATGTTTTCTGAAACGCTTTTGTGACAGATCAGTATTCAAAATCAAAAAGACGCAAAAAAGAACTTTAGCTACATATAGATCAATAGATTGGCTAGATCTAAATAATCAGTTAGGTATCTATTGTCTACTTTTATCCGTCTCCATTTCCTCCCTACTTTCAATGGACTAATAAACAGTACTGACCTGTACATTTTGGGACTTAAGAAGATTCTAAAGATTGAAATATCTAAACAAATACCACCTTCTCCAAACCCAGTCTCATTAGTGTCTGCATCAGAACAATTTTTTTTTTAAATTCAGTTTTATTTTAATTATTTTACAGATAAATTATTCATTTACAATACTTGCATTGTAAATGGATAATTAATTTTGATATCTTATTTTAACATTCTTGAATTTGGAAAAGGATTTTTGGGACATTTGGAAAGGAAAGATAGGTATATAAAAAAGCGAAATTAAATATCATCTACTGTTTGAGAAATTTAGCAGCAACATTGCTCTTTACACTGTATTGTGTGGTAGAACGTCTGTTCTGCCGTGTATCTTAAGCCGCCGCTATCCGAATTTCTACCGATTTCTTACATATCTCACCACATTTGAAGTTTTTAAGCTCTTAAAAAAATATATGTTATTTTTTAAGATAATATCTATGTAGATACGTTCCACGCCGAAACGCAAATTATACGAAATTCCCTCAATAGAAAAAAATCCGAAAATTATTTCAAACAAGTATATTTCCATTATTTTACATGTTATATTTGTGAAAAAATTCACAATGTTTCTTTAAATGATATTTAAGATACCTTTCATGAGATTTTTGCTCTATTTTAAACGAGTCATGTTTTATTAAGCAGTTTCATAATTTTCGCTTCAATTTTGTCACAGAAAATATTAGCGCGCTCTGTTCAACATTCGTAATTACATATCTCTTCTTCTTTTTGAGCCGGGAAGCGTCGCCTTAAGCAAATATTGCCATTGGCTCCGGGAAATAGGACTTAAACATATTCAATAGCCAAACTGTTTCATTCTTTATTTCACACCGTTTCCCTGGAGTACCAACCACACGAAACAATAATTTTAGGTATGCACGTAGTCAAAACTTTAAAAAATAACATAAAAATCGCAAAAGTGTTACTCTTAGATGAAAATTTCTCTAATAATTTTATTTGCATTTAACGAGAAAATAGGTCGTTGCCCTCGAGTCCAAACACAAGTATGTAACGGAGGTTTCATCAAACGGGCATTAAAGGTTCTACAAATGGAAGATCATTTATTTTTATAAACATAAATCACAAAGTACAAAAGATACATTTCGGAATATGGAGCATTTTGTGTCAAGCGACACAGGCTGAATTGTGACGAAGTGGTGTTATTATTTTTTAATACTCGCCGGCACGACACTGTCGACGGACAAATAATATGCCTAACGTCCCAGTGAAAGTAAATTGATTTGGAGCACGCCAAAGCCAGATTAGTTACTCGCTCAAATATTCATCAATATTTTTGATGGGATGATTTAGTTTGACATTGAAATACAAGGCCAATCTTTCTTATTGTGACTACTTTGTCTCGGATAATTGGATTCGGTTACTTACTGCTTTAAAAAAATAAATGAAGCCACTTACTCATAGTTTTTTAATCCAGACATTTTAATCAAACGCAACTTTTCGGAAATGGATTTGGTCAGTGTACCTACTGTGATTTTATTTTTATTTATTTCTTTATTTAGACGCACGCACTTAGGAATACAGTTAATTTTATGTCGAGAGATGAGGGAGAGAAAATAATAGATTTAATTTTACATTATTAAGGGAGTACTCTAGTCTAGAAGCATGAATTATAGATGTTTTTTCAGATGCAACAAAAAAAAACAATAATATTTTTAGCAACTACTACTATATCAAATATTTATTAAACATTAAAAAATCCATTAAAAAAATAGTCGAACAAAAAAATTGAAAATTCAAAAAGTTACAGGGAGGGAGGTCTCACAAAAAATGGCGCACCCTGGTTGACACGATTGTAACCCTCCCAGTAATCTAAAAAAATATATATATATTTCTGGTTGACACGATTGCAACCCTCCCAGTAATCTAAAAAAATATATATATATATTTCTCAATCCAAACAAATGCGGCTGTGGCCCGAACTAAGGAAAAGTAAAAAAAAAAATTCGCAAAATGGCGGCTGTCTGAAATAAAAAAGACGTTTTTGTACCAGTTTTTTTAACTTTCCAAATTTTTTAAAAAGTAGTAAAAATTAAAATTTTGTTATTGTTCTAGTTTCCGTCATAGAGGAATGTATAGATAAGGCTCACACCAAATTTCAAGTAAATTGGTTTAGTAGAACTTGAGATATCGTGTCAACCGCCTCGAAAAAAGTGATTTGGAGAAAAATGGGTTTAAAATTTTGTTCTATTTAGATTTGGTTTCCTAAACTAAACTTTGGTAAACTCCGACTTTAAAATGGTTATTTTAAAGTCGGAGCTTGCGGAGTCGAAACTTTTAAAATAATGCTAATTTCGAAATTCCTTTGAAGGAGATAGTTTTTAATATTTAAACTGAGTAACTGTTAATATGAAGATTTTTTTTTTCTAGACTAGAATACTGCCGTAAAGTACCGATACGTGTGTCCATACCAAATATTAACTTCTTAATCTCAATTAATGTAGGCAGGTACTAAAAAGCGTACGAAGAGATTATGGTAATTTTTGTATTTGTAAATCGACTTTTACCTGAACACCCTATCTGAATCGACCATCTAATATAAGGGTGATCCGACAGCTGATTCACCCACAGTTTGTCCCCCGAAATGATATTTACTGTGCATCATTTACTAATTGGCCGGCATGGTCTAGCGGTAAGGCTCTTGACTCGCAATCCAAAGATCGCGGGATCGCACCCCGGCGTGGCTTATAAATTTTATTTGATTAATTTGTGTTATTTCGCAATTAATTCATTAAAAATAATATATAGTATATTCCAGAGTGGAAGATACTCTCAGTATCGCTCTGGTGAAAGATCACCATTCAGAATTGAAACGTTGCTTGAAATGGTTTTAGCCGTGTTTGGTGATCAGATCTGAATAGCTGGTACTTCTCAACATTCCTCTTCCCCATCTCCGTCCTCTTCCCACTATCTTCAGCCTCACAACATACCCCAATTGGGGATGCCTTAGTCTCACTGGCTCCAAACGGGAGCAGTTGGGACTCTGCGGTATTCATATAAAAAAATTTCAAACGTAAAATCGACTTCAAAAATACACTCTATAATAAATTGGTATGAATATCAAACGAATTTAAACACAAGGTCGAATTTTTTGTACTTATGCGCTGGTATACGCAGTATATAGAGAAGCAAATTTTTCCTTGATGCAGTTGAATGAAAATACGTACAAATAACCTTGAACAAATTGCAAGTGCGTCCCACAGTTGAATTTGGCAGCCACCACTGGTCTGGAGCCCCAAAATACCTGAAAAAACCCTCGACTTTGTGCAGAATCGGGCGGTCCGTTTGATAGATTCTCCTAAGTTAACAAACGGATTGCAATCTTTAGAGCACAGGCGTCAGGTGGGTTTGCTGTCCTTGGCACCGGTGTATAGTCGAGAAACACGCCAAACACGCGCCCAACGTTTGTACACGATTAACATTATTAACATGAGAACGGGTCGTTTCTACGACTCGTTCTTGAGTTCAACGGCTCGGCTCTGGAACGATTTGCCGGCCTCTGTGTTTTCTCCTTCCTACAACATGAGTCTCTTCAAGAACCGTGTTCACTCCTTCCTCTCCTCAAAAAATCCTTTCACACAGCATCTTCAATATGACATAGGCCCTGAGGGAAATTATTTTCTTCGGGGCGTCCTGCGTGGAGTTAATGAAAAAAAAAGGGAAACAGATTCTGAACCCCATATAAATACTATCTCAATTAGTGTCCAGCAAATTGGTTTAACCGGTAATAAATCAATTCAGACACCTTAAAAAATTGTCATTTAAAATCGTATAAATAGGTCGTCTTAATGTGGAGTAACCACAGTTTGAAAAAAGTCTTGTAACCCGAAACAGCTGTAACAAAAATACATACTTAAATACTTGCAGAACTCGATAATTAACATTATCATTTTTAGCTTGAATAATTTTTTTTTATTAAATTAAGTTCTACGAATTAAACACAAAACAATTAATATAAAGAAAATATTTTAATGCTTTTGTTATTCGGCGGTATATCCTCTCTGCACTTCTCTCCGGGGTCACTTGTTTATTTTTTGTGTAATTAGGTATACTACTGCTATATATAATTACGCCGGGGGGGATAATTGTCGGCGGATCATCTGTCATGAAACCTAATATAAGCTATATCTACACGACCACATATTGATAAAATAACTTCTTAGTCTGCGGGTGTCTTTTCTTGTATGATGTTGACTATTTTCAGGGAAATTTGCAGGTTGCAGCCTGAATCAACTCGGTAGAACTGCATTGGTATCAATCAAGTAGATTTCGAAGCCTTGAAGTGAATGTGTTCTTCTGCATACCAAAAGTAATA
Source organism: Glyphotaelius pellucidus (assembly GCA_936435175.1). Lineage (NCBI taxonomy): Eukaryota > Metazoa > Arthropoda > Insecta > Trichoptera > Limnephilidae > Glyphotaelius > Glyphotaelius pellucidus. The sequence continues at coordinate 26,162,948 of OW386551.1, forward strand.
GAATAGATAAAAACGCAGCAGCTAACTGCTAATAATCAGTTTTATTTTTCACTATCCATAAAAATCTGAGTTGTTTACAGATTGAATTTTATGGATTTTCACAGAATTACATTGAATTCTGAGTCAACATTATTATTTCGATTTAATTTCGTCGTTCAGTGGGTTTAATTACGAATTGAGCTTCTCGAATGCCACCGATTAATGAAATCTATGCAATTATTTATTAATTTTAGCATATAAGCTACCTATTTGTAAGAAGAGAGTATAACCAAATATAACCGGAAATTTATCATCTTTAAATCAAATTCTAGACGTGTCGACTCTTTTCAACAAACAAAGATAAATTTATTTCGAAAAACTGTTATTTTATCTAGTAAAGTTATATTTTAAAATAAAAAAAAATGTTGATTTTATTATAATAAGATTATAACGTTGGTCGTTGCCAGATTTGTTAACTTTTCAAACAAAATTACACACCGCACGTTTTAAATTGTATAAAAAATAAATTGATAAATTTTCTAGGAAAACTGCCTTTCAGAATTTTAATTTTAGTTCAAATAAAATCATTAAAAAATTAGAAAAACTTTTAACTTTTATGATAAAAAAATTATTACAACTAGTAGATAGGTACTTAATTTTTTCAGCACACGTTTCAGCATTTTTTTTTTTGCTAACTTGAATGCAGATTCGAGACGATCTGAACATTGAACCACTGCTAATCTCTTCATAGAAAAATCACAACTGAGGTGGCTTGGACACGTACTAAGGAATGACCGAATTTCGAGAAAAAAACTGATTGCGATTCCAGAGGGTAGACGTCCAGTAGGCCGTCCCAGACACAATTGGATGAGGCAATTCCAGAAACTGTGTGAGGAGAGGATGGGACTGCCATGGACGGGGGCCGAACAATCAGCATAAGACAGGGACGTATGGAGGAGCCTTGGCGATGCAATGGGTCCTCGACCCGAATAAGATAAGGGGAAGAAGAATTCTAAATTTTGAAAATATGAGATTGACAATTATGACGGTTTGATGGAAGGTGGCAATGGCTGAATTGGTAAAAGCGCACGTTCCGGTTAGACGAGAGGTTGTGGGTTCGAGTCCCAGTTGCGATCATTATTTTTTTCTATTTTTCTGTGTCTTGTTCTCTTTCATATTTTCGCTTAGATTATAAGTGTTATCTTCTTCTTCAATGATATATTAAAAACGATATTTTATCACATTATCAACAAACATCGTTCCATCTGAATGCCAGAAAAATACGCAAAAAATACACCAGACAATAATGTATTCAACCAAAGCCTTTTTCCAAGAAAATTCAGCGTGATTCTCAAATTCCCCTCGACATTTACGAACGGGAATAATTCAGCGCGCCCGATATTCTCGTTGGTGGCACCTCCGTGGCAGCAAATGCAATCCTGTATTCAGAGTGCACGGCGCGCAAATAGAAAAAGGTATCAGATATCGAATGAGGGATGATATTCTGATATCGCTGCCTGCTTTACGGCGGGTACTTGTGCACTGTGCCGTGTGTACTGTGCACTGTGCAGTGTGCACTGTGCGGTGTGCACGTGCATATTACTCTGCATGTACACGTGCAATGTGCATGGTTGTGTTTGCTGTGAGATGTGCGACGTTTTCTTTGGGACGTAGTGGATGATCGCAAGAAACTTTATAAAACAAAATAATTATATACGTACCTGCATGACACTGTTTTTTAAATGGGTTTTAAATTTTATCTGTCCATCAATTTATTCAAAAGAAAATACAAAGCTTTTGCTACTTTTTTTTTAGTTTTAGCACTAATTAATATTAGTCTTAGGGAATATATTTTTTATATTAAGAATATTTTATGTATAATGAAATTAAAAGTTGATTGTATTCACTTATGAAAACATTTTAAAAATAAAATCTTGAGTGTGTTTTCTAAACATATCTTTCAGTGAAAACTCTGGACTATTGTAAACCCGGAGAGAAGTCATAAATGAAAACATTTACTAGTTTCTTCTGTCTTTTTTTTCATGTGAAAATGAAGAGGACAAACATCGATTTCTCACGTACTACCCCCCTCTGTGACCATTCTGAATATTGTCAATTTTAGGGAATGTTGGGAAGGGAAAGGAAGGAGATGGGGTAGAGGAATCTAGGGAATACCTAAGTATTCTGATCTGATCAATAAACACAGCTAAGGCCATTTCACGCGACGTTTCAATTCTGAATTGTGTTCTTTTACCAGAACTATACTGAAAGTATCTGAACGTGTCTAGTTGACACCGTTCCCATAATTTGACGTGCCATTATTACACTTTCAATATTTTCATATAATGACCAGTTTTTTTTAATCGAGATTTTTCTGAAATGCAGAATTTAAAACACGTTTCGTACCGTCCATGTAATAAACTCGTAAGTGAAATAGAAAAAAATGTTTGTCGCCTCTCTCTCTCCCCCCATAACCCCCTCCAACCCCTTCTCCCGCAGCGAGTCACGTGACGCTGATGCGATGAGCGGGAATTGGTGTGAAACCACCCTCCCATCCAGCCACATCGGAGGGAATTTACAAACTACTATGAAAATCATCCAATCGGCTCTTGACAGAAACTTCAAGAATATGCAATATTTGCTAATTTATTGATGAATGTACTGCTTTTCCCTTTTTTTGTGACCGCCTCGGTGGTTGAGTGGTTACTTGAGCCATCATTGTTCACGAATCCGGAGGTAACGTGTTCAAATCCTGGCGCCAAAATTTTATGGATTTTTTCATGTTATTTCAAAATTTATCCATTTAAAATATGTAACACATATTTATTCATTTTAAAACAAAAACAAACAGTACATTAGTTACGGTGGTGAAAACAATTTACAATTATTAAGTATATTTCACGATGGGTACCTATGATATGTTTCTTTGTAGTATATTAAGTTATTTCCGGGTGGTGTGCGAAGTGGGTAGGTGTGTGTGGGTGTATGTATGAGTATGTAATGTATGTATGTATGTATGTATGTATGTATGTATGTATGTATGTATGTATGTATGCGCATTGAATAATTTATATTATTGAGATGATGCTCTTTTTAAATTTGGGCAGTGAAAATGTCGATGTTAAAATTTAGACAATTATTTTTGAACGTATGAAGAACACGATTGGTTGGCGAATTAGTTGCTGCATTTGTCTTGTAATTAAGCGTGTGGAATAGTTCTGTATGGCGTGTACATCTTAAGGGTATGTTAAAATTAATTAAGGAAAAAAGAACTTCGGTACAGTCAATGTTCAATGTTATTATTTAAGATTTTTTGTATAAATTTCAAATCAGCTGTTGCTCGCCTTTGTTGCAAAGTTTGAAATGTGCATTCGAAGTTATTGTTGAATTTGATGGTTAGATATTTTAAAAATTTGTTTTGAATTTTTTCTATGCTATCTGTGTATACTTTGTACTGCGGGTTCCAAATAAATGAGGCATATTCCAGTACTTTTGACTTATTGAAAATATAACATTACTACTGTACGCGGGTTACTGAACATTTTACTTATTCGAAGAACAAAACCAAGTACTGTATATGATTTGTGATGTAACGATCCAGTCAATGTGCATATTATATTATAAAAGTATAATTATTATGGTATAATTGGAACATAGCCGGCTGCACTTCAAAACTGGCTAAACGTGAACTACCTTACATTAAATGTGAATAAAACTAAATATCTAACTTTCTCCCAAAACAAAAGAGGATAACCAATGAATGAGCAAACACTCAAATTACATGAATGTCAAAACAATTTTCCTCAATGTTCCTGCCCGCTTATAACCCAAACAAAAGCATTAAATATCTTGGGATTGAAATTTATGAAAAACTAGCTGGTACCCGGCATGCGTTGCCATGCCATTTAATAAATAAATTGTTTTCTCCTGCGTGTCCTTTCTCATTCGTCCCGTTCCCCTTCCGCCTCCCCTTCCTCTCCCGGGTCCTCTTCCCCTCTCGCGTTCCCACTCCGCCTCTTCCACCTTCCCTTCCCCCACTCCACTACCCCTTTCCCCGTCCCGCGAACCCCCCTCCCAAGCTCCCCCCCCCCTCCCAGGTTCCCCCTGCCAGATTCCCCTCCCCCTCCCGGGTTTCCCTCCTCCCCCTCCCGCGAACCACCTACCCGAGTCCCCCTCCCGCATTTCATACATTCTTTCCCGGTACATTCAGTTTTCAAACAGCTTGCATGCCACCTCTTGCATATTTCATAAGGCCAGAGCTCACCAGTAGTAAAATCCAATTTGGTGCAGTCGTTCGGAAGTCATGCGCGTAAATACATTTCGGCGATTCATTTTTTAGAGATAAATATTAACTACGATGCCTGAATTAAAAAATATATATCAACATGGTTTTCACAGCAACCATTTGTTTTGCCTTTCTTCTGACGTTAGCAATAACTCGCCTTTTTTTTTTTTTTTTTTTTTTTTTTTTTTTATTGTTTTTGGGGTGTTATGCCGTGTTTCGCTACCTCCTTCTTTAGCCAACGTTTCGGGCAGCGTTACAGTGTCCATCATCAGGGCAGATGAGGCCTTATCTGCCCTGATGATGGACACTGTAACGCTGTCCGAAACGTTGGCTAAAGAAGGAGGTAGCGAAACACGGCATAACACCCCAAAAACAATAACAAAAATACTTTTTGGCCGTGAAAACCTTAAAACATAACTAACCAATAACTCGCCTTTTTCGACAGAAATCAAATATAATATATTAATATTTATAATTTCGTAACGCCAGAACTTACCATTATATATAGCCTATATTACTCGCATATAATGTAGCTTTCTATTGGTGAAAAAATTTCTAAGATCGGTTTATTAGTTTATGCTTGAAAGCGTAACAAACAAACACACGCAGTTTCGCATTCATAATATTAGTATAGATTTAGAATTTTAGGGTAGGCACTTTCTATTACATAATTCAATTTACCAAATTCTGACACAGGCATTTAAATACAATAGCGAGTTCCCGGCATATGCTATGCCACTTAATAAAGAAAAAAATTCGCTCTACTTACCCTTTCCCATTCGTCCCAGATGATGCCAGAACTCACTATACACGTACAGAAACCATCGCGGGCTTGCACACATCAAATCCCCAAAGTTTTATCGCAATCGGATGAACGGTTAGCAATGTATGATAACGATGCCAAAACTCACTATCGTATATAGAAACCATCGCGGGCATGCGCACATCAAATTCCCAAAGTTTCATCGCAATCGGATGAACGGTTTAGCAACGCAAAATATCTCACACACATAGACAGAAACAAACACATTTTCTATAGATCAGTAATTTTTATATCAAAAATGTCAGTTGAGCATTTTTAATTTTTTTTAAAGTTAACATTAAAAAATTTTGTATTTAAAAAGTGTTTTTGTAATTTCTAATAATACCATTTATTTAAGCGTATTTCATCACCTTTCAAAACCAGTACTTAGTTTTTTGATACGTTTACAAATATTCCATTTATTTGAATTTTTATTGCAAAGTCGATATATATCGAAACATTTATACCTTTTGTCAAATTACGCCAAATTTTTGAGGGGTTAAGCTTTGAGCTTTTAGCTTTGAGCTTCAAACTTTGAGCTTCAAACTTTGAGCTTCAAACTTTGAGCTTTAAGCTTTGAAATTAAGTTTTGAGCTTTAAGCTTTGAGATTAAATCCTTGAGCTTCAAGTTTTGAGCTTTAAGTTTTGTGATTAAGGACTTGAGCTTAAAGCTTTGAGCTTAAAGCTCAAAGCTTTGATCTTCAAGCTTTGAGCTTTGAGCTTTAAGCTTTGAGCTTTAAGCTTTAAGTTTTGTGATTAAAGCCTTGAGCTTAAAGCTTTGAGTTTAAAGCTTTGAGATTTAAGCTTTGAGCTTTAAGTTTTGAGCTTAAAGCTTTGAACTTCAAGCTCCGCGATTCAAGCTTTGAGCTTTAAGCTTTGAGCTTTTAGCTTTAAATTTTGTGCTTTAAGCTTTGAGATTAAAGCCTTGAGTTTCGAGCTTTGAGCTTTAAGCCTTGAGTTTTAAGCATTAAGCTTTTAGCATTAAGCCTTATGCTTTGCGTAAAGCTCAAAGCTTAAAGCCGTAAGCGTAACGCTCAAACATTAAACTTAAAGCTCAATCTTAAAGTTCAAGATTTAAGCAAGGTTCCAAGTTTAAAGGCCAAAGTTTAAGCTTAATATCAAAGCTCTTAACTTAAGTTCAAAGCTTAAAGCTTAAAACTCAAAGCACAAAGCTTAAAAATAAAGCTCAAAGTTAAAGTTCAAAACACAAATCTCAAAGCACAAATCTTAAAGCTCAAAGTTAAAGCTCAAAACACAAATCTCAAAGCACAAAGCTCAATACTCAAAATTCAATATCAAATCTTAAAGTTCAAAGCTTAAAGCTCAACACGTAAAGCTTAACGTTGAATGCATAAAGTTCAAAGCTTAACGCTCAAAAATCAAAGCTCAAAGCTTAAAGTTTAAAGCTTAAAGCTAAAACTCAAAGCACAAAGCACGGCTTGCATTGCAATGCAAAGAAATCAATTGATTCTCCTTGAATGTCCTTTCCCGTGTGTCACCGTTCACCTCGCGAGTCCCCTTCCCCTTTTGCGTTTCCCTTCTACCTTCCGCGCCTTCCCATCCCTCGTCTTCCCACCCACGTACCCCACCTTCCCCGTTCTTCTCCTCCCTGCCATTCCTCCTTGCCGCTAAAATATATGAAATACGCACATTTTCATTAATTCAAATTTAATAACGCCAGAACTTACCATTATAAATAGCCTTTATCGTTTGCGGGCGTGCGCACAACAAATCACCAAAGTTTCATTGCAATCGGATGAACGGTATGGCAGCGCATAAAATACGAACAAACAAATTTTGATTTTTATATATAAGATAGGAAAGATTTGATTGTTTGTTGGTGTCCTCCCGTACGGCCCGTACCCCAGTGACGCTTACATCGCATAACACTTACATTTTTAAACTCGTGATATCTTTCAAATGAGATGTCCGAATTGAATAATTCAAAAAGTTATATAAAGGCATTAAAGCAGTCTCGAATAAAAAATAATTTATTTTGATAAGAATCAATACCAAGATACAAATAAAGAGTCTTTTCTAGCGGCGGCATTTCAATTAAATTTTTAAAATAAAAGAACACTTATTGTGGCATAACTATAATAGTTAGACATATGCTGTCGCGACATTTTTTGTAGATAATAATGTGTTCTGTAAAGTCGTAGTACATTATTTTATTCTATCATTAATAGTTTTCGCAGCGCACGCGATGTAAAGAATATTTTAGGTAATTTTTTTACACCTTGGGTTACATTATTGGAGTTTTAGTAAGGATCCCTATTTTTTTTTTAATATAATATAGCCTATGTTACCCGAGAATAGTGTAGCTTCCTAACAGTGAAAGAATTTTTCAAATCGATTCAGTAGTTTCGGAGCCTATTCGATGCAAACAAACAAACAAACAAACAAACAAACAAACAAACAATCAAATCCTTCCTCTTTATAATATTAGTATAGACTACAGTGGAATTCACACATTGATCAAACCTCAAAAAAAACTAACAAAACTCATCTACTTCTTCAAAAAATTACGAAACATATTGTCATTGGGATTTAAAGAGAGTATATATTATTATGCTTTATGCCATTCTCAAACGGAATATGGAGTAATAGGATGGGGCTCAGCTATGTTATTCTTTCTACCCTCAAGAAGGTTTCTGAATTATTACAACGACGTGACAATACATTAGAAAAGTTTTTAATTATTACAAAACTTTTAAGAAACTCTCAAAAATGTCACTATTTGAGAACGACATTTTACAAACCATCGATCGTTAAATCAAAATTCAATTTTTGAATAAACTCTTTAAATTAATGAATTAAATTGAAGTGGTACTAACCCAAATCGAATAATTTGAAACTAATCAAAAAATATATTTATTTTAAATAGGTACCTATTTTATGTATCAAATTTGATTGATTGTTCTTAAAATATACAAAGATGAATATTTGTAGTATAAGAAAAATGAAAATTTGTATACAAAAATTGCAATGGCACGCGAGCTGTTTGAAAACTGAATGTACCTGGACTGATTATATGGAACGCGGGAGAGGGGTGGGGACGGGGATGGAGGTTCTTGGGGCGGGGAATTGGAAGAGGGGAGTGGGAAGACGGGGAAGGTGGGGGGAAACGCGTGAGTGGAAGGGTAAAGGGATGAATGGGAAAGGACACGCAGGGAGAAACAATTTCTTTATTAAGTGGCATTGCAACTCATGCCGGAAATTCAATTTATTTTCAATTAACGAAAAATTAATTTCTACGAATTAAACACAAAAGCAGAATAAAAACTTCAATCCACGGCCTTTACATCATGTAATCACTTGTGCATGCAATAAAAAAAGAAAAATCGCTTCTCTTTTGCTCTTAAGTGCCTGAAAATAAGCCATATAGTTTTCTGGGGTGGGTGAGATGTTGGACTCGCGACCTGCAGCTGTGAACGTCTTGTGGTCATTTTTCTCAATTTGCGCTTTACGACATGACAAAGCAAATTTATACCCGACCCACTCTTAAGACCGTTCCTGGAAAGGCGATACCAAAACCACAATAGATATACTACCGCTGAACAGGAAATTACCAGAATCGTTACCTATGAATATATTGAATTTTATTACACACTTACCTGGGGTACACGGCTTTGCTTAGGGTTTAGATATGAGATTGAACAGACGTTCAAACTGACAAAAAAGGCTTTGAATGGTCCACAATGTTCCACAACATTCCACAACATTCCACAACATTCGAGAGTCTTCTGGAGTTTTCCACAATGATGTTTCCGATTCCCTATTCCCAAACATTTTACAATATTCCAGAATGTTCCGGGATGTTCTTGAATGTTGGGGAATGCTCTCGAATACTATCGGATGTTCTAGAAATTTCTAAAGGGCAAAACTTTCAGCCCTTATATCTTCAAAATCACGCCCTTCAGGTAAAAACGAGAATCTTCTTCATGGATGGAGGATATAGGGCTACCACACCATATTTATTTAATTTTTTTATATGAAAACCTCACAAGGGTCTCCGCTGCTCTCGTCTGGAGCCAGTGAGACTACGGCTTCCCCAATGTGTCGTGAGGCTGAAGATAAGTGGGGAGGGGAAGGAGATGGGGAAGAGGAAAGTAGGTAAATACCTGGCTATTCAGATCTGGTCACCAAACACAGCTAAAGCCATTTCAAGCAACGTTTCAATTCGGAAAAGTGGTCTTACACCAGGGCAATGCTAAGAGTATCTTCCACTCCTGCCTCAAACATACTATATATTATTTTAAATGAATTAATTGTGAAAAAACACAAATTAATCAAATAAAATTTATTTTCCCACGCCAGGATTCGATTCCGCGACCTTCGGATTGCAAGTCAAGAGTTTTACCGCTATTCAGTGCTAAAGTGTGTACGGTAAACTAGATAAAATACTTAATTCGGTTGTGTCCTTAACTTAGGTTCAATAATAATTTTATATTGTTTATTCCAGAATGTATGTAGAGGTTCATGGGGTGAGGTTTGTCTAGGTCTTGGAGGCGGATGACCAGGACACACTGAACCCCAGATTCCTACCCACCCCTTAAACCCTTTTCCTTCCCAGAACTCTCCTCCCCCTCCATTCCTTGAGGCCTTGAGGAAAATTATTTTCCTCACGGCCAGTGATAGCTCATTTAAAAAAAAGGCAGTGCAAAGCAATGCATTCCATATTTTGAAATAACAAAAGAAATTAGACAAATAATAGTATGAGGTTACAAGTATGTTATTTACTTGTTATCTCATAACACATAAATAAAATTAAAAAAAAACGAATAAGCATGAAAAAAATGAGAAATTAAACTAAAAAAATAATAAACGCTAAAATGAATTCAAGCAGCTGTTTACGGAGCAGCTGTCTATTTCACCGTCTCCCGTCTCCAGAGGGCCATCGGGGGGGGACTCCAACCAGGCAGTCGTGGCGGTGATGATCACATTCTTCGATTGGCGTAGTCTGCGCGATAAACTTCTCATGCGGTGACGGAGAAATGCTCGGAAAGTGTGCACTCGTCCCTTCAGGAACATTTCCGTAACGCTGCAATATCTCGGTAGGCGGAAAAGTTGGCGTTAAGCATTATTGTAGGCGACTTTTAACTTATGCCATTGCAATACAGTAAAGTCGACCCACAGTTCTGATGTATACAGCGATATGCAGAAAGCGTTGAACAGTAATCTTTTTATTTTAGACTGCAGAAGTGAAAACGTCTTGACAGCGTACCTGCTCTAACAGATTTCGCTCTTCGAGGACTTTCCATATCCTCGATATATTTTATGATACGTCCCAGATTACGTCCCGTTATACGATATGTGATGATATGTCCCAGGTACTTTACGCGATGTCTCAATTCCATTTTCCTTCCATCTAGCCATACTCAGGGTGTTTGGATGAATTCGTTTTTATGTTTGAAAACCATAACGATTGACTTGCACGTATTATACAGAAGGTTGTGGTTTTTTGCAAAGTATTCTTTTCAAATCTTTGATTAGTTTTCAATTAAAGGCCCGGTAATACGCGCTCAAAAAGAATAAAAAGGGGATATATGTAAATGCGAATGTTAGAGGGAGCGCGCTTACTTTAAAACCGATAGTATTTTAGCGAAAATTGTGATAATGGTTAATAAAACAATACTCGTTAAAAATAGAGCAAAAATCTGGCCGGAAATATCATAGCATTTAAAGAAACATTGATATTTTTCATAGATAAACTTATAAAATAACAGAAAAAAATGTTTTTATAATAATTTTCGGACCATGCTTTGCGATTTTTTTCTATCGAGGGAATTTCATAAAATTATAAGTTTCAGCGTGGCAAATGTATAGACATTATCTTCAAAAATAACATACGAGTATACTCTAAGAAAAACTTATAAACTTAAAATGTCCCAGAAAAATATGTTATAAAACCGTAAAAATTGGGAATGCCGTCGCTTTAGTGTCGTATTTTCGAAATCGGAGGCAGTATGTCTCTTGCTTTCATTAAGAATAAAACGGGGAATGGTTTACTTATAGTTTAAATGCAACAATCACTTAAAAGTCGCCTACAGGAAATAGCGGCGAATCACGACAGAATCGCACGTAAAGCAACTAGCACGTGTACGGATGCTCTTATTATTTATTCAACGCGTTCTGAAAATATTAACTAAAACAAGCTAACTGAAAATATTATGCTTATTAAAGTGAATTTTCAACATACAATAGTATGCTATTGCTAATTATTTTGCCTCTGGGCAAACAAAAATCATAACACATTAGCAAATTACATTAGCTGCCCAGTTGTTTGTAACATCTAAACGATTTCAAGTTGAAGTTAAGAGAAATAATGCTACATATTTTTGTTGACCCTTTAAGCTCCACAAATTTCCGATGAATAATATGTTACATTTCAAAATTTGAAATGCAAAAATTTATTTCTCATGTTCTCCGTAAAACGGTTATTCATACACCAATATAATATCATTGAGAAGATTGCAAATTAAAAAAGGCATGGGGGGCAGTTTTACTATTTTGTGACATGCGTCAAAAGATAGTTGTTGAACTGTCTGTAAGTGACGTTGAAAATGTCGATGGTCAATGCAAAATCGTGAGTTGAGCCGCTCTGTTAATTGACGCGTTCTGATAGGCAGAAGTTCTTGCTTTCTCGGAGCATAAAAAAGTGGATTTTGGCATACTTACGTACTTGTATAGAATATGCAGTCGGTTTAGGGAAAATACGGTACACCTAATTACAGAAAATATAACTAAGATATCCCGATGGTATGTGAAGAGAGGTTTCTACCGCCGAATAACAAAGAACAAAACATATTTTCATTAAAATGCATCAAGCTTGTCTTTATACTGTGTATGCCAGCGCAAAAGTAGAAAAAATTGACACTGTATATAAATTCCTTTAATATTCATATTAACGTGTTATTACGGATATTGTATAAAATTTAACCTAATTAGCTAGGACTCACACCTCTCCAGATAATTCGATTTTTTGGTTTATGTAAAGTTGATTAATTAATAGAAGAAATTATCCATAGATGTCAGGAGATGCAAACTCCCCTCTACTTAGGAAGCATTATAAAAAGCCTATGTTTAGGTTTTTTCACTTTTTTCTCGTCTCATCATCATACCTTCTTAACAAGTAAAACATAAACTCCTTGGTTTGGGTTTGGTAGTTTGGGTCTCCTGAATATTCACAATGTAATTGGGAATAGAGCAAATAAAAGTCACAAGTCCTTTAAAGTTTCCTGAAGATGCGTTATTATTTACAAAGTTCCTTCCTACAAAACAAAACAGATATATTTAGTCGAATGTAAAAAATAGCTGAAAACTGCTCTAATTTTTAAAATTTGGTTCTACCATCAGCGCATGTACCAATATGTAATTGTTTATGGACCTTTTATTTTCTGCCTTTTACTCATTCTTGTAAGTAATTATTTCTCTTCATATTTAGCTTATTATTTTTTGTTATGACCAGTGGCGTAGCGTGGATATCAGCCGCCCGGGGCGGAGGAAAATTTTGCCGCCCCCCTACATAGGTATTTTAAATTTTGCCGCCCCCCTATATAGGTATTTCAAACGAAGATTTCCTTTTTTTATAATGACCGCATTTTTCATACGACGGTTTTTATATCACATGAATCGATTTTATTCCAAAAAAAATCATGTTATAAATTCTGCTACAAATTTATAACTGCTCTCGAAAATTGATAATGGTATCCATGTAATAGGATTTCGCATCTCGAATTTTTACAATGTGTTTATAACACAAGGCAGGTTTTAACTTAAGATTGATTTTGCGTTAGAGAACCAAAATAATAGTTACACATGGAACAGTCAATTTTAAAAATTTTGCAGCCTATGGCATGCAACTCGAATGTAAAACTTGACTAGGTCCACTGTGAATCTGCAACTTGTTATTTAATTTATCGTTATATTCTGAACACAAAACTGGTTTTAAATAAATCTCTACGGGGTGAATTAAGACTACACTCATTACATGAAAATGGTTTATCTTTGATTTTGGCAGCATATTCATATTAGTCTGCAATTAGAATTTTATCACTACACTTCAAATAAGATAATATTTTCCTTCGAAATATGTCTGGAGATGATTCCACAACTATAATTTTAAATTCTTAATACAAAACTGGTTTAAAGTAAATCTGTATGCGGTGAATTGAAACTACACTCAGAACATGAAAATGGTTTCTTTGATTCTGGATTTCTCCCTCGTGTTCAAATAAGTTTTGTTGATTAATGTATGCTATTTCATAATTAAATAATTAAAAATGATTTGTAGTATATTTGCGGCACGTTTCAGAGTGAAAGATACTCTCAATATCGCCTTGGTTTAAGACAATAATTTAGATTATTATTTTTTATTTTAACTTTTTATGAGTAAAACCTCAAACTGTAATATTTAATTCAATAATTTAGAATTGAAACGTTGCTTGAAATAGCTTGTCGTATTTTGTGACCAGATCTGAATAGCTAGATTCTTCTCCATCTTCCTCTCCAGATCTTCTTCCCTTCAATACATTCAGCCTCAAATCATACCCCTATTGGGGATGCCATAGTATCACTGCCTCCAGGTGGCTGGAAGCAGATGGGACTCTTCTATCTAGGGAGGTTGTTTTTTCGCTCCATTTCTGGTTATTTTTGTTATTTTTTTTTTGTTATAAAAATACAATAACAGTACAAGGAAGCTTTTGACTGTCTAACTAGGAAGGACTCCCGTTCTAGGACAGTCATTTCTATATATTAACGTTTTATACGTTAATATATTAAACTGTTATGTTAAGCTTGGTAAGTATTTCGTTCAATTATCTTTACAGCTGTTATCGAAATATTGATGAAAAATCTACAGCAAATAAATATGAAGTAATACTTGCACGACGAAAAATGAATTACTTAAAGATTTTTCAATTGTTTGATTTTGGCTCAACGACGCTCTATGGGTTAGTTCATTTCTAGGTTGCAAACGCATTGTCTAAGAAAAGTTACTTATTTTTGGTATAAATACTCATAAATTTGTCATCAAAATCATCAGTTTATATCTAGCCTTCAACATCCTCAACCAACATGCATTTCGTAAGTGTATTTTACTCTTAAACTCGTAATATTTCACGTTAACAACTCTTGGAAATGTCAATTTAAAATCATACCAATTTTTTTTTTTCATATTCAACTAGTTACCAGATAATCTTTATTTAAACCATTTTTAAACTTTATTAGAAGATAAACAATAATTTAATAGAAGATAATAATAATGTAAAAAAATACGTTATACTCATAAATGTTATAAATATTTCTTTAACTTCTCATTCCACTGAATAGATGGTTTGAATGTCCTTAAAACGTACCTTTTTTGTATTTAGTTACCTACTACTCTATTTTTGATTTAGTTACCTACTACGTACTCTTTTTTGTATTTAGTTACCTACTACTCTATTTTTGATTTAGTTACCTACTACGTACTCTTTTTTGTATTTAGTTACCTACTACTCTATTTTTGATTTAGTTACCTACTACGTACTCTTTTTTGTATTTAGTTACCTACTACTCTATTTTTGATTTAGTTACCTACTACGTACTCTTTTTTGTATTTAGTTACCTACTACTCTATTTTTGATTTAGTTACCTACTACGTACTCTTTTTTGTATTTAGTTACCTACTACTCTATTTTTGATTTAGTTACCTACTACGTACTCTTTTTTGTATTTAGTTACCTACTACTCTATTTTTGATTTAGTTACCTACTACGTACTCTTTTTTGTATTTAGTTACCTACTACTCTATTTTTGATTTAGTTACCTACTACGTACTCTTTTTTGTATTTAGTTACCTACTACTCTATTTTTGATTTAGTTACCTACTACGTACTCTTTTTTGTATTTAGTTACCTACTACTCTATTTTTGATTTAGTTACCTACTACGTACTCTTTTTTGTATTTAGTTACCTACTACTCTATTTTTGATTTAGTTACCTACTACGTACTCTTTTTTGTATTTAGTTACCTACTACTCTATTTTTGATTTAGTTACCTACTACGTACTCTTTTTTGTATTTAGTTACCTACTACTCTATTTTTGATTTAGTTACCTACTACGTACTCTTTTTTTTATTTAGTTACCTACTACTCTATTTTTGATTTACTTACCTACTACTCTGATTTGATTTAGTTAAATACTACTCTATTTTTGATTTAGTTACCTATTACTCTATTTTTTATTTAGTGACCTACTATTTTTTTTTTTTTTTTAGTTATCTACTACTCTTTTTTTATTTAGTTACCTAATACTCTATTTTTGATTTAGTTTCCTACTACTCCATTTTACTGTTTATTCTTCCATTTTGATTTTGTTACCTACTAGGTATTCTATTGCTACACAATTATACTAAATAAAAATAAACATAAATATTAGATACAATGGAAATTCATCCATTTTAATTCAAAATCGGATAATAAACCAGTACAGAAATAGTCACATTATGACCTACATTTATTATGGTTGTAAATATCTTAAAATAATGCGTTTACAACATGCACATCGTATTGTTTAGTGGCGTTGTATTAAAAAAGGTTCACTTTTGGAAAAAAGATATAATTTCAAAATAGTCTCGAACCAAGACATACGACATAAACACTTATTATTGTCAAAATAAAATCAATGATGTGTAATAATTATAAAGAATATCAACGGATATGTCAAGATTTAAACTTTATGACAAGATTTAACTTTATTTCAACTTTATGTTTAGTCTCGCAGCACTAAAAAAAGTCTTAAAAAGTTCATTCGAATGTTATTACCTTTTTATATTAACCACGATATGACGTAAACATTGATCATTGTCAGTATCGAAGTAATTGACTTATAAAAATCACTAGATTGTCATCAACGGTGACCGGATAACTCAGAATGAAATCAACTCAGAACCTCCTCAAAAAAATCATTAAAAGTGATGATAAAAAAATTGGTTAAAAGGGTAACGTTGGGTTAGGGTTAAGGGCTATTTTAAAATTATTATTTCATAGCTTTTAATGATTTTTCAAATAGGTGTTGAGATAACTTGATTCTGAATTGGCATAGAACCGTCAACAACATGTCACTTTAAAAGTTAGAGACATCGATATACTTGGTCAAAGTTTTAGTAGATTTTTAATTTATCCACTTAAACTTAATGTTAATGTGAGCGTTTATAAAACCATTATTCATACTTTTGTTCAACTATTTGGATAAGTGACAGCTTCAGCAACCATAAGAGACTCCCTGGTAGTTGTACGTCTCCGTTTGAGCGTGTAATAAACTAATACAGCCACCCAATACTAAAATAAATTGCAGGTATATCTCTAATATTTTTTTATATTTGTATCAGATCTTCGTCCTCGCTATCGTCGTGGTAGGAGCCCTCGCCGCCCCAGAGGCCACTATCAAGAAGCACATCGAGGTCCTGTCCCGCACTGAGACACACGACGAACGCGGTCAGTTCTCCCTGCAGTACCGCAGCGCGGACGGCACGATCGTGTCCGAGTCCGGCGTGCTCAAGCCATCGCACGACGGCAAGGGATACGTGCTCGTTAAGGAGGGAGAGTACTCTTTCATCGCTGATGACGGCAAGCTCTACAACACCAAGTACGTGGCTGACGATAAGGGTTTCAGGGCGCAGGGAGAGCATCTGCCCAAGTCTGTCGTCGCGTAAATGTGGGAAAACGCAGCCAAATACTGTAATCCTTCATCATTCAAGAACTGATAAAATGGACAAGAGACAACAATTCTAATGATATTTGCCATCAAATCACTACTAATAAACGAAACCAATTATTACATCACTCTTTTGATTTGATCATCAGACCTGTTTTGGTCAACTGACCTGTTTTGGCGGATGCTCAAAATTTGAGCCCCGAAGAGGCTATGCAAAACCCGTTCAGGTGATAGTATCAAATGAAAGCAAATCATTTTGTTTAGCATATTTAATCAGTTTTTGAAATTATATTGATAATTTTGATTGAATAAAGTGGTGTATATGAAGTAATATGTTTTTATTTACTTAAAATGACGCCTCAAAGTAAATTTGCGATTTTTGAAGAAGTAAATAAAAATAAATTAAGCAGAATCATGTAATTTCAAGACCCTTAGAAAGTCATTAAAAGTTAAGGAAAAATAAATAAAAGAGCTTTATAACTTTACCCTGTGTAACCTGTTTAAACAAAAAAAAAATCATAATTTTTAATAAGTTTTCTAGGGAAGTATTTAATTTGCATGATTCCGAGTTGTCCCAACAAACCAAGTGTTTTGTGTCCTTGAAAAATGGGAATTTTTATCAGGAAAATGAAGAGAATCGATAAAAGGTCGTGTTTCGCCACTGATACTCAGTATTAAGATTTTTTTAATCACCCGTTTATTTTCCAAGTCATCGATCATCAAAGAGCTTTGAATGTGTCGATAAATCAAATATAATTACAGTAAACCAATCATTTATGCCGTGTTTTTATTGATATCCGCTTTTAGGTCTGCAAATGAAAATAATGTGTTTAATTTAAAAACAGCACCCTTGTTTTATATGTGAATTCCGCACAAGAGTTGCAACTGCTCCTAACCTCTTGAAGCTAGTGAGATTATAGCATTCCCAATGCTGGTATGTTGTAATTTGGGCGGGGGGGTCCCTTTGACTTCTCCAGCCGTACTCTCTCGGAACGTCGCCTCGCACCGCAGTGAGAGGGATGGATTCGTACTTCCGTCACTTCTGGGCACACTGACATCCTTCCTTAATACCCTTTTTCTTCCCAGAATTTCCTCTCCCTCCTTTCCTAAAAAGACCCTCCATACAGCATCCTCAAAGATGACACAGGCCCCGAGGGGTATATTTTCCTCAGGGCCTCTCCTGTATGGAGCTAATATAAAAAAAACTACTCCCAACAGCTTGAAACTAGTGAGATTATAGTATTCCCAATGCTGGTATGTTGCTAAAGGTAGTGGGAAGGGGGAGGAGGTGTGGTAGAAGAAGGTCGGGGAAGAACCTGTCTATTCATATCTGGTCACCAAACATGGCTAAAGCCATTTCAAGCAACGATTCAAATCTGAATGGTGGTCTTACACCAGAGCAATACCACTGAGAGTTTCTTCCACTCTTTATGAACTAATTTTTATTTTTTTATTAAAGTTGTTTCCAAATTATATTAACTCATCTTTTTACGTGACACCTCACAAAAACGCCTCTGTCCATGCAAGTAAAAAGAGGGAATTATGTCGCCACTCGCTTGGAGAGCTTTTTGAGGCAGTTTATGGGATTGTAAGAAAAGATTTTTGAAAGTTACTCGTTCCACATAAGAGCCGACTCACGTAAAAATGAGTCGAAGAAACGACCTGTTCTCATCAAGACAACATCAACAATGAGCGGTTGTTTCGCTCGTATCGGTAGAGTTTTACGTGCGGGTTACTTATAGGATCAATGCTGTAGCTCTTTAGACCGGGCTTCATTCAAATACCTGTCGAACAGACTCAAGATGTCAACGCTATCAAAAATAGCACACATTAGTACTTGATATTAAAAACAACTTTTGATAAAAAACCGATATAAAACCTTTGTGCAGTTCATACGCGGTAGAAATGAAACCTTAAAACTAAACTTTGAGAGAACGAGACGAACGCAGAGTATCAGGAGTAGAATAATTGTGTGGTGTATTATGATATTGATACCAAGTTTAAAAATATTTTTTTGTTTATTCTACGAAGCACCACACAAAGAGGAGGCCATTGGGCACCGCACAAAGAGGACACTGATTAGTCTATTTCATTCTCTCGCAGGCTAAATCTTATAGATGTTTGTGTTTGTCTCTTTTTAGTGTGGCTCGTTTCCGTTTCACCGGTTTCAAATCATAACGGTGCTAAAGAAGTTTTTACTTCAAAAATAGTTATTCAGTTTGGTTGGGTATTTTCACCTCTAATTCAAAATTAAGTTTTGTATGAAAAAAAAAGCGACAGTTCCTTTTAAGGCAAGTAACTACTGGATGAATTCTCGTAGAATAATTAAACACGTGTTGAAAATATTAATTAACTAACTAACCGAAAATTATTATTATTAAAATTATAATCACATGCACGATATGAGTTTTCAATATACACCAGCATATCGCAAAATATTTTGCCTGCGGGTGATCAACAATAATAACGCATTAGCAAATTATTTTAACTACATAACTAGTTATAGGTGCTTCTAACTTCTAAACGATTTAAAATGACTAAGAAAAATAGTGCATTCATATTTTTATTAACCCGTAAAGCTCCACAAATACCAAAGAATATGTTAAAATGAAGAATTCAAGGAATGCAATGATATTAACGATCGAATGATATTTATAGAAAATGACTTTGGCCATGATCAGGATTAGATTTAACTTCCGCTGACCGGGCGGCGGCTATGCTACCCTGAACTACCTTGGCAATCTTCATACCGATCATGATTAAAGGCAGGTTGCGGACACGATTGTCAATGCAGTTCATTTCTCCAATTTGAGAGGCGGGTATGGGCACCGCCGCACAGTTGTTGCAAATGCTCATTATCGTCTGAAAATTCTGTAACTTCATTTATTCTTATCAAAAACAAAAAAAAATTTGTGTGCTGATTAAAAACTAAACCTTCTTTATATTTCATATTTTTTTAAGTGAATTGTTATTATTTTGATACTAAACGTGTCATTTCAAAAACAATTTATCCTTTTTTAGTACTGCGACAAGTTAATTTCAGATAAAAATAGCAGCGAAAAAAAACGCTGTTGCGCAAAAAATCCGCAGATTTTTTTAACGAACACATTAAACAGAGTTTTTTTTATAAAATGGTGTTTTAATATCCACAGAAGCAAACCCTGCGACCATTTGAAAGTTTACCTGAACTTTGTCAAAATCTGATTTAGGTATCATTTGCTTAAAGGGAGCTTATAAATCACGTTTATTTAAAACTGAAATATTAAAAATATATTATTAATGTTTAAAAAGCTTTATATTTGCAGTAATGTTCAATAAACTGTAAATAAACTAGCTCAAATGCTTTCAATTTGTACCACGAAATATTAAACATTTTGATTCAATTACATATCTCC
Organism: Glyphotaelius pellucidus; assembly: GCA_936435175.1. NCBI lineage: Eukaryota > Metazoa > Arthropoda > Insecta > Trichoptera > Limnephilidae > Glyphotaelius > Glyphotaelius pellucidus. The sequence goes on from OW386551.1 coordinate 26,183,111, forward strand.
GCTTGAATCCGTATTTTGACATTATTTTAAGTATACAAAAGCACAACCGCTAAAGGTACATATTTGTAAAAATTACAATTTTTCGATTTTTGAGACGGTCTTGTTCCGGGTCATTGCATAGTGCGCCGCCCCAATTCTGCTGAACCATTTATTGGATAACCAACGTCCCTGTCATAGGTCACCCCAAGTGGTTCGATTCGCTTGATGACAAAAAAATATTAAAAATACTTGCATTGTGAAAAACGATGTTTTTGTCTCAATTGTGGCTCGTCGACACTTGATGGGTTAATTGATTTATATCCAGTTTCCAACTGCATTGTCTATGAAAAGTTAATAATTATTTTTGGTATAAATACTCATAAATTTGTCATAAAATCATCAGTTGATATCCAGCCTTTGACAAACTCATCCAACATGCATTTCGTAAGTGTATTTTATTCCTATACTTTCTTCGTATTTCATTTGAACATCTCCTGCAAAAATGTGTAATTTTTAAACTACACAAACTTTTTTCTCGTAACCAACTAATTCATTTCTGAATTTTTAGAAGAAAACCATATATTCTTTATTTTTGAAATAACTTAATGAGTAAAACCTCAAATTGTAATATTTAATCATTGAAGACAATATTAGCAAACCTCAAATGAAAATTTGAAACAGAAAAATTAAAAAAACAACACGTTCGTATCTAAGAAACGAACTAGAGAGTCCTCTGCTCTAACCAGTATTCTGACCCTATCCCTTTCGGTCGTTTTATAATTATGTATCACACTTCGACCAAGAACTACCAACATTATCTTAATTTTCTTAAAAAATATTTTTGTTGACTGCTGTCTTTTATGATATGCAAGATTCTACTCAAACTAAATGCAATATACGAGTAGATAGTTTCTTGGAAATATACACTATTAATAAATGCCATCACAAAAGTAAAAATCTTTCAGAAGAAGTTTTTTTCGAAAAATTATATACATTATTCCTAGATGCGAGCTTAACTTTTCCTGGTTTTCTGTTTCAAAGTTTGAAAGTCGACAATATTGTATTTAATAATTAAATATTAAAATATAAATTGTTTTACATGTTCATGAACGTTTTATACACAAAAATATTTTAACAATACCTTATCATACTGAGATGGTTGATGACATTCGAGTATTTCAATTTGTTTAACTATATAATAATAGTTCCACATCGCTTCTAAGTAAAAAAAAATTAAGTTTCCAATTAATTTTATTTCATTCAACAAAAAATTATCAATTATTTTTCAATTCATAAATTATGCTTAAAATGCCTTAAAATAATACGTTACAACATGTATGGATCTAATCTATACCGTGTTGTTTAGTCACACTACACTAGTTAAAATTAAAATTTAAAAAAAAAAACAATAAATTAGGGAGTTAAGTCTCGAATCATGACGCGATATAAAATATAGAAAAAAAACTTTGATTATTGTCAATACTAAATTAATTGATTTGTAATCATCATTAAGATTATTAACGAATATGTCACTTTAACATTTGTAGCAGATCTCTCTCTAATTTATCCACTTTGACTTTATATTAACATGGGAACTTATGAAACTTTTCATCTTTCTGCACAATTTTTTCGTTAAGTGACGTCTTCAAGAACCACCATAAACTTCCAACTAGAAGCTGCGTTTGTAATAAAGCCACCCAACCCCGAAATGAATCGCAGGCATATTTCTGAAACTCATTATTTTCATCAGATCTTCGTCCTCGCTATCGTCGTGGTAGGAGCCCTCGCCGCCCCAGAGGCCGCTATCAAGAAGCACATCGAGGTCCTGTCCCGCACTGAGACACACGACGAGCGCGGTCAGTTCTCCCTGCAGTACCAAAGCGCGGACGGCACGATCGTGTCCGAGTCGGGCGTGCTCAAACCATCGCACGACGGCAAGGGATACGTGCTCGTCAAGGAGGGAGAGTACTCCTTCATCGCTGATGACGGCAAGCTATACAACACTAAGTACGTGGCTGACGATAAGGGTTTCAGGGCGCAGGGAGAGCATCTGCCCAAGTCTGTCGTCGCGTAAATGTGGGAAAACGCAGCCAAATACTGTTATCATTTTTTAGAATTCATCATTCAAGAACTAATAAAATGGACAACAGAATAATTCTTATGATATTTTTTCATAACATCTTCACCGATCACTATATAAACTAGTTCATCAGTTTATTGATTTAATAGTTAATTAGCGACCGGTTTTCGCTTATGCTCAAAATTTGAACCTCGAAGATGCTCGAGCCTAAGCAAAATCCGTTCAGGTGATTAAATAATATCAAATTAAACAAATCACTTTGTACTAGTGTACACCACTCATTTAATTTAAATTTCGAATATGCTTAGAAAACGGTTTAAATCAAAACGAATAAAATTTCAATTTAAATTTAATCCAAACTTGACCTGATTGGTTTCAAAACATGTTGATGATTTAGATTATAAGTGGTGTATACAAAATGACTTATTTTCATTTAATTAAAATGATACTACAAAGTGAATTAATGATTTTTGAAGAAGTAAATAACATTAAATCAATAGAGTTGTTTATTAAATGTATAATGTAACGTACCACCAAGTATTTGTTTCCTTCTACAAAAAAATGACTTTTTATAAGGAAAATAACGCGAATCGTTGAAAAGTTTCGTTTTGTTTAGATATTCATTTGAACACATGTTTAGTACGAAAGTCATCAATACGATCGATAAAGAATGTGTGAATAAATCAAATATAATTACAGTAAACCAATTTTGATGTTATCCTTTCTCCCGCACTATTTATTGATATCCTCTTTCATATTTGCAAAGGAAAATATTGTACAAAAAAATCATTTAAACATTTCCTTTCTTAGAAATTGTACGTGTTTATGTAAAATCATAAGCATAATAACCAACCACGTCTTATAAAACGACACGCGTCTTCGTGTTATGAAAAATGCACACCTTTTCGTTAGGTTTACACAAACCAAACGTTTTCAACTCAGTATGGTATTTCCATCACAATTGATGAAATGAGATCATCCAAAAATTCACGAATGTCAGAAAATGATGGTAATCTGTAAATGGCTAAAATATATAAGCGCACTTTAATGACTAACTTCGGACAATTTGATTCGATACTTAGAAGGTACAACTATAAAACTAAGAAAAACATATGTTACTAAGTTTGACTATAAAACTAAGTACAAAATGAACAAGAAAACATGCACGGCTTCTACAAACGTTTGCACCAGGCCGTGTTTTGAGGGACAAAGCAAAATTAGTATGTAAACACAATAACCTGGTTGCATGGGGTGCGGGCAGGCCCAGAGCCGGCAGATGTGCAAAGCCTTACATTAGGCGGGGCAGGGGGTAGGGGTATAATTACACTTCGGCCGAGATGCAAGAGGAAACGAGCCCGTTAATCACGTGTACGCATGGCCAAAAATATATTATTAAGCAGGATACTTATTTGTTTTGTATTGTAGTGCGATCCAAAGGTCAGTGATCTATGTGAAATATTTATATGTTAAGTTCTAACTGACTGGAGCCAGTAGATTTACGTCATCCCTGTATGGAGAATGTTCTGAGGATGATCCGTTGGAGTTTAAAGAGGCAAAGCAGGCTAATTAGATAAAGGAGGAAAGAAGGAAAGGAGATAAGTGGGAATGGCGGTAGGGGAAGGGGAAGTTGGGAGGGGGAGTTAGGAGGGGTGGGAGAGAAGGGGGAAGGGGGACGGAAGAAGGGGGAGGGGAGGGGAGAGGGGGGAGGGGGGAGGGGAATGAAAGGGATAGGGGAATATGGATAGGGGAGGAGGAGGGAAGGTGGACAGGGGGAAAGGTGAAAGGGGAAAGGGAGGAAAAGTTGGAAAAGGGGAAAAGGGGTAAAGAGGAAAGAAGGAAAAGAGAAAACGAGGAAAAGAGGAAAGGAGGAAAAGAGGAAAGGAGGAAAGGAGAAAAGGAGAAAGGGAGGAAGGGAGGAAGGGAGGAAGGGAGGAAGGGAGGAAGGGTGGAAAGGGGGAAAGGGGGAAAGAGGGAACGGGGAAAGGGAGAAAGGGGAAAGGGGGAAAGGGGGAAAGGGGAAAGAGGTAAAGGGGGAAAGGGAAAATTTCTACATGGTAGCAAGATTAAGTAGGGGCCATCGCTCAATCGTTTGTTATCCACAAGTTGAAAACTTGTTAGTTTTTCTTCGGTATTATTTATGTGACCGCCCATCACGGCGACGATAAATAAATATATTTTTTTTAAGTTAAAAAGAGCGAGAATATATACGTGTTATATAAATATCAACCCAGGGACTGCTCTTATTAAGAAAATCAAAACTAATATTATGCATTTACTTGCATTTAGGTAACATTTGTTTTTAAATATTGTTTATAGGTATGTAGGGCGCCTGAATGTAAAATAAGGGTGTGATGCATAGATACAGTGGGAGTAGTAGGTACTAGGTAAGTTCCTACTTCGAATTCGACCGACAATTTGGTTCAACGCTAATTTGAGGACAAACAGCATCCTTCCTTTATCATTAGCCGCTCTGCGCCGGGATTGGTGCAATACAGATACTGCACTCTCGCATTCCCAAAGCGCAGGCAACCAGCAGAGTCAGCAGAGTTTTGCTGCATGAGGTTTGATAGCCGGAAAAACAGATATTCGCATTTTAGACGGGCGTGGCACCCGGATACACTGGACTGTAAATAGGAAACACATAACGTCAACAAATGGTTATTGACAGCTTCCGCGTTTCTCCGCGAACGTCTTTCTATTGAATCTAGCGATCACAGACACATCTTGTTATCATCTCGCTTATCAGTATTATCCATACGCTTTACATGTTTTTGTAGCATCGAGATATGTTTTTTTATACTTCATAGTTTTTTTCGATTTTTCTTTAGGGAAACGACTGCGAGGCCCCTTTCGTACGAAACCTAATTTTGGGTTTGACGCCAAAATACCCAACCGAATAAAATATATTTTTTAACAAAAGTAGTGGCAAATACGGATATGTGCGTATTTATTTATTTTCGTTGTAAATCAAAAAAGATTCAATGTTTAATGACTTGAGCGTCAACTTTGATATTTTTTTATGAGTTTATGGTAATTATTACAAAATAAGGATACTTGAAATATCAACCCCTTCAAACGATGAATAAAATTTTAAAATATTATAAGTACTTTCCTACGAGAGTATCGAATTTTGACATTTCTGTGCTTAAAACGAAAATATTAAAAACTCATAATTACGTGCTTAAGTATTTTATTATAAACAGCTAGAAACAGGAAATACAAGAATTATATAATTAAGATATATTGTGCTTTACTAAAAGAGTATTGAAATTTATATTTTTTCTGCTTATAACAGAAAAATGAAAAACTCATAATTACATGTTTAAATATTTTAAACAGGAATTACAATAATTCAATAAAAGCAGGTTCTCTTTCTGTAACGAGTTACCATACATTTGTTTTAAAGATTTTTTTTTCCTTTTGAACGTTTTGTAAATTTCATCAGGTCTAAATAAATTTATTATTTATTACCAAGAATAGATGTAACCAAAGTTCATTCGTTCGAACAAAATGTTTAATGCTTCATACGGGGCTCATGAATATGTTAAGTATATTTGTGTATTTGGATGGGTAGTTTAGTTTAGCTCAGCTCACCATATTTATTCTAAAAATCGTAAAAAAATAGGTCTTAAGAAGTTTAATTTTCTAAAAACTATATTGGTTCAGCTGTGGAATTTTGTTAAGGCATGCAATTTTTATTGTTTTTTTTATGTATTATGTAACAAGAGTTACATTTCCTCTCATGCCTTTTAATTTATGATGACTCCACGTTACACCAAGTTCTAGGATATCTACTTATAAAAATAAACCTACTCAAATGGGTTAAATTTATCTGACATTATTAGGTGATTGTAATATTAATATTATTAAAAATAATTATAATATTAAATTAATTTTACTGACAGTATTTCCCTTGGTTCCATGTCAACTGAGAATAAAGTCGACTCAACACCTCTTTGAAAAGTCATTAAAAGCTATGAAAAAAATAATTTTAAATTAGCCCATATCCCTAACCTAACGTTCAATCACTCTTAATGACTTTGCTGAGGTGGATCTGAGTTGGTTTCATTCTGAGTTGTCCAGTTACCATTTCCCTTAATCCCACGTAACCATTTCTAGAAACAGAAGCGAATGTATTTGGAGGTGTGCGGAGAGAACGTTATATTTATTTCAAAATTAATAGATTACTTAGTTTTAACCACGTTTATTTTTTATAAAAAACCGACATGTCTCGTAGGCGATGCTCACTTCCTCAGGATTTACTTAAAACTAATTACAACAACATATATAGACTTAACGGTACCAATGGAAAGGTGGGAGTGGTAATGGGGGTAATAGAAAATAATTTCCAAAGGGAACAAATTTATAATGGGTTACTTAAAAAAAATACAATTAATAATATTTAAATTCGTATTTGCGCTCTTTCTAATTTCTAAGATTTTGTTTGTTCCAAGGAACAAGAAAGAAACTTGGAAAGTTTCAGGTGTTTGAATAAGTTATATTTATTTATTAAAACGCCATAAAATGGCTTTTACATTCAAGTGATACATCTTTAATAAGAACAAAAAATAAAATAGTTAAACAAAAGTTAAATAATAAACTAGGTTTATATAAGACCTGACAAAAAACAAAGTATGATGTATATTTGATAAAAACTAGTATACAGGTATAGGATACAGTTATTTATTACCACCAAAAAAAAAAGAATTTGAACTCTTAAGGTATAGAATGTTATAATAAAATTATTATTTTTATTAACGATTTTTTTAGTACAATTGGTATAATTTTATAAAACAAGGTTTTTATACAAACAATTAAAAAAGTAGAGAATGATACAATTAGCAGATTAACCTGTCAGATTTTTATTCATATGTTATAATAACAGATAATATTATATTTAAGCAAAATAAAAATTTGTAAATAAAATAAATAAAAAAAAAACTGTAGAAAGAAGAATCGAAGAATCGAGCAAAATCAAGTTTATCTATTCATACATTCGCATTTATTTAAACAAGTAAAGTTTTTTTGGTCCAGATTGTACTGAAAGATGGAATAAATTCATCAGTTCTCATGAAAATATTGAAAGTATACAATATAAAGGGCAAGCGTACTGATAATAGGTTGTTCCTGTCATCAAGGCAGATGTGTAATGTCGGTTAAAAAGGAGATAGCGCAACACGTCACAATACCCCAAAAATAAATCTGTATAATAATTTTGACCGTGAAAATCTGAAATCATACTTGAATTATAAGTATTTTAACAAACTTAACTCCTATAAGAAGTAACTTATAAAAAAAGCAAGTTCATCATAGAAGTACAAAGTTTCCTATTAACCCTAGAAAGATAATCTGCGTCTTTGCGACGTAAGCGAAATACAAGAATTGCTGTCTTTTATTATTTCGCAATGTAGCGCGCCGTCTATCGCAGTTGCCGAGCAGAGCTTGCGTGGGCGGCTCTGTCACCACGGTAAGTACAAAAATAACGGAGAAATACATACACCGTGCGTCCGAAAGACGTATGATTATAAAAATTATCTTTTGTGTGATGGGATTTAGCGAACCACAAAATTTAAAAAAATATTTTTTTTTTAGTATAACGACTGATTAGTATTTAGGCTTTCATAGCATACAAAAAATACATTTTAAAAAATATAAATATTTTGTAGTTGATTTGAAAGAGGTGTACAAAATTTTGTTATTTTTTTAATAACATAATACAGTTGGTAGGCAGATGCATCCGCCACAAAACTGATAAACTGATCCTGATAAACCTCTCCCCAAGAACCCGGGCACCCTTGCTCAGTCATCAAATGTAGCTAACCACTTGGGTGACCTGTGGCAGAGGTGTTGGTTATCCAAAAAGGTTCCAGGGGCGGTAATAACTATACCCGCTTCCAAATCAAGATATTCATCGTAGGCTTGGACAATAAAACGTTGATGAAATGATGATACAAAGTTTCCATAGTTGTTGCTGAGTTTGTCACAGTTTCAATCAGTCAGAAATGTCGTGTATTTGAAATCTAAATTACGTACTGCACAAACAAATTTTCTGGACAAAGCTCAAGATTAACTTGAACAATCTTTTGACATTTGATGCTGCAACAAAATAATAGCACGTATTCAGTCGAACGATTGCTACCTATATTATTTAGTCGTTCATCGTTACGTTGTTCTAGGTCTTAAGCGATGTCTGCCTAAATTTATGCGGACGATTTTTTCAAATTTACATTAATTCATTATGAAATTCCTGGAAATAGTTTTTTTTTTAATTTTTATATTTTCATCGCTTTGATGAATACATAATTTGGGGAGTTTTCGACCACCATGTTAGGCACATGCCAGTGTTATGGTGGTCGATACGAATAAACGATGAAATATAGGAAGATACATTGGCTTAAACCACAGTAAAGCAGTTTACGTGTTTCAATATTCGGACTACAAATATTCGGAGTTTTGATTTTTTGATTGAGCGCGGTCCAAAACCGAATGCCGTGAAATCTCCATCGCTAAGTTAAGGCATTTATTTTGTAAATACCCCTTGCTCGATGGTATTTGCTTTGCATGGTATTTTACGTATTTTTTCGTGTAAGAGTACTCGCGTTGAGGTTTTTGTAGGACGCATTTACCGTGTTTGCCAACGGAGCAGTAATTTTAAATTTAATGAACCGATTAATGTTTAATCGTCAATTATTATCTGAAGGCTGACTGCCTCTCATTAGTGTTAGAGCTGAAATGACGTCATACGTACCGCGAAAGCAGTCACCGAGATCACAGAAAAAAACTACAACATTGAACTGTTTGGTATAGAAATTATGAAAGACGAAAATATCGAAACAACTATAAAAACAATTGCAGATAAACTAAATACGAATGGCGAAAATATTGAAAAGGTTTGGAGACTTCCAAATAGAAAGGACTCCAAACCGGCAAATGTTATTGTGAAATTTACTCGTCAATCTCATCGAGATGAATGGCTACAAAAAAGAAAAAACATATTAACGAACCACGACATTTACAATAACGGAAACAACGACCGAATATACATAAATGAAAATCTAACAAAAGAAAAAAAAGATCTCCTATACATTACAAAACAAAAAATGAAAACAAAATTTAAATACAATTGGGTACAAAATTCCAGAATATTAATAAGAAGTGAAGGCGATGGGAAAATAATCCATATAAGAAATGAGAATGATATAAACAGATACATTTAAATATTTTTAAAAAAAATCAAAACACCTTTTGACTCGAAGCACTTACTTTATCAGTTACTAAATCCACGTCATGGAAGATTCTACACAATTCCAAACTCACAAATTTACAAAGTGTTATGATTTGGATAACTGGATAAACGATAAAAACATCAACATGAGGTTTGTGGCTATTCACTTAAATATAAGATCCCTGAAAAAGAATTTTAATTCATTTATTGCACAAATAAATGACATTCTGCAGTTTATAGATGTAATTTTTCTAACGGAAATAAATACTAAAAACGAAATAATAACTATGTTCAATATACCAAACTTCATTTCGATTGCAAATACTAGAGAGAATAGAAGAGGAGGGGGATTAATCATGTACTTAAAAAACCATCATACTTTTAAAAAAACAAACATTTCTTTTAAAAGCTGCGAGACAATATCTGGAGAAATTACCACCGTTCATCAAGATGTCATAAATATACTTGCAGTGTATCGCCCGCCGAACAACAACAAGAATATATACTTGAAGGAACTAAAACAAATATTACAATTAACCTCATCTGATTCAAATTACTTGTACTGTGGTGACATTAACTTGAATTTATTGGATACCAAAAATAGTGTAATTACAGAATACCAAAATCTACTCAGTGAAAATGGCTTAGAAAATGTGATATTAGATGTGACCCGGGATGAAATTTTAAACGGTAAAAATGTTTATTCCTGTATCGACCATATTGCAATTCGTAACCGTAATAACACTGTATTTTCATGTATTGTGACTAACAAAATATCGGACCATTATATAACAGGAGTTGCGATAGGGAAAGAGGTACTTACAAAGGATTTAAATAAAAAAAGGGAAATTATTGATAATAAATTGGTATATTCTAAATTAAAACTAGTAAAATGGGGTAAATTATTACAAACTGAATGTCCCTCAGAACTGTACTATAATTTAAAAAATATTTTTGATAATATCTATGAGTCCTCGAAAAAAGAAAAATCATTTAAAAATAATCATAGACACAACAACCAATGGGTTACTGAAGAAATTAAGAATATGATTAAAAAAAGAGATTATCTTTACCGAAAATGCAAGAATAGCCCTAATAACCCTGTATTTCGTTTAGAATGCACGCGATATAGAAACAAAACAAATAAACATATTAATTTTACTAAAAACACATTTCACAAAAACGTAATAAATAGTTTAAACGGCAACCCGAGGAAACTCTGGGACGAAATAAATAACCTAATAGGAAAACCTAAACAAAATCTAGATAAAATATTCCTTCAACATTTGGGAGGTCAAGGAGACACAACATTTTTATGCGACATAAGACATAACTGTACTACAAAATTCCTAGATCGTAACACGTATACAACTCCTGCTAGTATGTCAATGAGATTTAGACCTGTATCACAAAAAGATGTTAAAAAAATAATTAATGATATGGATGTTAAAAAATTAGAAGGCAATGATCAAATAAGAATTAAAGACCTGAAGTTAATTGCTGATAATATAATCCCAATATTGACTAAATTAATTAACCTCTGTGTAAGTAAAAGTATTATGCCTGACGAACTTAAAACATCCATTATCAGACCTATATATAAATCAGGAAACCACAAAGATTTCACAAACTATCGACCAATATCGATTCTCTCATGTATTGATAAAATTATTGAAAGAGCAATCTTTAACCAAATACAACTTTTTATAGAAAAAAATAAAATCATAAATCCCATACAATACGGATTTCAAAAGGAAAAAAGTACTACCCAATTACTATCTAAATTCACTGACCATATAAATTGTCATTTAAATGAAAAATATTATGTTGGTATAATTTTTATAGACTTTAAAAAGGCCTTTGACACATTGGACCACGAAACATTATTAAAGGCAATGGAGGAATGTGGTATTAGAGGTCCTTTAAAAAAATTTATTAAAAATTATCTATTAAATAGAAAAATTAAAGTTAAAATTGACGGAATTTTTAGTGATGAAATGTTAACAAATACCGGAGTAGCAACAGGGTCGATATCGGGGCCTACATGTTATATAATGCAAGTAAACAGTCTACCAAACAAAATAAAACGTTGTAAATGCTACATGTTTGCAGACGATACTTGCATTATATGTGCTGACAAAGACCCACTAAAAATTGAGGAAATTTTACAAACAGACCTAAATAACATAATTAAATGGTCCCACGACAATGGCATTATTATTAACGCAAAAAAAAACCAAATATATGCTTATACACTCACCATATGCAAATTGTCAGGAAAAGGAATTACATATAAAAAGTCATTCATATGATTGTTTGCACACAAAAAACCAATTCCAGCAGTGTAATTGCCCGAATATAGAAAAAGTGTACCAATATACATACCTTGGTCTTACAATAGATGTCAACTTTAACTGGTCAAATCATATTGAAAATGTATGTAATAGATTAAGATCCATATTAGGAAAATTTTACCACCTAAAAAATTTTGTTAATAAAAATATATTATACTGTATATACAACGCATTAGCAGAATCAATTTTAGGATACGGAATAAATAGTTACGGATTAACGTACAAAACATACTTAAATAAAATAGAACAATTACAAATCCGTTTCCTAAAATTGATATCAGGCAAAAAAAAAGGTCCAGTTATGTGAAGGTGATTATAAAAAAATGTTCTCCTTGTGTAATGTCCTCTCTATACACAGTAAGGTAAATTACCAATTAACGCTAGATGAATTCTGGAATACAGAATTCAAAAAACCCGTAAACCACAACTACCCTACTAGGCATAGAGAAGCACAAATGTTTATTGTCAATAAATCTCAAAATGTATACGGAGATAGAACAAAAAGTCATAAAATTCCGGAAATATTTAACGCATTACCTGAAAATATCAAAAATGAGACATCTTATTCAAAAATCAAAACAAAAGTTAAATATTTCTACCTCCGAAGAACATGAAATCAAATAAAATAGTTCCTATCTATTTATTTTCTCACCGTATGTTTGTACTGTGTAAAATATTTTTACTACAATGCAATTCATAAACATTAAAACATTGAGATAATTAGTTTGTCGTATTAATTAGTATTTTAATATTAAGTATTATATTTAGTATATACTATGTAAAACTGAAAAGTATACTGTATTAAATGATTAGAAAAAAATGAGAGATTTCTTACAATCAAACTGATTGATCAGTTTCGTAAGATTTGTAAAATAAAATATTGTAAAATTAAAACTGAATAAACGTATTTAAAAAAACAAATTAACATGAAATATTCAGTTGATAGCGCTTTAGGGTATGTTTGTAATATTGTTACTTAATTTCAAGATTCTTTTCGAGTATTCCATGAAAACAACAAAAAAAAAGTAACATAACAGAACAGTGATATAACAGACAGTGACATTACAAAACAGTGGCATAACAAAACAATCGCGTAAGATAACAGTAATATAACAGACCAGCGATATAACAAAACGGTGACATAACAAAACAGTTGCATAAGAGAACAGTAATTAAACAGACCAGTAACATAACAAAACAGTGACATAACAAAACAGTTGCATAAGATAACAGTGGTATAACAGACCAGAGAAAAAACAAAACATTGATATAACTAGTTAAGTCACATAAGAAAACAGTGTCATAACAGAGTAGTGATATAACAGACCTGTGACAAACCAAACACATATAACAGAACAGTGATATGATAGACCATTCACATAACAGAAGAATGGCATAACAAAACAGTTGTAAAAAAAAACATCGAAGAAAGATTAAAAAATACATTAAATCTAGATAATTAAGGTGTCTTTCACTATTCTCGTGATAGCTTATCCATAAGACAATTTAGGAGGCGGGAATTGGTACCGCCGCCCCGGGAACCTTTATTGGATAACCAACACCTCTGCTATAGGTCACCCCAAGTGGTTCGCTACGTTTGGTGATTTAGCAGGGGTGCCCGGGTTCATGGGGTGAGGTTTGTCTAGGTCTTGGAGGCGGATGACCAGGACACACTGAACCCCAGATTCCTACCCACCCCTTAAACCATTTTCCTTCCCAGAACTCTCCTTCCCTTCCTTTCCTTAAAAACCCCTCCACACAGCATCCCCGTAGATGACATAGGCCCTGACGGAAATTATTTTCCTCAGGGCCTCCTGTGTGGAGCTCATGTAAAAAAAAAGATATATCTATAAACAAAAAAATGCTCGTGATAGGTAGAAAACTTCGATTATTTATCCGATATATATAGCCACCATGTACGGGTTCGAGTTCCGGATGTTAGTAAATTGAATATATACCTTTACCTATGGATAAGCTATCGAGAGGATGGTGAAATATCATTAAGCCTAGGTTTTGTATCTGTAAATTTTCTGTATTGTTAGTGTTCTGTTTTATCCGATTACGGTTTTCAAACATTACCAGTTAGCGGAACCTGATTGTGAATTAAATTAAAAATTTGCTAAAAGTTTTATGATATTAACTTTTGATGATCACGTCTTCGTTCATAATGCCACATAACTATTGTGATATCTTGCACATCACTGGTTGCTATCTATGGTCTCAATCTAACATGTCGTATTTCAAAATTACCCAGTCTAAATAACAAACAAAAATATAAAAAGATGTTGTTAGTGCTAGATAGCTTAATTCATGAACATAAATAATAAAAATACCCAGTCTTCTATTTACAGTTTTTGTTTCCTTTCGTTTGTTTTCGCTAAGGGAAACTTAAGGCCTTATTTTATTGGTGATCTGCTTCCGTGTAATGATTTACTTCAATTATTTTTCTATATTTTAACATTTAATCCATTGTATTATCTTATATTATTATATTATATATAGCAATTTAATGACCCAGGTGCAATGATAGCCATGTTCGATGGCGTCGTAAGAAGTAAGCTAGAGTACGCTAGTGGTGTGTGGACTCCGCACCAGACTAAATATATTAATATGTTGGAACAAATCCAGAAAAAAATTCCTTAGGTATGTCTATATGCGAATGCACGGAACTTAGCCGAGGTTCATGCACCATATAGAGTTACTTGAGAGAACAAATAGATTTAGTTTGGAAACTAGACGTTATGCAAATCTTGCAATTCTTAGTTTTAACATAATCCATAACTATATTGACAGCCCATTCCTCCTGGAATGCTACGGTTTATACGTGCCTGAAAATTTCAGTCCTAGTCGTCGACACGACTTGTTCAAAATACCATACGGCAGAACAGATGTTCTAGCACAGCATAGCATGACAAGAGGAATGGTACTGTTGAACGAAATATCAAAAACACTAGATATATACAACTCTTCTTTAGATAACCTTAAGATTTTTTTGTATAATGAACATCTTCTTAGGTGTTAGGATTGTCAAAATGAGAAAATTGTACGGTAATTGGACTATTAATCTGTTGTACAATTAAAAAAATTATATAGCTGGGTTACCCGGCTTCGCTCAGGATAACATTCAAGAGTGTTCTGGAATGTTCCACAATGATGTTTCCGTTTCTCTATTCCTGAACGTTCCACAACATACTCCGTCACTCCTTCCAGAACTTTCTAGAGTTCTTATGGAACCTTCTAAAATTTTCCGGAAGACTTTTCTAGAAATTTCAAGAGGGCGAAACTTCCAGCCCTTATATCTTCCAAAGCACACCCTTTAGGTAAAAACGGGAACCGTCATCCTGGAGGGGGAGGTAGAGATCTACCACACCAAATAACTCTCTTGATCGTATTCTAAATCTAATTCGTTTCTGAGTTTTTGCGAGCCGCACGTTTTTTTTGGAGTTTCTTTTATAATATATATTGATTATAAATTTTGGTCAGTTGCAATAAACTGCCTACTAAAAAGAAGCCTACTTTGATACATAATTGTTTTAAAAAGCTAAATAAATACATAGGGAAACAACGGTTTTAGAACCTTATTTAGGAAATTACAATGAATCAAATGATTTCAAAATTGCTACATTTTGTTTAGGCACAAAATAGTGTTATTTATTTACTATAAAGTCAAGAATAGCTGAACTAAAAATTCACTAACCTTTTTTCGTGTGAAGTGAATACTGCACCAGAGTACCAACTGTTCTCATCTCTCAGAAAAAAGTGAGACTACGCCAATCCCGTTAATTGGATAGATAAGTTTTGAGGCTGAAGGTAGATGTGATCAGATCTTTGATACGGGCACGTTTTATAGTTTGCAATATGCACGTAACATTGATTGTTCATAAAAAATCGCACAATGCTCGAACCAACGATCGTTTGGCTATTGAAAAGTTATGCAGCGTTCTGGATGCAGAATTCAACATGTATCAAACCAAACTTTAAGAGAAAATTGTATGATCTGAACGTATTTAAACAAGTTTTCCGTTTACATTGAGAAAACTAACACATTTCTATCGAGCAAACACGAACTGTTCAGCCTTCATTAAAAGTTGGAATCTTTTATTCTCTTTTGACAATAATTCTATCAACAAACTCGTGCAACGAAGCATTGAGAATTCTCGTCATGTAAACCCGATCACATTATCGGGCTCCAGTTAAAGTTCACAGCGTAAATCGTTCATGTGAGCATGATTCCTAGTTGGCTTAACTACAGGCAACCAACTTCTAGATGTAGGCGACAACTGACTTCATTCTATTCAGTTCTCAATCCGTAGAGTTCAAACTTATAGTAGAGAGCATCTTGCAACATGTAGTTATCTCTTTTGCGTGGGGCACTGCTAACTCTAAGGCCGGCCGTACACTTCCGATGTTTCCATCCGATTTTCTGATCCGATTGTCTGATTCGATTGTCTGTTCAGACTACCGGAAAGCCTTCGCGCCATACATTTGTTATGAAAGCCCGCACACTTCCAATCCGACAACCGGATCGGTAATAAAAATAGGCCACGCCGTCTGATCCGATCCGGTAGTAGTCGGATCGGATCAGACGAAGGGGGGGCGTGGCCTTGGTTTTATTACCGATTCGATTTTTTCTTTCGAATCGACAGGTGGAAAATGAGTATTGACACCTAACTATTTATTGTCGCAGTAGAAACGTTTCAATGCCTACAAATATTTTTTTAAAACAGATTAATTTGTAAACAAGTTCTGCTGTAATTATTATTACAACTGTTGGCTATTTTGTCTTCTGCAGGTATTATCAAACTTGGTAGTGCTTTCAGGAGGCAAAACAGTTGTAGTGGAACTATTACAAATTAAATGGCAGAACATTTTAAATGAACCGGTTTTATAAATTGAATAAATATTTTTTACAACAGCTCCCAATTCCCTCAGGGCCTGTCATATTTGGGGATGCTGTTTGGGAGTTCTTTTTAATGAAACAAAGGAGAGCAAGTTCTGGGAAGGAAAAAGGTATTAGGGATGGGCAGGAATCTTAGGTTCAGTGTGTCCAGGTCATCCGCCGCCAAGACCTAGACGATCCTCATTCCATGATTCCGGACACCCCTGTTAAGTTACCAAACGTAACGAACCGTTTGGGGAGACCTACGATAGGGGTGTTGGTTATCCGTTAAGTTGTGGCGGTACCCATTCCCGCCTTCAAAATAATTAAAGAAAATACAAATTGAAAACATAAAATTCAAATACAGTCCTACAAATTAAACTTTGTAACAATAAAAGTCAGTAATAAGTATCAATCTGTGTAATGTAACGTCAAGCGAGTACCATTCTAAGGAAATAGTGGACTTGACCTTGGGGGGAAGTCTGTAAATAAATAAATTGCGTCACAGATTATATTTAGTGCTGATTGTAGTGTTTCGCTAGACAAACCGAAAATGACTGAGATCAAAAAATCGGACACACGAATTGGATGTGTGCGAGGTTCGTCCGATCCGATAGTCTAATCAGACAACCGGAAAGCAAAATCGAATGTATGCGGCCGGTCTTAGGGTGCAGATGAGGAAAAAGATTGTCGCAACATCGTAAAATTTGTAGGTAAGTTACTGAACTTGTACTACGAGTTTCAGAAAACCGTGTACATACCCAGTGTGTATTACCTTCATATTTTTCCTATCTTATGCAAGGAAATTTTTCATCTTCATTATTTTATTTGTTTGATTTTCATTTTTAGATAACTTCCTAATGTTTATATGGAGCCCATTTGGCTCCGCTTCTTTTTAATATTTTTATTAACCATATCATTAAAGTTTTTTTTCTCACACACGCTTCTGGCTTTTTGCTGATGATAATAAGATTTTAAAGATAATTAAATCCTACCTTGACTGTTTACTGATATTGATTCCTTTAATGATTGGTACAAAATTAATTGCATGGAACTTAATGTTGATAAATGCAATATTTTGTCATTTTATAGAACTGAAAAACCTTTTCAGTTTGATTATAAACTAAATAGTGATTGTCTATCTACTGTCACAATTATCAAGGACCTTGGGGTCAATCTAGACTTTTCTTAATCACATTCATAACATCGTTAACGAATCTCTTAAACTACTTAGTTTCAATCATAGAATAAATTTAACTCTTCTCTGTTCGCTGGTTCGCCCTCACCTTGAATATGCTAGTGTCATTTGGTCTCCTTTTTATGCTGTCTACATTTATCACATTGAATCCGTACTACATCGCTTCCTACGAGGAATTGTTAGTGGTTAGGTCTTTAAAGAGGCGAGTACTCATATGAAGAAATTGAACAAACTGTAGAAAGGACTCTGATCTAATTTTATGTATTCAAAATTATCAATAGTATTACTGACACACCAGCTTTGTTACAACTCATCTATTATCCCTTCCCGTAGACTCCGAAATAATGAATTGCTGTTCCTCAATCAACATTCTACTAATTATGAAAACCATTCTCTTTTTTCCGAAATTTCGAGACTGGTGAACGCAAATAAAAGGATTTATTTTTTTGTTGGAAGCCTAAATGACTTTCGGCAGTCAACCAATACATTTTCCATAGTTTACTGTAGTGTTCGCTACGTTATTTAGCAGGGATGCTTTTATAGCTGTAATACTTTTAGCTTCCTGAATCCTGTAATCATAATATTTCTTGATTTTTCACAGGTTTGCGCTAGTAATATTTAGTATTTGTGTTACCTCAACATTAAAACACTGTCAACTCAGCAAAAAACAGAGATGGTCTTCCCTTTCAAGTTTTTTTTATTTAAATATATTTGCAAAATAATAATAAATATTACAATTTTTGGGTAGTCTAACAAAACCGTCACAAGGCAGGTGGTTTGTAAGTTATTTAATACATAATATAACATTTTTAAATACATTAATTTAGAGCTTTATTGATACATTTATCTTATTTAAAGAAATAGGTATATTTTGCTTTATTGTAAGTACAATTTTTGTATAATAAATACTACATCTTAATGTGCCTATGGTCTGTCAAATAAGAGTAGAAAATATTAAAAATTAAACTACAAAATTTGTAAGACCAATTTACCTGTCAAGTATTCTTTTAAAGTGACAATGACGCTGAATGTACAGAACACAGTAAAATAAAATTTAAATTCAAAGAAAAAATATATATCGAAAAAACACTGTTGTTAAGGTACCTACTTAATGACATAAATTTGATTAAATAATGTTTTACAAAGTGATTTGTTTTCATTTAATTTAACAAAAGCTGTTGAAAGAATACAAAACAAATTCTTACATTTTCTAAATTTTAAAATAGATATTCCAGCAATTATGTTGAACTATAACACTCTATTAAATGATATGAATATGCTCAAATTGTCTGACAGAAGAATTTTCACTGACTTGTTATTTCTGTCCGGTATTGCTTGAACTGATAAGCTTCCGGATACCACAACGTAATAACATAAGTCAGGATTTATTTCAGTGCTGAAATTCTAAGACTAACTATTGTCTGTATTCCTCTTTGCTCAGAATTCTAACGGAGGGAAATAATTATACCAAGTCGGTGGACATCTTCAATTTATCTTTAAAAAAATATAAAATATTGTTACTGAGTCAATTCAGTTATGTACAATAAATACTGTTTATTTCTTATTATTCATTTAATAACAAAAAAGGGCGTTAATAATTTTTTTTATTTAAATAAAACATACAACGAAGTTGCATTCCCATGAGTTATCAAAACTCATTAAGGGATCGCCAATTGGTACATTTGAAAAGATAAACCCAACCCAACCCAATATGCAGACACAATAAATGAAGAAAAATTTTACAAAACATTTTACAGAAGCAACATACAGACACAAACATATGAAGAATCACTTTACAAATATTTCACAGAAACATGTCTTATAAGATTTTATGAATAATATTATAACCACTCATTTGATTTATGTACTGTTGGTGTCACAAAGTTAAATTAAAGTATCCTCCATGATGGACTATAGAAATGCATAAAAAACAAATCAGGAAAAATACAATAAAAGGTACATGTTCAAAAATACACAGACCTAATACAAGATGTTTACATAAAAAAATACATGATAAAATAAAACATAAAAAAATATAATGATAAAATAAAATATAACCTAATACAAGATGTTTACATAAAATACAAATACAAAAAAAGATATAAACTGCGCCCATGAACAGAGTTTGTACCTACTTATGACTCGTTTTCCAAATAACATTTGAAAAAATAGGATTTCAATATTTCGTTTCGAGATTTGTTAGAGGCATATACCTGTCTTAATTCTTCAGGCAATTTGTTATAGTTAGTGTACGCAATGTATTCTAATGATTTCAGTCCGAACTTTGTTGAGTGTATTTTTGATATATGTAGTTTGTTGTGTTGTCGTGTATTATATTGGTGAACGTCGTTGTTATAGTTCAGTTTTATATTTGTGTGGGTGTTGCACTGAATAATATTTAAGATGGTGTTTGTTATCTCAAAGCTAGGAACAATCTTAAATGGTAATACAAGTGCGTGACGGTAAATATCTTTAACATGTGTATCCCAAGGCAAGCCAAAAATGTTACGTAGGGCTAATAAATAAATAAATTTGAATTTAACAGTAGATAGAAAGGAAGAACTACTAATGGTGAGTTTAGTTACACCACTTTTAGATCTGAATGAGTTAAATATGTTCAGTTATTTCACCATGAGTTATATGTTTAGTATTGCCATTTGAACAACAGTGGTGTCCCCCTATATTTTCTACTCTTATTTGACAAGCTTTATCTAAATTCTTTGTTCTTAGAATTTATTATTTTTAGAATATTCAGTTAACCAATTTTATTTTCATTTACTCTTCTACAAGGAAATAAAAAAATTCAATTGAACCGAATTGGCATCACATAAAAACAATACTGGTCATTGTATTTTGAATAAAAGATTGTTGAATGGTCACTCTGAAACACTACCAAAAATGTTTGCACATTTTTCCGGTGAATATTATTAAAGTACTATTCGGAACTGTTTTTTATTTGTCTTTGTCCTAGCCATAATATTAGGTTTGGTAAATTATTCAGTATCATGAAAAACCTACTAAACACAATGCAAGTGGGACAAAGGAAAATCACCGCCTGTGAAAACAAGATTAAATGCGCTGCGAAATTGCATCTGTTTCCACTTTATATTATTATAAACCCACGTTCGTATGTATAGTCATTATGGCCAACACCGATCCATAGCGTACAAATAAATTTAAAAGAAATTATTTTTCAACTGTTTTCATTTTATTAAACGCTATGTTTGTCTAAAAATGCACAACATTAGAAATATTGATGAAATATTATTGTAACAATAAAAGAAATATTTAATAATCTATTCTTATTTTGTAACGTTACTAGCGAGCATCTGGCATGGGTTCCATGCTCAGAATCAACTCAACTTAACACCTCTTTGAAAAGTCATTAAAAGACATGAAAAAAAATAATTTAATAATAGCCCACAACCTAACTTAACGTAACCTATTTAACCATTTTCCCTCCCCCTCCTGCAAACCCTCACGCTACTTCGTTCCTCTTCCCAAATTATGTCTCCCTTCCTCCTTCCCTCCCTGCCGCTACACTTTATGAAATAAAGACACTTTTACCAGCTGTCCATGTGAATAGCATGTATTTTCCAAATTTAATCCCTGCTGTCTCCTATCGCTAGTATGTCTCCTTTGCATTCCCTACCTCTGCCGCTCTCTCGCCCCACCCCTCCGTCACACCTCCCCTGCGTGAACTTTATCATGTTTACCCGTTTCCATTTTTTTTTCCCCATTTTCCTCCCCCATTCCCCTCCCGCGTTCCCCTGACCTTCCTCACCTTCCCCACCTTTCCCCTTCCAGTGTACTCCCGTCCCGCGATCCCCTCCCTCCCCTTCCCCGCCTTTCACCCTCCAGCGACCCCTCACCTCTTTCCTTCATTCTAAATCCGAGAGTCCGGATTCCTCCACCCCTCGTGTTCCCTCCTTGCAAATAAATTATATGAAATACACACATTTTTAAAACTTCTCGCGCGCCATTTAAATCTAAATTTTTTACACAAATTTCATAATGCCAGAGCTCACCATTATATGCAGAAACCTTCGCGGGAGTTCGCACAACAACTCACCAAAGCTAAATTGCAATCGGATGAATGGTAAAGGAAATAATTACGCAACGCCAGAGCTCACCAGTGTATATTTGCAAGCAAACAATAAATCACCACAGTTTTATCGCAATCGGAAAAACAAATTATATAATAAAAAGATATAGTGGAACAACACTAAAGTTCTAGGATTATTGTGTCATCCATTACAATCCACAATAATCTACAAAACTGCTATATAAAATGTATTTATTGTATGTAACCAATACAACCAATTCTAATCAACTCCGATCAAAGAAATCTATATTACAACTCATAAATGACCATCGAAATATCGGCACTGAAACAAATACTTACATCTAATTATTTTCACCCCCTTTTCCTCGTGTAAGTTCGGTTCCATGTGGCCAGTCTCTCCACACTCAATACATATTATTATCCACAACCCAAAACACCAGGAAACTTCCCTCCTTGCATCTCGCCCAGCCCATAATGTATATTTTACCGGACAAGATGGCCCTTATAGTACCCCGTGTTAATACGCCGATGTCCGCCCTAACGAGATACTATCGCCCCCATAAGTCCCCTGGCCACGACCCTAGGAACTTTCCAGTTGTTGATTATATATTATTGTTATTTTCGGGCAACAGATATAGAAGCTGACCATTGCTATTTTGTATAATTCTGTCTTGTGTTTCTCGAATTACCTCGGTACATTTATTGGGAGATCAATACATTTAGATATGATTTTTTAATTTAACCCTTCAAGCCTCAGAAGGACATTACAGGCCACAAACATCGAGATTCTGAAAGACAAGTCTGACCAGGGGGTCCATACATTATTTAATAAAAATTATCTTTTCTTACTATTATGCGGAAATGAGTGATTTGTTCGTCGTTGAAAAGAAAAATAATTATTCTTCTCAGTTCGTCTTTAATATATTTCATACTTGATTCATGGATAAAATCTAAAAAATTGTTAAAGTGTATGATTGCGAATTGGTGGGACAGTTGAAAGCTTAAAAAATATTTACATATTTTTATTGCATAAATGCCTTAAAAATGAAGTTTCGGTTTTTTTACTATATCCTACACGAAAAGTATATGATTTTCTAAATATCGAATTCTTTGAAATGTATGGAATTTCAAGTCGATTTTTTGATAAATTTTTTCGATAACATTTTCATGCTTGATCTTAAAATTGAATTCTTTAGAATTATCAATATTTATTTCAAATACAAACATCTCAAAGAGAATTTTATCAAATTTCTAAAATAATATTTTTTTACGAAATAAAAAAAAAAAATTGCACATTAAAATACAAAGCATTCTGAAAATCCATGAAATTTCGCCGAGTCAGAAGGTAAAATTATTAAATAAATAAGACTGAGTTTTTGAAATATTTGACCACAAATTTGGGCATAAAAAATAATAAATCTCTTTTTCAAGCCAGCCTTTTACACGATGAAAAAAATATTTAAAGCCAACGTAGCTCATTGGGCTGAAAATTGAACATTTAATAATGATTTCTTACAAACTACATTACACACTTATTTGTAAAATCAATTATTTAATTCTCGTAGGTACATTTTTAAAAATGCTTTCAAAAGAAGAAACAATTGTCTTAAAGAAACATTCAGTACACAAACAATTTTCTTCGTTTTTTTATAAATTGGATTGGAGGGCTGAAGTTTGAAGTAAAAAGATAAATTAGGGGAAAGACATCATTCAAATATTTTTAATAATTCTACTTAATATGGACTCTCGAAAATATGAACCATCTAGATTTCAAAAGCCAGATACTTGAGCATTGAATAATGCTCACAGCGTGAAAAAGTTAAAATAAATTCATTTACAGTTTTATATTCAAATACAGCCACAACTCGGTTAGCACAGAATAAAGAATCATTTGTGATCTTTTATCAAAACCTCGATTAAAACTCGCATTCTTGTTGTAAGTTATAACTCGTAACAAACTGACCCCCTTTTATCTTCCCCGATCTTCAAAGAAGAATCGGGTGCAAACCGCCCCGAGCCACGAAATTTGGTGAAAGTTAAACTGGCAAAGATAAGTGCCCAGATAGGAGATTCGGCGGAAATCGCCCGGAAGTAACTTCCTTCCGGCCCTTGTGACGAAAGGGAACTTGAAGGCTGTGTTATCGTTACGTCCTTAGGCCCGACTCAATTTTATTAAGTGAAGAAATTCTCAGTTATCTCTTATCGACTGTTTCAAAAGAAAGAGGTATTGTGAAAACATGTTATTTTAACATATGAATTTAAAGCCTGTCTCAACACAGGTAAATCCTAGTGAGACAGGCATCAATTAAACCCTATGTATAACCCTATGTTTATAGATTAATAAAAAAATAAAAATAAAAAATAAAAATAATTTTTGCAAAACATTTACTTACTTTTTGATTTGTTAGTGCTGAGATTACTTACCTTTATATCCGTGAAGTGATATTCGTTTATAGTCCAAAAAACTGAAGACGCCTTTTTCGCTGAAAAATCTGAAACACGTTCCAAATAACAATAAACACATTTTTTAACCATCAAAAAATCACTGCACTAATTTTGATTTAAAATTTTTGAAATTTGTGAGTGTAGCAAAGACCCGTTTTAACTGACCGTTTTGCGTTCCGTTTGTCTGTAAATTTATTCCAATTCCGTTTCAAGATGGTGGCAATTTTATTGGTTCAGTAAAGATTTTTTTCCTTTCTTTATTCACGATATAACTTTTTATACAGTTTTTACAAGTTTTTCTACTACCAAACTAGGCACATGCCCGTATTATGGTAGTCGATTCTTTTTACTTCTTTAGTGTTTATTTGGTATTCGCATTTTTCCAACATTGTCATTGCGATAGTGACGATTCTTTGGGCAAATTGTTAATTTTCCTTTTTGAAATTTTAAAAATGTTATTAAAAATATATGGTTTATAATTAGTTAATTATGTAGTCACACAAAAATCTTAGTGATTTCAGAGGAAATTTTGTAAAATGATTGAATTATTTAATAAGAGAAAATTAGAAACATACTTTTTTGGATACTAAATTCACAGAACTACTAAAATATAAAAAATATCTCGTAATAAACCTAAATTTACTACGATCGGGAAAAGGCGATTTTCAATACCGCGTTGTATGTGCATGTATATCGCGTGAAAACACTTGTTTAATACGAGAAATTTTTAACCACTCGAGCATAAACTCTAAAGAGGAGGCCCTGAGGAAAATAATTTCCCTCAGTGCTTATGTCATCTGAGATGCTATGTAGAGAGTGTTTTCGAGGAGAGAAAGGAATGAACATTGGTCTTGAAGAGACCAATGTTGTGGGAGGAGGAAACGCAAAGGCTACCAAATGTTTGCAAAGCCGGCCTGTTGAACACAAGAATGAGTCGAAGAAACAACCCGTTCTCGTGTGACAAATGTAAACCGTGTATATATTTTGGGCACACGTTTGGCGTGTTTCCCGACAATGCACCGGTGCCGAAGGGATCAATGACGCTAGTTCCTCGGAGCATCTTCCATTGAAATACCATCAGAACAAGGTTAGCATTCCCACCCGACGCCAGTGCTCTAAAGATTGCAATCCGTCTGTTAAGATGGCAGAATCTATCAAACGGATCGCCCGATTCTGCACAGAGTCAAGGGTATTTTTCAAGTATTTCGGAGCTCCAGACCAGAGGTGGTTGCCAAATTCAACCACTTGTGGGGCGCATTTGTGATTTGTGCAGGATTAGCAGTTGTGTACTGTTAAAGCATCTACGGGCCTGTACAGTACGCCCAGTTTTTGAGAGGCTAACTTTACTCTGGCTGGTCACTTAGAGTTACTTATCAATGGAGGTCCTGTTCGGAAGATTGTTTTGCAATAATTTTTTTTAATTTCTTAACGTATCCGAAAACAAAAAACTGTTTTAGAAAGGTGATTAAATTAGTCAATCATTTTATAGAAATAAGCATATAACTTTAGAAAAATTAAAATTTTTAATGCAAACATAAAAAGTTTAAAAATTGCTCACCCGACGTTTTATCTTTCTAAAATTGCTGATAATGAATAAACCAAAAACACACATATTTTTGTGAGATGTGTGCACTATAAACGTTATTGTCACCTCACTTATTTATCATTTCATTTAAAAAAATCACAATGCTTCAATTTTTCATATTGCATTCGGAAACTTTGGTTTCACATACATGCCCCTTTTTTACTCCTATAGGTTAACTTTTAAAATGGAATATTTTAAAAGCGGTGTTTTTATATTTCCCACCATGACAGTAAAGAAGAGACAACGATTTCTTTGAGACCTTTAAAGTCATTTTAAAACATCTTATCGATAAATCAGTTTTCCCTAATAGCAGAATAAAATAATGAAAAATCGGCGTTTGCTTTCCAAATCATTACAAAGGTGCATTCACACGGGCGCTTTTACCACGTGGAAATCCTTTGCCATAATCAAAAGGACTTCACTTTATCCTAGACTTCCCCGAAAGGACACTTGGAATACTTTGTTAGACAGTTCTCAGTGTTGGAAACCTACCTGGTGCCCAAGTGAATAGTAATAATTCATACACTTGTGGTTAACTCCTTTGGCACTGCAATGTGGTTAAAGAAAACACGTTGAGGATATAATGCAAGCCGGACACGTGGACGCAACTGGTACTAACTTGCATACTAACTTAAGCCCAGTTGTCTCGCAGAAATACAAATGCAACATTGTCATCAAATGAAAATTCAGAGCCATTTTGTTTTTTGTCCTTGGAAAAATCTCTTTTTTTATTTATTTTTTTATATGAATACCGCACAAGATTCCCAACTGCTCCCGTCTGGAGCCAGTGAGACTAGGGCATCCCCAATTGGGGTATATTGTGAGGCTGAAGGTAGTGGGGAGGAGAAGGAGATGGGGAAGTGGAAGGTGGGTAGACCTGGCTATTTATATCTGGTCACCAAACACGGCCAATGCCATTTCAAGCAACGTTTCAATTCTGAATGGTGGTCTTACACCAGGGCGATACTGAGAGTATCTTCCACTCTGGAACATGCTGCAAATATACTATATATTATTTTAAATGAATAAATTGTGAAATAACACAAATTAATTAAATAAAATTTATTTGCCACGCCGGGATTCGAATCCGCGACCTTCGGAATGCTAGTCAAGAGCCTTACCGCTGGACTACGCCGGCCGTCAATTAAACGCATATTACAGTTGCATTTGAGCTTTGTATCAATTTGTAGTTAGCTATAAAGAATATAATAGATGACAGACCTAAGTTTAAACATAAATCTTTCGATGGTCATATATACAATATCATTTGATAACTTTGTCGCACGTGAATTTCGGCAAAACTACTGGGCCTTATTGATGTTCATGAGTTCTGTTCGGTTATTTTCTATCTATCAACTAGCGTAGACCCGTGAAAAACGCATTAGTAAGTTAATAAAAAAAAAATAATAAATTTATTACATATAAAATATACTATGTAGAAAAGTTTCAAAATAAAGCATTCTTTGGTACGCCAAACAAATCTTTTTGAACAATTATGTACTGTCTTTACAGGATGTCTGTATTATTTTTGTCCCTTGATGGAATTGCACTTTTCACACGGTCGGTTGTAAATTGCTTTTTCATGAGTTGAAAAACCGAAAAATCTCTTTTTTTACGGTCCAGATAGTAAAACATCAAAAATAGTGTGCAGGCAAGTTTTGTAAGAAATACTGTGATATTGAAATATATATATTTTTTTTATTAAATCGAAATCAAACCACAACAATCTTTAAGTTCTTAATCTTAAGAATTGTGTATAATCGTCGATAATGAATGCAGCAACTGACGGCCGGCGTAGTCTAGCGGTAAGGCTCTTGACTTGCATTCCGAAGGTCGCGGGATCGAATCCCAGCGTGGCAAATGAATTGTATTTGATTAATTTGTGTTATTTTACAATTTATTCTTTTGAAATAATAAATAGAGTATTTGCGGCACGTTCCAGAGTGGAAGATACTATCAGTATCGCCCTGGTG
This sequence comes from Glyphotaelius pellucidus, assembly GCA_936435175.1. NCBI lineage: Eukaryota > Metazoa > Arthropoda > Insecta > Trichoptera > Limnephilidae > Glyphotaelius > Glyphotaelius pellucidus. The sequence goes on from OW386551.1 coordinate 26,210,895, forward strand.
TAAGACCACCATTCAGAATCGAAACGTTGCTTGAAATGGCTTTAGCCGTGTTTAGTGACCAGATCGGAATAGCCGTGTACTTCCCCACCTTCCTCTTCCCTATCTACTTCCCCTCCCTACTACCTTCAGCCTCACAATATACCGCAATTGGGGATGCCACAGTCCCACTGGCTCCAGACGGGAGCAGTTGCGACTCTTGTGCGGTATTCATATAAAAAAGAGCAAGCAAGATTTTTTTTTACCGGAACTCCACACAGAAGGCCCTGAGGAAAATAATTTCCCTCAGGGCCTATGTCATCTTTGGGGATGCTGTGTGGAGGGGTTTTTTAAGAAAAAGAAGGAGAGGAGAGTTCTGGGAAGGAAAAGGATTTAAGAGGTGGGGAGGAATCTGGGGTTCAGTTTGTCCTGGTCATCCGCCTCCAAGACCTAGAAAAACTTCACCCTATGAACCCGGGCACCCCTGCTAAATCACCAAACGTAGCGAACCACTTGGGGTGACCTACGGCAGAGGTGTTGGTTATCCAATATAGGTTCCCGGGGCGGCCGTATCCATTCCCGCCTCCCAAATTGAAAAGATAATCACCATTCAACGCCTAAGCAATACACCCCAACGCTTTACTGAAAAACAGTGCAGTTACGGTGCGCTAAAATATCTGTTGTCATTTTGCAAGGCGAATCGAATCCAATCACAGGTGCCGAAACCAACAAAAAGAGACGATAAAACGCAATGTTATGCTCACCGAATTTTGGTACCGGGCCAACCAGTTAGTTATTTTATAATTGAATTAAATGGAATTCTCCAAATTAAACAACAGAACAATAAATATACGAACAATTATCTACATTTTGTTCGTTGTAATTTTCTTGTTGTTCGTTGGTGAGTTACAGACCGAGTCGAAAAAGGTCGAATTAATTTATAATTTGCTATCAAAAAATCTTCTCCGAAGTTTTTAGTGTATTTATAATTCATCCGGATAATAAATGTATTTTTTAAATACGAATAATCCCTTAATTATGTAAAATGAATTCCACAGCACGAAAAAATTCGAAGAAGAGGGCGTTGTATTGAAATTTATTATGCAAATCTACGCAATAGTTAAATGAAATATTTGATTTCAAGATTTTTAATTGTAAAATAATTGTAGTTTCCGAAAAAAGTAAAATTTGTTCATAATTCTGTTTAATTTTCAAATAATAAACATAAGTACAATGATAATTTTTTTTTTAATACCTCGCAAGAGTGCCAAGAGAGCAAGTGAGACTTTGGCATCCTTCAATTGGGGTAGTTTGTGAGGCTGAAGGTAGTAGGGAGGGGAAAAAGATGTAAAGAGGAAGGTGGGGAAATACCTGGGTATTCAGATCTGGGCACCAAATATGGCTAAAGTCATTTTAAGCAACGGTGGCTTTATACCGAGAGTATCTTCCACTCTGGGACGAGCCGCAAATAAACTATACATTATTTTAAATGAACTAATTGTGAAATAACACAAATTAATCAAATAAAATTGTGCAGGGATTCGATCCTGCGACCTTCGGTTAAGAGCGGTCGGCGAGTCAAGAGCCTTACCCCTCGACCACGGAGGCCGTCAAAAATTTGTTTCTCAGTTAGGTAACAACTCGGAATAAATACAACTCAACACCTTCTCTGAAAAGTAATTAAAATTGATGAAAAATCTATATAAAAAATTGGTTAAATAGGTTACGTTAGGTTAGGTTATGGGCTATTTCTGAAAAAAAAACTCATATTTTGAGTTTGAGTGGATTCTGAGTTGTAATGCAACCAAATGGACGTTGTAAACTGTTAACCCATAAAATAATATTTTTTTAAATGTAGTACGTATAATTTTGATATCCCTCTATCAACAGACGGTAGCCATTTTTAGAATATAGACATCAAATGTCCATGTCTACCGTGTCTGTCATGCAGGCATTTTAATGAAAGGTGTTCTGTACAACAAACTACGTGGTGCACATCTGAGATTCACATAACAAACAAGTTTGATTTCCTCGGTAGACATCGGGACGTTTTTACCGCTCATATTTAGACTCAACAGCGCAGTTTCTGAACTATGTCGAGGGCTTTTTGAAGTTCTTTAGCGTCGTTAGTGATTAGAATTTCAGATGAAATACGTAACTAAGATTTATTATATGACGGGTAGTCGGTTCTAATATAATGCGCTAAATTCGCACCTCCACTCGATCTTCCCGTAGCGCTATGGCTAAGGTGCCGGACAAATCCAAGCGGCCAGAGAGACAGACATCGAGCGAATGGAGTTCGAATCCTACGAAATCCAAAAAAATAAACATTTTTATTTTTGTTAATAAATATCCAATCTTTAAACAACTTTAGAAGGTCAGGTACGCCTCATATGTCATACATATAACAAGCTTATGGGTCCGAGTTGTTAAAATAAACAGGCAAAAGGAAAAAAAGCGAAATCTAGCAACTTTCTAGTTTCACTTCTACTGCGTGTGAATTACAAAGACATTTTTAGACCATTTATCCTTCAAAATGGATTTCTTTAAGCATCAGGTTTATTCTTTTATCTTTACTTTAAACTCGGCTGTACCACTCCCCGAATTAATAACAGTCTTAAAAAAAAGCATTCTGATAATCGTCTAATACATTATTTTCAATGTTAATTCGGATTTCTTCTTTATTTTTTCTAAACACTACCTGTTTAATGTAAAATATATATATATTTACAAAATGTTTTCATTTCCCCATTCAGCTTTGAATAAATAATTGTTTCCCCCAACTGATCGCCACAGTAAACGAATAAAAACAAACGGCCTGCAATTTGTTTGATGAAATTCATTTGAAAACGTCAGTGCGGAAAAAACATAATTAGTTTGAGTTAATCAAACGGCTGGATCTGCCATATAAAAGGTGCTAAAATAAACATTGTTTACCCAAAAATATGTCCATCGTTTCCCACTTCGATACCGGCAAACTACTGTTGTTGTACCATTGTGGGGGTAGTTTTCTATATTGTGTAAACAACGTTGGATTTCGAATGAATGGACAAATAGGTCATTTCGTTTATTAAAAGAATGCTTATTATACGTTTTCAGGCCATTATACGAATTTATAACGCACGGTGAGATTGTTTAATGTAAAAAAAACGTTTGAATTTAATGTTGTATCAAGTAAAGAAAAATCACAGTATTCAATTCATGGGCGGTGGAATTGAAGCCTTCAGAAAACTAAACTTCGAGAGAAAGATACGACGAATGGAGAGAGTAGGATGATTGTAGCGTTTATTTATTACTATCTGGTTCCCGGAATGCGTTGCAATACCATATTCAAATGAATAAATTGTTACTCTCTGCATGTCCCTCCGTCCCACCAACCCCCCGCCCGCGTTCCATTTATTCATATTCAGTCCCTGTACATTCCGTTTTCAAACAGTTCGCGTGCCACCTATGACAATTTTTTTAATTCAAATTTTCAATTTTCATATACCTACTACAAATATTCATTTATGTATCATTCGAACAATCAACCAAATTTGGTACCTAACATAGGAACCTATTTAAAATATCTGTAATTCTTGATTCGATTCGAAGTATTAGACGAGTACTTCAAATAAATTCGTTAATTTAAATCTCGAATTTCTTCCGATTTCTTGCATATCTTCCTTGAACATTCGAAGTTTTTAAGCTCTTAAAATAATATATGTTATTTTTGATGATAATTTCTATACAACCCCTACGTTCAAACGCAAATTATATGAAATTCCCTCGACAGAAAAAAATCGCAAAGTATGCTCCGAAAATTTTATTTTCAAGTCTGTCTCTATTATTTAACAAGTTATATGTATGAAAAAATTAACAGTGTTTCATTGATCGTTGTTTTAGACAACCCTCACGAGATTTTTGCTTTATTTTAAACGAGTATGTTTTATTAAGCATTTTCACAATTTTCGCTTCAATTTTATCATTGAAAATATTGGCGCGCTCTGTCCAACATTCGTAATTACATATCTCTCCATCTTCTTCTTTTTGAGCCGAGAAACGTCGCCTTAAAGAGTTTCGAAAATTGAATTTTGATTTAACAATCATCATTGTTTTGCAAAATGTGATTCTCAAATGTTTGACAGTTTCGCAAGAATTTTTGTGATGAATAAAAAACTTTTCAGATGTATTGTCATGTGATTGTAATAATCCAGAAACATTCACGGGGGCTCAAAAAAGGTATTTTGAAAGTTTCAAACATTTCCTATGCTTAAAATAGACATTGCACTAATCCCCAAACACATTTTGATTTTTATGTATATAGATAATATTGTTAGCAAGTATTAAAAATAATTTACACATTATTCTACGTAGCACCGCCTAAAGAGAACACTGATTAGTCTATCTCATTTTCTCGCAGGCTAAATCCTATAGATATGTGTGTTTGTCTCTTTTTAGTGTCGCTCGTTTCTGTTTCATCGAGTTTCAAATCACAACAGTGCTAAAGAAGTTTTCCCTTCAATACATATATTTTTTAAATAAAAACGTATGGCTTTCATCTGCTTTATTTCAAAATTATTACATATTGATGGGTATAATTATTTAACAGCGCGACCCGCAAAAAATCAGGGGGAAATTTAAAAAAAATGTGATTTTAAAAATATAGATGTTTTCCTCGTTACGTGATTTTTAACCACGGCCACTTAATTTATAATAATAACCAAATAAAAATATTCCCAATCGTGTTTCCATGCTCTATTTTGTATAACTGTGACATTAGCGCCGCCGCGGAAATTAACGCAAATTACTCTGTGACATTTCTGTGCTCCTGGTATTTGGTTCCTGCCGACAGATTCACGATTCAACATTTATTATTTATTCCTAGGAAGAAGACCTGATTAAAATCTTGGACATCTTTATATAAAAATCAAAATATGCTTGCTTGGGGATATACGAGTTGTTGCTGTATTGCTTTATTAAGCGTGGGAAATGTTTGTAACTATCAAAATAACTTATTTCCATGCTTGCGAAGGTTTCTGGATTATGCAACATGACAATAGATCTGAATTTTTTTTAATCATTTCAAAAACTCTTACGAAACTGTCAAAAATGTCACAATTTGAGAACGACGTTTAGCAAAACAATAATAATGTTCAATCAAAATTCAATTTTCGGAACTCTTCAAATTAATAAATTTATTTGAAGTACTCACATATGGTACAAACCAAAATCGAATACTTTGAATCTAATCAAAAAAAATATTTATTTTAAATAGGTGGGTAGGTACCTACTTTCGAACAAATTGTAAAAAAATTACAATTTGTTCGAAAATCTGAATGTACCGGGACTGACCATATTGAACGCGAGAGTGGGGAGGGGATCGCGAGAGAGAGACGAGGGGAGAGGGAAGGCAGGCAAAGTGGAGGGGGAATGCGTGATGAGAAGGGGACATGAGAGAGAAAGGGAAGGCGGAAGGGGAACGGGACGAATGGGAAAAGACACGCAGGTAGAAACAATTAATTTGTTGGTGGCATTGCAACGCATGCCGGAAACTCGCTAGTCTAATATAAATTAATTCAATTAAAATATTTTTTGTTTATTAGAGCTAGGTACATTATCCCTTTTATAAATTCCAAACAAACACTTCCAATTTCAAAAACGACACTTAAATTCAATGCAAAGCCGAGTCTAGAATCCATTTGACTCTTCTATTATTTATGAATAAATTTATTGTGCTTTATAGATCATTTTTATAGTTATACGGAACACCATAAAATTTATAATTTATAATTTATTTAGTATTTATTTAGTATAGTATAATACATTTATAAACATTTTTTATGATATGTTTTGACTGTTCAACTAGGATGATTCCCGTTTTAGAACAGTCAAATTAGGATTAGTGACAACATATGGATCATGATTTGTACAAAAAAGAGGAAAAATCGAGGAAATAAAAAGAAGAGAAATAATAAAAAATGAAGTTAGAAAGTTTAAAACATAGTAACAAAAGTTAAAATAGAGTAGTTAATATACATATAGGTTCTTAAAAACAGAGGATTAAAATATGTAGATAACTTGTGTATGCATTGCATACTATAGTAGAAAAACAGAAAAAAAAAAAAAAAAAAAAAGCTAAAGAAATAAAATTATTATAAAATAACCAACAAATTATTATACAAAAGCCGTGGTTTGTTTAGTATGGCTATTGAAATGATAATAATAATAAATAATAGGAAAATAAAAAAATAAATAAGGCAAATGATTACAGCATAAAGGTAACTGGTGTTTGCGTTTCATATTATAGTCGTACTAATGAGAACTATAAAGAAAACAGATACAATAAAATAAAATAAGCAATTAATACATGATTATTACTGTTTTTTTGCTTGCATAGTTATCAAATAATAATAAAATAATAGGTATGTTTACTTATACATGGTGTTTGCTTTACATATTATAAGCATACATATATATTTTGTATAAATATGAATAAAAGAGAATAAAAAAAAGAAGTGATAGAATCAAATGTTAACTGCTGCTTGGTAGCATTCTAATTTAAAAGTAATAGGTAGTTAAATACACGCACATAGTAATAACGATTAGAACAGAAAGGTATCTTTTACATAGTTTATTTTTGTTGGAATTTTTGTTATTGTTTTGATTTGTGTTTGATTTCATTTTTTATAAAGTAAAAGTTCACTCTCTTTTCTCCCTAATTGGTGAAACCAAGTTGTGGTCAATCTGCGAATAACACCTGCGCTTTCCTTTTTCCAAGCATCAGGCATGAAATTGTATAGTTTTGGACCTAGGAATGAGAAGTGTCTTTGAGCGAGAGACGTTTTGGTTGTGAGTGGTACAATTGGATTTCTCCGTGAGTGTCGGGTGTCGTGAGAGTGGTTAATAGATGGGTAGAGGTGGCGTTGTTTATGGGTGTTTAAAATTAATTTTCGCATATATAGTTGTCTAACATCCAGAACTCGTAACTCTTCAAATAGTGCATCGCTGTGATATCTAAAAGGTTTTTTGAGGATTACCCTTAGTAGTGATTTTTGAGCTTTAGCTAATTTTTCCAATACAGTTTTTGCACACCCACCCCAACCTAGGGACGCATAGTCTAGAAGTGACCCACACATAGCATCATAAATGAGTTTCAATTCTTTTTTACGTAAGATATTTCTGATCGTTATAAACAAGTATGTAAGCTTTCTAACCTTTGCAGTGACTAGTTCTATGTGTCCGTCCCATCTAAGATATTTGTCCAATATAACACCAAGGTACTTTATACTGTCCACGCATTCTAATTTATGGCAATTACAGGTAGTTGACTCAGTGCATTTGTGTATAATAATATTATAAGCTTCCTTGGGTTGGCCCGCTTCTGTGGCACTAAATCGTATAAATTTAGTTTTTTCCGAGTTGAGTGTCAACAGATTATAGTCTAACCAAAGATTTACCTGTTTTATTCCATCTTCTGCTTTACTGTGTGCATCATTCCATGTTTTACCTTCAAATATTAATACAGTGTCATCTGCAAATGTTATGATGTGATTGGAAAAATTGCTGTTACACAGATCATTTATATAAATACTGAACAAAATAGGTCCTAAGGTACTCCCTTGAGGTACACCAAATTCTATAAGGGCCGGATCACTAACAATATCATTAATTTTGACTTTTTGGTATCTGTTAGCTAAGTAACTACCCATCCATTTGTACAGTTGTCCCTGAATACCTATAGCCTGGAGTTTCTTTAGAAGTATTTTATGAGAGATGGTATCGAAAGCTTTGGCAAGATCTAAAAAGAGAGCGATAGATTTATTTCCCCGGTCAATATTATTTGAAATGATATCCGCCAGCTTAGCAATAGCATTTTCTGTTCCTAGACCTGGTCGAAAGCCGAACTGGTTATTAGATAAGATTTTATGACTTTCTAAGTAGATAGTGAGACGATTTTTTACGATTTTCTCAATAATTTTTGAGAATGAATTCAGTAGAGATATTGGCCTATAATTTTGTATATCCGATTTGTTTCCATTTTTATGAATCAATATGACAACTGATTGTTTTAAATGGTTTGGGAATGTGCCTGTCTTGAAACTAAGATTACAAATGTGTGCAATAGGACTTGCTATAAGTGATTTCAATACTTTCAGCAGATTCGAGGAAATTTTGTCAGGCCCACAGGCATTCGATGACTTAAGCTCATCTAACATTTTAATGACTTCATTAGTCGTTGTTTGAATCTCGTCTATTTTAAGATTAAGAACAGTTGTAGGTATGTTGGCTAGTTCAGATTCAGTTTTCTTACATTTTTCAAGGATTTTATTTGCGAGAGAGGCTCCTACTGCAGTGAAATAGTGATTAGCAAAATTAGCCATCATTTTGGGGTTAGTATTACTTGTGTTTTTAATATCCAATGATTGTATGAAAGACGATTTGCTATTTTTTGTTTTGGTAATTTTACGAAATATTTCCCAGAAATGTTTTGGAGTTATGGTGTTTTCGTAAATGTATTTTTTGTAGAAATTTTCTTTAGTGGAATTAATTAGTTTTTTACATAAGTTTCTATATTTCTTATATTTTTCTTGAACTAGAACATTACCTGGTTGTCTTTTAGCATTTTTGTGCAGTTGGTTACGTCGGTGGATGGATTTGACTAGGCCAGGGGTGATCCATGGCATGAGTTTAAATTTTTTGTTCGGTATAACTTTGTTAACAGTATGTTTAGGTATGTAGTATTGTAATTTTATGATAAATTGCTGCATCGCTTGGTCAGTGTCAGTTTGATCGATTACGTTTTGCCACTTTTCTGTAGACAGCTCCTCAATTAGATCGTTGTAATTTATTTTAGTAATATATTTATTTTTAGAAGGAGATGAAGGCTTATTTCGTAAGCCGAGCGCCGTGGTATAATGATCTGAAATTGTTGTGTGTATAACAAACGAGTCTATAAAATCAATGTTTTTAACATTGATGTGATCCAAGCAGGATTTACGTAAGCCTTGTACTCTAGTGGGGGTGTCAATTACCGGAGTATAAGCGTTTTCAGTGAGAAAACATAAATAATCATCGGATTGGGGATGATTGTCTAGAATAATGTTAATATTCAAGTCTCCAATGATTATTTGATGCTCTGGGTTATCTGTGCTGTGAATGATAGAGTGGAGTGAATTTAGAAAGGTATCAATGTTGTGGAATGATGGTGATCTATAGATTGCAAAAATGCATAGGTTTTTGTTAAGCACAATTTTTAGACAGTTTGCCTGTGATAAGGTGAGTTCGTCAACTTGAGTTTGAATACCGTCTCTTACATAAATTACAATACCACTAGCTTTGTTTATTATACTGGTTGTGTGGTACTCAGTATAATTTTGTATGTCTTTGGAGGTGAAGTATTTATTAATCCAGCACTCAGTCAAAACTAGCATATCAAAAGTGAAATTAAGTTGGTCGAGAAATACTAGAAAGTCATCAATGTTGGTAATACTTCTTATGTTCTGATGAATAATTTTCAGACCGTACGATTCCCAGCAATATTTATTCATGTCTTCAGGATTATCAATCACATTTTTGTTACATGTGAGCATGGTTACTTCGGGGATATCAAAAGATACTTGAATCATTTATAGTTACATTTTTAAAGTTATTCAAGTATACCCACAAAGATAAAATTTGGGAACGTACATATGTGTGTGTGGTGTTTGAGTAAAATAATATGTGTATGCTTGTATTAATGAGTCATAGTGTGAGAAGGATATTTTCAGAGGTAATGTGTATAGCTCGTGATTCCGTGGTTTGGCGTACGTAGACACGTCCCGCTTTTACCCATACATAAGCAAATTTTTTTTCGGTAGCCGTCTTCTTCGCTAAGTAGAGCAGGCGTTTATTTGTCGACGTTAAATGTTCTGATATGTATACTGGAGTACGCGGTCCGGAGAGGCCTATGGAGCTCGTATTAAGCTTGTCTTCTTTAGTAGTCGCGTTCAAATTATACCTTTTTACACTACTTAAGAATTCATCTCTTAAGTGTATATCTTTGAATCGTACAATTATAGGCCTTGTTTTTGTTGGGGTTGGCCTACCAGGAGCTCTGAAGGTTGACTCAACATCATTTTTCGTGGTGGCTGTGCGTATTTCTTGACTTATATTGAATAAAAGGTTTTGTAGGTTTTCTCCTTCAGCCTCCGGTATCCCTCTTATTTCGGCGACAAAATTTTTTTGTTGGCGTTCTTGCTCGTCGATTTTGAACTCGAGCATTGTCAATTTTGCTTCGAGTTCCGTGTTTTTTTTTTGGATGGAATCTATGTTTTTCAGTTTTTGCACTGTATTTTTTAGTTCATCCTCAAATCCTTCAATTTTTGAATTGAAGAAGGTTATGGTATTTTTGAACTCTTTGAACTCATCGTATATTCCTGCCACTTTTGACTGGATGTTTTTGAACTCTTGGAGTTCCACCTTGATTTGACGTAGTTCCTCCATAAGAAGAGTTTCTCCTGGAGTTAGGCCTGGTTTGTTGGCAGAAGGGGGAGCGTTCTCCTTTCTCGAAGCGGACGTTGAACGCACCACTCGTCGAGTTTCCGTCTTGCATCCACTGCATTTGGTGTTGGCGCGTTTTTCTTGGGAGAGCTTCCGGTATTGACCCTCACTAACGCCACCGCAGGCGAAGTGAAGACTCTCTTCACAGGACGAGCACCAGAACATTGACTCCTTTGTCAGTATTGGCTCAGGACACTTGCGGCAGGTGAGATTCTCCATATTTATTTTTATGTAGTTAGGTATTTTAGATAGGTAGATTGGTATTAAAAATAAAATTTATTATGATAAAAATAGCTTATTATTATCAAAAAGAAAAACAAAAGTTTATTTATAATTTTTTTTTTTTTTCGCCGGTGTGAGGATCGAACCGAGGGCGGCGCCTTGGGAGTTATGCGTTAACCCACGGAGCTATTTATCCCTTTCGTAATCCGGTGGATATTACTCATATATTTTAAATTGTCTTTTAAAGGATTTATTTTGTCAGTTTTTAATGTTTTGTTATTTCACTATATTTTGCACTGTGGTTTCAATTGACACTTTTCGTTGAGTGGTAGCGGAGAATTGTGCTGTATAAATCCTTTTTAATGCACGAGATTAGTTTTTTTTTTTGTTTTTAAACTATCACTTTTGACAAGCGTATTTTACATCCGCGATATTTTTAGATTTAAGACAATGTTCACACAGCTAGTTATATAGTACCGAAGGGCAATGTTGTTTAATCACTTTACACAATAAATGATTTATGATAAAGGAGATTATATTAGCAAAAAATATTTTTTTGACGGAGCACTTCAACAATGCGTTTGATGTGTTAGCGGTGACACAAACCATCTTGCATCAAAAGTATCTTGGTAATCGTAATGGAATTTACTTTTGAAAAAAATTGCCAAGAGTTTGGACTTTTCGATTAAAACATGGTATAAAAATATTATATGATTAATTTTTTTTGTAATAGTATGTACTGAATACGAAAAAACCTTTAAACAAATTAATTATAATTTTCAGACCGCGCGGTTTTCATCCAAATATCTCCGGGAAACAAATAAATAATTTTTAGATAATTTGTCTTGTTGACTTATTCAATCAGATTTCTTGTGCTCCGTAATGAATTAATCGAATAAATCCGGTAGGTATATTAGGCATTTCTTGCTAACGTAACGTTAATTGAGTTAAAAAAGAAACTGGAGTCATTACAGCGTTTGGCTAACGAACTGAAACACGTCTAAGATCTCCTTCCCTCCCAAATAATCGATGGCCATCTAATTTCTTTGGGGAAGGAAAAGTAAATATGGCTTTTTTTATTATCCTTATCTCCAGTGCCGGATTAAACTCTATTTCGATGATGGATACAATGATTAATAGGAGAAATTCAAATTAAATGTTGACGGAAGATCACCACTTCTGATAGGTAATTTTACAAAAATACATGTTTTTGTAATATTCGTTTGATTGTTTGATTCTTCATCAACAAAAACACTAGAAAAGTTGGGTAGACTCCGGTCACAGGACATCTAAATAAACACTTAAAGAGGGAATAACTAGACATAACCTGAAATATGTCATTTTTAAATCAAATTTTTGACGTATTGAATCTTTTCCATAAAAAAAATATAAATTGATTTCGAAAGACTGTTTTTTTCATCTAGTAAAGCTTTTTCTTTAATTTTGAGAAACTATGTTTATTTTTAGTACACTAAGGTTTTACCGTAGGTCGTTGGCAGATTTGTTAAATTTTCAAACAAAATTTTGTATTATACAATATGAATTTCAAATCAAATAATCATGCAGTAAAATAAATCAGTAAATCATTCGGAAAGCTATTTTTTAATTTAAGTTCAAATAAAATAAAAAAAAGATCCTCGCCCTTGTTTTGTGACGAAAATACTTCAGTTTGATTTTTTATTTTACGGTTTTGTAAACATATATTTAAAAATAAAACTACTTTCTTATTTTGCTTTGACATTACTTAAAAATTATAAATACTTATGTAAAAAAAATAATTACAAAAAGAATATAATTTTAATAGTTTTATCATCATGAGTTTGACCATTCTTGAATGAAGGTATTTATCAAAGCAAATTTTGAATGAAATAAAATCGGTATTGAGTTATTATGTTAAAATCCTTGTACGGAGAATAATTAATCTTTCCTATCGGAACCGCCCTCTAAAGTTGCAAGGGTACGATGGCTAGATAATAGTTCGAGAAATTTAAATTCTCGGTCGCTGGCTCTTACTGGTCACTTTCATTATTCTATCGTCACAAAGATTGCCAGTTATACGTCTTTCATCATCTTAATACGACTCACCACAATTATAGTCTCTATTGAGTAGGATGACCAAACAGAAACTGACGTATTTTTCGTCGAGATCATATATGATTTTGTTTTTAAGTCGTGGAAGTTAACAATGTTAACCTGACCCCAGATCCGACCCTTCTCAGGGTAGTAGTCATCTTATCTAATTTTTTTTTTCTACGTTAACTCCACTCAGGAGGCTCTGAGGAAAATATGAGCATATGTCGTCTTTGAAGATGCTGTGTGGTCTTTTTGAGGAGAGGAAGGAGTGAACACGTACCTTGTAGAGACCCATGTTGTAGGAGGGAGGAAACGCATATAGGCTGGCAAATAGTTCCACAGCCAAGCTGTTGAACTCAAGAACGAGTTGTAGAAACGTCCCATTCTCATGTGACTAACGTAAACCATGTACCGGTGCCGAGGGGATCAATGAGTTCCTCGGAGCATCTTCCATTGTAATACCGGTAGAACAAGGACAGCATCCCACCTGATGCCTGTGCTCTAAAGATTGCAATCCGTTTGTTAAGTTGGGAGAATCTATCAAACGAACCGCCCGTCTCTGCACGGAGTCGAGGGTTTTTTTAGGTATTTTTGGCTTCAGAACGGAGGTGGCTACCAAATTCAACCTTGGGGCGCGCTTGCTATTTGTACAGGGTTAGTCAATAAAGTTTAAGCGGGCCCTGAGGTTCGGTACACTCAATAATACGTCAGAAGTACTGCCACCAGCCTGTCAATTGGCAATAAAATTACCGTGGGTCCTTGCACAGATCCTTGTGCAACACCTGCGATAATTTTGGTGGGATTGAAGGAGAGCCGTCTACTGCGCCTGCGATCTGAATCGTTACGTTTTCCAAGAAATCCGCAATTCAATAATGCATGGATTGATGTATTCATTTCCATTTTTAAAATATGCGGCTATTTACGAATTGATTGTCTTCACGAGCCGTCCCTGTTTAATTCTATTTTCCGAGCAGCTTGTTAGCGCGAATTAATCAGAGTCGCTTAATTTACCAAGAGACTTTTACAAATTTTCGGCTTTTTCAAGGTTTTCCCTCTCCGCCTAGTTAGTGGGAAATAAGGCGGAGGCCGCGCCGGGCATTTTTAATTCTGTGTTGTGATTGCGCTAATGAAGTATTTGATTTCTCGTATTCGAGCTGGAATCTTCTCTCAGACGGACATATTTAAGATTTTTCATTAACGAGCGCAGCAGTGGTTGAGATGGTTGAAATTATTGGCATTTTTATATTAAAGACAACCCAATTCAAATGGCTTTTGAGTTATTTGACTTTTTTGGTCTGTTTGAAGAGAGTTTAAGATCACGCAAGCAAACATTCAATTATAATAATTGTGGTACTATCGGTTAAAAACCCGCTCCGCAGGTTTTGCTGGTTTTTTGGAACTGGTTCCAAAATTAGCCCGTTCCTCGGACACACTGTTATCTAGTGATAACTAGTCACCGGGACAAAGTAACCGGGTCAGGCAATGACTTCATATGGTTTATATAGCCGCACGATACAAGTGAGTATTACCGTCAATCTTTATCCAGAGAGATACTATAAATTCACAAATTCGGGGGGCATGTGCGACCTGCTAACGGGATTGGCGACATCTTTTGACGAATTCTTGAATTCGAAACGGAATTACAATGGTATTTTTGCATAAAATTTTATATATACAGATGTTATTTGTGGCGCGGCGCGTACGGCGTGGCGTTAGACATACCTAAGGGGGGGGGGGCACGTGCGATCTGCTAATAGAAGTGGCGACATCTTTTGACAAATTGTTGAATTCGAAACCGAAATGCGATGATAGTTTTGCTTCAAATTTCACATACACCGATGCTATTTGTGACGCGACGCGTACGGCGTGGCTCTAAACATACCAGGGAGGGTACGTGCGACCTGCTAATAGAAGTGGCGACATCTTTCAACGAATTCTTGAATTCGAAACCGAATTATAATGGTAATTTTGCTTAAAATTTAAAATACAATTAGACATGCACTCGAAGCCGGTTTCTGATATTCAGCCACGCAAACGCTAACATATTAACACTGTTCGATGAAGAGCATTCAAATACCTACCACATTGATAACATGGTTCACAAATGCGTTAATTATGTGTAAAACTTTCCTAAAATTTTATTTCACGTTTAATTTAATGACTGAAGAAACAAAATGTTTAATTTTACCTATATTTAGTTGTGTTCTTATTTTTTTAAAATTGTAATACCTCATAAGAGTCCCAGCTGCTCCCGTCTGAAGTCAGTGAGACTATGGTATCCCTAATTGGGGAATGTTGCGAGGCTAAAAGTAGTGAGGAGGGGAAAGAGATGTGAAAGAGGAAGATGGGGAAGTACCTGGCTATTCAGATCTGGTCACCAAACACGGCTAAAGCCATTTTAAGCAACGTTGCAATTCTGAACGGTGATGTTACACCAGAGCGATACTGAGAATATCTTCCACTCTCGATGTATTCCAAATGTAAAATAAGTTACAATAAGTGAAATTCACCTGCAGAAATCTTTCACTATTTTTTATTAAATCACTTTGAGAAATGCTTTAAAGAAACGCGGTAAACTTGACTACATAAAATTTCACATTGCTTTTGTATGCGTGTTTCATTTCTTAGCAATATTTCAGAAAAATGTCCATAGAAAAAAAATGCTGGTGTAGAATGAAGTCAATAAAGTTTGGCACGAATCAACCCGTTTTAATTAAATATTAAATTATTTTCTTCGTGGCTAAGAAACTCCCCTGGATAATTACTATCTAGCACACGTCCCGCCATGTTTCGTATTGACCATCAATCCAAATGGGCCGCACGTACCAGCTGATTGATTGTGGTAAATAGTCATGTGAGGGACTAGGGGCGTGGAGGGAATCAACTCCCAGACCACGAAGCCCTGACGAATGCCAATGGATGCTCATGATCTCACATACTGGATGTAGACTTTGGGGATACTCAGCTCTCATAATCAATTAGTACCTACATTGGCAGTATTCAAACTGATAATCAGTTCGCTCAGTCCCTTGGCACTGAGTGGTTGGCTAAGGAACACGGAAGCTAAGTGTGGTTTATGGTCAGACCGAATGCCATTCCCATTTTTTGTTGGTACTTGGCAACTGTTCTTCATTTTATACAGGTGCTTTCAGGTTTTTATACTATGCAATTCCGCCATAGGCAGCCTCATGAATGAGTTTTTCTTTTTCCCTATTTAATTCATATTTGTCTTACTAACCTATGTTTTTGCATTTTGTTTTTCCTTTTAAGCTCTTGCATACTACTAAAAACGTATGCAGGGACACTAGAGGTCTAGATTCGTTCAAAATAAATAAATGTATCTTCGTTTAACAAAAAAAAATTAGAATCTTGCGAGAGACTTAAAGGAGTAACCATCTGTTACATATACCAGGGCGGGTAAGTAGTGGATAATCTCCAATGTCCCAAGAGTGGGTAACCATTGTTAAAAAAATACGTAAGCCAGTACCGAAAAGTTTATATATATTTTGCTTCCAAATACGAATACAAGTTAAAAAGTACTATATTTTGGATCTCGGTTGTTACCTTAATTTTGATATTTAAGTTAGTTAGGTATGTTTTTAGGTTTTCACGGCCTCCGTGGTCCCGAGG
Organism: Glyphotaelius pellucidus; assembly: GCA_936435175.1. Lineage (NCBI taxonomy): Eukaryota > Metazoa > Arthropoda > Insecta > Trichoptera > Limnephilidae > Glyphotaelius > Glyphotaelius pellucidus. The sequence goes on from OW386551.1 coordinate 26,227,317, forward strand.
CAAGACTCTCGACTCACAATCCGAAGGTCGCGGGTTCGAACCCGGCGTGCGCAAATAAATTTTATTTGATTAATTTGTGTTATTTCACAATTTATTCATTTAAAATAATAAATAGTATATTTGCGGCACGTTCCAGAGTGGAAGATACTATCAGTATCGCCCTGGTGTAAGACCACCATTCAGAATTGAAACGTTGCTTGAAATGGCTTTAGCCGTGTTTAGTGACTAGATCTGAATAGCCAGGTACTTCCCCACTTTCCTCTTCCCTATCTCCTTCCCCTCCCCACTACCTTCAGCCTCACAACATACCCCGATTGGGGATGCCACAGTCTCACTGGCTCCAGACGGGAGCAGTTGGGACTCTTGTGCGGTATTAACTGTAAAAAAAAAAAAAAAAAAAGTATTTTTGTTATTATTTTTGGGGTGTTATGCTGTGTTTCGCTACCTCTTTCTTTAGCCAACGTTTCGGACAGCGTTACAGTGTCCATCATCATCTCATCAGCTCATCTGCCCTGATGATGGACACTGTAACGCTGTCCGAAACGTTGGCTAAAGAAGGAGGTAGCGAAACACGGCACAACACCCCAAAAAAAATAACAAAAAAAAATTTAAGTTGTTCATGTGTTGGTCGTGGCAGTAAAAATATTTCGGGTAATAATGTTCCCTGTCAAAACGTTCCCGGTAAAAATGATCCCATTTAAATGTTCTCTGCAAAAATTTCCCTAGGTTTAATTTCGTCTAGCTTGGGTCACTCTGAGAGTGGTAATTGTCTGTGCCAATATGATGAGATTTTACATGTCTCTAATTGGAAACATTTTTCAAGAGAACATTAATTATTACCGGGAACATTTTGACTAACCAACATTTTAACTGGGAAAATTTTGACTTGGAACATTTTGACAGGGACTTGTGAATATATTAATTTACAGCCGTTTTTTCTTCTTCTAATATTACTCGATGAATTATATGTTTTTTTTTTTTATTAATATTGCTCGATATATTATTTAATTTTTTTTTAATTATGCTTCACTCAAAAAATTTCGGATGAAATGGAAACACGTCACTAAAATCCCTCCCGCAGCGCTACGGCTAAGGTGCCGGACAATTCAAACGGCCAGAGAGGCAGACATCGAGCGAACGAAGTTTGAATCCTACGAAATCCAAAAAATTAAACATTTTTATTTTTGTAAATAAATGTCTTATCTTCAAACCACTTCAAAATAAACAGGCATAAGAAAAGATAGCGACATCTAGATACTTTCTTGTTTCACTTCTACCGCGTGTAGATTGGACGCTCAATTTTTTATTTTTTTTTATTTCACTCTTATTTAAATATTTTAGAATTATTGGACAAGCCCCATAACATATATTTTTTTATGGTTCATTAATATTAATACACGTTTTAAATAAACACCTCAAAGGTTGTGTTTCATGCCCCTGCGTATTTACATTGTGCAAACGCAATTCTTGACCATAATTTTTGAGGTGAGAACGCCGCGTACGTAATTATTTTTTTGTTATATTTCTTAGGATTCAAAGCCCGCCGTTATTGAGGCTCTTTATACGCTCCACCATTTATTGATAAAACTCCGATGAAATTATATAAATCATAAAATTTCAACTGTAGATGAAATTCGTATTTTGATCAAGAAATTTAATTTTACAACATTTCTTCGCTTGCACCTTTAATGGGGCCATTAGGCTCTACATAGGTATTGTAATATTTTTATGTGTATTCCATAAATTGTTACGTTTTCCCTACAAACTCAATATTAGTAAGCCATTACATATCTTTTCCATTATCTTTTTAATTTGTAACATTAAAAGCTATAGTCATTTGAATTACAATGGAAATAAGTAATCACTTAACCGTTCTTCATTATTCTTGGTATCGATTATGTATACTTCATCATTACATCTGTATGCCACTCAATTGATGTGAATATACTGAAAATTTATTATTTTGATAAACTTATCCAGTTTTATTTTATGTCGATTACTTTGTATTGACTATCTACCTGGTGCTAATAACTCTGGAATCAATTATTCGCTTCACGTACGACATATTTTTTGATCTAACCTTCATAGAACGACACACTTCTTTGCGGACGCTAAAAAAAGAACTAACGAATAAAGAATTATTTTTATAATCTACAAAATTTTTCGTATCATTTGATTCATAGTAAACACTGTTTCCAAATTCTATTTCACCATCCCATTCGAAAAAAAATCTTCAACGTTACACAAAAAGCTGCCATTAAAAAGATAAATGGCTTTCCGATTATCGTTTTTATTTGAAGCAATTTGTTTACCTTCGTTTTAACCTTTCTCCGATTCTTTATTCCTTTCATCATGCTTTAGATTTTCCAATCAAATGATCAATTGTGTCCATTGTCACTCAATTTCCTGCAGAAGGGGGCGGCTCTAGGAAGTTTCCATCCTTGTTTATCCTTGGCTTTCCCCTTCTCTCCTTAACTCAAGGGTTTGAAGGATCTGGCGATGCTTTGAAGGTTTATATTTTATTCCCAGAACGTCACTGTATATTCTGTGTTGTACCTACACAGGGTTTAACATTGCTGTCGACACTTTCTAAGATCGTAGATGTAACCGAATTTTAATTATACTCAAGATGTAATGTACAGCTAAATTATTTCACGTTCTTCGCCCCACATATTGCAAGTATTTAAAAAAAATATATATTTATACTACCACACATGAATCTCAGTGCAGCGTAGCCAGTGGAGCCATTGTATCAACAATGTTATTGCATTTCAGGGCCCTTTAAAACAACTATGTAATGGAATATGTATGTAAAAGAATCAGTATTTTAATGTTTTGAGTTAGTTTGATATTGTTTTTAAGGATATATCAGCGCAAACTCGATTGGGTGATTTTTAATTTTAATTAAAAATGTTAATCAATTTTTTGTATGCGATGAAATTTAAAAAAAATTAAAATTCGTGTTTAAAAATTCTTTTACTGATTACTCAACCAAGTGTCCGCCCAACCACCTTTCAACCCTACCAGTCCAATACCTACATATTTTTAAAATGTGTTTTTGTGGAAAAAAGGTCACCTGAGACCAAAACGTTATCTAAACCTATATTTTTTTTACTCCTAATAAGCTCAGGAATCACTAGTTTAAGTTTGTAGAGTACGTGCTAATATACACCCTTATATTTATTTTTAATTGAAACATTTACAGACAGTCAACAATTATTGCATTAATGAAATTGCTAGTGGGATGTGCACACAGATATTAACACTTCAATAAAAAATGCTCACAATACGCGTAGATCAAGTTTTAATTGTTAGTAGGAGATGAAGATGCTTCCAGAGAAATAATAATAAATAAAATAAAATATCAAACATGGTTAGTAAACAGTACAAAGAGAGGAAGAAAAAACAAATAAAGATAAAAAGAAAGATAAGAAAGAATGAAAAAGAAAGATAAGAAAGAATGAAAAAGAAAGGTAGAAAGAAAACGAGACAAAGGGAAAGAAAGAACTAAGAAATATGTATACGTTATAAAAGTAATATGAATATTTTCCATTAAACATGTCAATTTCTGACTGGTATTGGCAATGCAAAATTGGATATATGAAAGGAGTGCATTCGTTGTATCATATCGTTTGCGGATTTTAAATTATATTTTTATTGCAATTATGACCCCAGTCACTTTATCACTTCCTAGAAAACATATCCTTCAGTGTTACTTCCTTCATCCATTATTGTACATTTTGAAAGGTTTGATAGATATTTTTAAAGATAAGTGACAAAATATTGTGTTATTTTGTATATCAAAGTTTTGTTAGGGTGGATGTATTGTTATAGAAAGGTCTGTGTTTCCAAAAAGTTTATTTTTACGAAGACTTATATTTAAGCTATTCTGTCGACGATTGATTGTAATTTACCAAACATATTGGGTTTCTTTGTTATGATCTAAAAATGTATTAAATACCTAGATGCATTTTACGAGTCAAGAATCTTACCTTAGAAAAAAAAAATTCTTAGGGCCTAACGTAAATGTAAGTAGCTTTATGTAAAAAAGAAGGTTTATTATTTTTATAGTGACAGCTACGATAAATGCAATTAATAAAGTATATTAAGATATCAAAAATCCTACAAAATTACCGATTAGTTTTAATCAAATGTTTTGAGAGCAAATTATGGATACAAGTTATTACATTGGATTTCCACGAAATAAATATAAAATAAATAAACATAGACTTTCTTCCTAATTTTTTTTGCAGGTTAGTAGTACATAAAGCATTTTAAGATGAATCATGACTCAGAAGTTTAGGTAGAGACAAGCTACCTAATCGATACCCAATACACGATAAAAGCACTTTGCGAAGGTGCAGCCAAACCCTCTCGCACTTGTGATGCATTTCATGATCGTTTTCTCGTGTCCTGATCAAAAATAGGGGTGGCCGTCACAAGGGAGGATTCTCGACCTCTGCGTCTTGCGCCCCCTTGCCCCGGGGTCACTCCCAATAATTGTAAACCCTGGTGTGTTGTTCCTACTGAAGCGTTTCAGATCATACTCTCTGAACAATGAATGGTATCCTCATACCTACTATAGATGAAATAATACAGCCTAAGTAAATACCGCAAAGTTTTAAGTCGACCAAATTACCTGATAGATTTCTAAGTGGAACAATTATTACCATTTTTTTTAAATTTTTAATTTTTTTTATTTATTTATTGACGCCCTATTGGACTACATATCAAATACAAATTTCATTTATAACAACAGTAAAACGTAAATAAAAAAGATTACAAAATATATAAATAAAGCGTAAACTCAATATAATAAATAAGAATATATCTAATGCTTAATCCACATGGATGACTTTAGAGAACTCGTAGGTACAATTAGTATATATACGAGAAAACAATAACAAAAACATTAAAAAAATCAATACACATTAATTTTTACTTTTTACTTTAAAATTTAATGTAAATCAAATTAATGTTATTATTATGAGGAAACCGGGCGGCATTTGGTCCATACAAACATATTCTCTAATTTCCTCTTTGAGTTTTGACACTACTGCATATATTTTTTAATGTAATTTAGATACCGACCACTAATTTTGCTTTTTTTAAGTTACTCCTGCCTTGCCTAGTTTGAACGCCATCAACCGACGTTCAGTGCATAAACCAAAAAATGTATGTTTTTAAAATAGCAAAAGTACTGACATAGAATATTTTTTGAAGTGAAACTTCTTTAGCCCCGTTGTGATTTGAAACTCGGGTGAAACGGAAATGACGCATTACAGTACCTACGAAGCTTAAAACTGCGATCATTGGCCACTTTGATTGTGATCTCACTTTTCAACGCTCCTATTGGTTGAGATATGAAACGGAAATGACTCATTACAGTACCTACGAAGCGTCATACTGCGTTCATTGGCCGCTTTGTTTATGACCTCACTTTTCAAGGCTACTGTTGATTGAAATTGTTTCGGTGAAGTTTCGCTACTACCACGTGTGAACTGCACTCGATTTTTTTTTTCTAATACGTTTAGTTTAAAAATATAAAAAAATCGTTCCAGTTAAAGATTTATACTTTGTGAGTTTTTAAGGTTTGTTCTATATTCGTTCATCTATTATTACATACATGATTTATTTATATATTGTTATTGATCAGAAAGTATATAAATAAATTTGACCGGTCAGTGGCTGAGTTGGCATCGCGTTTGGGGCCCCATTCAGGCGTCGCGTGTTCTTTTCATTGGCTGGCTAAGACCTCCATAACAACACAAGAATCATTTTCCGCTTAATATCGTGATAGTAGATTTAAAAATATTGTCAAATTATTCGTAACCCAGGAATATTTGTCTTTCTTTAAAAGAAAATAAATATATATATTAATTTATACTGTTATCAGTCAAAAAGCGATACGGGTACGTTTTGCCCGAAGGAGTTAATAAGTTAAGTATAGTAATGGTAAAACAGAAGTGCTTAAGGTACTATAAAAGTAATTACGGGAGAATGTGTATTTATTATGTTGATTTGAATATTTACTTAGTCATGAATAGTTTGTTCAAGCAAGTATAAATTAACTGAGAGATAAATATTACATATGGAAAAATAAAAATAAATACATTAAGAATACATTAAAAGAGTTGCATAATCATAAAAAAGTTAAACAAATGAGATCCAGAATTTTATTATATGATAGAACAAAGGACAAAATAATACTACAAAAAGTACAAAATAATAAAAGTACAAAAGAGAGAGAGTACAAAAAACTAAGTACTTAGGAAATCTATGTTTACATGTATTAAAGTTTGTTATTATTGTATCGATTTTGAAGAGACCATCGATTTTAATTTAATCAATAATATATTTATTTTAATTATAAAAATAAATACGAAAAGATTGTTGTTAATTATGTTTATATTAAGCAAGCTTTATTATACGTATACAGTAGGTGTTTTGTAGAAAATTAATTTATTTATTTAAAATTTACGGCACAAAGTGCCATTTACAAGCTTGTGTATATTTAATTACAGTCGTAGTACATTATACAGGCATTAAAAATAAACAATAATATCAAAAACTCATTATGTAGTGACCTCGTTAACGTATAATTGGCTGAAATGTTCGATCAGTACAACCTTATATTTCAGTACGGAAATATTAAAAATATCAGCCACATTGGCATAAAACTTTCCAATGGTGTGTAATCTATTTACATCTGAATTGGAGCCTGATACGGACATATATTTGTCACAATAAAACAAACTAGGGAACCTTGATCTTATTGTAGGTATATGAAAGTGAATCAACTTTAATATATCAGGGCTTTCCAACTGATAGTTAACGATTTTATACAAAAATATCAGATCAAAAATTTTTCTTCTGTCACTTAATTTCAACAATTTTAATGAGTGCAACAAAAAATCATAATTTATTGATTTTAAGGGAATTCCAGGTCTAAAATTAATACACCTCAAAAATTTGTGTTGGACTCTTTCAATGGTATTGATGTGATTGTTGAAGACAGGTGACCAAATTGTTGAATTATATTCAAGAATGCTTCTAACGAGAGATGTGAACAGAATTTTTAATGTGTAAATATTTTTAAAATCCTTGGAAATCCTTAATATAAAACCTAACATTTTCATAGCCCTGTTAGCTATAGAAGTTACATGAGATACAAAGCAGAGTTTCTGATCAAAAATGATGCCCAGGTCAAGTATTTCGACTACAGAGATTAAGTCAACATTACAGAGTGCATAATTATATATTATTGGATGTTTAATTTTGATAACGGTGCAAATGCTTGATATTTATGATACTTATAACGGTGCAATGGTTGGTTTTATTTTAAATGTCCTAATATGCTGAGTTTAAATTTAGACAAATTTTAACTCAGCATATTAGAACAATTTATGTGATTATTGCATTACTGATCCTTAGTTGGTACCTTTCCATAGATGAACATTTTATATTTTACAATGTCCAGAGTTTAAAGTACTTTAACATAGTAGATTAATCTGATGTATTCTATGCTCTTGTTACAAATTTACAACTTAAAAGTGAGTGGGCAGTAAACGAATCTTTTTTTTAAATTGATGTGTCATCGTAATGCTGCTTCCCTAACAGTTTTCATAATCAGGGAGCAGAATACATAGTTACCTAGTCTCAATTGCTTATAGCTCTTAACTTGACACGGTTCAATGTTTGTTTCGACTATTGAGAGCGGGCACTTGGAAATATATTGAGAATTTGTTTGGACTGAACTTGAGGGCACGTGCACTGTTGAAGACTTTTTCGCAAGAACATCGTGTATCAATATTTTTCAATTTTTGATCGAACGCTTGCTGAAGGTGACAATGGAACTAAAAAAATCTTATCGGAGAAAGCAAATCCTTTGTGTCTTGACATAACACAAACGAAAAAATTCTTTGTTTAAAAATTGTTTATGTTAGCTCCACACAGGGGATCCTTAGGAAAATAATTCCCTTCAAGGCCTATGACATCTTTGGGGATGCTGTGTAGTGTAAGTAGAGAAAGTTCTGAAAGGAAAAGGGTACGTGGGGTGAGTAGAAATCTGGGGTCAGTGTGTCCAGGCGTTACGAACATATGAATCCATCTTTCTCACTGCGGTGCAAGGTGAAGTTCTGAGAGAGTCCTTCTGGAGAGATCAAAAAATCTTCCTCAACCAGTCTCTCCCGATCCGGCCTGCTATGCTATTTGTGAGCAAATGCATCCGCCGCCAAAACCCGAACAAACCTCATCTCGTGAATCCGGGTCCCCTTGCCGACTTAACCAAACGCAGCTAACCACTTGGGTTGACCTATGACAAAAGTGTTGTTTATATACCTACGTTGACCGGTTTTGGTTGATCTCAACCTTCATCAGGACAATAAACAAGTAAACTTAATTGCAGTACATATTGTTTATATTACAGAAACTTGTAAGATAAACAATAGAGAAACGGCTCAGCAAAAAACCGCTAAAAATTCCTACTTGCGTATAATAAAACTTTTTATCTGAATATAACACAAGAGTCCCAACTGCTCCCAACCGTCTCGAGCCAGTGAGACTATGGAATCCCCAATTTTGGTAGGATTTGATGCTGATGGTAGTGGGGAGGGGAAGGAGATGTGTAAAATGTACCCGGCTATTCAGATCTAGTCACCAAACACGCCTAAAGCCATTTTAAGTAATACTAAACCAACATACACTGTACACCAGGGTAAAAAATCAAAAAATCATGTGAATATAACTTTTCTTATCCGTTATTGTTTTACGTGAATTCCACAAGAAGGAGATGGGAAAGAAGACTGTGGGTGCCTGGGGAAGTGGTAACCAAACACGGCTAGACCCATTTTAAGCAACATTTCAATTCTGAATGGTGGTCTTACACAATTTGGGAGGCGGGAATGGGTACCGCCGCCCCGGGAACCTTTATTGGATAACCAATACCTCTGCCATAGGTCACCCCAAGTGGTTCGCTACGTTTGGCGATTTAGCAGGGGTGCCCGGGTTCATGGGGTGAGGTTTGTCTAGGTCGTGGAGGCGGATGACCAGGACACACTGAACCCCGGATTCCTACCCACCCTTTAAACCCTTTTCCTTCCTGGAACTCTCCTCCCCTTCCTTTCTTTTCATTTAAAAACCCTCCACACAGCATCCCCAAAGATGAAATAGGCCCTGAGGGAAATTATTTTCCTCAGGGCCTCCTGTGTGGAGCTCATGTAAAAAAAAACACGAGGGCGATACTGAGTGTCTTTCACTCTGAAACATGCCACAAATATAACCTATATTATTCTAAATGATCAAATTGTGAAAACAAACCAACTCAAATTTACTTGCACACGCCGGAATTGAACCCGTGAACTCCGGAACGCTAGTCGAGTTCTACTCCTCGACCACGGAGGCCATCAGTTACGAGTTCCAGACACCGTGTATAGTTATAATTACGTGTGACCCTCGCCTTCCAAAATCATTGTCAATATATTCTACAAAGTAGCCACAAAAAAGACAAGAAACGATATTTAATATTTCAATGACAAGTTTTTTTTTTAATTTTAAGGTCACTTCTTATAACTGAAATTTCAATTTTTGTTATTGTTTTTGGGGTGTTATGCCGTGTTTCGCTACCTCTTTCTTTAGCCAACGTTTCGGACAGCGTTACATCATCTGCCCTGATGCTGGACACTGTAACGCTGTCCGAAACGTTGGCTAAAGAAGGAGGTAGCAAAACACGGCATAACACCCAACAACAATAACAACCGTGCTTATACAAAATACCGTACAATAAAAAAAATACTTTTGGCCGTGAAAACCTAAAAACATACCTGAAATTTCAATATTAAAAATTTTAAAATTAAAACAAACTAAAAATTTTAAATCAACTGATGTATATTTTGTAAATAATATGAACAAAACCGAGAAGTTGTTTCTCTAATGCTCCGTAAATTAAGCACGATTCTAATAAAAGTCAGCAATTCTTCGTGCACTACCTACAGTACATACGGGGGTAGGTATTTCCTAAGTGCATTAGGGGATGGTGCAAAAGAAATCCCCTCACCTTACACCCGAACCATAAAGTAGGGGCTGAAGTCAGAATGTATTACTGTTACCTGCCGAATGAGCATTTCCTATTTTGTATTTTTAAGAATTTCCAGTCGTTGCCGTGCAAAAAGCGTTGCCGTAACACGTAGCTTTGAATTTAATTACGGTAAAATCAGATGAACCTGTTGGAGTTACTGTACACTTAAACCAAATTTATTAAAAAAATGTCAAGTCAGATGTGTAAAGTTTTAAGTTCTGATCGACATCGAATTAAAGACATCGACATCGAAATTGATAGACCTGCCCATCAGGAAAAAAGAAACAAACGAAGTTGGATGGAGAGGGGAGATGTGTGACTGGCATTGTAATATCACCATTTAGTTCCCGAAAATATAAACTGCTTTTGAATTACTGGTCACAGAGTAGGGTTTCAACAACCATTTGAAAAGTCATTAAAATTTATGAAAAAAATTGAAAAATAGCCCATAACCTAATCTAGTATAACCAATTTTAAAATTATTTTATTTGCATCATTTTTAATAACTTTTAAAAGGAGGCATTGAATTTATTTGATTATGAGTTGTCTGGTCACCGTTATTTCAATTTGGGAGGCGGGTATGGGTACCGCCGCCCAGGGAAAAGTTTATTGGATTGGACAACACCTCTGCCATAGGTCACCCCAAGTGGTTCGCTGCTTTTGGTGATTTAGCAGGGGTGCCCGGGTTCATGGGTTGAGATTTGTCCGGGTCTTGGCAGTGGATGCATCAGCTTACCAGCTGCATGGCAGGCCGGATCGGGAGAGAATGGTTCAAGGAGTCCATTTGACTTCTCCAGCGTGAATCCCTCGACCCATCGCTTTCCATCCGCAGGGATTGATTTATATGTCCGCACTCCGCACACTGACCTCCAGATTCCTAACCACCTCTCACACATATTTCCTTCCCAAAACTCCCTTTCCTTATTAAAAAAGTCGATATGTTTAGAATTTGATTTGGAAATGACATATGGAGTGTGGTTATTCCTTCTTCCTCGTTAAATGGCAAAGTAAAATCGCGATGTTTTGACTTTGACGTAATATTTGGTGGGTTTATTTTGTGCTACCGTATATTACACTGAAACACATTTCTTGAACAATAAACCATGCATAAAAACAACATTACTTGCGTTTATTTTAAACTATGCATAATAACAACATTACTTGCTTTTTCACGAGAACGACGCTATCCAATTTGACAGCTCAAATACCGGGAAAAATCTCGGCCGGAGGGCATAGAGTATTAAATAGAAATTATTCCGCTTCCCCAGGTGTATTCACGCTATTTTATACCTTAAGTACAAGAATGTCACAAGCGATTCTGACCGTGTTCTTCATACGTTTTCTTTATACGTAAGGGTTAAAATCGCAATCCAAAATAAATAAAAAATTCGAACATTTTGGCCGGCGCACGAGCGGCAAATAACGAGTTGATGAAGCTGTACATGAAATCCTATTTAGATTAATCTTTACGAGAAATCGGTTTACATTATGAACATCAAAAAATATGCTACGTATAAATTGAAGCTTTTACTAGCTTTTCTTTGTATCGGAATTACAATAAAATTATTATTTACATAACAAAAAATATAAGCGCAAATTACTACAAAAAAGGTTTTGCATGACTTAACTGTGAAGTAATATAAGAAACAATTTTTAAAAACACCCCTTTATGGCTAAGACTATTTATGAGGTTTTGTATGTTCTAACTTTTTCGTTCTTATAAAATTATGCAAAAAATAAATAAAAACCACTTTTTCGCTTACTTGCGTCGTGCAAATAAGCTCGAATTTAAATTTTGAGGGCATGAGAATCGAAATATTTCTAGCGTTTATATTCCTCTTAAACTTCACTCATAAATGCATAGCATTCGTCACTCATAAATGCATAGCATTCTCAAATTTCCCCGAAGTGGCTGACTATGTTGTCAGATACAAGACTAACTGATGCGCAAAGCTCTAACTTTATACTTCTTTAACTCTCTCGTAATAAAGTTATCCGTTTCCATGAACGAGAAATAGTTATTCCGGATCTGCAGCGTTAAAATAAATGTCATCCCTGTTACTGAAAGTGCTGTCCCACGGCTAAGTATCAGTGGAAGGGAGAAATGACGTGTAATCTAGTTGGGTCGGTTCATTGTGAGTGGTGAAAGGCCACTGTTTCTCAACCTTTTACTTTATGTCGGGATGTTAAGACGTCTTCTATCTAGCGTTTTTTCGTTCCCTAGCTGTTGACTGATTATTTTGATTGTATCTTTTAGGGTCTTCCGACCACAATTCTTCGCATACAGTCTACATCTTCCCAGTCGTTAAGAATATTAGACTGAGAAACACTTCTTTAGCGCCGTTGGTGACTTGAAATTCCGGTGAAACGGAAATGCGTCACAACTCAGTTCTACCCAAAAACTCGGTTCTAATATAATGCGGCAAATTTGCACCTCGGCGCGTGCCTTCCATGGCGTAGTGGGCAAGGTGCCTGACAAGGACAAGTCTCAGCGGCCAGAGAGACAGAGGTTTCGAATCTTACGAAATCCAAACAAAAAAACATTTTTATTTTGTGAAATCAATATCTATTTTTCAAACCACTTTAAAAAAACAAGCAAAAGAAGAGAAAGCGACAATTAGCGACTTTCTAGTTTCATTTCTAATGCGTGTGAATTAGATTCTCTGTTTTTTTTACCACGTCGTCTTTGGGGGTGCTGTGTGGATGGCATTTTTATGGAAAAGAAGGGGAGGAAGTTCTGGGAAGGAAAAAGAGTTATATAAGAGTTGAATTGGAAGCTGGGGGTCAGTGTGTCCAGAAGAAGCGTACAAATCCACCCTCCCACTGCGGTGCAAGGCGATAGGTCGAGAGAGTCCGGCTAGAGAGATCAAAAAGTCTGACTCAACCAGTCCCTCCCGATGCAGTCCGCCGCGCAGTAGTTGGTCAAAGGCATCTCAACAAAATTTCACCCCTCGAACCCGGGCACCCCTGTTATGTCACCAAACATAGCAAATCTCTTGGGGCTAAATATGGTGGGTGTATTGGTTACCCAATAAATGGTTCTTTGGACGGCGGTACCCATACCCGCCACTCAAATTGACTTCATTGTGATTTACCAACTTTTAACTATATTTTTCGATTTCAAACTGAATTCAAATTATCAAATTAAAATAGCGTCCACACAATAAGTGGGTACCTACCCTTTTATAAATAAAACAATATTCATAATCTTTTATTGAATGATTCAACTGCATCATAACTCTTTTTAACTACAAACGCAATTCAAATACATATATTTGATAAAAATATTTATTTTATATTTACCTCAAATCGTGCTAGGGAATCCCCGCCCAGTTAATGTTATTTGATCACTCACCAGATATTTAAAATGGACAATAAAATATGTCATTAGTAGTACCGATCCTTGCTTTAATGTTTTAAATCTTGTAAAATACAAAAATAAAATAAAATAAATATAAACTTACCTGCAAAAGAAATATTTCAAAATATCTTTACTGATTTGCATAATTTAAAAACATTTCATTTCATTTAATTATTTGAAGGGGATAGATTTATAATCATAAGATTTAAGTAATCATGAGATAAAAGATTTAATCAGAAACTTTAATTTATCATAAGATTTATAAATATTCATTAAGCTTCTCTCCTATTGTGATGTTATAATTTTAAAAGTTTCTACCTATTTTACATTATGCAGGAGGCTTTGAGAGAAATAATTTGCCTCAGGGTTTGTGTCATTTTAGGGGAGCTGTGTGGAGGGAATTTTTATGAAAATGAGGTTCGGGAAAGGAAAAGGTATGAAGGGTGAGTAGAAATCTGAGGGTCAGCGTGTCCGTATACGGACGTATAAATTCATCCCTCCAACTGCGGATGCAGAGGTCAAAATGCCTCATTCAACCGGTCCCCAGTAGGTGGGCAGACGATTCCATCGTCAAGACCTGAAAAACTTCACCCGTGAACCCGGGCACCCCTTCTAAGTCATCAAACGTAGGGAACCACTTGGGGTGACCTATGGCGGAGGGGTTAGTTATTCAATAATTGATAATGGTGGCAGTACCCACACCAGCCTCCCAATATCAAATAAATAGCACAAAAATGGTAAGTTTTAGGCAAAATATAAAAGGTTTTGTTATTATTTATAAAGCGCCATATTCCATAAAATCACCTGAAAATGTTGTTAATTTACTTCGTTTAAAATGTTTTTGAAAGACACGTAGTTTCAGTTGATATTAATAGATTTTGTCTATCAAGTTCCGACCGATGTCCATAGATAGATGTGTTAGTAAGAGCAGTACACCCCAGCACTGTACGTGTCGAGTTGCCGAACACGAACACTGCCGAGGTTTACCGAACGATCACCGCCTGTGGTGACAGTCAACGATTGCCAAGCAGCTCAGATTCAATTCGTAGATTGTTAAGGTCGGTCGTGTGACCCAGTAGTATAATAAATTGTAAAAACGTTAAGATAATAATAAACCAGATTGTAATCAGGACCTTTTTATTCTTGAAAAGCTCCAGCACAATTATTAATGTCTGAATGTGGATAAGGCAGACAAGTGTAACATTTACCAAACTACAACCAATTATAAAATGTGAGAATTAAAAATAATGAGACCTACTTGCTTATTTATTCTTCTACATATTTTTGAGATGTAACTTCAGGAGCTTAGTGAACTGGAGTGAAATGAGTTTTAAAACACAAAGGATCTCAAGAAAATACTTTGAAGAATCAAGTCAAAACTAAACTAAACGAATACCGGATATTGCAGATGTATACAGAGGAAAGGGTTCAGTTTTCTGGGAAAAAATGTCAAGGGTGAAAGAAAGGAAGTAACAATACGAAGGTAATCTAAATTTAATAAAATAAAAAGCTTTTCACAATTTCTTTCTCCGTAATTGAGTGGAAACGATTCTTACTACAAATACGGCTACGGCTATGAATCCGAAGGTCGCGGATTTTAATATCGGCGTGTGCAAGTAATTTTTATTTGATGAAATAATATAAAATTTTTGTTTGTTACCACGAAATATATTGTTTTTTTTTTTTAATACCGACCGGTTTCGCTTAACATAAACAGCATCATCAGGGTTCAAATTTGATGATGCTTGGGCGGAGCGAAACCGGTCGGTATTAATAAATCAAATAAATTTCGTGTCCATAAACAGAGTAATTGTTTTTTTTTGCATTAATATTATGTCAAACCACATGACTGCTTTCCACAAAACTTTTATTAGGTAAAAATAATATCTTGTACATTATAATTACGGCACGTTCAGGGTTGTAGATACTTTCAGTATTGCCCAGTAATGGTGTAAGACCACCATTCAGAATTGAAACGTTGCTTGAAATGGCTGTAGCCGTGTTTGTTGACCACATCTGAATAGCCAGGTACTTCCCCACCTTCCTCTATCCCGTCTCTTTCCCCTACCCCCTACCTTCAGCCTCCCAACGTCCTCCTATTGGGGATGTCATGATCTCACTGGCTCCAGACGGGAGCGGTTGGGACTCTAGTGCGGCATTCATATAAAAATTTAAAAAGCACAATCTGCTTCACACGATTAATCTAAACATATGCACATTCTAAATACAAATCGTCACCTCTGTTAGACGGGGTTCTAACTTCACTTAAGTATGCAAATACGATATCTCATTATCTATCTACCAATTTCTGATTTTGACGTTGAATCTTGTTTACAGTGTTTAAATTAATACATTTTAAAGTAAAATATTTAAATAGGACGTACACTTACCATATTACAACATACCTTTATTTTTAATCCATAACTCATTAAATCTCCAACTAACAGCCCTGATACAATAGAGATAATTTGCTGACTATACCTGCCCAGTTATTCAGAGCAAAGTTAACTTTTAAGGTAACAATAAACTCTATAATATGTTACTCTATTTATAACCAATTATTAGATTTGCAAATAAAAGCGAATGTATGAATCGATATACTTGACTTTTCTCGATTCCACTTGCTAACAAGACACCTTTACTTACATATTTTTATTCTGTGTAAATATAATCTTCTCTTATTTTAACATATAAAAGTATTCTATTCCTTATGAAAATACTGCTACCCTCTTGTGCACCACTGTATCACGTATCACTCGAATGTAAAAGCCATATTACGGCATTTAAATCAATAAATAATTACCTAAAAATGCAGTTTGAACATTGTGCAACCAGTTAGGGCATAAAACTTCAATAAATAAGGTACTAACTATATTTTGCTAAAGCCATTCCAACTAAGGGAGAGGTCCTATTTAAATATTTTTCGTTAAAATATGATAAACAAAATACTCTACCCAAGATTGCACTACAAACAAAATAAAGAGTGTAAGTGATGTTAGAACCTTATTAAATAAATGGAGCTGGATTCTAGAATTTCTACAATCAAATATCTACCGGAAATACAAAACATAAGGTACTGATTATTTTGCTTTTAGAAATGAGCAAAAGAAGTGGTTTTGCATCCAAAGGTAAAAAAAATGTCAGTTAGAACCTTGACCAGCCGAGGCGACGAAATAACGATTTTATCATTGTGTAAAATGCGAATGCATAAAAACATCAATTGCACGACCCCTACAATATTAACGTGACCATATTTTACTTAATTCAATGTCTAATACAGATCAATGCCTACATTATAATCGAAATTAACACCTATGAAACATATCAATTCTGTACTGAATGCATCTAGCTGTGCTCGTAGTGAGTGGATAGGGGGGGAAGGGTGATTCATTGCAATGTTCAACCCCTAAACAGAAATAATGCCTCACCTCCCCTATTCATTGCCCTCGCGGAATGCCCCTGGAGAGGTAAGGGTAGGGGCGGTTAGTTGATCGGAAGGCTATCGATGGATTGGATCACGGAAGATTTGCCTTCCACAAAAGAACGTCTACTTAGCGAAGCAATGTTTGATGCAATTGATGAGTGAATTAGTTTTATTGACCTGAGAAATTTATGGTTTATTACTTTTGCTTGCATGCTTCAAACATGATTGTGTTTAATAAAGCCGCTTTCAGGCTAAAGTAACAGATGAACACCAGCAATATTTTTACAGCCAACTAGTAGCTGCCACCGAGCTTATATCCAAGAAGAAACCATCCATGAACGATAAGTTCTTCTTTCTTATGATGAACAAGATTAGTTGGGTGTCTATTATATTTATTATTATAAAGTTTAATTAGTTTGTTCCTATTTTAATTTTATCAGTTATTACATCTTTAATAATATTTTTTCAATTCTTTATTAATAACTTTCAGACATAAACCATTAAACAGATTTTAAAAATTCTTTCACCAATAGAAAGCTACATTATATGCGAGTAATATAGGCTGTATATAATGGTAAGATCTGGCGATTTGAAATTATAAATACTAATATATTATATTTATTATACGTTTTCTGTCCCTAACAAAAGCGAGTTATTGCTAACATTAGAAGAAAACCAAAACAAATCGTTGTCGCGGTTGAGAGGGGTGAGGAGGGAAGGGGGAAGGGAACTCGGGAGGGGATTCGCGAGACGGGGGAAGAGGTGGAGTGGAGTGGGAAGGTGGAGGGGAGGGTGGAGGGGAAGGGGACGCGGGAGAGGAAGGGGAAGCGGAAGGGGAGTGGGACGAATGGGAAAGGACACGCAGGGAGAATCAAGTTCTTTATTAAATGGCGTGGCAATGCATGCCGGGTACCAGCAGAATTTGTAAAAAAATTATCAATTTAAAAAAGTTTTGGGTTCGAATTTTGAAAAGAGCTCTCGTGCATTATGGAGTGTATAGAGTTGAACCGACTGACACTTAGAATTCACGCTAAAAAGCATGGTCTTTCAACAAAATCCGTTATGTGTAGCATTTAAAAAAAAAAACAATTTCTTATTTAGTAAAAAGCAAGACTTGGGGTCGAACAATGCCGATTTTTGGGATACACGCCGCCTAACCGACTGAAATTTGGATTCATGCTAAAAAACATGGTATGAGATGACAAAATCTGCAAAAAGTTGCAATTGTGGAAAAATCATCTCTTTTACTGAGTGAAATGCTAAACTTTAGGTTCGAACTTTAAAAACCGTTTTCTCGGGCTCTATGCCTATCTAAGTCGAACGGAATGAAATATTAGATTCATACTAAAAGCGTATTCTGAGATGGAATCAATGACAAAATCTGCAAAAAAATGGCATTTGTGGAAAATCATCTTCCACTTGGAGAAAAGCAAGACTTGGGTTCGAACTTTGAAAGTCGTTTTCTCCCCCACTACAACGCACACTGATTGTTGTTTGGGATTTTTCCTGAAGTTTGAAAAGAAACTTATTAATTGTTTTTGTGCTTAATTTGTAGAACTCCTTTCAATTGATTTAAAAATTAGTTTAATAACTTTTATTGAGATCTGTTATAAATCAATTTTATCAAATTTGAAATCATATAAATAATTCGGAGAAAGTTCTATAATCACAGCTGTCACAATAGTAAAAAAAAAGTTAGATATCGCCTCAATGTAAGTTTGCGAGTATGTAGCATAATAAATAGTTCAAGGCCTTCAATAATTGAATTTATGATTTTATGTCATTAATTATTAAAGTTCAGATAAACTTAATAAATTTAGTTTCACACAATAGATAATCATAATTAATACGTTCCCTTATTTATTTATTTAAGGAACATTAACAGTCTTAGTAATACAATAAACATAAGAGGATGATAAAAAAACAGACCAATTATTAATGTTCACAGATAGGTATTTAGAAACAAGACTAACTGAATATAAACTAGAATATTTAAAAAAAATAATAAGAGTACAAATGTGAATTCAACAAATGGTAAACTAATACACAACATTAAAATAAGTGTGATTATAACTGAAATAGACTGCAAAATAGGGATTTGGGTTGGGAAGGGTAAGGGGAGGAGAGGGATAAGGGAAAGTTGCCACGTAAGTAATATAAAAATATTAGATACAATTAATTCATGTGTTATTCGCACCTAGAATGTTATACAGTGAAGTTCTGTAGCGACAGTAACTAGCAGTAAATACGTCAGCACGTGTGTCTATATTTGCAAATTTGTTGTTATAGTAGTTACATTTCCTTTGTTTAAATTCATTTTGATTGGAATTGGTGTTGCATCTATCAATATAGAAAAGGGTATTTTGTCTACTATATCGAATAATACCCATTTTTAAATTACGAAATCTTAAGAATTAATTTTGAATTCTTTCTGTCGTAAGTGAATGAACGGCATAACTTGGTGCCCATACCATTGAATTGTACTCGATTTGACTCCTAACTAATGACATGTACAATTTTTTTTTGGTTGAATGTTTATTATTCTTATCACAAAACCCAATATTTTTAAAGCTTTATTTGATGTAATTTCTTCATCATTTTTTTATCGCATTATGCAACCAAATCATTCACCATGGTTACAGTTTTTAGCACTACATCATTGATGGAGAAATCATAAATTAACGATTTTTTTATTGTATGTAATCTCATAATTAGACATTTGCTTAAATTTAGCTGTATATCGTTCTCTTCGCACCAAACAAAAAAAATATATAGGTTATTTGACATTGTGAACATTTTGATAACGAAACAGGGGGCTCCAACGAAGCGAGAGAAAAGTTAGCCTCTCAGAAGCTGGGCGTATTGTACAGGGGCCGATACTTCAATGATACTTAATTGACGACCCTGTACAAATCGCAAATGCGCCCCACTATTGAATTCGGCAGCCATCTCTGGTATGGAGCCCCAAAATACCTGAAAAAACACTTGATTCTGTGCAGAAACGGACGGTCCGTCTGATAGATTCCCTAATTTAACAGGCGGATTGCAATATTTAGGAAACAGGCGTCAGGTGCGTCCTTGTACTACCGGTATTAAAATGAAAGATGCTCTGAGAAACTAGCATCCTTAATCTCTTCAGCACCAAACGCGCGCCCAACATCACGTTGTCACGTAAGTCGCTTGTTCGCTTCTACGACTCGTTCTTGAGTTCAAAAGCTCAGCCGTTGTCAGCCTTTGTGTTTTCTTCTTCTTATAACAAGGATCTCTTTAAGACCCATGTTCACTACTTCTCTTCAAAAAATCTTTCCACAACGCATTTTCAAAGATGACATAGACCCTGAGGGAAATTATTTTCCTCAGGACCTCCTGTGTGGAGTTAAAAACAAAATATTTTTAGTTCCAATTTATAAAAATTCCACATTTTATTGTCACGTTTATCGTTGAACAGTATTTATTCAGTAAAAAGTTACTTACCTACTCAATTCGTTTGAGTACCTACCCCAATATGCTGTACATTGTGAAAATTGGCGAAACAATTTGATTCCAATTTTTTAAATTTATCCATTTTATTGCCAAACTGATTTGTTCAACAGTGCTCGCCTAGTAATAGGTAGGTGCCTATCTACTCAATAAATTCGAGTATCTACTCCAATATGTTGTGCATTGTGCATTCAACGTATCACCTTCCCATCGCGTCCCGTGGGGTGACCACCCCTCAAAAGGTTAGGGGTGGGATCGACAGGGGTGACCATTGTGCATTTAACAACACGCCTTTCAAACACGTACACTCACCCACGCACGGGCTAATGGGTGACAATGGTGCACTTAACAGAAATAACAAAATTAGAAAAAAGGTGAGTATGCCGTGAATTATTAGACCTCACATAATGTTGATTATTCCGAATTAACAGCACAATAATAATATTTTCTTTATCAATTTTTTTTTTATTTTTTTACATTAGCTCCACACAGAAAACCCTGAGGAAAATGAGCCTATGTCAACCTTGGGATGCTGTGTAGGGAATATTTTTAAAATAGGAAGGAGAGGAAGTTCAGGGAATGAAAAAGTAATGAGGGGAGGGTAGGAATCTGGAGTGTGTCCAGGAGTGACCGATGAATACATCCATCCCTCCTAATTTATTTTTTCAGGAGGCCCCGAGAAAAATGATTCCTCTCAGGGTCTATGTCATCTTTGGGGATGCTGTGTGGAAGGTCTTTTTAGGAAAGCAAGAAAAGAAAGTTCAGGGAAGGAAAAAGTATGAGGCGTGGGTAAGAAGCTGGGGGTCAGTGCGTCCAGGAGTAAAAGATGAATAAATCCAAACTTCCCACTGCAATCCAAGGCAATGTTCCTTAAAAGCTCTACTACAGAAGTTAAAGGGGCTCCCTCAACCACCTCTGCTAAGACACCAAACGTAGTTAACCTCTTGGGGTGACCAATGGCAGAAATGTTGGTTATCCAATAAATGGTTCTCTAGGAGGCGGTACCCGTAACCGCCCCTAAAAATAATTATTGCTACTTACGTTTTTTATTATTTTTGTAATTTGATTACAAAAAAATTTATTTTAATACTGTGATTAGGTGAATGATAATTTTAAAATAAAAATAAGAAATTTGTGGGTCACCTCGTATCCTTAGAAATCTTAACCAAGCTATTTTGTATTACGTACATTACATTATTTGTATTATGTTGCAAGTACGTTTACGCGATGTTTACAGAATTTAAATTATTCAAATAAGTAGGGAATGCAATTTGTTGATCGCATTTTCTGCCCGCTGGGTGAAGGGAATAATTTTCGGTATTTGCATAAAATATGGTAATAAGAATGGTAAATCCTGGTAATGGTTGAATAAATTTTATATGTAATTTTAATAATACTAAATTTATTATTAATGTAAATTAACCATATAAAACTTATTTGGTTTCCGATTTACATGTCATACAAAAAGCCTTACAGGTGTGACTCATCCTGATGAAGAGAAGGTAGATTTTGTATCTAATAAAAGTTATGGGGAACGGCTGCGCACTAGAGTGGGCCGATTTTTTTTTCTTCCGAATTTCTTTTGGCGCTAGTAATAAAAAGTTGTCTTTGCACCTAAAACATCAAAAAAATTTAGTTTAAAAAAAATCAAAAAATCCTAAAGTCCCGCAAGACCTCTGAAGTTTGAGAAAATATGGAAATATTTCCATTTTTTCAGCCTTTGCACAAAATATTCTGAAATAGTTGAAAGATTTTCAATTATGAGCTCTTGTTAAATAAAGTCTATAGTTTCGCTGTATAAAACCACCATTTATTATTTTTGTAGTGGTATGGCACTAAACCACGTCCGCCCGCAGTCCCCAAACCCGCCCTCGCTTGAGCAGCGCGCCATATTGACCGTTCCTTAGTCGACCAAGGACCCTCCGTTTCGTCATATTGTTTTGTAGGTAACTAAAAGTACTTTTAAAATATGGGATTAAGCTTCTTTGCCAACCATTTCAAAAGAAAGAATTATAAAAATTATTAAGGCATATCAACATAAGTATATAAACTTGTTGAAGTCAGAAAAGGGTAGAAGAAATACAGTTTCCTTCCAAAGAAGAGTCTCTCCATTTAAAATCACAAGCTACCTACTGTTTGTTATTGATATTGTAAATGGAAAGACAATGAATGCAATTTATTTATGCAAATTACAGACAATAAATGAAAGTTTCCCCTAAGGAAAAAGAGTTTTTGGAAGACAAAAGAGGTGAGAGAAAGATGTTCATCGGTAGTGTTGATATACCGACTACGAAACAATTGCTAAAGCCTATGAAGAGAAAATGATAAGATCTTACCAAGTTAAATGAACAGGATGAGAAGAAAAAGCTTTAGAATTTGTGGATACTTTGAATCATTGTTTATCATTGCGTATCATTATCTTCCACCTTAACATCAAAATTATCTTCTCCGGTCGCAAAATCGATAAGCCCAGATTGGAATAAGGAAAATAGGACTCACCGTTGCAGATGGGGCCTCGCTGATCTCCAGTTTTGGTGTACACTTCTCACTGTTTAAAAATTTGCAATAATCTTATAACAAGAGGTACAAAATAACATCTCAGACAGGGCGCATGTATTGTAACCTCTTGTTATAAGATTATTGCAAATTTTTAAACAGTGAGAAGTGTACACCAAAACTGGAGATCAGCGAGGCCCCATCTGCAACGGTGAGTCCTATTTTCCTTATTCCAATCTGGGCTTATCTATCGCTTAAGACTAATAACACCGCCTTTCCGACAACCAACAATTCTTCGTCTTTTAGAGTTCTCTCCAAGATCTTTGACAGGTTCAGGATATCGGATCGAGCTGGAGCAGCAATCGCTTCTGCCATTTAAATAATTTCAACATAATCACGCAGGACAATAAAGTTATAGACAAAAATAGACTGCGCCGCGGACGTCCACGTACCAGATCTGTACTCATCAAAGCTATGTGCATAAAGTAGATTATTTTTTAATGGTCGAAAGGATAAGACCTTAGCTAATATAAAAAAGACACAAATACTACGAAAGCACAGTACTCGAAGAACACGTATCGATAATCGAGGAACCAATTTTCTTGACGCGTACTATGCCTAGGTCAGCACTGCCGTAAACACAGCCAAACTAATAATGGAATATTTTGCTGGTCAAAACATTTCACTCTACCATTTTAAAGCAATTGGGTGTGACGGCACAAATTTTAACACAGGAATAACTGTTGATGTGATTCAAACGATGGAGAAATACTTGAATGGACCGGCACAGTGGCTGATCTGCATTTTTCATTGCAACGAGCTGCTTCTACGCCATTTGATTATGAAGTCGGATGGTACAACCACTGGACTTAATGATTTTTCCGGCCCCGTAGGTTCGACTCTTCATAATTGGCATAATTTACCGGTACAATCTTTTTTTAAATTTATGTTGAATATTCAACACCAAGATTTAATCACCGATGAAAAATATTTGCTTGATGGTTTGAAAGTAGCTTCCAGCGGACGTTGTCATCCTGATATTGCCAGAAAAACCCAAGAGTGGTACAGCGAGTCAAATCCCACGACTATATATTGGAAGCGCAATGCCATCATATTTTTTCGTTATGTTAGCCACGTTTATCTTGAGGGCATACTCTCCTACGTAGTTTGATATAAAACTACATGGGTCGTGCAAAAAGGTGCAAGGCGTATTTTTAGCACGATTAAATATTCGCGCTATCTTCCGGGTGAATTAAAAGCAATAGTTAATCCTGTACAGCAAAGGGCATACTTCGCTCATACTGAAAATTTACTCTTGTCAATGATAACGGATGAATCACCTACCATAAAAAAACTTGGAATAAAGCGTTTATCGAAAGCCAAAGAGTTATTCCGGACAGAAAATCGAACATTTAAAGTACCCCCCATTGAATTTTGATGCACAATCCTACTTTGATTTCATATCTTGGCAAGATACGCCAATCATGAACCCTCTCATTTTGGAAAATGTAACGGAAGAAGAATTAGAAGAACTTAACCTAACTTCAGAAGTCAGTTCCATTTACAAAGAAGCTTTTTCCCATATTTTAATAATACTTTTAGTTACCTACAAAAAAATATCACGAAACGGAGGGTCCTTGGTCGACTAAGGAACGGTCAATATGGCGCACTGCTCAAGCGAGGGCGGGTTTGGTGACTGCGGGCGGGCGTGGTTTAGTGCCATACTACAACAAAAATAATAAATGGTGGTTTTATACATCGTAGCTATAGACTTTATTTAATAAGATCTCGTAAACTGTTGATTTCCCTAAAATAAAATAAATAAATTAATATCTTTAAACTATTTCAGAATATTTTGTGCAAAGGCTGAAAAAATGGAAATATTTCAATATTTTCTCAAACTTTAGAGGTCTTGCGGAACCCTAAGATATTTTTTGATTTTTTTTTAACTAAATTATTTTGATTTTTTTTTTTTTTACAGTTAATACCGCACAAGAGTCCCAACTGCTCCCGTCTGGAGCCAGTGAGACTATGGCATCCCCAATCGGGGTATTTTGTGAGAATGAAGATAGTGGGGAGGGGAAGGAGATAGGGAAGAGGAAGGTGGGGAAGTACCTAGCTATTCAGATCTGGTCACTAAACACGGCAAAAGCCAATTCAAGCAACGTTTCAATTCTGAATGGTGGTCTTACACCAGGGCGACACTGATAGTATCTTCCACTCTGGAACGTGTCGCAAATATACTATATATTCTTTTAAATGAATAAATTGTGAAATAACACAAATTAATCAAATAAAATTTATTTGCGCACGCCGGGTTCGAACCCGCGACCTTCGGATTGTGAGTCGAGAGTCTTACCTCGGGACCACGGAGGCCGTCGAATGATGTTTTGTTGAAAATGAATTTGTTGATGTTTTAGATGCAAAGACAACTTTTTATAACTAGCGCTTAAGGAAATAAGAACTTTTTTTTTCGCCATACAGTCGCGGCCCACACTACTGCGCACCCCTTTTCGTACAAAATTCAATTTTGGATTTGAAGCCAAAATACTTAACCAAACTGAAAAATTATTTTTTAACCAAAATTTATAGCGTATTTTATTTATTTTTATTTTTATTATGATTTAAAAAAATGCTTTTAGACGCGACTTTGGCAATTATTTGTGAGTTGACATATGATGAAATATAAAATTTAAAAACATAAAATTTTTTTAAAGAGATTTTTGATGTCATAT
Source organism: Glyphotaelius pellucidus (assembly GCA_936435175.1). NCBI lineage: Eukaryota > Metazoa > Arthropoda > Insecta > Trichoptera > Limnephilidae > Glyphotaelius > Glyphotaelius pellucidus. The sequence continues at coordinate 26,252,888 of OW386551.1, forward strand.
ATGCAAATTACAAACTTGAAAAATGCTTTTTTATGACGTTTAATTTTTTATTTATTTTTTATCATATGAGTATATTATCATATGTCTCTGTTTGTTACTTTTCTTTTTGTTGTTTATTTCTACTTAAGATTGTACATTTTCTTTAGGCATCTTAATTACGTCTTCTATTTATTTTGTACAACACTACGCAAGTGAACTTTATGTACTTTTTTCACTGAATTGTGCATAATTTGTAATTCCCTCCTTTATGTTTGTAAATTCCTCCCGTCCCAAAGCGTTTCTAAACGGGATTGCTTTGTAGATATTAACAAATCAATAAAAAAAAATTAAGTATTTTTGTGAATAAGCGAACCGATTATATCTTTTTTACAGTAAAATACAGTTCCGACAGTAGGTGTTCATATTCAGAAAAGTCCAATTTAATGAGGCACATGCTGACTCACAGTAGAGGAAAAAAAAATTGTTCCAACTGTCACTGTGCATACATGTTCACAGAAGTCTTATTTAAAAAGTAACACACTGACCGCAGTAGAGAAAAACCATTCTCCTGTTTGAACTTTAAATAGGCACGTTCACAAAAGTCTCTTTTAAATAGTTACATATTGACTCACAGTGGAGAAAAGTTGGCCAGGCATGCTTTACACGAAAAGTTTTTTCAGATAGTTGCGATTAAGGGGGTATTCTAGTCTAGAAGCATGAATTGTTGGTGTTTTTTCAGGTGCAACAAAAAAAACCAATAACATTTTTACCAATTATTTTTTTATAAAATATTTATTAAACATTTAAGAATACATTAAAAAAAGAGTCAAACGAAAAAATTTTAAATTCAAAAAGTTACAGGATGTTGAAGTGGGGGGGTCTCAACAAAATGGCGCGCCGTGGTTGACACGATTGCGACCCTCCCAGTAATCAAAAAAAAATTAATTCTTAGTCCAACCAAATGTGACTATGGCCCGAACTAAGGAAAAGTAAAAAAAAATCGCAAAATGGCGACTGTCTGAAATAATAAAAAAGACGTTTTTTTATTTTGACTTTCCAAATTTTTTAAAAATAGTAAAAATTGAACATTTGTTATAATTCTAGCTCCCGCCATAGAGGAATGTATAAAGAAGGCTTACACCAAATTTCAAGTAAATTGGTTTAGTAGAACTTGAGACATCGTGTCAACCGTCTCAAAAAAAGTGGTTTGGAGAAAAATGGGTTTAAAATTTGGTTCTATTTAGATTTTGGTTAGATTTCGTCTAAACCGCGACATTAAAATGGTTATAACTTTTAAAATAATGAGAATTCCAAAAAATCCTTTTAAAGACATATTTTTGAATATTTTAACTTTGGAAATATGAAAAAAAAAAATTTTTTTTTCTAGACCTTAAAAGAAGAAATATTTTTTTAGGACAGTATGTACGAACAAATTGTACGAAGGCATCGATTTTTTGCATTGAAAAATAATATAATCATTGAAAATAAACGCAAAATCCACAACATAAACAGTCCCTAAAACTCTTTCACAATCAGTAATCAACAAATGTGATAATAAGGTTATGGTCCTTGTTAAACGTCATTTTTTCATCCCAGATCAACTGAAAAGACAGCCTTTATGGAAACTGGACAAAAAATGGTGTGTAAAATGCCCTTTGACTGATTTCCTCTCCCTGTAGTTTGCAAGATCACAAAGTAGGTATACATAATATAATTTTCAGGCGCGTATGTAAATACAATATGTTCCTTACACGAGAAGGCCTATAATTCTGCTTAACTAATTGTTCCACTTATCCTTTGGGGCTTAGGGCTTAGGGCCTTCATCTTAAAGGCGCACGATTAATTATGACCCAAACCCTTTCATATAATATGTAAAGGTTATGGGAAGATTCCTAACTGATGTTAAATAATCTATGCGAGAAATTCATATTGTCCTGTTTCAGTGAAATTGGCTTTAATCATGATGATATCTTTTATAATTTGTAATCGTTGAAGAAGATAATATTAACTGCCTCTCAATGAAAACACGAAAGAGACAAAGACGAAAACACGAAAGAGACAAAGACACTGAAAATAAAAACATAACCATAGTGTCCACCAATTGAACCATTACCATCTACTTAAATTGAACCACCGACCTTTTTGATATTTTTTTTAAATCAAAGCAAAAAGAAACAATTTTGTATGAAATTTATTTATAAATAAACGCCCTTTTTAGGGGCTTTTACATATATAGCATAGAAAAAACATTTAATTGTACATAACTGAACTGCCTCAATAACAATATTTTATATTTATTCAAAGATAAATTGAAGATGTCCACTGACTTGGTATAATTGTTTCCCTCAATTAGTATTCTGGGCAAAGAGGAATATGTAATTAATTTAATATGTATGTAATTTATTTAAATGTTTATCTAAAAATAATAATAATTATGTGGAGTACCCACGTAATTCTTATTCTTTTCAGTATATATTTATCTTTATGTGTTTATTTTTAAATATGTAGGTACAAAATTCAGAATTTTAGAATGTTACGTATCGAGATTAGATTATTTTATTTTATTTGTAAGAAACAAACAGCTTATATACATACAATAGACATAAAAATATGCATGTTAACTGCAGTGAAGCCAAAAGAGTTTCTTATGCTAATATATTTTCTATATGGAGTTTTAATTTATCTTAAGCTAAATTTTAGACTTAGGAAGGGGAGAGGAGGGGGAGGAGAGGGAGAATATAGGATAAGGATATGAGATGCTCTCGATATCTTCCACACTCCGTATCAATCCAATATCGCACGCGTTACTTCTATTCGATACTTCTGAAGGTTTAAATTAAAAATGTCTACGTTGTGAAACAATTCGTTGTATTGCGCACATATTCGAGGAATCGGGGAATTTTTTCTAAAGTTTGTTCTACAAGTGGGCAAATGAAGTAAATTCGATTGTCGGGTTAATCTTGAAGGAATATGAAGTTTTATTAAATTGGTAAGCTCTGGTGAGTCCAGGCCATTGTTTAAAATTTTAAATAATAAAATTTGATCAAAAATTAATCGTCGTGTATGATCACATCACACCCGAAATTATAATATGAAAGCACATGGTTTTTTACTTCGGACACAAATAATTCTGTTATTTTCATTTCATCGAAGTATTTCGGACCTTTAAAATTGCCAATATCCTGTGATGAGTTTGTATGACAAAATTTTTTTAATTATTAGTTTTTTCGTTTGTGTTGGATGGTGTTAGTAATATCAAATATCAAATGGCTTTTCCAATTTCGATTTATTATTAAAAAAAATGTTTTAAAAAACGTTTGACAAATTTTTCAAAATTCATATTTCGTTTTGATCGAAATCAAAATAGTGAATGTTTTCAAAATAGATTTCCTAGAAGCAGTTGTCAGCGATTTCATAGTCGTAGATTAGGGATGCCCAAACCAAATCGTTTGGTGGGCCAAAAAAATATTACTAGCCACTCGCAATGGGGGGGAGAGGGTAAACGGTAGATATTAACGTAAATTTTAATCTGTAATTAAAATATCACTTCATTTTAGACGCTAAAAACATCAATCGGGCATGCCTGACGTAGGTCGTAACAATATTGCATCGTGTTTTTTATCCATTTTTTTTGAAAAGTTTTTTTTAAATTTGTGTATAAATATTAGTGTCCTTAAAAATAAGTTGAAAATGAAAATTTTACTGCTTTTTCTTGTGCTGAATAGTTCAGCTGTGGATATACTTGCCAGGTTTTGTGATTCCTCCCGTCTGTAACATTGATCTCTTCAAGATACAGAAATACTGATCAGATCTCTCCACAAGAAGAAGACGTAGGTCCCGAGGAAAAAATAAATTTCATCTGCGTTTTAGTGGTGTAAGAGTCAGACTATGCTGACGTCAGTAGCCGGCTGGCTTCAGCATCAGCCTTACAGGGGCCTAGAAAAATGACGGCATGTTGATTATGTAGACTGCATTTATTGAATCAATAAAATCAAAATATAAGTGCATTATCTCATTCTACAGCTTGGCTTTTTTTGAAGAGATTGGCTTCTATTGAAATCCGCGAAGATTTTCAGCAAAAATAGAGTTCATTTTAAGTTCCATCGCCCTCTGTTGAACTCAATCGCTCCGTCAGGGGTCTTGAGAAGTTTCTCTATCCAGGTTACAAGCAGCCGTCTGTCGTCAATCCAGTGAATTCTATAAATCATCATCATCATCAAACAGTATTAATAGCCTAGAGGCTGTACGGTTGAAATTTAAGAATCCGGCTAAGAATACAACTCTGATGTCGCGCCTTACGCAAAACCGTTTTCGTACTCAGAGTTTGTATACAAATCTACGTTTGTCATAGAACCGAATCAAAAGAATGCCACAAGATGACGGTTAACTGCCAGCAGTTAACCGTCATCTTGTGAGGAGCATCGCCTGAGTGTTGGATTTATATTTTTGTGAATCTCTCCGTATTTGGAGAGATTGACAATAGTATGATTATTATTGTAACTGGCAGTTGTGAATAATAATACCACGCTTCTATATATTATTCATGACTTCATTGCCATCCCGGTTATTTTGTCCCGGTGACTGGCTGTCACTAGATCCGAGGAGCCGGCTATTTTTGGAACCAGTTCCTATCGGACTAAATATTTATTGACCACCTCATTTAAAAAAAAATAATTGTAATTAAAAAATAGAATACTTGAAAAAAATAAAACGCTCACAGAATGTGGTAATATACATATGTGCGATAAACAAATTCACGTTAAATAATATAACATTAAAAGCAGCCCTATCTATCTAACGATATGACCCTATCGAATGATTTTTGTAAAAGCTTAACGTCGGCTTAACACAACGGCAATCCGTATCGTGCACACATGATCACGTGATGCACAAAAAATTGAACAGAGTGATTTTATTTAATCTCTAATACCCGTCCTTTAATTTATATCGCAAATATAACACAACACTAACTAAATACGACGGCAAATCCTGAAAAAAAAATGCAAAAAATATTTCCTATTGTTGACTAATATAGACAAAATAACTATTCACGTTTTGAAGGTAGGTACCTACTACCTACTTCCTATGAGCTACTTCCTGGCTTTGTCTTCGTCTCAGAATTATGTTTTCAACTTTCAACTATACGTACTTTCTCTCCAAAAGTATAATAAAAAACAAGAGCCTTTTATCAATTTTTTCATGGTAAGATATTTGACACGCGTTGAATTTTAATGTCCAGGGAATTCAATGTTTGCAAGCTTTTATTAGACTGATTAACATATTTTCTGCTCTATACACAATACTATCTTGTGAATCAAAATCATTAAATAAATAGGTTTTTAGATTGGCGTGCACTAATGTATTTATCCCACAACCTTAAGGCCCGGCTTCCCGCATTTCCACCGATTTGTTACAATTTTTCCTTAAATACTGTAAGTTTGAAAGCTCTTCAAAAATACATGAGTTATTCTTGAAGATAATATCCGTACATTTGTCACGCCAAATCGGCAATTATATAAAATTCCCTCCATAGAAAAAAAATTACAAAGTGTGCTCCGAAAATTATTATAAACAAGTTTTTTCAGTTATTTTACTAGTTACATGTATGAAAAAGTTCCCAGTGTTTCATTAAATGCTATTTTCGACAATCCTGACGAAATTTTTGATTTATTTTAAACGAGTCGTCTTTTATTAAACATCGCGCTCTCTCTGACATTCGTATTTTCACATCTCTCTACCTTCTTCTTTTTGAGCGGGTACACTGCACCTTAAGAAAGAACCGGGCGGCGTTTTCTCTATATAAACGTATTCCCCGATTTCTTCTCTGGATTTTGACAAAAGTGAAAATATTTTTAAGATAATAAAGATTTTGACCACAAGCTTATCGTTATGTTTTACTTTTTCGATAAGTTACTTTTTATATGAGTTAGGACCCTCCAAAAATTGATAAAATTGCTTGGTTTGAATGCCATCAACTTAGTAAAATAATCTTTAAAATCGGTCCAGTTTTGGAGGAGAAAAATGGTGAAAAGAAAACTTCGAATTTGATGATTTTATTTAAGTATTATCAGCCTGAGGTGCAGTTGTCCCTTTCACTCAGTATTCGGGATATTAAGAGCGACAGTGACAGCAACAGTTTGGTAAAATACATATTATTCAAATTTGTCGGCGACTGGTTTCCTCTTAAGTGAAATAGCTACGCAACTTTTTTCAAACATTATTTTAATTTGGGTGTGGTGCCAAAATACCAAATTAAAGTGAATGATTTTTTAAAAAAAGGTGTAGCAAATATCTGGTTTGTGTATGTGCTACATTATTTATTGTGTTTCAAAATATAAAATAAAGGCCATTAAAGAAATAATTTCTCGGTTATTAAAGAAAAATATTTCAAACTGCACAATGGTGGGTCTCATTTTTATGTTTGAAAATAACTACTTAAATAACTGTTCTATCCGCGCCGCAGTAAATCTAAAATGAAATTAAACGTCTTAGATTGATGCGGCGCATCGCCGCAGTGGCTCGCAGCGCCACTATAGCCTGAATTGCAAGTGTCGCGAATTTTATGGCGCTGAGTATATTTGGCTCTAAAGCCGCTATATCTCACGTAGTTTCATTTGAATGCCATAAAGAGAGCACCACTTGTTTCCGTAATTGAAAAACTCCGGCGGCAATACATTTTTTTGAGAAGTTGTTAAAGTGGACTGGGTTTACTCTGTTCACTGGTTTCTTTTATTATGTGTTTTTATGCGCATAAATAAATGCTGCTAAATTCTGCAGAAGTTTTTTTTAAAGACTTTTCAGAACGTTGAGTCAATGAATCTACTTTTGCGATCGCAGCTAGAATATGCATCTCCTATATGGTCTCCTATTTATAATTTGTAACTTACACCGCTTGGAGCAAGTACAAAGGAAGTTTCTCAGATACGTTCAATAGAAATTTTGACAACCAGTAATTTACATCTGCTACAAATCATATCTAATCTAAAACTACCGCTACTTTCTACCCGTAAAACTATTAATGATATATTAATGTGTGTACTGTGAAAATATTTTTTATTCTGTACTTTAATATTATTTGCTCTTATTTGAATTTTGATTTTCATTATTTAATTTAATTATTTATTTTATATTATGTTTATTAAATTAGAGATTTGATTTAACTATTTTTGAAGTAAAAACTTCGTTAGCACCGTTGTGATTTGAAACTTGATGAAACAAAAATATCGACACTAAAAAGAGACAAACACATACATATATAGGTAAAAGCCTGCGAGAGAATGAGAAAGTATAATCGATCTTCTCTTTGTGCGTTGCTTCGTAGCCTCCCTTTCTTGTCTATTTTAATTTTCTGAAGGTTTCACTTCTACCGCGTGTGAATTGCACACTCTGATTTGTTGACGTGCTGTTAAATAGAATCGCTTAAATAGATTCATTATTATCAGTTTCAATACAAAACATGGATATTAGTATTGTCCTGGGAAAAGAACACTATTCAAAATGAATTTGATGATCAGATCTGAATAGCCGGGTACTTCTCAATTTGTTTCTTTAATTGCCTTCCCCTTATTCAAGTTTTCGTGTTTAATAAATCAAAACCATAATTCCCTTTAAAATTCTAAGATTTGTGTTTTGCTACTAATTCCACACAGGAGTCCGTGAATCAAATAATTTCACTCAAAGTATATGTTTATCTTTGGGGTGCTGTTTGGGGGACCTTTGAAAGGAAAGGATGGTGTGGAAATTCTGGGAGAGAAAGAGATATGAGGTATGAGAGAGTGGATTTTGACTGAATGGACCTGGAAACACTGAACCTCAAATAGGAATTTGGGGGTCAGAGTGTCCAGGAGTGATGGACATATGAATCCATTCCTCGCTTCTTTGTGTTTTCACTTAAAAAAATAATAATTTTTGCACAAGAATACGAATTTAAAATGGAGTTTATGTAGATTTTAAAGGAGAGTGTACATTGATGGTGTAATGAATGTGGATCCAAATTTAAATAGGAACAAAATAATAATTTTTGAGTTTCTTTGTTTGGACATGAATCAAGGTATAAAAGGGAAATGTCTTGTAGGAAAGCCCTCTTCACCCGTTGACCATCGCGCGATAAACGTTATTTAAGGTGATGCTTCCCGGCTGAAAAAGAAGATGGAGAGATATGTAATTATGAATGTTGGACAGAGCGCGCTAATATTTTAAGTGATAAAATTGCAGCGGAAATTGCGAAAAAGCTTAATAAAACATGACTCGTTTAAAATAGAGCAAACATCTCGTGGAACGTATCTTAAGTATCATTTAAAGAAACATTGTGAACTTTTTCACAAATATAACTTGTAAAATAATAGAAATAGACTTGTTTTAAATAATTTTCGGAGCATACTTTGCGATTTTTTTCTATCGAAGGTATTTCATATAATTTGCGTTTCGGCGTGGAATGTATCTAGATATTATCTTCAAAAATAACATTTATTTTTTTAAGAGCTTAAAAACTACAAATGTTTAAGGGAGAAAAGTAAGAAATCGGTCGAAATTCGGATAGCGGCGGCTTAAATATAAACTATTATTATACGAGTTATATTATTTTATTTAATGGTCTCGATTACAGTAAAGGCACGACATTTTAGATTCTAAACCGGACTGGATAATTGAATAATATTTCATAAATGTATTTCAAGATTAGAGAAAGCTAGAGAGTTCCAAAGAAAGATTGCGTCACTAGTTAAGCTTTGCAATATGCTTTTCCCACACGTGTATTGCTAAGAGCATAGAAGAATGCACACTCTGCATTCATGAACGTGTGGAGTGCTTTAGTAAAATGAATATAAATTTTCAGGAAACATTTCGGTGTTTGTATAAGATAAACGTTCTACAGAATTTCATTAAATATTGGACCGCAACTCCCCAAGTAATATTATGATCTCGTGCATTGGTGGTTGGTTCACGGGTGGGATTGTAGAAGTGTGGAGGATTTAACATAAATTATTATTTATACTAACTACTTATTCATATTTTAAAAGTTTTTAAAGAATCTGAAATGTCCTCAACGCGAAGTATAAGACCTAGAACTTCTGGGAACATATATGTACCTAGATGCAACACGACAGCTGCACAACATCATTATGAATATGTAGGCCCAAAGTTATTTAACGATTTACCGGATACAATAAAAAGTGAGAAAAACTATTCTAAATTAAAAAAAAAACTTTCGTTGTATTTTTACAGAGAAGATTGACTCGCCTTTATCGATGATTTTCAGATATATTCAAATATGTTGCTATTATTTTTGTTGATTTTTTGTTGTTTTTTTTGTTGATATTCTGTTTCTCTAATTATATGTTATTTTCTTATTGTACAATATTTTTGTAATATTTCACAGTATTTTTGAAATCTTATTTTTCCATTTTTGTAACTATGCATATTATTTATTATCTATATATATAATTACATAGACAAGCTCCCCGGTTAGACTCGAGAATATTTCTATATTTATTATCTATATATATAATTACATAGACAAGCATATATTTATTATCTATATATATAATTACATAGACAAGCTCCCCGGTTAGACCCGAGAATATTTCTCTACTAATTGGGTAACCAAAAAAAGTCTGATATGAAATTTAATATATTATTATTTATTGTAAATATTTACTTTTTTTCTAATAAATAAAAAAAATAAAAAAATGAAAAAAATAAAAAAAATATTTATATTTATTTGTTTAAACGCCCGTCGGGCTTTTACATATAGTGCAATACATATTTTTGGCAAAATACAGGAAATAACATGAAATATAAGGAAGTAAAATAGAGACAACACTAAAATATAAGAGTTGACAAAAAGTAGGTAACATAGAATATATGATAAGTAAAAATAGAGGTAAAGATTATTTATGGAGTAGGAATAAATAGTTGACACATACGTGGTTTGATGTTTGACAAATTAAATTTATTATGAAATACATCCTTATTGTTTAAATATTTGTTACCAAGACTGTGTAAACGCTGTATTGGAGAATGCAAACTATAGTTGGAATAAGATATGTGTATATGATATGTCTTGTCGTACGTGTAGGTACATGTAGATTTATCAATTGCAGGAGTTCATAAGGAGTGTAGAATTATATTTGGATTCAGAAGATATAGCAGTGCATCGACAATGTTCACTGAACTAGGACTGCACGGATTCGCCGGTCTAAAGAGACATCGGGTCACTGGAGCCAGGATGCGGCTTATGGCTTCCGACAATGCAGTGGTGACCGCAGCGTTCCAGCACCAAACCCCACTCCTGAGTGAGCGCTGGGCCCGAGCTTGAAGAATAGAATTGATTACTTATTTATTTTTTTATATTTAATTTTTATATATATATTTTTTTTTATTTTGTTTTTTTTTCCTACTCTATGTTTAAAAAAGAAAAAAAAATCTGTTGTTTTAAAATATGTTATAAAATATATTATATAAATATGTACAATCATATGGGACGTGTGGGATTGCACTATTCTCCCCACAGCCTGGAATAAAACTTATTATTATTATTATAACGGTAAAATTTAGATTTTAATAATTTTAATAAATAGGTTAGGTCGTTAATTTTTCGTCTGTTTTCTAAAGTTGGAATATTTAAAATATTCATTAACGACGGGTAATTTATGTTATCTAAAGGGATGTTAAGCATATTGTATCAAGTTCGCTTTCGTTCGTAATTTAGGAAAAGTGAGATTGGGATGCAAGAATGAGTTTTGCTGAGATTGTTGGGATGAAATTGGAAAGATGAGAACGGGCTTTGCATCTTTGAGGTTACGAATTATAGCAAATCAAACATCTAACACATCAAATATATCGATCGCATTCGATTACGATCACGTATCAGTTTGACAGCTAGCCGCTCGGAACCGATCTCTGCTGCTGATCTGCTCAGTTTTAGTTGGGAAATGAGTGGTTTGGTTGAGAAATAGCAGGGCTCAGAAGCAGTCGTGCGACTCATGGAAACTGGACAATGGCGGACGTTCGGAATACGTAACAAAATCTAACACCATTATACTTATCTAGTTTTTTCAACTATTGTTTACCAAATTACTAATTTTACCGGCCTTTGTGTTTCCTTCCCCCTACAACACGGATCTCTTCAAGACCCTTGTTCACTCCTTCCTTTCCTCTAAAAAGTCCTCCACACAGCATCCATAAAGATGACGTAGACCTTGAGGTTAAATATTTTACTCAGAAGAACTCCTGAAAATGTTATCTGGTAAGTTCACCGCCCACGGCTTTCAGCGGGGAGTGCGTTTTTTATGATTATTTTGAAAAATTAAAGCCAATTAGTTGAATCAATTAGCCATTAATTTGAAAGGAAAAACCAGAACTGTTAGAAGTCAGGTGATACTCGGCTAAGTAAGGTTAGGTTAAATTATCTCTTTTCTATTAATGTAGTACAAACATTCCTTAGCACCATTTAGATATTGTATTTTATCTATTGTGTGCGGTGAATTCTTTGCGGTGATTTGTGAACGGTCAATGATCCTTGAACCACCAAAAACCATTATTATTTTTTAGAACGATGTCGATTTTTTCAAGTCCGAAAAGCCTTCCCCTCTCTCTCTTCCTCTGACAGCACCGAATGAATCTGTGAGCAAATGAAACAGAATCTTAAAAAAAAAATTACTTACTACATTCTTTTCTTTGAGGGGGGGGGGGGGGGTTATCTCTTAATTCAGTTACATTTTAAACAAAAGTAATACATATCCACCAGAACTCATAACAGAAGCATAGTTTCTCGATCATTTGCACAGGGTGGGAAGCCAGATATGAATTGATTATGCCCCCCCGGGTAGCAGGAGTGGGTGGGGGTGTGGGATGATTGTGGTTGCACGCGGCCGCGGAGGTATTGCCTCTTTAATCAAACGGAACACTTACAGCGCAGATACACCAACACCCAACCGCCCTTATTGAGTCATTTCAACCCTTACCAGATTTCCAGATTATTACCTGGCTATCTTAATCTGCATATCTGCAAATATTGGACGCTTTTCTACTAAAAGATGAAACTTTAATCAGGTATAACACTGACACCCTTTCTAAAAATTGACTCCTTCGTTTTAAGAGGTATGCACACCTTTTAGATTTGTGATCATCTGTATTGGGAACGTTCCATGTCATATTTATTTTCTGATTGTTAATTGTAATTATTTTGTATTCACTGAATAATCTTCTGCGGGTAGTTTGAATTATGCATTAATAAACGTGGTTCAAATTTCAATTAATAAACAAGCGTGTATTTGCAAACCTTAAATAAACTTAAATTGACTATGCTGATATTTAACAACCATAAAAATGTATACACATTGTTTAGGCAGCGGAAGAGAGAAGTATGTTTGTTGAATAAACTTGAAATTTTTTCATCGAATTTCGGAGAATTTGAAAGGACTTTAAATGCGCTTGTTTTTGTTGATGTCGTAAAAAATTATTTTTTAGAAACTGGATGAAATTAACTTTTTGATTTTTGTATTTGATTAAAACTGTCATTAAACGTTGAAAAAACCGAATATGTTTTTATACCAAACATCAAAAAATTTTAGAGAATACGAAATTTTGAAAATACATTTTTTTTATTTATAAATCTGCAAGAAAATTGTCACTTCACTTTTTATCTCGTTCATACAATAAAAAATATAACAATAATTCCAATAGAATTAAAAAGAAAATCACATTTATGATTCATACTTTGGGCTATATAAACGATGATTTCTTGGAGTTATATTTACCTACACGTGCATAAGACAAAATATCTGGCTAAATTCACGCGGTCAATTAAAAAATAATAAATCAGAAATAACCTAACCCTTTCAACACATCAGGAACCTCATGTGTCAGTCTATACAAAATGCGCTTTGTCAGCTCTTTCGCAGTTTTGATTAGGAAGAATTCGAAACAGAAATTGTAAAGTTTTTTAATGTACCTAAAAATCCATTAAATATTGAAAGAAAGTTTTTTTCATTAAAGGGATATAATTTTAACGTACGTGATAAGCGATTAGTAAGATTAGTGTCATCATCCGCTAGGAAAAGTGGCATCGTATGGAGGGACCAGGATTTTTACTTCAATTTTTTGCTTTTTCCAAAACTTGTATCACCCATCAATTCCTCGATACAATAATGAACTTTTGATGTACCCGCGTAATTCATAAGCATTATTTCTAATAAATAGACTTGTATTGCTTTTATGATTTTACTTTGGAACAAGTAGTATTTGTCTATAATTGATAAAAATGGTGATTAGTTGTGTGCACGCCCTCGAAGATTTCTATATAATATAATGGTGAGCTCTAGCAATATGAAATTTGTATAAAAAAATTACAACATGTGGCGCAGAGTTGTTGTGTGTTTCATATAGTTTAAGGGCAGGGAGGGAGGGTAGGAGGGAGGAGGGATGGAACGAATGCAGGGGGTTCACGGGAGGAGTGAGGGGGGATGAGGGAGGGAGAAAGCAAGGAAAATGTAAGGAGAGCTGTAAGCGGTACTCTCAAGTAAAAAATAAATGTATGTAATTGGTATCAACATATTTATTTTATTTTATTGAAAAAAGAATACGTACTTGATAGTCTGTCTACTATTTCTGCTATTGGAAGCAATGCAATGATCAGACTATTAGAATTTGGTGCAAACAGCACGGGATGCGGGAATGTCAAAGCTTATTGCATTTCAGTGATACCACGTTAAAAGTATTGCTTTTGGAGTTATCAATACTTGCGATGAATTTTATCACTAGAAGAGAGCTACGATAGTGAAATGGAGAAAATGAAGCAACACGATCAACTAAATCAACATCGACAAATATTACAGTTAAATATTTTTGGAAAAACACGAGATAAAATTACACGAAATCCAGAACCTTTCCTTTTGGCCACATGTAAACTTGTGATATTTGGTATTGGGAAGGTAATTTTTATAATTTTTTCAATAAGACTTTATAATAAAATGAATGAAACCTACATAACTATAAGCCATAGATAAAGCAAATTTTAAAATTAAACGATGACATGTTCACTTTGGTCATCGTATTTATAAATATATTTTACGGTGACATTATTTCGTCATGTTAAAATGTAGTGGTATTTTTTTCGATATAATTTTTTTTAAATTTGCATTTTGATGGCTTAGAGTTAAGACAACGTATTTCAAATTTGTTTGAAAATGAGATAAGTAGGTACTTAGTTATAACATGGCAAACTTTTTTTTCAATTTCATTTTTCACACTATAATGATTTATGGAGATACTAGCGTTACCCGGCATGCGTTGCAATGCCATTCAAAAAAATAAATTGATTCTGCCTGCATGTCCTTTCCCGCGCGTCCCCGTTCCCTTCCTCCTCCTTCGTCTCTTCCCTCTCCGCGAATCCCATCTTCCCCTTGCCTTTCCTCCCTGCCGCTAAAATATATGATATACACACATTTTCATTTATACAAATTTCATAACGCTATAGCTTACCATTATATAAATATATATTTTTTTTTTACATGAGCTCCACACAGGAGGCCCTGAGGAAAATAATTTCCCTCAGGGCCTATGTCATCCTTGGGAATTCTGTGTGGAGTTTTTTTTAAGGAAAAGTGGGAAAGGAAAGTTCTGGGAAGGAAAAGGGTTTAAGGGGTGGGTAGGAATCTGGGGCTCAGTGAATCCTGGTCATCCACCTCCAAGACCTAGACAAACCTCACCCCATGAACCCGGGCACCCCTGCCAAATCACCAAACGTAGCGAATCACTTGGGGTGACCTATGGTAGAGGTGTTGGTTATCCAATAAAGGTTCCCGGGGCGGCGGTACCCATTCCCGCCTCCCAAATTGGTGATAATGTAGCTTTCTAAAAATTCTTTCAAAAAGATTTTTTAAAATCGGTTTAGTGGTTTAGGCGTGAAAGCGTAACAAACAAGCACAGTCACTTTCGCGTTTAAAATAGAACTTATATTATAATATTTTAACACTTTTTCTCAAGTCGTTTCCTCGTGACTGAGGATCGTGACCCCTACTCCAATTTCCATTGGAGAAGGATCCTCAACACTTCACGACTCTGTGCTATGTGAAGAGCCAAGAACACCGACATACCAGATGCCAGTGATACTTGGTTACGTTGGTGACTTTCTTCTGCTTCTTCTGCCATCCACTTTATCAGTGACCACGAGTTTCTCCATGTTGGAATCCTCAGTTTGATGAGCAACATGATACATATATAAAAATGCGACGTAGGCAGAGAAAGCCTATTGTGGATGCCAAGATTTACCAGAACGACACATTTATTCGTCTAGCTGTCCATGGAACCCGTTTTCTTTCGCTGGCTCTTTCCATGTTTCCACGCCGTATAGAAATATGGGGAAAATCAACGCCCGGACGAATCTCATCTTGGTGGTCTTCCTTGTGCCTCTGTCACTCCACATCTTTTGCATTTCACCACTCGCAGTTTGCATTTTCGCACAACAAAGCCATCGATATTCAAACTATTTTCCAAAATTAAAACAACTCTTTGAAAAAAAAATTGGAGCAATGAGGAAAGTCGTTATAATTTAATATACGAGGTGAAGCAATAAGTTTGAAGGAAGTGCTTCTAGCCTCTAGTACGACCTGTACTCCGGTGCTTTCCACCACGACAAAACTAACCATAAAGCATCATAAATGCGCCAACATCATAAAAGCACAAAAGCCATAAATACGACGCACACATCCTTCATATGAAACTGTTGATGGCCTGAGTGAAAAGGGGGCAAGGTGGGAGATAATTAATTCAGGCAAGTCCGATCTGGTTTATGTAGTGGTCCAAGGCTTAATTATATTATTCGTCACACAATATCTTGTTTCAAGATTTTTTATTTTATCAAGAACGTAAAATACTTGAAGATTTCAATGATTTTTGACGAAATTTGAAATATTTTTTTTTGTCAAAATTATTATTGAATTATTACGGTATATTATAATTGTAGGATTTGTGAAGCTTCAAAAGTATTTATGAAAAAAAATTATGTTCTCAAACTTGAAAATTACATTTGTCAAAAATTTAAACAAAAGAAATGCATTTTCGTTATTTGTTTTTGGGGTGATATGCCGTGTTGCGCTACCTCCTTCTTTAGCCAACGTTTTGGACAGCGTTACAGTGTCCATCATCAGGGCAGATGTGTAATTGACATGTGCTCTGACATCAATTACACATCTGCCCTGATAATGGACACTGTAACGCTATCCTAAACGTTGTCAAGAAGGAGGTAGCGCAACACGGCATAACACCCCAAAAACAAATAACGAAAATACTTTTAGCCGTGAAAATCAAAAATCTAATCTAAAAGAATGCATTGTTAAAAATATAGAATTACTTATTTTAATGATTTAATTAATGTTGTAATTATTTTATCAACCTGTACCTTTTACATCTGTCAAAAAATTTGACAAAAAAAATACAGAATTCAAGTATAGAATTATTCGTTTTGATGAATTAATTAATGTTTTTACCTACTTTATCGCTAGTCTGAATCGTTCTCACAATCAGTCCCAATTTTGAAAATCAAAGTAAATCGCACTTCTAGAGTTTGTTGACCCGAAGTTATATGCAGTCACAGAAATATAGAAACACCATCGAAATTATTATTTAAAAAATATACTGTAATTAGCTTTTGCTTAAATTATTATGGAAGTTAATTTATGCATGCAAATTATCATGAATTCCGTAAGGCCTAAAAATAGACAGCCTAGACAATAAATTTTTTCATGGCCTATTGAAATACTTTGAACACTGTCGAGTTCCCTACTTATTTTGAAAGTTCGTTTTATTGAATACATTCTATTTGTAAATTTGATTGTTCCAGAAAAAATTGATCCTGATCTTAAAAAATCAAAAATATAATAACCTTTTCGCGACCAAAATAAAAACAAATGAATGAAACTCGATCGAAATCATCTCTGTGAGAATGAATTGAATTGCTTTCTTGTCTCTGTTTGCATATTCGCTGCTTTATCCCAGTCATAAAATGGATATTAAGTATTTATTGCAACCGAACGCAATACCTTTAACCCGGAAATATAACCAGAAATTTAATAAGCTCTGACATTCTCATTTCGCCAACTGTTTGTACTAATTCGTAGTTCTCCGACCTTTCCATTTTTTTAGCATTGTTCGTTATTCATTACCGTTGCACAGGCTACCAATGATTTTTTTAAATAAAAAAATCATATAAAATTTCACTTTTGTGGCCTTTGTTTCTCATTCGTACCCTTAAAAGTGTGTATACTATTTTTGTGTTAAGATGACCCAAATTAAGTGCCAATTTGTTTTCCTTAAAAATCCACGACTTCAGTTTCCATTCACTTTCGATACATTTATATCCACGGTGACCGGACAACTCGGAATGAAACCAATTCAGAACCATCTCAGATAAGTCATTTAGAGTAACAAAAAAAATATGTAAAAAATTTGTTAAATAGGTAAAGTTAGGTTAGGGTTATCGGCTAATTTAAAATTATTTTTTACATAGCTTTTAATTACTTTTAAAGGAGGTGTTGAATTGACTTTATTCTCAGTTGGCATAGAACCCATATCCACATACCGACAATTTTTTTTTCATTTGCCCGCACGCAGAAAAAATCTTAGAAATTAATCCCCAATTCGCAGTATGTGTGCGCGGTATAAAGTACTATTTCATAATACCAGCATTCCTAACAATAAACTTCAGAAATGTAATGCAACGGTATTCAATGTATTGAGAGCATCTCCTATCCCCATCCTATACTTTTATTCATTTTCCCTTTACCTTCTCGTTAGTTTAATGCACAATAAAACTCCTGCCTCTATTCAATATTAGAATAAGAAACTTTTTGACCTAACCTTGTTTAACCTCGTATAAGTTTTTATTTTATTACTGTAGTTCCCGTGAGTACTCAGTCCATGGGCCCATTGTGCTATCTCCCATTTTACCTCAACCCTTTGTTTCCAGGTCCCATTAGGGTTCCTATTTGGATATTTACCGTACGAGTCCCTTGGAGAATCCTGTAGGGGTATGGGGTCTTCCATAAGAAGTTCCCTTTTGTTTGGATTTCATGAAGACCCCAAGAACGAAGAGTTCGCGGAGGCGGCATCAGCTCTCCTTTCCGCTCCCCTTGGTTTCCTGAAAGTCCCATGAGGTGAGAGTTCACGTAGGTGTCCTCAGTTCTCCCCTCCATTCCCCTTGATTCCCTGAATCCCTCTCCAAGGAAGTGTCCACAAGTAGCCTCAACTTGTTTCCCTGAAGGTCCTACGAAGGAAGAGCCCACGGAGGGAGTCTCTTAAGCTCAATAAGCCTCCCCTCTCCACTCCCGGCATGAAAAATAAATAAATATGTATATTTTGGACGCTTTTCAGTAATCATTTTAAGGGAAGACTAAAATTGTCTTGTTTACACGGAATATTTTTTTTTATTTTTTTTATTTCCTCTTCGAAACTAAGCGGAAAATATTGCTTACGCCATGTGAAGCAAGACTTAGTGACGCATAAATGGGAATCTTACACTTTGAAACACTCGGCTACTAACATATTTAAAAGTGTGATAAGGGGATGATAAAATGCTCCTGACTTCAGGCAGTTAGAATTTTTTAGTGATATTAAGTAAAAAAATTAAATGAAAACAAATAACTTTGTATAAACACCACAACATAATTAATATTATCGACAAGTTTCGAAAATTACGATTTCTTCATCGGGATAAGATTAATAATAATTTATTAATTCTATTTGTACAAAGTCATTTCTTATCATTTAATTAAAAATGACGCCACAATATTTGCAAAGTTTGAAGAAAAAAAATGAAAATTAAACCTGCAAAACGGATCTTTCCCATCGATCAAACTACAACACATAAAAATTGTGGAAAAAGAAAAAGGTTTAATAATGAATGTGCGGGTTTAACCAATCACCCTCTTAGCTAAATTATTGACTGAAAGTTCGAAGCCACCGTGTTTCTTTAATTACAATTTAAAGTGCGCAGATCTTTGGATTAAGATAAATGGGTTCTAATAAAAGTAATTTCCAATAAAGCGCTGAGGTACTTAAGCTGATTTCCCACCGGCTTAAGTCCTGTTTGTCTTGACTGTTTTAAGGGTAAAAGGGATCATCACCGTCAGATCAGATGAATTCTTTTACTTAAGTCGTCCGTCAAACACAAAACTTTTAACGGCTTTCCAATAAAATTCTTGGCAAACAAAGTTTAGCGAGCGTCATGGCGGGCATAATAAAAAAGTAACTTAATAAAAGTGGTGTTATTTTGACGGTTTGCTTGAGAGATTTTATTATTTTAGTAAAGTTTTCAATTAAATTGGTTTACTTACCTACTCCGAGGCACTAAGAAAATAATAGTTAATCTAAGGAAATATTTTAGGTTTTTTAACTGAATGTAAAAAGTTTAATTTTTAAGACAGAAGTTTCTGGAGAATATAGTATTATGCCTAAGTGGGTGGAAGAATATGTAGGGGGTGTTCCTCGAAGATATTCTGTTATCCTGTAAATCAATTATTTTTGTATGATAACGACAAGGGTCGAAATAACAGAAAAGCTTCTAAACGTGGATTCATCAAAGAATATTTGCAAAGTTTTGTTAGAGTGCTTCAACAATACATCATCTCTGTCTACTGGAAAATTGTGTTACTGTTATGTAGTTTCCATAATACCCTTTTTAACGTAGGCAACTATCTTTTAGATTTGCGTAATTTTTCCGGAAAAAAAATTGTTTTTTTTTTTATTCAAAAGACAATGATATCATTTGTATGGTAGAAGCGAAGTCTTATTCAGTTTTATCATGTCTTTTAACTCTTGCCATGGAGAGCCAACCAAAAGTCATAGTTCATAATAAATAACGTACCTACTAGAAGCATAAGCTTTAGAGCATAAGTTTTAAATGAAAGATATAACATAACTATTTTTTTTCATTGAATATTGGGATGTGAAACTGTAATATCAAAATAAAATCAATCATTTTTAACTGATGCTATCACTGTCGCTCTAACTCCCCCGAATACTGAGCGAAAGGGACATTTGCACCTCAGGCTGAAAATATTTAAATAAAATCATCAAAATCGAGGTTTTTGTATTTCCGATTTTTCTCTTACAAAACTAAACCGATTCTTAAATTTTTTTTGTAACTGTATTAAAAGAGAATCTTTTAGGTCTGGACATTGCGTTTTTTTAAATACCTTGCCTAGTTTGTATATTGAACGCCATCAACAGACGTTCAGCACCAAAAATTTTTAATTTTTTGGAGGGTCCTAACTTCTGTAGGAAGAAACTTATCAAAAAAAGCAATAGTGTCAATACGCTAGTGGTCAATATCTATATTAGATTAATAAATATTTACAGTAGTGCCAATTTCAAACGACGAACGCGGCCCAGTTTACTCTTAAAGACAATATTAGCGACTCTCAAACGAAAATTTGAAAGACAAAAATCTGAAAATGATTCTGTCGCATCTAGGAATTGAACGCAGAACCTTAGCCTTGTCGGAGCTCTACTCTAACCACTAAGCTAATTCGACCCTTTTCTCTGCGGTCATATTTAACTGTATCATTCTTCGACTACGAACCACCATACCTTGTAATTTTCTGTTAAAATATTATAAATAAATTGTGTATATTATTTCCTTTATTTTAATGAAAAACAAATAACTTTGTGTAACACCACTATTTAATTAACAATATCAACATGTTTCGAAAACTATGTTTTCTTCGTCAAGATAATAAGTTAATAAAAAATAACAAAAGACAAACAAGTATAGACTAATTAGAACATAGACAAAATATTAGAAAGGAGAGGTGATTAATTACCTAAAATATATCATAAAAAACAATTATATAAAATAAAATATAAAAATTATTTTAGAATGGGTAAAAAATTACATTAACATAATAAAAAATCTTTTAAAAACAAATTACGTCTATTAGCCCAGTCAATGAACGCATTGAACTGGAACATGCTAGAGGAAAGCTGAATTTTTGCAGGTGAATAGTACTTCTTATGTGGAGTATTTTCCAAAAAAGTCCCCACCCCTCCCCCGCTTGCTTCCTCCCCTGTCCCCTCCCAAACTTTACAATTTTAGAGTTCTACAAAATCCATTATATCTCTTAAACTATTATATGAATCTGAAAAAAAATTTCTCCGTTAAACTTCTTAGAAAGCTGTCTAAACATAAGGTGTATGTTTGTCTTTGTTATCTATTACGGTTTGGCAAATAATAATGACATTGTCGCAAAAATAATTTTTTTTTTCGTAAAATTTTGATTTAAAGGTGAATAATTTTTTTATCTGGGGGGACACGCAAAAATATTTCATTTAATTTATTTGCCAAATTTAATAAGCTTTAAAACGATGTATAATATTGCTTACCTTTATTCTTAATACTGGGTCAAAATCCGATTCGATAGCAGGGCGGCACGGCGTGCTTGGCGGTCGGGCCTAGCTCGCTGTGCTTGCAGATGACCGATTTGAGCTTAGGTAGGTATTTATAGTTTTAAATTGAAACACCGAGTACTTTTTAATTGATTCACGATATAAAAACGCTTTAACACTAAACTGTATAGTAATAGTAGTAATGGAGGCTTTCTTACCTTGCTTTAAAAAAACGTCTTAAAATAAAGGTGGATGCGAAGCTAGTTCAAACTCAGAGTAGGATTTGAGCTTTGCAGGACTGTCACATACGCATAATATTCTATTGAATATCTGATTAGGGTTGATTATAAATTCTTTGTTTCTAACTTTGTTAGATTTATTACTGGCTTGAATATCAATCATATCCGATCTGTGTAGTTTTACTTCTGAAAAACTTTGCCCTGCCATTTTCTTCATAGCTTTGAACCTTACCTCATAAGCATCGTCATATGTTTTAGTTGAGTCTGATACTAATCTCGAAGAAATGCAAATTAATTCACCAGACTTTCGAGCAAAAGTATTGTGTGTCACCAGTATAAATTTTGTTAAGTCTTGTTTGAAAAGCTTCATTGATTGAAATGAATAATGGAGCTCCTAATATCCATTTACTGAGAAATCCCACACCCTTGCGTAAGTGCTCCTACTGTTTTTAATGACTTCATCAAGGATTGTTCATGTCAATGCATGTATCAGTCCAAACTCCTGAGCAAAACATATTGTAAGTTTTGCTGTCCGACTTGTCGCTTTGATTGTGTTTTAAGTGTCGGTGAAATGTTTAAGATTTATTGCAACTGATTCGTGTTCACAAGCTTATTCATGTGGCATCTTCTTGTTCACAATATTTCTTTTATTTCACGAGGAAAAAATGTATCATGAGAGTCATTGCAAATTATTTTGACGATTGCAGCGCCTGTAAGAACATAGGCTCTTACAGCTCTTGCATAAGCGTGTCCTTTTATCACGTGTATCACTGTGGGACCTCCGTACACAGTTTTCCATAAATCTTCGAGCCCACTTTCTTCCGTGATCCAATACATCCCAAATATGATATTTACAAATGAAACTTCCTAGTCATACAATAATTTTTGAAATTTCAGATGATCCACCAGCCCCCGCTACCATTTCAATAGGTTTGAGAAAAAGCGGTTGGTCGAAGTTACAATGTCACACAATCGTTCATAAACCCGTTCCAGCTAACTTTTGAATGCACAATGCTAATTTTATGTCACTTCACCACAAATAATTGGTTGGAGATACAAAAGATAATGAATCGGCATGCTCTTTTCTGAAAGATATACATTCACTGACATCTTTGATGGTTACATCTTTCAAGCCGCTCTTTTTTCTCTTCGCGTAACAAGGTTGAAGGATATTTTCTTGATTAACGTAATTTCCATTTCATCACTGAAGACGAAGTACATCTAGACTTGTAAAATTAGAGGCTGGATTGATGCACATTGCACTTTATTCTTCCCACGGCATGAAATGTGCTTAGGCCATCAAATGTTTTTATATTAACGTCGGCATTTTCGAACACAAATTGTTAGAATGTATCATCTTCGATTGTAGGAGGCCCAGCTCTTATTACAGATCTTTGGTATCTGTCACCTTCATGACACGACGAACAAATGCCCAATGACGACAACACTTCTATTAAATTCTTAGATCCGTACATTCTCTGTAGAAAACACAAACTTGTCTGAATTGATGACAAAAAGACCTTGGCCTTGCAGATGCTATTATGGCGTGGTTAATTACTAAACGTCTTCTCGTAACATCAGGTCCATTATCATACAATCTCTTCTTGGTTACAGTTAACGTGAACAGATTCAGAGTTTCAGGAACTAAATCATCACCCCCACGACTGATTTCCGAAACACCAGGATAGCTTTCACAATCATGTGGCATTTTTTTAAACTTCTTTTCTGATTATTTCTGCGGCAGCAAGTGCAATTCTTAAACATTCCAGATTTGCATTCTTTTCTTTGTTTCTGTACCAGTCGCCTAGTATCTTATAACTTGAGTGAGACATGCACATGACAGTTTTTCTGCCAAAAATACACGTATACATAAAATCTTGAAAATAGTCAATTACTTGTTTTTTAGGAAATGTATATGAGTACGGAAGATCACTGCCACAAATGTCTTTTACTATTTTCCCTAATTTCTCTAATATAAACTGACATTCGTCAGTATTTTCTAAAAAACTACAGAGTTTAAGAAAATTTTTAGCTGAATTATCATATTTAGGTGTTCCTATATACTGAGTTGGTTTACTTTTACAGAACTTCTTGTAGCAAATGCCATGATAGCGAGCTTCTGCTACGACCAAATCAAACACACCTAAAAGTTTAGATTTTATTTTTGCACCCCATTTGTCATCTATTATATTACAATGTTTCCCCTATTTCTGGTCTTAACACCAAATGTATTGTTAACGATATTTATGAGATAGTTTAAAATCAAACGCTGTTTTTTATTATCAAAAATAATACTCACAAATAGTTCTCCGTGAAATTAAATGTATTTTCTAAATGCCTTAGGAATGACTGAGGTGTACCTACTGGTCAATAGGCTACAATTAACATTTGTAAAAGCTTTAATACTGCTAGGCTTATTATACATTTTTCTACAATCTACGTAGACAGTTGGTTACGCTACCTAAAGTGGTTAATTTAACATAATTATTATCTCTTTCAATACTAGCGTTAATTAGCATTTGTAACCCTTTCTTTACTTTAACAAAATTTCCTGGAAGGTATTTTTTTTACATAAAATATACAATAAGTTCTCTTCAGACATTTTCAGTGGTTTTTTTTATTTATTAATTGTTAATTAATTTTTTCTCAATATTTTAACCTGATGAAGGAGGGAAAACGCACAAAAAACTTGATACACGGCTTGGTGCAACCACGTCAAAATATAACCACAAAACCGACACACACCTTAACCTTAAGACATATAATTTTTTTTTAACATATGAGATCAAACTGACCATATTTATTTATTTTTTCGTTTGTTTCAACTTGATAAAACAGTAAATAGCGACGCGACAAGAACGACATGTCGCTTGGCCTCGCCACTCCGTGTTACGGCCAGCCCGCGCACGCCGTTGCGTTTGTCCACTATTTTCGATAGAAATAAAAGATGTAAGTAAACATTGTTATGCATGGTTTTAAAGCTTATTAAATTTGACAACTTATTTGTGAAAAGTATTTTTTCATATACTCTCAGACAAAAAAAATATTCAACTTCAAAAAATAATTTTGCAAAAAAAAAAATTTTTTTAACAACAATCTCATTATTATTGGCCAAACTAATGCAGATATTAAAAAAAATTTTAATTATAGAATTTTTAGGCAATTTTATAAGAAATTCAACGATGAAATTTTTTTTCTGATATATCTTTTAGTTTACGAGATATAATCGCTTTAGTAGAACCCCACATTTTAATGTTTGGGAGGGCACAGGGGAGGAAGCAAGCGGGGGAGGGGTAGGGACTTTTTTGGAAAATATGTACTCCACATAAGATGTACTATCCACCCGCAAAAATTCAGCTCTCCCCTAGCATGTTCCAGTTAGGGCCTGTTTTTTGTCTAGATTGACTGGGCTATATACTAAATATACTTGTTTGTCTTTTGTTATTTTTTATTAACTGATTATCCTGATGAAGAAAACATAGTTTTCGAAAGATGTTGATATTGTTAATTAAATAGTGGTGTTACACAAAGTTATTTGTTTTTCGTTAAATTAATGATGACGCCACAAAGTAAATTTGCCTATTTTGAAGAAATATATTATTTCCAATTACTATCAAGTTCTAATCAACGTATGACTATTTGTGAGTTTATGATTATGTGAAATGGAAAAATAAAATAATAAATAAATTAATAAAATATATTGAAAGTGGGAAAAGAAACAACAGTAGAGGGACGATATAAACCAGTATCTAACCGCGAAGCAGATAATGTAGAGTTTATATTTTATTTACTTTTTTCTGCAAGGGGGAGCAGCGCCAGAATATTGCAGTTCATCTAATACAAAACTTTTCAAATTTTGTTTGACCGGAACAGGGTGACTGCAAAGTATTGACTTTTAGTGGACGACCATTCAAAATGTTTTTTTTTTTTTTTTTTTTCATGACAAGAGCTTCGTACTATTATTTCAATATGTTATTAATTAATTTCAATTCGGGAGGCGGTTGTGGGTACCGTCACTCTTGGAACCGTTTTTTGGATAACCAACACCCCTGCCATAGGCCGCCCTAAATGGTTGGCTACGTTTGGTAACTTAACAGAAGTGCTCAGGTTCTTGAGCGAGGTATTGTGTTTGCCCACCTGTTGCGTGGCGGGAGAGGATGGTTGACTCTCTCGACCCACCGCTTAGCAACGCAGTGGAAGGGATTGGTTAATAAGTCCACTACTCCTGGATATATTGACCCCCAGTTTCCTAACTTCTCCACCTTTCTTTTTTTATAGTTACTTCACAAGGGTCCCAACTGCTCTCGTCTGGAGCCAGTGAGATAAGGCATCCTCAATTGAGGTATGTTGAGGTTTATTATTACTGGGGACAGTTGTTCTAATTTCACTTTTAACTTTTTTTACGCATTAGGTATAAATCTTATGGTTTATGAAAAAACTCATATTCGATGGCAGATACTTTATTAATCTACCAAATTCTTATATTATTAGTTTTCTAAATTTTATGAAATAAAGCTATAAGCTCATAAACAAATCGGTGGAAATGATACAACTGACCTTGACTCCGGGGTCAGTTGTCCCAGTAGCAAAATGTTGATCAAAATACGGAATTCAGGCGTTCAATCGTCCAATTTACATAATTTCGGCGAGGAAAAACAGTTTTTTTATTAGTTTTTAAAATAAATATTAAAAAATTCAATTATATAAATAAATAAAAAATTATCTGGCTTCAAGTAAACTCTTATAGAATATACTTTGGTAGAAATCAATTACTCTGTGATTTGACATATTAACTGAAATAAAACAATAACTTTGTTTGTAACCACGAATTATTTATTTAATTTTTTTTTATCGACCGGTTTCCCTTTCGAGACCAGTCGGTATTAAAAAAATTAAATAAATAAATTATGGTTATAAACGAATTTACTGTATTATTTCAGTCTTCTAGAATTAATCAGTTAAAGTGTTATCACGAACCTTAATTATTTAATGTGATAAAACGACAAATAAAATATAAATTAATATCAAGGATTGTTTTATCTCAAGAAAAAGAGAAAATTGTGTTTTTTGTATGACAACAATGTGGTACAATTGTCCCTATGGTACAACTGTCCTCCGAATAGTAGTATGTATATATCAATCGTTCAGTTGATTAGTCAGACACCAATATTAGAATGCTCGCCATAAATCAAATATTATTTATAATATCTTTGTTTCACACATTGAATTTTTTTTAACACCGAGAGACATAACGGTCCGGTCCATTAGTATGACATTTTGAAATATCCCAGTTTGAATTAACCCAGAAAATATTAAAATTTTGTTTAATTCACTACAAGTTTTTCTACATTATAATTGATTGGTGGTGTTTATGAGCAATCTGAGAATTGTCCCAGATAGAGGGTAAACTTTTACATGTAACTGCATACTAAACTCAAATTTTGATTTTTCGGAGATTTTTAACTAATCAACTTGATGATCGATATATTTATTACAACGAAAATAGGAACTTTGTCATAGATAAGAGAGATAAAAAGTACAACGAACAAACAATTAGGCATGTTTGATAATATCCAGTTGTAAAAACCAGGTAAAAACTTGTGTCCTAAATAATAATCCAGCTAGAAAAAAACAGATTCGCCAAATTGTTGTTTTGATGAAAACATTATTTTTATGTTTTTTTATTATTATATGCACATCGTGTTTCTGCGGACCGCAAACTACCGGTAGGCGGTTACCCACCAACACTGCAACTGTTTTATAACGTTATAACCGTTCACATCAAAGTTATTGGTACATTTATATGAAAAACGTTAAATTTATATTTTTCGCGACCACCCTACCGATCCGACCGTCAAAAATTCAATGCATACAAAATATTTTTTCATATTTCAATAATGTTTTCGTTTGATCGGATAGGGTGGGTGTGCGGCGGGAGGAACGGAGAGGGAAAGAGGAGGGTGATCCTGTTCAATGTTCAGGGCTTGTTTGCTTTATTCCCCAAAAATGCAATATGTTATTGGAGATAGTGCCAACCGCTTTCACAAATCAGGGCTGCCACAATGGGCCATACATAATAAAAGGTATGTAGTTAAATCAGGGCAAGTTTGTTTTAGCTGATTCTTTCAAATAGGGTTTTTAGAGAAGTGACGTTCTAAAAGTCACAGTTTTAATGTGGTTCCCTATTTTTGTTTTGAATTATAGTATACTTTAATTATTTTATCACTCTTTTGCTACATCAAAATTAAAAAGACGACTAAGCCCTTTTTGAACATTGTTTCAAGCATTTCAAATTGTTTGAATCATTGCGTAATTCGAATTATTTTATTGTTGACTTCAGAAATTTTAGTAATAAAGCTAATTTTTGTAAATTGTGACAAGCTACAGTTTAATATTTTGTTTTCAGCATTTTCTTTCAAGAATAATTTTTATTTTATTTTAATATATTAGGAACGTTTACGGTTTAATAAAATACAGACATTAAAAGGACAACAAATTATGATAATTACGTTACAACCCAACATCATGCAAAAAAAATAAAAGGCAATAATTATTTTTTTTACTTAATATTATAAAAATGGGAACTCGATAAGCTGTCTTAACATATATAAAAGATACAAGTAAAATAAAACAGTGTGCCAGTGTCTAGGAAATTTAAAAAAAAAAAAGATTAAAAAAAATTATGATAATTAAAAATGAAACGCACTAGACATAAAGTCGAAAAATATTTTTTTTTCTTTAATTACAAATACAAAAAATATATATGATTGGCGGTAACAATTTATTTTATTTTATAATTAATTAATAGTTTTAATATTTTTTATTTAAATTTTTTTATTTAAATCTATTAAATTATGTTTAGTAAATAACCTCAACATATAAACATGGATGTTTCTTGTAAGACGGGAAACGGGGAAAGAGAGGGGATGAGGGAGGGGAAGGGAAGGCGGAAGGGGAACAGGGATGAATGGGAAAAGGAGAAACAATTATTTTCAAGTGGCATTGCAACGCATACCGAGAACTGGAAAGTAAAAAATAAACTATAAAGTATAAAATATTTGGGTTTGTTTTTGAAACACCAAAATCTCCCAAAGATGAACTGCAGATTATAAAACGGATGAAATCATAACGTGAACCTAAAGACTAGCTTATGGTGAGTTGTGGGTATAAAACTCGCCCAACAATTTTTTCAAGAATTTTTAGATGTCATGTTTATGTGATAGGAATAAGATGCCATATTGTTTATTTCGATATATATTGGACAGTGTGTAGTGAACCTTGTTCTCAAAATGAAAAAGAAACACGACATGATATTTTAATAAAAATAATTTAAATGCTCTCAAGGAAGACATTCTAAGTATTACTTTAGTGCGAGACCATCGTTAAAAGATTAAAATAGTCGAAAACTTTTTAACATGATACGAGTATTATCTTCATTTCTATCCTTATTAAAAAAGAAAAATAAGTTACGTATAATAAATTTTTTTTTAAATATTTCAGTTGGGCTTGTAGGGGTACTGCCGCCCCGGGGAATCATTTATTGGATAACCAACGCCTCTGCCATAGGTCACTCCAAGTGGTTCGCTACGTTTGGTGACTAAGCAGGGGTGCCCGTGTTCATAGGGTGAGTTTGTCCGGGTCTTGGTGGCGGTTGCTGCTCAACTGCTGCGTGGCAGACCGGATCGGGAGAGACTGGTTGAGGGAGGACTTTTGATCTCTCCAGTCAAAGTCTCTCGACCCATCGCCTTCACTGCAGTTACACTTCAGTCACTACTCCACACAGACTCCCAGATTCTCTCATACCTTTTTCTTACCCAGAACTTTCTCTCCTTTCTTTCCATAAAAAGACCCTCCACACAGTATCCCCTAAGATGAGTGGGCCCGGAGAGAAATTATTTTCCTCAGGACCTCCTGCGTTGAGCTAATCTTAAAAAAAATTCTAACCACTAACCAAATGCAACGAATTTGAAATCCCATCCATCCAGTGTATCGAACTCGCAAAATGTGCAAATATAGATTTGTTCTCCCTTCACTGCGTTACATTTCATCGTTAAGTCTCTGCAAATATTTGCACACGTCAATCCTTATTGCGGAAGGCGTCCCTATCTCCCACCCCTCCATTCCCTAGGTCGCTGCACGCCGGGGTACACAGTACACAGTGTAAAGGTAGTAATAGACAAACGATGGTTTTTCTGTTTGGTCATAGTCAATGTTTTGATAAAGATCAAACGGTGGCTTTTTCATTATAAGACATTTGTGGGGGAGAGGATATTGTTATCTTAAACATTTGCTGAAAAATCTGAAAGTAAAATAAACTTGCTAAGAGGAAAGGCTGGGCGGTCTTTTTCGAACAAAACAATTTTGGATTTGAAATCAAAATACCCATTCAAACTGAATAATTATTTTTTTGTCAATAGTTATATTAAATATCTATTTTATGATTTTTTTTTAAACGATGATAAAAAGATAATTAAAGAATTCAATTTTGCTTCATTTTGGAGGCAATTTGTATTTTTAGTGAGTTAATTACAATTATTAATAAATATATCTTGACTTATCTATTTTTTTTATATTTGTACGTTTTTGCAATAAGTGTACATTTTTTTACATGTTAAACAGAGTTGTAAAATGAATATAAAAATAGCCTTTCCTCACCATAAAGAGACAAAGTTCTTGTGTCTGATGACGGAATACATGCTCAAGTATATGTAATCATTTGAGTAAGTAAATAATAATATTGCAACTAATAACAAAATATATGTAATAAAAACTCGAGAAATCGATAAATATCAAGATTTAAATGAAATATTTATAATAGAAATATAACGAAAATTAAATGCGTTAATGTAAAGAAATATACCATAAATTTAAAAAAATGTGTAAGTAATTAAGTACATAAGTATCAAGTCATTTAAATTTATATCATCTGATAGGATGATGGACACTGTAACGCTGTCCGAAACGTTGGCTAAAGAAGGGGGTAGCGCATCACGGCAAAACACCCCAAAAATAAATAACAACAATTATTTGAGGTTACTTATAATTTAAATATAATACGTAATTTATAATTTAAATTTACACCCATAAAAAAGATTTTTTAATGATTTTTTTAATATTATATTCCATCATATTATTAATAGAGATAATTTAATTTAAATAATATAATTTTAACAGCTCAAGTTGCCTCCAAATTCATTTTAGAGGAAACCGGGCGGCGTTTTGTCCATACAAACGTATTCCCCAATTTCCTCTTTGGATTTTGACACTAGTGCAAATAATAATTATTAAGATGTAGAAATCGACCACTAGCGTGTCGACGCGTTTTGCTTCTTTTGGAGTTCTTACTTACTTCTTACTTACTTTTGGAGTTCTTACTTCCTCCTCTTCTCACAGGAGTTAGGACCCTCCAAAACATAAAAAAATAAATAAAATAGCACATACCCCTACAGATGTGTTTCAGTTTGGTTGGATATTTTGGCCTTCAAAACTAGAATTTATATGAAACGGAACAGTTCCTTTAAACTAATATCGTTAAAATATGTTTTTTAGATTGAAAAGCATGGTATTAATTTAATTTGCGTTTCAAAATCAATTGACGTTTCATTCAATTTTAATATGGCAGGTCGTACACAATTGTATTAATTGCACACGCTACGCAACTACGATATGATAAAATTTATTTACTGATCCAAATTACACAAAATGTAATATTTGATCAAGTTTTCAAGTGCCTACTAATTTTCACAAATTGATTGAAAGCCGTCACATAATGGGTGGTTTCGTAATTAAAAATTCAAAATGTTATTTATTAAAAATAAATTAACTCTACAAAACTTGTTTTCAAATAAACATTTTTACGAAATAAATAACTGTTTTTGATTTTAAAATATTTCAGATAACTTTGAGTAAAATTATATCACAATCATCATCAGCACTTATTTTTGTAGCTAATACGTGGAACGCGTGTACAACTGACCTTAAAAGCAACTCATACGGCCGCTATGTGAAGCATGTACGGCAAACATTAAGGTAAAAATACTAATCTGTTGTTAATAAACTAGAGGCTATTTTCTAAAATGCGATGATAAACCATCGAGTTGCCCAAAATGAGGAATTAAAGGAGTGAAAAGGTGGAAACCACAGACTTAACCAGGTCTTTCTTTGCTCCACAAGGCCTCTTATCTTTCACCGACAAAGCACGGTGATGAATCAAAAGTAGCACACTATTAGTTAATTAGCAAAACATAGCACGATCACATTTTAATAATCCAAACATCGCGGCGGAGTTTACAATAGCGGGAAATCGCTATCGTTATTGCGGTTGCGGGTGCAATTTCAGAACACTGCGGTGCGGCGAGCATTCAAGCTAATAGAGTGGATTACACTGAGATTTTAGCTATATTAGTCTATTTTTAAGGTTTTGGGAATAGACAATTGGAAAGATTAAATAATTTCGGAGGTGGTATGGGTACCGCCACGCCATGAAATATTTATTAGATGTGGGGTATGGTCACTGGCATAGGTCACCCAAAGTGGTACTTTACGTTTAGTGACTTTTAAGGGTGCCCGGGTTCATGGAGTGATGTTTGTCTAGGATTTGACGGCAAATGCGTTTGC
Organism: Glyphotaelius pellucidus; assembly: GCA_936435175.1. Lineage (NCBI taxonomy): Eukaryota > Metazoa > Arthropoda > Insecta > Trichoptera > Limnephilidae > Glyphotaelius > Glyphotaelius pellucidus. The sequence goes on from OW386551.1 coordinate 26,285,104, forward strand.
CCATCGCCTTGAACCGCAGTGGGAGGGATGGATTCATCCATCCGTCACTCTTGGACACTTTGATCCCCAGATTTCAACCCACCCCTCGTACCTTTTTCCTTCGCAGAATTTTTTCTCCTTCCTTTCTCTAAAAAAAACCCTTTTCACGGCATCCCCAATGATGACATGCCTCCTGTGCGGAGTTAATGTTAAAAAAAATATACGGAAGTCATATTTAGGCAAATCAATCAAACCTGCACGATTATGAATAATGATCATCAACAAGTTAGTTGGTTTGTTCGGGGCTTGTACCATTTTCTTTTATACTCGTAATTTAAAAGTATATTCGTGTTCAAACTCTCTAAAAATGCCTTTTGAAAATGAAACAGTTGTTATTAAAAATGTAAGGTAAGAAAGCGCAGCTTTTTGACTCTTGTTCAATTCTGTCTTCGTTTGGGAAAAAATTGGCTCTTTTAGACACTGTAACACTGTCCGAAACGTTGGCTAAAGAAGGAAGTAGCGCAACACTGCTTAACACCCCAAAAATAAATTATAAAAAAACGAGTGTGCTTTAGACCACAAGACTGAAGTAAAACTTCTTTATGCTTCGTTCGCCTCGCCCGATCACACTTTTCGTAACGCTCTCGTCACGCATTCACCAGCTTACTCTAACTAAGAAGTTTTACTTCAATAATACTTGTAACCGTGGAAATCTAAAACCATATTTTTTATGGTTAAGTTCATTTCGTTAAATGAATATAAGGTCTTCACAGACTTCGTTGCACTACAAACCGTCTCCCGGATGCCGCTGATGGATTACACAAATTGGAAAAAGTAATTTTCTCCAAATAATCAAAAGTAACAAACAAATTTTATCTTTGTGGTATTCAAAACTCCTGGTCCAATTTAGTGAAATATAGATGTTAATAATGAAAGAGAATAAGTCTTTCTTACATAACATTAAACCATAAAGTATCAATAATGGTAAGTTCGGGGAAGTTTCGTGCTATATTGTAACTGCAGGCTTAGAAGAACAGTTCAAATTTCCGTTGTATGCAATTGTGCGGCAAGTCTGTTGGACAATATGGTTCCGTATTGTTCGCCACGCCAGTTGCGGGCTAATCTGCCCATTTAGATTCGAGAACTTTTGCTTAGTCATGGAAACAGATATTCCCCAGAGAGCTCATTGCAGCCCTTAGTCCTCGAAGGATGACAGGGTCGGATTAGACTTATTTATTATTTTTTTACCTGCTATGAGGTCGTATTTATAGAATGATTATACATCTGAACAATGAAGGTTACAATAAAAACACATCATCATCATCATCATCTTCTTCCCCTTATCCTATTCGGGTCGGGGACCCATTGCATCGACAAAGCTCCTCTATACGTCCCTGTCTTGAGCTGACTGTTCGGCCTCCGTCCATGGCAGTCCCATCCTCTGCTCACACAGTTTCTGGAGTTGCCTCGCCCAGCTGTGTCTGGGGCGGCCCACTGGACGTCTACCCTCTGGAATCGCACATAGTATCTTCCTCGGAATTCGGTAATTAGGCATTCTTAGTACATGCCCAAGCCACCTCAGTTGCGATTTTTCTATGAAGAGTAGCAGTGGTTCAATGTTTAGATCACCTCGGATCGTCGAGTTTCTTATATAATCCCATTTCGTAACCCCTGCCACTCCTCTCAAGTACCTCATTTCGGCAGCTTGGACCCTAGAGCGCGTTAGCATCCATATCTGGTGGCCGTAGGTGAGCGTCGGGCGATATACCGTTTTGGGACCAAACTCAGTGCAACATACTCGCAAATGGGACTCAGTTAAAACAGGTGGATAGATTCAAATACCTCGGGGTTGAGTTCTCCAGCGATGGACGGCAAGACGGAGAAATTGATCGAAGAATTAGTGCGGCAAGCGGTGTGTTGCGTCCTCTCTACAGCTCAGTGATAAGGAAAGCTGAGCTCAGTATCAACACAAAGATGGCAGTGTTCAAAACAATAAGAACACACACAAAAAAATTCGGTTTTATTAATAAGATTTAAAGTTTATGCAACTCGACTAAAGATTTTGCTCATTTGCTATTTATTTTATCATTCACAGAAAGCTGATTATTTCATTGATTTTTTTTTCATCACAGTTCCTTTTTGGCTTTCAGTAAATTGAATTGAATAACATCACTTCCCCTTATTGTTGTTATTCAATGTTTAAATATAATCCTAGTGAATATTTCAAACGCTTTTTGTAGCTAGCACTTTATCAGAACTGTGTGTATTACATTGTTTTTTTTACATTAGCTCCACACAGGAGGCCCTGAGGAAAATAATTTCCCTCAGGGCCTGTGTCAAGTTTGGCGATGCTGTCCTGACTGTGTTAGTGTGCCCAGGAGTGACGGACGTATGAATCCATCCCTTTCACTGCGGTGCAAGGTGATATTCCGGGAGAAACCGGCTGGAGAAGTCAAAGGGACTCCCTCAACCATTATTTCTCGATCCAGCCCGCCATGCAGCTGGTAGTGCATGCAACAAACCTCACCCAATGAACGCGGGCACCCCTGCTTAGTTACCAAACGTAGCGCACCACTTGGGGCGACCTATGGCAGAGGTGTTGGTTATCCAATAAAAAACAGTTCCCAGGACGGCGGTACCCATACCCGCCTCCCAAATTAATGTCGTGTTTTACAACTGAATTTCCAATTAATAATAAAAATATTTTTTTTGAATTTCCTCAGGGCCTCCTTTGTGGAGTTATTTTTTTATGTAAACAAAGTTTCGAAATATATTTTTGTTAACACGGTATCAGTTTCGGTATACAGACATAATTTTTTATTTATTTTTATTTTGATGTTTAAGGAAATTAATGGAGCAATCAATGGCGCGGGTGATTCAGAGTAATGGGGGGTGATATAATACTTTTATACTAGTCTAAAGCGAAAACTCGTTTTCGAAAAAATAGTGAAAACGTATCAGATTCGTTCAGCAATTTTTTTTAAAACCCGAAATACATAAGTTATTTTAATTTAAATGTACCCAATTCGCACCTGTTTGATTCAACCATATTCAACATTTCTCCATGCACCCTCGTGGGGTGACATGTTGTCATAAATAATAATGAACTCGGCCAAATATTTACTACTTACCCCTGAAGGCGAAAGATATTAGATATTGATTGCACCCCTAAACGCATAAAGATGGCCACTGCACGCAATACACACATATTATATTATATCATAATGCAGCCAGTTGCAGGGGCGTGGAATATGAATTATTCATAAATATTATTCAAACACCTCCCTTGTATTTTAGTACTGTACTTTTATTTTGAATACAAAATGTGTATAACCACGATAATTTGAAGTAATAAAGGCAGAATATAAAATAGATTGGTTTTTGTATTCTTGAAGATGAAATCTGTTTTCTGAAGCCGAGATGGGCTACGAATTACGAATTTTATACACAGCATTTTCATAAAAATATAAATTTTTACAAATGTATTTTTTTATATATTTAACTTGAGTGGAACCTCAAGTTGTAATACTTTGATAAAATGAAGACAATATTAGCGAAACTCAATCTGAAAACAGAAAAATTATAAAAAGACTGTCATATATAGGACTCGAACCCAGGACCTACGCCTTGCCGAGGTGGAGCTCTACCAACTGAGCTATATATTTTATTAAAAGAAAACAAATCACTTTGTATGCTCCACTTATTTCATATTTCAACATGTTTCGAAACTAATGGTTCTTTCGGCAGGATAAATTGATAATTAACAAAATAACAATAGACAAACAATTATTTGAGTAAAAAGAAATAACAAAGTGTAACAACAAATTTTGCAATATTGAAAAAGTTTTTTTTTAATCTTAATAATTCGCTGTTTAGGGCTAATTGCATCGAAAATAGTTAAAGTTACTTTTTTAGTTAAAGTAAAATAAAAGTAACTTTTTTATGATTTTTTTCCGAAATGAGTTGCTTCAACTTCGTTTAAATAAAAGTTAAATAAATAATTACAAAATAAAATATTACTTTTATTTAATCCAGCGTTGTTGATAGTTTAAAGTTAGATTTGGTTAAGATGTCAGCTGTCACCAAGGAATGCAATATTGTTTGAAAAGAATATAAAAAATAAAAATTCTTCACAATCCAGGTTTTGATAATCAATTGCTTTGAATATATAGGAAATGACAAAAAATTAATTAAAACCACCAACAGGACATTTTATGTAGGAAGAGATAAATTTTATTGCCAGGAAACCCATACAAATAATTGGGTGTTTAATTTTATTTAAATTTATCAAATCCAAGGAAAACTGGAAGCCATTTCGATGGCAACACTGAAAACTTTAAACTAACTTTTTTAATGTTGAAGCAACTCAGTTGTGTCGAATTGCAGCTTAAATTTAGTCGGGGCCTGAATTCAGTTTATATATTTAACTTTAAACCTTACTTTAACTATTTTCTCTTAAGTAAGGTATAATTTTATTTAGGGTAGATTGTTAATTATTAATGTACTTAAATAGTTAAAACATTATTGTGAATGTAAATTGTAACAGTTTTCAGAAGGACCAAGGTTCTACACAGGTACGTGTCGATAAACATTTTTTTTAATAAAACGCATTTCAAAATATGAATCCTTTTTTTATTTACGTTTGTACCTAATTTTGTAATTTTTTTTAAATATTTTTTTTTGGCGGTAGGTATGGGTACCGCCGCTCGAGGAACCATTTATTGTATAAGCAATACATCTGCCATTGCTCATCTCAAGTGGTTTGCTACGTTTGGTGACTTAGCAGGGATGAGTCTTAGGCCGAGTTTGTCTAGAAGTTGGCGGCGAGCCGGATCGGGAAAGAATTGTTGAGGGGGACCTAATCTAGACCTCTCCAGCCAGACTCTAAACAAATCGCCTTGCACTGGAGGGGGGGCGATGGGTTCGTACGTCCGTCACTCCGGCACACCGGAACCTGACCCCCCAGAATCCCACCCACCTCTCATACTTTTTTCCTTCCCAGAATTTCTTATCCCTAAAAAGACCTTCAACACAGCATCCCAAAAAAAAAAGAAGATATAGACCATAAAAAAAAATATTTTTCTCAGGGCCTCCTGTGTGAAGTTAGTGTTTAAAAAAAACAATCAATAATCATAATAATTGTTGGTTGCTGACGCCACTGTTGATGAACATATTATCATCATTTGTTTGTATTTCCGCTAATAATGCCTTCTGCCCACAGTCCGTACACCCCTTCGTCCTGCCCCCAACCTCCTTTCAATACACCTAACCACCCACGACACCTACGACACCCACGACACCCACGACACCCACGGGCACAGTGCGTTTCCCGTGCAGGAAATTGCTTTGGATATTAACTGCACTAGCACTAACTACTAGTTATTATGAACATTCCGCGTCTAATGGTGTGAATTCAACACTTCAATAATGCTTTTCACGTCACGATAACTTCACTCTGCACGAGGCTACTTGTAATGGACTAAAGTCTCCGACTTAACGGCCTCCGTGGTCGATGGAAAGGGCTAAGAAAATAAATTTTATTTGATTAATTTGTGTTATTTCACATTTAATTGATTTTTAATAAAACATACACGGTGGATGATACTCGTACTCTTAATTCCACGTCCGAAGACCAGCGTTCATAATTAAAACTTTTTTATTAAGGCGGCGCTATTCGGCTAAAAAAGAAGAAGATGGAGAGATGTGTAATTACGAATGTTGGACAGAGCGCGCTAATATTTTAAGTGATGAAATCGCAGCGAAAATGGCGAAAAAGCTTAATAAAACATGACTCGTTTAAAATAGAGCAAACATCTCATGGAACGTATCTTAAGTATCATTTAAAGAAACACTGTGAATTTTTTCACAAATATAACTTGTATAATAATAGAAATAGACTTGTTTTAAATAATTTTCGGAGCATATCTAGATATTATCTTCAAAAATAACATATATTTTTTTAAGAGCTTAAAAACTTCAAATGTTTAAGGGAGATATGTAAGAAATCGGTCGAAATTCGAATAGTGGACCCTTAAGGGGAAAAGACAGATACAGATGTCAATTGACAAGAATATACAAAACAACAAGTTAAGAATTCACCTGCATCCAAACTATTTCTCACGAATTGACACAGCAGATAAAAACATAAACAAATATTTTTACTTATAAATAGGGAAGAAGTTATAACATATGAATATTATTTTACAAATAGAGAGATGAGAGAAATGCGCAATATCCTTATAAAAAATTTCAAATTATTTTTGGAAATATTTAGATGGTAAGATAAAAAAATATTTATACATGTTTAGATAAAAAAATAAGAAATATAAAAAAAAAAAATATTATTTTATTTATTTATCTATAAAAATGGTACATTTTATTGTATTGCAGATCTTCCATTAAAAGCATTTAATTCCATTAAAAGGAAGAAGAGCATATATTTTATATATGTACAATTAATCCAGTCTCGTGTTTCACATAAATAGGTATAGTTAATGCAATCACATCGCAATCAAGACCCTTTCACAAAAAGACAGACATCCATGTATTCCGTAAGAAGAAAACAAGTATATTTTTGTAGTGTGACATTCGTGTGGAAACAGGGAAAGCAGTCTTCCCGCTTAAGATTTCTCTAAAGTATTTAAACGTAAGTATGTCTAAAAGAAAAATTCTTAGAATTATGAACGAAGTATGTCTTAGTTGTTGTACTTTGAGGAAAATAGCCTTTAATTTTCTACTAAAAGTACTGTGCTTATCAAAAATAATTCGGAATCCTTAAGGTTTTGATTTTGATTAAACGATTCGCAAGTCGTTGCTTGAAATAGCTTTGGATATGTTTGGTGACCAGATCTAAAAAGCCAGATACTTTCTCTTCTTCCTCTTCCCGATCTCTTCACTTCCTCACTACCTTCAGCCTCACAAAATATCCCAATTGGGATGCCATAGTCTCACTGGTTCCAAACGGGAACATTTGAAATTCTCGTGCTTGTGCTGTATTCTAAAAAAAAATCAGACTGTGAAATTCACACGCGATAGAAGTGAAACCATCAGAAAACTAAACTTCGAGAGAATGAGACGAATGCAGAGAGTAAGATAATTGTAGGTTTTATTTATTATAATGTTGTTACCAAGTTTAAAAATTATTTTACATTTTATTTTACGTAGCGCAGCACAAAGGGCAGGCTGATAGGCTACGAAGGTCCGCACGAAGAGGTAACCGATTAGTCTAGCTCATTCTCTTGAAAGCTAAATCATAGAGATCTACGTGTTTGTCTCTTTTTAGTGTCGCTCGTTTCCGTTTCATCGAGTTTCAAATCACAACGGTGCCAAAGAAGTTTTCACTTCAAAAATAATGGTAAGACTAAAATAATTGTCATTCAAATTGTGAGGTTTCATTTAACAAAATTTATACATTATTCGAAATTTTAAAAAAAAATCGAGTTCAGTTCACACGCGGTTGAAGTGAAACTTTCACCCACACGTTCTCAACTAATAGGAGCCTTGAAAAGTGCGGTCATAATCAAAGCGACTAATGAGTGTAGTTTGACGCTTTATAAGTGCTGCAATGCGTCATTTCCGTTTCATTCGAATTTCAAATCACAACCGGGCTAAAGAAGTTTCACTTCAAAATGTGACATATTTAAATACTACTTACAAATTTTAAGGTTGCAGAGGAAACTTTGATTTTGGTTTATTATCTAAGTGAAAATTAAAAACATATTTTTGGAAGCGAGAATACACGAATTATAAACAAGACTCGAAATCTAGACGAACCGACCTATTACTGAAAACCCCCGATCATTGGAGTTGTATTGTTAATTAAATGAAATAACAGGTATGTTTTTAGGTTTTCACGGCCAAAAAGTATTTTTGTTATTGTTTTTGGGGTGTTATGCCGTGTTTCGCTACCTCCTTCTTTAGCCAACGTTTCGGACAGCGTTACAGTGTCCATCATCAGGGCAGATGACCAAATGATATTGGTGAGAGTGTTTACTTATGTGTGTCGAAGCGATACCGTGCTGCCAGCTCCATTTCTCTACGAGCTGGTGTTAGAAAAAATTCAGCATGGTTTTTTGCCAAAGCTAAACGCAAAAATTCAGCATGGTTTTCTGCCAAAGCTAAACGCAAAAAACCATGCTGAATTTTTTCTAACACCAGCTCGTAGAGAAATGGAGCTGGCAGCACGGTATCGCTTCGACACACATAAGTAAACACTCTCACCAATATCATTTGGTCATCTGCCCTGATGATGGACACTGTAACGCTGTCCGAAACGTTGGCTAAAGAAGGAGGTAGCGAAACACGGCATAACACCCCAAAAACAATAACAAAAAAAAAATGAAATAACAGTACACCAAAGGAATCATTGGTTGAACTTGATTTAAGCAAGTATTGATTGATATCAGCTAATTTGCACTTACACCTATACTATTTTTATCAAGATTCAATCGATTGCCATGTTATAATTGCGTATTTCAACAGAACTGCTATTAACCCGGCGAAAGTGTGGCAGGGTATGTCATACCCACCATGTTACTTATTTGCGTGTATTTTTTGTTTGTGACCTTCAAACTTGTTGTTGCTTTGAGTAGCTGGTGTTAAAAGGGTTCGGAATAGGATAGTGGCGTGATTGCAGTGTCGCGGCAGCCTACGCTCGAGTTCTACGCTTTCAAACTACGTTTGGGTATGTGATACCTTGCCACATAGCTGGTGTACATATTTCGTGACAAAAACTAACATTACTTTTAATAAATTCATGACATTAACTTACTTTCTTTGTTGCATTGTAGATGCTAATATAAAATGGACGTTGACGGTGAAGGAACCCGACTTCGGTCAATGCTGGAAGAAGTATTTCCTAAGTAAAAACTGCACTGATTTGAACTCCAGTTCCTAAGATGTTCCCTATAATTTTTTTTAGTTTTATAGTTGCTTGTTTCATGTTCTATCATATCTTTAAGTTTTTTTTTTTCATAAAACTTGTTTTTTTTTTTTTTTACAGTTAATACCGCACAAGAGTCCCAACTGCTCCCGTCTGGAGCCAGTGAGACTATGGCATCCCCAATTGGGGTATGTTGTGAGGCTGAAGGTAGTGGGGAGGGGAAGGAGATAGGGAAGAGGAAGGTGGGGAAGTACCTGGCTATTCAGATCTGGTCACTAAACACGGCTAAAGCCATTTCAAGCAACGTTTCAATTCTGAATGGTGGTCTTACACCAGGGCGATACTGATAGTATCTTCCACTCTGGAACGTGCCGCAAATATACTACATATTATTTTTAAATGAATAAATTGTGAAATAACACAAATTAATCAAATAAAATTTATTTGCGCACGCCGGGTTCGAACCCGCGACCTTCGGATTGTGAGTCGAGAGTCTTACCTCGGGACCACCGAGGCCGTTTTCTTTAGTTCCTTTGTAGTTTTTTTTTGAGAGTGAAATTTTTTGTTGAAAATTCATAGTGACCTGTTTCCATTTAAGTAAATTATAAAAATTGTTAAAATGGCGCAAATATTTTATTTCCAATACGTTATAATATAGTCTTGCTTATAATAAAATAAATTATTATAATGCTTTTTATTAAGAATCGAGTTTTACTGTCAAATTTATAAACGGTTATGCCATATACTTCTTGTTACATTTTTTCACCACACTATCGCCGGGTTAAAACATATGCGGTCCGTTAATACAAGTACCTACTAACCAAAAATAGTTACTGCCATTTTTTTTATTATTTTTTTGTAAAGGTGATGGGTATGCGAATAGGTTCTAAGGCAGGAGAGCAATATAGTTAGTAAGAAGATGGCTTGACAAATACGACAACCAACATCTCGCCACTCGAAGGGGCCTTCTCCAATGGCACACTCCGGTATCTTACGATTGGTAGGTTTCTACTCGGTTCTTCTGATTAAAATAATAATTTTATGTTCTCTTTCCTTCCCTTTTTGTTGTACCCAACTTAAGAACATTTATTACATCATTTCCACAACACATTACTCTTAACTCAACCAATTTCAAAGCTCTAACCCTCGTGGTGCCTTAATGCTTTTATGCCCTAAATAGAGCATTCCCTCATATTACCTACCTTTCTGCCATATCAACTGCTTTACTTTTGCTGAGTAAACGTCCAAAATTGTTAACATTTAAATATGAAGGAGTGTTAGTTTTTTTAAATAAATAAGTAAGTACACACAAGAATACTAAATGCTCTCGTTCGTCTGGAGTCAGTGAGACCACTGCCCCAATAAAGAACTTGAGTGAAAAATATTATGAATTAAAAAACATGTGCTCTTTCAGATCAACAAACGCTGAATCCATAATATGTATAATTTATAGTCATTTTATAGTCATTTTTATAGTCATAATCGTCATTTACAAACGAGTTAAACCGTAGGAGATCTAATGCCCTGTGATTGATCGGCAGGATCTGCAGAACTTACACCGCTACCTCACGGGTCGGTCAACCGCGTGCATTAAGATTGCGAACAATTTCGTCCCAAGTTGCGCTGCCACTACTGCTGTGTACAAATTATTTTGAGAATTTTGTTTTTTTTTAAATCTCACTAAACACGTTGACTGGACCATAACGTATTCATCCTGTATTGCGGCTTATTCTCGACCATTTATTGGAAAACCAACACCTCTGCGAAAGGACACCCCAATTGATTCGCTACGTTGGATGACTTAGCACTGGTGCCCGGGTTCATGAGGTGTGGTTTTCTTAGGTCTTCATGGCGGATGCATTTGTCCACCCACTGCGTGGTGGGCCGGATTTGGAGGAACTGGTTTAAGGAGACCTTTTGAACTCTCCAGCCGGACTTTCTCGAACCATCGCCTTGCACCGCAATGGAAGGAATGGATTAATCCGTCACTCCTGGACACATTGAACCCAGATTCCTATCCAGCCCTCATACCTTTTCCTTCCCGAAACTTCCTCTCCTTCCTTTCCTTAAAAAGACCCTTCACACAGCATCTATATCAGCAGTACATAAACATCCAATTTCCACATCTGCAAAAAAGTAGTATAAATAAAAAAAAAAATCACAGGAGAACAGAATGCTGAGAGGTAACCAGAAAGAGCAATAGTCAATATACATTATAGGCCACAAGAAAATATGTTGAATAACATTAAATAAATCTGCATCACGTCACAGGAGCACAGAAAGCTGAAAGGTAACTAGCAAGAGCAGTAGCAATCGCTAGATATTATCCCGCCTTGGTTGAATGCAAATAAGGCAAGTGGCGGTGGAATTTCGACCAGAAAAGAGAGCGAGAAAAGTTAAAAAGGCAAGTATGAATACATTAACCATTCATGAATCCCTTGTCTGTCTGGTTTCTAATAACGGTACAGTAGGGATGCTGAGTTTAACATTCATCCCACACGAAGTCAGATTGAGATGCAGATTTTTATGGGATGTTAATAGGCGTTGTTATAACTTGATGCTCTCTTATATGACGTTGAAAATGGGTAAATTGAAAAAAAAAAATATTGCTTATTTTTAGATACATACAAAAATTATGTTTGAAAACCTACTTGTTTTTAAAAAATCAGTTTTTGGTTGTGCGTCATGTTTTAGTTTTTTTTTAAATTAAAACTATTTACTACCAACCACAAAGTGGTTATTTGACGGTCTCTATGTGCTTTCTGCGATACGAAAATGTCTTGTGCCCGTATGAACTGAATATACCGCCATGAACCACAGATGGCGTTAATGTGTCCTTTTCATTACAAAATGTGAATTAACTAAAATGTTATTGTAACATAAAAAAACGCCAACTGCCAATTCTTTGTAATTTTGAATCATTATTGATTTTACTCTCTTAGGATCAACTTAATAACCCAATCGGTATCCGTCATAAAATAATTCCTGAATTCAATTTAAATCTATCTTATAAATTGCCTAAGAAAATTTCTATATTTACTGCAGAATGCTTCGCTATTGAACAAGCTTTTATTTAAATCCAGCTTCTCAATATTCGTCGAGCCTTATTCTCAATATTCGTGGGCCAAAGATATTGAAATACAAGACATATGTGAGGAATGTAAGAGCACTTTAAAAACTTTGATTAAAAAACACATTGGAAAAACTCCGGCTATACGCTTTACCTGCGTGGTCAAAATGAAATGCTGAACAATACTTACGATGGCAACACTGGCGTCATCTGTCGATGGATACACTCCTCAACCTCAAACGATTGGCTGTCAATTTATTAATAAAAATTTAATAATTTGACGGTTGAAATATTTGAACAACTTTCGTTTCTCCATCCTGGAAAGGAATAAATTAATTGCGTATACGATTCCTTTTCTTTAAATTTTTTTCAATTCTTAGAGCTTCGTTATTGTCTTTATTAATAAGCCAGTAATTTCGCATATCGAATGACATTATTCAAAAAGTTGTGTATTTGACAGGTTATTTGATACCCTTGAGGCCACGCTGAAATTGTATCTACCGACTGTCGGAATCATAATATATGGTGACCACGCTGGCAAATACTGCTAACTGACCATAGATGACGGATTTAGTTAATATTGTATTGACATACATCCTTACTAAAAAAACGTCGTGAAAATTTTATTCAAATGATAAACGAGCGTGTACGTGAAAACATTACTAAAAATTATAACAAAAACATTGTTTATGGAAAGATATATAGATTGCTTCTACAGCCAAAGTTTATCTGTTTGATATACTTGCTTTATTCATAATTTCTTATCAAATTTCTGAAATTTTCGTAAGTTATTCTAAGTGTCTTATATATTTCTTATTTTTGAAGGTGTCGTAAAAACTAATACTAGAGGGTTTTCCAATAAGAGGTGTTATTTTTATTTCAGGTGTTGTTTATGACGTTGTTGATGATCGGCCGGCTTGAGTTCTTGTGTAAACTGAACTTTATAAGCCTTAAGACCCAAATTTTTATGCAAAATATAGTGCAATGACGTTTGTGGAATGCCTAATTTCAAAAAATGACGAGGAATGAACAAACCTGGGTTTTCTTCAACACTTTCGGCTACAGCAGCAATATTCTCGGCTGTTCTTGAGCGACGTGCACAAGTTTTATTCTTCACATCACTAAATTGTCCCAACAGCTCGAATTTTTCCACCAATTTCTGTATTGCGGTCCGACAAGGTGCTTCACGATGACCCAAAAATGTTCGAGTTTTACGAACCGTCTCTGCCAAATTTTCACCACTTTTATAGTGAATTTTAATGCGTTGTTGAAGCGTGTATTGTTCCATTTTTATTAATGACGTAGTTTTTATTTTCAAATGTTGAAAAATTACAGCTTCAAAAGTGACATCGACCGAAATAGCGGGCTATTCAAAATAACACCTCTTATTGGAAAACCTTTTTTTATAGAAACTAGATAAAATTACCTTTTAGATTTTTGTATTTAAAATACACTTTTTTTTTTTTTTTATATTTTTAACCATATGTAGACAGTTTAAAAAAAATACAAAATTAAAAATACGCAGCCCTTTTTCTTAATAAATTTGGAAGAAACCTGTACTTCACTTTTTTCTCGTTCATACATTAAAATAATTTTAAAAATTTTAAAGTTTGCTTGTAATTCCCAAAAATTAACAATCAAAAACTGACATTTTATGCATCGCTTCACAGTTTTGAAGTTCATTTCTTTGATACGTCTACCAACACACGTGTTTGACATTTATGTTATAAAAAAACATTACTTTAAGGAAATCATTATAAAATAAAGACCCTAAAATGCAATTTGATTGCAGGTTCACTAATCATCGTCACCTTTTGAATATGAATTAAAACAACAATTTAAAGTACAATACAACGTTGCCGGATCACAGTTTTTTTAGTAAGATGTTCAGTCTTTTTACAAAGTGCAAAAAAAAACGTATTTTTTTATAAGTAAGGCTGTTAGAATTCTATCGATCGACCGTGCTAGATACCCTGATAGAAAAGCTAAATTGATAAATTCGCAGCACGAGTTGTAAAGCGTTATTTAACGTGAAATATATTTTATTTCGTTAACATCACTAGTCTTGTACACCTGGGGCTTCAGGCTAATTATCGCATTTGACAAATGATGCGTTGGTACCTACTACACGCCACAATACGCATTTCAGCAAATTATGAATCATTACCATTTCGTATTCGCTTTGTCATTCGCTATAGCATTTACTGAGTAAATAACTTTAATGCAGTAATCATTGGTCAAAACCTTTGTTGGATAAACGGTGATTAGATAACACAATATCTATGACCGAATTAATCATTACTGGGTTTGGAAAAGCTTTTAGGGTTATTTAAAGTTGCTGAAACAATATTGTATTCATGTCAATTATGTTGGTTTATTACAAACATGTAGGTTTATAGTAATGCTATGTAATGTGGCTTTATTGCTGGAACAAAATTTTGTTCGTATACAACATCAGTTCTTTCGTTTAGGACGCGAAATATGTATGTTTGCAATTATTCATTAATTTTGATCCTCTTTATTAAGTGATCAAAAGAATTGAACTTTACAGAAATTTTTATAACATTTTCTGTCGGGGATAATATTCAATTATACTACGGTTTAAAAAAAATTATAACGAAGTTAACAAAATTTTCATTTGGAAGGCGCTTATGGGTTTGGTTTTCCAATAAATGGTTCCCAAGGAACCAAAAAAAAAAAAAACCAAACCCCTGCCGCAGCACCCTTAATGATTCGCTACGTTTGGTGACATAGCAAGGGTTCCCGGATTCATGGGGTGAGTTTTGTCTAGGTCTTGGCGGCGAATGCGTTTTCCCACCTACTGCGTGACAGGCCGCATCGGGTGAGACTGGTTGAGTTGGACTGGTAGACTTCCGACCTCTCCAGTCGGATTCTTACGACCCACCGAGGGTTGGACCCCCATATTCCTACCCACCCCTCAAACTTTTCTCCTTTCCAGAACATCCTCTCCTTCCTCTCCCTAAAAACATCCTCCACACAGCTTTCCCAAAGATGACATAGGCCCTGAAGGCTACTTCAGGGCCTATGCAGTCAGGCCCAGTCAGTAGCAAGTATACTCGCTACTTGACTTGCTACAAGTCAAGTAGCGAGTATACTTGCTACTTTCTCCGGAAATCGTTCGCATTATCTTGAGTACATTATTGCCCGCCGCCCATTGCAAGATGACGGCCCGATACACAACAAAGTAAATACGCCAATTAAGCAGATTGTAATGCGTAGAAGAGGTGAAATTTTAGAAGTGGTGGAAGAATAAATTATTTTGATGAAAATAAATAAACTATGATTATGACGAAAAGAGATCAATAGCAGCATAAATAGACCATTTTAAAGTTGCATCTTCGCTCCAACGCCACAACGTTTTCGCGCGTTTACAAAAGAACTCTGCTAAAATGGCGGGTTCGTGCATGTTAGTGCACAGGAATGCGTATGGGGGTCCCTTCTCGCCCGAAAAATAAAACGAAATGGATTAAATCTACTAAAGAGCTGACTAACTCACTCTACTAAAATTGTGGCGTTCGGACGCGCTTAGTTACTAATATACACGTTACTTGACTAAAATATTCACCAACTGCGAGAGGCTCTTGAGGGATTTTTTTTCCTCAGTGCTTACTGTGTTGAGATAATGTAAAAAAGGTTATTATCTTAATTAGAGAAATTTTTATCATTTTAGTACGTAAACTCGTCAATAAATTAAGGACACATTTTGCAATGGCCGACAGGCAAAATGTCATCTGTCTCATTTCCTCCAAACCTCAGCTAATCAGCATAAAATGATTATACCCACCGTTCAAACATTCAAACTATTAAATTACTCAAAATGATGAATTCAGCTACTCGTTCATACCGGAGCGATTTATGAATGCAGTTGAGCAGAATCCGACGTCCCGCAAATTAGATTAATCCTTGTAATTTCATGAGATCTGCTCCAATCTCAGAGATTCATTCCTAAATCAGATAACAAATAATCCGATCTGCAAATCAGCCAGACGGAACCAGATTAATAATAATATCCTCAAAGTGCTCATCGTCCAAAAGGATGCATCCTATCTATGGAATATCATATCTTCAAATACGTCATGACCGAACATTCGAATGACCGGTCAGTGACTGAATTGGCATCATATTTGGGTCCCAAGCATTATATTTCAAATCATCAAGCCATCAATGAAAGCAATCGTTGAGACAAATATTCACATAGTCGCAGAAAATTTGGACTTTATTCACCCAAGTGAAAAAAAAGGGTTAGTTACTATCTCTCTCACTACTGTTATTTCTTTGCGTGAAATTTATGTTTTCTGTTCAGCTTACTTTTTAGAGCAGCTCAAGACGTAAACGTCGATGCACGAATAACTTATATTATACTTTTTGGGGCTCTTTTCTGCGCCCTCTCCCCGCTCGATGACGTAAACGCACTATGATCTAAGCGCACTAACAAGCAACGGGTAGTGGTCATTTTTTGGTAAACACGCTACTTGGCGCCACAACCCTTGGGCCATAATTTTTTTTTTAAATATTTAGCAACAACAAAAGCAGCATCGTCGCTGACTCTGGCGGGACCTTAAATTGAGAGTCTTTTTAAAAACAAGTTCATCTTTAAATTCAAACCCATCAAAGCATTTCGCGTTGTACCTTCATCCGAAAGGAACTTCACGTCACAATCAAGATGAGAAATATTGGAAAATAATGGTCACATCTTACTCGGCAAACCTCATGTTATATTATGAAGAGAAATGTACCTAACAGTTTTCGTACCTATGTAGATGAAGAAAAAATTGACGGTGATAGTTGCTTCTTCAGTGATGAGAAGATAGTTATAATCCCCTAATAGACCGTGTATGCATAACACTAGATCGAATAAAAATGATATAAAAAACATTCCGAGTTACAAAACCACATTCGGACAAAAAAAAACTACTCATACTTTGCAACAAAACTTCATAACGTCCTTCCCCAAAACATAAAACTAATAAAAACATATAATGAATTCAAATCAAGAATAAAAATATGGCTGAAAGAGATCAATGAAAAAACCCTAATGGAGACACTAAAAACGACAGAAGACAAAAAAAAAAATTTAATATTTTTAGTCCGCCTCGGCACAGGACCCCCAAGTGAGGACTAAGAAACGCAATATTTTTACATTAAATTCATCATTATATTTTGTATATACAATTATTTTATATAGTCGCTAAATAAAAATAAATAAAAAACTTCATTTCAACGTTAATCTTCAGATAGCAGTTTTTTTTTACATGAGCTCCACACAGGAGGCCCTGAGGAAAATAATTTCCCTCAGGGCCTACGTCATCTTTGGGGATGCTGTGTGGAGGGTTTTTTAAGGAAAGGAAGGGAAGGAGAGTTCTGGGAAGGAAAAAGGTTTAAGGGGTGGGTAGGAATCTGGGGTTTAGTGTGTCCTGGTCATCCGCCTCCAAGACCTATACAAACTTCACCCCATGAACCCGGGCATCTCTGCTAAATCACCAAACGTAGCGAACCACTTGGGGTGACCTATGGCAGATGTGTTGTTTATCCAATAAAGGTTTCCGGGGCGGCGGTACCCATTCCCGCCTCCCAAATTGTAAACCACCAGTACACCATTCATAAATTTATGATATAGTCTTGCCGTTCAAATTTCAATCAAACACCAAACTAATTATTACATTTCTGACAATAGTATTTAATATGTACATATTACGTTTCTTCTATTGTTCTTTCAACATCAATAACATCATCCAGAACTGATGAATATTAAACATAATAATTCTCCTACAATGCTGTGATTCCCGGAAAGATTTGGAAACTCGCCCATATGCGCCGTGGCAATTCGGGTGGAATTTGATTAACTTTGCTTCAACAAATTTAATGTGTCTCAGTTAACCATACTATTAGAACAAATTAATTTGAATGCACATAATTGCATTAGTTTTGGGAAGGTTTTAACAAAACGTAATTAAAAAAAAATAATTTTCTTTTTGTTTTCTTTTACTTTTTCTTAAATTTCTTTTCTTTTCTTTTATTTGTGTAATGTTGTCCTTCCCGAAATGAGTTTTATTAAACTCATTGGGAGTAATATATTATAAATGTTATGTAATATATTATCACTAATAAATAAATAAAATAAAAAATATTTCAAACCTTTTGATCAACAAGTGTCATTAATTCGCTTCGAACAGTAACATTTTAATATTTTTAATTCTACTTTCTTTGTACCATTTTTACTGATTTTTTTTTCTTGCTGGGGCAATCCCGATGAGTTACAAAACTCATTTTAGGACAGAAGGAACTTACAATATATAAGTGGGAGGTAATGGGTACAATTTTATATAGGTATTTTGAGGTCAAAAATAAAAGTTTTACGTAAAAATAGTTTAACATTAAAAATAAAAAAAGACATATTAAGTAGAACAACAGCAAGGTAAAATAAATAAAGAAACAAACAATAAATAGATAAAAAAATACGAATTATTACAAATGCGGGGAAAAGAAAAGGAGAAAAAAAATAAACAAGACAAAAAAAAACATTTCATGAAAATAAAATATTTTTATTTTTAATTCATTTAAAAAATATTATTTTATAGCATTGCTTTGAAAATTTTTATTATGCTGAATATTTTTGTACATACCTGGAAGCGACTTATATAGTGTGTAAGCAATATAGTTCAGAGATTTTATCCCATATTTTGTATTATGTGTTTGAGGAATGCCAATTTTATTGTTATTTCAAGTATTATTGTTGTGGATGTTTAGATTGTAAAGTGGATTGATGTTAGTGTGAGTTGATTGTTGAGTAATTTGTAGATGTTATTAATTTTTTTATCTTATGATTTTATTTATTTTTTTACTCTTCATTTTTAAACCCTCTAAGCTTCTGGAGCAGTTTGTCAACGGGTTAAATTTACAATAATAATAAATTATAATACTACATTTAAAAAATCTACATTTAATGATGTTCTTATTAAGTTTCGCAAATAATTTAGTTTTTATTATTATGACAGCTGATTCGGCGTTCAAGAGTATTGTAGCCAAACTCGCTTCCCAAATTGGAAAATTATTGTTCGAGTCTAACTATTTTGTACTTATATTTTATTTCTTACAAAATTGGTCTTGGTAATGGTCGGCTTTGTTATTTTTGTAAGTCTTTTCATATCTTTATTTCCTACATCTTCTGTCTTTCGTTGTTAACTTATTCCCAGCTCCGTGAAGTGTGAATATCTGAAAAAATATTATTTCTATTATTTTATTATTTTGTTAGTCGTGTGTTTTCATTGGAGTCTTTTCATCTCGCCTTATGAAATCCTATCCTTTGACCACAACTTACAACGATACCACCGGCTGGGAACAGCTGGATTTCTTGTAATTATCATTGTTCTGCTGTGGGTGCTTTGGTCTCTCTAGATACAAACTACAGAGTCATCGAAAAAGGTGTCCGTGTTTTTTTTTATTAAATAACTAAGTGTGTATTAAAGGTCGTACAATGAAAAAAATCTTTGTTTATTTTAGTGTATAAATCAAAAGTATGCCTTTGATTTACCATTAGTTATTTTAATTTAAAATCATGACATCTTTATTTTATAAAAATAATAACAACTCCGGTACTGATTGTAACACATTTTTACGAGATGGTGGAAACTGGACCTCTTGTTCTTAAATATTTACTATTAAAACACCAAATTAAAAGTTTTTTTAAATTCTGACGATAATATTTAATATGTACATTTTATGTGTCTTTTTCTGTTCTTTCAACTTCAACAAAATCATCCAAAATTGATGAACATTAAACATTCAAAATTGGTGAATATTAAACATCCAAAATTAATGAATATTAAGCAACAAAAACTGATGAATATTAAACATCCAAAACTGAGGAATATTAAACAACCAAAACTGATGAATATTAAACATTCAAAATTGATGAATATCAAACATCCAAAACTGGTAAATATTATACATCCAAAAGTGATGAATATTAAACATCCAAAACTGATGAATATCAAACATACAAAATTGATGAATATTAAGCAACCAAAACTGATGAATACTAAACATCCAAAACTGATGAATATTAAACATCCAAAATTGATGAATATTAAGCATCCAAAACTTATGTATATTAAACATCCAAAACTGATGAATATTAAACAAAAGACAGCAATAAATAAATTCTTCCTTCATCCACTTTCACGATGAAAATATTAAAAATCCGAAACTGATGAGTTTTAAACAAAAGACGGCAATAAATAAATTCTTCCTTTATCCACTCCCACGACGAAAATTATTCTCGTACTAACACTTTCACCGTCTATCTACTCCATTTCCCAAGTTTTTTTGGCGTTCCTTCATTAATTGTATTTATTATGCTTGTTTTTTTTTGATCTCGTATTTACCACACGTAATCTCCTATTAGCGTCAAAGATCTCATACCTGTCACGTTTAATTACTATGAATTCGACCTTTCATCAGTTCCATGCCTCACAACCGTACATCAGGTACTGATAGATATCAGCACTCCACTCTGGACTACTAGAAGTAATATTAAGCAGACCAGCTTTTTGCCCGTTGCAGGCAACTAATCGGTTAAAATACTAAGCGATTTGAGGTTTGAACGTAGATGAAGCAAGAAGTGTGTGTTAAATTAAATATTTAAGAAAAACACGTTGTTTGAATGTAAATGAAGCAAGGATTCTTGACAACACTAAACGTGAATAATATAGAAATTTTGAAAGAGGGGATTTGTACACCTACCAGGTACTTTATCGCGGATTTGCATTACGTGAAAAAAAGTACTCAGGTAGGCATATATAATTTATGTTTCTTCCAACTTATTAAAATGTTTACGCCAACTTTAAAATATTCGCTCCCTACTTCAAAGGAGTTGCTACATAAATATCACTGAATACAAGTGGCGTGCGACAACAAAATAAAATTATTTTTTTGCCATTTGTTAATATTATTTTCAATGATTAAATATTACAAAAATACTTTAAGTTATTCCAAAAAATTATTTTTAAAAGTTGTTGAAAAAGTCAATAGATGTCGCACAATAAAATAAAAATGGGTCTTTTAATCCAAGACACTATTGCACTGCATTTAGTTCAGGTAGAATGTTCATTTTTTTTTTTTTTATATGAAATACCGCACAAGAGTCCCAACTGCTCCCCTCTGGAGCCAGTGAGACTATGGCATCCCCAATTGGGGTATGTTGTGTGGCTGAAGGTAGTGGGGAGGGGAAGGAGATAGGGAAGAGGAAGGTGGGGAAGTACCTGGCTATTCAGATCTGGTCACTAAACACGGCTAATGCCATTTCGAGCAACGTTTCAATTCATATATAAAGATAGCAGCAGCTTCAAAAAAATATGCGTTAAGGCGCCGTATCCTCGCTTGAAAAGAAGAAGATGGAGAGATACATAATTACGAACGTTGGAGAAAGCGCGCTAATATTCCGAACGATAAAATTGAACGATAAAATTGAAGCGAAAATTGTGAAAATGTTCAATAAAACACAACTCGTTTTGAATAGAGCAAAAATCTTGTGGGGGTTGTCTAAAATAACATTCAAAGAAACACTGTGAATTTTTTCATATGTATAACTTATTAAATAATAGAGACAGACGTGAAAATAAAAAAATTCGGAGCAAACTTTGCGATTTTTTTTTATAAGGGGAATTTCATATAACTTGCGTTTCGGCATGGGGAATGTACAGATATTATCTTCAAAAATAACATATATCTTTTTAAAAGCTTAAAAACTTCAAATGTTCAACGGAGATATGCAAGAAATCGGTAGAAATTCGGGTAGCGGCGGCTTAAGGAAATGATGATAAAAGACAGCAGCCAATTAAAATGTGCACTAAAAAAATTAAAATATTTTGGTAGTTCTTGGTCAAAGAATGATAATTTTAAATATGACCGAATCGGATAGGGACACAATAGCTCAGTTAGTAGAGCACACTGACCCGGCAAGTCATGGATCCTGGGTTCGAGTCAGCCAAATGTGACCGTATCTTTTTCTGTTTATTCTATTTCAGATTTTTTTATTGAGTTTCGCTGACATTGTCTTCAATGATTAAATATTAATTTTAATGCGTTTACCAAATACCCGAGATACCTTTTTGGCCCTTCTCACTCCAAAAAAAACAAACAGCGGAAAAGAACGTGTATAGAAAAGATAGTTGCTTAAAATGTATTTAATAACAAGGATTACAAGTTGTAGAAAAACACACTACATGAAGTTATAACCAGAATGGGTGCCACCGCACGTCTCTGCTAAACACTCAGTTAAGCTTCCGAAAGTAAATATGCGCTTTGAAAACGTTTCAACAGCCTCAAAAGCGCTAAAGCTGCCTGCAACGCCGTTCAGTACGACTTTTTCTCCGAATCATAAAAATTAAATCTGCCCCTAATGGATTGAAAAATTAAATATTTAATAGTTCGCATGTTGCAAATTAAATATGTTCGGATCGTCCCCAGTTGTTGTTCATTCGTAACTTTAAAGCTTGGCGTAAATCCTTCATTCGCACTCACGCAACAAATTCTTTCAGCTCGCGTTATTTGGTCTCTCTGCACCCCACTCTCCTCCCACCTAATAATTTATTTAGCCTGCAGCCATACGTCTCAATGAGAAAAATCATTCCAAGAACCCCGAATAGGGGAGGGGGCGAATGCTAAGCACAAAAGAAATAAAATAAAATTCTTAAATTTTTAGAGTGTAATAAATGCATTTGCTTGATGTACGTATGTAAGGGAGGAATCACCGAAGGGATAACGCGGTAATAATGTATGTTATGGGCGTGTCCGTTTGCTTGAAGTAAGCTATTTTTTTCTTTGCTCCTGATGTATACAATTGATCAAATATTTTAAAATTGTTTTAGAGGATTTTAGTTCCATTCTCCGGTCTGTTGCTTAACAGTATAAAAGTATTACGAAAATTGGTAACAGGGTTGTTCTTTTTTTTTAACCTACATAAAGTTGTCTCCACCAGTTAGTCGAGAAAAATTCAACAGAATAACCAATGTTATAATTTTATAATTACTTTAAAATTAACTGTACTAAAGACGTAACGACTGTGTGCGTTTTAAAAAATATGTGTTTACATTTTTGTAGTAAAAATTACGTTACAGAGTTGTAAATCCTCGTGAAAGAAGTGTATTTCATACAAAACACAGCTGTCTCCCGCCACCTCGACTAGCGTTTATTCTATAATGTTACAAAAAAATTAAATGACGACACAAAATATAAAACTATTTTTAAACTTCAAAAGCTACAAGTAACAGCGATTAATATTTTTTTATGATGTTTAATAATATATTTTTAAAAATCTCAAAAACATGTCTCCTACAACTGATGTTTAAAATGTTAATTCCGTCACGTGGGTTGTCATTTAAAATAGGTATACACGTAGCTCGTGTTTGTCACCCCCGATATGCGTTTGAGGCCTCCTTCCCTTCTTGCTACAATTTCCCCTCTGAGATCCAGAGAGAATTCATTTCTAGTAAAAAAAAAATCCTCACTTTAGGTGAAAATGTGACAGAGTGGTAAAAGTTATATAGGTTAAACATAAGAACAACCCATCATATTTTTTATATCGGTATAGCTCTCACTTCTAGGGATGTTCTGAACTGTGGAAGGAATGAATAAGTCGTACACTGTGAAAATTGAAATACTTGAAGCAGGTGTGTAAATATTCCTCTTGTGAATGCGGTACGATATTAAATTATACTGATACCTTCCGTGGAAGCATAGCAGCTGATGAAAGCAATAGCAAGAATTATTGGATGCCGTCGTGAGCTGAATACGCGGAAGGAGAAAGCCCAAGCTTTGTGCAAGTTTGTTCCGCAAAGTATTTATTTAGAAGTTTATTCGTGACTCGGAAGACATCAAATGATATTAAACTTGCGAAACTGTATGCCCCGGTAAACTTAAACGGGATATTATGTTCTTGATAGAAAATTATTAATTCTATTATGAAATTAACATTATATTTATTAATGTGTTTTTTTTTGTTTACCGTGACTTTTATTTCATCCTTATGTTAAGGAAAATAAAGTGGAATAAAAACACACTAATAGCAATTTAAAAAAAAAATGATTTGTGAGTAGGGTGTGGGTGTGGCTGCCTCGTGAACCATTTATTGGCGAATCAATAACCCTGCTGTTGGTCATCCTTAGTGGTTCACTAGGTTTGGTGAATTAGCATTGGTGCCCGGGATCAACATTGCGGCGTATGCTTTCGCCAACCTGGCCGGATTGGGAGAGACTGATTGTGAGAGAGACCTTTTGGAGGGATGGATTCATACGTTCGTCATTCCTGAACACATTGAGCCCCAGATTCCCACCCACCCCTCATACCCTTTTCCTTCCCAGAACTACCTCTCTTTCATTTCAATAAAAATATCCTCCACATCCCCAAAGATGACAAAGCTCTAAAGGTTTTTTTTTTCTTTAGGGCCTTCTGTGAGGAGATAATCTAAAAAAAAGTTTTAATTCAAACCCACCAACTCATTTTGTGTCGTATCTTCATCCGGAAGAAACTTCAGCTCACAAGGCCTGAGAGATTTTTTTTCCTTTGTGAAGATAATGTTTAAAAAAACCGGAAAAATATCAAGTAGAGTTAATCAAGACACGACTCTATGTTTTAAGTATTATAAAGTTTCATGAACCTGCATGAAGATTTATCACGCATTTCAATAGTTAATGTTCAAGAGTTCGTATAAAATATTGAGATGATTGGATCGTCAAATACGACATGATAGTTTTACATAGTTTACATTGCAAGTGGCCACTGGAGAAACTAACAAAGCACGTCAAATTATGTAGGTATAAATATAGATTTAGAATTTTAATACAAAGGGTGCTAAATTTTATTCAGAGTCATTGAATTCGTAAAATTTGTATGTAAATAATAAATTGAATAAATAAACCCACGGACGAATATCAAACTGACATTTGAGTCCGTACATTTTAACCAGAGCCTAAAAATAACAACAAAACCGACATTATTATTTATTCGGAAACAATTTAAACGCAAACCCATAAATTGCCCGGGATTTTACTTGTCACACTCGGAGATTAAAATCAGATCTACCTCGCGCGGAATATAATTTAAATAAATAAATAGGGCGTTACTGTTAAAAATGTCATAAAGTAATCCCGCTGTCTGTCATATTAGCGGGGAGCGAACCAATTTGAAATCGTATGGTTTTGAGCATTACTAAAATCCCCCCGCTTTGCAATGCCGTAATAAAAAATGCATTAAATTGCATTAGGGGAGGAATAGTATCTAATATGGTACAAATGGGATCTCGCAGCTCGCGGCACACGTCGCTCCCCTCGCTGAGGTGAATTTATTCACTTTATTCATTTCTATGATGCAGTCCTAGTAAAACGGCGGTTGTCGCGTTACTTTATTGATATTTCTTGATGCGGTAGAACGTAAGTTTGCTCCAAGTGTTATTGTATTGCATTGTATGGCAGAGTATTCCACAAGGTTTATGAGGGAATATATCGTAACCACGGGAAAGTTGGAATATTTTACCCTCGTATTAAGCGAGTGTTAAAAATTTATACGCATATGCACATCTCTTTAACGAGGTAAATAATTGGTTCTTCAAAATACCTTGCTTTTGAAAATATAGGGGTAATGGTCCAACAGGAAGAAGGGGTAAGTAGTAAGTAGTAATTATTTACTCTGTTAACCTGGTCTGTCCTGGAGTCAAACAATGTACCTCTACCTTTTTTTTGAAGAAAGACAAACATTCCCGTGTTAGGAATAACCCAAAAATGTTTGAAAATCTCCTACTACTATCACAGTTAGCCGAAAATGTTGCTTGAGTCGTGATGGAGGACTTAGCCGAGGAATCAAACACGCGACGCCCGGGTGGGACCCAAAAACAATGCCCACTCAGCCACTGACCTATTCAGTCTAGAACCACTTAAGTTGGTTCGGCGTTTATATTTTAGAACTAGCTGGACCCAACGTTGCCCCGGCTTAACGTATGGTTTTTTTTTAATTAATTGTACGTCGAAATGTTCCTCTTTTTTTAATGTCAAGTGTGCCAAATTTAATCAAGACGTAACAAAATTCTGCGAAGGTGTGGGAAAGGGGTAAGGGGGTGATTTTTCAAAATCTTATGTAAACAGCGATCTTCTTCATGATCAAGGTTGCAAAATTTCACGAATCTCGGAAAAAACTGTACATTTGTACAAAAAACAAAGTCTTCCACAGAAACTCTTCTTGGTGTAAATGTGTAGATTAGGTAGATGTACTTTGCGCAAACTTTGTAGGGATAAACACTCGGGCATAAAAAATAATGCGATAAAGCAAAGAAAAAAAAATTGATGCATTTGCTACTCGTTCCAGAAACGTTATTTAACTCGTTATTTAACGCCATAAAAAGGCTTTTACATTACAATGATAAGATTACAAGTTACAGTAGCACAAAGGAGGGAATCAGTAGTATTGAGAACAACATACAAATGAATGAGACAAAAAAAAATACAAGAGATACAGTTGTTTTTTTTCTTCTTTTTTTTAACTCAACAGTTGGTTTAAAAAAAATTGAAATATAAAAAGAAATTTGTACTCGGGTAATAGTTATAAAAGAAAAATTCTATATAAACAGAAATAAAATATGGAAAGAAAGGTTACTTGATAGCAAGAATTCATAAATTAGCATTGTTATTTACAAGGTAGATCTCAATCGATAACACTTTGGATTGAGACCGTCATGTTGCCACTGCTGACCTACTACAAGAAAAGCCTTGAATATTTCAATCAGAAACGTTATGGACGGGTTATTTCACGGAATTTGAAAGACTCATAAAATCAAAAAGGTTAAAATTTAAGTTTTATTATTATTTCATCATGGCCAGTTGTTTCATAGTACTTGGATAATAACAGGAATTCAATGGAACCTTCACAGAAATTTGATTAAATTGGTTAAAATTCCGTAAAACAACCCGTCCTAAAAAATGTGACAAAAATGAAAACAAATTTCTTTTAAAAATTATTAATACAAATATCGTGTAGAACTTTTCCTTTTGGCCAAAATAAATATCAATCACCATCTTCTGAGAAATCCAAACAACAATCCACAAACTTTTCATATAATTGTTTATGTGTATAACGCGGAAGAGTCTCAACTGCTCTCAACGATCTGGAGCCATTGAAACTACGGCATCCCCAAATGGGGTATTTTGTGAGGCTGATGGTAGTGGGTAGGGAAGGAAATGGGGAAGTGGACGGTGGAGAAGTACCCTAGACTTTCAGACAAGTCAGTAGATGTCGCGTATTAAAAAAAATGGATAAATTTATCCAAGACGCTATTTAGATAGCATTTAGTTCTGGTTAAATCTTGCTATCATACATAAAGCGGCCAATAAAAACATACGTTAGCATGTTGGAAAAATGTAAATAATGTTGGTAGGTCTTAGTCAAAATACAGTTAAAAAGACCGAACCGGTTAGGGATTAGCTCAGTAGAGTTGCGGCCCGGAAAGCCGAAGATCCTGGGTTCGAGTCCCAAATGTGACCGTATCTTTTTCTGTTTCAGATGTTCGATTGAGTTTCGCTAATATTGTCTTCATTAATCAAAAATTTATTATTTGCGCACCGCAGAACTTGACCGCGACCGTCGAGAGCCTTACCCCTCGACCATGGAGGCCGTCATTCCTTTCCAACTAACAAATTTATCCTTCTCCCAACCTTTTGATGCGAATGTGTCGACTATGTAACTTTTGAAGACACAAACTACTAATAATTGATCGAATCGTCGGAGAACTAAAAATGTTGATTTGAGGCTCGAAAGGGGGGAGAGATTCGGAAAAAAATCACGAAATATCTCAAGAAGGGGGAGGTGGGATATAATGAGTATCACGTGTATTTATTTTTCGTTTCGTTTTCGAACGCATGATTTCTAAACCAAACAGTGGCGCGTGGCCTTGACTCACCGTTGCCAGGCAATGATTGCCCCGCACGTTACGAAAACCCCTCGGCTTACTAGTCGTACTCAGGCTCACATGTCTGTCTGGACATTTTTATCACGATGCTAATTTTCCAAAATTGAATCTGATTATACCTGAATTTAAAGATAATAAATAGGTGGTAGATTCAACACTTTCATAGAGATAAATAACCATGACAATTTTACAAAATGATTCACAAATTAAAGTAGACAGGACTAAAACAAAGCAACTTTTATTATTAGTTTAATATTTTTTGGCAAAATGGTTGTCGATTTCAGCTCTCGCTCGTTTTGTGGACTTTCCGATATGGTTTATAGCAGCCGTTCGCCGCCTTTTGTTGTGCTAGAAATTCGCACACGAAACTGCGGATAATTTAATCTATTTGGATTCTTTGTTACCTCCATTCGACTTGAATCAATTTAATGAAGTATTGTTTACTTAAGACCGGAATGAATGGAGAACTTGTGGAATTAATTTAGTATTAAGGGTAAAGTAATTTAATCTATTGCACGCGAACGCTGAAAAACGCTAACAATATTTTAATGGTTGTCAATGGAAGTTACCTATAAATAAGTTCTTTGAAAAATCAGTACGTGATTAATCAATTACTGAACCTAATCGATAAATCACCCGCGATTATGCGAGATGACACAAATAATAAGAATATTTAACTGCATACGAGAATTTACATATTAAATAATTAGTAAACGCTTTGAGAAAATTGTCTACGATCAAATTTATACGACAATTGTTCGCAATATACAAAACCAACAACACGGATTTTTACAAAAAAGATCTGTACTAACAAATTTGGTAAATTTCACGGAATATGAGTAATATGAACAATAGAAACCAAGTAGATGTAATCTACACTGATAACTCTAAGGCCTTCGATAAGGTAAACCATTTCATTCTTATTAAAAAATTAAATCAATTCGGTATCGGTGGCTCACTTCATACCTTCGGAGCAGACTTATAATTACAATTTGAGCTTTTAAAAGTTAACTAAAAAAAAAATAATATTCATCCTAGACATGCTGAAAAGTCAATAGATGTCGCATATTAAATAAAATGGATAAAAATTTATCCAGACACCATTTAGATTGCATTGCAGTTCAGGTTTGAATCTTGCAATCACACATAAAGATGGCAGCCAATAAAATATGCGTTAAGAAAATGAAGATAATGTGGGTGGTTCTTAAACGAAGTATGGTACAGTGAAAAGTGACCGAATTGGATATCGACACGTTAGCTCAGTGGACAGAGAACTCGCCCGGAAAGTAGAGAGGTCCTGGGTTCGAGTCCCAGAGGTGCCAATATCTTTTTCTGATTTTTCTGTTTCTAGATTTTCGATTGAGTTTCGCTCATAGTGTCTTCATTTAATTGAATTCTATATTTTATGTATCTATAAGCTTTTTGTCTCTTACAAATAAATGAATAAATATTTTTGGTAATGAATGTATGTTTCAATGCTTCACAGCTTATTGTGATATTATTAGTAGCGAGGTGATAATTGTTGCGTTTACCTTAAAAGGAAAGGCTGTGCTGCTTTTTTCATACATTACGTATATTTGTACTTGAGGCCAAAATACTTGATAAAACCGAATAATTCTTTTTTAGGTCAAAGGGTTTATTAAATATCAAGTAGGTATACGTGTTTCTTTATTTTTTTTGTATTT
Source organism: Glyphotaelius pellucidus (assembly GCA_936435175.1). Classification (NCBI taxonomy): domain Eukaryota; kingdom Metazoa; phylum Arthropoda; class Insecta; order Trichoptera; family Limnephilidae; genus Glyphotaelius; species Glyphotaelius pellucidus. The sequence goes on from OW386551.1 coordinate 26,314,692, forward strand.
TAAATTATAAAATGTTGGCCATTTAAGGGGGGGTAGGGTTTTAAAAGCCATTTTTAACATTTCAATGTACAACATGTCAAAAGTATTGTGTCAAAATTTCAAGTAAATCGGAGCAAAACTAACGAAGATACAGCGCTTCAAGCGACCGGTCCTCTTGCTCAATTCAAGTATATTTCAAGTATAAAAAAACTTTAAATCGATTTTCTCGCAAATTTTTTCAAAAGTTCGTGAACATCATAACTCAAAATCTACTTGACCGATCCTTGAAATTTTGTACACTATTTGTTCACATAAATCAACAAGTAGTGTCGAAGAGGTTTTTTTTACATTTTATAATAACGTAAAAAAAAACGCTTCGTCAGTACCTAGAAAAACATATCACCTTTTCAAAACATTTTGATTTTTTTGTTTAAAATTATTTGATAACGAGTTATGATGTTCAATGCATTTTCGGGGTTCCTCGGGAGATTCGCTCTCACGGACTTATTTATTGATATTTATTATAAAAAAAATTTTGAAAGGTACTTCAGATATCATACTATAACGTGTATATAAAATAAATAAACCAACATTATTCATATCTCCAAAAAAAATCATGAAAACATGCTTTTTTTAGTCTTTAAAACCCTACCCCCCCCCCCCCCCCCCCCCCCCCCCTTAAGAATTTGAATTTACTTTCATTTTGTATGTTTTTAGGTTTTCACGGCCAAAAGTATTTTTGATATTTATTTTTGGGGTGTTATGCCGTGTTTCGCTACCTCCTTCTTTAGCCAACGTTTCGGACAGCGTTACAGTGTCCATCATCATCTGCTGGCTCATCTGCCCTGATGATGGACACTGTAACGCTGTCCGAAACGTTGGCAAAAGAAGGAGGTAGCGAAATACGGCATAACACCCCAAAAATAAATAACAAAAATACTTTCATTTTATTGAAGAAGATAACAATAATAATCTACACGAAAATATGAAAGAGAAGAAGACATAAAAAAAGATAATGGTCAATACTTTTATTTATTTATTTTAGAGGTAAATTTGACATTTTTTTGTGAGTATATATATGTTTTTTTTTATCAAAACCTACTATGCAAATAAAATATATAAATAATTTAAAATAAATAAATTATAATAAAATTAATATTTGTATGCGGAAAATATGTGTTCGGTTGTAAATCGGTTTTTTGTAATTTAAATTTATCATTCAAATGATGATTTTGACTGTCCAAATTGACTACAAATATGTTTTTTTTTATAAACCGCATTTTTTAAATTTTATAATTCATTATAAGTATTGTAACAGTATTTTTAATCATTTAATCATTAACTCGCATTACAATCGTTTAAAAAGATTTCTTTAATGGCCCTTACTTTATAATTTGAAACACCAATAAATAAAGTAGCACCAATGCGTAGTAGAAATTTGCTATAACATTTGATTAAAAAAATATTTTTTCCATCTGGCCAAGTGTTTTGGCTCCAAATCTAGCATGGAAGTTTAGTATGAAAAGGGCCACGGAACCGTTCCTATGCTCATTCCAGATAGATATAGCTGTTCGAATTTCATAACGCCAGATCTAGTTATTTGAAAGTTTTTTGATGTGACGGAATGAATTGTCCAGTGCAAGCTACACCTATAAACATTAATGTAAACTTTAATAATGATATTATCGAACCTTCCCAAACTTGTTTACTGCTGGGAATACAACTAGATACAAATATAAACTGGAAATAACATGAATCAAAAATAGTAGCAAAAATCAGTAGCTTTTCTTTTGTTTTAGGTACACTTAGAAAAATATTAAACATCGAATCAGTAATGTCTGCATACTATGGTTATGTATATTCAGTAATAAAGTATGGAATTATTTTTTGGGGAAATTCAGTTAACGCCAAAGATGTTTTTATCATTCAAAAGAGATGCATAAGAAAAATAGCAAACTCTGCTCATCTGGATTCATGTAGACCTTTGTTTAAAAATCTGAAAATTCTGACAGTCACAGACATATATATATAATGGAGTTATGTATGTTAGTGCGATCATCTCCGGTCAAATTCCCACAAAAAAATTCAACATATAATTACGCTACAAGGTTCACAGAAAACTTATTAATAAAAAAAGCAAACAAAACAATGTTCCAAAAAGGACCACATTACATGGTCATTAAAGTGTATAACAACCTTCCACAAAACATTAAACAAATACAAGATACACTCAAATTCAAATCATCACTAAAAATATTTCTTCTAAACAAATGTCATTAAACTCTCAATGAATACCATATGTAAAATAACTATGTTTAATTTTTATCTTTAGTTTTTATTTTCTCATATGTAATTGTAAACATGTAATTGTTTGGTTTATAATGTTTGTATTTTTTGGTTAGCTGTAAGAAATAGAATTCGTCTATAAGCTACACCTTTTGTACTTGTGTTTTTTTTTTGTGCAATAAATGGTTTTTTGAATTTTGAATGAATCGGTCTTATGCTAAATAGCTCGGCTCTGGGTAGCTTTTCCCGAGCAACGATCAATCTTCAGTCGCCATGCGCCAGCTACGACTACGATCCACCCCACTCGTTGTGTCGAATGACTTTTGACGTTTGGCGTCTAAGAATATTCCGGTCGACCAGGCTCAAGAATAACCACGTCGACCAATGAACGTATTTTCAACGCCGATTGCGAGCGACGATGGCTTGAAGAATAGCTACCCTGGAAAGATCAGCCAACTTGTGTGCTTCCTTTATCGCGCAACTGAAGACTTTTTAAGGTCAAGGGTCTCTCCTTTCTTTCATCAAATAGACTCTCCACACAGTATACTCCATTAAATTTAATTTAATAATATTCGATATGTACAACTCTCAATATATATTTTTTGCTTAGTTATTAGGCCGATTTCAACGACCGTCCCTAAGGCCGTGTTCATTTTCTTGCAACCATGGTATTCTATGAAAGTGATCCAATTAGAAAGTGCTACATAGTTTGTATAATAGGGTATTACGTTGGTAGAAAGCACTTGTAAAAATGGATATTTTCCAAATCATTCCGTGAATTCTTCAAATATAGGGTATATTATTAAGAATGATAGTTTTCTCGGTCCCAGGTGAAGTTGGAAGCTTTTAAATTGAACAAATCCTTCATTCTTACGAATAACAAGCAACTTTCTCATTCCTACAAGGCGGGGGATTATTAAATTATAATAGGGAAAGAATCTGACTAGATTTTAAAATAAAGTATTTTTAAGAATCTTACATAAATTAAGATGAAATGGTTGAGTGCCTATTAGAATTTGCATTGGCATTTAATATTGCGTTAGAGAATACAAAGCTACAAATTATTAAATTTGTTATTTAATAAAAAAAAAAGATTTTTCGAGAATATAAGATAGATAAATATTCCATCTTTATAACAAACAGAAGAGGTTTTTTCCAACCAACTAACTAACAATCACGCCGTTTCTCCGCAGGGTGGGCAGAGAGGACGGACCGCCAAACAACTCGGTCTTGGCACTCACTCCTAGCGTCATTCCATTCATACATCGTCTCCTACATACTCTTTTGTTATTCTGACTCTTGACATAACCCGACTCAAGTATCTGATTGACTTGATCGTGCCATGTCTTCCTCAGGCGTCCTCGACTTCTTCTACCAGTCACATTGCGTCATATTTTTTCCTTACACTCATTTCTTCATTCATTTTCTCCACACGCGCAAACCATCTGAGCGTCCTTTTCTTAAACATACTCATTACATTATTTGCCAGTTTCGTGCCTCATTGCCAGACATCGGGATAGATACCAGCACCTCATTGTGGATTGCTAGCTTCAAGATTTTTCTGTAATACGCGGTTAGGCCGAAACTGCACACTCAAAAGATTATTGAAATATCAATTAATTATATTGCTTATACCTATATTGATTAACCCTAAATAAATTGCTTTAAGTGTGTTTTTTAATATAGACAAAAGTTGAAATCTTTGAATAAAATTTGTGTAGTATCTAGGTCCCAAATGAAAGTCATGGGCTTATGAAGAAATAATATAACTAATTTGTTAATTTGGCTGTTTACTGTCTAATCCACGTTGAAATAAACACTCTATTACAATTTTATTTTAATAAACTTATGGAAAATTTATGTTATTTAATATAATACTTATTTCATATACCTTTGTACACCCAAATGAATTTAATTGTTGCCTTGTGTATTAATTTTGGTTTTCGTATATTGCATTATTTGAACAAAGGTTTTTTAATTGTAATTATGCAGCTTTGTCATGGTGCATAAAATATAATTTCATAAGCTTAAAATTGAAAAAGTAGTAGAGAGAATTCCATGAAGTGAAATTTAAAGTGGAATGCATAATTAATTTTAATGCAATGCTGGAATAATAATTGCCACTTTTTCAGAAGTCTATACAAATTGTAGAATAAACGTACAAGTGTATAGCCCCATCACTCTTTTCCAGCTTAATCTGATTAATCCCGGAACATTTAATGTTCCCCGGCACTTAGAATATAATCGAATCGTGTTTAGTCGATCGCCATTTGTCCCACCCTTAGAGCGGCGCGGCAAACTGGGGTCGGAGGCTGTTACGAGTACAGTGAGGAGGTGCCAAAAAGGAAAAGCCCGAGGCGAAGGACGAAGGGTGGCGAACAAAGGCCCATTGAAGGGCCACGCGCCCGAGGAAATAATAAGGGAGCGCACACGACCCTTGCGGAAAGTTAAGGGAAGGTTATGGTTATACGCCGCCCATGACCCATTCAAGGTGCATGCAGAGGTGGCTACTGTAAGAGAAATATGCCCCAATACTTCCTCGGTTACGGCATTGAGAATGAGCTAGGTACTAAATAAATCAAAATTATTATGAATATGCCCGCACGAACAGTTTCATGAAAGCTCTGAGTGGTACACGTATGAAACTATCAATGCATTTTTAATAGAGATCGTGTTAGACTCTTGTGAAATTGTATTCCTTGGTGGAACTGATAACAATTCTGGATGGAATTAGATCGTTCAACCTTTATGTGACCTAAGAGGTACCTGGGTACAATATTAAAATGATATCCCACCTCTCGTTAGATAATATTTTTGCTGGACACCTGCCTGACGTCATAAATTTCGACACGGTTCTTGCGCTTGGGGAAGTGTATTAGAATTCCACCCAGTGCCATATTTTGCTACCCAGTCATCAGTATGCTCGATTTCTATACTAGCATCAGTGTTGTAAACATCTCCGTCTTCAATTACATCTTCTAATTCAAAATACAATTCTATTGCGCCGTTTTTTGTAAAAAATACCTCAAGAGCGCTGTGCAAATGCACGATATATTTCTACAATACTATATCTTACCACGGACTGAATATAGACTAGTCAAACTATTATAACAACTTATGGCAACAGATTGCATCCACCGGTTCATCGATCACTAATATAAAACTTTATGCACAATTAATTTGATGACCAATGAACGTGATGCTGGTTAAAGTTAGAAAGTATACAGGACCAAACTTATCTAAGAGATCACTTGAGATATACATTATTTATTGTTTGTTGGAGAAATAAAGATAATAAGAAAAACAATTTGCACGCATAAGCACATATACTGTTATTTAATTAAATGGAGACAATATTAGCGAATAATATCGAGTCGCATAGGCACCTCTGGGACTCGAACCCAAGATCTTCGGCTTTTAGGGCCATGTGTTTTGGAAAGCAAAAGCAAAATTTTATGATACGGGGTACAATAGAAGTACAAGTTCTTTATAATAATCTTTGTACATAATATTACAATATTTTTCTTCTTTAAATAGGATTTGTTAATCTGTAGTTCGCCCTTCGGTAAGAGACAGACAGTGTGAGGCTTCGAATAATGTTAATTCAACGTTATGTATTGATCATCGTCAAAAGTTTGTTCTTGGGTTTTAAACTTCAGTGGTGTTCGAAAATTGTATTGTATTGTAACAAAAAAGTTCATCAGATTGATAATTTAAAATAAAGTAAAATTACTAAATAGGCACAAGGAAAACCAGGATGGACCCGGGTACCTTTTCAGTCATTTGTGAAGGTGTGATTTTCTACAGTCACAAAAGGGTTATATATAGTTTAAAAAAGATTTTTCCAAATTCGGTAAATTATATGTAGGTATCTTCAATAGGGATAATATTATTTCAATATACTTCATTTAGATGGAATCCTTGGGACTGTTCGTCTTGTTGCTCGTTTTATAACACAAAACCCATTTTATTTCAAACTAGCTGGTACCCGGCATGCGTTGTAATGTCATTCAAAGAAATAAATTGATTCTCCCTGCATGTCCTTTCCCGTGCGTCCCCGTTCTCTTCCACCTTCCCCGCCTTCCCCTTCCCACGTATCTTTCCTCTCCGCGAACCCCACCTTCCCCCTGCCTTTCCTCCCTTTTCACACATTTTCATGTATACAAATTTCATAACGCCAAAGCGCCATTATATGTTACTCGCTGATAATGTAACTTTCTATTGGTGAAAGAATTTTTAAAATCGGTTTAGTTGTTTAGGCGTGAAAGCGTAACAAACAAACACACTCACTTTTGTATCTATGCGCCAGGTGGGAATGCTGTCCTTGTTCTACCGGTATTACAATGGAAGATGCTCCGAGGAACTAGCGTCATTGATCCCCTCGGCACCGGTGCATAGTCGGGAAACACGCCAAAAGCGCGCTCAACATTTGTACACGGTTGACATTAGTCTCATGAGAACGGGTCGTTTCTACGACTCGTTCTTGAGTTCAACAGCTCGGCTGTGGAACGATTTGCCGGCCTCTGTGTTTCCTCCCTCCTACAATATGGGTATCTTCAAGACCCATGTTCACTCCTTCCTCTCCTCAAAAACACCCTCCACACAGCATCCTCAAAGATGACATAGGCCCTGAGGGAAATTATTTTGTCCTGAGGGCCTCCTGTGTGGAGTTAATGTAAAAAAAAAAAAAAAATCTATAATATTAGTATAGATAAAGAATTATACAATGTGTTCAAAGAAACGTCACTATCACAATAACAATTTTTTTAAACAAATTTTCTTCAGGCAAGTCCCACAATGTAGAAAAAATGCGAATAAGAAAGTCCAAATAAACACGAAGATTTCAAATTTCAAAAGAGAATCCTTACTCAAACATTAAAACGGAAACCATTTTGAAACGGAAACGGAACGTACAAACAAATTCATAGTTAGACGAAATATTTAATCACAGTCAATTATTTTATTTATTTAATTAACACATTCGATAATAACTAATATTTTTGTTATATACTAGTAAAGCAACCCATTTCACTTGACGATACCCATAACAAATTCTATTGGCATATAATGGGGTGAATGAATCCAGGTAGAACAGTACTGCTATATTTAATGGGTACTTGCCGTTTTCTTATTTTTAGTTTTATGCTTTGTTTACTGCAGGTTTAATGGGTTAAAAATTTAAGTCGGGGGTTACTGTTCAAAAGCGACGCGTGACTTTTTTTTTAATTTTGTTTTATGTGCTCTCTAAAATCGATTAACATTAAGTATTCATCTGCAAAATATTAAAAATCTTCCACAGAGTAAGTAAAAGTAATTGTTTTACTAACGGTAAAGATAAGGAAAAAAGCTGGGCCTCTCAAGTATTTACTAATTTCAACACTGATTTTCCCCGCGTTTAATATCGGCAAAATGTCGCGTAATGTTAATAATCGTGTTACGGAACATTTAAGGGTATATGTTTTTTTACAGTAGCTCCACGCAAGAGGCCCCAAGGCAAATATTTTCCTTCATGGCCAGTGCAATCTTTGGGGACACTCTTAACAGGAGGTCGCGCTAAAATTTATCAACCCTCCAACGGAACATCTCTCATCAATTGTTGAGCATATCGCGTATGTTGATAACTGTTGATCAAAGATGGTTGCGCAAATCAATTCCTTTCGTTCGCAGGCGGGTGCGGTGCGAATCTAAAACAACAATTACTGAAAAACTACTCAAAGGAAAGAAAAGAATAGGTATAGCCAAAACTTACCGAGTTCACTTTCGAATGGACATTTGCCGCTGGTTCTGTTGTCCTTTTAACAATTTTCCTTTTGTCTTTATAATAGTTCACTTATAAAAGTAGTAAACACGGTTACATCTGCAGCCGCGGCGGGTATAATAATAAGTTCCCAAATTGATCTTCCAATCAAGTAAGATGCACAAATTTTACCGAACACTCGAATCGGGTGCGTTTTCAACAAGTGAAGAAAAACAAAAGAATGCGGAAAATCGAACTTTTTATTTTGTTTTGTCTTGGCGTGGGATGGGTAGGTACTAGGTGGAAAGGTAGAAAGGTAGGTACTTGGTGAAGGAATAAGCAGTTTTCCAGTACAAAATCTTAAACAAAAAAAATAACATTGATTGGCGCAAACAAAAGATAACATATTTAGTCAACATCGTATTGGTTTAGGGTTTTATCGATAATCCGTGTTAGACCTTCTGAAACGCACCCGACATATCCACATGACAACAGCGAGTTCGGGTAACACCAAGGAACACGACGGGTGATATCGTAAGCACTTTGAAAATTGCACGTGCATTTATGGCCTAATAAAATGCTCACGTCGCTTACTGAGAATATAAAGAAAGAATTCATCGAGTATTGAGTCGGCGTTTTACGGTACCATCCCGCATATTTTTAGAGTGAATTATCAATGTTTCAAATCTGTTTCTTTCTTTTGCACATTTTCCGAGCGAATTATCAATATTTCAAATCTGTTTCTTTCTTTTGCACATTTTCCGAGCGAATTATCAATATTTCAAATCAGTTTCTTTGTAGCATATTTTCAGAATAAATTATCAATTTTTCAAATCCGTTTATTTCTTTAGCATATTTTCAAAATTATCAGCATTTCAAATCTGTTTCTTTCTTTTGCATATTTTCAGAATGAATTCACAACTTTTCGAATCTGTTTTGTTCTAAAGCATATTTTCAGAGAGAATTATCAATATTTCAAATCTGTTTCTTTTTTCGCATATTTTCAGAGTGAATTGTCAACGTTTCAAATCTGTTTCTTACTTTTGCATATTTTTAAAGTGAATTATGAATATTTCAAATCCGTTTCTTTCTTTTGCATATTTTCGATTTATAAAAAAGTTGCCGGATTTTAGCTAAAAAAATTAAAACATCCAAAAAATGCAAATATAAAACCTACGTATAAATTGGGGAAGCAGCTGTATTTCATTTAACAATTTTAACAATATGCTGTAACCTAAATCTTCCTAAACCTAAATCATACTTCAGTAAAGGCGATTACCTTGTACTTCACATTTAGCTCACATTTTGCAATTAAAAAATTGGTTGTCTGAAAAGTCGGTAATTTTACGTGATAACGTCATATAATAATGATGAAGTGGAAGAGAGATTCGTCCCAAGCCGAACGCTTGTTCCGCGCTCTCGCTTGCACGCTCGGCTCAGACGGAACGTGACAATGAGTCATGCTTTTTCGTGAATGCAGCCGGCGTTCATCGATTTAAAAGATGTTATCACATCAAAAATTTGAAACAATTTACAACAGATTAGGTAGTTGATCGTCCATTATGAAAAAATGCCACCACATGGGTCGCCGAAAAACAAGACTCGCTTTACTGATTTCTAGCATTCTCCGTTTTATCTGTCATCCAATAACCGTTAAGAAAAGGATGCTACCTAAAATTCTAAAATTAATAATTTTCTAAAAATATCAGATTCAATTTACTTATAAAATAATTAAAGATAAAAATAAGTGTATTTAAAATATTAATAGAGAAAAAAAGGTAATTTGACGGATCACTGATCCGTACCACAGCTTTTAGCGAAGCTGTGAAAATATGATGACGCTCTGGTGACGTCTCCACGCCAAACATGGAAAGGCTCTTGACTGGGAACTACGAGGAGTGTCTACACCTCACCACCCCCAGCCAAACACCCCTCTTATCCATATTCCCCTCGTATCCCTAACAATTCACAAGTCCTCCCAAGGATCTTATTTTTGGGGTAAAAGTAAACTTTTTGGAAATTTATTAAATTCTGCAAGCATTTTAGTTTTTAGTTCATATGAAGCAGATACTTTGTGACGAATAAAATAAAATGAAGCAACAACTTTGTAAACACCACTTTTATTTCAGTTTTTATTATTGTGACATCTGTTTCGACGTTGTAGACCACTATCAAACTGTGGTTGCGACAAATTGAGACGACTTATTTGTGATTTTATTTTTATCTGTACGATGTTTTAAATGATTTATTAACAAATATTTTCGATCAAAACATACCTGTTTTTTTCCCATTAATGACAGCATGTTAATCTCAAATGTTTTATCATGTGAATATTACAGACTTATATTTATATCAATTTTTAAATGATTTATTAACAAATGTTTTCGATCAAAACATATTGGTATTTCTCCCATTAATGACAGCATGTTATCCCAGCAATGACAGTATGCCATCCCATATGACAGGAGAGGAGGTTCTGGGAAGGGATAGGCGTGGCAAATAAATTTTATTTGATTAATTTGTGTTATTTCGCAATTAAGTCATTAAAAATAATATACAGTATATTTACGGCACATTCCAGAGTGGAAAATCCTCTCATTATTGCCTTGGTGCAAGACCACCATTCAGAATTGAAACGTTGCTTGAAATGGCTTTAGCCATTTTTGGTGACCAGATCTGAATAGCCAGGTACTTCCCCACCTTCCTTTTTCCCATCTCCTTCCCCTACCTCACAACATACCCCAATTGGGGATGCCATAGTCTCACTGGCTCCAGACGGGAGCAGTTGGGACATTTATGCGGTATTCATATAATAAAAGAGCTTTTAAATATTCAAAATGTCAACAGTATGATAAGAAACCACGATTGACACCACGACACCATTCGTTGATCCAATTATTTCATTAACTCGCGTAGAAAAACACGTGCTAAACGAATACTAAAGTTAATTATCCGATACGTGCGAGTTTTATATAGATTCATTTTTTTTATTTATATTACTGTTATTAAATTTTTCCGATTCCGTCTGATTTGTAAAAGCCTTTGATGTTTTGTAGCTAATTAATGTCAGGTGTTTCAAAGATACGATAAATAATGTTTTTTTTTCCGAGCCTTTAAAAATAAAATCTTATGTTTTTACGCTTTGCTACTTCTAAGCTTTCAAAGATCTCACCTTTGCCTTTGTCTTTAGTTTGTTGGAGAATGCTTTAAGTGAAATAATACAAAGCATATTATTTCTTGAAGGAGAATGAATTTCTAACAGATTTAAGTTGAGTGAAATTAGATTGCACTACAAAAGAGCAACACGGAAACGTTGGATTGTTCAGAAACTGTACCGACAACGGAGGAGTTATATGTTTATTTTACAAATATAACGAAAAATAAAATAACGATGAGGCTGTTGAACACATAAAAAATTATTTTTATTTTAAAATGATGTTTTAATATCCATAGATGCAAACCCTGCTACCAGTCAAAAGTTTACCTGAACTTTGTCAAAATCTGGTTTAGGCATCATTTGCTTGGGAAACTTATTTTTTTTTTTTTTTTTTTTATTACAGAAAAAAGATTTTTTTTTTCATGTTTACATTATACCTGCAAAGCTACTGCAAGTAGCTTGTCGGCAGGAACAGTGTGGACAGAAACATAGTACAATTAAGTATAATACAATACAGGAAAAAAATATTTCAATTTAATAAAATACATAATAAAAACAAAAATAAGTATAAAAATAATAATAATAATAATAAAAATATGTCTAAAAAAAAAAAAAAATTTTTTTTTTTTTTAAAGTGCACTAGGAGTCAGTCAATAAAGAAAATCTGATTCCAATAGCCATTTTTTTAACAATAGGGCAAATTTAGGTGTCGAGCAATATTTTTTCAAATCGCATGGCAGCATATTAAATATAAGCGGTACAATGTATTCAAGAGTTCGCTGGCCATGTTTATTAGAAAATCTAGGTACAATCATCCCTTCATTTTGTGTGAGCCTAGTATTGTACATGTGATCCACCTTTGTTTTGTATGGGCTATCTAGTATATGTTGCATACAGATTTTATGCCAAAAAAGAGCTCTTATAGGTAAAACATTTATGGATTTATACATTAATGAGATATTTTGCCGCTGGTCGTAAACTGCTTTGCTGACGAGTAATTTTACCATGGCGTTTTGAATTGACTGTACATGTTGGATGTTTGTCTTACATGAGTGCCCCCAGGAAGTTATACCATATCTAACGTTAGATTCAGCCAAGGACAAATAGATTAATTTCATGGTTTTGATAGGCACATAATATTTAAGTTTATACAGTTTGCCTACAATCGCTCGAAGGCGCTTACATAGCTTAGCAATATGGATATCCCACTTCATATTACAATCCACCGTCACCCCTAAGTAGACATACTCTTTGACAAGCTCAATTCTTCCACAGTCGCAGGGCTGTAAACAATTGTTATGTATGCAGTCAAAGTTATGGGATACTACTGAGGGTGCTATTGTAAATCTGGCATGAGGCAATCTTATGTGCATTAGTTTTGTTTTTTGTGCATTTATAACTAAGCCAGAGTCGTGCGACCATTTTTGTAATGATATGAAATCCTGCTGTAGCATATTCATGGCCGCGAGCAGATCCCTATGTGCGATGACAAGTGCGGTGTCATCCGCATATACATAGTGTTTGACAAAAGAAAATACTTTATTCATAAGAGAGACAAATACTATATATAGTGTTGGACCTAGGATAGAGCCCTGTGGCACACCAGTAGATGATGTTACCACTTTACTTAATTTTCCATTTATTTTTACCTGAATTTTACGATCACTAAGGTAGTTCTTCAAAAGATTAAGAAAACGTCCCTGCACTCCTATCGCCTCTAAAACTTTAAGTAATTTTGTTGGGTCGATAGTATCAAATGCTTTAGAATTATCTATAAACAAAACTAATATATGATTTTTATGGTTTAGTTCGTTATTTATGTAATTTGAAAAATCTTGAAGTAACAGTTCTGAGCTCTTCTTTTTTTGAAAGCCGTATTGCTGTGGATCTATTATTGAAAAAGACTCGAGGTATTTATTCAATTTTATGGAGATGTATTTTTCAAGTATCTTTTCTATGGAAGGCAATATACTGATTGGTCTGTAATTTCCTATGTCCGTGTGTCTACCACTTTTGTATATGGGTCTTATAATGCTACATTTAAGGTCTTCTGGTATTACGGCTTGTGTTAATATTGTGTTAATTAAATGTGTCAAAATCGGTCCTAAAATATCAATGTGTTTTTTAATATCAAACATTCTGATATTATCTATTCCGGGTGATTTTGAATTTTTTAGAAGTTTAATAATTTTCTGAATATCTGAAAGTGTGGCACGTGGTATATAAATACTGTGTGGTAGCTGTATTGGTTCAACATTTGATGCTTTAAGATCACATTTATGTACTAGTGAGTTTATACTGTCCGAAAAGTAGTTGACGAAGTCGTCCGCCGTTGTTTCTGCAGATTTATCTTTTAGTAAGTACCTCGAGATTACTTCATCGCAATTACTCTTAGATCTACGTCCTAATATTTTATTAATCTCATCCCATGTATTCTTTGTGTTTCCAAAATAATTTTTAAATTTTTCATTAAAAAGGGTAGATTTACATTTAAATATTAATTTAGTTACAATATTCCGAAAAAAATTATATTGTTTTTCATAAACCTTATTTTTTGGTGAATTTCTCTAATAAAGCCTTTTATTGGATGACGTTACTGCACTATGAAAAAAATATTAAATGTTTACCTGTATACCTTCCACGATGCTTTACTTCATTTACTGAAATTTCATCAAATAATCATATCATTTTTAGGAATTGACGGTTTTAGACAAATAACAAAATATTAATTACCAAAGAAATCTATTGCTGTGTATCAAAAATCATGTGAGAGAAGGATCAGGCATCTCGGTGTTGTTGTATTTGTCTAATGCTGGGGCCGCATCTACGTGTATACACGCAAGTGCGGCCCCAGTATTAACAACCTAAAACTAGGAAAAGCTCTGTTGTTTTCATGCAACCAATTCGCTATGAACATTCAGTATCAAATACAGTAGTGATCCGACACAGTTGGCCCCCCGAATTTATAATTATTATGAAATTATAATTTTTTTGAACATTTTTTACGAATTTCAATCGAAAATCGACTTCAAAAATGCCATAAATAATAAGTAAGTAAGGATATTAAACGAATTTATTTAGAGTGTCGCTTGTTTTTACTTATACGCTGGTGTATACAGTATATATATATTGGCCTCTTCCCGTAGTGTGTTGATCCAGTAAGAAGTTATAAGCCAAGTTGATCCACCTTTAACACCATATAACTTGGCTGTGATGGAATACGTCTGTATGATTTTGCAACATTATTACATTAGTTACCAAGGTTGCCAGTTTGCAAGTAAAAATATTTGATGTACTTATCATAAAATTTTAAAAATTTGTATGGGAATTGCTTGCAAATTTACATGCTATGTTGATCTGTCGCTTGTAAATCAACATACTTCGTTGATCAACATAATCGTATAACTTATGTACCTATATGTCGTTTTACAGTTCTTTTGCTGATCCGATTTAAATGACCAATCAGAGAGGTTGTGAAGGAAGCCTTCTGATTGGTCATAAAAAACATGTACCTATATGGAGTTTTACTGTTGATGTGTTGATCCGATATATAATGGCGCGTTCTAGGGCTGCCACAGAGTTGTGAGATTATTGCAGGGCTGCTACATACTCTAAATTTTCTATTATTATTATTTGACAATAAATATTTTCGGTAGTACGAAATGCGGCGAAAAATTTCACGGAGAGGGAAGAACGAGGGAGGGGGAAGGCGGGGAAGGTGGAAGGGAACGGGGCGCACGGGAAAGGACATGCAGGGAGAATCAATTTGAGTGAGTGAGTGAAGGAGGCGTTATCATTTATACCGCCGCCCCGGGAACCATTTACTGGAAAACCAACCTCTGCCATAAGTCACCCCAGGGGGAAGGGGGGCGGCGGCGTCCCAGAATTTACTAAACTACCGTCTTCTTCCTTTTCTAAAAAGATCCCCCACACAACATCTTAAGATTCAAAAAATTATTTCACTAATGAAAATTGTCTACTTAAGTTTTCTGAAGGTTTCACTTCTACCGCTACCGCTACCGTATCTCGGCGATACCCCAAGCTAACTTGAAATGACTTTAGCCGTTTTTGGTGAAGTAGATCTGCCATAGGTCACCCCAAGTGATTGGTGTCCGGATTCAAGGGGTGAGGTTTGTCTTTGCAGCGAATGCGTTTGCCCACCTACTGCGTGGTGGGTTGGATCGGGAGAGACTGATTGAGGGAGACCTTACTATGAAATCTCCAGTTGGACTCTCTCGCCCCGTCACCCAAATGGGATTTTCAATATTTCTGGGGCGGGTATGTGCGCCGCCGCCCCGGGAACCATTTATCGGAAAACCAACTACTCAGCTAAGAATTCAGAAGTCGCAAGATCAAATTATGGCGTGAGTAAGTAATTTTTTTTTGATAAGTTTGTATTATTTTACGACAATGCGTTGCTTTAAGTCGCAAGATCAAATTATGGCGTGCGCAAGTAATTTTTTTTTGATAAATTTGTATTATTTTACGATAATGCGTTCCTTTCTCCGATCCTTGACTAAGAATTCAGAAGTCGCAAGTTCAAATTATGGTGTGCGCAGGTAAGTTTTTTTTTGATAAATTTGTATTATTTTACGATAATGCATTGCTTAACGTTCCTTGAATAAGAATTCAGAAGTCGCAAGTTCGATTTACGATTAATTAAAAAATATATATAAAAATTCCTTATAAAAGATATAAGGATAAAAACTGTGATGGGCGGGCGGTGTGGATTTGATTTGTATGCAAATCTATAGTTTTACTCCGAAATTGAAAATTACGAAAGAGAACAAATTTTACAAGTCCAAGGACATGTAAAACATCTGAGTTAGCAAAAACAAAACATTGATTCAATAACCCACGGAGCGGGTTTTTAACTGCTATACGAATGTCGCAGATTAGATGGACATATGAATCCATCTCTCCCACTGCATTGCAAGGCGATTGGTTGAAAGAGGAATTTAAGAACCCGACTTCGACTACATCTCGGGTACTATCATAATTAAATTTAACATCTTGAGTACCTACATCATAATTAAATTTTAATGTGAAATAGTGGTCGCCCGATGGTCGAAATTTCATCATAATTAATTTAATGTGTAATGTTCGTTTTATTGATTTACTGTTTTTTTTTAATGCATAATTTAAAAAAAAATATTAGATTAATATTGCAATAAAAAAATTTGCTTTTAAAAAAGTTAAAGACAGAAGTTTTAAAACTATAAACTAGAAAAAACTTTAGTTCTGAAGCGGGATTAATTGGACTGAATGCTGTAGAAATGATTTCTCGTTTGCTCTTTTTACAATGCTTCGTAGCTCCCCACACGGGGAGGCTACAAAGCACCGCACAAAGAGGAGACCCATTATAATATCTCATTCTCTCGCAAGCTAACTCCTTTAAATGGATGTGTTTGTCTCTTTTTCGCTATTTTTCGTTTCATTGAGTTTCAAATCACAACGGTGCTAAAGAAGTTTTCACTTAAAAAATGTGTGTTCGGACTGGGGGAACGAACTTATATTAACGAGAGTTTTATGCTAAATCTAAGTTATTTTTTTAAACCAAATACTGAATAATTTGGGTAATTCTAGAAAAACTATTTGGTTATCGATCTGCATTAAAAGAATTAATATCGCATACTACTTTTCTAAATACTACATAATTTATAGCAAATTTCTAGCAAATTCCTCGCAAAGTTGGGCGGGACAGCAGAATCTGTCCCGCTTCCCCTCAGTTCGGGCAATACCCCGGAAGTATCTGCTCAGGCACAGTCGGCACAATTCTAAACGATAGCAAGTAATTTCTAAGTGGAAAGGATTAGATCTCGTTTGTTTACACTGCGCATCTCGTTTGCTCTTTTTACAATGCTATAATAATATATACCAAATATAAATGGAATGACTATAATAATCAGTATATTAAGAGAGCACGAGGGATTTTCAATATTTTATGTTGTTTGCGTATTTTTAAAGTCATCCGTGCACATAACAGAGGCAAAAAAAAATTAAAGAATACTTTTTTAGTTACAAGTGTGTTTTATACCACCAGTTAAAATTAAATATTTATATAAAATACTGTCTTACTTTTAAAACAGTTTATAAAATGTCCGTTTTCAATAATTCGTCAATCGACCTTTAGATTTTTTTCATCTGCAATCATATACAATATGAAAAAAAATTAATTGTCATAGAAAACATCTCAAGCTTAATAATGACGAATATTAATTTTTTTACACTACGTAAATCAACCGTCTTTAAAACCATTTTTTGGTAAATAAAGCAAAACTTTAACTATAAAATTAATAAACTAACTTTAAAAAAAACGGTGATGTATTGGGTATTATTTAATTTTTCTATGTATCCAAAACACATAAAAACGATGACATCTTCGATTTACTTCCATTACGCGCACGTTCGCTTCTTTGTAGTAGGAGACACTCAGGCGTGTTTTAACATGTTCCTTGGGCAAAACCGGCGGGTTGAGGGGCCGGGGGAAAGGGCCCGCCAAGCCGTCATCGCGTCATCACGTGATGACCACTCTGAACTCGCCCGCTTTAAGCAACTAAACGTGTAAAAACTTGCAAGGTCTCCAATGTTGTACATAATTTCATGACGCTATTTGCTCTCTGATTCGACCGGATTTCGTCTATCCGTTAAGTTTTAGGGCGTCGACTTTACCATGAAACTCATGTGTAATTTTGATCATGAATATTCTATGTTTTCAGGGGTATAAAAGCAGTTTTATTTTAAATTTTGCGGAAAGTGAAAAAGTATAATTTTTTCAATGTAAATAATTACTTCTGAATATTATTTACGGTTATTATAATTACTACCATTTAAAACCTGCTCCGCAGATTTTTGCTGCTAGGTCCTGGGTTAGGCTTCGCCCAATTTGAGTGTTGGTGACCATTTTATAAATCCGATTGGAACTGTTTCCGAAAATAGCCCGTTCCTCGGATCCACTGTGATCCAGTGACAGCTAGACACCAGGACAAAGAAACCGGGACACGCAAAGACGCCACATTTAATATAAAGCCGTGTGATACAGCTAAGTATTATCGTCAATCTTTCCATATCGGAAAGAGATTAACAAATTTACAAAATCGTATTACTTATTCCTAGGGAAGGCACGTTCTCATGCGACCTGCTAATGGGAGTGGCACCGTCCTTTGACGAATTCTTGAATTCGAAACCGAATAACAACGGTAGCTATGTTTGAAATTTCACGTACACAGATGTTTATGTGGCGTGGCGCGTACGGCGTGGCGTCGGAGATGCACTCAAAGCCGGGTTCTTAAATTTCAACTACGCAGATACTAACGTATTAATACTGTTAGAAATTAATTTGAATTTAATGACTGGAAGATATGGTGGAGAAACACATGACGAAACAAATCGTCAGATGTGACGTTCACACGGGAAATGATAGAGCAGTTATCCGAAAAGGAATTATATGCTTTCATTGGTATAATGCTTGCTTTCGGCAGAAATCATCACGAATTCTGTATTTAAACACTAAGGACGGGTTGTTTCAAAAAATTTGATGAATTCATCAAATATTTGAAGTTAATTTTGACGTTATGTGGAGGTTCTATGCAAGTTCTGTTATTATATCATTATAGGCTAGTTGCTGCATGAAACTGAAATAATCACAGAACTTGAATAGAACTTACACAGAACGTGAAAATTAACTTAAAATATTTGATGAATTCATCAAATTTTTTGAAACAACCCGTCCTTAGTAATACAGAATTTGTGACGATTTGTGAAGTTACTCTATATAACAATTGGAATTGATTTTGTGGCAGGTGTAACTATTTTTGGATTGAGATTTCGTTTTCGAGTACATCGAGTGTCAAGATTATATTTTTAAGGTTAAATTTTAAAATAGTAGGTTCCTACGTGGTAACTGTTGGATCAGACAGCCTAGTCCAGATCTAGTCACAAAACACGGCTAAAGCTATTTCAAGCAATGTTTCGATTCTGAATGTTGGTCTTATACTAGGGCAATACTGAGACTATCTTGCCTATGGAAAGTGCTGCAAATATAGTATACATTATTTTAAATGCATTATTTGCGAAATAACACAAATAAAATTTATTTACCCCCGATGGGATTCTTCTCGCCACGTTCGGATTGCGAGTCAAGAGCCTTACCCCTCGACCACGATATAAATACTTTATAACTAAAAATATATAAAAGTGAACAAAACTAGGAAATAAGAAATAAATTTATGTGAATAACATGATAACATTTCAATAAGATTTTTTTTTTAAATAATTGTTTGCCGCCGAATACATTTTACGCATATTATAATTCTTATATAATCTTAAAAAAAAAAATTATTTATCATAAAAATTTTTTTAATTGTCATAATCATATAATATTAAATATTAGCTTTGAATATCCCCGGATCTCTCCGCCGTGTGGGATTGACCGATATCGCACGGGCGCGCCCGTCCGTATATTGTTGATACAAATTGTAAAAAAGGGTGATTTGATAATTCTGCCGATGTATTCAAGTCTAGTAAATGACCGACCTTTTGGGTGATTCATCTTTTACTTAAATTACCGCGTCCGTGCGACCATTGTCATGATATGTCTAGTTGTCTAGGCCATTCATGTTCGGACGTGTCTACAGGCCTCATGATGATAATATAGTACCCTTTACACACAGAGTTCGGAGCGGGACGTGCCCCGCGCCACTTCAGGCCGCCGCGCAGAAAAGTCTTACAGTGAACAGCGCTGTAAATCGTTATCTTACTTTCGGCCTTTACTTTTCTGCGCGGCGGCCTGTAGTGGCGCGGGGCACGTCCCGCTCCGAACTTTATGTATAAAGGGCATCCACGTAATAATATTTGGATGTTTGGTAAACTAATACCGTTTCAGTCGTAGCGATAATTGACATTTTCAATATCAAAATTTGAATATTAAGAAATAAAATTATTAATTTCTAATATACACATTGGAAAGATTATTTTATCTAGATTCTAGAACAATTTTTGTTTTTGCAAAATGATTAAAAATAACAAATAAAGAGGTATATTTACAATATATGGGATAGTATCAAAATTTTAATATTTAGAAATAAAATTATTAATTTCTAATATACACATAGGAAAGATTATTTTATCTGGGTTCTAGAACAATTTTTGTTTTTGCAAAATAATAAAAAATAACCAATAAAGAGGTGTAATAACAATTTAAAATGTCACTACCGCGACTGAACCGGTACAGGGTTTGGAAATACGCGATCTGGCCTGCCATGCAGATGGTGGGCAGACGCGTCCCCCGCACAGACCTCCACAAACATCACCTCATGAACCCGGGCACCCCTGCTTAGTCACCAAACGTAACGAACCGCTTGAGGAGACCTATGGCAGAGGTGTTGGTTCCCGGGGTGGCGGTACCCCGTACTCCCAAATTGGAATTACAAAATCATTAATAATTATTCAATTAGTCCTTATTCAAGCCATCTCTATCCCCCCCTCTCCCCCCCCGGAAGGAGATGGAGAGAGGACGGTGGGGAAGTACCTGGCTATTCGGACCTAGTCACCAAAAACGGCTAAAGTCATTTCAAGTTAGCTTGGGAGCTTGCGTACCGCCATCCCGGGAACCATTTATTGGATAACCAATACCTCTGCCATCGGTCACCCCAAGTGATTGCTGCTTTTGGTGCATTATAAGAGTTTTTTTTTTTTTTTTTTTTATTTTTATTTATTTATTTATTCCATTTTTACAATTTTACAAAGTTAGGTATAAGTACAATTATTTTTTTAATTATGTACATGTAATGCAAATATTTTTTAATGGTGGTAATAATACCTCTCTAATTGAGAATTTCTCGTGTTTAGGGAGGGAGTACTAACACAATTGATATTTTGATGTATGTTTAATTGATGCTACCATGAGCGTATTTATGAAAAAATAAAATAAAAACAACATGTATGTAAAATTATATACCTGTGCACTATTTCAGGAAGAAACTTTTTTTTTTTAAATTAAATTATAAAATATAAAACCTGTGTACACATTGAAAATATAAGTGGGCGTAATATAACACAAACATGAAATTACCTACTGGTGAAATGTATTTTAATTTTTTTCTTAAAAATTTTATAATTTTTTTCGGATTGAATATCTTTAGGGAGTTCGTTAAAGCATTTTATGGCTGAGTATGTGTAGTGGTGTTGGGCCGTTGTAGTATTAAGTTTAGGGATTATTATTTGTCCTGTTGTTCTCGGCCTGGTGCTAAATGAATTTATTGTTAGTTTGTCTTTATGGATTTGGAGTAATGCATTTTTTTGATAGATTCTGTTTATTTGTAAAACTTTGAATTCTTCGAATATTTTTTGAGTTGAATAGTCTAAAGGTTTTTTTAGTATAATTTTGATAAGTCTTCTATGTACTATTTCAAGTGGGGCTAAGTTGGTTTTATACGCTCCTCCCCAACCTATTATTCCGTATTGCAGAACTGATTGGGCTAATGCATAGTAAACCTTCAGTAGTATAGATTTATGAAGTATATTTCTTAGTTTGAGGAATACGTAAAAAAGTTTACGTATTCTGTTTATAGTTTGTGCAATATGTTCTGTCCATTTAATATGTTGGTCTATTATTATGCCTAAATATTTAATGTAGTTCTTTTTTGAAATTTTTGTGCATTTAGATGAGTTGCAGTTGTCAATATAATTTTTACAAGAGCTATGAATAGTTATATTGGAATTTATAATTGGAAGGAATTTGTCTGATAGTGTAAATGTCATGAAGTAAGTTTTGTCAGAGTTTAAGGAAAGATAGTTGTCATCCAGCCATTGTTTTAAGTTGTTTATTTCTACATTTGCGGTTCGGTAGGCTTCATCCCAAGTTTTTTTTTCTATGATTAAGACTGTGTCGTCAGCGAAAGATATGATTTTTCCAATTTTCGGTATTGTAAGCATTTCATTCACGTAAATGATAAACAATATTGGACCTAACACTGTCCCTTGAGGAATTCCAAATTCTGAATAGGTGGGTTCACTCAATGTATTGTTAATTTTCACGTGTTGGTGTCTTTCATGTAGATAACTTTTGAACCATTCTATAACTGTTCCTTGAATTCCAATATTTCCTAATTTCTTGATTAGTTTTTTGTGGCATATACTGTCAAAAGCTTTTCTTAGATCAATGAATATACTTAAACATTTATTTCCCGAGTCAAGAGCATTATATATTCTTGAGGTTATTTTTGCGATTGCATCTTGCGTGCCTAAATTTTCTCTGAAGCCGAATTGGTTATCATTAATAATTTTATTTGAAGTGATGTGCTTAGTTAATTGTGACTTTACGACTTTTTCAAATATTTTTGCTACGTTTGATACAATAGATATGGGACGGTAGTTTGAGATGTCGGTTGCAATTCCTGATTTGAAAATCGGAGTTATTATTGTATTTTTATATATTTTCGGGTAAATTCCTTGAAGTTGCCCGAGTTCATGGCGTGAGGTGTGTCCAGGTCTTGGTGGTGAATGCTTTTCCTCATCAATTGCGTGACGGTGACAGAACCAAATAGTTTTTCTAGGATTACCCAAATTATTGAGTACTTGGTTTAAAAAACAACACAGCGTAAAACTCTCGTTAGTATAAGTTCGTTCCCCCGGTCCGAACATACATTTTTTAAGTGAAAACTTCTTTAACACCGTTGTGATTTGAAACTCAATGAAACGAAAAATAACGAAAAAGAGACGAACACGTCCATTTAAAGGAGTAACCTTGCAAGAGAATGAGATAGTATAATCGGTCTCCTCTATGTGCTGTGCTTCGTAGACTCTACGTGTGTGGAAATTTGCTAGAAATTATTTTATGTTAAGAAAAGTAATAATGCGATGTGAATTCTTTTAATGCATATCAATAACCAAATAGTTTTTCTAATATATATATATATATATATTGGCCTCTTCCCGTAGTGTGTTGATCCAGTAAGAAGTTAGAAGCCAAGTTGATCCACCTTTAACACCATATAACTTGGCTGTGATGGAATACATCTGTATGATTTTGCAACATTATTACATTAGTTACCAAGGTTGCCAGTTTGCAAGTAAAAATATTTGATGTACTTATCAAAAAAAATTTAAAATTTGTATGGGAATCGCTTGCAAATTTACTTGCTATGTTGATCTGTCGCTTGTAAATTAACATACTTCGTTGATCTACATAATCGTATAACTTATGTACCTATATGTCGTTTTACAGTTCTTTTGCTGATCCGATTTAAATGACCAATCAGAGAGGTTGTGAAGGAAGCCTTCTGATTGGTCATAAAAAACATGTACCTATATGGAGTTTTACTGTTAATTGGTTGATCTGATATATAATGGCGCATTCTAGGGCTGCCACAGAGTTGTGACATTATTCCAGGGCTGCTACATACTCTAAATTATGTATTATTATTATTTGACAATAAATATTTTCGGTATTACGAAATGCGGCCAAAAATTTCATGGAGAGGAAACGAACGAGACGAGGGAGGGGGAAGGCGGGGAAGGTGGAAGGAAATGGGGCGCACGGAAAAGGACATGCAGGGAGAATCAATTTGAGTGAGTGAGTGAAGGAGGCGATATCAATTATACCGCCGCCCTGGGACCATTTACTGGATAACCAACCTCTGACATAGGTCACCTCAGGAGGTGGGGAATGGGGGGGGGGGGGGGGGGATCTCATGTCTACTTAAGTTTTCTGAAGGTTTCACTTCTACTGCGTGTCAAGTACAAGTTCAAATTAGAGCGTGCGTAAGTAAAATTTTTGATAAGTCTGTATTATTTTACGAAAAGCGTTGCTTTACGATCCTTGACTAAGAATTCAGAAGTCGCAGGTTAAAATTATGGCGTGCGCAAATAATTTTTTTTTGATAAGTTTGTATTATTTTACGAAAATGCGTTGCTTTACGATCCTTGACTAAGAATTCAGAAGTCGCAAGTTCAAATTATGGCGTGCGCAAGTAAATGAATGATGCAGAAAATTATAATAATATAATTGTTATAATTACACGAATTATCATTTTCCTAGTTATTGCCGAACGTTTGTTTTAAAATTGTATTTTTATCAAAGTTTTTATTCCAGCAGGACTGGGAGAGTAGAGCAATCCCAGTCTGCCATCATATTTCGTAAACAATAATAATGTAATAATTTATGAGAGTAAATTAAAGATCTCAAAGAAAAAAATAGAAATAAAATGTGCTACCATATTAAGTAGGTACCCAATTAAAACATAAAATGAAAATAAGTTAATAATTTGACAGTTATATAATACAGTCCTGATAGTTGATCCCCCGACAGTTGATCTGATGGACGGTTGATACCTCGGACAATTGATCCCCTGACAGTTGACCCCCCGACAGTTGATCCCTCTGACAATTGGATGGACATGGACATTGGGCGAACATTTGATCCCTCGGACATTTGATCCCTCGCACATTTGATCCCTCGGACTCGGAGGGATCAACTGTCGGCGGACCAATTGTCGGAGGATCAATTCGCCGGACCAACCGTCGTGAAACCGTTTTTTTCAATGACACTGAATGTATAGAACACAGTTTAGTAAATGGATTTACTCAAAATTTCTACAGAACATTAAATTTTAGCGGAAAAGTGTTTCTATGAACACTGGTGAGCTCTGGTTTTATGAAATTACTATAAAAAAATTAGTAAGTGGTGCACAAGTAGCGGCAGGGAGGGTAGGCGGGAGGGGGAGGGGAATCCGGGACTGGCAGAGGGGAATGAAGGGGGAAAGATTCGCGGGAGAAAGGGTCGAAGGAGGGGGGAAATCGGGAAAGTGGACAGCGGTGGGGGGGGGGGGGGGGGGTCGCGGGACGGAGCGAAGCGGAAAAGGGGAGTGCGAAAAGCAAAGAAGGTGGAGGGGGATCGCAAGAGGGGAAGAGGGGGGGAAGGGGAACGGGGATGAATAGGAAAGAACACTCAGGGAGAAACAATATCTTTATTTAAGTGGTATTGCAACGCATGCCGGGTTCAACAAAAACGGGGACCCAAGGGAATGCACGTGCAGGGAGAAACAATTCGTTTCTTTGAATGGCATTGCAACGCGTGCCGGAAACCAGCTTGTATTTTTGATTAAATAATGCCTTAAAAATAAGTTTACCAGATTTATTTATTTATTTATTTATTTACACATATTCGGCATAACATGTGCGATTAACATAATTAACGTAACATGTAAATACCTAGTAACTAACCTAGTAACTTTGATAATTTATCAATTATTTTTATACGAAAAGACAAAAAAAGAGGTGAGAGTAACATTTATAATACAAATTTGTCTAAAAAAATATGTATGTTTTATTTTTTTTTCATTTTTTGTAATTTTAGTTAGAAAAAGCGTGAGGTGAGCCATTTTTAAAACTTTTTTATGTTTGCATGACAAATTTTTATATTTAAAAAAATTATATGTTTATTTTGAACTAAAAAATTTGAAAGCGTATTTCATGAACTTTCAAAAACAATTTTTAGTTTTGGGGTATGTTCAGAAATATTCCATTTATTTGCATTTCTTTGTAAAGCGGAAAGATTTTGACCATCTGAAAAATACGCCAAAATTTTAAGGGTTAAATAGTTTACGTTAGGTTAGGATTATCGGCTATTTAAAAAAAAAAAATCATAGCTCTTATTGACTTTTCAAGGAGTTGTTGAGTTGACTTTATTCTCAGTTGGCATGAAACCATTTTGAAGGCCGCCCATCTTGAAACCGTCCACCTATTCGCTACTTGGTAACTGCTAATGTTAACAAACTAATCAAAAGGGCCTCTCACCAGCTACGCACAAATATTAACGGATGAAAGTAATTGCTCCTTTCTGTCTTTTCCTATGAACTTATTGTTCTGAGTAGTTGTGCGGAACACATACTACCATACGTTGAACTCAACAGTATTAGAGAGAGACATGTAGCATTAGCAGAGCAAGTGGTCATCACGTGTCGATCACGTGATGACGCGATGACGCAGATCATTTGTTTACATTCGCTCCAACAAAGAATCGACATGTTTTGTTTTGTCTTGCCGATATTTCGTCACCTCATTTAAATAGGGTTCTAACTGACATTTTTTTCAAAAATGACCTTTGATTGCCAAAGCAATTTTTTGCTCATTTCTATACCCAAAATAATTTTCAGAACCATCCGTGTTGTATTTTCGTAGATATATGTATGACAAAGTTCTAACATCAAGCATTTTCAATAATAATTCATTTTATATTCTCACTACACTTACACTCTCTATTTTTCTTGTATCTGACAGTTGATCTTAAATAAGAGACCCATTATGGTTCGTCACTTTATTTGGATAGGGTTCTAACTGTGTCTTCTCTATCATTTTCTAAGGTTTCTAAGTTTCCAAAGACGAATTTTCGTAATCTATTTAACAATTTTAGTTAAAGTATTTTAGTTTATCGTATTTAAATGGAAAATATTTAATAGAACGTAGCTTGGAATCGCATTCGTGAAATGTAATTAGAACCTTGTGCAATGTATTATTATGCCGTAGCTGGTTGTACAGGGTTCTATTTGCATGTTTAGGTATGTTCTAAAAGGGTAAATATACGTCCTATTTAAATACTTTTCTTCAAAATATTTTCAATTAAAATACGTTTAACAATTTTCAACTTCAAAATCGGAAATTGGTAAATAGATTATGAGAAATCGTCTTTGCAAACTTTGACACCTCATATCTCAGAACAAGGTGAAGTGAAGTTAGAACCCTATCAAAAGTTGAGTTCTTTTTGGGTGTATTTCTAGTAATAATTTATACTAGTAATAAGTTATTTTGTTTAAGTACAAAATGTAATTAATAATTAATAAATACATAATTATATGAATCCTTCGGTACCGGTAGAAGTGAAACCTTCAGAAAACTTAAGTAGACAATTTTCATTAGTGAAATATTTTTTTTTATTATTTATTATTAAGAAAAGAGAAATGCGATATTAATTCTTTTAATGCAGGCCGATAACTTAATAGTTTTTCTAGGATTACCCAAATTATTGAGTATTTGCTTTACAAAACACATTAAATACAGCGCAAAACTTTCGATAGTAAAAGTTCACATTTTTTAAGTGAAAAGTTCTTTAGCACCGTTGTGATTTGAAACTCAATGAATCGAAAAATAGCGAAAAAGAGACAAAAACATCCATTAATAGGAGTAACTTTGCGAGAGAATGAGATAGTATATTTGGTCTCCTCTTTGTGACGGCTCTACACAAGGAAACATGTAGAAACATGTCTGAGTCCAACTACAAGAAAGCGGACACGTCACGTTCTTAGTTTTCTAGTAATAATTTATTCTAGTAATAAGTTATTTTATTTAAGTACAATAAGTAATTAATAATTAATAAATACATAATTAAATAAATCCTTCGGTACCGGTAGAAGGGAAACCTTCAGAAAACTTAAGTAGACAATTTTCATTAGTGAAATATATTTTTTTTATTATTTAATATTAAGAAAAGAGAAATGCGATATTAATTCTTTTAATGCAGATCGATAACTTAATAGTTTTTCTAAGATAACCCAAATTATTGAGTATTTGCTTTAAAAAACAACTTATATACAGCGTAAAACTCTCATTAGTAAAAAAGTACCCCAAGCTAACTTGAAATGACCTAAGCCGTTTTTAGTGACTAGGTCCGAATAGCCAGGTACTTCCCCACCTTCCTCTCTCCATCACCTTTCCCTCCCCGCTCACCGCCATACCCACTTTGGCGGGCCCTCTCCCCCCAGCTCCTCAACCCGCCGGTTCTAAAACAAAAAAACATGTTGAAACATGTCTGAGTGTCTCCAACTACAAGAAAGCGGGCACGTTGTCTTCTTTTTGAGTGTATTTCTAGTAATTATTTATTCTTGTAATAAGTAATTTTGTTTAAGTATAACATGTAATTATTAATTAATAAATACAAAATTAAATTAATCCTTCGGTACCGGTAGGAGTGAAACCTTCAGAAAACTAAAAAAGACAATTTTCATACGTGAAATAATTTTTGTTATTATTTAATATAAAGAAAAATTGTAATGCGATATTAATTCTTTTAATGCAGATCGGTAAATAAATAGTTTTTCTAAGATGGCCCAAATTATTGAGTATTTGCTAAAAAAAAAACAACTTATATATATATATATATAGCGTAAAACTCTCGTTAGTAAAATAATACTTTTGGAAGATTTTTTTGATTGATTCGTGTACAAACCGTGCTCTAAAGTAAGAATCCAAAATTTCAGTCCGTTTGTTGCCATAGGGCTAAAGTTGTGACCGATCGCAAATGTAAAAACCTATACCTACGAACGATGAGTTTTCTAAAAACTATACTTTTGGAAGATTTTTTGATTGATTCTTGTACAGACCGTGCTTTTAAATAAGAATCCAAAATTTCAGTCTGTTTGGTGGATGATGGCCCAAATTATTGAGTATTTGCTAAAAAAAAACAAATTATATACAGCGTAAAACTCTCGTTAGTAAAATTATACTTTTGGAAGATTTTTTTTATTGATTCGTGTACAAACCGTGCTCTTAAGTAAGAATCCAAAATTTCAGTGTGTTTGGTGCCATAGGGCTAGAATTGTGACCGATTCCAAGTGTAAAACGTGCCCTGAAAAACGATGAGTTTTCTAAAAACTATATTTTAGGAAATTTTTTGATTGATTCTTGTACAAACCGTGCTTTTAAGTAAGAATCCAAAATAATCGTCCTGTTTGGTGCCATAGGGCCAAAGTTATGACCGATCGCAAGTGTAAAAACAAATATCTCCAAACGATGAGTTTTCTTAAAACTATATTTTTGGAAGATTTTTGATTGATTCTTGAACGGAGCGTGCTTTTAAGTAAGAATCCAAAATTTCAGTCTGTTTGGTGGAAAATGGCCCAAATTATTGAGTATTTGCTAAAAAAAAAACAAATTATATACAGCGTAAAACTCTCGTTAATAAAATTATACAGAGTAAAATTTTGCAGAGTTGCAAGTCGATGGGTCGAGAGAGTCAGGCTCAAAATGTTAAAATGCCTCCCTCAACCAAGCGTTCTTGACCCGGTCCGCCACGTCGCAGGTGGCCAGACGCATCCGCCGTCAAGACCTGGACAAACTTCACCCCACGAACCCGGGCACCCCTGCTTAGTCACCAAACGCAATGATCTCCTTGAGGTGACCTATGGCAGAGGTGTTGGTTAACCAGTTAATGGATCCCGGGGAGGCGGTACTCCGTATTCCCAGATTGATCCCCCCCGCCGCCCTTCCCACTCCCTTGCAATTCTTCGTCTACAATTATACAATTATTCCTTACTTAAGTCATTTCTTCACCCCCCCTACCCCCCCCTATCCCCCCCTACCCCCACCATCTACCCCCCTCCCCCACCACCCACCTCCGCCCTTCCCACTCCCCTGGAATTACTCGTCTACAATTATACAATTAGTCCTTACTAAATCTATTTCTTCACCCCCCTACACCCCCTTCACCCCACCTACACCCCCACCATACCCCCCTACCCCCCTACCCCCCCCCCTACCCCCCTACACCACTCCCCCCCCCCCCCCTTGGGGTGACCTATGGCAGAGGTGTTGGTTTTCCAGTCAATGGTTCCCGGGGTGGCGGTACCCTGTATTCCCAAATTGTAATTCCTCATTTATTATCATTCAATTAGTCCTTACTTAAGCCATTTCTTCCCCCCCCCTCCTCCCCCCGTAACCACCCTACCCCTACCCCCCCCCCCCTCTGGGGTGACCCATGGCAGAGGTGTTAGTTATCCAGTAAGTGGTTCCCGAGGCGGCGGTGAAATTCACTCACTCAAATTGTTTCTCCCTGCATGACCTTTCCCGTGCACCCCGTTCCCTTACACCTTTCCCACCTTCCCCCTCCCTTGTCTCTTCCCTCTCCGTATAATTTTATTGCCGCACTTCGTACTACCGAAAATATTTATTGTCAAATAATAATAATACATAATTTTGAGTATGTCGCAGCCCTGCAATAATCTCACACCTCTTTGGTAGCCCTAGAACGCGCAATATATATCAGATCAACAAATGAACCGTAATGTTCCATATAGGTACATGTTTTTTATGACCAATCAGAATGCTTCCCTCTCTGATTGGTCATTTATATAAGATCAACATAGACAAAACGTGTAAAATGTATAAGCCACCGAAAAATGGGCGTGGCTTAGAGCTAAATCTCGATGACTTAAGTTGATCTATAAGGATCAACATATGTATGCCAGCTTCGGTAATAGATCAACTTATCCGCTTGGATCAACAAGAGCAAACGGATCAACTAAAAACTGGTCTACCGTCACGCAAGATCAACATAGTACGAGAGGGTATAAATATATTTATATATATATATATATATTTTTTTTTTACGACAATATCAAGTAAAAAAATACAATATAAGGTAAATTAAAAATATAGATTGAAGTAGTTTGTTCTCAGTCCTCCTCTCTAGGTATTCCTGTTCCGAGTCTGACTGTACGTTGTTGTATGGGTGTTGGTCATATAGACAAGTAGTCTCAGCCTTGAAGCATTTGAATGAAAATATGTTCTACACTTTTGTTATTCGGCGGTATTTTGTATTTTGCCTAAACCGACTGCATGACTGAGGTCTGCATATTGTGTATAAGTATGGATCATATCACGGGATTATCTTTGGATGGAACCAAAGACAATATATATATATATATTACTTCTCGTGAAAAACACTTTTTGCATCATTATTTTCTCACAAAATGTGCATGGGTACAATGGTACCTACCCTGTGTTAAGGATGTAAAAACAACATGAACTCTATCTCGGGGACGGATAAAGATTTTTTTTAAACTAGTTTGATCAACTTAACTAAAAAATGTCACGAATTTTCAGATCACTGCGATTTTCACAATGAAATTACTGCAGCACTACGGAAATTTTCCTGGAGGGAAAGGGGCACTCCCTCAGAGCTTTTCTCCGCCACCCCCTGGGAAGCTTATGGTGCAGACAACGCCAATCGAAGAATACCATCATCACTGCCATGGTTGTCTGAATGGGGTCCCCCTTGATGGCACTCTGGAGACGGAAGACGGTCAAATATCCCCTATAAACGACTACTTGCATAAATTTTTGTATTTAAAGTTCTTCGCTTGTTTTCTGTTTGTTTCTATTATTTTTTTTTTATTTTTTTTTTTGTTATTTGTCAAATTTCATTTTTTTTTCATTTCGAAATATGGGATATTATTGCATTGCACTACCCACGCATACCTACATTCTAAAATAAAAATATATTATTATAATTTCAAAAATTACAATTGTGCCAATTCCACTGGACAAGTGATAAACTTTAAAGATTTTTATGTCTGCCTTCACATAAGCTGAACAATGGACTTCTAGATTTATGGCCCGAACTCTGCTTTTCTTTGACGCCAAAATATATGTACGTACGTTCCAATGCGTATTCGAAAAATATACGAATACACGCATAATATATATTCAACTAAAGTGTTCCCATCGTGTCAAATTGACAAATAGATTGACAATATGTCGAAAATCCTTTTCTATCGATCCATAAGTAAATGTCAAATGAATAATAATTATCTTTTGTTGTTTAAACTTTATTCAAGAAGTAGAATACTCAGAAGTTATTACGTAATGAAAGACGGTTATATCAGTTGTACCAAGAACGTGGAAAAGTCTATACATAATTTGATCGAACATACTAATTTCTGTATAGCAAATACTTCCCAACTTACCTTCCCTACTTACTTCTTTCTGCCTCACAGCGTGCCGTACTCCTTCCAGTACTCACAGTACGGTCTTCGCATGAAAGGGCGATACTGAGTATACACACCACTAAAAGATTTTAAAACATCTTCCTTGATGAGTGAGCTCACCATTCAATTCATTCAATTTTATCTGATTAATTTGTGTTATTACACAATTTAATAATAAAAAAATAATTTTGGGTATATTTGCGGCACATTCCAGAGTGGAAGATATTCTCAGTTTCGCCCTGGTGTAAGACCACCATTCAGATTTGAAACGTTGCTTGAAATTTTTGGTGACTAGCTCTGAATAGACAGGTACTTCTCCACCTCCCTCTTCTCATCTCCTTTCCCTCCCCGCAACCTTCAGCCTCACAATATACCCTAACTGGGTATGCCATAGTTTAACTAGCTCCAGATGGTTGAGAGCAGCTGGGACTCTATTGCGAGAAGCACAAGGCGGTGGCTCCAGGCAGCCCCAGATCTATGGAGGGGGGCAAATCGGGCGCCTGCCCCGGGTGGCAGTTATAGTGGGCGCCAAAATCGTAATTTATATCTTTGATTGAAAAATAAAACTTGATTTCCTTATGTTGACATTAATGTAACGTAAACTCAGTCAATTAAATACAACCTTCAGAAGGTGACAGTAAAAAGGCCAAGCGAGCCGTAGTACTAGTTAGTTAGAATCATGAAAGGGTATTGTTATAAGCCCTAGCTAGTTAGAGGATTACGAAAGAATCCGTAAAATCAAAAAAAAAAACAAAAAAACAACAACTTGATTCACAAAGCGCCTGGCATCCAACGCACGTTGTTCTATCGATTATTCATTTGATTTTAAAATACCCAGTTGGTTGTTGGTTTTTAAACATATCCTAAGTTGATTTATGAACGAATACTAAGTCGATTTTGAAAGCGTGCATAGTGTACGTGATGTCTCTGCCAGGGGAATCCCCGTCGCATCTTGAACTAGGGACTACACGAGCTTAGCCGAATAAACCCGAGCGGTCGAACATCAAGCGAAGCGACGATTACTCACTTCACGAGAGGGGGCGCCACTCATCGAAAGAGAGAGCCACTACTCTCAAGTTTCTGCCCCGATTTGAAAAAGTGGTAGATTTGGGGCTGGCTCCAGGTGGTTGGGAGCAATAGGGATTCTTGTGCAGTAATCACATTAAAAATAAAAATAAATGAAAATCTACTTTTTGACAGTCGAATTTAAAAAGATATTTTTTGGAACGCTCAAATTGTACACAATGCGTAAGCCAATCCATGAAGTACTGAGAAAATAACAAAGAAACAAAATATAACCATCAAAAACTTTTCTAATTAAAAAGTTTGTTAATTAATTTGCAAAGGTACTAATTTTCATTTTGCTCTCGAAGCCTTAGTGTGAAAACTCGTATCTTACCTACTGTATCAACTAGTAATATTATGATCGCATCAAGCAGCCAACGAACTATGCATTTCTATAGCGTTTACCGGCGGGCCAGATGTTGCGAGCGTTGCTCAAACTTTTCCCTACTTTTGCTGTTCAAGTTTCGAGATAATGTTGAAGAACACTCTACATAAAGTTGTTACGTCAAAACTTCTTTCAGTTACTTAAAAAAACACGCTTGTAGTTGTTATGGTTAAATTTAATGGAATACAGGTGGGCAAACATTTTATTACCACTTTGAGTGGTAGGTAGGTTGAAAGACCACCATCCAGAATAGTAATTATTAAAACTTTGCCTGATATTGTTTCGACGCGTTTTGTTAATAGATCTAAATAGACAGGTACTTCTCTTTCTTCTTCCCCATCTCTTTCTCCTTCCCTTTCCTTCAACCTCATAATATACTCCAATCGGGGATGCCATAGGTTTAGTATTCACGCTCGTGAATTTATTCAAGTCCGGTCGAGCATGACTGCACAGCAGCATTTCTGCACGACGCAGTGGGGTAATGCTCGCCCTGTGGGGTAATGCTCGCCCATAAATTCTAGGCTATAAGCCAACTGGATCCGAGACGTTGGAATTGCTGTGCCGTGTTCACATGAAAAAACTTTTAATTTCGAACTAAATGACAAAATCGAGAAATTTATGGTCGGTCAGATATATAAAATCACAAAAAGTAAAATGGATTGAAGTTTTGGCTTTTGGGATATTCAGTATTGAGCCGTGTTGCATTTCCTTCTTGAGCCAACGATTCAGACTGCTTTGCAGTGTTCATAGTTAATGCGTCGACGTGTATCCTGACAAGGGATACCGCAAGGTTGTCGAAAAAGTTCATGGCGTTTACAGAAAAAGACTCATGGCGTATACAGAAAAAGGCTCATGGCGTTTACAGAAAAAGACTCATGGCGTTTACAGAAAGAAGCTCATGGCGTTTACAGAAAAAGGCTCATGGCGTTTACGGAAACGTATGTAATATGGTTCAACACTCCAAAAACCAAATAATGTAATATTGTCAATAAGACAGTATTAATTTCAGAGAACCCTTTCAAGAGTGATTATAATGAAAATTATTCAAATACCAGGCGATATTTCAAGCTCGATTATTGTGCTTTAGATGTTCACGACGTTGAATTATTAGCATAGACAATAGACAATTATTCCACAACCACAAAGCAAAAAGTTTGTAGCGATTAAATCCGTAGGTCATGGCTGACAATTGAAGTCAATTGTGAAATTAATGGGCCTGGGTATTAAGTTGTATCTAATCACATAACATAAAAGCAACATTTGTTGAATCGATAAATGTTATATTACAAATTCTTACCATAAATAAAGATCGGACCAAAATGCGGCCAATTTAAGATGTAACACATTGTTGCTCCTTGCAAGCAATGCTTATGTTTGAGTAATATTCGATTTGCTCATGATTGTAAATTACTGCATTATATATTCCCGATTCTTCATAAATGTTATTTGAGGATCAAAATCTTGCTTGCTCTTGATGCGACTGCCGTTAATTAAAAAAATAGCAGTCAGTTTCTATAATTTTATGTAAAAATATACAATAACTTATAATGAAACTATACACTTCCACAATGAGCATATTAACGGCAACAGAAAAAGCATTTTAACACCAGTATCATGCACTATAAATAAATTTTAAATTTTATATATTACACATCGGTCGAAAACAATAATAATTAATCTCCAAATGAAAAAATCTCGCTTACTTCATTCTTCTCATATGAAAAATCTCGTATGATACATTTATGTAAATCTTAAATAAATTTTCATGTGCGTAGCCTTACGCAGAAACATTTTATTGTTTTCTTTGAAAAATAATTCCAAATTTACCACGATGAGTCTTTTCATAACCAGTAACTTCCTATTCTTATTTCTTAACATGAGGCCTTCTTCTTCTTCTTCTGGTACCTTCTCACCAGGACACTTTTTTGGTACCTTGACTGTCACCAGGACAATTTTAATGTGAGGCCAATATTTACAAAGAGGGTGAGTTAACAAGGGGCTATCTTAAAGTATACACAATTTCAACAACATTAGCTTCATAATTATTCATTTGGCTTATAGGTTTCAGGTCTCAGATGAGAGTGAAGAGGGGACTGAGGGATGAACGGCTCGTCATCTTCATACGTGTCGGTGGTCCCAGTGAGGAGCTGCAGATACTTGAAGGACCTGGACTGGATGGGACAGGACCTGATCTGCTGCCTCCGGTTTGGTTCATAACTGAGTGTGCCATATTCTCTGTAAAACGTGAAAGCATCAACGATTTACAACATTATTTTGCACTAATCCTATAAAACGGGGAAAAGCATTCACAAAAACACATGCTAGCATTAAACATTAGAGGTCACTACCGAGAAGTCTCACTCTCGAATTTGATATATTTCGAGAATATTTGAGACGAAATAACCTTCGAGAAAGAATCCTTCGTTAAAAATTCCTAGGAATAATTCTCGATGGGAAATCAAATAGACAAACAAAAACTTTAACATCTTCAATAACGTAAGACGTTTCACGTGTAGTTACAAATTTTCGAAACGAATTACCAAACGAAATTAATAATAATTTCTTCTTCGTATCTTTTATATAAAATTTCGAATGAACACTGGCATTTATAGCTGTAGATAAAGCAAAAATAGGAAAAAATATATCTTTTCAATAAAACAAGGCGGAATTTACCATGTAGGTGCATGGCTACTATGGTTGGAGTTGTTGGTGAGTAGGAAATCGTATAAATGTGCACCAAATTTTAAACCATATAATGTCCTTTTTCTTTGGTCTTTGGAAATCACGCTTGGAATGAACACTGGAATGCAGGAAGGGGTTGTAAAAAATCATAAATGTAAATGTTTTTTTATACGTCATTAAATAATTATCTTACCTGGGGATGCTAGGCGAATGCATGTCAGCATAAACGTAGTTTGGTGTCTGTCTGAAGGGGCTATTTCTGGACTGTGGTGTGGGGGTTCTGTCAAATGTGTAAGGTTCAGGAGAGAAAGCCGCACTTGACTCTGAAGAAGACTCCCATGGATAAGTGTACCCATTATTCGATGGAACGGCTGGAGTGCTTGTTGGATTACCAGCAATCTCCACCGTTATTTCAGGAGTCTTTCTTATTTCTCTTGCAGGAGAACTGCAAGATGATGAACTGGATGTGCTTTTATTGAGGAAGGAATTAACGAAATTTCTTCTCAAGTCTCCAACCTTTTTCCATTCTGGAACTTCAACTTCTTTGTCTCTGGACAAATCCGCCTTTCTCTCCCGCCATGTTTTCGGGCGAATGGTCTGGCTCCAAAGAGGATTTATGACTGATGCCGTCTTGTCGTCGGCATCTGATTTGCTGTAATTGAGTTTGTAAGAGGGTTTCCACGGAGGGTCTACTTCAAAGCTGGTTTCTAATTGTGATGAACCTCTTGATAATCTCGATTGAGAAAGTTCTCTTGGTTGAGACATTCTTGACTCGGAAGTTTCTCTTGATAATCTGGACTCAGACAAATCTCTTGATAGTCTGGATTGAGATTCATCTCTTGATAACCTCGACTGTGACGTATCTCTCGATAATGTTGACTGAGACATATCTCTTGATAATCTTGATTGAGACATGTCTCTTGATAATTTTGATTCTGATAATTCTCTTAATTCCCGCCTCCATGGTGGTTCCACGTCTTCTTTGTAGAAGTCGTTGTCTTGTTTGGATTCCCGTTTTTGACTTGCAATTTCTCTGAGCTCTCGTTTCCACGCAGGTTCATTGTCATCCTTGCTAGTGTTATTCACAGGCACTAAATTTTCAGCTGGCTTTGACTTATTCCAAGAATTACTTTTACATAAGTCGTTATACTCATTTGACTGTGGTAGTGGTTGAAGTAAGGAATCAATAGATTTCGCCGATTTCCACGTACTGTCTTGGATGCGTTTAGAATCACATGACTTCTTATTCTCCGATGAGATAAGAGGAATGTCATTTTCAATCAGTTTCCATGGTGGAAGAATTTCAATTTTTGGTGGCTGACTTACAGGTTCTTTATTTTCGTTTCGATCTGCATATGACATTTGTTTTACCGTGGATATTTTATTATCTTTACGGTCAATTAATGATATTTTTGCAGGTATTCCAGTAAGAGCGCTGAAAGCATCATTTTCATTATCATTTGTGGTGGAATTATCTCCTAAAAATGAAAAACGTTTTGAGCATAGACTCAGACTTGGAAGACTATCAAGATCATTGTTAAGACTTTTAATATTTTCAGTACTTCGGCGTGAAGAAATTGAGTCACGATTTTCTCTCAAGAAACTATCTTCATTTTTTACTTCTTTCCTTGCTTCCAAAACAGTGTCTTTTATAATTGCTTTTATGTCCTCTTTTTTTTCTTCATTTCTGACTTCCTTCTTTAAAACTTTCTCTTTATTTTGAATTGGACTCACGGATTTATTATTAAAACGGCTAATAATGTCTCCTACACTGACTTTTTCTTCTTCTTCGGCATCTGGTAAATTATTTTCTTTGTTCCTAGTCTCGGAAAGCACAGACTCAAAAAGCTTTGTATCTTCGCCAATTTTGGGTGTGACATCACCGTCCTCATCTGGTTTATCCAATGTAACACTTTCTGTCTCTTTTAAATGTGTTATTTCGATATTTTCATTTGTTTGTGGGTTTTCTGGGATTAATGGCTCAATTTTCGTCTTCGTTTCCTCAATTGCATCACCATTTAACAAAGGAATCTCAGTTTTAATAGGAGAGCTAGATCGTTCAGAAATTTGAGGAGGATGGAAACCATTTTCTTTTATATCAGAATTTGTCTCTAGTTTAAACGGAGAAGGGGATCTATCTCTGGTCTTATTATTTTGACATGAAAGGAAACTTGGTTCTTTTCTATCAGACGTCGTCTCCAGTTTAAATGGGGAAGGAGATCTATCTCTATTCAAATTCAGACAGGAAAGTAAACACTGTCCTCCTTTATCGGTCGACTCAGCAATTCCTTTTGTATCCGTTATAGCTGCTATCTTTGGTACATCTGGTACTTTAGGTATTTTAGGAGACTCTGGTTTCTTAATTTCAGTTTTTTTCATTTCCTTTTTCTTTACTTCTTGTTTTTTAAATTCCTGTTTCGTGACTTCTGGTTCAGATTCTAAGCAAAGTTTTTCTACGACTTCATTTTTAAGTTCAAATGGTTCTTTTGGTTTAATGTTGTCCAATTTGTTTATTGATTCGGCTGTGGGTGTTTTCTCTTCATCGTTAGTTTCTTTTTCTGGTGTTTCGAGGACTCGGTCAATTGATTCACTTCTGTTGTATGGACCACTTGTTCTACGTAGCAGGGTTTTAGGGTTCGTAGGAATCTGAATAACAGGGAATACGGGAACTGGTAAAGCATAATAATTCATTGGTGGTTTTACTGGCGGAGTTTCACAAGTGGGTGTGAAAGATGGCTGTGCTGGTTTCTCTTGTACTCCTGGGCTCATTGCGTTTATCATAAGACGTCGTGCCATTTTTTCTGATCTGATTTGCGAGAGGTCTAAACCGCCGGGTGTGTATGTGAAAGGCTTCTTATCCTTGTTCATCATGGCATTCTGAACGCAGGCAGGAGGCTCTCTTGGTGACATAGGCTGAAATCAGAGAATATTACAGTTAGTTTTTGCAAGGCAAACATATTTTTTCACAGAGACGAAACATATCATTTTGTATCGAAATCTAATTATTTTACCGATGCAGGCCTTATAATGGTACAAAATATTGATTAAGTACATATTTGACTCTGAATATAAGAAAAAAGTGGAATATTAACGTAATACTACGTTCACAAAGAATGAAGGAATGATTGTTTCAAAATATAAGAATAATTACGGACGAAAATAAAATGTTACCAAGTAATTTAAAAAAATTGCTATTCCACAAATAGATTGACATATATGCTGAAAACTTGATTACGTAATAGAGATGGTTTATTTTTATTAAGTCTGTGTGT
Organism: Glyphotaelius pellucidus; assembly: GCA_936435175.1. NCBI lineage: Eukaryota > Metazoa > Arthropoda > Insecta > Trichoptera > Limnephilidae > Glyphotaelius > Glyphotaelius pellucidus. The sequence goes on from OW386551.1 coordinate 26,354,014, forward strand.
TTATTGTGACAATCTGTATAGTTTTAGTAATAATATTATGTAGTATGTTTAAATTGTAATTGACATTAACATCCTGTTAACAATCTGCTTAATTGCGGTTTAACGGAATCGTAACTTGAAAAACGATTAAAAAAAAACCAGTGCATTATATTTCTGACTAGTGAAAGCAAAATTAATCTTTGTACTCCAGAATTTTACTGAAATTTTACTGAATTCCTTAGAATCCCAAATATCTGGATGAGCTATCCACGTAGATAGAACACAAAAGACAAGATTCCCGAAACGATGTACTGTTTTAATTTAAGTTTAGTGATATAGGCACCGTAAATTGATTCGGGATAAGAAAAGAAGCGAAAATTCGGTGTTCAAAGAAAATTTTAAAACACATCAGTTCAAAACAGCCGTCAAGTTATCATTATCTTTTTTTTGTAAAAATCCTTAAAGAGTTACATGATTTGAGTTTAACCGAAATTTACATACAAAAAAGATAGATATAAAACAATGAATATTAAATTCCCAGCTGTATGGTGGGTAGGAACTCACCGGGCTTTTCAGGTCCCCCATGTCCGACTTGTCAAACCTCGTTGGGCTGAAGACGGTGTTCCTGTGGGCGGGGTTGGGCATGGTCGGGTACTCCATACTGAAACAAAACAAACACTATTAAAGCCTTTATAAAACACTTGCTATATTTTGCCTGGAAAAATGTTACGTGTTACAAATTTATTACGAGTTTATTCATAAAGCCGTGTCCAAATTAATAATAATTCTTGAGCACGTATCTGTTTAAATAAAAATTATTGATGGTAAATCTATATAAAATATTGTTTTTTTTTCATTTTGAAACCATTTCTTTTTATAGTTAACAAAATTACTAAAAAATCTTTAACGAGCTACATATCTGAAATAATTCAGAAGTTTCAAAATAACGTTTTTTTTACATCAGCTCCGCGCAGTAGGAAAATAATTCCCCTCGGGGCCTATGTCTTTGGGGATGCTGTTTGGAGGATCTTTTTAGAAAAAGGAAGAGAGTAGGTTCTAGGAAGAAAAAAGGTATGAGGGGTAGGTAGGAATCTGGGGGTCAGTGTGTCGAGAGAACGGACGTATGAATCCAACCCTCCCTCTGTGGCGCAAGGCGACGTTCCGAGAGAGTTCTGCTGGAGATCTAAAAGTCTCCCTCAACCAGTCTTTCCCGATCCGGCCTGCCACAAAGTTTGTAGGAAGACGCATCCGCCGCCAAGACCCGGATAAACCTTGTCCACATGAACTCGGATACCCCTGCTTCAAGTCACCAAACATACCGAACAACCTGATAAATGGTTCCCTGGGCGGCGATACCCATACCTGCCTCCCAAATAGTAATGGAATACAATAATCTCTTGATGGAAAATCATTGTTATATCGCCTTTTAACGTACATTTAGCTTTTAATTGAACTGAATATGGACAGTTTTGCACATTGTGCATTGTGCACTTCTAACTATGTTTATTTACGATTTATTTTCTTAATAATAATTCATTATCAACCAATGTTTATTTCCTCTATTCCTCTGTTCCTCTAGAACCCGTAGTTTATTTCCTTTATGCGCATCATTGTGTTAAAGAGGCTGTCACATTACACCATCAAAAATTGTTTGTATAAAGTTAAAATTGTTTGTATAAGGAACTTTGTTAAAGACCACCATTAAATTAAAATTTACAACATACTTTGAAACCAATATTCTTCAAGATAAGATTAACACTTATAAAAATAACAAAAGAAAAACAAGTATAGACAAATTAGAATTATAAAATAAAACAGGAGACTTCGAAGACTGAAGAAGTAATTTGTATAAAGTTTTAATTCAATCACTTAACTAAAACTTGCCATTTAAATGGCTGTGGATCTCATCACCTCTATGATATGTTTTGGATTCAGATTACAACTGATTTCTATCTTGTAATAAATATTTCCATATATTTCACGTACATTTATTTAAAACAAAAAAAAAATAATTTATTTCATTTTTTAACAGACTATCGTCTCAGACAGCACGACGCACATAATATGAACTAAAAAATAATCGAAATGAACGAAGAGAATTGTGGGTATCTACAAATTAGCTATACGTTAATAAAGCAATGACAAATTGCATAAAAACATGCCATCAAGGTTTCGATGAAATACATGACTCTTAAATACACGTAACTTTGAAACATGAAGTCAATCACTTTGATCGCGTCAACCCATTGATTCAAAGTTAAGATGAAGCTATAAGTGAAATCCTATTTAAATACTATTTAGATTAATCTTTACGACGAATAGGTTTACATTATGAACATCAAAAAATATGTTACGGATAAATTGAAGCTTTTACTAGCATATCTATGTATTGGAATTACAATAAAAGCATTATTTACGTAACAAAAAATATAAGCGTAAACCACTAAAAAAAACTACTTACTACTTGCCTCGTGCAAATTAGACGCTCGATTTTAAATTTTGAAGGCGTGAGAATCAAAATATTTCTAGCGTTTATATTCCTCTTAAGTAACTTGAAAAGGAGTCAATCGTTGTTTAATTGGATTGCATCTAATTTCTGAATTGTATTTCAGAGCACCACTTAATGTTATCTTATGGTATTTGATCACATGTAAGGTACCATTAAACCAATCGCTTCCTCGGTGGGAGATTCTCTATCTCCCTTCTTCGCTCCCTTTTGTTGGCCGATACATATCGAATTAGCCTATCTCGCAGGAACTGCAGTGCCCGGGGAGTTGCTTTAATATTTTATCGGCAATTATTCCGATGCGGTCTGAATGCATTTAGTGCACGCATCGCAATTTTACTCTACCCTCAGGATCTCAAACAACCCGATTCCAAGAATTCATTCACCCTATCGGAGAATTAATCTATGGAATTGAACTAGAACACCTTCATTAAATTTTAGACGGATATCAATGGTGCCATTTAGTACGTACCTAGTTACCGCCGCATGCCGTACTATCTAATGGGAATTTGAAAGATTGAAGGACTAAAATGCCTGAAAATAGTTTTTAAACATTGGAAACAATTAGAACAGTGTGTGTTTTTTTATATGAATACCGCACAAGAGTCCCAACTGCTCCCGTCTGGAGCCAATGAGACTATGGCATCCCCAATTGGGGTATGTTGTGAGGCTGAAGGTAGTGGGGAGGGGAAGGAGATGGGGAAGAGGAAGGTGGGAAGTACCTGGCTTTTCAGATCTGATCACCAAACACGGCCAAAGCCATTTCAAGCAACTTTTCAATTCTGAATGTTGGTCTTACGCCAGGGCGATAATGAGAGTATCTTCTACTCTGAAACGTGCCGCAAATATACTATATATTATTTTAATTGAAAAAATTGTGAGATAATACAAATTAATAAAATAAAATTTATTTGCCAAACCGGGATTCGATCCCCCGACCTTCGGAATGCTGGTCAAGAGCCTTACCGCTGGACTACGCCGGCCGTCTGTATGGAAATTCATTGTGATGAAAAGGTTGTCCAATCATTCCCCACTATTACTTTTGTTATATTGGTTTCATATTTAAAATGAATTATTAGTTACAAGAACGTACCGATTAATCATCTTCTTTAACTTCATTGCGTGCAAAAATTATCTATTGAACGCTGATGGATTGGTAGAAACATTTTTGCTAATAATTATTTGTTTTTAAATCTAGTTGGTACATCTTTAGACGTATTACAATATTTTCGTATTAAATATCCCATTCCTAACTCTCCCTAACCACATCACCTTGCTAGAAGAGTGTTTTAAATTTGAAAAATGGCAAGAAAAATTGTCTAAATTCTGGTGCATTTGTTTTGAAAACAAAAGAAGTTTTGGAACTACATTGGAAGCAAGTTGTTGGTGTTTTTTGTGGACACGTCGTTTTAGTAAGAAAAAGATATTTGACCATCTCCGGAGTACATAACACTCAAAACAAATGAGTACAAAACGATATTATGTCCTTCGAAGAAAAACCAAATTATGTACACGAAAAACAGCGACAGCTTGCTTGCAAGGTGAATGACAGGGGTGTTGGTTATCCAGTAAATGGCTCCCGGAGGGGCGGTACCCATACGCGCCTCCCAAATTGAAAACATTTTTTTAATAGTATTAGAATACGTTGCTACATATGGATCCCAATGACCTATCTCAGACTCAATAATGAATGATCCTTTTAAAAATTATTTCGCGATAGAGATCGAACCAAAATTTTGATTTCACAAAAGACCTTCAAATTTGCTCAGGATGAATTCAGACAGAATAGATTAATTTATAGAATATTATACATTTCAGCATACCTAATTGTGAGTTCGTGTGGATAATTATATCAATAGTTCCCACTGCAGATTGCTCTCCGTGCTATTATTCAGTGTACTCCGTCAGTCCTACCGAATATTACAGCCTCGCTTTGATCAAATCTCTGCAATATTCCGCCATTTTGGCATCAAAGGCCGACCCCATAATCGCCACAATCTACCTCTGGTCTTCCGTGATTAGTAGTATTTAATCTCCTCGTCACGGATCTGGAGACACAAGTCGGCTGGGTATGGCCAGGCTAAATTGACCCCAATGGGTTTCTCGGAACAGGTTTTAATAGGACCATTTTCGAACGAGGAATTTGATGTGAATACAGTCAATACGACAATACCAATTCAAGGCGATTAGGGCAACAAAGAAATCTATGGAAAATTATACTGTAGAAATTAAAGTATGCATAATCATATTATATTTTATTATTGGTGTTATTATAAGCACAATATAATAGTAATTGACGGTCTCCACGGTCGAGGGGCAAGGCTCTCGATTAACAATCCGAAGGACGCGGGTTCAAATCCCACGCGACAAAAAATATTTGATTAATTTGTGTTGTAATATAATAAATTGTATTCATTTAAAATAATATATAGTATATTTGCGGCACTTAGCAGAGTAGAAAATACTGTCAGTATCGCCCTGGTGTAAGACCACTATTAAGAATTGAAACGTTTATTGTAATGACCGTGTTTTTTTCTAGATCTGAATAGTCATTTACTTTCTCATCTTCCCATCTCCCATCTCCCTTCTCTCTCCACTACATCCAGCTTCATAATTTACCCCAATTGGAGATGCCGTAGTATCACTTGCTCCAGACGGGAGTAGTTACGTCTCTTGTGAGATAAACACATAAAAAAATTATAAAAATATAACCTATGATATTACATATTAGGATACCTAAACTATCCACCCTATCTATTTATAAAAAATGAAGTCAGGGTGAAATTATACGCAGGAGCGAATTTCGTTTAGGTACACTAATAATTGCCAGAATTATGCCTACTTAAAATACCAGAATTATACCTACTTAACCAGAACTATACCTACTTAACCAGAATTATACACTGCTGGAATTACATTACATTACACCGGAAAAAATCTATTTTTGTTAGGTTTAAACATCCTTGAATCATTGGGTTCCATGCCAACTGAGAATAAAGTCAACTCAACACCTCTTTGAAAAGTCATTAAAAGCTATGAAAAAAATAATTTTAAAATAACCTAAATCCTTAACCTAACGTAGCCTATTTAACCAATTTTAAATATATTTTTTCATCGCTCTTAATGATTTTTCTGAGGTGGTTCTGAGTTCGTTTCATTCTAAGTTGTCCGGTCACCGAACCATTGTTTGCTTGTAAAATTAGTTATGAATAAATAACTAAATAAATTAAATTAAAAAGATGGAACAAAGTTTATTATTGTTTAATTTAAGTGAATAAGAGTTACTGCATAAGTCTTACTGTTATTTTCTGCTAAAACGACATTGATTATTTTTATGGATGTTTAAATTCTACGAACACAAAGATGATTCCATACATAAAATTGGTTTTGTTGCGTAAAAATTTTATAAATATAATTATAAAATAACAAAAAATATGTATATACATATATATTTTGTAATTTATAAGCCTGCCATTGTTTATTGTGGTCCTATTCCATAACCTTGTGGGTTTCTGAGACTAGATGGAAGGTCTAGGTCTATGTCCAGGGGCCTAAGCCAAGGCTTGCAGCTTATTGTTTACATTGTCTCCTCTTGTTACAGAATCGTGACAGGCTTGAATATCGGGGACTCATCTTGCAACTCGGTACACAATACAAGCATCAGCTGTCTTAAGCTGGGAGGTTCCGAGGCGGTGAGGCCTGTCAACAAATTGATATTGTGTACAATGAACACTGAGCAAATCAAATCCTTTCTTGGTCGTGGGGGTGGATTGGAAATAAATTTAATTTCAACTCCTTGAAGTGGTGTTAGAATACGCAATGTGTGATTGTGATTGGGGGGATTTGTTTTAAGGCAGACATTGTATAATTTTACTCCCTACATTAGATGGGAAATCCTTGCCAAAAGGCACGCCTTTGCAGAACTGTATAAATCTCAACAAAGGAAATCAAGTAAATTTTACTTACTTTTATCGAAAGACTTTTGACAAGGTTGATAACACTATCTTATTAAGGAAACAAGCTACGTTAAGTTTCTCCACAAGACTCTTTTCCAACTATTTCATGTATATGTATTTTCGTATTGTCTCGTTCTGCTGAAATCTTTTTTTTTTTTGGAGTACCGCAAGGATCTGTCCTGGGACCGGTGTCGTTTTTGTTATATTTTTGTGATATTAGCCGATAAAAAAAATTAAAGTTTCAACTTTCGGAGCCAGTCAAATTATGAAATAAGCGTTTAAGAATTGTGAGGCTGAAGAAAGTGATAGTGGAGAAGGAAATGAAAAAGAGGAAGATGAATTCTAGTACGTGGCGATACAGATCGTATCACTAAATATAGTTAAAACATGTTAAACAATCTTTCGATTTCGCTTTCCGATTAATTTTAAACATGTTGGAAGTTTCGTTTTCTCTCTTCTGAAACCTGATTAAACGGCTCTATATTATAATGCCGTGTAGTGAACTACCATTTATTATTAGATTTGAAAAGTATGTAGAGTCATAGATATCGGGACCGAAGATTAAACGATCTCTCAAGCTTAGTTAAATTTATTTATCATTTTGAATTTGGCCATGGGTAAGCCACTCAGTGAGGCCAACATTATTAATTATTAATTCATCTTCCCTCTCTTCATAATTTAAATTGATAGCATAAGTCAACATTCTAAAAGGGTGAAAATCAGAAATATTTGAAAAGGCTATTTACGACAATGTATGTTGAATGTTCCTGGTTTAATAATTCCAAGAATCCAGAAAAGTATAATATATAGCTCATACAGTGAATAAATAAACCAAAATAAAATATTTTAAAAAGTTTATAAAAGAACAAGGTCTGGATTTAATTCTATCCGCAAAAAAAACTCAACAGTGTGGAAAATCTAACTAGAAATAATTTCTCAATTATTGATTATTTGTAATTTGAATGTAATCATTAGCCTGGTCGAACTTTTACAATGATATTTTTTGTTCCCAATCCCGATAACTGGGCAGATAGAAGAATTGAAATAGCTGAGACACGCACCACCTACTTATGCACCCGCGAGTGCATGCATCAGCCGACGGAGCAGGGGGCGCTCTTCCGACACGTGCCGCCATCTAACGGCGATATCAGATGAACTCGCCACGCGCCGATTTCCTATTTGTCGTTATCATTTGACACCCGCGCGGATATTGCCAGCTGAATTTGTAATTTTATGCGAATTTTATTCACCCACCCCGCTATGTACACATAAAACCATACTACTAAATTAGATAGCCCAAATACAATGTATCGATCCGCCACTGTACTAGTTACTTTATGTTTGTTTTCTGAAGGGGTAGCTGAGATAAAAAGATTTACGTACTTAGCTCAGGTTCGCGTGTGATGAACAATAAATAATATAAATCATTTTGATGAGTGTAACTTTAAAATACAAATTATTTTTTACGTAGGAATCAAAATTTGTCGTTTATATATTAAAATTACTACCCAAAAAAATGCTTTTTTAACGATGTGTAATTTTTATTTTATCTTTCATCATATTTTTTTGATAAATATATTACAATTACTTTTAAAGTGTTTTTCATTTACTCACAAATAATTGTCGAAGTTGCCTCTTAAATCATGAACAACTAAAATCTTTAATGGCCTATATCTTATAATTTAAAGCCACAATAAATAATGTAGCTCACATCCGCACTAGATATTTGATATGCCTTTTGATTACAAAAATTATTTTTCAGTTTCGTTAGGTATTTTGATCTCAAATCCAATATTAAGATTTGTGTGAAACGGGCCGCGCCAACGTTCCTCTTAACGGAGTTGCTAAACAAAATAAATTTCCACGCGCCGATTCGATATAGCAGACAAAATATCATTTTCTACATTGATTAATGCAACACCAACTCAAATCAAAATGAAATTATGCAAAGGACATATAACTACCATAACAATAAAATTGCAAATATAGACTCAAGTGCTGACATATTCACTGCCACTTACTATTGCTACAGAATTTCGTTGAATTACATTATAGGTGCGAATAACACATGTCATATTCATGACGATTAAATTAATTGTACCTAATATTTTTATATTACTTGCGTGGCAACTTTCCCTTGTCGATTTCCTCACCTTACGCGGCCCACCCAAAAACCTATTTCGCAGTCTATCTAAGTATAGTTATAATCCCATTTATTTTATTGTTGTATATTATATATTTATCATTTATTGAATTTACATTTATATTCTTTTTTTTTTTATTTCTGCTTAGTTCTGTTATGTTTGGTTTTTGTTTTTTTAATATTCTAGTCAATTAGTTTTATGTTTCTAAATACCTTAATATTTGGTCTGTTTTTTTTTGTCATCCTCTTATATACATATTATATACTGTTTATTTTCCGAAAAAATCATTAAATGAATAAATATGTATTGGCATTGTTCAGGAAAAATATAGATTTTTAAAAATATTTTTAAGAAAAAGAGGTCCATTATTAACATTGTATATATAGGAAGAATTAATTTTATCTCTGGAATAGTGTAGTGTGGCGTTAATCACCTACATAGTTCGCGGATTTCGCTTCGAGTTGCATCACGGAGAATTTTTCAAGAGGTTAGAATAAACACTAATTTGGCAACCGGTCGGAGTCACTGACCTAATATTCTCACGAGCATATTGATGAGTGCAAGAAATTTTTGTTTATAACTCTGAGGTTTTTCAACTCATCAACGTTCAAAGCGGTGCCGTTCAGAATTTGCTTTCGAAAAAGAGAATTTATAAAATTCTTTTAAGTACATCAAAACAATTTTGCTTTAAAATCTACTGAGTATACCTATACTGTTTTATGTGTTTAAGAGAACTCGAGAGAGAATTTCACAAGAATCCCAACTGCTCCCAAAAGTCTGAAGCCAGTGAGACTATGTATGGCATCTCCAGTTGGGGTAATGTTGTGAGGCTGATGGTAATTCGAAGCGAAGAAGATGAAGTGGAAGAAAGAAGCAAATATCTGGCTATTCATATCTGATCACTAAATACGGTTAAAAACCTGAAATTTACTTTCCATTGGAGTTAATGTAAAAAAATACGTCACTCCTGGACCCACCGACTTTCATATTCCTACCAACCCCTCATACCTCTTTCCTTCCCAGAACTTCCTCTCCTTACTTTTCTGAAACGACCCTCCACCCAGCAATCCGAAAGATGACATAGGCCCCTGGGGATTTTTTTTTCAGAGAGGTGTGGAGTCGATGTACGAAAATCAACATGATATTGATAACACCGACAACATTGATAGACCTAACAAGTAATTTCGTCCGAAATTTTTTAAGTTTTTAAGTATAAGCCTCATAAATAGCAAAATGAATAGGAAAGCAACTAATTTCATTAAAGCCTGGTAAAAAAATCTCACGGAAAACTCATTAGAAAACATACAAATACCTGAAGAAAATCAATTTGTCACCAGCTTCTATAAAATTTTAATTCACTTCGGCAAAAGATCCCACAATGCAAAGGACTTGCATTGCTCGGCTATATGATTACAAAGCGTTGATCGCAGGTTTGCGTGTTGGTTGAATTTTGTCACCTGCATCGCGTGGTAAAAAACCACCACACGTGAGTGCAAAACTGTGAAGTGAGGTAACTATCCAAGGCTTCAGAACAAACCATTTATCCTTTAATGGTGGTAAAATTATCTAAACCCTTTAAACTTTTGCTTAATTTCGTGTTATGGAAATAATTGTCAGTCAAACAACCCAGTTTTAATTCGAAAGAAAGCCACTTATTACAATCAATTCTACCTATTTAAGGGCCTAAATATCGTCTATATTCTGGTATTACCTTATTATCATCTAAGGGCCATCTGTTTCAACACAAAGCTAAATCTTGAGCTAAATTTAAATTTTAATAGCCTTCTAACTTACCTCCAATATAACTATCAAATAAATTAAAATAGCGGGTAACTCCAAAATAACTATCAAAATAACAAAATTACTATTGTTTTCGGAAAGTAAAGCAAAAGTTAAAAGAGACGTCAAACTGGTGGTTAAATTGATTGAAAAATGCTTTTCATTGAAATTTTATTTTGGCATTTTCTTTTACTTTTACCTTTAATTTAAGAAGCATTAAAACAGATGGCCCTAAGATGTCAGAATTTCAAGTTTAGCACTGTAGCTCTAAAATGTATTTCCTTTGTTCCTGTGACAGAACCACTCGGCTTTTCCGCCGTACAAAATAATAAATAGAAGAAATTAAGAGAACCGTAGTTTATTTAACGTGTTTTTATATGTAATAGACAGTAAATTAATTAAAATAATGCCCGTTGCTCTCCTTAGTACAAAATTTTAATCACACCTGTTTTAGTTGCATTCCATCGAATTTCAAAAGCGCGTGTTAAAGTGAAAATTCATTGCAAAAAATAATCGAGTATAACGTTTTCTCTCTGGGATCAACGTCCAGCATAGACCAATGAATAAATCTATTTACTTTATCCTTGAACCCGTCTAATGCTCCTGCTTCTAAAATCGACAGACTTACTCACTGCTGTACTAAAATAAATTACAAAATAAATTTGAAAATTATTTTCGCAAATAAAATCGATTTAATGTTTTTCGCACGTCCTAAATGATAATTGGCAGTTTGATTTTGAACGACAAATGATGTATTTTGATCCCAGTAAATTCTGCTATCACCCACACGTCTTGTAGCTTTTATATATTCGACAGTAGTTAGTAACATATTTGTACATTGTAGGTATATCTTCTGGCCCGAGGCCAAACCTTAGTTGTAAATATTCGACTGCCGATGTCTTATGCAACTAACTGAACTGAATTCTGTGAAACTTCTCCGTTTGAAAATGTTCGGCGTACATCGTAATCGATACTAAAATCATTCGAACTTTGCATATAGTTATAAAATTAACAAGTTTTTAGTAGGAATTTGAAAAAGATGCAATTATTTTGTTAATTCAGTTGCATGTGACTATATTTGTTTTTCGGCTAGACAGTCATATCGCCTCTCGAAAGTATTTGTCAAACTGCTCCATAATACGTAATAGTAATAGTAATCATGATCAAGCATTAATTTGCCGAATTACAAATCGTGGTATGTACTTATGACTGCTTGCTGAAGACTATCGAACAACTCAAAAAATATTTTTGGAATATGCGTCTACGTAAAAAAATATTATCTTTCAGATGGAAGGTACACGTATCTCACATCTGAACTCTTTTCTGTTTTTGACCCTTTTTTCTATTTTTAAGCCTCAGGCTGATTTTTTCAGTTTTCGGAACAACTCACATAGGTCTCATAGAAATCGTCGTGTCTCCCTTACTAGCATGATTAGAAATATGATCTAAACGAGAAATACGATCTAAAACTGGAAAAAGTCATCAGTCTCAACAAAAATATTGAAATATATATTTTTGGTCATCACTTTTTATATTCAAATTGAAAAGTTAACCGCAAAATAATTAAAATACGCTATTATGAAACCAAAATTCCGATCGGAATTTGAAAAAAATTATGAAACTCTAAAAAAACTTTATATATTATTTTAACACGAAACGACAGAAAAAGTTAGTTGACGATAACGGTTATAATACATTTGCCTAATAAACTACATAAGTGAGTATTTTTATTATTTTTCATTATTTGTAATTTTAATTAGAAAAAAAGTAAAAAAAAAATGTAAACTTTTTTATTTTTGCATAAAAAAGTTTATATTTAAAAAATTAAATGTTTGTTTGGAATTATAAAATTTTAAAGCGTAAGTATTTCTTTGTCTTTCATATCATTTATGGTAACAGTTACTGGTTAGTTATTTTTTTACAATTAGTCCGATTCCAGTTTGTCTTTTCTGAGATGCTTGTTTCTAATTCACCTAACTCTCAAATCCCTGAAAAACGCATTGAATTTTTTAATTTTATTTTGTTTGAATACCTCACAAGAGTCCGAACTTGTTACCAGTGAACTATGACATCCCCAATTGAAGTTTGTGTGAGGCTAAGGGTAGTGGGGAGGGGAAGAAAATGGGGTCGAGGGAAGTAAGAAATACCTGGATATGCAGATCTGGTCAGCAAATACATCTAAAGCGACGTTTCAAGTCTGAGTGAATCTCCCACTTTACTGCATTTTATTTTTAATTAATAAATTGGGAAATAACAAAATCAACCAAATAAAATTTACTTCTTGGGATCTCCTTATCCCTCGACCACGGATGCCGTAAAAAATTGAATGCATCTAAAAATAATTCTAGTCTGTCCTCCAATAATTCTCATTCACAATCCTGTTTCATTAAGTCAGCATTCATCCTCTTGTTTTCCACAAGATGCACTCAATGGATGAAATTCCACAGTCCACAAGTTTCTCGCGACTTATTTATGAACATCTCTGTATATACGAATGCGTGAGCAGCGGTGACGCAGTGTCACCCGCCTTCAGCCCCGGGCAACGGGCAATTGGCGTTCATCAGTCACCAGGAGACTTTTTATTCACAGATTATTACGGCGAGTGATATTCATTGCTATATTTTTGGCTTCAGGTCTTCCGTGGTGAATAAATAATTCTGTAATATTCGACCAACAGCTTTTTGCGAATGAAAAAAACAAATTTCTAAAAGGATTCATCGCGTTTTTAAAACCGAAAGTACAAAATAAATTTGGATTTAGTAATGAACGAATTTTTGCTTAAGTTTTTTTTTAATTTATTTCTATTCTCAAATACACGCTTCATAAATTATTACATTGATTTACATAAAAAGTTAATTTCAGTAAAAAAAAAAAAAAAAATGATTATGATTCGTTCATTGGTTAGTAGTAGTGATTTGTGAACACCTCACTGTGAGAACCTGTGCTGAGGTGTTCCCATGTTTAAGATTAAGTGCTTTTCTGTCGGCATAAGTAGAAGCACCGTATCCTCCTTGTTTGGGGGGCGGGTTTAATTTGGGAGGCGGGTAAGGGTACCGTCGCCCCGAGAACCATTTTATTGGATACCCAACACCTCTGCTAAAGTTCGCCCCAAGTGAGACGCTACGTTTGGTGACTTTTCAGCGGTGCCCGGGTTCAAGGGGTTATGTTTGACCGGGTCTTGCCGCACCTTCTGCGTGGCGGGCCGAATCGATAGAGACTGGTTGAGGGAAGTCTTATGACTTCTCCAGCCTCAATCTCAACCCATAACCTTGCACCGCAATTGCAGGGATGGATTCAGACGTATGTCACTCTTGGACACTGACCCCCATATTCCTACCCATCTTTCATTCATTCCTTTTTCTTTCCAGAACTTCCTCTCCCTCCTTTCCTTAAAAAGACCCTCCACAATGCATCACCAAAGGTGACGCAGGTCCTGAAGGGAAAACCTCCTTCGTGCGGTTAATTTAAACAAAATTAAACTACATATATTTTAGAGAAATTTAGTTGAAACATAATAAATTTTACATGAACCCATACAGCATCCGTTCCTATTGTATATTCCTTTTGCAGTAATACCATCAGCACCCCAATTTATTTGACAGGGTACTAAAATAGTGTTACATAGTCACGGCCGAATAAAGCTGGCTTCTGACTACTATGACAAAGCTCTCAGTGTTGCTGGCCCGGTCACCAGACATATGGTGTGAGCTTCATATTAACATCAGAGCTTTTCAGCAGATTTCTGGGGAGCTTTCTTACATTTACTTTTTAAAATAACAAGAAACTGACGCCATCAACGAAACAATTAAGATTCGGTTACCTAATTAGTCTTACTAACATTCCATTTAAGTTTATTTTATTTTTAGTATTATTGTAGAAAGCACTCACTTTGTGGTTTGACATATTTAATAAAATAAAATACTTTTTACAGATACAATCATTTGATCGATAAAGATCATACGTTCTGTCATAGCACCGGTGCTAACATCTTACATAAAAACGGGCATGGTAACAGACTAAACAATTTAGAGGCACTAGAAATTAAAAAGCTGTAAAAACCAAAAGTCATATACTTAATAATCAATAAGACATATCAAGTAGTCCAATATTAGGTCTGTTTCCAATAAACCCTTAAATAAAAATTCCTAGTGCTCCTTACCCCATGCCAGTTGAAGCTTTGTTTCTCCAGATTTATTATTGTAACCCATTAGTCACATAATTATCTTTCGGTTTTTTTCCATTACTTGTGTACTTATGTTAATATATTTTATGGCCATCAATGTGTTTGTTATATTTGTATCATGATGTCTCCCTCTATATTTTTGATTATATATAAGCACACACTATGTACTTATTGTTTAGTATTAATTTGTACCCTGCTTGATTAAAGCGAAACCGGTCGGTTCATAAATTAATAAATCTCGTGGTTTTAAAAAAAAAAGTATTTTATTTTATTTTATTTTTAGGTTTTCTCGAGATAGAATTTGAATTGCTGCATTGCCCATCTCTTATTTGAGTATTTTTAATTTAATATTGAAATAAGATTTCGATTTTAAAGAAGTTGGGTTAACTACTGAAAGCAAACAAAATTCCTCAAGATTCAATATTATTTTATTAATAATAATAATTGGTGGAATCAAGCTCATAATCGGGATTGAAGTTTTTGTTGTTGTTTAGAAATTTATAAATAAATTGCAATTATCGTGCAGGTTTTCATACGTTCTATTAGTTCTGCTACAGATCGTCTAACATTAATAATGTAAATTGTAAATGTGCCAGCACGCCGATCAAACATTTATGTGGGTTGAATGTACTCAACACTGATGAAAGAACTAATTTTGCGATTCGCAAGATATTTGCGATTATACCCACTACTTTCATCGTATACGAAAATAATTTAAAATACAGTGTAAGTACAAGTATTTGAAATACAGTGCAAATTCAATTTGGAACATGCATTGAATTTATTAGATACATTTTTTTAATAAAGAGGCAGTTTTTATCAACAAACCAAAAGATTATATGTTATAATCAACTTTTTGAGAATGGGTTGTTTCATCGACTATAACATAAGTTGTGTAAGTAGGGGTATCTGTTTCTCATCCGGGCCTCTTCAACTCACATTAATTAATCCCTTCCTACAGCCTCTACCGTAACCCACCTCCCAAGCTGCCCAACCGGATGGCGACATAGTTCTCTATCTTGACACTGTTTAGACAGGGGTCTCCTATTGAGGTGTCAAAATGTATATAAGTGCACGTCTACGTAATATGACGGCCGGTGTAGTCTAGCGGTAAGGCTCTTGACTCGCATTCCGAAGGTCACGGGATCGGATCCTGGCGTGGCAGATAAATTTTATTTGATTAATTTCAGTTATTTCACAATAATAATATTTAGTGTATTGGCGGCACGTTCCAGAATGGAAGATACTCTCAGTATCGCCCTGGTGTAAGACAACCGTTCAGAATTGAAACGTTGCTTGAAGCCGTGTTTGGTGACCAGATCTGAATAACCGGGTACTTCCCACCTTCCTCTTCCCCATCTCATTCTCCTCCAAACTACCTTCAGCCTCACAACATACCCCAATTGGGGATGCCATAGTCTCGCTGGCTTCAGGCGGGAGCAGTTGGGACTCTTGTGCGGTATTCATATTAAAATATATATATATATATTTATATATAAGTTTTTTCGTCGATGTGCCAATCGAGCCCCCTAATTCCCTAATTTACTAATAAACCAAGCTGTGCATAACATTGCATACAGGCAACTTCCAGGGTTCTGCAGTACCTCCACGATGTTAACTGAAGGGAGAGTGCACACATTCCCCGCCTTACTTCGCTGCTTTGGAGCAGAACATAGAAGTCAACTAAAGTCGTTGTCGTGGCTGCATCCGAGTGGCTCAGCTCTCCAATCAACGAGCGATGAATGCAAACGACGCAGTGACTTCCCGAAGGAGAACCTTTAGTTTCATTTAATTATATTATTACGTTTTATTTTATGTGTACCGTTATGTTCTAAAGGGATCTTATGGGATAGTTTTGAAATGATATTTTCCTCCTTCTGCTGCATCCTCTTGCAATTCTCCTGTTGCATCTTTAGTATAACCCGAACGATTTTAATGATTTCGTGCTGGCTCAGCAAGTGAATTTTACGGCTTTCAGGTGTTTAAACTTCACGGCCGTAGCTGAAAGTTCACCTACTCATACATTAAATATAATCCTAACTCGCCATTCCCTGAGCCAAGAATCAAGTTTAGTGCACATCTGATTTTGTTTACAGGAAACATAAAACTATTAAGCGAAGTATGAAAAAATAACGCACAAAACTGTTGAAATCGCCGGTAAAAATGCATATATCATTAATTAAAGTACAGACAAAAGTAGACGAACAGTATTTTTCCTATAACTTGAGTTTGTTGGTGATAAATGCAGCTTAAAAGTGAGAGCCAAAATTATATGGTAATACTAATCATATATCCACTTCCCAAGATGAGAAGGATGAACCCGAACCGGAGGGATGTAGAATTAGTCAAAAACCGAAATAAAATGTGAATTGTTTGATCGTTAACAACTGTTCAAACAGCACAAAGGAATGGAAATTGCTTATAAGATATTATTAATACCCAAATGTTGATCCTGTATAAATCGCAAGTGCACCCCATTGTTGAATTTGGATCCACAAAATACTGGAAAAAACCCTAGATTCTTGCAGAAACGGTTTGATAAATTGTCCAATTGTATCTTAACAAACGTGTTGCAATTGTTAGAGCGCAGGCGTTAAGGGGATATGCTTGTTCTACTGGTATTCAATTGAATATGCTCCGAGGAACTAGCTTCATTGGTACCTTCAGCATAATCGGAAAACACACATTTTTACACCATTGACATTTCTCACATGAGAACTGGTCATTTCTACGACTAGTTCTTGCTACAATCTCCCCTAAACTTTAGTCTCTTCAAGACCCGGGTTCACTCCTAACTCTACTCAAAAATTCCCTCCACAAAGGTCACATAGACCCTGAGGGAAATTACTATTTCTCAAGAGTTTTTCTGTGTGGAGTTCATGTAAAATATATCTTGGGGTTATAGCTAGAAGTGCCTATCTCAGTTTTGATAATTTGATTTGAAACAAGAAAGTATGAGTACTTTAAAAACCCTTATTTGAATGCTGAGGTAAATTAATATTTCTCAGGGCTTGCTGTGTGGACTTCATAAAACACATATCTTGGAGTTAACGCCAGAAGGGCCTATCTCACTTTTGATAATTTGATTTTGGAACAAGAAAGTATGAGTACTTTAAAAACCCTGCTTTGAATGCTCTGAATACCTATGACAGGTGCTCTAGATTGATGGAATTGTGGCACATCTCATGTAGGAGTTTTTTTTTCATTCAGCATTATTTGTGCCAAGAAATCGATGGACAAACTTCATCCCTGGGCGATTCAGATATTTTAGTAACTTGTAGCATTAGGGGCCACCCATAAATTACGTCAAACCTTAAAAGGGGGGGAGTAGAGAAGTGTGACATTGTGTGACAAGGGATATGGGGGGTCATCAGCTCTGTGATGTCACATGTAAAAATCTAAATTATTAAAACGCAAAAATTTTTTAGACGTAAAATTGCAAAATATGTGACGTCACACTAGGGGGTAGGGGGTCTCACAAATGTGACGATATGTGACAGGGACGGGGGGGGAGTCAAAAAATCATGGAATTCGTGTGACGTAATTTATGGATGGCCCCTAAGGCCCCAGATACGATCGTTCAGTTGATTAGTCAGACATCTCCGAAAAATCTAAATTTGAGTTGACTATGCCGTTATATATAAAAGTGTACCCTCCATCAGCACTACCTACAAACACCACCAAATCAATTTTAATGCAGAAAAACTTGTAATGTAACTTCTGGGTTACTACTAGGAAATTTAAAAATGTAAAACACAGACACGTGTAAATAATATTTGATTTATGGTGAGCATTCGAATATTGCTTTCCTTATTATCTTAAAACTTAGTATTTGGAGATATTTGGCTAATCAATTGGACGATCGATGTGTCTGTATTTCCTGTCTCTAACAAAGTACGTAAGTTGTATTAGTGAAAAATATTAGCAGCACTCAGTATTATTTTTTTAGGTTACCAACATTTCGAACACGCGTACTTCTGTGTAGGTATTAGAAAAGTAATTAGAAAGAATTTCTGCATACAATGTCATTTCTGCATACCGCTTACTGCGTACACATTTCCGAGGTGTATACATTGTACGAAATATTGAATGCACCCTTTCGTACACGGAATCGAACAACGTATCGTCCGTATTCAAATCTCGCCATTTCATTATGCAGCAGAACATGCAAGCACTGCGAAATACGAACACAACACTGTTGCACAGCAGAAACACAATCTCAAAGTTTAAATAGAAATGTTACCCGCTTGAGACCACAGGCAGTGCTGTTTGTCTTAAGGGATGACCACAAGTTATTAATGGCGAGTCCGCGGCTCGAATAACAGGTAGCTCAAAAGTTATCAGAAACTAAAGCCTGGTGCGATGAAAGCATGGTGTGCTTAAAATTCCTAGGAATCATGTGACGAGTACGAACCAAGTTTTGATTAGCTGGTGCTATTTCACTTCGTTCGTATACTGTTATTAATTAACTTAATTATTGAAAAGTGATTCATTAGAGGAAATTTGTAAAGCTGTAAAGGAGAATGAATCCAAAAATGAGTAAAATTATATATAATTTTTCTCGGGTTTTTTTTTTTGGTTTTTTCGATTTGCGTCGTCGAAATGATTCTTGGAATATAAGTGTGTACTTTGAAAAATTAAAAATGAATTCGAAATGTAATTAAAGAAATTTACAAAAAATTATTAGTATTCTGAAAGATCTGTTCAATGTTATTTTATACGACCAGTTAGTGGTTATCATATAAACATGTTACCAAAATACTTCTCAAACAAAATTATATACAACAAGGACATTCACAGACATAATACAAGGACTTGCAAGGAAATCAGACTACAAAAAAGGACAAAACGAATACGCAGAACAGTTTACTATATAAAGGGATGAAGTTATACAACACTCTACCAGAAACTTTAAAGGCCGCACCAATCGGAAAGTTCAAAATTTATTGTAGGAGATACATAGAACAAGAAAAAATATAGTATGAAATATGAAATGATATAATTAATTAGGAAATTGTAAACTTAAATGTACAATTTACTAAAATAAAACAAATAAATAAAAAATAAAAATAGTGGCTGAGTTGGCATCGCGTTTGGGTCCCACCCGGGAGTCGCGTATTCGATTCCTCGGCTGGCTCCTCCATCACGACATAAGTAACATTTTCCGCTTATCGTGGCGGTTTAGGAGATTTTCAAATATTGTTGGGTTATTCGTAACCCAGGAATGTTTGCCTTTCTCTTAAAAAAAATCAATAAAATAATAATAAAAATTAAATAAAATAATACAAAAACACAAGAATTTTTGAATAAATTAAAAAAAGCTTTCTTTTCGCTCTCCTGAACAATCAAGGACAAAATTGTCCTTTTTAGCAAATTTCTGTGATCGGTTTGTTTATATATTATAATTCCATTTACATTAATGATAGTTATTGGAGTACAAATAATATTAAAACATAGAAAGAAAATTTTATAACTAATCAAAACAAAAGAAAAACGAATGTACATTAGTACAAAGTAAATGAAATCAATGAAGGAGAAAAACGAAAACCAAAGGTGTTGTACCTACAGCTTCATACTTCAACAGAGGCATATTAAAAATATCAGCTACATTAGCATAAGAGTTGCCAGTGGTGTGTAATCTATTCATAACAAAATTGTAGCCTGAAACCGTTGTATAATTGACACAATAATGATTCTTGCAAATGTTTATCAATTTTTGCAATTATTGATAAATTAATACTGACAATTGTCATTGTTTTTAAAAGCACATTTTGAATATGATCTCTTATATTTGTTTAAATTCATATTAAACATTTCATTTAAGTAATTTGACATTTAACTGACAGCTATGCGTGCGTTTGACAATGTGACTTAATAATAACAATCCGTCTGTGTGAAGTAATTCAGAATAACAGTTTTTCAACCTGTGCTCTCACGACCTAGTGGAAAATGTTTAAAATAAAACATTCTTTTCATATCACTATGTTCAGAAAATAAGGAGAGAGGGGAATCCACTGTTAATGTCTGAGGCTCTCGTGTTCCACGTCCATTTAAATAGCCGTTTTTCAATTCGACCTTTCACTCAATCTAATATTTTGAAATAAAAATGATAAGAATAAAAATATTGATCATATGAACGTGCTTTAAATACCTTCCAATATTATTATGAATTATTCCTTCCTAAAACTAAGCTTGTATCCTTGTAAATGCACGAATTTAGGTTAAGACTTCCTCATAATGTACTCCTAACAACTAAAGCAATCTACGCGACACACACAACGCAGTTTCCAGAGCAAATTAATATTTCGTGCGAGCAATTATTACACGAGCGTGTCTCATTCAGTTTTCCGGTGCCGTCATCCCTAATCCTTTGTAATCTTTGTCAAAAAATAGCTTCGCACGCATGAGATTAGGGCGCTAGTTTATTCAAGGACCTTCTATGGTTAAGATTTCATCAGGGGCACCCTTCACGAGTTTGTGTTTGATTTTTAAAAAGTGCACACCTCAAAATGGAAACAAAGCACAGGCCTAGCAATAAGATCACTAAAATTGATTTTAATAGCAGAATCATACTAGGCAAAATGCTACTGTCTGATCCCTTCTTAATAAAGATGTTTTTCATATTATTGTATTGGTATCAATGAGCTTGAGTAAGTTTTAATAGCTTTTTTAGCTTTCATTAAATCGGTTGAGAGACATTTATAATTTGATTATTATCTTAACTATTTTCTACTAAAAACAAAAATAGAGTGTCTAATGTCTTTGTCATATGGCAAAGTACTTTTTTTTACATTAACTCCACACAGGAGGTCCTGAGGGAAATAGTTTACCTCAGGGCCTATGTCATCTTTGAAGATGCTGTGTGGAGGGTGTTTCTGAGGAGAGGAAGGAGTGAACGAGTCGTAGAAACGACCCGTTCTCATGTGAATAATGTCAACCGTGTACGTTGGGCGCGTGTTTGGCGTGTTTCCCGACTATGCACCGGTGCCGAGGGGATCAATGACGCTAGTTCCTCGGAGCATCTTCCATTGTAATACCGGTAGAACAAGGACAGCATTCCCACCTGACGCCTGTGCTCTAAAGATTGCAATCCGTTTGTTAAGTTAGGAGAATCTATCAAACGAACCGCCCGTTTCTGCACAGAGTTAAGGCTTTTTTTAGGTATTTAGGGGCTCCAGTCCAGAGGTGGCTGCCAAATTTAACCGTAGGGCGCACTTGCGATTTGTACAGGGTCAGCAGTTGTGTATTATTAAAGTATCTGCGGGCCCTGTGCAGTATGCCCAGTTTCTGAGAGTCTAACTTAACTGAGTACTGAGTGACGCCTCATCTCAAAACGTACATACAGTCATGCTTTTATGAACTGCAGTCTGCTGGCTAAGGTGATGTTACAAATTACAACTACGAAAATGAAATAGAACCAATCAAATAAGAATAATTTTATTGCGGAAACATCAAAGGATTGGCTCACCCCTAGCGCTTAAAGAAAATTGTCAATTTTGGTAAATCCGCTCTACAAAAAAGTACACTTTACTTACAGAGCTTTTTATCCATTTATATTGTTTGTTGAAAAAGGGCACAGGTTGTCGCTTCCGCACACAAAACATTCCCCGAATTGTTTTTTATCAAAAGCGACAGTCGACGGAAAGCGAATGATCAATGGGAGTCATGTTGAAAAAGCCAAAGGCCATTTCAGAGTATTCTGTCACTGGTCCGAGGCTTTGCGTACATGGCTCTGTACGGGAGGTTTTATGTACTCGGACGCGACCGTATTTTCTCCCGGCTCCCGTACAAAGCTGCCCCATTAGCGTTAATGTGAAAATCGTCTTGAAAACTCGGCGTATTCATGACATTCTTGCTGTGAATTTTCCTGAGCGTTTTAACCCTTCCGACTTATAATTACGGGCGATGTATCAGATTTCACTGTACAATTAAATTGATGCCCAGAGAGATACGATGGCCTCATGTGAAATATTACGGAAAATTGCTTGAATCTTGATTTGGGAATGCGATTTACATAAAACACAATCTGCCCGAGAGGATGTTGAAAAGGACTGGTTTTGGGAGGCTTCCCTTCAGTTGTAGCTACGACAAAACTTTATAAGTACTTACTAAATCTCTACATGAACATGAGACAGAACCATGATGTTTATATAAAAAAAAATATTGGTTGGCCATTTACACAATACACTGCTACACTAACCTACATACATCTACATACATTATAGATCCTGTGCTTGTTGTTAGTATTGTCACATGTTCCTTCCTACCCATCCCTATATACCTGCCAATTTATATTACCAACATCAGTCATTAATCAACCCTCGCCGCCTAAACATCTCTGCATACCGCTAATATACCGCTTACCGCATATGGATTGAAATAACTGTGTGTTACACATAGTTATTCCAATCCATCTGGCACAAGCTCTCAATTTGTGAAACATTTATGACTTGTAAATTAACATTTTAATTTCTGTGAAAAATATGAATAAGTCTACGGTTGTTGGGTCAACCCGTCAAGCCAGCTCCATGCATTGATTGCAGCCAGAGGCGTGCATTCCATATAGGTACATAATAAATGCCTACCTTACATGTTCTCGCTTAAATACAAAAATAATAATAAATATTACATGTACAAAAATAATTGCAAAATAAATCAACAATATGAAAAAAGCGCGTAGTGAATCTTGTCTTCATTTTATGTTTTAGTTAGGTAGATACCTAATATTTTATTTCCGTTTTCTTCTTTTAGATCTTTTAATGTACCTACTCTCTTATATTATTACAATGTATTATAGTTATTTATGAAATATGGCAGACTGGGATTGCACATCCCTCCCAGCCATGCTGGAGTAAAATCTTAAATAAAATAAAATAAATTAACTAAATATGCCCAAATTCCGCGCATCACAGAGGAGATTAGGTATTTAAATGTAAGTATGGTATATACTACAGGAATATACTGCCTTCTTTTCCAATCAGATATTGACTCATTCAATGACTGGTGTAAAATTAATTGCTTGAAACTAAATGTCGATATGTGCAAAATTATGTCCTTCTTTAGAGCTAAAAATCCGACTGTTTTCGAATACAAACTAAATAATAATTGCTTAACAACTGTTCAATCTATTAAAGACCTTGGCGTCACTCTCGATAGCAAGCTTTCTTTTCGGGAACATATAAATGTGATTGTTAACAAATCTCTCAAACTACTTGGTTTCATCACTAGAATCACTTCTGACTTCAAAAACATAAATACCCTAAGAACTCTTTACTGCTCCTTGGTCCGCCCCCATCTTGAATATGCTTGTGTTATATGGTCTCCTTTTTATGCTATCCATCTTCGTCATTTGAGTCCGTTCAACATCGGTTCCTAAAAGGAATTGCTAGGAGGCTAGGATTAGAACGAGGCAATTACTCATATAATGAAATCGAACAAACTCTAAACCTTGCTCCTTTAGAAGACCGTCGGGAAAAATCTGATCTCATTTGTTTCTTCAAAATCATCAACTATATTATTGACTCACCTACATTATTACAACTCATCTCATTCAATATATCCTCTCGTAGATTCAGAAATAAAGAACTGCTCTTCCTCAATCAACACTCGACTAATTATGGTTATAATTCACCACTATCCAGAATGTGTAGAATGGTCAACTCACGTCAAGACCTTGATTTTTTTGGCATAAACCTAAATGATTTTTGTCGCTCACTAAACAATTGAAGATATTTTATATTAATCTACTTTTAGCAAAGTCTTGACTTGACTTGACACTTCTATTTTCTTATGTTTTATCTGTTTGTCTTTGCTTTCATATACCATCCTTTATTCTTGTAATGTTCATTTCCAAAATTTCGTGTTACTTGATTGTAAATTGGACGTTAGTCCGTTAATAAATAATAAATAAATAAATAAATACATGCCTACATGTGTGTGCTGTGAATTGTGTGCGCATAAAAGATAAACGTTTGTATTTTCGATAGTGTCTGAGCACCGCCTTTCAGAACAAATTCAACTGCACACGGTGACATCACAATCTGTTGGTACCTACCTCTTTCAATTAGAACTTGATACTATTTTTATTGTGTTACCTTTTGTGAGGCCAAAACAATTGTCTTTATTTTGTTTTTTTTTTTACATAACTCCACAAAGAAGGCCCTGAGGAAAATAATTTCGCTCGGGGCCTAAGTCATCTGAAATGCTGTGTGGTGGGTCTTTTTGAAGAGAGAAAGTGCTCTAAAGATCGCAATCCGTTTGTTAAGAAGGGAGAATCTATTAAACGGACCGCCCGTTTCTGCACAGAGTTGAAGGTTTTGTTCAAGTATTTTGGAGCTCCAGATCAGAGGTGGCTACCAAATTCAACCGTTGGATACACTTGCGATTTGAACAGGTGATTTGTTTATTACATTTGATTTATCTGCATAATTAAAAACATTTACAAAGTGTTTAAAAATTATTACAGTTATAAAATTGCCATTGACATGTACATAGATATTAACACTCCAATTATAAATGTTCACAGTGTGCAGTTGTTACTTCAAAATGAAATATAAAACATAGTAGTGTCAAATATAAAACATAATCTGCAAAGAAAGATAAGAAAGAAAGAAAGAAAGAAAAGTCATGATAATAGAGCGATTACATAAATGTTCTCCAGACATATCAAGGTAAAAGATTTTTTATTTGCTTTTTGAAATATGTTAGACTGTTTGCAAAGATATTTACATATTCACATTCAAACAATAATATAATAACATAATAACTTTGCCAAACGCAAATAAAAATTATTACTTCTTCAAAATTCGCAAATTCACTTTGTGGCGTCATTATTAATTTAATGAAAACAAATAACTTTGTGTACACCACTATTTAATTAACAATATCAACATGTTTCGAAAACTATGTTTTCTTTGTCGGGATAATAAGTTAATAAAAAATAAAAAAATTTATTAACTTATTATCCTGACGAAGAAAACATAGTTTTCGGAACATGTTGATATTGTTAATTAAATAGTGGTGTACACAAAGTTATTTGTTTTCATTAAAAAATCATTACGTCTGAAAATTGTGTAGAGTGTCTTAAAGGTAATCCCAATCGCTACAGTCAGCAGCCAAAAACTTTTAATTTTTATTTTTTTTACATTAATTAATTTGCTATTTTCCTAATGACTACCCTGACAAAAAAACTCTGTGCACGCCATTGACTGCAGCGTTCCATCACATTGACCTATTTGGAACGGTTCCTAATATAATGATAAATAAACTGTCAGTTCTGTTTTCTTTTCCCACAGTTTCCTCTACTTACGTTATCCATGCTCGATTCACTTCTATTTCCATTACTTCGAGTGAAACATATTGTGTGCTATTTTCGTGAAGACAATGGAAAAAGTTAGCTGTTCTGGAATGCTCCAAAAGATTTACTAATTTCCTTTCAACAATACATATTATCAATCAACGTGTCTTCGAAAGACACTTAACGAATTTACGTCTGGGATTCTTCGGAATCTTTAAAGCATTGTTCACTCAGAGTGTATGGTATTCGCAGTATCACCCTAGTGAGAGGCTTGAAGTGTGTTCATTACCTGATTCCAACATCCCCAAGCTACTTCACTCTCCCACTCTTTCAGCTTTCTAACATTACTGCCAAGACTTGAGGCAGAACTCTTATACGAGTGCATCGGGATGGCACAAACCTTTAGGATTTTGTTTTTATTAACGACAATTTGCAAGTACATTTGTAAAAACTTTAAAAAAACTTGTCCTCGTGCAAAGCGGCCGAAAAAGGCACCGGAGAACAATACTCTTTCTAAAAAATTGCTGTTGATGTAATTTACTAACTTACTAAATATTTTAAATGACACATTACCAAAAAGACAAACTGAAGCATCTTACTGGACAACATAATTACGAAACACTACGTAGATATCAACACACGACTCCGACGACCAATGCCAACCATGGACAAAGACATTACCATAATTTTTAAAAATATTATAAAAACGCACTCCAAGCCTGTTTTTTTTTTCTCTTTTCTTCTCATTTATTTTTATTTCATTCTTTCGTATCTTTTCTATGCTCCTGTTTCTTTTATTTTCTTTCATTTTTTCTATTTTTAATTTCTTTCATTTTTAATTATCTCTTTAAATATTTTCATTTCCTTTCAAATTTAACAATTACATTAAATTTCTGCGAAACAGGCTCATTCTAGTGAGGTGGTTTATACAAAAAAATATAAAACCTTAGTAGGTAGAAGTAAAACCTTCACCCACACAATCTCAACCAATAGGAGCCTTGAAAAATGAGTTCATAATCAAAGCGGCCGATGTGCGCAGCTTGACGTAGGGTAATTTATTTCTATCTCATTCTCTCGCAAGCTAAATCCTGTAAATGTATGTGTTTGTCTCTTTTTAGTATCACTCATTCTCGTTTCATTGAGTTTCAAATCGCCACGGTGCTAAAGAAGTTTTCATTTCAAAAATATTTTTCAAAAAAAAAATGGTCAAATGGTCTAATCCTGCGCGACTATGCAATATTATTATCCAATATTATCGTTCTTTGATAAAAAAAAACGCATTAGTGGTTCGCTTTCTAAACCAGAAACATTGCCGTTACCCACCAAAGCGAATTTGCATACATAAGCCATAGGCGTTTGTTTGATTTTAATTGAAAATCTTCAAGTTTAGCGTACCTACCTACCAACTTTGGAAATTTATGCCTTTCCACGTTCCCGAGTAGAAGTAGGCCGACATATTGTTGTTTCCTCTGAACATCTCATTTCACCACAGCGGAGTTGGTTTCGTACGCCGCAAAGTAACATGCATTTTAACTTGCCAATTAATTCATCAAAAGAGAGACATGTTATTATGATGAAAAGGTATCAATATTATATGTACGTATTTATTACAAAGTACAAAGCCGTGCAACTGATGTCACATGGGAAGATTGAGAGACGATATTGATAAGGTGATTGGACAACTAAAAGTAATTTTTTATTTTATTTAATTAAAATTAAATTTGATAGTTTCATTATCAAGTTCTGCAAGTATTTTATTATGTATTTTAGTTACAGCTGTTTTGGTTTTCAAGACCATTTTCAAACAGTGGCTAGATCCACTGATGGGCGACTTATTTATAAGATTTTAAATGTTAATTTTCTAAGTTGTCTACATTGATTTATTACCGGTTAACCCAATTTGCTGATACACACTAATTTAGTGTGTATTATGTAGGGTTCGGAATTTCGGAATCTGTTTCCCCAACTAAGTGTTATGGTTTTCTTAATTGTTTTATAATGACGTTATTGCTTTATATTTTTTGGGTTTTGTAAATATACTATTGTACCCAATGTAACGCTAATTAATAAAGTAAGGAAAATTATTTATTCCCCACTACTTAGTATATTTACAAAACCCAAAAAATATAAAGCAATAATGTCATTATAAAACAATTAAGAAAACCTTAACACTTAGTTGGTGAAACAGATTCCAAAATTCCGAACCCTAATATATAATACACACCCTATTATGTAATACACACTCAATTAGTGTGTATCAGCAAATTGGGTTAACCGGTAATAAATCAATCTTTGAAAATTAACATTTCAAATGTTAAACAATAAGTCGCCTGTCAGTGGAACTAGCCACTGTTTGAAAATGGTCTTGAAAACCGAAACAGCTGTAACTAAAATACGTAATAAAATACTTGCAGAACTTGATAATAAAACTATCAATTTTAATAAAAAAATTAAATGAAGTTCTACGAATTAAACACAAAAACAATTAATAAATTAAAAGTAATGGAAAAAATATATTTAAAAATTGGTTAAAAAGATTACGTTAGGTTAGGGTTATGGGCTACTATAAAATTATTTTTTTCATAGCTTTTAATGACTTTTCAAAAAAGGATTGAATTGACTTTATTCCGAGTTGGCATGGAACCGTTGATAAAGGGTTTACCTTACAATGACTGCTGAAAGCAAAAATCATATAATTTGTGTCTTTCTCCGCCTCTCAGTTAATACGGAATTTTTTTTATTCAAACAGTTAGATTTAACTTTTTTATCAGGAAAAGTTAGTATTATGTCGGGGGAGACGAAAAAATACGCAAAAAATATGCATGTTACGTTTTAATTTTGTTAAAATTAATTCACTTACGCACTTTACTAATTTCGCTTCGCTATTTTTATATTACATTTCAATATAAATATTATTGCCTTATAAAACAATATTTTTTTCATATTATGAAGTGAATGCATTTTTGGCAGTTTTTGCCTGTATTTATACCAGAAGAACATAGAAAGAAAGATATTAGAATAATTATACACACCACCCGTTAGACAAACCCTTCTTGCCAAACAAACCATTCAATTCCTGGGATGTATATCTTATTGATGGATGACGTGCAGCTTTCGCAGCTTGAACTTCAACCCAGTAGTACTGAGAAGTAGGTATTTTTTGTTTTTATTCTGACGAAAATTTATTTGGTACTTCCGACAAATGTCATATTGATTGTCTATGAATTAAAAAGGAATATTCCTTATTATCCGTGTATCTGACTTCGACAAGGAACATTCCGTATTATCTATGATGTAGGCTTATACATTTTTACCTTCAAACGCATATAAAACAACATAAAATGTTTGCCGTATAATTTCATATAATATTTTGATAAATGTACCATTATTCAGCTCCGTAGTCAATAGTTAGCAGTGTTTGTTTTAAATCAGTTGTGGCCGAGTATAACCACTGTTATTATTCGCATGGTGTTATGTCTACCATAAACTGGGGTGATTTTGTCAATTTTCAACTTCGAAACTAAATAACTTTTCATGAAAAACATTTTGTGTCGGAAAAATACAAACGCATTCATTGCAGGTTCAAACTATCTGAATGTACTTGGGGAGTCAAAAAATAAAGTGATCCAAGCGATTCTTCGGAGTGTGGAGAGTTTGATATAGTTACCATGATTTTGTAAGCTTACTAGCGAGTACCCGGCGTGCGTTGCAGGACCACTCAAATAAAGAAAGTATTTAAATTATGTTTATTAAGAGCTTTTGGTTACATAATATTTTATATTTTTCCGTCTGGTGTGTACATGAACAAATCAGAAGATTTTCCAACGCGTGAGCAGGCCACATACAGCAGTCCGCGTGGAAGCATGGATTTTCCAAATTTACTTCCTGCTATACCCTACCGCTATTATCTCTCCTTTGCACTTTTCTCGTCTCCCACCCCCCTTCTAATTTCCCCACCCTCTGGTCTTCCTCTCCGTGAACTCAATAAACCGAGAAATTTCTGAGTGGCGGCGAGAATTATTGCAGTTATACACAATGATCAAAGTCACCACCCGGTTCAAAAGTTGCCCAACGTATGGTACTATAACATGGGGTGAATTTTGAACCATTTTTATAAATTTTAAGTTTATTTATCAATAATATTTTAAAAAAGAGCCTCAATTCCATAGACAAAATAATATAAAACACCGCTTATTTCGCCTTACTCAGTTTCTAGCTACGCCCTCGGTTTGCGTTATGTTATGTTGAGTTGCGACCGAGTACGAGTATATCGCTACTTTATTATACGCACGGTTTTATATCTACTCATACATTTTAAGTTTGTAATCAATAGTTATAATAATAATAATAATGGTTCGCCTAGTGAGGTGTTCACAAAACACTACGACTAACCTATTTACATACAGTTACGGATCTTTAACTTGTTTTTTTCTTATTACTAACCTATTATCTATGTAAACTATGTAATTATTTGTAAAGTGTATGTACAAGAATAGAAATAAATAAATAATAATAAAACCGCCTAAATTCCCGTACACTGTATGGTTGAATGCGCCATTATTCAGCTCCTTAATTTGTAGAGTTTTCATTCGAGTATGTATATCGCTATTACGAGTATTATTCGCGCGGTAATATTTTTAACCGCGCAGTGTTATATCTTCCCAAAAATTTTATGTTTTAACCAATAATAATTTTAAAAAAGCCTATATTTCCATGTATTGTTGTGTTAAATGCATCATTATTCAGTTCCTGGGTAAATAACACCGGCGTTAAGTTGTGTTGCGGCCGAGTACGAATATATCGCTAATACGAGTATTATTCGCGCGGTAATATTTTTAGCCGCGCAGTGTTATATCTACCCAGACATTTTATGTTTGTAACCAATAATAATTAAAAAGCCTAAATATCCACATATTGTTAGGTTAAATGCACCATTATTCCGTTTTTGGGTAAATATAAATAACACCGGCTTTATGTTGTGTAACGGCCGAGTACGAGTATATCGCTATTACGAGTATTATTCGCGCGATAATATGCTTAGCCGCGCGGTGTTATATCTGCCCAAAAATTTTATTTTGTAACCAATAATAAAATAATAAAAAAAAGTCTAAATTTCCATGTATTGTTCTATTAAATGCACTATTATTCATTCCTTCAGTTTATGTTTGCTTTATGTTGTGTTGCGGCCGAGTACGAGCATATCGCTATTACGAGTATTATTCGCGTAATAATGTGTTTAGCCGCGCGGTGTTATATCTACACATGCATTTTAAGATGAAGCTATACACGACATTCTATTTAGATACTATTTGGATTAATCTTTACGACGAATTGGTTTACATTATGAATATCAAAAATATGCTACGAATAAATTGAAGCTTTTACTAGCTTTTCCATGTATTGGAATTACAATAAAATTATTAATTACTTAACAAAAAATATAAGCGTAAACCATAAAAAAAATGTTTTGCATGACTTAACTAAAAGTAATATGAGAAACAATTTTTTTCCCATTTGGTCTCTGGTAGGTTGACATGTTGTTTTTGTGTTGTTTTGTATTTATTATACTTACATAGTGAAATTGCATAGCGTGGATTGACTAGATGACCATTTGTGGAAAAGTGTGTGGAAGGGTTAAGTTTTTCCTGTGGGGAAGATTTAACCCGGACATAAAGTCAAAAGAACGAATAATAAAAGCCTGAATTCCCATATATCGGGTTAAATGCACCATTATTCAGCTCTGCAGTTAGTAATGTTTGCGTTATGTTGTGATTCGGCCGAGTACGAGTATATCGCTATTATTATTTGCGCGATAATATGTTAAGTCACGCGGCGTTGTATCTACCCATACATTTTAAGTTTGCAATCAATAATAATAATAAACTATATGAAACTATAGAACATATTATATCGGGATGTTCTGTATTAGCGCCGTCCGAGTATACATTTAGGCACAATCAGGTTTAAAAAATAATTCACAAAAGTTTGCTAATTAAACATAACTTGATTGACTGCCGTAATGTAGTACCATATTATGAATACGAACCAAATTAAGTTTTAGAAAATGAAATTTATAAAATATAATATGATAAAACTATACTAACAGACAGAACAATTAGTGATAATAGACCCGATATAGTTTTACATGACAAAATAAATAAATAAATAACCTATATCATTGATGTCGCTAATCCAAATTCCTGTAATATTCAAAAATCTGTTTCTGAAAAAATTAGAAAACATACAGATTCAGTAAATGAGATTAAAAGAAGTTGGCATTCTCAGACTATAAAACTTTTACCTTTTGTTATTTCTGCTACTGGCATTATACCTAGCTTTCTCATTCAAAATTAAGGCGTATTAGATTTGTCAAAGAATCTTTATATAAAAATGCAAAAATCAGTCAAATTAAATACATGTAGGATTACGAAAGATTTTTTAAATATTTATATTGAGGGATCAGTAGGATTGATCAGCCCAGTTAGGAGTTCTATCGAGCCGAACCCTCTGATATGAAAATATCTGAAGTCGGTGAATTATTTTCCCCATTTGGTCTCTGGTAGGTTGACATGTTGTTCTTGTTTTGTTTTGTATTTATTATACTTATATAATGCAATTGCATAGCGTGGATTGACTAGATGATCATTTGTGGAAAAGTGTGTGGAAGGGTTAAGTTTTTCCTGTAGGGAAGATTTAACCCGGACATAAAGTCAAAAGAACGAATAATAAAAGCCTGAATTCCCATATATTGGGTTAAATGCACTGTTATTCAGCTCCTCAGTTAGTAGTGTTTGCGTTATGTTGTGATTCGGCCGAGTACGAGTACGAGTATATCGCTATTATTATTTGCGCGGTAATATGTTAAGCCACGCGGCGTTGTATCTACTCATACATTTTAAGTTTGCAATCAATAATAATAATAAAGCCTGAATTCCCATATATCGTACGGTTAAATGCACCATTATTCAGCTCGGCAGTTAGTAGTGTTTGCGTTATGTTGTGATTCGGCCGAGTACGAGTACGAGTATATCGCTATTATTATTTGCGCGGTATATTTAGCCGCGCTATGTGTATATTTAGCCGAGAGAGGAGGCAGTGCAGAAGCCAGCGTCACACGGCCGTTGCGAGGCGGCGTCATACGGACACTTTATTGCCAAAGTTTTGATATCATATTACCGGCGGCATGTTTTCATTAAAAGTAACTTCGGGTGAATCGAGACATGCACTCACGCGGAATGCTCTTGTATAATAATGCTCTTTGTATGCAGATAGGAACCTTTTTGCCAAAGCAATTGTGGAAATAAATTAACAATTTAAGTTTTATCATTTTATTTTTAAAATATATTTAACTAAGTTGACAAAATATTTAATTATTTATATTATATACGCCTATTTTTAAGTCAAACTTCTTTAGCCCCGTTTTGATTCGAAATTCGGATGAAACGGAAATGATGTATTGCAGTACCTACAAAGCGTCAAATTTCGCTAATTGGCCGCTTTGATTATGACCTTACTTTTCAAGGCTCCTATTGGTTGAGAATGTATGGGCGAAAGTTTAACTTCAACCGCGTGAGAACTGCACTCGATTTTTTTTACATTAGCTTCACTCAGGAGAACCTGAAAAAAAAAACTCTAAGGCCTTATGTCATCTTTGGAAATGATGTGAGGAAGGTCTTTTTAGGGAAAGGAAGGAGAGGAGGTTCTGGGAAGAAAAAGATATGGGTTGGGTAGAAATCTGGGATCAATGAATCCAGGAGTGACGGACGTATGAATCCATCCCTCCCACTCCGGTTCAAGGTCTTCGAGAGAATCTGGTTGGAGAGTTCAAAAGGTCTCCCTAAGCCAGTCTCTCCTGATCTGTGGCAGTAAATGGGCGAACGCATCCGCCGCCAAGACCTAGACAAAATTCACGCCACGAACCTGAGCACCCCTATTAAATCACCAAACGCAGCGAACCACTTGGGGTGACAGGTGTTGCCACAGATAATGCCGCCCCGGGATCCAATAAATGGATCCCGGGGCGGCATTATCTATACCCGCTTCTCAAATTGGGATAACGCCTATATAGGGGATTTTAGAAATATGTGATATGTATAAAAATTTTGTGGAATGGTAATAATCATGAAATAAAATATGCTAGTTAAATAATATTACAGAATTCATGTGGAAGAATAGTAGGTATTATGCTAACATTGATTTTTATTATTTAGGTATGTTATTACAGACTTCTTGTAATTAAAATAAACCATTATAGCATTTTTGTAATTGCATTCCGTGCAGTTGAACACGTCTTCAACTTGCACCTAGATTACGTACATAGTAGAAACGAGTATCCAAATGACTCGGTCCTGACATTGTTGCAATTAAAAATAATTTGTATCGTTTAGTTCTTGTTGATATATGGAAGGTAATTAAACTTGTAAATGATGGCTGTCTATACTTCCATTAACAATTTTTAAGATAAAAGTCAAGTCGGAATAAGTCTTCTACCTGAGATTAACATCAAGAAATTTGTATTCCATGAATAAGTCAAAATCTATTGAATGAAAAAAGTGAACAAATAAAAAAAATGCTATCACCAAGATATTTTTATTTTCAATTCAAGTTATAAACAATTTATAAATAATGAAATTTTTTAATTTATAAATAATGAGCAATGCAGTAGGTATAATTTTTTTTTTAAATGTCTAGGGTGTGCTATTCACAAGCAATAGAAGTGAAACCTTCAGAAAACTAAAGTAAACACGAGTAAGGAGGCTACTAAGCACCGCACGAAGAGGAGTCTGATAGGCTACGAAGCACCGCACAAAGAGGAGACTGATTATTCTATCTCAATCTCTCGCATACTAAATCCTATGGAAGTATGTGTCTCATTTTAGTGGCGCTATTTTTCGTTTCATCGAGTTTCAAATCACAACGGTGCTAAAGAAGTTTTCACTTCAAAAATCAAAGTATGCAATTAACACGCGGTACTAGTGAAACCTTCAGAAAACCAAAGTTGACAAGAGAGGAGAGCCTACGAAGCATCTCACAAAAAGGAGATCGATTATTCTATATCATTCTCTCGCAGGCTAAATCTTATAAATATATATGTTTGTCTCTTTTAAGTGTCGTTTTTTTGTTTCATCGAGTTTCAAATCACAACGGTACTAAAGAAGTTTTCACTTCAAAAAAATATGTTCAGGTTATGAATAACCTGGGAATGGTTGTCATTTGTACATATTTGTGTTAGTCTGCTACACTAAATCAAATATCAAAAATGTAATTTCGTATGATAGTTAATGCATCATTGGTTTGATTTTTTGGGTTCACCTCAAAATAAATTGCATCCGAGTAAATACTTGCCAAAGGCAATGCGCTTTTAAAAAATACGCAGACTGAATCCGACGTTTTTAAATTTATTCCTGATAACCGTTGCACGTTGGTAATCAATCTGGGTAATTATTAATCCTCAGGCTTTTCAAAGAATTAATGGGTTATTACTTTTAAATAGATCATTGACAGGAAACACATAAATTCGATTTGTAGACATTTTCATTGATTGGGTAACAGCAAAATATGAAACAATTAATTTTTGGTTCTAAGTAATCCTAGCTTTATGGCAATTAACAAGTTGGTCGGTTAGTTAGTTAGTTAGTTGTCTTCCGCATATCTAGCCTTAGACAATTTGGGAGGCAGTATGGGTACCGCCACCCCGTGAACTATTTATTAGATGACCAACACCCCTTTTATACGTCACCTCAAGTGATTCACTACGTTTGGTGATTTAAAATGGGTGCCAAGGTTCGTGTGGTGAGGTTTTTGTAGGTCTTGTTGGTGAATTCATTTACCCACCTACTGCGTGGCAGGCCGGATCGGGAATTGGGAGGGATACCTAACCTCCAGCCAAACTCTTTGGCCTTATCGCCTTGCACTGCAATGTAGGAATGGATTCATACGTCCGTCACTTCTAGACACATTGTCTCCCAGATTCTTGCCCATTCTTCAAATATTTTCCTTCCTAAAACTTCCTCTCCTTCCTTTCTCTAAAAAACTGATATAGACCCTTAAGGATTTTTGTCCTCGGGATCTCCTGTGTGGTGCTGTTGAAAAAAAAGACGCCATCATGATTTGTTCAATATATTGCAAGGAAGAAAATATGTTGTAGCACAGCACAGCTTGACAATAGGTATTGCTTTTGAATGAAATTCTTAATGCAGATAATATTAATATTAATGCAGATAATATTAATATTAATGCAGATAATATTAATATTAATGCAGATAATATTAATATTCTTAAAAAATAATCCTTACTCTTTAAATAATCAGGACTTTATTGTAGCTCTATCATACCAAATGTAAGGAATTTTAAAATAAGAAATCATGTAGGTACTGTAAATTATGGATAACCAAATTGTCGTGCAAAATTTTTCAAGTATATTTCGGATGAACCAATTTATTCTTAAAAGATATTTCAAACAATTGGAGCTAAAAAATACTTTCCTGTAACAATTTATCCTTTCGCCACGTAATGAATTATTTCCAATGTCACCTGGGTAATAAAAGTTTCCGTGTTTATTTCCGAAATACATCGCGAAGCCTTCGGGGCATTACATCTCCGTTTCTCCCATTAACCTCAGGTGTATTCCGAGGATTCTAAGCCATGTGGTCTGCGTCTAATTTAATAGGTGCCTTGAACCGAGGTCTATTCCAGTATTAGAGCTGCAAAACAAACATAATACGCACTTTACGGTTTCCACCAAGGCCGAGTCGTTCTGAAAAGATTTTGGGATGAGTGCTTTCACCTAAAAAACTATCAAAATCAAAATCTGAATCTTGTCACCTGTAACCAAACGGTAGGCAAACTAGTACAAAAAATTATATAAGGGGAACTTTTGATACAAAATTTAAATTTATGTTTCAGGCAAAAATACTTAAGATGAAGCCATGCGAAATAATGCAAAATTATTCAAAATCATGTGATTTTGTTTTGAAAATTTGATCGCTTAGAAATATTACAGATGCTGAAATTAAATACTGCAGGTATAACACATCTTGGCTTTTGAAAACGTATAATAATTTTTGATAAAATTTTTAATAAGCCTAGAAAAAAATTAAGTATCCCGCATATAAAAAATGCTTTGAAGTTAAAAATCTCTCATAATATGTAACTAGCTAATTAAATTTCTTAGAAAATAATCGCAAAACATTTAAATATTTGTTTCTGAACATCACAAAATAAAACGAAATATAAATTTTGGCGATGTTTTTTTCCAGTGAATTTAAAGAGGCGTTACCCAACTGCGATTTTAATCTTAATGCCATCTGCAGAAGGGCCGATATCGCGTCCTTAGTCCTCCTCAATAAGAGATCATGTGCTGAGGGGGACTTTGTTTTGGATAAATTTTCAGAGAATTTAACGGGGCAACTTCAGAGTTTGGGTAAGGCTTTTGAGAACACTTCTATAAAACTTCTTCTAATTCTATCTTCTATTCTATCTTATTCTATTATATTCTATCTTTCAATATATTTATAAAATTGTTGGGCTGTGGTAGTCTCCCTTATTTTTAGTATAAAAAAACCACATTTTGAAATAATATGCAAATGGTTTCGACTTCGAGGAAAGGTTATGCCAATAAAACGTTTTGTTATTTATTTTTCTACACAACGTTACAGTTTTTAATTTATTTACAAAATGATTACGTATTGCGTTTTGCTTTTTTTAGACTCTGCATCCGAGTGTAAAAATAAGTGTGTGATTTCGACAGGCGTAATTTTCGACACAGTTAATAGTGCAACATTATTTTGACAAGCGGATCATTAACACTTCGTTAAAAACACATGAGTAACGCAGAGTTTTTGAAAAAAATCTACAAAGCAGCATAACAAGTCATAACAATCCTAAAACACTGCAGAAAAAACTTTCAAAAATAGATTTTGTAACATTGTTTGATGTAGGTTTTTATGTACCTAAAGCAAATTTTTTTCCCAAAAAACAATCGCTTTCACAAATATTAGATTGATTCTTCTAAAAACTGAAATGGTTCCATGACAACAAAATTGGTATTTTAACACCCCTTCGAAAAAAAAAATTGGTCGTCTGTAAAGTCGGTTTACGGACGATAATTTTACGTGATAACCTCATGTAATAACGATGGAGTGGAAGAGAGATAGATGCGTCACAAGCCGAACGCTTCGCGATCTCGCTTGCACGCTCGGTTCAGGTGGAACGTGACAATGAGTCATGCTTTTTCATGAGTGCAACCGGCGTTCATCGATTTATAAGACGTTATCACGTCAAAAAAAGTGTATATATATACCGCTCATAACTTAACCTAACCTAAGCTTATCTAACCCAGGTTTTTTATTCATCACTTTTAATGACTTTTCAAAGGAGGGATGAAGTGCCCCTTTGTTGATTTACCCTGTCACGATCCCTTGAATACAAGCTCTTAAAAAAATTCCCTCTATACAAAAAATCGTAAAGTGTTAGCGATTTTTATAATTTTCGGAGAAGTGTTCTCCTAAAATTACAAAAAACACTTCTGATTCTGCTATTAAATATACTATAATATGAATGTTATAATTGTAATGCTACTTGACCGAGAAATAGATAGATGTTTGCTCTATTTTTAGAAAGGCGTGTTTTATGTATTTTTACAACAGTCACTAACGCCTATTCATTATATATTTTTTATTTACTACGCACCCTCTATCATTCGTATTTATAAATTATCTCCCTTTCAAAGCAATTTTATTATTTTTGAATGCTTATAATCGATATTATATAACATGCAATAAAAAAATCTTTACATAGATATTAGAGTGCATTTTAGCGGAATAATTTCATTCGGTTCTATAAATAATGATTCGAGAAATTAATGATTCGGTTCTTTATAAAACGTTTTATATGGCGGTCGTTTTAGTTTGGCAATAAAAAATATTGAAACAGGTGTCATGAATATGACGAAAAATTGTGAATATAATTTTTTTGAAGCGCAACCTCAATCTGCATTGAGAATCTCAATTAAATCCGAACATAAATACAAAAAATTCTAGATACCAAAGCAATGACCTAGATTTAGAAATAATATCATTTGTACTCGATATATATTAGTTAGTCTGGAAATACCAAAAGAAATTCATTATAATGCCCCACTTTTCTTCTTCCTATATATTATTTTTAAGTTTGTGCCATCTCATTGTTCTCAAAGTATAACAATTAGTAGATACAAGCTTGTGAAAATAAAGATAAATAAATAAACAGAGAAGAATAAAGATTTTCCTGGCCCAGTCCCAAAAAGAATCTTTTCGGCTCTGCAGTAATAGTATTTCAAACATATTTATACTTCCTTACACCTCATTCTTAAGATTTATTTGCGAGGACAGACAAAAAGAATTTTTCATCAGTTTTGAGTGCCTTAATTTCATCAAAACGCCAAATAATATTCGCTTATGTTTGGTAAATATATGAAAAGAATTCAACAATAAGATTGAAAGGAAATAGGGGGTTATTTTGTTATGAAATAAAGAATCAAGATTAAAGGAAGATTTCCTATCAAATCTGTACAAGTTTTAAAAATAATTTATGAAAAATTAGGAAGTGAATAAAACTTCTTTCTTCAAAAATTGAAAGATCTTTATATTGTTTCAATATTCGAATCAATTTTAACGTTTATGTACACCTACCTACTTGTTCACCTGTTTTTTTAGATACATTAAAAATATAGGTGTCTCAGGAGATTACAAAACTAAATAAAGTTTTTAAAAATCTGAAAAAAAAATATTATTGCGTTTATAAATTTTAAAATTAGTTCAAGAAAAAAAATTTAAAAAAAAATCCTAAGGTTTTTTTCTAAAAAGATAATAATTCAACAATATGCAGCAATCGATAGGCGCATGTCATATTTGCACTTTTACGCAATTTCTTTTATTATAACAATTTAGTACTTATACGTTTTAACAAGTTCTTTTTTACTTAGATCATTTCACTTGACTTTTGTACCAAAACTTCCATTTATAAGATACCTTAAACACGGTTGTTTTTGTGCCATCGATATTTGTGTTTTTAAGTGAAACACTATATTTTAATGACAAACAAATACCTTTGTGTAACACCACTATTTTATAGTGGTGTTACACAAAGGTATTTGTTTGTCATTAAATTAATGATGACGCCACAAAGTAAATATGCCTATTTTGAAGAAACACTATATAGTTTAAAAAACTTTAAAGCTATATACGTAGCTCAAGAAAGAAACATAATAGTCCTAATACACACAAAGGGTAATCTACGAATTATAAATTAAAATGAAGAGAACCACGCTCTCCTGAATGATGTCTTTTTTTTAAATTACAGAGTTAACTCAAAGTTACTGCTTTTGAAGAAATAAACACCAAATTATCGTTTTAATGTAAAACACAAACCAACTTACCTAAGCGAGAAATATGGAAGGTCCCTTAATTCAAATTTACCTCCGGGGGCCCTTCACAAGTTGCGAACTTTTCAACAAGAATAAATCAAGCGATACAATAATTACTATTATTTGCACAGTGTTAAAAAGTTCTCGTTATATTCTGGAAATATAGCGGACTTTTAACATTCAACCTAATTATTATTTATTCCGGACGAGATACCAGGATGTTAGAAAAGGCGAGGAGATGTTTGTTTAGTTGATTTTACACTGTTTTCACAAACTGAGCGGATTTTTTCGGGTTTTCAGGTGGTTTACGTAATTTTCCGGGTTTCCGGTTAGTGTTCCGGGCGGGCGTCGCGGCGGAGCACGGAACACGCAGCCTCCGTCTCGACGTCTCTCTTCTGGGCCGGTCCACTGGACCACGGCGAGAGACGCTGCAGGGGAGTATCAGGAGACTGAGATATCGCTTACACTAAACGAAAAAACATCAAGGAGTACACATGTTATGATGGTGCCATTTTGTCTGCGTGGAACTTACGCGTTACAAACTACATATTTTCAGAATTTCCATTACCTCAGAAATAATTGTACCGTTTGATTAATTGTAATAAGTGACATAGGGTACAATTTACGGGATTGATAAAAACTATTGTTTCTAAACAACTCAAAAACGTATTAATTATTGTACTTGCATTGTACGAGTATTATTTATTGTAACTAAATTTCTAATTAAAAACCAATTATTATATGTTGAATATTACAGCAGTCCACACATATGTTCTGAAAGCAAAAAATAACCATAATTTCATTAAATCGGTTTTTCTGACGACTTAAAACCTTTCGATCCAAGGTATCATCTGCTGACCTCCGTGGTCTAGGGACAAGGCTCTCGACTACCGATTCGGATTAAAATACCGGTGTGCGCAAGTAAATTTTATTGATTAATTTATTTATTCACAATTTAACTATTTAAAATAATATAAGGTTTCTTGTGACACATTTCAGAGTGGAATATACTATCAGTACCTCTCTCGTGTAAGACCGTCATTGAGAATTGAAACTTCGCTTAAAATGGCTTTAGCCGTGTTTGGTTACTAGATCTGATTT
This sequence comes from Glyphotaelius pellucidus, assembly GCA_936435175.1. Taxonomy (NCBI): domain Eukaryota; kingdom Metazoa; phylum Arthropoda; class Insecta; order Trichoptera; family Limnephilidae; genus Glyphotaelius; species Glyphotaelius pellucidus. The sequence continues at coordinate 26,395,362 of OW386551.1, forward strand.
GCCAGGTACTTCCTCACCAGATACCTTTTACTCATTCATACTTCTTTCCCTCCTCACTAACCTTGAGCCTCACAACATACCCCAATTAGGGATGCATAGTCTGACTGGCTTTTGGCGATTATATTGCGGTATTCTCACGAAAAATCAGATTTTGGGGGGCTTAAACCAACTCTCTTCAGCTTAATTTTAACTATCAATTTAAATTTCAAAAAATTAATGTAAATCAATTGCACTTGTTGAAATAGAGCATTGTGGGAATTCCGATAATTGAAACAATTTCAATGTTTAAATATATGGTTAGTTAATTTTTATAGCACCGTTTAAGTAATAAATATCACCTCAAAGGCTCTTTAACAAATTTGTTTTTAGGCTTCGATAAATTCATCGGCTTAATATCTTTTGATTATTTTTGCACACAAAGTTCTGAATTGAAAATTTTAATGCAACATTATCAAAATTCATTGAAATAAGCAAGCCCTGATAATCCAAAAAAAATCAAAATTGTTACAAAATCTATCTAAATTTCACTTTGTCAAAATTATTATATAAATTGTCTTACACATACAAAGCGCATAAATAAATAAATTGTTTACAATAAAATTAATTTTTTAAATTAAATTCCTAATTTCTTATTTTATAAGCGCGGAAGCAACAGGCTACACCCGTTGAAATCGAAAATAAAGTCTACTCCACGCATCTATTTCAGGCCAAGTGGAGATGGTAGGGGCAGCAGAAATTCGTACGCAACTTGCTGATTGCAGAAAAAACAAATAACACCTAGATATAATGCGCAGTATTATACAACAATGTATTCAGCGACTATTTCTGGTATAGTCTCGTAATCAACTATTCATATTAATGATTTATAGAAATAGATAATATCAATGCGTAGAAGAAAATTTAATAAAAATAAATTTCATATTTCTCTAAGCACAATTTTTGTATTATTCAAAAATTGTTTCTTTTTTCAAGTAACTAAGACCCAGTTGTTTCGCGAAAATTCAGTAGTAAGATTTTCATCATATGGCTATTCAATGGCTTTTGCTCTCTATCAAATTGTAATAAGCTGACAAGCTTAACAACTATAATAGTTATAATCAGAGACAACCAAAATTAGTGTTACTTATTTTTTAAGTCGATTTTAGGTTTTACATTTTAGGTCGAAATTGCACCACAAAAATATATTTTTGTAATAATAATAATTTCGGAGATGTTACAAAACATTTCATATAATTTACATGATGCGAAAAGGAGTCCCAATTAACAAAATAACACAACAAAATAAGTTTCTAATTCTCCAAAATAGGGGAATGAGAATAATACTTCAGTAAAATAGATATTCAAAAATAAATAAAATGTTAAAGGAACTAATTGGCTAACTGTGAAACAGATGCTGACCTTGAACACTGAAATGACCTTGAAATAGTAAACAATCTGTTTCCAAAATACTTTTCAAATAAAATTATATACAACAAGGGCATTCAAGGAAATCAGGCTACAAAAAAAGGACAAAGCGAATACGCAGAATAGTTTTCTGTACAAAGGGATGAAGTTTTATAACACGCTACTTTAAAATCCGCACCAATTGGAAAGTTCAAGATGTATTGTAGGAGCTACATCAAACTGGAAAAAATAAAGTTTGCAATATGTAATACTATAATTAATTATCAATTTGAAAACTTTAATGTACAAATTACTAAAATAAAATTAATTAATAGAAGATAAATAAATTTAAGGTTGTAAAATTACTTGTTAATTTATTGTACCTTAAAACACTGTTAACTTGGTAAGACATGAAGTTTACGTACAATCTACATTAGATTTAAATTTAGTTTTGAATGTTCTGGATGACATCCAGGAGATGTGGGCGGTCTATCCTCTCTTCCTACGCCACTGGGCTCGCTTTCAACGTTGTATTTCCGTATTTCCCAGCGCGAGACACGCTTCGGCGGCTCGTGTAAATAGGATGATTATTTGCATGCGGTTAATAAATTAAACACCTTTTTATAAGACGTTAAACCCACTGGATTTTCTATCCGTGTCCCAAGCAGCGGAGTGTAAAGGTATGAACGCCCTCACAATTTGAAGAATAGACACTAGAAAGACAAGTTCCAAAACTGGCTAAGTGAAAAAAAAAATTTCAATTTAAAATTCAAAATGAGTAAAAATAATCTTTGGTTCCATCCCTGCAGTATATCTAGGGATCATAAAACCTTCCAATTCTAAATCAAAAATACTTTTAAAAAAGTAATACTTGTAAAAGCACCCCATTTTACATGTGTATTCAAACAATTATTACATAATAAAATGTATATAACAAAACTACATTGTACATCATGAAAAAGCATAAGGAAAGTACTTTATGAAGGGTCCGTTGTTGCACCGAAATTTAAATATAACATTGTCATCAAAAAGCCGTTCAGCGCCATTTTGTTTTTTTTTACATTTGATTCGTATGTTGATTCGAGGTACATTTCAGATCAAATTGTAATAAGCTGTTCTGCTGATCACGTTTTTTTCAAAAGCTAAAACGGACTTAGAATTGGCGTTTAACCTTTCAGTTGTGAAAAAAAAAAAATAACGCTTAATGGATAAGTTCATTGTGATATTTGAATTTCTGTGAAACAACCCGTCCTTAATGATTCTAGAAAGAAATTATGAGACATTTTACGACGCCAGAGCTCACCGTTGACAGTTTTTACAGCAACAACGTGACATTAGTAGACGCTCGGTGCAAAACAATCTTAAAACTAATTGATTTATTCGGTTTACTTAATTATTTTGGGAGGTGCCGCCGCCCCAGGAACCATTTATTGGATAACCAACACCTCTACCATAAGACACCCCAAGTGGTCCGCTACGTTTGGTGACTTAGCAGAGGTGCCAGGGTTCATGGGGTAAGGTTTGTCTAGGTCTTGGCGGCCGATGTGCCTTCTGCGTGGCGGGCCGGTTTGAGAGAGACAGATTGGAGAGGTTTATTTACCTTTCATACATTTGTTACTCCTGGACACACTGACCTCCAGATTCCTACCCACCCCGCATACCTATTTCCTTCCCAGAATTTCCTTTTCTTCCTTTCCTTAAAAAACCCTCCACACAGCATCCCTTATGACATATGGCCCCCCATGTGTGGAACTAATGTAAAAAAAATATTGATTCAACGCGCTAGAGCGCCGATTTTGAAACTAGGCGACCTATTGGCTGAGCGGGTGAACAGCCCACGCCCAGGTTTAAATTCAGAACACAGATTTAAATGACCAATCGAAGGCGGTAATTTCCCGAGGCGCTCCATCGAAAGCGACATTATTTTGACGGATAGTAAAGATGGCGGCTTGGCGTACGTATTTATAGATCGCCTTAGCTTTAGCACGAAAAATCTTCGCGGATATAAAACATTTTCCATGCAGTTAACTGAATGCGAAACTGAAATTAAAATTACTATTGTTCATCATTAATTTTTGTTTGAATAGTGTTTAAAAGAAAATCATTAATTGGTCCGATTATTTTAAACTTCGTCGCGTACGATCAATCTTCAAAAAAAATTTCATCAAAGAATTCATCTTTTCACACAACAATTCAACTTTTTATCTGAAAACTACCTTAAAACTTTGGAATTGTTGGAAAAAAAATTATCTTTTCCACCTGCACTGTCATGTAGATTCACCTTCTAAGTTAGTACACGTTACCCCAGGACAAACCAACGTTGGGGGGGCAAATCAATAAATGCTTTCATTTTTTTTTTGTTTTCGGAAATTCAGTGTGCCAATAATACAGACATGGAAATTCTGTAGTATTTTATTTATTTTATTTATTTATACACGCCTTGAAGGCTTTTACAGTATCACATTATTAAAGTTACACATGTTATTCGGGAGTATGTAAGCATGAAGTATATAACATTATAAACTGTGCTTTAAGGATACAAACAGGTTTAATATGTAGTTATGTAGTTTCGTTATCATGAAAATTGTATAAGGGAGTTAATAAGTTTACATAGTGTAATAATGGTAAAACAGAAGAGTGCTTAAGGTACTTCAAAACGTAGTTATTGAAGAACGTGTAGGTATTCAAAAGTAGTTATTGAAGAACGTGTAGGTATTTACTAAGTTGATTTTATTATTAACTTGATCATGAATAATTTGTTCGAAAACAAGTTTTTAAAGAATTCAGCAAAATTAACAGAGCGATAAATAGTACCTACACATAGAAAAAATAAATAAAAAATACATGAGTTGCAATATCATGAAAAGTTATATAGATGAGTTCAACAAGTTTATAATTTGATAGTAAAAAAGTAAAAAATAGTAAAAAATAATGGTACAAAAAGTACAAGATAATATTAGTACAAAAGAGAGAGTGGACAAAAAAGTAAGTACTTAGGTAATCTTTGTATATATCTGAATTTTTTTAAGTTCCACTGCCCTGGTGATGACATACTTATATCTGAAACTAATTGACTGTTAAGGACGAATAAAGTTGCACGTGAGAATACCTATATCAAATATTGAATGTATTTTCAAACTTCGAACGTTTTAATTCGATCACAGCTGATTTTACACATGAACGAATACTAATTGCTAAAATTATTGTAAGTGTTGATATCCACTTCCCTTTCTATGTTTTTCACTAAAAAGCTAAAATATTTCCATCATAGGCATCATTTGCATCAACCAGTGACTTTCGTTGGCGAAACTTAATTTATAAAATCACTTTTTCGCTTAAATTTTACTACGAATAAATTTACATTACGGATACCAAAACATATGATTTAGATAAATTAAAGCTTTTCCTATCGTTTCACATCAATAAAATTAAATTAAAATTTTAATTACTACGTAAAAAATATAAGTGTAAACCACTAAAAAAAATATTATTTATTAGAAATATATGAACGCACATAAGAAAAAACTTTAAAAAATACAATGTTACTCGATTTTTTGTTTCTTCTAAAATATTTCATAAAATAAATTTAAAAAATACTTTTACGCTAAAATCGACCTCTTCTAAAATCAAATAAGGCACACTAAGAATATCTATGTTTTTGCTTGTGTATATTTCTCGTAAAAGTGATTTAAGACTGAGACTTTTATCTGCTCGTGAACAGAAAATACAACATTGATGACAGAAAATTTACTTTGCAGTGCAATTTTAGTGTTGTACTCGTATCTGTAAGATCAAATGTATAAAAATATTCATTTTTTGTACAAATCTAATGTTGTTATCTAACTATTTTACATCATTACCTACATCCGAGTGGTAAAAAAAAATCAGTTTTAAAAATTCAAGAAAATGTGATAAACATGTCGTAAGATTTTTTTAAGTCTTTCGTTATGTCATTTGAGTTTCCGGTTTCCCTTTTGCATGTTTAAGAGTATTGTCGTCTGCCACCCACATTGTGTTTGAACGTTTTGCAAAAATTAAGTAGTGGGTAGGATTCCAGAATAGAAATAAACTAATTTACTTTTGAATTAATGCCGCCACCCAAGGGGCCGACTCTAGAAAGATATCTCGATGCAGAAAGGCCTAATTTGTAGCACTTAAGTTATATTTAAGTGATATCGTCAATGCCATCCAGTCTTCCGTATAAAAATTATGTAATTGTTGATTTACAACAAAACTACATCAGCATTTCCTTGCACTGTATTTTATACAGCTTCCTGTAATAGTCAGTCAAAAGTAATGCCTCCTATTTTTTTCTCCTTTAATTATCAAGAAATAAAAAATGCTATTACATAGGCCAAAAACCACACCATTGAAGATTAATTTTCGATTTTTTAATATAATATCCGTCCATTTTCAAAGTTTTGGTTCATCTTTTAACAAAGCATGTATCCCACCATAGCTTTTGTTGGGCGAAAAACGTGCTTTAAGGGGGAATTAACGAAAACCGAAATAATATTTCGGGGTAGAGGAATGAAGTAATTTGAACCGGGGAACCTGCTACGCGCTTGGTGATAACAGTACGAAGTCAAAGCAGCGAACAAATCCATCAGACTAGATGGTACCCTTGAGTAAGGTTTGAACATGAAACGCTTAATAATGGGCGTCTTTCAAATTATGTTTATTTAGTTGAATGTGCATGTTTTAGGTAAATTTCTTGGCAAAGTTCATGATTTTATGATTCTTATCAGATTTCGATGAAACTTGTTTGATAAATTATTCGATACAATCAACTACACTGCTAGACGGTAGGCAGTAGCTTATGACTCGTAACCGATATGTTCTTCATTGACAGTTGTCAAAACAATACGGTATTCAATTACGCATCATTTTCATAATACGTGATCATTATTATATCTGAATATATTGGCAAGATAAATAAAATATCGGTAATTTTCAATTTTTATTAATATTGTTGCAATGCCATTACAATGATATTAGAGCAAATTCTTCTCAAAATAACTTTAGTATTTGCGAGTCGATTTCGGTAATGAATGAACAAGTGCGATCTAAAAATAATATTATTTGCAATGTGCCTGAAAGTATTAACATATTGGATCGACAGAAGCCGGCAGGATTTTGGATGACCAGGCAGCTGTCACCAGTTTAATCAGTGAAATCGACAAATCAGCAAATGAAAATATTTCAAAATTTTACAGAATTGGAAAATTATCAAGTAGCAAGCCTAGACCAATAAAAATCGATCTACAGAATTCAATGCAATTGAGAAATATTCTTAACACACATCTCCTGATAAAAAATCTGAGTTTTTGACCTTGGCGCACTTGAGCTTTCGCCGCCATCTTGAAAAAAGCCAGCCGAAATCGCGCCAAAATCTAGTTTTTCTCAAATATCTCGTTCCCAATGAAAATTTTGGCTAAAGTAGTTTGACAAATTTAGTAAAACATAAAATTACCTACAATTTTTATACAGATAATTTTCTTCTATCTCCAATAAGTATTGAGATATACAGTCGTAAAAATGCGTATAAGTTTATAAAAACAGGTAAATCGCACGACTAGATTTGGTTTTTGTACGTACCTCGTTTGCAGTACAATTTTATGAAAACATTTTTGAAATCAATTTTGTAGAGAATAAAATTTCTAAAAAAAAAAGACTTAAGAATAAAATTTCTAAAAAAAAAGGTTTTGTATTTTTTTTACTGATATGTTTATACTAAAGTATAAACAAATATCGGTAAGTGAAAACAGAAGTTTTATCACGATTAATTACCACGTTATTCGAATTTTGTTTACATTACATTTTTACATTTTGTAAATAAATATTTACAAGAGAGGGGGTCACTCCCCCCTCCCCCTCATTGTCATTGTTAGATTGTCAGTTTTCACAGGAACAGTTAATGGAGTCTTAAAAGGAGTCTTTCGGCCTAACATAAAAACTGTCAGAGCGAGACTTTAAAGGCACAACTGCTCTTTGTTAGAGAAAAGTAGTAGTGTGCTTCAAAATTACAGGCTGTAAAATAATTACTAACCAGTGGTATAAAGATAGGAGCTCCAACCCCCTGGAGGGAAGTTTTGGGATTGTAAGCTGCTACATATATTATTAGAGAAGATATTCGATCCAAAGTGTACACATTGAAAAATTAGTCCATCAGATGACTTTCTTCGAGGTGTTAACTCCATGATTCCACGGACAGGGTTTTATGAGAGAGTGATAGGCAAAAGCAAACATGGCGAGACAGCAGAATGGAAAAGGAAATGTGTTGGCTTAATGCATGCACTGATATCAGCATCATCTTTCATTTATCACTGCTATCGTAGGTGCTTATACGACGAGACAGAATTTTTTTCTCAAAAAAGCTTATTGTTGCTACCTCAGCCCTCGGATTTTCATGTTCTTACAAACAGGCAACTCGACTTGAACAGTTTGCCATTCTTCATCCGGAAATTCCAACTTAAGATAATGCTTTTATGCAATTTGTATTTCATAATGTAGATTTTAATATAGACTCTTTGGATGGACGTAAAACATTTCATGCAATGGGAGGGATTGTAGCTGTGACCCTTAATACATCTGTAGGGCCAGATCAAAACATTCAGCGTAAACAGCGTTTATTATCAAGGGAACTAGTGGGAAAATTGGGTTCCGTTAAATTGAAATCTTTTCATGGAGTGCAGAAAGAACCATTCTCGTTTAATTTCATTACTCGAAGCCTCATTTGAACGATCGCAAATAACGACAGTACAAGCTGAATAGGATGCTGACGTTCTCATAATAACCACAGAAAATTTGTTGTCATCTCAACATGATGCAGTCATAATCATTGGTCAGGATATCGACCTGTTAGTACTCTTCACAGTCCTCTCACCCTCAAACGTATATTACCAAAAAGTTGGTAAAGTAAAAGTGATCGTTGCTGAATTTTATATCATGCCAACGCAAAAAAAGGTTGCGCTGGAAAGTGCACATGTAGAAAGTCGGGTTTGAAATGCTCCATACCCTAAATTCACTGTAATGGCAGCTCGTGCGAGAATGCTGTGGAAGCCTTCGTTCATGATGATGACTAAATTGAAGCTGTTCGGGGCCCGAAAGTGGTAGTAAGAAACTATAGTCAATAGTCACAAATCTTAAGAAAATATATTTTTTTATTCTTTTTTATCACATCTATGTACCTTTATTAATAATTTTATTTATTTGTTGTGATAACATTGATGGTTAATGTTTCTGTTAACAATTGTCATTGAAATAAGGCGTATTTAACGTGTTATTTCAATGACAATTGTTAAAAAAAGAATAATCAAGATTAAAACACTTTTGACCTAATTTTAGTGTAATTTTTGCATTAGAACCTCGATATCTAATTGAGATAAAAACATTTAACATATATCTACGTCTTTTATCAAATTTTCTTCTCTACAAAATTTATTGCATTAATTTTTTTATAAAATTGTATTGGAAAAGAGATACGCACCAAAAACCAAACGGAGTCGAGCAATTTACCTGTTTTCATAAACTTATAGACATTTTTACGACTGCGTATCTCGATATTTATTAGAGATAGAAGAATAATTTTAACATAAAAATTATAGGTAATTTTATGTTCTACTAAATTTGCAAGTCTACTTTAGCCAAAATTTTTATTGAAAATGAGATATTTGAGAAAAACTAGATTTTGGTGCGATTTCGGTTAGTTTTTTTCAAGATGGCGGCAAAAGCTCAAGTGCGCCAAGGTCGAAAACTCAGATTTTTCATCGGGAGATGAGTGTATAAAACATATAAAAAAATTGGGACTACCGGAATAATTCCGATCTGGGCGTTAAATAAATAAATAAATAAAATAAATGTCCTTTCCCATGCGTCCCCATTCCCCTCCCGCGTTCCCCTTCTACCTTCACCGCCTTCCCCTCCCTCGTCACCAGCAATCCTTCACAAACACTTCTTGAAATATAAGAGAATACCACTCCTTAGTAAATAATATGTTTTTCCTTAATTTGATCTGTATTTTTGAACAACTTCTTTGCTGCGTCTGAGTGATTTTGGAGTGTCACGAAAATTCCGATTTCCGAGGCGAATATTAAAAAATAGTTACATCCCAAGATATGCCCTTGATATTATGGCCTAGGAAACTACAAAAATATTTCATACGTTCTTTAGTTTAAATTAAAAACCTGCGGCAGCAATGTGAACTAACATGTTTCAATATGAAATAGCACAATTTGTTGGTTATTCACATTTGGTAGTTTTAATTATTGCTTGCAAGGTTCGCTAGATTCATGCCGGGAGATTTATGGTGAGGATCGTTTCGTGTTTTTTCTTAATTTTTATCTCTTTATCCATACCCAATAAACAAGAAGTTTGACTTCTGTCGCGGACTCCACGCACACACTTTTTTATTTATTTTTTATATTAAATAGATTTCAACAATTTTTCTCGTTAATCCAATAATTTAATTTTTAGGAGTATGTCGATCGATTTCTTTTTGTTTGTTTGCAACCTATTTTACAATTTTTTTACTTTTTATAACTTTGTAACTCATTTTATCTTAACATAATTTATAAGGTATATCATTGTTACAACTAACATAACTGTATAATTAGAAATTTAAGTAAAAGCCCAGTAGGGCTAAATAAATACTTCGAATAATAATACTACAATTCTGCTGAAGGGGCACTCTAAAACATTATATGCCGCTGGCGCTGGTTCTAGACTAGACAGCCGCCGCTATTAGTAAAAAAGTCAACTTGGTTCTGAAACAATACATAATAACATAACGACGTTCCTTTAGTTTGACCTCTTTTCTGATGTGCCATTTGTAAAATTTGACGTCCGCCCGCTTCGAAACCATCTCGCGTACTGACGGCAAAAAGCTAGCGTCGTGGTTTATATAACAACGTGATGCGAGAAACAACATCGTTATATTGAAAAAACTGTTTTTATTTATTTATGTATTGTTTTAATGCTTTTTAAAATAATTTTATACTACAGTCATTTAGAAAACATTGATGTGGTGATGATGTATATTTTTTATAATTCTCTTGTATTTAGAATTAAAGATATAATCGAACTTTAAGCTATTTTTAGAGGTTCTGTAAATATTTTTTTACGCATTTGTTTTAAAGATTTTAACACGTTTTATTTTATAATCATTTAGAAGAATAATTTATTTGTTCTAAACATAATTTTATTTTCTAATAAACAATATAGAAATTTTCTAAAAACTGCATCAAAAACCGCAATTATGCTGCGTTCGCGGTAATATACCCTTAAGATTTTTAAAAGGTTGTGACGTATTGGACAGAATTTGTTGACATCACTGCTCCAAAAAATCAATCATAATCAAATCCTCTGCATCCCTCAACACTGTTGCAATTACAACTTTCCCTGACGATCGCACAGCTTTGAATTTTTTCGTCCTCGGTGAGTTTGTGTATATGAAATACCGCACAAGAGTCCCAACTGCTCCCGTCTGGATCCAGTGAGACTATGGCATCCCCAATTGGGGTATGTTGTCAGGCTGAAGGTAGTGGGGAGGGGAAGGAGATAGAGAAGAGGAAGGTGGGGAAGTACCTGGCTATTCAGATCTGATCACTAAACACGGCTTAAGCCATTTCAAGCAACGTTTCAATTCTGAATGGTGGTCTTTCACCAAGGCGATACTGATAGTATCTTTCACTCTGGAACGTGCCGCAAATATACTATATATTATTTTAAATGAATAAATTGTGAAATAACACAAATTAATCATTGTGTGATGCCATTCCATTGACTGCCTCTTTGTTTCAGGTTCCATGAAACCCATGATTCGTCTCTGGTCACAATTTGTGTACATTGTAGGGGACCCACCACTTTCCCAACGGCTTTTTCACAATTTTTGTACAGTTGCATCACCGTACACATTTTTCAGTCTTTCGCGAATGCGAATAGGCGTTTCAACTCCTGCATTCAAGACCTCAAACACAGAACGAAAAAGAATCAAAGAATCACTAATATGACCAATACGAACACTGATATCGGCCATTTTGTAAGCGATAGCAGTAGATTGTAGATGAAGTTTTGAGGAATAGCGCTAAATTTAATTTTTTCATTTAACTACCTGCATTTAATAAAAAAAATAGGAGGCCAAAGTTTTTGACTGACCCTACTACCTGGTACATAAATATTATTGATCATTAAAAAAGTTCTTGCAAAAAATATACCATCACCAAGATAAAACTAGTGTGAACAGTAGACCTCAAATGCAATAAAGTACGTTTCTAATTTGCTCTTTATTAATAAAACAAAATCAAATTTCTCAGTTTGCCGGGAAATAAATCCGTGCAAAATCTACAAAAATGGAATATTGCCGTTCTATCGCAGCAAGGTAGTCGTTTATCATTAGTAATAATTCGAAATAGAAAATTTAATCTTTATTCAATGTGTAAAAAAACACCGTTTAACGGTTGAAAAGTGGTTTTTTGCAAGTAAGGCTGTGTTTCTGGTTTTGTGCTGTGTTCTGGTTTTTGTACTGTATTTAAGAATTTTAATAATACAAAAGAATCTCGGCTGTATTTCAATTATCTTAACGCAAATTTGCGTTTGTGAATTTTCATCTCGTAGATTATTCACCTCCTCCTTGTGGCTGTGCATTCACTAGTCAAAGGAATTCAGTTGAAAATAATGAAATAATAAGCTGACTAAAACAGATATCGTAGACAAAGGTAGGTACTTCCCCACAAAGGACGGTGATAGAAGAAGTGGATTCTTTTCAATTACGTTTTACCAAAACAACACACAAATGTTTACGCTAACAAAAATTAAAGTAGCTCTGACGTTTTGATCTAATGCCTACACGATTTTTTTTGTTTTTCATAAAATGTGTTCCTTTTAACATGTTATTTATACATCCGTATTTATCCAATCCATGGTATACAACAATAAACGTACATTAAATAAAAAAAATAATCATCAATACTTACGGGATTTCGTGTTTTAAACTAGATGAAGTCGGCGACAGCACTGACAGCTGACACATAGTAAAAAAATCAATTACAAGCCATAGACAATTATAGAAATTTTACAGGCGATTACGTATGGAATCGATTCTGTACCCACCCTTTTGTACCTTTGTACAGAATCGCATGGCAGTTACTCAAAAACTTCACAAACTTTTAAAGAAATTAATGTATTTTGTAAAATAAAGTGAAACATAAAAATTAAGCATTAAAAAAACACTACCGACTGTTTTGTGAACAGCGGCATAAATCCACATTACGTATGTAGGTACCCGCTGAAAAAATATTTTGCTTTTTCACATCACATCAAATCCGAAATTTAATATATATAATTATTATGACTGCTCGAACCGAGTAAATATTTCATTACTGATACTATTTTTTTTATTTATTTTTTTATTTATTATAAATACAAAGTAATACAATATAACAACAAAAAAAAAATATACAGAAAAAAGAAAAGTCCCAATAAACTACTTTTAAGCAGTTTGTCGATGGGTACTTTTACTTTGAAGATATAAACTTATTTTACTTTGTTATGCAGTTAGAATTTTTGTGTCAGTCTAAAACAAATTATTTCTTTCGGCGAGCCAATTCTTCAACGTAATATTTAATTTACCATTTGTACATTTTTTAATTTCGGTAGGTAACATATTTAATCAATTAGGTATCATGTAGTCCAGCGTTCTTTGTCCATATTTGTTTAAATGCTTAGGTACAATTAGTCCTTCATTTAACGTAAAACGAGTATTGTAAGTGTGGTCCAGTTTATTTATGTATATAGGGCTATTCATATGCGGAAATATAATTTTATATCACAGAATTGCTCTTACTGGGAGAATTTTGAGATTTTGGGAAAAGTACGGAACATTATGCCTTTGTACATATAATCTTTTATGAGCTAATAATTTAACTAATGAATTTTGAACTGATTGAACACGATTTACATTTGTTTTGCAGGAAAGTCCCCAAGCTGTAATTCCATACCTTATAATAGATTCAGCTAATGATAAATAAATTATTCTAAGTGTGCCTATTGGAACATAAAATTTTAATTTAAATAATCTGCTAACAACAGATCTGAGTCGTTCACAGACTTTATTTATTTGTAAATCCCATTTGAAATAGCAGTCAATAATTACACCTAAATAAACATATTTTTAACTACTTCAATATTTTCACATGTACACAAAGCAGAGAAACCGACGTGTAAGCAATCTTCAACAGACTTTTAACAATGTTGATTGTTAATCAGAAGTTTTTTGATAATAAATTAAAAAATATAAGTTTTTTGTATATTAACCGCGACGCTGGGATTCGAACCCAACGATTTGGACCTCTCCGCCAAAATTAAGCACTTACTAAAAACCACGCAAAATTTTTCTTTAATTGGTAAACGACCGCGGATATGAAAACATTACTAAATGAAAAATGACAAATTGTTCATGGAAAGATATACACACCGCTTTGTATAAGATTGTATACGCCTGTTGTATTAATAATTTCTGAACAAATTCTGTAATGTTTCCAGCTTATTTTAAATGTCTTGAATATTTCTATTTTTGAAGCTGTCGTAAAAACAAGTACCTTTATAGAAACTAGATAAAAATACCTTTTAGATTTTTGTATTCGAAATATTCTTTCGTGTTTAAGAATTACAGTATTTTAAGCTTACATGAAAAAAGTTTTTAAAAAAGCTTACAATAAACATATTCTATTACAACGTCGAAAAATTTCGAAAAATTCAAAATTTAAAAACACTGTCCTTTTATTTAATGGAATGTGCAACAAAACTATCACTTGTTAAACAATTACAAATTATAAAAAATAAAACAATAATTCCGAAAGAATAACTGAAAAATTCTGTCATCTTGGATTCATTTTCACGCAATTAAAACGTTGATTTCTCGAATTTGTATTTATTTACACATGCATAAGGCTTTTATATTATTAAATAATATTACTTTCATGGAAATTTTAAAAAGCTCTAATTTAAAAAAAGAACAATTTAGAAATAACTTAAAACCTACTGTTAGCTAAACTAAATTATCAACAAAACATTATTTAAACGACTAAAACTGAAAAAAAATAACACCAGCATTGGTAATTATGTTGAATTATACTAATATCGTAGTAAAATTCAACATAGATCTTTTAAACGGAAATTATGTTCAAAAACATTAAATTAACTGCGAGTCACAAAATGAAGTTTTTCCGCGAAGCTATGAAACAAGAAGGCAAATCTAGGGAAATTCAATGCAACCAACATAAAATTCATTAAAAACATGATATTGTTATTAGCAAAGACGTTCAACGGGCACGCAACAGATATACCGTTTAACGATCGGTTTTTTATTAGTATGGCTGTTTCAGTCTTATTTATAAGAAAGACACTTCCCAACCGTTTAACGGCGTTTTAGTTACACATTGAATAAAGACTGTGCACTTTCTATTTCGAATTATTACTAATAAAAAATGTCTTTTACTTGATGCGGCAGAGCTGGCTACTTTGTATTTTGGTAGATGGGCGCATTCGCGGATGCTCCAAGTGCGTCAGTTACCCGCCAAAATGATCGTTTTAATTTGTGATATGTGATGCGTGATTCATTTCACGTTTTTTTTCACAATTTCTATTGTAATTATCTATACCATATTACATTAGTGTAATTTAATATAATAACTATTTATTGTGTTCTTTTTAGTCCCTTTTAATCAATTCATTCGGTTATTTCGGACACATTATGTTTTAATTGACTTTTACCGCGTGAGTTAAATAAAACTTCCATGACAGTTGAAGTTTTTAATAACGTAAATACCTCACGTGAATAAATACAAATTCGAGAAATAAAAAAATAAAATCAAGGGACTGTGTTTTTTTAATTTTTGAGTTTTTCGAGGCTTTTTTTTAATAATTTGGATAAGCTTTTTTATCAACTTTTTAAACACTAAAGTATATTTCAAATACAAAAATCGAAAAAAAAAAATTCTAAAATGGTGTTTGTTTTTACAACATCTTTAAAAATAAGAAATATTTAAGACATTCCAAATCCCTTCGATAAATTCCGAAATTCGTTGAGAACTTATTATTAGAAACAGTATATTCAACAGATAAACATTCCTCTTTGGCCAATGTACTAGGATCAGTCAAAAAGTAATGCCTCCTATTTTTTTTCTTCTTTAATTGTCAAGTAATAATTACAATTACATTAGTTGAAAACCACACTATTGATGATTAATTTGTTACTTTTCAAAATAATCTCCGTATATTTCCACAGCTTTAGTCCATCTTTTAACAAGGGCACGTATCACAGTGTTGTAAAAAGCATGGTCACATCCAGCACACCATCCCCATAATTTTCCCCACCGATCACACAGTTTTGAATTTTTTTATCCTTGATGAGTTTATGTGATGCCGTTCCATTGATTGCCTCTTTGATTTAGGTTAAAAAAATTAACCCATATTTCGTCTCCGGTCACAATTTTTTCCAGAAACTAAGTTCTGCAAGGTGTTGTGAGGCTATTGTTTTTCTTGTTTCTTTATTCTGGCCGGTTAACTTCTTGGTACCTGCCTTGCACAAACTTTTGTTGAATAAGCTGTCGACTAATCGTCAACACTTTGCCTTTACTGAGGGAGAGAATGCGACATCTTTAGTTATCTGGGGTCACTACAAATGATGTCATCAACTCGCTCAATGTTGCGTGCAATCAACAGCCTGTCTCTTCGCTTTTCGTCAGCCAGCTGTGTTTGACCTTCAGCTTCGTTACTAGACGAACCCATCGTCTAGCAGTGTTGACATCCACTTTTGCATCATGGTACACATTTTTCAGTCTTTCATGAATACGAACGGGCATTTCACCTTCTAGAGTCAAGAATCAATCACAGAACGCTGTTTTACATGAACATCGATGTCAGCCATTTCGCAAGTGACTGCAGTACTGCTACCTGTTCACGCAAAAAGTGACTACTGCAGCAGATTGTAGAAGAAGGTTTGAGAAATAGCACCAAATTCAAATTTTTTACTTAACTAACTTTATTTAAGTAGAAAAAAATAGGAGACATTACTTTTTGACAGATCCTCATATATATCTTTCCATAAACTATTTTTGTCAGTTTCTAATTAGTAAGGTTTAAAGGTACACGGTCGTTTACTAATTTAATAAAATATTCACGACATTTTTTAGTATTACTTTAAGTCTTACGGGTTGAATACCACAACATTATGTGTTTATTTAACGTTTATATCAACAACTAAAACATAAATTTGAATTTACCGATAAATTATTAAGGAAATCGTTTTTTACCATCCTTTGTGTATATGCGAAATAGTTATACCTCCAAGAACAGAAGGAAACCCCCAAAGCAAATTCTAATTAGAGTTTAAATAATGGATATGTCAAAGATCTAACACAAGTTTTCAACAATTTTGTAGAAACGATTCATTCTGACAGGTTTGTTAACTTCTAATGTGTTTATACCTCTGTGGCCTCGATTTCAATAGAAACACAAATTATAGTTGACCTCTTTATCAGGAATATCCGTGTCATTAACGCTATTTTAAATCATTTGTGTAAATGGTATTCCATTTCTTCTCAAGTAAATCCAGCTTTGATTTTACCGCTTACTTTGCAGGTATTTTTTTTGTACTTCCAACTGCACTGTAATAAATTCAAGAAAATCATAGTGAAATGTTTGCAAACTTTAAATATTTTTTTATTTTATTTATTTATTTAAGGAACATTAACAGTCTTAGTAATACAATAAACATAAGAGGATGATAAAAAACAGACCAATTATTAATGTTGACAGATAGGTATTTAGAAACAAAACTAACTGAATGTAAACTAGAATATTTAAGAAATGTGTTATTCGCACCTAGAATGTTATACAATGAAGTTCTGTAGCGACATTAACTACCAGTAAATACGTCAGCACGTGTGTCTATATTTGCAAATTTGTTGTTATATATTGGTTACATGTTATTTTTACCTACAGTGGTAGTAGCAAAAATTTCCCTCTTATTAAAATGTTTTATACAAATCTACATGTAAGGTAGGCGGGCTGTGGCACCACCTTACTGGGGGTTAGAATGGCAACTGAATGTCCGGTGTTAGAATGGCAACTGAAAATCCGGGGTTAGAATGGCAACTGAAAGTCCGGGGTTAGAATGGCAAATGAAAGTCTGGGGTTAGAATGGCAACTGAAAGTCTGTGGTTAGAATGGCAACTGAAAGTCCGGGGTTAGAATGGCAACTGAATTAGCTTCAGATCCCTTTTGTCAACACTTCCATATTTTAATTATGACCGCAATCACCCGTTTTTTAGCGTTCGATAGCGGTCAGTGGCGATACAGTCGATTGGTGATTCATATAGTTTAAAATGACAAACACGTTAAGAAAAAAAAATTAGCAAACAGCGATAAGGCAGCGATGAAGTAATTTGCATAATGTAACGTTATCGATGAGAATGGTTGAACTTCCTAAATTAAGGTTAAACGCAACGTACGTTATAATCTACGCATTCACAGATGGCGCCAATAAAATTATTTTAGGTTTTAAACACTTTTGCAAGTTATGCTTTAAAATATTAAGAATAATTAATTGTTGCGTATGTACGGGCGCGAACAATTAATTATTATTAATATCTTAAAGCATAACTTGCAAAAGTGTCTAAAACCTAAAATAATTTTATTGGCGCCATCTGTGAATGCATAGATTATAACGTACTTTGCGTTTAACCTTAATTGCTGTCGGCAGGCGGCGCTCGTAGGTACCCAATAATGTAGGTATATTGTAGGTACCCAATGAAGCGAATTAAAACACTAAATTTGAATTCTTGCCATACCATTGATGTTCGGGCAAATCTGTACCTACTCCCATCTATCCCTCCCGTCTTACCTACCTATCCTGTTACATCCATCTTGCTATTGTCACCGGTTCAAGTTTGACTCCTAACCGTGAAATCAGTACAATTTCAACACCGCGCGGATTGGCAGCCCAAGTACTTGGTCTCGTCGCTTATAGTCAAAACCCGGATCCGCGCAAAATACGTGCTTTCCACCGCGAGTTATCTTGAGTGCATGAAGTGTGGGACCCAGGACGTCACCAACAAGGTAGGGTTTCATCTTGTTTTCGGTGGACATCCCATTTTTTCCCCTTCATCCCTTTTTCCATTCCAACAGTGATAGGTGGAGATTCCGAACTCCGCGGTAGAAAGTAACAGGCTTCCAATCAGCTATCGAAACATTGGTCCTTCGAGCCGGATGTACATTCTTTACAGATTAGTTAATTTACATGATTAGAAATTGTACTCAAACTAGTTTCATTACAAGACGATTATCAATAGTAGGTAGTTTCGGTAGATACGGCTTATCAGTTCAGCTGGTAGGTAGATAATATTGGGGCAAATAGAATACTTTATTTGTTACAAGTAGATACCTACTATTATAATTGTTAATTTACGTATTTAATACATTTCAAAATGGATAAAGTTGCAACCAAAATTGGTTCTTTAAAATTAAAACGGCAAAGGCTCTTTGGGAGAGTGCAGGTCGCATATGATCTCATTAAAGATTTAGAACAAAAGACTAAGCTATGTCAATTCAGAGCCCGAATGGATAAATTAGAGTCCACATATGACGAATTTCAAAGTATTCAATGTGAGCTGTCAGATCTGGTGTCACTTCCCGAGTTTGAGTCGAAAAATGATATATTGGAGGTTTCGCGTGTATTTGAGGAATTGTTCTTTGAAGTTACATCGGCACGTGATGCCTTAGAAATGAGTCAGAATAATCGTCATGACGTGTCAGGCGGAGAAGTACAACGCTCTGGGCCGCCCGGTCGCAGTTTACTAGCTCCGGAAATAAAAATTCCTATATTTAGTGGAAATATCGGAGAGTGGCCTCAATATTTTAATTTATTCAGGAGCCTTGTTCATGACAGCACTATTTTGAGTGACATTGAAAAATTTCATTATTTATTGACCTCTTTGAAGGGAACAGCTTTGTCATTGGTTAAGACTATTCCATTGATTCAAGAAAATTATGAATTAGCATGGGAAACACTGTGGAGTCATTATTCTGAATCTAGAGCATTATTTATATATTATGCCAACTCGATTTTAAATTGTAATTTTGCTAATAATGAAGAGATTTTGAATGTCTTGCGTGAAAATCTCTCGGGGCTTCGCGATTTAAACCGAGGAAAATTATTTGAAGAATTCGTTTGTCATATGGTTCTGCAAAAAATAGATTCAAAAACGCGTCGGTCTTTTGAATCTCTTGTTAAAAAAGATGAAATACCGGATACTGGAAAATTAATAGAATTTTTAGCAACTCAAAACCGTATAAATATGTTATCAGATATTAAAGAAAAAAAGATTCCTAAGCGGGTATTATTTTCAAATGCGAGTTCAAACGGGCATAATGTCAAGAAAATTACTTGTATAATGTGCAATCACACACATCACTTGACAAAGTGTCAAGACTTCTTATCACTAAATGTAGACAGTAGGAGGGACTTCGTAAAAAAGGAGAGGTTATGTTTCAACTGTTTAAATTCGCACCTTATTAAAAATTGCCGTTCAAAGTTTCGATGCAAACGGTGCAAGCGAACGCATAATACGCTACTCCATACTGATGAAAGATCTCCTTCGCCAAACGACCGTGATACTGAAAGTGATAACCCAGTAATATGCAACGTAGTGTTTGGATTGAGTAAGCGTTCTATATTGCCTACCGCGCTAGCAGAATTCCTTGATACTTCAGGACGTAAACATAGGGCTAGGATGTTAATCGATACGGGAAGCGAGATTTCGTTCATTTCGGAAAGATTATTTAATATATTGGGCTTAAAAAAGAAAACATGGAACGGTAATATACGGGGAATTAATAACGCAACAGTTAGTAATGTGCAAGGTTTAGTTAATTGTAAAATATTTTCCTTGCAAAACAGCTCTTGGGTTGCAGGGCAGGCAGTAATAATCTCCAATGTTACGTCAAAACTCCCTTATATAAACTTTCAAGATACGTCTGAAGAATTTAAAGGTCTAAATCTTGCAGATCCAGAATTTAGAAATCCGGGAGAGATAGATTTCCTATTGGGGTCTGACTTGATTGCAAAAATATGGAGGCAAGGTTATATTTCAAACCGTGATTTAATAGCTGTTAATACAATATTCGGATACATAGTTATGGGATCATGTATACAAGGTTATAATTCCGTACAACCCGTTATGACGTCAGCGTTGACTGCAGTTGAAAATAGTGACTTAAATTACGCGGTAAGTCGTTTCTGGGAAATTGAAGAGGTTTCTAACGAAATTATTCAGAATAAGGACGAAAATGAATGCGAAACCATATTTCAATCAACAGTCAACCGGGAAGAGTGCGGCAGGTATATCGTGGCACTACCTTTCAAGAACAGAGATCATGTGGATATCGGAAGTACATATGATATCGCCCTTAAGAGATTTTATAATCTTGAAAAACGCTTGTCATTAAATCCAACATTGGCAGCCCATTACTGTAAATATATGGATGATTTCTTACAGCAAGGCTTCATGACAAGAGTTTCTCCATCGACTGAGATACCGAATACTTATTACATTCCACATCATGCGGTTGTTCAAAAAATAGGAAATGATATTAAAATTCGGGTGGTCTTTGACGCCTCATGTAAATCTGATAAACAAATTTCGCTGAACGATTGTTTATATTCGGGTCCAAAATTACAAAATGAAATAAGTCACATACTTTTAAAATTCCGTGTATACCCGATAGTACTCACTACGGATATACAAAAAATGTTTCTACAAATTCGGTTGAGAGAAGAAGATACAAATTTTCAAAGGATTCTCTGGCGATCTTCACCGTTACAGCCGGTAGGGCAATATATACTTGGTACTGTCACATTCGGGGTGACTTCTTCGCCCTATTTGGCCATAAGAACTTTACATGAACTGGTGAAGGATGAAGGTACTCGATTTCCAAAGGCTTCTAAAGCACTGTTGTCGGACACATACGTGGACGACATCGTTACCGGTGAATGGGAACCGGAAAGCGCCGCTCAGCTGCAGACGGAGCTAAAAGAACTCCTTACAAAAGGAGGCTTTCAATTGAGAAAATGGATGACAAATTCGCAGTCAGTTTTAAATAACATTCCAATTGAGCACCGGAGCCACACGAGTGGTAAAGTTGCATTTGATGATGGAACATCTTTCTCGTTGAAAATTTTAGGTTTAATTTGGAATCCTGATAAGGATACATTTTCGTACTCGGTAGAAGAAAAAGAAAAGGTTTTTACAAAACGTGCGATACTGAGCTGTGTTGCACGTATTTTCGATCCCATTGGATTAATAACACCTGTTGTTTTTAAGGTGAAATGTCTTCTACAGGAACTATGGAAATTAAAGTTAGGTTGGGATGACTCCCTCCCGGAAAAAATTGTTAATTTATGGGAAAATTTCTTGGATGAATTACCTAGGTTATGCTATTTACAAATACCGAGACATTGCAGTACAATAAAAAACTCAAATTGTACTTTAGTAGGATTTTCAGATGCGAGTGAATTAGGTTACGCGGCTTGTATATATTTGGTTACGAACGAAACACAGCCTCAAGTCACATTACTTACGAGTAAATCTAAAGTTGCACCGCTGAAAATATTATCAATACCACGTCTCGAGCTTATGGGAGCTTACCTACTTTCAAAGCTTGTAAAAATGACGAAGTCGTCTATAGAAACTCTCGTGAAAATTACAGAAATAATATTGTTTTCCGACTCCACCATAGTTTTATCATGGATCAAGACACCCCCTCATACTTTGAAAACTTTTGTCGCGAACCGTGTTATCAAAATTATTGATGAAATCGAGGACGCAAAGTGGTACCACGTTGCGTCAAAGGAAAATCCAGCCGATTTTGCTTCTCGCGGTTTATGTCCATCGCAAATAATAGACAACAAATTGTGGTTTCAAGGGCCTCCTTGGTTGGCTCAGCCAAGTCAGAAGTGGCCATTGTCTTTACCGGAAAAATTAAATGAAGAGCTACCGGAAGTAAAATCCCACGTCTCAACAGTTAACAGGCCGCTTGATTACTATGAGGGCCTACAATTTTTCCGATTTTCTTCTTGGAACCGTCTTCGGAATGTGGTCGCTTGGTCGCTTAGGTTTATTTACAATACGCAGCAACGGACCAAGGATGCTCGTAGATCTGGAATTCTGACCGGCGCAGAAATAAATCGCGCGGTCACCCTAATAGTAAAATGCGATCAGCAGTTTCATTTTCCCGAGGAATTCAGAATGCTGCAAAATGATGCGGTCAACTCAGTGGCATTTCAAAAATTAAATGTGTTTATTGACCACGAAAACATACTTCGCGTTGGCGGGCGGCTCCGCAACTCTCATTTAAAATATAATACTAAGTTCCCAATAATCTTGGCAAAAAACAGTAAGATTGCGGAACTCTTAATATCTTATTATCATAAGGCCTATCTACACGCTGGTTCACGAACTTTGCAATTCCTGATTCAGCAAAATTATTGGATTGTGTCGGCACGTAATAAAATCAAGAAAATGGTGTCCAAATGTGTGAGATGCGCGAGATTGCGAGCGTCCCCGCAAAATCCTCTCATGGCCAGTCTGCCAGAAGCGCGTGTCACACCGAACCGCGTATTCAATCGGGTGGGGGTGGATTTGGCCGGCCCATACGTCTTAAAGGAAGGAAAACGCAGGGGTGCTAAGACATACAAGGCTTACTTTGCAATTTTTGTCTGCATGGCAACGAAGGCGATTCATCTCGAGGTTCTCTCAGATCTCTCGTCTGACGCTTTCATCGCTACCCTCGATAGGTTTGTTTCACGACGGGGTATTTGTCAGGCCATTTATTCGGATTGCGGTACGAACTTTGTTGGGGCGAAACGCCATTTGATTGGAACACAAAATTTTTTAAATAGTTGTCGTAATGATGAACAAGTCATGCGTACATGTTCAGAAAAGGGAATAGTGTGGAACTTCAACCCTCCCTCCAGTCCTCACTTCGGAGGACTATGGGAAGGGAACATTCGAGTCGTTAAAAATCATTTAAAACGAGTAATAGGGGACACTTCATTGACGTTTGAGGAATTTACAACTATATTACATAAAATAGAAGCCATACTAAATTCTCGTCCCCTCTGTCCTCTAACCTCAGACCCTGAGGACATTCAGGCCCTTACTCCAGGTCACTTTTTAATTGGAGAACCGTTAATTTCGATTCCAGAATATAACTATTCAGAGGTTAAGATAAATCGTCTCAATCGGTGGGAACATTTAAAGAAAATGACACAACATTTTTGGCAGCGCTGGAATACAGAATATTTACAAGCGTTACAAAATCGAGTCAAATGGTATAAGGCTACCCGTAACCTTCAAGTAAATGACCTAGTGGTCATCAAAGATACTAGGAGTCCTCCATTGAAATGGCCGCTCGGCAGGATAAGGGAGGTGAAACCGGGCTCTGACGGGGTCGTAAGATTAGCCTCAGTACAAACCAGCGATGGTATATATCTACGGCCTGTGGCAAAGCTTTGTCTTTTACCTGTAGAATAAGATAGCAACGTTTTTTTTTTTTTCTTTTTTATGAATATTGGAATAGGTTCATATATTTTTTGTTTTGTTTTGTTTTTATGCCTTCAATGGTTTCGCATTGATTGCGATTCAGCTATCTTTTGTTTTAGTTATGTTTTTCGAGTTATTATTTTTTCATTACATTCTGCACGTATAGTCTTTAGTTTCACGTGCACCTAGTTTGTAAGGAATAGATTAAATGTTAGGAGTAGGTTTCTTGGCCAGTTTCGATGGGTGTTGGAAAAATGGTATTTTTGGCGGGCGGTATATGTTCGGGCAAATCTGTACCTACTCCCATCTATCCCTCCCGTCTTACCTACCTATCCTGTTACATCCATCTTGCTATTGTCACCGGTTCAAGTTTGACTCCTAACCGTGAAATCAGTACAATTTCAACACCGCGCGGATTGGCAGCCCAAATACTTGGTCTCGTCGCTTATAGTCAAAACCCGGATCCGCGCAAAATACGTGCTTTCCACCGCGAGTTATCTTGAGTGCATGAAGTGTGGGACCCAGGACGTCACCAACAAGGTAGGGTTTCATCTTGTTTTCGGTGGACATCCCATTTTTTCCCCTTCATCCCTTTTTCCATTCCAACAGTGATAGGTGGAGATTCCGAACTCCGCGGTAGAAAGTAACAGGCTTCCAATCAGCTATCGAAACAATTGATGATGCAGAACAAACTGTCAAGATCCCATTCGGCGTTACGAAATACTTCGGTTTTATTCCGAGATTGATGAAATTTCGCACACTCGATCTTTAGAACAAGAGAAAGGTCACTGTTTAATTTTGAAAAACTATACCAGGCAACTTCGGGGACTTCAATTAGTAAAAAATAAAGTTGAAAAATTGGTATTTTAATTTTTTGAAGTGAAACTTCTTTAGCCCCGTTATGATTGGAAATTTGGTTGAAAGGGAAATACAGTAACTACTGTGCGTCAAACTGCGCTCATTATGACCTCACTTGTTAAGGCTCCTATTGGTTGAGAATGTGTAGGCGAAGGTTTCACTTCAACCGTGTATGAACTGCACTCGATATTTTTTACTCCATGTCATCTTTTAGGATGCTGTGTGGAGGTCCCCAAAGATGCCACGTGTAGAGCGTTTTCAATTAAATGAAGACGAGGAAGGTTTTGGAAAGGAAAAGGGTGGGGGTGGGTAGGAATTTGGGGGTCAGGAGGTCGAGGGGTGACAGACGTATGAATCCTACCCTCCCACATATTAGAACACGCGTACAGAATAGGGTTTAAAACAATATTACATTAAATTAATACATAAATATAAATGGACGATATGCAGCTAAAAAAATTAAATTTCAATATTTATCAAAACAATATTAAAATCCCAAAATTTAACACCAAGCACATTCAAAATACCTATCTGTGTCTAGGTATAAATTATTTCAACAACCTCCCTTTAAAACTAAAAATTATCGAAAATAAACATGAATTCCAAATTAAATTGAAACATTACCAAGACTACTTACTGTAAGGATGGGTTGTTTCAAAAAATTTGATGGATTCATCAAATATTTGAAGTTGATTTTCACGTTCTGTGTAGGTTCTATTCAAGTTCTGTTATTATATCGTTATAGGACAGCTGCTTCACAAAACTGAAATAATCACAGAACTTGAATAGAACTTACACAGAACGTGAAAATTAACATCAAATATTTGATGAATCCATCAAATTTTTTGAAACAACCCGTCCTTAGAGTTCTTTTCTATTGTTAATATTTAATTTAAATCTTGAAATCTATTTATTGATATATCTTGAGTTTTTTTTTACACATCTTTTGTTTTTATTATTTAGCAATATTATTATTTACTTACTCAAATGATTACATATACTTGAGCATGAATTCCCTCACCAAACACAAGAGCCTTGTCTCTTTATGGTGTGGAAAGGCTATTATTATATTAATTTTACATCTCTCTTTAACATGTAAAAAAATGTATACTAATTGTAAAAACATACAAATATTAAATAAAAAATAAAATTTATTTTCCAAAATAGCGCCGATAAAAACTTCAATGGTGGTTTTCACCAGCAGGAAGCATATTCCGTGCAGTGCCCCTGGGCTGACACTAACACTTGGTGCCCACGCGGCAGATCAAATCGCCTCTCGAGCTGCCGACTGACAGACGGTACGCTGGGTCCAGTAACATCTATCTTGGTCCAAATCCCGTCTAACGTCTAACCTATATTCTGCATGTCCGCGTGGTATTTTGAGACTGCAGCAAGACGAGTGAACCCAACTCTAAATTAAATAAAGTTTTCGATAATTTTGTTACATTAAAAATATCGTGTATATATAGTGTCTTTTAAATTTAATTATATAAGAAAATTATTAGTCTCAGAACGAGTTCATACGTGACACCATTGTTCTAGTATCTTCTGTAATTATCTTTTTCATAATAAATGTTTGAGAATGAAGATTTTTGTTGATGACTACTATGACTGTAAGGCTCTTGACTCGCAATCCGAAGGTCGCGGGATCGAATCCCGGCGTGGGCAAATAAATTTTATTTGATTTATTTGTGTTATTTCACAATTAATTTATTTAAAATAGTATATAGAATATTGTCGGCAGGTTCCAGAGTGGAAAATACTCTCAGTATCGCCCTGGTGTAGGATCACCATTCAGAATTGTAAGGTTGCTTGAAATGGCTTTGGCCGTGTTTGGTGACCAGATTTGAATAGCCAGGTACTTCCCTACCTTCCTCTTCCTCAATAGCCAGGTACTTCCATACCTTCCTCTTCCTCATCTCCTTCCCCTCACCACTACCTTCGGCCTCACAACATAACCCAATCGGGGATGCCATAGTCTCACTGGCTCCAGACGGGAGCAGCTGGGACTCTTGTGAGGCGTTCATATAAAAAAAAAATAATAATGTGTTAAAAATTTAATTAAAGGATTGCATTATTCGTAATCTGTCACACACAATTATATGAATTCAATCAATTTTTGCTGGAAAAAAATGTTCGCTCATACCAGAATACTAAAGTAGACCAGAAAACCTAGAATTGTGTATATCGGTGCAAATCATATAGTATCATGCTGATAGCCATTTTTTTGTGAAAAGTCACTGAAAAACAGCAGTTTTTTTCTTGTCATGTACAGAAAAAATGTGCAGAGAAAACAATGCATACGATGATCGTTTTTGAGTACCTACGTATCTGCAATGTTTGTAAACATTTTAAATTCAAAATGTGTTATTGAAACTGAAACCGAACCAAATAAAATTTTTCCTGTTTTTTATTTAAACTTTTCTATGATTTCCTTTCCTGAAGTCGAATAACAAGCCATAAACATGCTTTATGCAGTACTTTGTTCGCAGCAAAATTGTCATGACAATTTGGGAGAAGGGTGGGTATGGGTACCTCCGCACCCGTAAAAATTTATTAGATAGCCAACATCCCTGCCGTAGGTCACCTCCAGTGGATTGCTAAGTTTAGTGATTCAGCAGGGGTGCCCGGGTTTATGAGGTGATGTTTATGACGGACTTGGCGGCGGATCCTGAAATTAAACACTGAACATTCACAAAATAACTACTTTTATCTAGAAATTAGAACTTTTTTTTTTCCCCTTTATTTTTCCCAAAATTTACATTTGATGCATACAATATTATAAAATAAAAAGAATAATGGGAACTCACTAAGGCGCAGCCTGTGCGTGGGTAATATAGTTGAATATATATTTTATTATTGTACCTAGAAAGAACAAACAATGGGCATATAAAGCAAAAACATGATTAAAATTTGTCTAAACAGCTTTGCACAAAATGAGCATACATCAGTGCAACAGTAAGTGTATAGTGTAATATTAAGTGTAATACTAATTGTATATTAAGTGAACTAGGACTTTATATTTAAAAACTAACCACAGAAATCAAATCACAGTTCTTTAATGTTTTTTTTTATACCTCCCTTTTCTGTTCTAAAAAAATATTTCGTATTCTTATTTATTTTTATTTGTTCTTAACCATAACATAAATATGATTTCAATATTTGAGCCAAAATTCTTTCACTAAACCCACCAACCTTGTCTTTTTATTGTGTGGAACAGCTGTTACGACAGTTTACTTTATAATAATATGCTCTGTTAAACATATAATATTGTTGTGTATTCATTTGTGAAGAAAAGCATATTGTATTTAAAGATTACTGTTAATTTCGTATTTCCAAACATCTCAGGAAATCGTATCAAAACTTATGAGAATTCGGGTCGAATATTTTCAAATAATTAAAACATCAATCGAAACGACGTATTCGTTGTATTGCTGCCTTTCCCACAATGTTTAAATACAAAACTTTGTGGTTACTCGTATATATTGATAGATTTTTCGTTACACAATGGTTTAGTTGAAATAACATAACATGAATTTGTTTGAACTAAGTTATCTTTTGATAGGTTTTCAGCAATTCTTCATGTTACCTCTACAGCAGCATTAAAAATATTTTATTTCTTTGACTGTTAAGAGGACAGGCTGTGCAATTTGTGTTTTTCACCAAAAACGTAAATTTAGATTTGAGCCCAAACTACTTGAATAAATATTTTTCTATCAAAAGTGTTAAAAAATATGTAGAACAGATATCTGCTACTTTATTTATTTGTGATTTAAACTTTGGAGTCATTTTAGGCATTTTTTTGTGACATTTATGAAAGAAGTAATCTCACCTAATCTACTATGAAATTAAAATAAAATATAAGAGTAAAAACTAAAACTTAGCAAGAGGGCGTCTTTTGTTAAAAACTTTTTAATTTATATTCAACAAATGTGTATTTCAACGTAAATCGGTCATTTGTAAGTAAAATTTAAACCCATCACATTGCTTATTTAATATAATTTTATTTTGTATATACATTGAAGCTAGAGTAAAATATATATTTTTAAATAATTTTAAATAACTCACAATAATCAAAGTTCTCTAAAATTATGAAAAATCGACTTCCTTAATTTTTTTTTTTTATGAATACCGCACAAGAGTCCCTACTGCTCCCGTCTGGAGCCAGTGAGACTGTGGCATCCCCAATTGGGGTATGTTGTGAGGCTGAAGATAGTGGGAGGGGAAGGAGATGGGGAAGAGGAAGGTTGGAAGAACCTGGCTATTCAGATCTGGTCACCAAACACGGCTAAAGCCATTTCAAGAAACGTTTCAATTTTGAATGGTGGTCTTACACCAGGGCGATACTGAGAGTATATTCCACTCTGGAACGTGCCGCAAATATACTTTATATTATTTTAAATGAATAAATTGTGAAATAACACAAATTAATCAAATAAAATTTATTTGCCACGTCGGGATTCGATCCCGCGACGTTCGGAATGCGAGTCAAGAGCCTTACCTATTAATGGCCAATATTTTAAAAGTTGAATAAAAAAACATAGCTATACGTTTATTTGGTAAGATTAGATTTAAAAAAATTCATTTTTCAATTCTATTAAGTATTTTGTCCTCAAATAAGTGTAAGCCTTTAAGTTTTGTATAATTCAGGTCGCGCAGTCGTTCCTCTTAAGACTTGTAAGTTAATCCCAAAGCTGCATTCATTTGAGAAGCTTAAATGGTCAACGTCCCGGGAAATGTTTTACATTTATAATTCTGTTTTATGTGGCTTTTCATTGGATGTGTGATTTTCAAACTGGCCATCTGGTACATTAAAAAGATTACGGGTGTCCACACGCAGATATGTTTTGATTTTTATTACTCTGTTGAAAAAACGCAGCATTGCACAATTTAGCGGCCTCAATGGATTCTGGCAGTTAAGTCCAAACATCATTTTGTTCGTAACAAAGTAGCTTTTATATATTTTTTTAAATTCCATTTCTTTTTCACACGGGTTTTTTTACAAAAATGACACAACAAGAAATTATATATATTTTATTTAATATACAATTATATGACAGATATAAGTGATAATTATTACCACCTTCACGAAATAATTAAACTCAGTTTTTTTACCCTAAACATGCATCTATGGTAATTAAATTATACATTTTCACGGTCACCTTGTTTTTTGGCGATAAAAAATCCAAAACCGATCTCCGTGTTTTCTTTTTAAATGTTCGTTATTACCTCGGATTTTTGATAAAATATATTGAAATCATTTTAATTACGGATTTCGGGTAGTTTTTTGGCTTCGAATACTAAAAAAATCACATTTCTACGAATTATTCTTTATACCTTTTTCCACGCTACAAACTCGACTCTTTATATTTTTTTCATAATCTACTCAAAAAACATACAAATTAATAAAAATAAATAAATAAAATTGAAATAAAATTAATGCTTATAAAGGAAACTAAGTATTCATCAATAACTTTTTATGGGATATGTTTTAATTAACACTGCAATTGACAATGAACAGTTATATAGTTTTTAATATATTAAGTTCAAAGGTAATTAAAAACCGAGCCAGATCAAGTAAAACTGAAATATAACAATATCCTACATTCTCCACTCTTCATTTTAGGTAAACACTATTACATTCTTTAAATCTTTTTTTAAACTTTATATAAATATTAATTTTTTATAAGAAAAACTCTCTTTTTATAACTTTTGAAGGGTATTCCCATCAATTTAATATATCATTGAAAAAGAAAATAACAATAATAATCTAAACCAAAATATGAAAGAGAACAAGACACAGAAAAATAGAAAAAGACAATGGTCGCGACTGGGACTCGAACCCAGACCTCTTGTCTCGTCTCTCTCTTCCAAGACGCTGTCTTATAAACTAATTCTTAGAATGATTGTTTCCAATAAAAAGGGCAGTTGCCCATAATATGTAAAAAAAATAGTAGAAGATGATATTGTTAATTCTAAAATTTGAAATATGAGATTGACAAATATGACGGTTTGACAAAAGGTGGCAATAGCGAAATTGGTTAACGCGCACGTCCCGGTTAGACGAGAGGTCTGGGTTCGAGTCCCAGTTGCAACCATCGTCTTTTTCTATTTTTCTGTGTTTTCTCTTTCATATTTTCGTTTCGATTATTATTGTTGTCTTCTTCTTCAATTATATATATAAATATTTTAAAACATCTTCACAGAAAAAATGCATGGAAATTATTTATTGTTGTTTTTTCACATCATTATATTTTCCGAAACACGGAAACAGACGTTTCAAATGTATGTCGGATATGTCTTTAGAAATAAGATGAACATTCTAGTAAACTGGTCGCCCGAGACGCATCTTGCATAAAGATTAATGTCAACGAATTCAGATCTTCTATCATTGTCAACAGACAGACGTGAACATTTGAACACACACCAGAACGACACTGGCTGAGCTTAAGTCCAAAATGTTATAGCTTGCTTCAGAATAATATTAATGTTTTTTTTCTTAATCCCTTGAGTTATACGATCTACTAATAGTGGTGTAATAAAATTATGTAAAATAATTTATGTCGATATGTTTTCGCAATGCTGCCGATATGCATAGTGGATCAATGGGGTTTTTTCACAAGCTTGGGATACCGTTGAAAATGTGTGGAAGATTTAAAATTCTACGTCGAAATAAAGTATGTTATTTATTGTAAAGACATTATTTGGAGTAAAAAGTGAAAATGAAATGTTTGTCTAGTCTTTTACTCAAACATATTGACTTTTTTTAACTTAAAACATTTTAAAAAATCAGTAGGTATTGGACAGGTAGTGTCGGGGTAAAAGGTTGGGCGGTTACTCGATTGAGTGACCAGTGATGAGAAGTGGAAGTATTATTTCTTGTTTTGTTTTGAAGAATAAAATATTGAAAAAAAACTTCAAAAAAGGCACTGGGGGCCAAAATTTTATATTTTTTACTCCAAACAATGTCAGGAATCACTGCATAAAATAAGTCAAGTATATCCCTTAACACCCTGCGTGTATAGATATTTTTATTCGTAATAAAAAATATATTCACAACATTAAAAATTTCTAGAATGTTTCGGGATGTTCTGGAATGTTGTGGAATGCTCTCGAATACTCTCAAATGTTCTGGACTGTTCTAGAAATATCTAGGGGGAAAAAATTCCAGCCCTTATATCTTTCAAAGCACACCCTTCAGGGAAACACGGGAACCTTATTCATGGATGTGGGATAGACGGCTACACATCTTATAACTCCCCTGATCGTCCCGGGACTCGTTTCTGGGTTTTAGCGGTACGCACTTTGTACACTTTCTTTTAGTTATTTATTTATTTATTTATTTATTTGTAAGAGACAAACAGCTTTTAAGTACATAAAAATATAGAGATATGTAATAAACAAGTTAGATAAAGTGAAGCCAAAATGTCTACTATGCTAGAATTACTTGGAGATGGAGTTTTATTACAACTTAAAATTAATTTTAGGTGAGGAGAAGAGGAGGAGCAGGAAAATAGGATAAGGGTAGAAGATGCTTCCTGTACGTTCCTCACTCATGTATCAATTTTATTTCTGAATTTATCTGGTATTTCTGAAGGGCATTGTTAAAGATGTCTATATTGTAGAATTGTGCATTATATTGCGCACATATACGGGGAATTGGAGAATTTTTTCTAATGTTAGTTCTACTTGCGGGCAAATAAAACAAGTTGGATTGTCTCGTTGATCTTGTATTAATATGAATTTTTATTAAGTCGGTAAGCTCTTGCGAGTCCGCTCCATTATTCAGAATTTTAAATAGGTTTGGTCAAAAATAAACGTCGTGTGTAAAGGGAGTTGAAGTTGTGGAAGTTTAAAGATTCGATATAATTTGAAAAGTGTAATAATCAGTAAGAATCGATGTATATTTTTATAATATATATTGATTCTTATTTATTTCCTTCAATCTCCAGAACAAATCTCCTGCTGACAAGCTACTTGCAGTAGCTTAGCGGTTACAAATTCCCATTGTATGTTATTTTCATACAATAAAAAATAAATAAATAAATGTTTGTGTACTTATTAAACTCAGTGTGTATTATAAAAATATATAAAGGTAAAAATACGTATAGATAAAAACCTCCAATTATCACTTATTCTACTTTAGTCACTCCAATACATTCTGTTTCAGCAATACCTAATTATTGCTTCACGTGTCAAGCTCACCTCTTTAATGCGGTCTAAACAACGCTATTACCTAAACAATTATACCTGTTAATTTTGAATCACATTTCTGACCGTTAATATCGCGCTTCAAACAACAAAACTGATAGTTATTTGCTTGAATGCACCAGCAACATATTCAAGAATCCAGTTGCAATTCGAAACATGTGTCAAAATCACCCCTAATAACATAATGACTCGGTTTTAGAATCGGCCCGCCGAAACTGCACAGAAAATTACTCCATACGTTGAAAGCTAATACGGCTGTTTTCAAACTACTGACATTTGATATTTAGATTAAATGGTACGACCAGGCCAGGAGCCGCAGAGCACCGCAACGTTTTGCGAGAAAATAACGAATTTGAGTATCTCTAGTGGTGCGAGTTTAGCGGCCACTGCGGGTCGACAAACTTTAACCGATGGTCCCGAGGGTAGTGGAAGGTTTTTGCTACATCAACTTCATGAAATAATCCGCCCAAAAATTTCAGGAAAATGCGGTGTATAATTGTTGAACAAGTGCTTTTGTACAGAAGTTGTTGTTTTCTGTTCATTTAAACTGGAATTCTATGGCCGATATTTCAGAATTTTTAAATTAGAAACTAGTATAGTTTTTTTTTTGTTTTTTTACATAAGCTCCACACTGGAGGCCCTTAGGAAAATAATTCCCACTGGGGCCTATGTCATCTTTGGGGATGCTGTGTGGAGGGTTTTTTTAGGAAAGGAAGGAGAGGAAGTGCTGGATAGGAAAAGGGTATGATAGGAAGGTAGGAATCTGAGGGACAGAAGTGACGGATATACGAATCTCTCCCTCCTACTGCGGTGCAAAGCGATGTTCCGTGAGAGTCCTGTTTCAGAATTTAAGAGTCCAAAAGCCTTACTGAACCTGTCTCTCCCGATCTGGCCTGCCACGCAGTTGGTGAGCAGACGCATCTGAACCTCACTCCATGAACCCGGGCAACCCTGCTAAGTCACCAAACGTAGCGAATCACTTGAGGTGACCTGTGGCAGAGATATTGGTTATCCAATAAATGGTTTCCGGGGTGACGGTACCCACATCGACCTCCCAAATTGAATTAGTTGGAGAAACACAGCAAGATAAAATATGGGAAACAGATGAATACCTAAAATAGTTTTTCTGGAGAAATATTTATAATAAAAATTTTCCCTCCTTTATAAGGTCCGTTTTTTTTCAACTCTATTGTCATTTAGGTTCGGCGAAATTATGATTAAAAATAAATTGGGGTATTGTGAGACTAAATATGTTGGGTGGAAAATGAGTGGCGAAGAGGATGGTTGGAAAGTAGGAACCCGGCTATTCAGATACGTTCTTTAAACTGTTTTTTTTCTGTCCTTGACTGTTGGGTTGTAAGTTAGGTCATCAAATTATTTACTTTTAAGTAAGTAACTAAAAAGCTTATCAATTACTAGCGAGTTACCGGCATGCTATGCCGCTTAATAAAAAAATTGTTTCTCCGTGCGTGTCCTTTCCCATTCGTCCTGTTCCCCTTTCGCCTCTTCTTCCTCTCCCGCGTCCCCTTCCCCCCACGCGTTCCCATTCCACCTTCTCCGCCTTCCCTCTCCCTACTCCCCTCTCCCGCTTCCCTCGTCCAGCGAACCCCCCTCCTGAGTACCCCTCCCCCCTTCCGGTACATTCAGTTTTCAAACAGCTCGCGTGCCACCTATTGCAATTTTTTTTATACAAATTTCATAATACCAGAGCTCACCAGTTTACATAGAAACCAGTATATATAGAAATCTTCGTGGGCATGCACACATCAAATCCCCAAAGTTTCATCGCAATCGGATGAACGGTTAGCAATGTATAATTTCATGATGCGAGAACTCACTATTGTATATAGAAACCATCGCGGGAATGCGCACATCAAATCCCCAAAGTTTCATCGCAATCGAATAATTGGTTTAACAAAGCATAACATCTCAAGAAGCAAACATTTATTTTGATTTTTGTATATATAGATTACAAAAAGTTATGATGTGAGCTCACGAAGATGATTGCTTCGGCAAAATCTCGTATTTCTGTCAAATCCGTGTGCGTGATGCTTAGAAATATGAAATAGGAAAATCATTGAAAATTTTCTTAAATGTGAAATCTTCTTAAAAAAAAACTGGCCCCAAAATCAAATCTAGATTTAAATAATAACATAGTTTTACACGGCAGACAAGTAGGTGGGCCACCGTACCGATACACAAATGCTGCCTAACCTAACCTAAGCTAAACAATCCAGACTGTGTTACTGGAGCGAAGCATCCGCTTCAGTTTTTTGATTCAGGTCAAATAGACTATGCCATTTTTGAATTATTAGCGGAGTATCCATATGGGAAGTTTCTTCCTTGATTATCCAAGATCTCAACCAAACTTATATAACTTCGAGGTCGAGGTTTGTATCTTATGCCAACAAATATTAGATTTAATCTTCTTTAAAAATAACAGTCGATCGACCTTGTGTTGTGAATAGAATTCGATAAAATTATATGCTTGAATAAAAAATTATACTTCTCACATCAATAAATAAAATAATATTTTAAAATTTTAAAAATACTTTTCGTGTGCTTTTCTGATACAAGGTGCTATTGAGTTGCTTTTTTACGGACGGAATACGTTATTGGGAAATTTCCGATTATATCCCGTCATTAAAAATCTTTCAGAAAATTACAAAGTTTTATTTATGTTATTTTATTTAATTGGGAACATTAACAGATTTTAAAAAATCAGAGCGTGCTATTCACACGCGGTAGAAGGGAAACTTTCACAAAACTAAAGTAGGCAAGAGTGGGAGACTACGAAGCACTTTTTTATCAATGTGAAGGATGATTTCTTCCATATTTTTGTCGTCGAATTCCAGTGCACCTTTTCCTATACATTTGGTAATCTTATTCGTATTTGTGGTTTCTTCTTCGGAGTCGCTAGATGTCGTTTTCTTTTGCCTGTTCATTTTGGAGTGGTTTAAAGATTGGATATTGATTTTAAAAAATTACTTTTTTTGGATTTCGATACCTGGTATACACCACACTAAAAGGGACCTGAGTGGGACCGTTGATTTATCGTATTATATTAAACAGAGTACCCGTGAATAAAATAAATATTTTATTGCTATCTCATTCTCTCGCAGGCTAAATCCAATAGATGTACGTATTTATCTATTTTTAGTGTCGCTCGCTTCCGTCTCATCGAGTTACAAATTACAATGGTTTTAAAGAAGTGTTCACTTCAGTAACATTACACACTTTAAAAAACATCAACAAAATATAATAATTAAGTATAATTCAATAATTGATGTTATTTGGTTATATCTAATTATTAGGATATATGGTATCTACATAAACTCCCATGTTTCTAAGGTCTTAAAAATCAAATATGTATATATTTAGGTAACATTTTAAACGATTTTATTTACGCACACAAAACTGTAAGATTTCAATTTTACTCTCAAAACTACCTCGTTAACCATAATCCACAGGAAAAACTTCGGTGACACGTTATTAAATAAATAAAACTTATTTTTAAGTTTTCGTTCTCAGTTTCAGTCCCGATAAATCGGCCTTTATTGAAATATTTGCATAACTAATTTGCTTCATAATTTAATTGTAAGCTTTGCATTACTTACCTCACTAGTTCTGAGGTAGATGATATATCAATACAATAAATATATTTCGGTGCATTGTTATTGACAAGTAACGAGTGTTAAAATTTGTGAGGAAGAAAAATTAATAAAACAGAGTAGTTTTTAAAATTCGAAGAAAAACTGTACATTTTGGTA
Organism: Glyphotaelius pellucidus; assembly: GCA_936435175.1. Lineage (NCBI taxonomy): Eukaryota > Metazoa > Arthropoda > Insecta > Trichoptera > Limnephilidae > Glyphotaelius > Glyphotaelius pellucidus. Next base: position 26,432,185 of record OW386551.1, read on the forward strand.
GTTATAAAGACCATTAGAAATAAAATAAAATTAAGTGAAAATGGAGGATGGTATTTTTTTTTTTTGTATGTTACGCGTCACATGAACGCCTCTTCCTGTATAGTATAAAGGCAGGATAACTATGTCACGACCCGGTTTGGCAGCGTTGTGAGACGGATTAATGATAAGAATATTTTTACTTATGCGAGTCTTGAAGATAACCGAATTATATGAAGGATGCAAAACGGATGCCTGTAGCTCGTTCCACATACGAGCCGATGTAAATAAAAACGAGTCGAAGAAACGACCTGTTCTCGTGAAGACAACATCAAGAGTGAATGGGTGTTCTGCTCGTGTCTGTCGATTTCACGCATATGCCCCGGTGCACCGAAAATCAATGTTGCTAGCTCCTTAGAGCAGGCTCTATTAAAATAATAAAAATTGCTTCTGTGTATTAGATATTAGCAATTGGTCTGTTAACAACGGATTTTCAATCAGAAGGACCACCCTCTTTCTCACAGAATCAAGTAGGTTTATCAAGTATTGTGGGGCTCCAGCTCAGAGGTTGCTCCCATATTTGAGGTGTGTAAAGGCAGCAATCTCTTTTGGAGCTCCAAAGGAGATTGCTGCCTTTGCTTTTACACACCATTTAATTGTTGTTTGTATTTGAGATTTGTATAGGGTTAGCATATAGTCACAACTGAAGAATCTGCCAGCCCTGTACCATAATGCATAAAGAATAACGAGTTTTATTTCACAAGGTCTTCAATTTCCCTGTGATCTTTTCTAATTAGCCAATTAGCGATTGAGATTTAATTTTCGTAAGATTTCTTGATTCCTTAATTACACAGGCCAACAAAAAAATGTTTGTGAAAACTTTTTAAACAAATTTACCAAAATTTTATGTAATTTTGGATGCTGAACCCGTATTTCATAGCAGTTTTTTTATCACCCACCATTCTTTCACAATATGATATCATCACTCACTATTCTTTCACAATATGATATCAATTCAATATTTCAAAAAATAGGAAAATTTTGACCTATAAAAATTAACAAATTCATGGTTCTTAAAATTGGTTATATTTTCCTTACAATCATGTTTAATTACTTAAATTTGTATATTAGATGCTTATTTTTTTCTCTGTCTTGCGTAGCTTTTTCGCCGATGTGTTACCTTTTGTTGTTCTCTGTGAAGTGACCAACAGTAATCACCCATTATTTTGATATTCCACCGTCCCTGGTTTCGTTTCTCCATCTCTTTTAGGTCCTGATGAAACCGTCCCTCTTGCTCTTCACTCACATCACCTAAATTTTCAGGAAAAAAAGTCAAGAAGTGGACTTTAAGGCTCATCAAGCATATTTTATAGTGAAATGTGAAAAATTGGTGCGTGATACGACTTTTTGGTAATTTTTTTCGTAATCAGGACGCCAACTTGCGCAGGAATTAGTAAAAATTATCAAAAAAGTTTTTTCACTTTTGGCCTGTGATCATTCCTTTTTTTCTGGAAGCGATTGCTTCGCTAAGACACCTTCAGCAGCCCATATATTACGCCTCTTCAACAACCTCAGTTCATTGAAGGCACGATCTTCTCACAGTTTTCCTTATTCGTTAAATGGGTCTAAAAGAAAATCCCTGTGGAACACCAGAGAATTTTATATTTGATAGTGGTTCTGCTAGTTTCTTATATTTTAGAGCGTTGCTGACCATCCAACCACGCTGAGGCTACCTCCCCTAGATTTTACTGCAAAATAGGTAGATTGCGATGGCTTAATCCCATGAACTTCTCGATTAGTGGAGCAACTCACTTTGTCAAAGTTCTACCTCAAGGAGCTTAATCTGGTTGACCTGTTTTAACTGATTTCCACGCCATAGTGGTTTCACCACTGAAATAGTAAAATTGTTTGTGGGCTCCAAATTGAGCTCGTTTTTCCACACTTTCGGTGAAAATGATCAAACGTTTTCAAATATTGACATTCGTTCCAAAACCGAAAATTAATTTCACTGTTTCAATTGTTTCAATCAAATGTTTTAACTCGACTGTTTTGCATTTCACCTGTCTGCAATTTTTTTTGTACGATGCGTTTCCATTTCAAGATTCAATTTTTTTTTTCAAAAGTGGTGGTGGTGTATGATTTTAGGTTTTCACGGCCAAAAGTATTTTTGTTATTTATTTTTGGGGTGTTATGCCGTGTTGCGCTACCTCCTTCTTTAGTCAACGTTTTGGACAGCGTTACAGTGTCCATCATCAGGGCAGATGAGCATTGATGAGATAGCGCAACACGGCATAACACCCCAAAAATAAATAACGTGAAATGGTGGAGTTTTTTTGTATCTACTCTTTCATTAATATGTACGCCTTTGTGAAACCAATTCAGTTTCGAATTCCAATTTTTTTTTAAATTATGAAACTTTGGCAATTTTTTATTAATTATTTTTATAAAGAACGACAAAAAAGTGAGGTGACAATAACGTTTATAAAACATTTGTCTAATAAGACACGTGTGTTATTTTTTTTTCGATTTCAGTAATTTTAATTAGAAAAAAATGTTAGGCCATTTTTAAAACTTTTTACATTTGTATGCCTAATCTATTTTAATACAAAAATTATATGTTTATTTCGATTCATAAAACTTATAAGCGTATTTCATCACCTTTCAAAAACGATTTTAGTTTTCGGATATGTTCAGAAATATTCCATTTATTTGGATTTTATTGCGTAGCGGAAATATTTTAATCCTTCGACAAAATATGATTGAGGCCTATGGAATTAAAAAGCTTACAAGTTTTCATTTGCTTACATTTTTACCCAATTGGTTATTTTCAATTTCACTTGCTGCAAAGTTAAGCCACAATTAAAACCTTTTCATATTATTATAATGTTGTAATTATTAATTAAATAGCAAACATCTCGCAGTAGTGTGCACCGATTGACGCCGAGACCAGGAGAAGACGAACAGCCTCGCTAATTTAAGATTCATATTATATTAAAAGCGACGCGACTGCCGGGAATAAATTGCCAGCAGCTGCATCCACTAGACATGTGCTTCCATTATAGCTGCTATATACAAGTTGTCTACGGTACGCAAATAATTATGGAAAATGCGATATTACGAAGAGGAAACTGAAATTATTTTCTTAATTAAAAACAATAAAAAAGCCAAACTAGCCCACGTTAACTGCTAAAATGTAGAACATTGAAAACCACTATCGCCATAAATTGCATTAGTGTTTTAAAACGTCTCCTTATTCTGGTGTATTCTCGGAGATCGGCTATCATCAGAAAAATTGTCATCATGCACGTTAACCATCCAGATTAATACTCTAGCGGAATTACTCTCGTAATATGTACATAAATATTCATAATTTTATATCATTTTTTCTCATTGTACTTGATGGCCTCATCGTTCAGTAAGGCTCTCGTCTAAAAATTTGAAGGTTGCTGATTCAAAAGTTGTTTTTTTCACAATTTAATCATTGAAAATAATATAAGATATATTGCGGCATTTTCCAACGTGGATGAGATACTCTCAATATCTCCCTGGTTTAATACCACCATTCAAGATTAAAACGTTGCTTGAAATGGCTTTAGCCGTGTTTGGTGACCAGATGTGAATAGCCAGGGTCTTCTCCACCTTTTTCTTACCCATCTCCTTCCTTAAACCTCACAACTTACATCATAATTGAGAATACCAAAGTCTCACTGTCTCAAGGTATTTGAGATCAGTTGGTACTCTTGTGCGATTTTCACATTTAAAAAATAAAGTATTAAATACAGTAGTAACCGTTCAATTTTATTTGTACACCTATTCATACATTTATTTAGTATCTACTTTATAATAAAAGCTACATCTTTTCTATTTTATTAATACGCTAACGTCCGTCGTGCACACTCGCTTCAGGTAATAGATACAAACGGAAGTGCTGCCATCTATAAGATTCAAACAGAACTATTAAAGTTTTCATATTATTGTTTTCTTGTGGAAGCGCGTTTTTTCTTGCCTTTACATTATTATTATTTCTTTTTTAACTCTCCCGCAGCCTACCTTGGCCGAAGGTAGACCCCAAAATTACTTTTATTTTTATATCTACTTTGAAAAAATTTGAAAAAATCGTTGATCGCAGGAAAAAATATTTTATCAAATATAGGTAATATTCCCAGCCCAAAAATAAATGGACAAATAATAAAAATGAAAAAAAAAAAAAAAAAGGATTTCTATGGTTTAAATGTCTAAAAAATAGAAAAGTGCATGGGACGACGACCCACTTTGTTAAGGACGTTATGTTTGGTATCTCGACTTTAGAGTTAATTAATGAAGACAATATTAGCGAAACTCACTTGATTATCTGAAACAGAAAAATCGAAAAATACGGTCACATCTGGGACTCGAACCCGGGACCTTCGGCTTCCGGGCCGCAACTCTAAGGCTAGCTTTACACTCGTAATTAAAAATTACGGATTACGTAAGATTTTGACAGGTTACTCCCAGGAGCGTTTACATATGCATCTGACTTGTGGTAATTAATTATCACGGAAGTGTTTCGGAAGTTCGACCTGTGTAACTGCTCATGCGACCGTTTACATCTGTAAATTTATTTGCGGTAAGATGGCTTCCTTTCAACAACGACCTGCTACTGCCAAATTTACGCGATTTTGTCAATAAAGTCGAAAAGGACCAAATAAAGTGCTGAAATAGAATTTGGCTTTAATTAAACAATTCTCCACGCACTTTTTTGCCGTCAAAGGCGAAAATTAATGGATTTCTTTCATTTTATTCGAATGACAGCTACCTGACAGCTGCCGACAGCAACCGACTTCGTATTCAAATACGTAATTTTAAAAACAGAAACATTGAGATTATAAAGGTTTGGACCGATAATTGAATAGAAGGATGCTCATTTTCAGAAAACTCAAATAAGTGGAAATAAATTTTTCATAATTACAGGAGTAACCATCCACAGTCTTTACGTCTTCAAAACATTGTTAAAACAACGAGTTTTACCGAAAGTTACAAACTAATTTTGGTTTCCCCGAGTGTAGAAGTGATCAAGTTCTCATTCACATTGTTTATTGCATATTTAACCATCGTGAAATAACATAAAACCAATAATTGAAATCACTAAGTGTTCAAATAAATATTGTGACTGTGACATTGTTATACGCCAACGGTGTGTGTACTTACCAACACCTCAGCGCAGTGAAATCAAGGCGGGCCCACCAGCCATACTTTCAAGTGAATCTCGTGTAGTTCCCCAATAACCATTTTCAATATGGATGCTCAAGCATATATTTCTCTGGCAAAGGACGCTGTTAATTTATTAACCAACATGATTATGGACCCCAACAACAAATTCACGAAAGAACACCTCGCGAAAATAACTCCCAAAACCAATGACATATTGGGAACTATCGGCCAAATGGCAGTTCAAATGGCAAATCTAGAGGGAGAGTTGACAGCTCTAAAAAATGCAACCCCAATTACGCACACCCCCTCAGATTCACAAACTCCAAGTGTCTGCGAAATTCTCGCCGAAATGAAGGAACAAAATTATAGAGACAAAAACTTAATTATTCATAACATTCCTGAGAACACATCATCATCTCAGACGGAATGTATTAATAGCGACATAGCGTCAGTCAAAAAAATCCTCTCTGATATTGACAAGTCAACAACCAACCTAGAAATAAAAATCTATAGACTGGGTAAAAGGAAGGACGACAAACCGAGAGGAATTAAAGTAGAGTTTCCTGAAGCAAAATGGCCAAGAATATTACTAACCAAAAAACATGTGCTTAAAAATAACATTAGATTTTACCAAGATCAATCGCTTCTCCAGCGGAAACAATTAACTGATTTAAGAAATGAGCTAGAAAAAAGAAAGGCTTCAGGCGAAACTGATATCACAATCAAATACATAAACAATAGACCTACAATAACAAAAATACACCCAAAAAACTAATATATATATTGAAAATATTTTATCAAAATGTTCGTGGTCTTAGAACTAAACTTCAGGACCTAAAATCAACTCTACCCACTTTAGATCACGACGCTTACGCATTCACTGAGACATGGCTAAATAATAATATCGACACATCAGAATTGGGTTTCTTTAACCATACGGTGTACAGAAAAGACAGAAATGAAAAAAATAAATCCAGAGGAGGAGGAGTATTAGTATCCATAAATAAAAAACATAATTCAAGACAACTCCAATGCATCTTTACACATATAGAACAACTATTCGTCATGGTATCCACCAAAAAGGAAAAAATTATTATCGGCTGCGTCTACTTTCCCCCTTCCTCTGACGCTCAACTATACAAGGACCACTACCATGAAGTTGAAACAATCCGAAGGAGATTTCCTGGCGCCGCTATAATTTTGACGGGTGACTACAATCTGCCTAATGTTGAATGGGACATTGATAACAATAAAACTGCATGCACGGACAACATCTACCACGGTTCTCACGATATTATCGAAATGTCAAATTTTTTAAGTCTTCGACAGTTAAACTATGTATTCAATGTTAGCTCCCGACTTCTCGATTTAGTATTTTCCAATTCATTATCAGTAAAAGTATCCGCATCTGCTGAATCCATTCTCCCTGTCGACAAATACCACCCCCCTCTAATAATTGAATGTAACAGTTCAGTAACAATAAAAAATCCTTCTTCATCAACAAAATTAAACTTTTTCAAAGCAGACTATAATCAAATCATTAACCTTATATCTTCAACCGACTGGGACTTTTTGAACAATGAAGAAAACATCAATGAAATTGTTGATAAATTTTACTTAATTCTAAATAACGCAATCGATTTATTTGTACCCATTTCAAAAATTTATGTACATAATTACCCAAAATGGTTTAGTAAAGATCTTATTAAAATAATTAGAGACAAAAAAATTGCTCATAAAGCTTACAAATCATCACGCGATCCCATTGATTACGCAAAATTTTGCGAACTAAGAATGACTACCAAAAAAATGTCCAAGTTATGTTACAAAAAGTGCATAGATAACTGTGAAGAATTGGCTCTCGCCGACCCTCAAAATATTTATAAATTTTCAAACATGCTTAATAATATTGACTCCAGTATACCCTCTAACATGTATTTAGATAACAAAATGGCCGATAATCCCCAAGAAGTTGTCAATTTGTTTGCTGAATTCTTCAGCAAAGTCTATGAATCAACAAATAATTCTCCATTGTTTAATGCCACTATATCCAATTATAACCAAATCGATTTCAATCAGTGCAAATTTGAAGAAAGTGACATTAGAAATAAAATAAAATCTCTCGTCCTGAACAAATCAGCTGGCCCTGATAACATTCCCCCAATCTTCTTATCGAAATGCATATCAGTCTTGACTTATCCCCTTACTAAAATTTTCAACTTGTCAATAAAAACTGGCACCTTTCTGAAAAAATGGAAGACAAGCTTTCTGTCTCCAATTTTTAAGAAAGGAGATAAATCTGATATTTCCAATTACAGACCTATATGTATACAGTCGTCGATCCCAAAAGTATTTGAATCTGCTCTGCTATCTAAACTCTCGCCTGAGATCAATAAAGTAATTTCACGTCGACAACACGGTTTCATGTCAAATCGGTCTACTCTTACAAATTTAATGATCTATCAGGAAAATTTATTTAGTACGATGCATAATCGTCTTCAGACAGATGCTGTATACACAGACTTTAGTAAAGCCTTCGACAAAGTCTCACACAAAATCCTTATACATAAACTAAGATCATTTGGAATAACGGGGCATATTTTGAGATGGTTTGAAAGTTATTTACGTAAAAGAAAAATATCAGTTAAACTCAATTCGCACTTTTCTCACCAGTTTGAAGTATACACCGGTGTTCCACAGGGGTCACATCTGGGTCCAGTGTTGTTTTCATTATTTATCAACGACATAACCACCATATTCGATGGAGTTATGATTCTATTATTTGCAGATGACCTTAAAATTTACAAAACAATAACTAATCCGAATGACTGTTGTATATTACAATCAAATCTTGTGAGGCTACAAGAGTGGTGCACCCTAAATGAACTGTTTCTCAATATTGAAAAATGTCAAACAATTACTTTTGCCCGAATAAAAAATCCCATTAAATTTAATTATAGCATCAACAACATTTTTCTTAAAAGAGTAGAACAAATTAAAGATCTCGGTATTATGTTTGACAATAAATTAACTTTTGTTCCTCATATAAATGAAATAACCAATAAGGCCATGAAATGTCTGGGGTTTATTCTGAGAACAGTTAAAGAATTTCAATCAATTAATTCCTTTAAATTATTGTACACTGGGTTGGTGAGAAGCAACTTAGAATATAATTCTACTATCTGGGCTCCATTATATAAAACCCACCAACAAAAAATTGAAAGAGTTCAGCATAAGTTTTTAAGATTTATTAACTACAAACTGGGTATACCGATTGAAGAACTTAATTATATATACCTAATGGAATTACTTAACATAACCGATTTGACATCAAGGCGCATAAAAAGTGATTTAGTTTGTCTCTTCAAAATAGCGAATGGCAGACTGGACGCCCTCGATTTGACAAATTTTATTAATTTGCGAGTACCTACTCGCGAAACTCGGTCGAATGCATTGTATTCTGTTACCAATTCCGCTAATAATTATTTTATAAACTCTCCTATCCAAAGACTCCATTTACTCGGAAATAAATACAACTCAATCGACATTTATCGTCACCAATCTGTGTCTAAATTCAAACTCAGTATATTAGAATATTTAAAATAAAGCCATAAATATCAATCAATCAATTGCACCTTTATCAAATTATTAATTATCGCAAAACATGAAATATGTGAATAATAAAGGTAGCTAAATAACAACACATTTAACAACAATCCTCTCGTATTAACTAACTTATTATAACTAACTCACATTTTACTTATATTTCTATTTAAATCTTGGTGCCCTAGCAATAATAATATATTAATGATTAAATTAAAATCGATGGTCTCTTCATGTTCACAATAAAAACAAAATTTAATACTTATGTATACAAAGATTACCTAAGTACTTACCTTTTTATCCTCTCTCTCTTTTGTATTAATATTATCTTGTACTTTTTGTACCATAATTTGTACTATTTTTTACTATCACACTATACACTTGTTGAACTCATCTGTATAACTTTTCAAGATATTACAACTCATGTATTTTTTATTTATTTTTTTTCTATGTGTAGGTACTATTTATCGCTGCGTTAATTTTGCTGAATTCTTGAAAAACTTGCTTTCGAACAATTTATTCATGATCAAGTTAATAATAAAATCAACATAGTAAATACCTACACGTTCCTCAATAACTACTTTTAAAGTATCTTAAGCACTCTTCTGTTTTACCATTATTACACTATGTAACTTTTTAACTCCTTTGTACAATTTTAATGATAACGAAACTACATACCTATGTTCATATTATACCTGTTTGTATCCTTAAATTACAGTTTATAATGTTATATACTTGCTTACAATTATACTCCTGAATAACATGTGTAACTTTAATAATGTGATTCTGTAAAAGCCCTCAAGGCGTGTATGAATAAATGAATAAATAAATACTAGTTTTATAGGAAAAAAAATCCAATAAAAACAAATTTGTGATTGATGAATCTTTTGATTTTTGACATTTCGCAACGGCGCATTTTGGTACTATTTCTTACAAAAAGTCCCTCAGCTTATCAAACTGATTTTATAAGCTGTGAGAAGGCTGTAATTTCGCGCGGACGCGATTAGACCTGTCAAAAAACTTCCGGAAGAAGAAGTTCTGTAACATGTTTTAAATTACGTTAAGTGACTTTTGGTGTCGTTTACATTGGTAATTTGGCCATAATTCGCTTACACGAGCGAATTACGGGAAAAACTTACGAATGTAAAGCCAGCCTACCAACTGAGTTAATGTGTTTTTTTTATATAACGTTAATATGGGATAAACGGTGAAATCTTTGTGGATTCATTAATTTTAAATCGCAGTAAGTATTTATATATAAATATTTGCAAGTATGATATTTATGAAATAGAATGTCCAAATCGAAAACCGAACACCCATCGCTCAAGTTGGCAAGCGACTTAACAAGTTCCTCTATTTTAATTTGAATTGGATAAATGTCCGTTGTAATAATATTTTATTTTGAGATACGTTAAAAAATTTGAAAATTAACGTCAACCGGGAAAATTTCTAAATGAATCTGACGACAAAATCTCAAAATGCCCGAAGGGTTAAAGCATGTTTGCCGGCACTGGTTATCGGTAATGCCCTGAATGAATAATCCATCCCCGGGGCTGTATCATGAACTGCGGACGGATCCATCGTCTAGTTAGGGGCACGAAATGATTTCTCCCAGGAAGACGGGCTCCAGAAGCCTCCAGCCTCCCCCAGGAGCACCGCTGGCATCAATCTAATTGGAACTAGCTCTCCGACAAACACTGCTTTATATTCCAGATTATGAAGGCTGAAAGCACTTCAGAAGAGGCTCCTGTGAAATGTACATGGGTTATAATTATTATAAAACTATTGTATGACATTCAATAAATGGACGATTAATTTAAATTAACAAAAAAATTATCTAATAAATGGAGACCATGTGAGCGAAACTCAATCGAAAATCTGGAAACAGAAAAATCAGAAAAAAATATTGGCATCTCTGGGACTCGAACCCAGGACCTCTCGCTTTCCGGGCGAACGTGCTGTCCACTGCGCCAAGGTGTTGATATCCAATTCGGTCATTTCTAACCTTATCATACTTCGACTAAGAACCTTATAAAAACCTAAAATGAATGTTTTAAATACGAAAAATGAAAATTTTAATAAAAATTTTAATGGGTGGCAGGCGAGCTGTTTGAAAACTGAATGTACTGTGACTGAATATATGGAATGCGGGAAAGGGTTTGGCGGGACATGGGAGCGGGAGAAGGCAGAGGAAAGGTGGGAACGCGTGAGAGAAATGGGATGTGGGAGGGGAAGGGGCGGTGGAAGGGGAACGGGACGAATGGGAAAGGACACGCAGGGAGAAACAATTTCTTTATTAAGTGGGATTGCAACGCTTGCCGGGAAATTGCTAGTAAATAATATATTATTTTAGATACATTTTGTTGTTCATAAGCACAGCCCGAATTTTCGAATTTTGCAATAGCCAAAACGAACCAATTCCAAAAATAGCCGTTTCCTTGGAAAAATAATATCGGGTGGAAAGGGCAATGAGGCAAAAATAAACCGTGACAAGAATATCGTCGTCGTCGTCCATCAAGTTGGCTTCATTTTTTAAATCAATTTTTATAATTGATTTTGGAAAACATTATGTTTGGTTAGACATTTATCTCTTTTGAAACTTTTCGTGTTGGGAAATTTTTGAACTTGGAAAGTTATAGGTATTTTTCTAAATAAATTCTTCTGGTAAAATCGCAAAAATTGGTCGGAAGACTTTTGATATTGTGTGAAGTGTGAAAGTTTTCTTTTTTCTGAAAATAATTCTTGCGGGAAAATTGTAAAATTGTAAAAAAATTCGGAAAATCGATCGGGAAATTTTAATAATGCAAATCTTTTATATTTTGTTTTGCAATATAATAATCAATGTCCTAAGTGTAATTAATATCAAGAATATTACACTCAGGACAACGAAAATTTGGAAATAAAACAAACTAATTAAAGTTTTTGAAACAGAGAAATTCAATAAATACTTAAACTGTTCTTGGCGATATTTTCTCATCGGAGATGATGTTTGAAACTTCAACGGTTCATTTTGAAAATAATAGAGAGCGCCACTTCCGTTTACAACATTCCAAACTGTACAGTCATTAAAATAATAATACTTCAGATTACTTGGGGGTATTTCACCATCATCTTGATAGATTATCAAAAGGAAAACGTATATTATCGATTTACGATACATGATTAATGTATTTATTAATTTAGAGATTACTATTCGGTACTCCAACTTATAAACAATGGCTATATTTTGAATAAGTCAGCAGAATTTTCTACAAATTGCGTGTATTATTCGTTTTTATTTCCTAATATTCGTTGTCCTAAGTGTAATATCCTAGATATTAGTGTGCGAGCTTACCCATAAGCGGCACTAGATAGTAGTCTCTTGGGTTACCCGGGCGCTTAGTTATCAATAATGTAAGTATCGATGATATAATAACTTTCATTTGGGAGGCGGAAATGGGTACCGCCGCTCCGGGAATCTTTATTAGATAACCAACACCTCTGCCATAGGTCATCCCAAGTGGTTCGCTACGTTTGGTGATTTAGCAGGGGTGCCCTGGTTCATGGGGTGGGATTTGTCTAGATCTTGGAGGCGGATGACCAGGACACACTGAACCCCAGATTCCTACCCACCCCTTAAACTCTTTTCTAACCCAGAACTCTCCTCTCCTCATTTTCCTTAAAAAACCCTCAACACAGCATCCCCAAGGATGACACGGGTCCTAAGGGAAACTATTTTCCTCAGGGCCTCCTGTGTGGGGCTCATGTAAAAAAAAAAAATAATAAATACTACGGTAACCTCAAGGTCGGGAGTCAGATTATTCCAACCACCTGCTAAATAATAATAATAATAATAATAATAATAGTGTTTATTTCAGCCGAACAGAGCGGTGAGTGCAATACTCTGTCAGCCATATAAAAGCATACATTTATAAAATTCCATTAAATAATTACATTAAATGGGATATGCAAGATAGGATAAAAAAAAAAAACATAATAAGATGTAATAACATAATAAAATAAAATCTAAAATAAAACATAATGGTAAACATATTTAGTATTTGTATACTACGGGGGCTTCAGATGAATTCTCCACGTTTGGTGAAGAGGCGCGCCCTGCCACTGGGCCACGGCCAGGACGAGAGTGTTCTCCGATCTTTGGTAGCGCTGTCTCACCCCGGCTATTCTGTGGCGCATCAAAGCGGCGAACCCATGTACCCTTCCTTCTGCGAACATCTGCGAGGCACTGCATCGCCAAGGTAGGCCGAATAGCGCCCTATATGCGTTATTGTATTGTACTCGAAGTGTGTTCATGACGCCTTGTGAGTATCTTGTCCATAGTTCGCCGGTGTAAAAGCTCATGCAGTAGCTCTGGAATATTTGCTTCTTCACCGGAGAACTGCACCTGTTGAATCTCCTGGCGAGCATGTTGGCTCGCACGCTTAGTACTCTTCTTTGGCGTTCTATGTCATTTTTATCATTTAGGTCATCAGTGACGACATGCCCCAAATATTTTATTTCACTGCAGATTTTGACATTGTCTCCGCCGAGGAGAATGGGTGGAATGACAGTAGGAACAGTATTTGCTTTAAACACCAGCAATGATGACTTTTTGGCATTGTACATCAAACCATGACTATCGACGTATGCTTGGCAAATGGCCAGAAGTTTTCTCATTGCCCTTACTGATGGGGCTAGTATGACCATGTCATCTGCATAACTTATGTTATTCATACATACTCCGGCAACATGGCATCCGATTCTTGCTTTGTTCAGTGTTTTACTAAGTTCGTCCATATATACGTTGAACAGCACTGGGGACATTGAGCCTCCTTGCCTAACGCCGCACTTTAATTTTGCTGCTTCTGACAGGCTGTCATTCCATCTGACGAAGTTTTCCTGTTGCTTATACCATATACTCAATATATTTACAATTTGTGGTGGTACTTGTCGGTCCGTCAGTTTTTTCCATAATTTATCATGACAAACCATGTCAAAAGCTTTGCTTAGATCTAGGAAGCATGCATATACCGATGTTTTTCTGGCTTTGTAATATTCTATTGATAGTTTCATGCTATATATGGCTGTATCAGTAGAGCACCCAGCTTTAAAGCCCATTTGGGAATCCTCTGTAATGAGCTTGTCTTCCGTTAAATTTAAAATCACTTTTTCAAATATTCTTGCTATTAATTTATTTTATTATTTATTGCTTATTATTATTATAAGACATCAGAGCTCATTGTTTCTATCACAATAAAGTCAAAAATGTTTTGTTGACTCCGAAGTTTTTATTAATAACGTGATTTTGCAAACACGACCAGCATTTACAGATTTTGCATGTCAGTCGATTAAATGAGTAAATTTTTGATCAGTATAATACACCATCTTTATGTGGCCGCGCAAAAGTGCCAATCATGCATAGCCAGTACAGCATTCTCGATGGAGGATGCTGCAAACATAAAATAAATATTTATTTTTATTTTAAATTATGAGTAAAATTATAATATTTTATCAAATGAAGAGAATATTAGCGAAACTCAAATCGGGAAAATCTAGAAACAGAAAAATCAGAAAAATGTATTCGCACAGAGGTGCAGCCTCTTCTGGTCCCAGAGGTGCCCAATATCTGTTTTGATTTTTTTATTTCCAGATATTCAATTGAGGTTCACTAAAATTGTCTAAATTTAATTAAATTAAATAAATAATAACTAAGCTTCTAAATAGATATTTTTTATTTTACATGAACTCCACACAGGAGGCCCTGAGGAAAATAATTTCCCTCAGACCCTATGTCATCTTTGGGGAAGCTGTGTGGAGGGTTTTTATGGAAAGGAAGGTAGGGAGAGTTCTGGGAAGGAAAAGAGTTTAAGGGTGGGTAGAAAACTGTTTGTTCAGTGTTTCTTTGCCATTCGTCTCCAAGACCTAGATAAACCTCACTCCATGAATCCGGACAAACCTCACCCCTGCTAAATCACCAAACGTAGCGAACCACTTGGGGTGACCTATGGCAGAGTGTTGGTTATCCAATAAAGGTTCCCGGGGCGGCGGTACCCATTCTCGCCTCCCAAAATGAAAACCAATATCGCTACTGACTTAGTACCTTTGTTTTCTAGCATTTTTAACAAACTCTCTGCCTCTCTTACACTTGCCTTACATCGTATGTTGCCATCCCTTTTGATCAAAATGAAATATTTATAAAGATATGAAACACAGTTCTTTATTTCAAATTTAAGCAAAGATCAGTCTTTTAATAATAATTTTACTAACTAACTAACTAACCACCACGCCCTTTCCCCGAAGGGGTAGACAGAGCTGACGGACCGCCAAACAACTCGATCTTGGCATACACTCCTTGCCTCGTTCACATTCATACATCGTCTCATACATGCTCTTTTATTATTCTGACTCTTGACATCTCCCGACTCAAGTATCTGAGTCGTTCCATGTCTTCCTCGGGCGTCCCCGACTTCGTCTACCATTCACATTTGCGTCATATATTCTTCTTGCACTCCTTTCCTCATTCATTCATTCCCCAAACCATCTGAGCGTCCCTTTCTTAATCTTATTCATTGCGCTTACATCAGCCTTGCATTCTTTGCGGATCTCCACATTTCTCACACGATCATACATGGTTTTACCACACATACGTCTGAGGGATCTCAT
Organism: Glyphotaelius pellucidus; assembly: GCA_936435175.1. Taxonomy (NCBI): domain Eukaryota; kingdom Metazoa; phylum Arthropoda; class Insecta; order Trichoptera; family Limnephilidae; genus Glyphotaelius; species Glyphotaelius pellucidus. The sequence goes on from OW386551.1 coordinate 26,447,596, forward strand.
TTCTACAGCATTCAGTCTTCTTTCATCCTTTCTCTGCCAGTTCCATACCTCACTGCCATACATCAGGGTAGGTAATAGTTTTAATTTTTCTTGTTAATAATTTTACGACCACATTTAATCATTCTGTTTTATCTGACTAACAAAACTGAAACCTACTGATTCCCTTCAAATAATTATTCTTTGCAACTGCGAGCGAACATTGTAAGAGCATGCTGTAAAGTCGGTTGAAACATTTGCTGCCATTTTCATTCGCTCCGTGTTTCTGGGGGCACAAGTACCTCCGGGTGGATACATAGTTGCAGTAGCAATCTTAGATGCAGTAACGGCGCTGCAATAAAGTGTGCATATTATCGCTGCATGCGCTAAAGGCATCATACACCGTATAAATTTCCTCACCGCACAATATGAGTTCAGGTAGCTTATTCCCCATTCCCATTCCACAGTAGCCCGGCGCTAGCTTAACTAGACAACGGAAAATATTTTATTGTACGAAACAGCGAAGCTTTTAAGAAAAAGTTATGAATTTACTCAGTCTATATTTACGGCACGTGGAATCTTAATATTACTTATGTTATAATTATTAATATACGTTGCTCTCTATTATCGGAGATTGAATGTCATTTACCATCTAGAATTCTTCACTTTAGAACTGTAGACTGTGGCCATACACTTACAAAACTTGTGTTATAAATTTACTTGAAGAATATTTGGAGTGTGTGGAATATGGATGTGGCATCTATTACGGCGTCTATTATGGCTTCAAATGGCGGTTATTATTGCCTCTATTATGGCTCTATATGTCGTCTAGTATTGCGTCTATTTTAGCTGTATTGGGCGTTTATTATTGCATCTATTACTGCGTCTATTATAGCTCTATGTGGTGTCTATTATTGCGTCTATTATAGGGTCTATTATAGCTCTATGTGGCGTCTATTGTTGCATCTATTATAGCACTATGAGGCGTATATTATTACGAATATTACTGCGTTTACTATAGCTCTAGGTGGTTTCTATTATTGCATCGATTATAGCTCTATGTGACGTCTATTATTACGTCTATTATAGCTCTATGTGCCGTTTATTATTGCGTATATTATAGTTCTATGAGCCGTTCATTATTTCGAATATTACTGCGTCTATTATAGCTCTATGTGGTGTCTATTATTGCGTCTATTATAGCTCTACGTGGTGTCTATCATTGAGTCTATTATAGCTGTATGTGGTGTCTATTATTGCGTATATTATAGCTCTATGTAGCGTCTATTATTGCATTTGTTGTAGCTCTATGTGGCGTCTATTATTGCGTCTGTTATAGCTCTATGTGGCGTCTATTTTTGTGTCTATTATAGTTTTAATGGCGTGTATTATGTCACCGTTATAAAGATATACACTGTTACATTACAATATATATTGAGGCCATGGGGAAAACAGTGCCAAAACAGGGCCTGTGTCATCTTTGGGGGTTTTGGAAGGAAAGAAAAGAGAGTTGGACAGTTTTCTGAAAAAAAAACTCTTTTGTAATTAGCCTTGAATTACCTATATGTTTAGATCTATAATATGATCATATTGTGTTTACATAATAAAAAATCCGTAAGTAGATATTTTAAAATAATAATACTAACATATAAAAATAAGTTTTGGGAAGGAAAAGGGTAAGAGATATGGGTAGGAATCTATAGGTCAGTGTGTTCAAGAGGGAGGAGCGTACCTATAAATCCATCCCTCCCACTGCGGTGCAAGGTGATAGGTTGAAAGATCCCAGCTGAAGTGGTCAAAAAGTCTCCCTCAGCCTCGAGAGAGAACGTTTCGGCCGTCACACAACCGTCATGCTAGGCAGACAAATTCTTTTGAGGGTGTTGACTATCACGAATAGAACCCTGGAGACTCTAGCACGGGAGAATTTTTAACATTTTCGTAATAACTACGCAAAGCATTTATGTAAAACTATTGCCGATCCGTGAAAAATACTTTTTTTTATAAAAGCAAAAAAAAATTAATTTTAAAAAATTGCCTCAGTCGAGAATCGAACCCCGAACTTCGAAGGCAACTATGCTGACCTGACACTACCTGACCTGACACTACCAACTATTTAAAGAAAGAACGGCGGAAATATGTGTTATCAAAAATGGTCGTTTATTTTTGTGCTGTCCCTTGTAACTGTACGGTTGAATTTGTCCTGACAGGCCTGGCAAGTTGATCTTTCCTCCGTGTTTATTTTAATTAATTCTGATGAACGTGTTACTAATATTTCAGATATTTCTAAACGAATCCCTCCGAAAGTCATTAATTCATCGTCTATAAAAATAAAATCTGCTGCTTACCGCTAAATTTATAGTTCACAAACGGGTTATGAAATTTTCGATCAACTCTGGACTAACTTTAATAAAACCGTTTTTCAATGAGCTTTAGTGAGTAACCCCCCATCATATTAAAGAAGAAGAAGTGAGTGGTGTGGCATTTTATCCTTTATGTCTACATTACGTCACTAGTTTAGCAAATGTTGGTTAAAACCTAGTTTTACTTTTGAGATAGACGTAAAAGGTCAGGTCAGGTCTGAGGAAGAAAAGTTACCGCATGCCACTGTATTGAATTCAGAACGAAACACGCGATCTGTTTAGTAGGTTTATGAATTATTACAAGAATGCAATGTTACACCTCGACAATTCATCCACAATGCTGAAACATTATAACTATTCTGAAATGATTGCTTCATTAGGTCAGATTTATATCCCATCGTGATAGAAAACGTGGATTAATTTGTCATACGTTGTTGACAATTTGAATGAAATTGACTATTAAGTATGTCTATCGATTAAAGCTAAGGTTGGGGTATTTAAAAAGCTTACATTTGATGAAGACCAAGTCGTTGATCGTTGGAAGGATCCCACAACTTTCCCAATAACGCGACGGTGTAAGCAAACTGATTATTTACCTCCTTCGTCATTTACGCAAAAAAAAATTCAAGTGAAACTTCTAAAGCCCCGTTGTGATTTGGAATTCGGATAAAACGGAAATGACGCAAACAGCACCTGCGAAGCATCAAACTCCTATCAAGGATCCTATTGGTTGAGATATTAAACGAAATGACGCTAGGTCTGCGCTCATTGGCTGATTTGATTACGACCTCACTTTTCAAGGCTCGTTGTCTCTTCATTGGTTGAGATTTTTTTGGTAAAGTTCCGCTTCTATTGCATGTTAACTGCACTCGAATTTTGAAGTGAAACTTTTATACCCCCGTTAATGATTTAAAATTCGGATGAAACGGAAATGCGTCACTAAAATGTATTATTTCACGGGTACTCCGCTACACAATGTGGTAAATTTGCACCTTGACTCGAGTCTTCCGTAGTACAGCGTCTAAGGCGCCTGACAAATCCAAGCGGCCAGAGAGACAGGCATCCAGCGATTATTTTAATTTTTCTGAAATTAATATCCAATCTTCAACCCACTTTAAAATAAGCAGGCAAAAGAAAAGAAAGCGACATCTAGCAACTTTCTAGTTTCACTTTTACCACGTGTGAATCGCATACTCTGATTTTTTTGTGAAATAAAATGAAGCTACATTTAAATGTTATGAACCACAGTATTTGTTGGTATATATATTTTCATAATAACAAATATACAGGTCATAATATAAACTAAAACAATTTGTAATTGTTTCTCCTCGTTATTGCCGGATCTAAAGAGAAACAAAATAGTAAAAAGCTTAGAATAAAATTTGAAAACACATTTTAAAAATAATAGAAAAATAGCTAGTGCATTTTATCACAGGGCAGCCCCATCGTAAATATGCGTTATAACTGGCCTGGTAGCAAATCAAACGATTAACCCCTAAATTCAGTAACTGGAAGTTTTCTTAAAGAAATTTGATTTGAAGAAGGGGGAAAAACTCCTGACGACGAAGAGAAGAAGAAGGGATGTAATGAATATAAATCGGTGATCATGCCATTTTGAATTTTCGGTGTTTGAACGGTATGCCGATTATCAGCGCATTTCAGGTTTGTGGAACGTTTGCGCGGCCCTTTTTGGCCCTTTTTGGCCCTTTTTGGCCCTTTTTGGCCCGTTTCATACAAATCTTAAATTTGGATTTGAAATCAAAATAACCAACCAAACTCAAAAAATATTTTTGTAATTAAAAGGTTTTTTTTATGTTTTTCATTTACTCACAAATAATTGTCCAAGTTGTCTCTAAAATCATGAAACACTAAAATCTTTAATGGCCTATATCTTATAATTTAAAGCAAAAATAAATAAAGTAGTTCACATTTACTCGTACTAAGTACTCAGTACTCAGTTTGGTTGTGTATTTTGATCTCAAATCCAAAATTTAAGATTTGTATGAAACTGGCCGAAATGGGCCGCGCATACGTTCCTCTTAAGAGAAACCGCTGCGCAGCCTTTTTCATGGATTTGAGGCCAAAACACCCAACCAAACTTAACATTAATTTTTTTAATCAAAAGTTAAATTAAGTATCCAAGGTTACACGACATGTGATATTATTTTTTTTCATATTTAAATGATAATATTTATGATATAATAATATTTATGATAATAATTAATACCTTTCGATTACAAAAATAAATTTTCAGATTGGCTGGATATTTTGGCTTCAAATCCAAAATTAAGATTTGTATTAAACGCGCCAGTTGCCATCGCCCTTAACAAACTTGGAAATAATCTGATCAAAAGCAATGTATATTCGTATTGAGTTGAATGAAAGGTTACGATCACAGGAGAACCTTCCAGGTCTATAAAACAACGACAATAAAATGTATTTTCCAACCTTCATCTTTCTCATCTCCTTATTGTCCCTGCTCCAGTCAGCTTCACAACATAAACCAATTGTAGACGCCATATTCCTACTTTCTCTCACGCGGTATTCACATTTATAAAAAAATATAGAAAAACTTTTTCGAATTTGCAAAATCATGTTTTGTAATTCTTTTATTTTTCCCTCATTAGCTCAGTGGCTAGAGCAGAACCCCGTTAAGGCCTTGGGTTCAATTTCTAGATGCGACCGATTCCTGATTTTCTGTTACAAATTTTCGTTTGATGGTGGCTAATGTTACATATATTATTATTTGGCTATTCAATCAAAGGTTAACTATTAATATAAATTTTGGTTCTTAATGTTATATCAGCACCACTAAGGGAAACATGGAAATGAATACTATACATATAATCTATACAAGTCGATAGATGAGGAAGATTAAAATAAAAATCGATGTATTTATCCAAAACACTACCTAGATTACATTCATATTGTCTACGAGGCTTAAATATTACAATTTGAGATATTATTCATTAAGTTATTCCAAAAATAAAAGAAAATATTAAGTTTTAGCGGCAGCTTTACCACCGCTAAGGGAAAAATGAAAATGAATCCTAGGCTTTTATAAAAGTTGACAGATGTAGAAGATTAAAATACAAATGGATGTATTTGTCCAAGACACTATCTAGATTACATTCATATTGTCTACGATGCTGAAATATTACAATTTGAGGTATAATCATTAAGTTATTCCAAAAATAAAAGAAAATATTAAATTATGGGGGCAGTTTTACCACCACTAAGGGAAAAATGAAAATGAATCCTAGACTTTTATAAAAGTCGACAGATGTTGAAGATTAAAATATAAATAGATGTATTTGTAAAACATGCTCTCTAGATTACATTCATATTGTCTACAGTGATTAAATATTACAATTTGAGGTATTGCTCATTAAGTTATTCAAAAAATAACTTAAATTAATTACTTTTAGGGGCAGTTTTACCTGTTTATCAAAATCAACCGTAACCGTTCCCATATATCCAGTTATCACCAAATTAAATGCTCGTATAAATTGAATTCAACCCTCAAATAACAATTAAGAAAATTAACATAATCAGTTACTATTATATTTTTTGTCCCACCTTTGTGCTTAAATTGCTGGTTTCGTTCCTAACGTGGCTTTAATTACAATTTATGTGTCTGAAAAATGATATTTATTACCTTACAAGTGAAGTGAGGCGGTTTACTATTAGCCGTGGCTGGCGTGATACGGTGACATTAATAATTTAACCAAAGTTCAGAACTTCGCGTGAACCTTGGATTTATTTGACGACAAACCTGTCGGGCGTAATGCGAACAACGAATATATTAAAGGTTTGAGTCTTGGATGATTTTCGTACATGCAAGCAAGCGCACTTGACTTAGGCGTTTCAAACATTTCTGCAACCTAAATGGTTCCAATCTGTTTCTCGATCCGTTTCAACTTTTAATCAAATTGTAAAAACCAACGAGAATAAAAGCATGACAGTTAAGCTTGACAGCTGATCTCAATTTATTGAAAATCTCAAACAAACCGAAATTAAGGTTTTGACAGGGAGCATTTAATATGTATGGAATCATTTATTGGATAATCAACACGTCTGCCATAAGTCTCCCGAATTTTAACGCTACGTTCAGTGACTTAGCAAGGGTGACTTAGCCCGGGTGCATCTTATGATATGTTAAAATATTGGCGACAGACTTGACATTGTATCGGGAGAAGACAGTCTCAGGAGACCCTTTGACCTCTCCAGCTGATTTCGTTTGACTCATCGTCTTGCACCGCAGTGGGAGGGATTGATTCATACTTCTGAAAATTCTGGATAAACTAACACCTAGATCTCTACCCACTCCTTATACCTTTTTCCTTCCGAGAACTTCCTCTCTTTCCTTTCCTTAGACTCTCCACACAGCATTTCCAAATATGACAAGCCCTAAGGGAATTTATTTTCCTCATGTGGGCCTCCTGTGTCTTCATATTTGATTTCTACTTTTTCTTTATGTGCCCTATCAGGTCCCCCCGACGTATGCGATCACTCTGAAAAATATATCTCTATCTTGCTCTGCCCGGAATAGCTCCTCCACACTTCTAATACTGGTCCACTCTCGTAAATTTCTCAGCCAAGACATTCGTGTCCTAGGAGGCCCTCGGCGACACCCTATTTTGCCTTTTAATATTAATTGGAGAAAGTGATATTTCTCCCCTCGAAGTTTGTGACCCAGATATGAAATTTTCCTGACTTTTACTAATGTGAGCAGTTCTACTCTAGAGCCTTTCTCTATCTATCGTCTGAGAATTTCTGTGTTGGTGATCATGTCGATCCATGGGATTTGAGCATTCTACGGTGAAGCCACTTTTCAAAAGCCTCTAACCTGTTCTTGGTATTATATATTCGATTTGATGGTCATCAAATGTGATTTCATCAAGTTTGAAACAACTCGACCATAGTTGGCGGAAAAGTGAGGGTGGCGTGACGTGACTTTCCTTTTCCATTTTCCAGATAAAAGGGAATGATTGTTTTTTTTTATAACAGTAATAAGATTTTGCGACATAGTTTTTTTCATAAAAGCAACTGTATTTTTGTGTCACGTTGTGACATTTACTGCTAAGTACGATGGACCTTTTAAAAACGTTTAAGCCTTTTCATTAAAGTTTTATTTATAAACTTACCTTAAAATAGTGTTCAAAAAGCTTATTTGGTTTGTAATTCAAGTATAAGTTTTAATTTGCAAGTTTTAAGCGCCCTTGAGGTGATTCTCTCGCGAAAATGGCGCTATAGAAATCATTCAAAAATTATTATTGTTAATTTCCGTTTTTCCTTTATTATATGATAAATTACCTACCTCAAGGTTCAGTGCAATTTTGTGCAAAACGGTACTACAAGCAGCAATTTGATGAATCTGCTACACGGAAAACCCAAAAAAATCTCATTTTTTCCTATCTGAGCATTTCGATCTTGTTTCTTACTTTTTTCGGCAACAAAAGTGTTTAAAACCTTTCTTCGACATTACATTAAATAGCTGATATTAACGCTCTGCAACTAATTTTTCAAATCTGACCTTAAAAATATCCACCTTTTTACTCAATTAACTTGAAAACAAAGCTCAAAACAATAAAAGTTGTATTGCAAAGTCCACTCCAAACGTAATGTAGATTTACCAGTTTCTCATTTGTACTACGTTTTTCCAAACACTGTTTTCAGGTATGTAATACTTATGGACAAAATTTATTGCTTATTTTTTCGCACTTAACCTTTAAAAAATAAATAATTTGAAAAGTACACAAGAGTCGTTGGAAGGAATTTGAAGAATATCCCAATTTGGGGTATGTTGTGAAGTTAGAGGAATTTGGTGAAGAACATAATCATTCTTTTTTGGTTGATAAACACAGCGAAAGCCATTTCAAGCGCGATGAAAATGTGGTCTTTCACCAGGGCGGTACTGTGAGAATCTACAACTGAATCCTGTAATTATTTAGAAAAAGCTTGGAAAGGTTTCTTTTCTTCCGAACTTTTATACGATTATGTGACACAACTTTATTTTCACTATTTTTTTTTTATCAGTTCAGTTTAATTTTAGTTTAACATCAGTTTAACATTGAGTTTAATTTTATATCCTGAAGATGCTTGGGTTAATTGGGAGGCGGGAATGGGTACCGCCGCCCCTGGAACCTTTATTGGATAACCAACCTCTGCCATAGGTCACCCTAAGTGATTAGCTACAATTGGTGATTTAGCAGGGGTGCCCGGATTCGTGGGGTTTGTCTAGGTCTTGGAGGTGGATGACCAGGACACATTGAACCCCAGATTCCTACCCAACCCTTAAACCCTTTTTTATTTATTTTTTTATTTTTTTTATTTAATATAGATTTATAAGTTTACAGTGGGTTAATATAAATTACATATTGGTTCAGAAATTCTTTAAAATTGCAGTCTCACCAAAGAAGAAGCTAGTTCTTGTGCTTGATGAGCGAGTTACACTAATTATGACAGAAATAGAACATTATGCAATAGGTTATATAACATTATATAATGGGAACAATTGAAACTTCTGGATCATCTATATGTGAAGATGTACATACAAAGGGATATGGTTACATACTAAAATATTGTGCACTTTAGAGAAATTCGAAAAATCTAAATTATATAGAAATAAATATAGATTGACAATAAATAGAAAGAGAGAAAAAAACAGAATTATTTAATTAATTATTCCTGATGTTGCTTCAGTTTGAGTTTCAGTTTATTGATGTCTTTGATTTTTTTTATTTCAATCGGAAGATTGTTGAAATACTTTATTCCTAAATAGATGTAATAGATGTATCCTTTTCCTTCCCAGAACTCTCCTCCCCTTCCTTTCCTTAAAAAAAACCTCCCTACAGCATTCCCAAAAATGACATAGGCCCCGAGGAAAATTATTTTTCTCAGGACCTCCTGTGTGGAACTCATGTAAAAAAAACTTAAATAAATAAATCGTGGTTACAAAGTTATTGTTTCATTTCAATTTATTTCCACTACCCAGTGACGATGGCAGGGCGATATTAGCAGAATATTGAACTCCAAAAACTGTATCTATAAATGTTTAAAATTGAAAATGGTACACGCCAGTCCCATCTGCATAATGTTTTAATTATGTTTTGTATAATGAAACTTCAAGTGGGCGCTCTTGGTTCCCCTTGAAGAAAATATGCTGACCCTTTACAAGTACCGATAAAAGTAAGCACTAACTTTAATAACCATTTCTGCCAATTACCCCTACTTCCTGAATTAAAGTCCTCGCCGCAGCTAAAAACGATTTTAGTATAACTAAATTATATTTATATAACCCTTTTTATATACTTTTTACGATTAATATCAGGTTTAATATAAACCCGGCGTTCGAACCCGGCGTGCGCAAATAAATTTTATTTTGATAAATTTGTGTTATTTCACAATTATTTAATTAAAAATAATAAATGGTATATTTGCGGCACGTTCCAGAGTGGAAGATACTCTCAGTATCACCCTGGTGTAAAACATTCAGAATTGAAAAGTTACTTTTTTTATATGAACTCCACACAGGAGGCCCTGAGGAAAATAATTTCCCTCAGGGCCTATGTCATCTTTGAAGATGCTGTGTGGAGGAGGAGGGTGTTTTTGAGGAGAGGAAGGAGTGAACATGGGTCTTGAAGAGACCCATGTTGTAGGAGGGAGGAAAACAGAGGCCGGCAAATCGTTCCACAGCCGAGCTGTTGAACTCAAGAACGAGTCGTAGAAACGACCCGTTCTCATGTGACTAATGTCAACTTGAAATGGCTTTAGCCGTGTTTGGTGACCAGATCTGAATAGCCAGGTATTTCCCGACCTTCCTCTTCCTCACCTCCTTCCCCTATCCACTACCTTCAGCCTCACAACATACACACTGGCTCCAGACAGGAGCAGTTGGGAGTCTTGTGCGGTATTAACTGTAAAAAAAAATCATAAGTAGGTACTCGTTATGAGGAGACCTTTTAAAATAATAAATAATCATTATGGATTTATATCTAAATAGGATATTTGTTCGTACCTACTGCTAATGCATCGCACGCCTCTCAGACACAGTCTGGACGAATCTAGTAATGAAAATTTTTGTCTTTTTAATTTATACATATTTCAGCATTTTTAACACCAACCTAAAGAATCCCTTTTACAATAATTTTTTCAGATTTTTTTAATGTTAAACCGCACAGTCCCAACTGCTCCCAGCCTTCTGGAGTCAGTGGGACCATGAAATGTCCCAATTCGGGTATGTTCTGAGGCAAAAGGTAGTTTTTTTTTATATGAACACCGCACAAGAGTCCCAACTGCTCCCGTCTGAAGCCAGTGAGACTATGGCATCCCCAATCGGGGTATGTTGTGAGGCTGAAGGTAGTGGGGAGGGGAAGGAGATGGAGAAGGGGAAGGTGAGAAATACCTGGCTATTCAAATCTAGTCACCAAACACGGCTAAAGTCATTTCAAGCAACTTTTCAATTCTGAATGGTGGTCTTACAAAAGGGGGATACTGAGAGTATCTTCCACTTTGGAACGTGCCGCAAATATACTATATATTATTTTAAATGAATAAATTGTGAAATAACACAAATTAATCAAATAAAATTTATTTGCCACGCCGGGATTTGATCCCGCAACCTTCGGAATGCAAGTCGAGAGCTTTACCGCTGGACTACGCCGACCGTCGCCGGTAGTGGCGAGAGGAAGAAAAAGATGGGAATTCACTTGGCTTTCCAGATCTGGTCACCAAATACAGCCAAAGATATTTTTCAAGCATCGCGTATCATTTCAATTCCGAATGGTGCTCTTACACCAGGGCGACACCGATTCACCGATAGCATCTTCCACCGTTAGTTTTCCAGACACGTTATATTTTTATGGCTGTTAACTATTTTTATTCTTTATAGTGAGCATGTAATTCTTGTTCTAAAAATGTCTCTTTATCTCACACACAATCTTCATTTTTATTACTCTACTCATTCATTCATTAGTTATGTTTTAAGATGAAGCTATACGTGAAATCCTATTTAGATTAATCTTTACGACGAATCGGTTTACATTATGAACATTAAATTTATATTTCTTCAATGTATCTTTAAACAAATATAAAATATTGTTACTGGGGCTATTCAATTATGTACAATAAATACTGTATATATCTTATTATTCATAAAATATCTAAAAGCCCCAAAAAAGGGCGTTAATAAACAAAGAAATTAAAAATGTACTACGGATAAATTGAAGCTTTTACTAGCTTTTTTGTGTATTGGAAATACAATTAAATTATTATTTACATAAAACAAATATAAGCATTAATCACTAAAAAAATGTTTTTGCATTACTTAACTTTATGGCTTATTTTTGGGGTTTTCTTATAAAATCTTTTTGTCGTTCTTATAAAATTATGCAAAAAATAAATAAAAAGCACTTTTTCGCTTACTTGCCTCGTGCAAATAAGACGCTCGATTTTCAATTTTGAAGGCGTGAGAATCGAAATATTTCTAGCGTTTATATTCCTCTTAAGAACTGTCTAAATCCCAGGCGAAATTACCTAATTAATTCTACCCAATGTAATTAGTACTGTCACCATGTAATAATCGTATTTAACTATCCTTACAACTTGTATAATAATGTACTGTGTATGTCTTCATAAACCAATGTGGAGCTGAAAATCCACATCCGTCAGAAATTTACCTGAAAGCATTAAGAAGCCGCTGGTAACTATTGCTGATTCTCAAAACGAAAAATTACGCTACAGATTACAAACAGCTTGAATAAAAACAAGTTTCAATTTTATGCTTTCAGTTTATTGTTGATCGTATTTTTTACAACTCCAAAATCTTGACGACAAATAAAACACATAATAATCTATTTTTATTTTAAACCAAATATTATATTACGTTTCTTGTTCTATAAATATTAGTTAAACCTAGGTTTAAAAATAAATTAATGATATACATGTTGTTAAGATAAAAATACTCCATTTATAGTCTATATCTTTTTCAATTATTCTTAAACGACGAAGAAGCAGAAGCATTTAGTTGTATAGTCATTCATATCACACTAATTATGTACATTTAAATATAATAAGTTATATAAATAAAAATAATTAAAAATAGTCCAAATAAATAAAAATAATTTAAAATATTGCAAATAAATAAAAAATAGGTATATAAATTACAAGAGATAAGTAGTATTATAATATTATAGATATTAATAAGTTTCTTGTAAATAAATAATAATTCGGTTATTATAAATAAATGTTAATAATATAAATATACTTACAAACATAATAATGATAAGGTCAATAAATAAATACTATAATAGATATTATAAAGATAAAATAAGATCCTTATAAATAAATAATTATTCAGTTATCACAAATAAATATTAATACACTTATTTACATAATAATGATAATGTCAATAAATAAATACTGCTTTTCATTAAAAAAAATCTCTACATTACTAATATTTGAAATAATATATATGTATGTGACAATCACGCTAAACACGTTTTATATAATAATATGTATTATACACTATTTAAACATTTATTAAGATATTAACTAAAATGTACATTAGTAGTTAACAAAATTAATTGTTTTTCCTTCATATCTGTGTCACTACTCTTCCACTAGTGCCAAACATGATAATTGTTATTATGGAGGTGATTTTGCTTTGCTTTTCTGATTTTTTATTAAATGTGGTAGGTATATTATAAGATGCCACTGTTTTTTGTACATTATTTCCACGCAGGAGTCCCTGAGGAAAAAAATACCTCAAAACATATGTCATCTTTGAGGATGCTGTGGGAAGGGTTTTTTAGGGAAAAGAAGGAGAGGAAGTTTTGGGAAGGCAAAAAAGTATCAGGATTGGTTAAGAATCTGGAGTTCAATATGATTAGGAGTGACAAAGGTATGAGTCCATCCCTCCTACTGCGTTGCAAGGTCAAGAGTCCGACTGGAAAGGTCGAAAGGTATCCTTTAACCAGTCTCTCCCGATCAGGCCCGTTACGCAGTAGGTGGGCAAAAGCAAACGCTGCCAAGATCTAGACTCTAGACAAACCTCTCCCCATGAACCGTCACCTAAGATACCAAAAGAAGCAAACCACTTGGGGTGACCTAAGGAAGTGGTTTTGATTATCCAATAAATGGTTCCCGGGGCGGCGATACCCATACCCGCCTTCCAAATTATCATGTTAATTTGTTGCAATGTTTGGTTATTCAATAAAAGATTCCCGGGGCGGTGGTACCCATACCCGCCTTCCAAATTATCATGTAAATTTTGTTTGCAATGATTTTTTATAAATGGGTAAATATATTCAATCGTCGATAATTAATGATAATGCCAATATAATGAATGATTGATTTTCATTATCAAAATAATTAACTTTTTACGTTTTAATACAAAAGCAACTTAATTTAACTAAAAAGATTGACTAGATGCTCACATCCTTTGAAAATTAAAATTAAAATTAACAAACAATAATTTCACAGCTATCACAACACACAAACACATTACAAATAATAGTTACACGGGTACCTAATTAAGAAGCCTACATAATATCGAATTCAATGTATATATATATATGATTATTTATTAAAATATGGGTACACCAGGTTAACATCTCCACCAAACTTAATCATTTGATACAAAAACGTCAGACGTAATAAGATCATTATTTATTAATACACTTAGATAAATTTTGCCATGGCGGATAATAAATTATAGTAAACAAAGCACCGTAGATTTTTCGATAACCACAGGCGTACATACTATGTATGTTCTGATTAGATGCTGTTTGCATATTATAATGATGCATACCATTTTTTTACTTATATTTCATTCATAAATTAATCCATCGTTTCAATTGGTGTGTGTTATAGTGACTTATTTTTGGGATATTATGCCGTGTTGCGCTTCCACCTTCTGCAGCCTTCATTTCTTGTCAAAATCGATCTCGGAAATTTGAAATGCTGTAAAGGATAAAATGTTAATTGTTCAGGAGACCGAAAAGAATGTTTTTTTTTTCCAAAAAATTGTATAACCTGTTTCTGTAGACCTATAATTATGATTTTTTTATTATGAAATAACATTGAATTGATCTTTCAAAACACACATTTACAAATTTTTGTAAATTTCTTTGATAACAGAATTTAATTTTTCATAAAAAATCCTCTTTAAATGCACGTCATAAAAGACGCACTTTTTTTCGTAGAAATATTTCGATTTTGCAGATCGAAAGAGAAATGACATTTTTCACTTAATGTGACATGTTTTAAATTTTCTAGTATCTGGTACTTAACAGTTACACCAAAACTTTATGCCGAAAACCTCATTAATTTATTATTGTACTAAACTCATTATTGTACTGAAATACCAGCACTTAGATTATTTACAAGCGCAACATTGTATCACTTATACAAACATAAACACACACTTCACCACAATTTGCACACCTGATGATGGTAAAGCTGTCCGAAATTTTGGCTAATGAAGGAGGAAGCGCAACACGGCTTAATACCTCAAAAATATATCACGATAACATGTCAGAACAAGTGTTCCGTATTTCCGAGTAAACCGTTTGCAATTTTCCTCGGCGTTTAAGGAAAGTCAAATACTGCATTTAAGTTGTCAACAAACATCAAAACTATCGACTTATTAAACGAAAAGAAATAGTCATCAAGCATAACAGCACCAATATTTAGAAAATACCTTTGTGAAAAGGTATGTTTTTAGGTTTTCACGGCCAAAAAGTATTTTTGTTATTGTTTTTGGGGTGTTATGCCGTGTTTCGCTACCTCCTTCTTTAGCCAACGTTTCGGACAGCGTTACAGTGTCCATCATCAGGGCAGATGAGTAAATGATATTGGTGAGAGTGTTTTCTTATGTGTGTCGAATCGATACCGTGCTGCCAGCTCCATTTCTCTACGAGCTGGTGTTAGAAAACATTCAGCATGGTTTTTTGCGTTTAGCTTTGGTGTAGCCGTCAATTACTGGATACCAAGAACTATTGAGCTTAGCTCCGTCGTCTCTGTTAATATTGATGGGGTTTTTATGGATTTCAATTGCCTCCGTCAAGGAACAAATCCAAAGTAACTTTGGATTTGTTCCTGAAGTCCTGGGAAGACCCAAAACTTATAGAGCACGCCTAATTACGGAGGCAATTGAAATCCATAAAAACCCCATCAATATTAACAGAGACGACGGAGCTAAGCTCAATAGTTCTTGGTATCCAGTAATTGACGGCTACACCAAAGCTAAACGCAAAAAACCATGCTGAATGTTTTCTAACACTAGCTCGTAGAGAAATGGAGCTGGCAGCACGGTATCGATTCGACACACATAAGAAAACACTCTCACCAATATCATTTACTCATCTGCCCTGATGATGGACACTGTAACGCTGTCCGAAACGTTGGCTAAAGAAGGAGGTAGCGAAACACGGCATAACACCCCAAAAACAATAACAAAAAAAACCTTTGTGAAAAGTTAACGGAATAAAAAAGTATAGTTATCATATATTTTACTGAATCATTAGTTTAATTAGACTAAATTATCTACGAAAAGCTCAGGTTTATAAATCGGTATAACCACAGGATTGTTCTATATCTCCAATGGAATCCGGTTCCTGGGTGCCTGTGATGGTTTGAAGGACTCTGAAGGATCTTGATTGCCGCGGAGGTTCTACGTTGACTTTGTGGTAGATAACTCTGAAAAAAGAAAGCATATTTATAATTTATTTTTGTAAATGCATTTTTGGTTTAGAAGGCTGTACAAACCAAACAGGCACACGGATAAGCATTATTTTGTAAAGCCGGGTTCATTCGTTTCAGAAAATCAGCAATTTGAAGTGTTTTTAAACAAAAAAGATAAAACATGTATGAATAAAAGCACTATGTACATAATGTAATGCTACTAAAATTGCGATGTTTTTTTTTTCATAAAATAAGAAAGCTTTTAATGTAGCTTGAGGTGATGCTCATAATAATTCATAATATACTCTTTCATGGATGGCGTGTGAATAATTATTTTAGGGAAAAACACATTTTACAAGTTATGCTTTAATCAATTAAGATGAATCAATTGCTTGCGCCCGTACATACGCAATATTATTATGAATAAATAGTTTTATCCAAAAACAAACTCGAATCTTTAAAGAAAGGCTAACAAATACAATATTGGGTTGAATCACTGATACAATATTGCATTTGTTAGCATTTTTTGAAAGATTTGATTTGTTTATGGACAAAACTATTTATTCATATGCATATTGCGTATATACGGGCGCAAACAATTAATTCATCTTAATATTTTAAAGCGTAACTTGTAAAAATCTTTTTTCCTAAAATTACTAAACTCGCGCCATCTATGAAAGAGTCGATTATGAATTCTTTAAGGTATACCTTAACGATTTTCTCAAAAATTTTCCATCATCACTTAAACGACAGCTCACTTAGGTTAAACAATGATTGTTAGTTTGTCAAAATGAATTGCTGTGTTAGCAATTTTTCCAATATGTTTTGGTTTTGGAAACATTTAAAGCAACATGTTGGTTTTAGTACAGACATGGACATACAATTATTTTACATCTTTTCAGCTATTAACAATTTTTTAAATAGTTTTCTCTGTGGAGAGATTGATTAAATTAATTTTTTCCGAAAATTTGCTGATGATTGGTATCTCGGAAAATGCAAGTAAATGCATTTCATAATTGTAATTAAGTTTTCTTTTTTTTAATCGTCTTATAGAAAAAAGTTATATTCTTTTAGGACTCTCACGCGGTGTCAGAACAATGTCGATTATAGAATTTTCACGCACAGTGTTTTTTTGTAGTAGGCATGAGAAAAAGTGTGGTCGGAAAAATAAATAACTGATGCCCGGTAGAACAACTTGCATTAAGTAAGAGTTGTAAACTTTATTGTTGAAACCACCACGTACATAAAATGAAAGCCAAAAACTGCTTTAGCCAGAAAACATTAAGCCAAAATGCCGTAAAAATGCGTAATATTTCTGGACATTAGAAAAGCAGGTGCACTAGATGTTTTGCTAGAAATTTCCAACTACATAAAAGCTTTAAACCAATAGAAACAAGTAAGACACCTCTTATGGTTTGGTTTGGAGCTCGGTTTAAGTCAGCCCTCAATTCCGTCTGCTGAAAGGTAAACACATTATCGATTAGGGAAAATGAACATTCACAGGAGGAACAGCAAAAACAACATTTCACCAAAAACACTGACGCTCAACAAATTAAATATTCGAGAAATTTAGACAAATTTGTAACATAATTACACAAATTTGTTGACAGTAGGGAAGTGCAGGTGACACTGAAGGAAATGGTTGACAAACACACACAATATTTTGGGATGATTTTACCTCTGTTCTTTTATCACAAAATAATTGATTGGGATAAATTCTGTCACTCTCATTATTAATGTCGCATGTGTTTTATTTCACTGGATTTACATTCTCACCAATCATGGTATCATCAACATAAATGTGATTAAATAGTGTGATATTTTTTTTTAAATATTTACCTAGGTCCATTTACACCAGGGCTGGAAGGTTCCATTTGAATGGGAATAATTCTCGTCTTCGGCTGCTGGGAAAGTGAAGGAGGTTCTTGCCGTAGTGGAGTTCCGGGAACAGCTCCGTCCATCCTCATCATCTGAGGAGTCAGCACTCTGGATATGTGTTGCTGGGGTTGCTGCATGGCTGGGTTGGGCCTGGTTTGCTGGTTTGGTTGTTGCTGCTGTTGCTGTTGCATCACAATGTGTGGTGACCCTTGCATCAATAGCTGGGGTTGACCTCGTTGTTGAATTCCAGCTGACGCTTGTCCTTTTTGCTGTATGACCTGTGGCTGACCTCCTGCTCCTTGTTGGTTCATATCAATAATGATGCGAAGCTGGGGCTGTTGTTGATTTCTTCCTTGCTGTCCTTGTCCTTGTTTTACGGGAACAGCAACACCGTAAATATGATTATTATTGTGAGAGATTTCTTGTTTTGATACTTCCATCTGTATGGGAATCACCCTTCCTGGACTATCGCAGGTTCTGACATTTTGGATTATTTGGTTTTGATTAGATGGCATCGATGGAATTTTATTGGTTTGGCGAGGTAACGTTTCACACCTTCTATTTTCATCTGTGACCCATGGTGGTTGCGGTTCGGAGCTTTGTGGAGTTTGTTGAGGAGCCGTCTCCCTGGGAAGACTTTTCCTACCTTCTGCTTTTTGACACCAAGGTGGTGCAGGGGTCGATTTGTTGACAGCACTCTGTCCTCGTACCCATGGCAAATTGTCTGGGTTTTCATTTAATTTACTTGGCATGATATTGGAATCTGTGCAATCTTCTTCGTCGTTTTGATTTTTCACCTTTCTAGGGGTGACAGGAATCGTCATGTGTGACTTGTATCGAACTTCTTCTGCATCGGGAGACATGTTGGAATATTGTTGATTTTGTTTAGGGGGGCTTGGAGATTTAACTGTATAGGCAGGACCCGGTGATTGGGCATAAGCCGGGCTCCTGGGTTGGGCATTATTCATTTGTTGATTATTATTTACCGGTGACATCGGTTGGCTATTAGGAGTTACCGACTGTTGCCTCCACGGGGGAATATTTTGAGGACTTTGCTGAGCCTGGGCTGGTGATTTTGGTTGTGAAGTATTTGTTTCTCTAGCTTCTATTTGGATTGGCATCACTCTATATTCATCGCTGTACGGTGATTGCGCTGGAGATTTCGTGTTGTTTTGCATGGGAGAGCCCCTTGTGTCTTGCTTCCACGGGCTTGCTGGACCGCTAGAGATTGGGGTTTGAGATTGATTGCTGCTACGAGTATCGCAGCTCGGGGATACAGTTTGATTGCTACTACTTGTTGTTGTAGAAGACGCATTTGAGAAGGGTGATTCAGTCTTTCCCCAAGGAGATGGACTCAAATTAAATTGAGAGTCTTGCCTTTGTAAAGAATCTTTAGTGGGAGTTTGATTTTGTTGAACAGTTGGACTATTTCCAGCGGAATTGGGATATTTTGGCTCCGGTTTCCACACAGGACTAGCAGACGCCGATTTGTTGTTTTGTTGCTGCAAGTTATTTTCGTATCTAGAAGATAATTGAGGAGATGCCTGAGCATAATTTTGAGGTGATTGTGGCGAGTATTGTTGTTGAGGAGATTGCTGAGAATATTGCTGAGGTGGTTGTTGGGAATATTGCTGGGGTGGTTGCTGAACAAACTGAGGGGGTTGCTGGGTATATTGAGGTGAGGCCTGCGGAGGTTGTTGGGAGAACTGCTGGGGTGGGGGTCTTCTCATTTGTGGAGCAACTGGGCTTGGTGTGGCTGACTTGTCAACAAACTTGGGTATCGGACCCTGTTGTTGCAGTCCAGATTCTTCCGATTGCCAATGATAAGGGCTGTTGGTTTTACGGAGCATGCCGATTGGGTTTTCGGGAATGACGATCTCTGGCCTTTCTCCTTCGCTGACTACTTTGGTTGGTTTGGTGACGCTGATGACTAGGGGTGGCGGTGGGGGAGGGCCGGGTGGTGGGGGTGGTGGAGGAGCAGGAATGGATGGTCCTCCATTAACACTCGGTTGCCTAAAGTAAGCAGGATTCTCTTGGTCCTCCTGCTGCTGCCGTGCCTGGTTCAGCCTTCTGGCCATACTGGGGGTCCTAATCTGTGATAAATCCAGACCGCCCGGAGTATACGTGAATGGTTTTTTGTCTTTGGTCATCATCGCATTTTGCACGCATGCCGGTGGCTCAACTCCACGCATTTGACAATTCTGGAAAACAATTAATCAATTGTTAAAAATAAAACTATTTTGAAGTTTTGTTGAAATAAAATTGTTTTGGGATTGACAATAAAAAAATAACTACGGTTTATTTATATCTTTTTGCAAAGCAATATACTTTTTTGAAAACCTCCTAAAAAAAAGTTTTCTGAAAACGGCAAGTCAAATATGAAAATAAAAATCTTTCTCCAACAAAAATAAATAATATGGTTAGAAGAACTAGAAATGTTGTTGATTTTAAAATAATATGAACGTACAAATAGAATGAAAAAATATTAGAAAATACTAACATCGCCATGGTTATTTTTGAAGCTCGGTATTCTTCCAGAGTGAAGTCCTGCCATTGAGGGTGGGGGCGGAGCTCCTTGGCTTGAAAAGAAAGAAATAATAATTTATAAAACATCAATCAATTATTTAAGTGTACAACAAGTATTCTTTTCAATTAACTCAAAAGAAGTAAATCGGAGAAAGCTACCAAAAGCAATGATATTTCACCTCTAAATGGAAACACAGAATTACAATAACTATTTTTTTTCAATTCGTTGGTAGATAAACACAAATGCTCTTTCAAAAATAACGAAGTCGTTCTATCATAGGAAGCCACTGCAAACAGCTATTTTACAGCTAATTATGAGTCACTTAGAAACACAAACAAATTTAGAAACTAAAATACACTTTTATATTTAGTTACGTACGCACAATATAACAACGGTTAATTCAAATTTATCTTACAAAATGATCAACGAATTACACCAAAATCATTACATCTTAAAGAGCCACCGCAAACAACGACATCACATCTAGTCAAAATGTCGCGACTGAATGAAAGATGTTTGCAGAAGAAGAATAATTTTAACATGGTTATTAATATTTAAGTAAGTACGCACAATGCAACGATGCAATCGTAATTATCTAGCAAATGTAGCCAGAAATTCTTTTTTAAGACTTCCACTCTCAGTTCCTCCGCGAACATTTAAACTTCACTGTTTTTTAGTTGGACAAAATTTTCCACCGACACCGTCCAAGAAATGAACATAATGCAATCTGTTCTATTGGATTTGCGTCGCATCGCGTAGCCGAAGTTTCGAGGAGTGCAAGGTGCTTGCAGACGGCCTTTCTCTAAAATAGACCGGTGAATAATATTTTTATTATAACCATTTCGGATTTCCATTGATCTACGACATGTGTATGCATTCTCGGTTGAGCGCCGAGCCAAGTTCAGCAGGGGAACACTGTAGGTCAACGGAGAAAAAATTAACGAGAATTCGTTGCAGTACCTTCTTCTTTGTCACTTATTTTTCTATCGTATGGTGGGAGTCAAAGATTCAAGGATCCTCTCGTTACATCGCACTGTGTGCTTCTCAATTAATTTTCTGGTTATTTTTTTATTTAAATAGGTTAGGTTTAATTCAACTGGTAATCGTTGACTACAAACGCGGTCCATCTACGCATCAAGTGGGCATAAAGGTTTAGGGAGCATCTAATTCTATTGATGGAGGATTGATCAGAATTTATGAGACCGTGATAATCCAAGATTCTACAGACATAGAATATTTTCTTGTAATACGGTTGGTAAAAAATATCTATATAATCGGACCGTTTTTGAGTAGAAAAATAGGGAATACAAAACCTCAATTTTGACGATTTATTTTATTTAGGTATTATTAGCCTGAGGTGTAGTGGTAAATTACCTATTATTCAAATTTCTCGGCAACCATGTTTTTTTAAAGGCTTGCAATTTAAAAAAAAAATATGTTCTTTCGTTATTTGTTTTTGGGGTGTTATGCCGTGTTGCGCTACCTCCTTCTTTAGCCAACGTTTCGGACAGCGTTACAGTGTCCATCATCAGGGCAGATGTGTAATTGTGGAGGTAGCGCAAGTCAGCATAACACCCCAAAAACAAATAACGAAAATACTTTCGGCCGAGAAAATCTAAAAACGTATCTAACAAAATTATTTACATTTAAGAAAACTGAGTATTTAGTTTGATCATAAAAAAATTTGCTTTTGCCTAATTGGAACTCGATTTTTCACTTACTTTTGAGGAAAGATCTCACCATAAAAGTTGTTCTCATTCCATTCACACTGGTTTTTGGTACTTTAAGCGAGTTTATTTATTGCACACCATCCACTTACTTACGTTGTTCATGGGTAAATCACATGAAATCTTTACAATATCTTACAAAATTCTTAATCGTGAGCGTTACATATAAGTGGAAACGTAAAACTTTTAATATTTCTATTTTTGAAACTGATAATTCATGGTGGAATTCCATTATAATATATTATAATAAAAACAAATATAAAAATATAAAGCTTAGAAATTTCCCGCTTAACTAAAAAAATAGACCATAAATTTGTAATGAATAAACAATTAGAGTCATTTGCTAAGTCTCCACTTTTGTATCCATTGTAATTTTCATAATAATTTCGAAATTAAAATATGTATGTATTTAGCTAATAAAATGACCATTCCTACTCCAATGTAAACATGTATCCCTTCAAAAAGCTATTAAAAAAAATCCCATGCATCATAAATGTAATAACGATTTGATAATAAAATTAGGTCTTTAATAATTCATACCACTTGTAAGGTTTTTCCTAAACAATATTGAAGTGAGCTACAAACCCAAGGTAATTAGCCCACTGGAATAACCAAAATATTTAGAAATTCAACAGTCTAAAACTACTTAGTAACAAATGTAATTAGTATAATTGATTAAAACCCTTAAGACCACCCCGCTTCCCCTCCCTCAAATGTTATGTATATAAACCGTAGATTAAGAATATTTTGTACCAGTCTGAAAATGGCTCTAGCGAGCTGAAACCGGTTACGGTCATTAAACTTAAAGTGGAAAAAAGTTTTATATTTGTTTTTATTATAATATAGTAAAACTTTTAACTAGTATTTCAGCGTCACACGCAGCTTTACCTACCGCTTAAATTAAAAATTATGCGTTTTCTTTGAAAGCCAATTTATGTACACCTTGATCGTGGATTGTCTGCCTCTACATTTACAAAATCGGCGTGTAGTGTAGGTCATATCCTATAAATATCCACCCGAATTTCGTGGACGCTAACATCAACTCGTCAACATTCCTGCGGGATTACGAGCGCCCAGCATCGAGCGTATCGAAGGAGAAGCTAGCCAAATCCGATGCCAAGATTGCTGAGACAAACGCAAACATAAATAATATTGCGGTAAAGAGGGGAATATAAATCCCAAAACGTACATCATTGTATAATCTAGGTATATTTTGAGTCATAAACGATCTATTGAAGGAACTTGGCGTGGGCGTAAAGTGGGGTAAACAAGACATGTGTGCAGTGTTTATCATTTTTTAAGTTTTCTTTGTTGAGATTTTAAAAATACCGTGTCAGGAAGAAATTATGAATCTCACGTACTAATATTACTCTGCAAGAATTACACACGAAAGGAGTTATATATCATTGAAGATAACAATATAATCGAAATGAAAATATGAAAGACAACAAGACACAGAAAAATAGAAAAAGATAATGGTCGCAACTGGGACTCGAACCTAAAACCTCTCGTCTAACTGGGACTTGCGCGTTTACCAATTCCGCCATTGCCGCCGTCTGTCAAACCGTCATATTTGTCAATCTCATATTTCGAATTTTTTAATTAACAATATTATTTTTAACTAATTTTTTTCCACTTTATAGGCAACTACCTAGCATACTCGTATAATTCTGGAAATCAAAATTTCTCTTATTTCTCCCCACATTTTCTTACTATTTATTACAGTTAGTCTTATATTCATGACTTAAGTTTTAAGAACCGTTCACTTCTCAGGCGAAATTACCAACTGATATTCTATGGACTTACAAACTAGGTACTTATTACCTATAATAATTTAATTTAATTTACTTTTAAATTATTTTATAATGTACTATGTATGTTTTAATAAAAAAGATTAACAAATAACGCACAAGAATCCCGTCCAAGGGAAAGGCGGGGAGCTACCTGACTATTCTTCAAACCTGGTCAACAAACTGGAGTCACTGGAGTATCTTCTACTCTAGAACGTGCCGCAAACATACTAAAGATTATTTTAAAATAATTGATTGTGAAATATCACAAAACTCATCAAATAAAATTTATTTGAACCCGCGACCTTCGGATTGCTAGTCAAGAACCTTAACCCTCGACCACGGAGGTCGACACCCACTTCAATTACACACGTCCGATACAAAATAGTTATCGAAATAAAAATACTGAATTTTTAAACGATTATGTTTTATTAATGCAAGTCGAGAGGGATGATTTTATTAACAACTAGCTTTTCCCCGCGGCTTCGCTCGCATGGTAACACGGGAAATTACTGTAGCGCTTGCACTTATCAATTATCTCCCCCCCCCCACCCCACCCCCATCCCCTCCCGCATTCCATATATTCATTCCCTTACATTCAGTTTTCAAATATCTCGCCTACCACCTAAATTTCATAATGCTATAGCTCAAAGAAAAAAAGAATTACTTATCCAATTTTGTTCATTCGTTCGGAATTTATGCGCTTACAAACATTTCGGATGTTTATTTTTATTTAAATATTTGGAAGTTCGTTAATATAATAAAAAAATACCATTTTTATCATTCAGTCTTTATAATCGTTACGAATTATATTTTTAATACAGGAACTCAAATCTGACATTTATTCCATTGTCCAAAAAAAAAAAACGAATTCTAATATTTAAATTTTCTGCAGTAGTAGCTGACCAGTAGACTGAGTGCCTACCAGCATAGAGCCCAAAAATATATCAACATTGTTTCCATGGAAAAGATTTTTTTCTGACGTTAGCAAAAACTCGCTTTTGTTAGCGACAGAAAACATATAATAAATATAATATATTAATATTTATAATTTCATAACGCCAGAGTTTACCATCATATACAAATTGTAGTCTGCGCATATAATTTAGCTTTATATTGGTGAAAGAATTATTAAAGTATTTATATTGTGTTATGCGTGAAAAGGTCATAAACAAACTCGAGCAGTTTCGCATTTATAATATTAGTATGGATTAAAAGTTTATTTTAAAAGTTATTTTACTCGAAAATTCCCCAAAGGCATTCCACATACACAGATTTTAAAAATTTACTAACATAATTTATGAATTTTATTCATATTTTGCTAATAAGGTTTCAATTTTGGCTTTCAAATTTTGGCAATCCAATTTTTCAATTAAAATTAGTGCGTTATTCTCAACCCCATCACCAAAACTCTCCACAGTGCAGTTTACATTTATCTCCCAGTTATTTGTTTTCAATTAGCAAATTCAAATTAAGTAGAAATCCCCAGTCCTTTTTTATTGTATCTTAAAACCACCAACTGTCCCCGCGAGGCTTTCAAATGCACCCCTGCCACCCTTCCGGCCAGGAGTAGTCAAAACGATATCTAATTGTGTAATTGCTGAAAGTGTTATGTAGAACTAGATAGTTGGGAACCGTTTCAAAAATTGGTCTACGGAGAGAACTCAGTCCATATTAAAATTGAATATCAAAAGCTTTACTGTTAAGTTTCCGTCCCGCTGACACTCGTTCCGACGTAGTGTTTAAATTTTACATGAGAGCATATTGAAAACATTTGTTTTTAATAGATACGTACACGCACAATTTAATTTGTATTATTTATATATTTATTGTTCCTTTTTTTTACATGAGCTCCACACAGGAGGCCCTGAGGAAAATAATTTCCCTCAGGACCTATGTCATCTTTGAGGATGCTGTGTGGAGGGTTTTTTTAAGGAAAGGAAGGGGAGGAGAGTTCTGGGAAGGAAAAGGGTTTAAGGGGTGCGTAGGAATCTGGGGTTAAGTGTGTCCTGGTCTTCCGCCTCCGAGACCTAGACAAACCTCACCCCATGAACCCGGGCACCCCTGCTAAATCACCAAACGTAGCGAACCACTTGAGGTGACCTATGGCAGAGGTGCTGGTTATCCAATAAAGGTTCCCGGGGTGGCGGTACCCATTCCCGCCTCCCAAATTTACATGATAGATTGTTTTACAATTCAATTTTTAACCTCAGTAAGACAAGCCTGTTTTGAGGTTAATAATTTTTGTTAATAAGTAATCAAAATAATACAAAATAATGTAGGTTTGGAAAAAAAAATTTATAAGAAAAACATACATTTCCGTGTTACAAATAACCAAACGATGTTTAAAAATCTTCTACTACCACCGCAGTAAGAAGAAAATGTTGCTTGTGTCATAATGGGACCCGAATGCGATGCCAACTCAGCCACCGACCGGTGATGTTATTACTAATATTTCGTGCAGATAATGGGTACCTACAAGGCTGAAGGAAGCAAAATTTAATGTATTAGCTTCCAGCAAGTACATTTTAATTAATTGATTTGAAATAATTTGTTATGCTATTATCACTAAAAAAAAAGAAAATATATAAGTGTGTAATATAAAAAGACAAAGACATAAAAAAAGTTATGCAAAATATTATGCTATTAATTTAGAATGAACAAAAATAAAAAAATGTTGGCAATTCTCGGCTTACGCAAATAATTTAACAAGTTTTACTGTATTATACAGATATAGTTAGGTGTACAATTGGTGAATACTTGTAAATTTAGGAAATCACTTACGAGACATATTAAGTTAAATACGCAGTTAAACCTTAAACAAACTGCAAAAATTTTAGATGATTTTTTATTACATGTTTTAATTCAGAAACTCTTTTCAATCAGTCCCATAAAAGTGTCACTGTTTACTATTTGCCAAACATTTCAATATATCGTATTTGAAGATCTTATTATTTTACTGCTTTGTAAATAAGTTCAGGTAAGTATAAATTTTATTAAAAAACTTTAAAAGAAAACATCATACTAACAAAAACGAACAAAACGCAGAATTATTTTCTTTGTAAAAGGAATCCAGATGTACCTTGCTTGCTTGCTTGCTTAGCTTGCTTCCTCATAAGAATAATAATAATAAAAAATTCATAGAAAATTGTAAAAAATATGTACGTAATAAGTCATAGATGTTAAACTATATAGGGTATTAAGGGACGTACTTGTCTTAGATTGACTTGACCAGTGATTCCTGACATTATTTGGATTAAAAAATGTAAGTAAAATTTTGGTGTCCGGTGACATTTTTGATGTTTTTTTTTTCTACAAAAACATAAAAAATGGTGGGTGTTGGATAGTTGGAGGCGGGGTTAGGGGTTAGACGGTTACTCGGCTGAGTGACCAGTGACGACATGTGGAAGAAATTTATTTTTGTTTGATTTTGAAGAAAACAATTTTGAAAAAAAAAATGTCATCAAAAAAGTCACCGGGAACCAAAATTTCATTTTATTTTTTACTCCAAATAATGGCAGGAATCACTGGTTAAAGTAAGTCAAGTACGTCCCTTAACACTCTGTATAGTAAACTAGTAACTTAAAAAATATATCATTCGTTCCGAGTGCTTTATTTAGGCTTTTTTTAATTTGAATACCTCAACAAACGTCCCAAACCGCCTGGAGCCAGTGAGACTATGGCATCCCCAATCGGGGTATGTTGTGAAGCTGAAGGTAGTGGAGAGGGGAAAGAAATGGGAATGCGGAACGTGGAGAAGTACCTGGCTATTCAGATTTGATCACCAAACAATGCTAAAGCCATTTTAAGCAACATTTCAATTCTGAATGGTGGTCTTACATCTGGGCGATACTGAGAGTATCTTTCACTATGGAACGTGTCGCCATTCGCTAATATACCTTATATTATTTTAATGCTTGAATGTGAAAGAGGCAAGAAGTGTAGGCCAAGATCGAGTTGTTTGGCGGTCCGTCACCTCTGCCTACCCCTGCGGGGAAGCGGCGTGATGGTTAGTTAGTTAAATTGTGAAATAATACAATTCAACCAAATAAAATACACTTGCGCTTTCAAACCCGCGACCTTCGGATTACCCCTTATCCCTCCACTACAGGGGCCATCAGTTTAATAAAATATTAAGATAAATGTGTAATAAGCCACATTGAACAAGATCGTTAGAAGGCAAGGCGGCATTGATTTTTTTAACAAGTAAATTACCTGCCTACACACAAAACAAACGCATAATATCATATTATCATTCAATGTATACCGTCTTAACATCGAAACCGACGCCGACGCCGGCAAACATATCAATCACAGTAGGCGTCGCGCCGCCAATCCCTTGATCACTGTTAATGGGCGTCGTTAATCATCGAGTTGCACCCTAATTGACAATCGCCAACCCTTCAATCGCCATTTGCATCCGGCAAGTGATACTCCCCGATGCGCTATTATCTGGAGATGTCTCTTCACCGTGCGATGCCTGATCACTGAATATTGAGCATGCCTAACCTAAAGTCATCATTACCGACCGGTGCCGGTGATTTGACGAGTGCGTCGATACAACCCTCGGACAATTGAATAATGCATACGTAATGAAGTGGATTTAATGTTATGATAATGAGTCCGACGTGCGATTACCCTTCAATTCAGTGGCTTCGTGCATCGTATTAATTGGTGGATACCAAATTCCATTGCATTTAAATAATCAATATGAATAACAGATGGGGTTGTTATGATCTATGTTGGTACGTGATATTGTAGCTACACTTATATTTCATACAGGTAATGTAAGCATGGAGAGTTTATTGCCAATTTACTTCGCGGCGTGATGAAAGTAATGAACTTTGTCCAAATAATTCATTTAAATGAGAATTATTGTATAAATGATTTTTTTTTCAATTAACTTATGTCTTTTTAATTGATGTAATTAATATATTGAGTTTTTTTTTAATTCATAATTTAAAAAATATCTGCTGATTCATCTGCTACCCATTCACTTAATATTAATAATTCTAATATATTAATAATTCTAATTAATATTAATAATTCTAATAATTCATGTAATTCTTATTAAATAGTGGTTTAAACAAAGTTTATTTTCCTTGTTATTAAAACCTTTAGGGGTCATCCATTAATTGCATGAGCTCAAAATGGGGGGGAGTTCAGTAAAATCTCACCAATCAAAAGTAAATCGTGAAGTTCTTTTGAAGTATTCAATTTTGCCGACTGAAAAAATTTAATGGCTATTATCTTTATGAAAATAAATATAGCCATTTAATAATATTTGACGTATTTACTGCTAGATACTGTCGCTACAGAACTTCATTGTAGAACATTCTAGGTGCGAATAACACACGAATTAATTGTATCTAATATTTTTATATTACTTGCGTGGCAACTTTCCCTTATCCCTCTTCTCCCCTTACCCTTCCCAACCCAAATCCCTTTTTTGCAGTCTATTTCAGTTATAGTCACACTTGTTTTATTGTTGTGTATTGGTTTATCATTTGTTGAATTCAGATTTGTACTATTATTATTTTTTTTACTTGCTGCTTAGTTCTGTTTTTCTTTCATAAATATTCTAGTATTCTTTCTTAAATATTCTAGTTAACATTCAGTTAGTCTTGTTTCTAAATACCTATCAGTGAACATTAATAATTGGTCTGTTTTTTTATCATCCTCTTATGTTTATTGTATTACTAAGACTGTTAATGTTCCTTAAATAAATAAATAAATAAGTGAAGTGTAAGTCTCACGTGAGGGGTAGGGGGGTCCCACCAAATATCACTTAACCTCACCAAGGGGGGGATCTAAATTGAAAAAAAAAATAGCTCACGTAATTAATGGATGCCCCTTGGTTTTCAAAATTATTGTGTTGCCAAGTAGTAATTATTATCAGCATATATTTCTTTGAAATTAAATGACCTTTAAATAAGACTCAATGGCGGTCGATAGTCTAGTGGTTAGGTTAAACTCCTAGTTGGATTGAGTTGATTTTTACAACATTTACCGACTTACTTATTGTTCAGAAATTCAACTGATGCCTGCTGGAAACCATTTTGTATACACGGTGTCCGGAACTCTTAATACAAGAGTAAAACCGGTGAATCTACAACACCTATTTAAATGGTGAAATAAATGGGTATAAATATATTAAATCGACTACGAATATATGCATTTTCAAGTTAAATTTGAAAAATTGAAATGCAATGGTAAAATTCTGTACGAAAGTCCATCTCTGTAGCGTTTCCATTTTAATGATATTATGTCATGGTGGATGCTCAAAATATGACCAACAACATTATATCCAATATGATTTGATATATTTCCTGCAAATGAATTCATCTATTACACAATTCTTTTATGATAAAACTATGATAAAACTATGAAAGGATAGCTTTTAGTTACCGCTTTCAAATCTAGTTAAATTCTGGCAGTCCTTCTGTCTGTAAATTTGTTTTTGTGGTCCTTTTCCGTTTTCGAATATCTAAGACATCCTCTTTACTATTCATGTAAGTCTTACTGTGATAAGACGGTTAACTTTAACTATGATTCAGTAAAGTTTTTTTTTTTCAAAAATAATATCACCGTGTTTATTTGGACTTTATTAATCGTTTTTCTTTTTCAATCTTATGGTACCTACCTGTCTGTTGAAAGTTTAAAAAGAATTTTCATTTAGATCGTAACGTTTCTGTGAAAACGTTGTATGATTCCTTAATTGAAAATTTAAAAAAAATGTTACATGAAATATATGGTCTTTCATTAAGTAGGTTGGTATTTAATTAAGTATCTTCTCACAAATCTTATCAGAGGAAAATTTTTAATTTTTTTTTTTTTTTTTTTTTTTATTTATGTCTATTCTTGAATACACAATTTTACAATTGATTACAGAGGTTTACATAGGAGTACAAAACGTTAATTTTCAGTAGCAGTAAGCAAAAAGATTTTTTTTTTTTTTTAGTATTATTTTGTGTGTAAGGTAGGTTTGAGAAGGTAAAACTGTGTGGGTAATATTGTATGTTTCGTGAACACCTCACTAGGAGAACCTGTGCTGAGGTGTTGACGTGCTTATGATTATGTGTGACAAGTATTTATGTGTTGTTGTAGAAAATTAGTTATTTAATTATTTTTTTTTTTTTACACATTTTATTGTCGTTTTATTATCATATTATATAAACATACACATACATACACATCCATATAAATACATGTACCTGCACACATGCATATAAATATATATATACATACGTATACATACGCATACACATTCACATACACTAAATAAATAAATTAGAAATATACTTTTTGGACGCAGTCTATTGTTTACAGAACTATTAGTATTGGTATTACGTAGGTTACAGTTAGTTACTCTGTCTGTAAAAAATTTACCAATTTAGCAATATTTGTCTTACGTAATTATAATTTTTAGTACATTAGAACTGTTTTAAAAATAGACCACACGGGACAGATTACATCTGTTCTGTGACGATAGTTAATGTGAATAATTACTCAATAAGCAACTCGCCCACATTCGCATCTATTCACACAAAGTAAGGGGCGTCACGGTTATAAGGGTTATAACTTTTGAATATTAATTAATTACCTGAGAGCTAATTTGACGAAATAAACTATAAGTCATATAATATAGTTTTGTTACTTCACAGGCACTTTAAGCTCCATGATTTGGGTGATTAAGAGTCAAGACGCATGATTGACATGGAAAGCTAACATATTATTATATATTAGCGCAGACCCGTGAAAAATCGAGGGATAGTCAGAATTCTTGCCATACCAGTTCCAACCTTAAAAAGGACGACTAAAATAATTTTCTGTAAAAATATTTTATTACAGGTAAGTACTTATTGCTTGTCTGAATTCTTGATACGATCAGATCCAATTTTGAAAATGAAATACAAGTTACTATCACAGACATTATAAGTAGAGGAGGATTTTTTTTTTTTTTTTATTGTTTTTATTAGATATTTATTTCTGCAAGTAATAATTACATGCAGTTATAATATATGAATTTTCATAATTTTGAATATATAAATTTTTATAAGATGTGGGTCCTCTTAAATACTCTAACATTACTTATTACTTATTTTTTTTTAGGTATGTTTGATTACTTTAACTTCCAATTTAACGTTGTTAAATTTAGTGTAATTATATTCTAATTGGATATTACTCGTAGATACAACAACTGATATACACAGAAGGGAAGTAATTAAATTACTTTAACCAGTGATTCCTGACACTATTTGGAGTAAAAATGTATTTGATTTTTTTTCTCCGGTCACTTTTTTGATGAATGTTTATTTGCAATTTTTTTTCTTTAAAATCAAACAAAAAAAATTCTTCCGCATGTCATCACTGGTCATTCAGCCGAGAAACCACCCACCCTCTTACCCTGTCCCCAACTGTCCAACAAATTCAATTTTTTTATGTTTATGTGGAAAAAAAACATCAAAAATTTCATAGGAGACCAAATTTCATTTACATTTTTTACTCCAAATAATATCAGGAAATGTTTGGCCTATGTCAAGTAGGCCCCTTAGCACCCCATACTTACGTATTAGGTGTAATACTTGGTATATGATGAAGTAAATTGATTCTTCACGAATTAAATTAATAACGGTGTGGATAAATTATATGCATAACTTGATATGTACACAATTATTTTGTGAATGTTTCTTTTATTTTAATAAACACTCACTTATTTTCTCCGAAATTAAATAAACGCAAGCCAAGGAAATTGCAAGATTTATACGAAATACAAAATAATCAATTTGTGAATAATTACAATAAAAAAATTTATCAGCATAAAAAAAGTTAATGTAATTAAAACTTGGTTAAGAATAATCACTCAACAGTCATGTTTTAGATGCAATTGATTTCAGTGAGCTTTAAAATTTTCAATAAACTATTTAAAATAAGATAATTAAGTTCCCTAATTGTTTCCAAATATTCATTTGTTGAATGAGGAAAAACTTTATTTATTTATTTTTTCAGGTTCTCCACAAAACAGTTATTCACCAAAATATTATTCTACAAAATTTAAAAAAATGTGTACGGGGCAGTTTTACTATGTTGTGACGTTTATCAAAAGCTAGTTACTAAACTTTCTGTAGGTGACATTGAATATATTGATGCCCAATGCAGAATCGTTAAGCAGTTAAGTTACTCTGTTTAATGGCGCATTTTGATACGCAGAAGTTCTCGCTTTCGGAGCATAAAAAGTGCGTGGGATCTCCCACGAGTACAAGCGTCAGGGACATAACATAAGTTGATGTCTTTCAACATAGATGGATTTATTATAGTCCCGGAGATAAGCTTAAAAAATGTTTACCTAAAAATATTTTTCGGCGTGCTTCTAAGGTATTAAGATTGAGCATTCCCGTTAAGAAAAACGATGGATTCAGAAATGGGAAGTAATGTGCATATAAATGCTTTTAAATGTCGGGCGAAGCCGGTTACATACTAGGTAAAAGTTAACATTTTAAAATGATCGCATTCGGACATAATTGAGCGATAATAAGGCTCAATTATTATATAAAAGTATTTAAGCGATGTTTGAGGTTCCCACAGTTGGTCGAGACGGGCAGAACGAGTTATTCGGATGCGAACTGCGAAAGTGACCAGAGGTGTGCTAATTATAGTGCCAATTTATCGGAATCTGGTGAAATCATCCATAAAATATCTTCACGACATCCGGCGACCCCGAAACGCTTCCAAAACAGCTTAATCGCCCGAAAGTACGAGCAGATTTCGGCGTGGCGGCGCGGTCCGAATTCAATTTTTTTTTTCACAATTCTACCCCGAATAAATATACCATTTTCGCTAACTCCAAGTTTCGCATCTCTCGACTAGCTCAAATCCGGCGCCACAGTGGTCCCAAATCCCATTCTAACTAGACAAAAATATTTTTCCACGGAATGTGATGCAAAAGGGTCACAGTATCATAAAAAAAATTATTAAAAAAAATTACATTTATTTCAACCACTGTAACAGAATTTTCAAAGTAAAATAAAATACAAATAAATTGCGTGTTCTTGCCACATACAGACGAGGTATTTATGTTATTTCTAGATAGGATTTTGATGACTAATTTTAATTATGAGTAAACTGACTAAAATTATTAATGGTTATTACCCTTTTAAAAGATACCCAATTACTTATATTGTTTAAATTCGACTGAAGGTCGTTAAGTGCACTAATCGTTATTTCTAATATGAATCATTTCCAAATGATGACTCATGGTTTTATTTTCTGTATAATTAAGTTTAAGGTCGTTAATACTCTAAACTTATTCCTAATGTGAATTATTCCCAAATGATGACTCGTGGTTTTATTTTCTAGTAAAATTATTATTATTATTGTTTTAAAATTGGTTTGAACATATCTAACAACGGTGAGTGAATTATATTGGTCTGTTCATTTATTAAAATAGCTTTAGGATTATTAAAGTGCTTGTTAATTTCTAGTTGTTCTAAAAGATTTAGTTTATGTCCTTTATTTTGTATATGTAAGGGAGTTGGCTTATTATCGCCGCTAAGTGAGTGATTATCATCTAGGAGATGTTTGGCAAATTGTGATTGCATTTTATTATTATTTTTAAATGATCGCATATGTTCTTTGAACCTAGTATTAAAGGACCGGCCAGTTTGTCCAATATAAACAGCGTTGCATTCGTCACACTGGAGTTTATAAATGCCGCTATTTTTTAGTTTGGGTATTTTATTTTTTGAATTTTTGAGAGATGATCCCAAATTATTATTAGTGCGGAAGGCAATATCTAATCCACAATTTTTGAGAACTTTAGCAATTTTATTGGATGTCGGTCCGACAAATTCTAAACATCCAAATTTATTTTCCGTTTTATTATTAATTGCTGGGTAAATTAAGTTAAGGTTATTTTTATGTTTTTTATGACTAATTATTTTATCAATGTCTCTACTCTTGAAGCCGTTATTTTTTGCAATGGATAAAATTGTACTTTTTTCTTTCTCGAATGCTTTATTGTCAAGTGGAATATTAGTAAGTCTGTGTATCATTGAGTGATAAGCAGACAATTTATGTGACCATGGGTGCAAAGATTTAGAATTGATGGTCGTGTCTGTAAACGTAGGTTTACGATAAATTTCAAATGCGTGTTTATTATTTTCTCTACTGATTGTTAAGTCTAAAAAATTAATTTTATTATTACATTCTCTTTCAACCGTAAAGCAGATTTTACGGTTAATGGAGTTAGCAAATGTAACAAAAAGGTCTAGTTGTCTGTTGGTACCTTTCCAACAGATCAAAATATCGTCCACATAACGTACTTGTAGATTATGTGTTTACTAAAGACTGAGTTTAAAATTTGATTTTCAATGTAGTCCATGAATATTTCAGCAAGAAGGGGACTCAGAGGCGACCCCATCGGTAAACCATCGTTTTGTTGATAGAATTTATCATTAAATAAAAAGTAGTTGGTTTCCACGCATATTTTAAAAAGGTCAAATAAGTCTTTTTTAATAATTGGATTTATGTTAGATTTATCTAATTTATCTTCAATGATTTTAAGGCACTCTTGGATAGGAATATTGCTAAAAAGGCTTACGACGTCTAAAGATAAAAATTGGCAGTTGTGCGGGAGATCTAAATTTTGAATTTTAGTTATGACTTCCAGAGAATTTTTAACACTGTGTTTTGGAGAAAATTTAGTATATTGTTTAAAAAGAAAATTAAGTTTTTTGGCGAGTAATGTCGTTGGGGCATTTATAAAAGAAACGACCGGTCGGATAGGAAGGCGAAGGCCTTCAGAAGGCGAAACAGCTGTCACGTGTAAAAATAATTACCTAGCAGAACTTGTTTATAAATAAACTGTTTTTATAAATTGAATAATAATATTATTAAATATATAAAAGAAATAAAAAAATTAAAAGGGAGTTCTACAAATTAAACTTGATAACAATAAATAAATTGCGTGTAGTACAATGATTCAAATAAGTCATAACAATCTGTTTATTTTAAGTAATTAGTTATAAATATTATTTGTAGCATAATATAAGAATAAAACCGAATGAAATTTGTTTATGGTCGAGTCACAATCATAACTTTTTTTAAATGATAATATTCGTATGTGGCACTGTCAATAGACCTCTGCAGTTTCTTCGTTGGTACTTCCGAAATCGACAATAATTTTACGTCATCACCAGATAAGACGTTTTCGATATTGTGGTTATTTCGGATATTACAGCTTCCCGTTTTCCATCTAACCTCAAGCTGACTTAAGCAGCATGAAAGAGTTCTTTAAGACTTCGAGAATTCAGAGGACATTTAATTTTTTTTATTTTACTTTTTAACGAGCAAAAACCAAATTATTTTTCTCGTTCACCACGTAGTCCATCATCACACGTAACTACCGGAAGAAAAAAAACAGTGTTAAGCCATTTCCGTTTTTTTTTACATGAGTTTTAGAGTATATCTTTGGCCATTTCCTTTGAAAAATTAATAGAAATGAAGCGACACTATTCTTTTCCATTTTCTATGAAATATTAATAGAAATGAAGCTGTTTTACTTTATTTAATTTTTTTCGAGACCTATAAAATTGTTTTTCTCAACCAAAATTTTTCCGTGTTTCAGCATAACTCGGCTTTGATGCGCCTTTTTTCTTCTAACATCTCCAAAATATGAAAAATATAGATCAAGGGTAGAGGCTCTGTAAAAGTCAAAAGAGCACGTAAGAGCAGACAAATTCTTTAAGAACATATAGACAAAAGTTGGTTTTGTATGAAAATTGTTTAGTTTGGAGGTACAAATTGGTACACGATTTTGAAAGTTTAATCAAACTTTGGCAAATAATTGTAAATATTGATTACGGTTTCACGATTTTTTAATGACTAATAAAAGTAATATGGAAAAAGCAAATTATTAAATACTTAAATAAATTTGAAAGAACATACTATGGACTTTAATTTTTTTCTTGACGTAACTTCTCTCCGATTTCAAATAACACCACTAACGACCAAACAGCGCTTACACCCGAAAGAGATGGGCCGCAGGGAGGCCGCCTGGCACATTCTAAGTGTCGTGTTTACATCGTTTCTACGTGTAGCGCGTATTGTTTTAATTTTTTTATCGATGCGAACATAGTGCTATGGACTGTTTTCTATGCTGTGAGTATGTTTTTGTACATAAATAAAAACACCGTTGAAATCTTTTTGTCTAGCTAGATTGTTCTAAGGAAACCACCGTGCGGCGTGCGCAAATAAATTTTAATTTTTATGTGTTATTTTTTTTTTTTACATGAGCTCCACACAGGAGGCCCTGAGGAAATCAATTTCTCTCAGGGCCTATGTCACCTTTGGGGATGCTGTGTGGAGAGTTTTTTTTACGAAAGGAAGGAGAGGAGTGTTATGGGAAGGAAAAGGGTTTAATCTGGGGTTCAGTGTGTCCTGGTTATCCGCCTCCAAGACCTAGACAAACCTCCCCCGGGAACCTTTATTGGATAACCAACACCTCTGCCATAGGTCACCCCAAGTGGTTGGCTACGTTTGGTGATTTAGCAGGGGTGCCTGGGTTCATGGGATGAGGTTTGTCTAGGTCTTGGAGGCGGATGACCAGGACTCACTGAACTCCAGATTCCTACCCACCCCTTAAACCCTTTTCCTTCCTAGAACTCTCCTTTCCCCCTTTTCCTTAAAAAAACCCTCCACACAGCATCCCCAAGGATGACCCTGAGGGAAATTATTTTCCTCAGGGCCTCCTGTGTGGAGCTCATGTAAAAAAAATTATATATAAACCCTAGGTTAAGAATAATCTGTACCAGTGTGAAGATGGCTCTAACAAGCTGCACCCGGTTACGGTCAATAAATTAAAGTGGAAATAAGTTTTATATTTGTTTTATTATTATATTTTATGATGGAATTCCACCATGAATTGTCAGTTTCAAAAATATAAATTTTTACAAAAATAATTTAAAATAGAACACGTTTACTTTTTTTATTAGGTAATTGTTTAGGTAAGTTCTCTTCAATAATCCTCATATCGAAATCAACAGCCCTAACAATTGTTAAAAAATATATAACGCGCCCAAGTATATATTTAATTTAAATAAATAAGTACCTACCCCGAATTTGTTAGTCTACGATCTAACCAATCTCGGCCCAGTGATGCAATTAAAAGTTAGTGGACCACACCAGAGCTGTTCGGCCCGAAATTGAATTTGACTCAGCCTAAAACTTTGCCCCGAATCGTTCGGAAATGTTTAGATCACGTGGCACTTTTTAATGTGTGATGTAAAAGGGTCTCCGCTGTAGAATTTGGGGGAAGGATAAATTCCCCTCATCATTATTTTTTTATGCCATTGTAAACTTTACTTTTTATCAGTGGCGTAGCAAAAGAGACAGTCTTAACCCCATTATACAAACATTTTTTAACACGAAATGAATAATCTACATGAATAACTTGACTTACTTTAACCAGTGATTCCTGACATTATTTGGGGTAAAAAATGTACCCAAATGAAATTTTGGTCCTAGGTGTCATTTCTTTTCAAATTAAAACATTTAAAAAAATCAGTAGGTATTGGTAGAGTAGGGTCGTGTGAGAAATTGGGCCGTACTCGATTAAGTAACCAATGATGACACGTGGAAGAATTTTATTTTGTTTGGTTTTGAAGAAAAAAAAATTGGAAATAAAAACATCTAAAAATGTCACCGGAGACCAAAATTTCAGGTTTTACTCCAAATAATGTCAGGAAACACTGGTTAAAGTAAGTCAAGTACGTCTCTTAAGCCGCCGCTACCCGAATTTCTACCGATTTCTTACATATCCCCTTAAACATTTGAAGTTTTTAAGCTTTTAAAAAATATTTTATTTTTTAAAGATAATATCTAGACGTTCCCCACACCGAAACGCAAATTATATGAAATTCCCTCGAAGGGAAAAAATCGCGAAGTATGCTCCGGGAACTTATTATAAACACGTTCATTTTACCTATTTTAGAAGTTGTATATATGAAAAAATTCGCAGTGTTTTATTTAAATGCTATTTTAAATGTTCCCACGAGATTTTTGCTCTATTTTAAACCAGTCGTGTTTTATTAAACATTTTCCCAATTTTCGCTTCAATTTTATCGTTTTAAATATAAGCGCGCTCTCTCCAACATTCGTAATTACATATCTCTCCATCTTCTTCTTTTTGAGCGGGTATACGGCGCCTTAACACCTTGTATAAGTACAACTATTACACTATTTAAAAAGAGAAATAAATAATAAGACTAAAATGGAAAAAGCAAATAAGAATTCAACGTTAAACTAATAATAATAAAAAATAATAATTCGATATTTTAAATTTGTATTTCTTTTGTTTTTCTTTTGTTTATAAGCTTAACCGATGTCGTGATTTTTTAAGTTTACTTTTTCAAGTTCGAAATGTTAGGACGTGTTGTTTCAAAAAATTTGATGAGTTCATCAAATATTTGAAGTTAATTTTTAGGTTCTGTGTACGTTCTTTTCGAGTTCTGTTTTTTTATCATCATAGGCCAGCTGCTTCACAAAACTGAAATCATCACAGAACTTGAATAGAACTTACACAGAACGTAAAAATTAACGTCAAATATTTGACGAATTCGTCAAATTTTTTGAAACAACACATCCTTTAATCTTCTTTCGATAGGCAATTTTTTATAAATACTTTCAACTTCACAAATTCTACAAAAAATCGCTGGATATTATTGTTTTTTTAAGATGCTAAATATAAATTACTAACTGGATCCAAATGGAAAGTTTATTTAAAAATAATATTCTATTACTCAGTAAAATGTATTTAGTTTAGTTTAATGTGTTTAGATATTTCTAGTTAAATAAGTGAAAAGGTAATTTTCTTTTTCCTGAAATAAAAACTCGAAAAACGCGCAAGCAGCCGGATGGTAATTACTACAAATACTTTTTGTTTTTTAATTTTAACATTATTATTTTTTTAACTCCACAGGAGGCCCTAAGGAAAATTTACCCTTCAAAGATGTTGCTTGTCCAGTAAATGGTTATTGTCTAATAAATTATTATTGTTTGTCCAATATCGGATCGAACTAGTTATCCCAGTGATAAAGCTGATGTTACGTTACCAATGCAGGTAAACGATTTGAAACAAAAAAAAGTAGGCGGAAAATTAGACCAATAGTACAAAAAAATAAATTCAGCTTTGCTTAAAGTAATTATAGTATTGACTATTGATTTCTGACAAACAAGCTTCAATAACATTGACTTCTGTCAATGTCACCACCCATGCAGTAATAAACATTTGAAGGTCTTCTTGAAAACAAACGGGAAGTTTCATGGTAATACTATGTGCGTAATGGATTCACTTATCACGACGTATGTCCAAAACCCACGCCTTACAACTAAAACGATTGGCTGTGATTGTTAAACTTAATGTGTGTTTAAAACGTTTTGTCATTCGTTACACAGTAGTTACACGCGATTGCCCACGTGTAATTTTAATTCAACGGCACGTACTGTATAGCAGTCAACATGGAACCAGTGATACGAGAGTACCTAGGTGGGTATGTTTGCTTTTCGGTTAGCGTTCGTGACTTTTTGTCAGCATTTTATTGGAAAATGCTCGGATCGGTCACATGTCAGGCGAGTTTTTGTTTTCTGTGTAACGACGTTAAAATATTGCCATACCATGGTATTTTTAAACAACGGCTAAATGATGAAGATAAAATGGGACGTAATTGAATTTTCAGTGAAAATAATTCTGGTATACATCACAGAAAGTGTTCTGTGATGTATAACGGAAATTCACAATTTCCGTTTAAAATATATATTTTTTAAATTTTATTTCTGTTATGACATCTTTGGGATGCTACATGGAGGGTATTTTTAATGAACCCATGGAGGTATGAAATACAGAAGTTGGCAAATCATCACTCGAACGATTCATAAATACTACCCTTTTTTATGTGACATATATCAAGAGTGTACAAACATTGGGCTATATCCCGACTATGCATCAGTTGGTATTATAAATATAAGGTAGTTGATATTATAAATTTAACGTGCATTCATTCCATAACTTAACAATTTATTCATTTAAAATAATATATAGTATATTTGCGGCACGTTCCAGAGTGGA
This sequence comes from Glyphotaelius pellucidus, assembly GCA_936435175.1. NCBI lineage: Eukaryota > Metazoa > Arthropoda > Insecta > Trichoptera > Limnephilidae > Glyphotaelius > Glyphotaelius pellucidus. Next base: position 26,488,662 of record OW386551.1, read on the forward strand.
AGATACTATCAGTATCGCCCTGGTGTAAGACCACCATTCAGAATTGAAACGTTGCTTGAAATGGCTTTAGCCGTGTTTAGTGACCAGATCTGAATAGCCAGGTACTTCCCAACCTTCCTCTTCCCTATCTCCTTCCCCTCCCCACTATCTTCAGCCTCACAACATACCCCGATTGGGGATGCCATAGTCTCACTGGCTCCAGACGGGAGCAGTTGGGACTCTTGTGCGGTATTAACTGTAAAAAAAAAAATAATAACTAAAAGAAACGCTGATTTGACTAGATATTAAGGGCCAGGAATCTCTAACTCTTTCCAATTCCTTCCTACACTCCACGTTGATTCAAATACTCGTGTATACTCCATAAAATGCTTCTTGTGTTTGATATTTATTTATTTATGTATAACACGCCCTTACGGGCTTTTACATTCTAGTATATAAGTTACACGGTTATTTTAAATAGTTACTTCAAAAGTAAAACAATAAAGAAAATATAATCCAATGAGAAAAAATGTAACAACAAAAGCATAAAATAAAATAAAATACATTTGTGAAAATGATTAGAAGTCACACATAAATAGATATTCAATATATACAAAATTTGCAGAAATTATATGCGTCTATTTGTGTCTAGTTTTATAAAAAAATTGTAATAAACACTGTTTATACTGGTTATTTTTAGCGTGAAATATATATCCCAGATCAGGATATTTATTTCGGGAATTAGGGAATTTCGGTAATACAGAGGAGAAAGAACAGTTTAGGACACAGCCCCATCATCCTACCCTTACAATATAATAAGATACCATAAAACTATCTTAAATTACGCGTATATCTTATTTTAGACGTAATAAAGGTGCCGTCAATTAATTTGTTATTAATAATAGGGAAGAGAAGTACCAGCAAGTTAATCAAACAAATTTTAATGTATATTGGAATAATAAAAATGTTTATCCGGTATCTCAAATATTTAATATCACGTTCCAACATAAGCTTTAAATAAACATACCAGGATAGAAGCATCCTAAGAATTTCTCAAAATCGTCGCCTATTTTAGAAATAAATTTCCATCGAAACTTCCGAGAGGATTATAAACAAAATTATCAGCAATCAGATTTCTAAGTACCCCGTCTATATTTGTTCAAATTGTGGCTGTTAGCAAATAATATCAATAGTGTTCCCATAAGGAAAGCGGAATTTCACAGGATGTTTATTATGTGATGCTTGGATTTGTTCCAAGTGATTAAATAAAATTAAAATAGTTTGAAGTCCAACCGATACGGTGCTTATTCGTAATTACGACCTGATTGATTTCGTTATGTGAATGATTTATAACTATTTCTCTTTCTAATAAATACATAGTAGGCAGAATAAATAAATAAAAGCTAAAACCTCATTAATATTACAAGACAACGCGCTCGGGGTTCGGCGGCTACGCCAAAACTTAACGCCGAAAACCTCACTAATTAAAACAAATATTTTACCAAAATACCGGCTCTGGGAGTATCATCTCTACGTGCGTAAACACATACTTCATCACAACATCTACACTGATGATGGACACTGTTACGCTGTCCGAAACATTGGCTACAGACGGAGGAAGTCTAACACGGCACAGCAACCCAAAAATTAATCACGACAAAGACCACTGATTGATTTTATTGATATTGAGACGGTATGCACGTCTTCCATAAGCATCCAAGTCTTAACTTTTATTCTTCTACCCTCATCGATCTAATATAAATACATGGTTAATGGCTATTCCCTATATTTCACATTATTCCTTTGATGATAGCCCAGCCTATTTTCTTTAAGTTTACCAGGGTTGTCATGTTTGGTGATGTATTCTGAGTCTTATTCCCATCAAGGTGGGAAATTGACACAATAATGGGTGAAAGAAGAATAGAAGAATGGAAAACTAACGAAGTAAAAAAGTAAAGTGTTGGAACAGAGTAAATTTTTTTTCTTCTTTATTTTCATTTAAACCTGCTAACTACTTTTGTAATTTGTCAGCAGGTACCTAACAACGTAATAACCATACAATCAAAAATAACAAAGTGGTTATACTGTTGATGTTCATGTACATGAGATATTATAAAATGATAAGTTCTAATGTGAATCATCTGTATCTAATAGCCAATTTCTTAGATTATATTTGACTTAAGCGGTTAATTCATTGATAGTTTATTAAATATTTTGGGAAACTATAGAATAATTTCACCGTATTTATTGGTACATTTTCTTACCACTAATCCTCCATTTCGAGTGAATTTTATTTATGTGTATGGTAAACTCTCTCTCTATACAAGCAATCAATGGAAGCAAAGATTTCCGACTCTACTCGGAAAATAACTAACCATTACAAGGCAGAGAGGGTTGACCACCAAACAACTCGGTCTTGGAATACGCTCCTTGCTTCATTCACTTTCGTGAATCGTCTCGTACACACCTTTCTGGTATTCTGGCCTCAAGTATTTGGTTCACTTTATAGTGTCATGTCATCCCCCGGGGTTCCCAACTTCTTTTGCCGTTCACGTTTGCGTCATATTGTATTATCCTTACACTCCTTTCTTCGTTATTTGTTCGACATCCCAAAACCATCTAAACGTTCTTTTCTCAACCTTACTCATTACGTTTACTTGTGTGACGACTTGTTATGTAGCAACCCGACTATTTTTGTAGTGGTATCATTATTTCCCGTACGCTGGCCACACCAGAGCCCCGAGAATGTTCGAGAAAACACCAAGCCCTTCATTCCGGTTTCTGTATCGGGGTCGATAACACATGTATTTTGTCAATCTAAATCCTTCTGATAATTTTCAACAAATAAATGCAAATCACTATCGCCAAGTGTTATTATTCAGAGATTCCCGCGACCTCAATAGCATGGTACATTCCTGATAAGTTATATCATACAATAAAGCGATAAATGGTGAACCCGACTATACTTGCACTATTTGAGAATCTCCACATTTGTCACATAATTCTACATGGTTTTACCATACATATGCCTCACGGATATCACTTCCACAGCATTCAGTCTACTTTCTTGATAAATTCAGTGGTATCCAGAATCATATCGTCCAGTACAGATGGTCCATAGGTAAACACGTAAAGTAAACGTTCTTCAAAACACTGCGATAATGACATTTCTGACAATGTGATTTCTGACAGAGCAGTGCAATTAGTTTTTGTCCAATTTAGAATTTCAAGGATCCTCTTAAATGAAGAGATAGTAACAACAATTAACAGAAAACCTTTAACCCAAATCCAAAGGATTGATTGCATACGTATAGTTTCTTCTTTACGTTATATAATAGTTCTTACGCCATTAGGTAGGGATATATAAAAAAAAACAGATCCTTGGAAGATGACCGACCTAATTCGCAAAGTTTTTATTGGCCAACTTCCCAAAGCCCTATCGCTAATTGCCTGTAAAGTCGTATTTTTTACGAGGCGATTAAGATGTTTCTCAGACCGCGGTCCTTTATCGATATCGAAAACTTTCACATCTCCCCAAATCACTTGCAAAACTCGGATAGTTTTGGTTGCCATCTGTTAAATCCGGCCATTTTACCAACGTTTTGGTTAGCGATGCAGGTTACATCATCAAAGTTGATTATAACATCTAAACCACGCATGTTCCTTGAATCAAATTTCGATCTCCAGTTAAAAATAAATAAATAAATAAAAATCGGATGTTTTTTTTTCGCCATAAAACACAAAAATACTCATTTTTAAATTAGTTTTTAAAATTCGATTTTCCTATGTCCTTAGCGGAACCATTCTAAGCATAAATTGATTTATTTCGTCGACAAATCTACGCTGAGGAATGCCCACATGCCCCATTTCTTTATTAAATAGCATTGTAACGCATGCCGAGAACTAGCTTGTAAATAAATTAAAATACGCCTCGCTTAGATAATGTATCTTGAATGTGTTTCGTGAGAATAGTAAGGTCGAGTCAGTCTAAATATAATAATGACTCAACAATGGAATGCTTTCTTTGCACGGAAAACGCTAAAATAATATTTGCTATTTCTCTCTACTTCACTCTTAGCAACATCTGCTCACAAAATACATGAATTTGTAAGGTTTTTTTACCGTTATCTCATCACAGGAGGCCCTGAGGAAAAAAATCTATGAGGATGCTGTATGAAGGTAAAAAAGTTTTTGGGTAAAAACGCAGGAACTGGGGGTCAATGTCTTCAGGAATGACGAACGAATTAATCCATCCCTCCCACTGCGGTGCAAGGCGATGGGTTGAGAGGGTCCAGCTGGAGAGTTACTATCCGGCCCGTCACGCAGTGGTTGGGCAAAAACTTTCGCCGCCAAAACCTAGACAAACCTCACCCCGTGAACCCGGTTACCTAACGTAGCGAACCAAACGTCACCAACTACAGGGTGATTAATTATACGATAGTATAATTAATTCCCCTGTCTATACGTCGCGTCGCAACGGAGTGACCGATCGACGTGATTGTTTGCTCAGAGATATTTGGAGGACTCGAAAGTGACATAGGCAACTTTTCATTCTGGAAAAAAAAATTTTCCATGAAATTTCGTTGTTGAACAATTATTTCTCCTTGTTATGGCGCGAGCAAAGCCGTCGATAAAAGCTAGTGGCATTTTAATCAATACCGTTTTCAAATTATCCAACTTTTTTTACACATTGTCACTTTTTCTTATATTTGATTTTAAAAATTTTCAACAAGTTCGAATGTTGACGGTAATATCGTGGAAGCAAAAATTAAAATAATATTAAATTTTTTTTAAGTTTTAAACCATTTTTAATAAGTTGTGAAGGTTACACCCATCAATATAATATATCATTGAAAAAGATAATACCAATAAATCTAAATGAAAATATGAAAAATAACAAGACACAGAAAAATAAAATTGTAGCCAAAAACATCTGAAAAATTAGTCGAAGATAATTATTAATTGAAATATGACATCGACGAAAATTACTTAAAAATAAGAGGTCCCAATGACCGAGTTGATTTATTCCTAAAGTTTCTGGAATATTTTGTCAGAGGGTCAAAATGTTTTCGCTTGCAATTGAATTCAAATAAATGGAAAATTTTTCAACGTATACGAAAACTAAAAACTATTTTAGAAAGATGATGGGATACGCTTTCAAATTTTATAATTCAAAATCAACATATAATTTTTTAAATATAAATTTTTTTTATGCATATATAAAAAGTTTTTTAAATGGCTTAGCTAACGTTTCTCACTAAAATTACTGATAACGAAAGAAAAAATAAAAACAAACATTTTATTAGACAAATATACTATAAACGTTTTCGTAACCTCAGTTTTTCCGTTTACATGTAAAAATAATTAATGAAAAATTCCCAATATTCAATTGTTGTTCAAATTTCGGTCGAAAACTTTGGTTTCATGGGGGTGTATATTATAATTATTTTGTAGTTTACTATTAAATTTTAATATAAAGCATGATGTTTTATCTTTCTTACACCGTTTAGATTTAGAGCATAGTTTTCATGATAGTAAGGGAGATACAACGATCTTCGTGAGACCTAAATGAGTTTTTCCCAAAAGTGAACAAATTAGCTTGAGGGGTTAAGGTGTTGTAAGACAAGAGATCCTGGGTTCGAGTCCCTCATATAATGTTACCTTTTGTTTTTCTGTTTCTCGTACTTTTTCATATTTAGTATTATTGTATTCAAAAATATAAAAACATTTATTTTACCGCACGGTTTTGAACCGGCGGCCTCTACATCCAGAAGCAAGCTTTCTGTTACATCATTGAGGTAGGTACGAAGCTAAAATTAATTCAAAGTTATGTATTCTAACCGGTGCAAGGCCTACTCAAATGATCCTGAGGCCACGATTGTTTACGTTTGGTATATTGCGAAACGAAATGATATAATCGCCTCATACCTTGGATACACACTTTGCGTGGGTTTTAGGAATATTCGTTTAGATTTATCAAGGTAGAGGCAAACATTACATCAACCTACAATTAAATATCTATGTGCGTTTGTAATTTGATGACGTATTGCTGAACTCAGTTCACCTAACATGGTAATGAGACAAAGGCTGTTTGTTTTAATTAGTGACATGCAAACCAAAATACATATGTGCATTGTGAGTCGTCAATCTCATAATCAAAAGATATCTTCCCAATAAGCCTTACATTGACGAGTTCGGTGTAACTTTAGGTGACCATAGTTTCTAGCACGGACGATCGATAAAAGATTAATCGATAATGTCGATAACTCACCTTATATTCCCGATGCAGGTCGATAGCGTATAAACTACAGTTCAAGTCGGATAAATTAAGAACACACTTAGTCGTTGTGAACTATTGTTTGTTCGTTGACGATCTGTTGTCGTGCTCGGGAACGAACGAACGACAAATTACCGACATCATCTAGAAAATCTTTATCGATCGATCATACAAGATACCCAGCTAAAGTACGGGCCAATTCCGTGTGAGAATGCGTCATTTTTACAACTCGTTATTTTGCCGAACAAAATTTGTTGAAAGATTTGTTTTTCCTCCCTCTTAAAACACAATGTGTCTCTCTGACACTCGGTTCATTTGTTCATCACCTTAAAACCATCAACCCTTTGCACAGCATCCCCGAAGATGACATCGACAATAAAAAAAAACCTCAAATTATTATCGATCTCATGTGCACTTATGACGGAATATCACGAAAAACCATTCATTATTTGGCTTCCAAAGAGAAGAATTTTTACAACATGTTTGCCCGGTCAGAGTGGCTGCATTTCAAAGGCATTTAGTGGGCGTTGCAAAACGACAGGTGCAATAATTACTTAAATGCACTTCACTGGCCCACATTATTCAACATACATTCTGACTAACTGAGTGCACGTTTGTTAATGCCTCGAAAATAGGTTACATGAATTCATTTCGAACAACGCAGATTCATTTTGAGAGGGTAATAGTTTATTGAATTCGATTAGCTGTTAAATGTTAGCTGGAGTTGTTAGGAAGCTAAGCCGGTTCGCGAAATTTTTAATCGATTGCATTCCGGTTCGTTATTTAATAGAAACGTTAGATACGGAAAAAAATCAGTTATCAAATTAAACACAACAACGCGGCGAACCGAGTGTCGATCATTTAGTTCCTATGGATGTACACAGTAGAGTATATATATGGGAGATTTTGTCAGGTGGTATAGTGGGGTAATTACTTCAACTAGGTAACTCTGAAATCAGCTATGTTGGGAAATTAAATTAAAAAATGGTAAGATGGTGATAAAAATCGGTTGTTATATATTTTCATTGATAAGTAACGTTAAATCAAATATTTGTGTGTTGGGAACTGTAATACTTAAATTCTGGAAATAAGAAAAAAGCTAATCGTTTTTTTATGTATTTATTAACAATAATGGAATGACTTACCTAGTTGTTACGTTACAAAAAATGCAACCAAAGCCATTTCAAAAATTTTAGTGTTACAACTATCTAAGTCTAATTGCTTAGTTGAATCATGGAAAATACTTGTGGTAGAGTTACCTAATTATAGAATAAAATTATTCCGTTTTTTTGAGATATGATTAACTGAATGTCTCTTGGTGATGAAAAGTCGTAATCCAACGCATTACGACTTTTCCGTTTGTAGTATTCATATAGGAAATATAGTTACTCTTTTTGTGTGTAACGCAAACACTGATTTGGGAGTTACCTATTTATAATAACTACCCCGCGATATTAAAATAAATAAAATACAATAAAAAACTATTATTCCTCGATCACAATTGCTACTACTCTAACGAAAATTCTTTTAAATCATCTGCTTTAAAATCACCTTTAACATGTTCTAGTAATTTTATTTATCGTACACCAAGATTTAAAATAAAATTAGAAAATAATAATTTTGTCAACAGTTAAATTAGTAGAAAAAAAACACTTTATGATGACAAATGAAAATCGCAAACAGTCAAGTAAATGTGGCATTGGTGTACCATTCGATCCATAATTATATATTTCAAATATTTTTGATATTTCTTAATTTTTGTAGATGACATTTCTTATAAAATCATTTAAAATTTTATCAGCTTGCCGGGAAACTATCTATTTCCGGTGGAAGCTCCTTTGACGTTTTCATACCTACCAAAGGGGGGATATTACTGCAATATTAATTTTATGCATAATTAGATTAACATCTTGATAGAATTGATATAATAATAATATATAATTAAATATCAATTCTATCAAGATGTTAATTATGTATAATTAGATTAACATCTTGATAGAATTGATATTTAATTATTATTACTTTTGTAAAAGCAAAATTTTTCAAACAATTAAGGTATGACATCTGTAAATGAATAAAGGTCTGTTATTTAAAAACATATTTTTTGCTTTCTTAGAGAACAATCCTTTTGTGGTTTGACGTATTATTAATTTAAACAACCACATTGTTTTTAACCACTAATTTATTTAAATTTATTCACCAATTGATTTCGCTTAGCTTAAGCATATATATTGGTAAAGAGGGATACAGAATAAAAATAGAAAACTGTAATAGTGAGACAGACGGATATATAATAACAGAATAGGATAACGTATACAAAAAAGACCGAACGTCAAGGAATTTAGAGGTAGCGAGAATTTTTAAGTATTTTAATGTAATTATAGCTAATACAGGTGTATATAGCGTTAATAATTGAGAATATTAACGACTTTCTCTATTTCCAATGCTTCTAAATTACGCAATCTAATGCCAGAGCTAAAATTCCCGGAAGTGAATGAATTTATAAAAATTTGTGGTTAAAACAAAAACTTTCATTTAACAACTTTTTTTAATTTCTTCAAACACAACAAACTTATTTTGCGGCACCATTCTAATAAAAAAATTATCAACATTTAGTTTACACCACTTTATTAAACAATAAAAGTGGTGATAAACTTTAATTTATTTTTTTTATTTCTTTACTAATCATAAGTTCAATCCCTTAATCTGAACCTTTTTACAGCCAACAAAATGTGTTTATTAGAATTTTTGTTTATTTTGAAAGACTACATTATTATAAGTATTTTTATGTTAATTTTACCTCAAAACTCTCTAGTTTTGTAATGCGCCCGTTAGGTGATATTTCACAAAAGCATCCAAGAACCTAATAATATTATTATTTTGAATGGCACTACACGTAATACTATGCAAAATAATTCATCGCTAGGAATATGATAAGGGTAATAAGACGCTTGCAATTATTATTCCGACATGTTCTGAGTTACGAGTACAGCTGGGAAGTTCCGTAGTTTATATTGCCCCATTATAAAAAAAACGCAATAATTACGTTATAATGAAATTCCGAACTAAGTGGGACTAACGTTTATGAGCCGGATTAATCAAAATATAAATTAATTTATCACAGCTTGTTAAAATAGACAGACCCATGTTTGTTCGATTATTTGGTGATGATAAATGATATGCTTCTAATTCTAAATCTGATTTTCAATATCAACAATGGATGTTTCTGATTATGTTTACAAACTCCCTGATTTAACAGCAGTGATTTTCATTGATGTTAAATTAAACAACAGAAGATACACCTTCAATGATGATAATGATGAATTTAATGTTTTTAGATAATTTAACATCGTCACCAACTCGTTCCTCAAAAGAATAAGAAATTTTAATACAATTGAAATAACACAATAACTTAATTTGTAACGACGATTTATTTATTTATTTCTTTTACACCATTATTTTACGGTTTCGCTTAACACAAGCATCTTCAGGGTATAAAAATTAAACTGATCAAATCTATACATTGTGTGAGCTTATATGCATACAGAAAAAGTCAAAACATAATATAAGGAAAGAGAGTAAAATCAACATCTTATGCACTTAGTGATGGAGAGAAAGAGACGGGTGCTATCTAAATCCCTATCAGTATGTACATGAGATGTTGATTTTACTTTCTCACTCTTTCCTTATATTATGTTTCGTCTTGTTCTGCATGTATATAACCTCACACAATGTATATTTTTGATCAGTTTAATTTTTGTAGATTCTGAAGATGCTTGTGTTAAGCGAAACCGGACAGTAGTAAAAAATAAAAATAAATAAATCGTGGTTACAAACTAATTTATTGTTATTTCAATTAATAATATGTCAGACCTCAAAGTTACTGCTTTCAACCAAAAAAAAATTTAAAATTTAAAAAAATTAAATAAAAAATTTATTACAATTCTCCAATGTAATTTATTAATGTATTTCCGTTCTGTCGTATAAAGTTATAAAAATGGAGATAAAAAATATCGTCAATATCGTGATTATTTTCAAGGCTCAATGTATTTTCACAAAAGCTTTTTTTTTATATACACTTAGTTCTTACTATGTTATTTACTTATTCTCAACAACACAAAATTAAGTACATTATTCGTAATGCTGTGATGCAGTTTACTTGGCGAATGAGTATGACACGATATACTGTCAAATATTTAGCAACTTTTAACTTTTGTTATTATTCGTTCAAATCAATCACTTGGTTTCATATGTTATTGTCACTATAATAAAGCAGTAAATTTAATACAAGCAAAATATTAACCTATGAGAATCAACCGAGAATGGTTGTATTAAATTGTAATAAATGCGTATGTGATGGTAATAAAACTGTAGCATTATTTATTGTAGGTTGTAAAAATGTTTATTTGATCAATTTATTCTCGGAGCTTTACAGTCGGATATCAGTCGCCCCAAGCTTTTGGCGGATGTTTACTCGACATATTTGTAGTTGCGAATATTGAAAGCTTAATAATTTCTAAGAAATATTCAAGTTTATGTGAAGAAATTCGGTTTTAAAACAATAAATAAGTGACTGAAGTAAAAATTCACGTTTGCTGAAAATAATGTTATATTGCTTTTCTGTGTACATTGTCAAAATGAAAGGCAACTTTAATAAATCATATTGGATATAAAATCCTGTCATATAAGTAAAAAATAATAAAATATTCAAACTACCTTTGAATTGGTTCCGCATTAATAAATCTTTTAATTATAAATGAAAACAAATAACTTAGTGTACACCACTATTTAATCAACAATATCGACATGTTTCGAAAACTATGTTTTCTTCGTCAAGATAATAAGTTAATAAAAAATAACAAAAGACAAACAAGTATAGACAAATAAGAACATAGGCAAAATATTAGAAAGGAGAGGTGATTAATTACTTAAATTATCATAAAAAACAATTATATAAAATTATATGAAACATATTGATATTGTTGATTAAATAGTGGTGTACACAAAGTTATTTGTTTTCATTTATTAAAAATGATGACACCACAAAGTGAATTTGCGAAGTTTGAAGAATCTTTTATTTTATTGAAGAAGAAGATAACACTTATAATCTAAATGAAAATATGAAAGAGAACAAGACACATCCGGAGAGGTTAGACGAGAGGTCTGGGTTCGATTCCCAGTTGCGAACATTGTCTTTTTTTATTTTTCTGTGTCTTGTTCTCTTTCATATTTTCATTTAGATTATAAGTGTTATCTTCTTCTTCAATGATATATTACGTTGATGGGAATAACCTTCAAAAAAGTTATAAAAAGAGAGTTTTTATAAAAAATTGAATCTCTTATTTATTTTTTGGTCTATTTTACGAGAGCTTTAGCCATTTTTATGAGATACATCTGTTCAATAGGACTGGCAACATCCATATTTACATGAAATGAAATAATCATATGCATTATGTCTTCGTTGGTACAAACTTTCAAAACTGAATAGCAAACGTTCGCTGGTTTTTATGAGACAATGTGTGGCCTGACAAAAAGGAATGGCTTAAAAAAACTTTGTCTCCTGCTGCTACTAGGTTGGTCACGTTCGTCGTTAACTCTGCCAACAATTTGGTCCTGGCAACAATGTTCATCACAATGTGTTCCGATTCGTCGGCAGTGTCATTCATCAGAATTGCAATGCGTCGCAAAATGTAGACAAGAAGATGAGAGATTTTCTGGCTACATAGACACGGAGAAAGAGAGAGGAAAGGAGAAAGCACAAGCCAGATTTGAGAAGAAGAATTCGATCTGCCACATGCTTTGAGAAGGCAACTCTAGAGTCACTTTAAGCTCAGCGATTTCGACGAATTGTAGGCCAAGAATCTCTTCCTACAACATCTTCAGCTGTTTGTTCGAGATTAGCTCTCAGTGTTATTAAATGAAGGGTTTTAGAAAACTGCCATTATATCGCTAAAGAAATTGCAACAACTTGCCTTCTAAATTATATCGTTTGCGTTAATTGCTCTGATCTCGCGTTGAAAGATTGTGAATGCAGATGGCTTAATAATATGTGCTTAGAATGTTTACTTTCAGCATTCCTAATTCCAGAAACATATATATATGTGATACAGACAGACAGTTTCTTTGGGCTGCTTGATTCATTGTGAAGCATTCCTTGGAGTTTTTACACATGTTTGGTTTTATGTTCGTTAAAACGAATATGAGAAAAGACAATGAAACCAAGTACCTATGATTGATTGATTGGTTCTCACCTGTAGTCAGCCATGTCTCCCGTGAAAGTTTCTCAAAGTTGGGAGCGTGGAGGGAGAATCAGGTCTGGAGTGGAGCCAAGTGAACCTTCAGTCTTCCTAGCCAACTCACGCAACACGCACTAGTCCAGCTTCTATGTATTTCTATTTCGCGAGACTAGAAAGTCTCACGGACCGACCACCGGTGGATGTTCTCGTTACACAACTGGTCAAAAATAGTTCTCGGCTTTTATCCCGGCACTCTTCCACTACCGCCGCACCAACCTACCACCAACCAGCCCTCTATTAATATCACTGCAACTGGACCGACTCAGTGGGCAGAGTCTCTTGCCCGACTGTTTGAACACTCACTACTGCTGCTTGCTGCTTGTCATGTGTGACTGATGATTTATTGTCTTGCGCCTGAAACGAAGCAGTTAATTCATATTAGTTGTTATAATTTGTCACTGGATGTCTTCGCGTAACACAAAGAAAGCTCTGAGAAAACAGAGCCTGGAGATTCAACCACAATGTTGAAAATGTAAACATTGGAAACTAACCTAATTTTTGCGATTCATACTGCCAAATATACATAAATAGCGTTACGGTGAAGGCAAAAGAAAACGCATTTAAATCAAGTTGATTAACTTCTGGGGGATTTAGCAAGGTATAAGGCTATTTGAAAAGTTGGACTAAGAAGAAATATGAATCGGAATATTACGATGAAGGACCCCAAAAGTCTAAAAATGTAATATTGACCGTAAAAATGTTAAATTCACATTGTTGACATTTTGCAATATGAATATTCTTTTCACTAAAGCTTTGCTAAAACAATATTAATATATCTATGTTGACAATTCCACAGGCAAAGCAAGGCCATTTATTCAACAAAAAAGGTCGTTTCACTAAAGTTGGTCGCTTTTTATCGAGCATAATTATTTTTAAACGAATTTCCAGAAAGCCGAAAAGGGGGATAAATAATATAGATTAAAGGCTTCGACGCGACACCAAAAACAAAAGCAACGAATTCCAAGAACCCTTTCATGAAGTTAATTATTCTGCCTAATGTATTTTTGGAAGCGTCGAATCAAAATAATAAAAAATTGCAATATTTTGGAACGCTTAATAAAAAATATCACAATATGTAATTTTGCTGCGACAACGTTAATATTTGACATCAAAACTATTATCACATTTTTAACACTGCGTAAAACCAAAACAGAATCACTACCTTCAAAAATATTTTAAGCTCAGGACCGTGTTTTGAAATTTCCGAACCGACTTTCGCGCGCAACCGCGAGGTAATGGCGCCAAAACCGCGTAGCAGTTGGGATGGCAAAACACTGACGTGATGGACCACAACTCGTTTGTTGTATCAGATCTTTATTACCGGTTCGATTGTCCTTAAATCCGATCGATTAATGCAACAGGCGAGCGGGGCTTTGCAACACTCCACCGTGCCTCTCTCATTCGGTTCGGAATCGAGACAGACGGTTTTGAAAGTGGCCAAACTACGAGTATTATCATCGGAATGCGAATGTGTCGACTGCTAATAATACTTCCTACGTAGAGTTAAGATGGGTCAGATTGTTTTTACCGATGTGTTAATACTCCATGTTTAAGTATAGCGCCCGCCTGGGATAGGGTTTCCAAATATCGAGAATTTCTGGTTTTTCTGAGGCTGCAGGTGCCATTGTACTTTAAAGATAATTATGTGCAATATTTGTTTATTCTACACTTCAAACATTTTTCTACCTGATAAAAATATAATTATTAATATATATGAAAGTATGTGACGGCAAAGATTATTTTTAATTTTTATTTACCAATTTTTTACTTGACAATTACATTTTTCAGATAATGGTGTTTATGCATATTTGTAATTTATGTTTCTTGATGGTAATTAATACCTCTCTATTTTTTTACGTTAGAACCACACAGGAGGCCCTGAGGAAAAAAATCCTCGGGGTCTATGTCATCTTTGGGAATGATGCGTGGAGAAAGGAGAGGAAGTTCTGCGAAAGAATAGGGTATGATGGATGTGTAGGAATCTGGGGTCATTGTGACCAGGTTTAACGGATGTATGAGTCCATCCCTCCCACTGCGGTACGATTGAGAGTCCGGCTGGAGCGGTCCAGGTTAGGTCTCCCTCAGTCTCTTGTTAGTGGTCTAGGTTACTCCCTCAGTCTCTCCGGATCCGGTAGAACATGGATGGCATTCTCACCCGACGTCTGTGCTCTAAAGATTGCAATCCGATCGTCAAGGTTGAAGAATCTATCAAACAGACCACCCGTTTCTGCACAGAGTCATGGGTATTTTTCAAGTATTTTAGAGCTCCATACCAGAGGTGGTTGCCAAATTCAACCGTAGGGCGCACTTGCGATTTGTACAGGATTAGCAGATATGTACTATTAAAGTATCTGCGGGCCCTGTACAGTACGCCCAGTTTTTGAGAGGCTAACTTTACTCTGGCTTCGAAGTGAAAGCAAAGTCGTATAGTTTAATAATTTTTGGTTCTGGCTCATTAGAATTCACCTTGTCTCTTTCTTTTTTGTTCCTGACGTCGTATATCGGCATCCCATATTAATTTCATAATTATGATAAGGCACAGTTTTGCATTAGAAATTTTAGTTTGCCACAAATTGTTCACAAAACACCCACTGCATTGCATTTCATGTGTTCTTCTTGATTCCAAACTTATTTCTAATGGATGTATTTATTTATGCCTTAGTTTCAGCATTTTGTACACTCATGGTCGACGTCATTATTCGGGCGTGGGATGAATCGCCAATTTATTTTTGACTTTCGTACGGCATTAGTTCTCAAATAGAAACATGACTACTGTCCCAGAAATTGTTGATGAATTGTCCGACAATCTGCCACATAATCACAAAGATCTAATTTGATTGCCATATTAACCTCGATATATATTAATCATCAGGTGAAAAATAAATTCACGTATTTATTTATGTTGAGTTGAAGGCCATTGTAAACTTTGTGAATAATCTATAAGATCAACAAAGGAACGACCAGATTGTTTTGATTCATTTGCTGGAAGAACGAATAGTGGACTAAAAAGAATCGCAAGTTTATGAAAGAACTTTTAACACCAGAGAAAAATTGTGGAGTGATTTGAGTAAATCGAATGCTCGAGTCGGAATAACTTGAGCTTGAGGAAGAGTATATGAATGTGGGAACTTTTGAATAAATAAAAAAACTAGAAGTTCTGTTCGAACGGAAACAAATATCCCGATTAACCAAATAGCCCTGTGCTCTGTCATCTGACATCTACAGTCGCCTGACATCGTAAATCTCTCTCCTATTAGAATTTCGTAAACACAGTGTTGTTTTGGAAACCTAAGAAACGATTGGGCAAACACTACGATCAAGAATCACGTCCACAAGGCTTTTTTTGTGTCCGTCTTTATTCTATGGCTACGTATGACAAAGGAACCAAAGTTCTTTAATAATTTCAACAAACCAAATTAAAAATAATAATGAAAATTACCTACCTAATTTCACATTTTAAATAAATCATTTTATTGAAAATATTTCATATCAACGTGTTCATCGTATATAAAGAAAGAAACGAAAAGAAAGAGGCGGCTAGTGCGGTTACTTTGTGAAAATATGATCTAATAATAAACATTTTATTTTTATGTTAGATACAATCATAGATTTATATATAACTGGATGGATGACTCGAGCAAATTGGCCGGTCTTCCGGTTTCGACGGCGGCCATCTTTAAAGAGGGCAAAAGATACGAGAACTCAGGGAACTTTTAAGGGGGAACTCGCAAATCCCAAGTTTTTTGTTACTAAAAAATGTTATTAAACATTTCCTTTCTGTTTTCAGTTGTGTTGCACAATGAATTGTAATAAAGTCAAACTGCGACTTTGTATATTTCGCATAAATAAATCGCAGTATGTTTAAAAAAAGGATCCTTGGAACAACTTTATTTATGGAAGATTCTAAGTAATGTTCAATAATGAAACTTCATTCAGGGCATCACAAGTCATGCAGTTCTACATTGTTTTATAACTATTGTGATAATCTTACATTGTCTTGATCAGTAACACTGGTGTAGAATAATTCGTAATATATTTAAAAAAAGGATTTGAACAATTTATTTATGGAAGATTCTAAGTAAAGTTCAATAATGAATCTTCATTCAGGGCATCACAAGTCATGCAGTTCTACATTGTTTTATAACTATTGTGATAATCTTACATTGTCTTGATCAGTAACACTGGTGTAGAATAATTCGTAATATATTTAAAAAAAGGATTTGAACAATTTATTTATGGAAGATTCTAAGTAAAGTTCAATAATGAATCTTCATTCAGGGCATCACAAGTCATGCAGTTCTACATTGTTTTATAACTATTGTGATAATCTTACATTGTCTTGATCAGTAACACTGGTGTAGAATAATTCGTAATATATTTAAAAAAAGGATTTGAACAATTTACTTATGGAAGATTCTAAGTAAAGTTCAATAATGAATCTTCATTCAGGGCATCACAAGTCATGCAGTTCTACATTGTTTTATAACTATTGTGATAATCTTACATTGTCTTAGATCAGTAAAACTGGTGTATAATAAATCGTAATATATTTAAAAAAAGGATTTGAACAATTTATTTATGGAAGATTCTAAGTAAAGTTCAATAATGAATCTTCATTCAGGGCATCACAAGTCATGCAGTTCTACATTGTTTTATAACGATTGTGATAATCTTACATTGTCTTAGATCAGTAACACTGGTGTATTATAAATCGTAATATATTAAAAAAAAAGGATTTGAACAATTTATTTATGGAAGATTCTAAGTAAAGTTCAATAATGAATCTTCATTCAGGGCATCACAAGTCATGCAGTTCTACATTGTTTTATAACTATTGTGATAATCTTACATTGTCTTGTTCAGTAACACTGATGTAGATGTGGTAGGTTACTTAATATGTTGAGACAAAAAAACTACAGGATTTAATAGGACCGGTGTATCATTTTTATTGCTTACAAAATAACAATATTTATTATCAGAACATACAAGCAGTAAATGTATTCAAAAGCAAGAAGAAAAAAATAGTCATACATTATATAGGGTAGAAATAATAAAAAAAGATTAAACATATACTTAACTTATATACAGACAATTTTACGTCTAGTTTTTTAGTCTACGGGAAGGGATGTTGAACAAGGATGAGTTGTAACAGAGCAGGTGTGTCAGTAATACTGTTGATAATTTTAAATACTACCTAAATTAGACTCCAGAGTATTTTCTACGTTTTTCTAAAGAAATGTTTTAATATTATTTATGTTATTATATGAAAAGATATCCCACTTCCTTTGCTGTACCGATTCGTATAATTATACGAAGAGCACGATAAACCATTTTGTTGATATTAATGTAACGTCGAACAGAGCTAACATAGGTATGGCCTGCTGGCCGCTTCTTTTGCCCGATTCAAAGATGGCGGACGTCGGTTTCCGGTGGACCGCTCAAAATTCGCTTCGGCAAAGGGAGTCATCTATCCAGTTATATATAAATCTATGGATACAATATATTATGTTCTGCTTGTGTCTTTGGAATGCGAAACAGCTGACAGGCGCAAAAGTATCTATTTTTGGTAGAAATCTAAAAAATTATAATTTCTTTTAAATTAATAATATGTACCTACCCTTTGTAAAAACCTTAATTTAAATGCGAAAACTCTGAAGGGAACAGAAATAAACTTAATCCAATAAAAATTTCCACGTGTAAACTGAACGACTTGGATAATTTCTGGTAAAGATTTTTCAGGAAATTTTTAATGTGGGCAATGTTTTGAAATTCTTTCAGGTGTGTGGTTTGGTATATTTATGTCTTTCAGGCTGGAAAACATCAGGCGCCTGTCATTGGATTTCAATTCTACTGTATCAGTAAACAATGGAGATGGTTTCTGTATTAATAATATTTACAAACTTTTGTCGTGTAAGAATAATTTCGTAGGTGTTATCAGGTAAAGTGTTTCCAATTGCTTTTTATTACGTGTGATGGCGTAATAATAAATACAATTTGTTTGTTTAAACCTCCGCATCGTTTTTCTTGTAGGGAATAATTTTTTTTTTTAAATCAACACAAAACAAACGTTGGAGTTATTTTCCTTCTGACAATCCATTTTAAGCGCGTTCTGTTTACGATATCTTTTCTTATACTCTGTGATTGCCCTAAATAGCATGTTACAAAAGAGTGAGTTCTGGCCACATGAAATCGACAACACAATTGTTTTTAACTTCCAAGATCACTTCCGTCGTGAATAGATCCTTTTTTTAGGTCAACAAATAAGGTTACAGGGAAACCATCCAAATCGTTTGTATCACATTTTCCAATTGTTCAAATAAGAAAATTCTTCAGAAGTTGTTTAAACTCGTGTAAAGCTAGGTATTTTTTTTTCTACATTAACTCCATCCAGGAGGCCCCAAATAAAAAAATTTCCCTCAAGGCATATATCATTTATGAAAATACTGTGTGGCAGGTCTTTTTTGGGGAGAGGAAGGAGTGAATATTGATCTTGAAGAGACCCATGTTGTGGGAGGGAGGAAACACTGAGGCCGGCAATTCGTTCCACAGCCGGGCTGTTGAACTCATATCGTAGAAGCGTCCGTTCTCGTACAAATGTTGGGTACCTGTTTGGTGTATTTCCCAACTGCGCACCAGTGACGAAGGGATCAAAGACGCTAGTTCCTCGGAGACAGCTGTGACGCCTGTGCTCTAAAGTTTGCAATTCGCTTGTTAAAACAGAGAAATTTATCAAACGGACCGCTCGTTTCTGCACAGAGTGTATGGGTTTTTTCAGGTATTTTGGGGCTCCGGACCAGACGTGACTGCCAAATTCAAAGTGCAGCACAGTTTGCACAGGATCAGCAGTTTTTATTAAAGTATTTCCTTGCCCTTTACAGTACGCTCAACTCCTGAGAGGCTAACTTGACTCAGGCTTTGATGGGTATAATGATTCATCTTCAATGATTCAACACTCTGGGTAATAACGATACTAAGAGGTAACTAATAAAAAGCAGTGCATTTTCACACTTCATGTCTACACTTGAAATCTGCGATTCTCGGAATTTCGAGTGTAATAATGTATTTTAAGACGGCAATGAAAACGTTTTAGAAAATCTACCTAGTCAAGTTTGCTGTTTGCAAAAGACTGGATGAATAGAATATCTCTCTGTGTTACGTAACGTAGATATTCCCGTAAACGTTTCTTTACTTCGAGGAAAAAGTAATCATTACGTGAAACGTGTCAACGTTACGTACCCGTGTGGAAATGTAAAGATCATCATAAATTGGGCACCTACTCACTCACACACTGACTGGGTTGATTCTAATATAAATCAGAAATCTGTTCACTGAAGCAGCGAAAATTCACAAATAGAGTTGTACGTCGTACGTTCTGCCCTTTTAAAATTTGTTAAAAATTTCAAGTTAAATGCATCGCGTATATTATCGTGTTACGTAATTTAACGCATTCATTCTGTCAAAATATCAAATGCAAAATTTTATGAACCACTGTTCGAAAGGTTTTTTAGTAAATTAATAGATTTTTTGCAAAATAAGTAAGATGCGGTGACCCGACAGTTGATCCCCCGATAGTTGGCTATTTTTATTTATTACCAATCTTTAAAATGAAGCACGTGAAATCCTATTTAGATACAATTTAGATTAATCTTCACGACGAATCGGTTTACACTATGAACGTCAAAAAATATGCTACGGATAAATTGAAGTTTCTATGTATTAGAATTACAATAAAATAATTATTTACATAACAAAAAATACAAGCGTAAACCACTAAAAAAATGTTTTAAGGTTTTCACGGCCAAAAAGTATTTTTGTTATTGTTTTTGGGGTGTTATGCCGTGTTTCGCTATCTCCTTCTTTAGCCAACGTTTCGGACAGCGTTACAGTGTCCATCATCAGGGCAGATGAGTAAATGATATTGGTGACAGTGTTTACTTATGTGTGTCGAAGCGATACCGTGCTGCCAGCTCCATTTCTCTACGAGCTGGTGTTAGAGTGGTGTCAGTACATATCCGCATAAAAAGACACATTACATCCCGGAAAGCCGACCGGGTATTCCAAAGAGCGGAAGCAGCGCTACTAAGGGAAAGAATCCACAATGTGCGTGGCGAGCTGGATGGAATATCTCGTTGCCTTTTTGATCTACACTTACACCTGAGTGCGACCCTTAAAGATGAAGATTGGAAGAAGGTTGACAGCATGACTTACCATCAAGCACTAAGATGCAAGCAGTCAACACATGCTAGACAAAAGCAAAAGTTTGAGAGACTCAACCGAGACAAAAAAGGTGATCGAAAACAACTCGATCAGAATAAAGTTGTTATTAATATTTCGAACCTTGAGTTGAGCCCAAACGCGACTTCTGTGCTTGCAAAGGGGATGAATTATGCAGTTGCCCCTAAAAAGATACCTACAGAATCTATCGTATGTGGTGTAGAGACGGCATTACATACAATGATGAAAGTCCACAAAATGACAGAGACGCAAGCAGAGGACATACGTCAAGAGACTTGCCATATTTTGAAAAGGGCAGAAATACCCCGCCCAAACATCACAAAAGGAGAGTTTGCGGCCCTAAAAGAATTGCGCGCCAATGAGGAAATCTTGGTTCTGCCAGCCGACAAAGGCAACGCCACTGTCGTGATTAATACGGTAGACTACATCAAAAAGATGGAAGACCTCCTGTGCGATGCCGGCACCTATAAGAAAATAAAAAACAACCCCACCAACAAGATTGACCTGAAGACAAGGGAACTAGTTAAAGCTTCCAGTATTAGGAAAGAGGATCGATCTGGGCTTTTCGTAAAAGCCTCCAGAACTCCTGCCCTATACGGTCTTCCGAAAATCCACAAAAAGGATATCCCAATGCGACCAATTGTCAGTGCTATTGGTGCACCGACGTACAAACTTTCCCAATACCTATCGAGATTGTTGCAGATGCAAACTGGGAAAACTGAATCTTGGATTAAAGATTCCACAGATCTAATCAGTAAGCTCAAGAAGGTAAAGACTGATGAAAGAGATATCCTTGTCAGTTTTGATGTAGTGTCTCTTTTTACAAATGTTCCTCTAGAAGACTCCATGACTTTGCTCAGGGAGATTTATGAGGATGACATCTGCAAACTTTTTGAACACTGCCTCAAAACAGGTTATCTTGCTTTTCAGGGTGAACTTTTCGAGCAAGTGGAGGGAGTTGCGATGGGCAGTCCATTGTCGCCAGTTCTAGCCAACTTTTTTATGGAGAAGTTTGAAGAAGTGGCACTCGACACAGCTTCGGCTGTTCCTAAAGTATGGTGGCGCTATGTCGATGATGTCTTCGCCATCTGGCCTCACGGAACAGAGAAACTGAACGAATTCCTGGACCATCTCAACTCACTACACAGCAAAATTAAATTCACGATGGAGCTGGAAAATAACCAAAAAGTCCTGCGTTTTCTGGATGTGGAGGTGATGCGAAAAGAGGATGGTACCCTAGGACATACAGTTTATAGGAAACCAACACATACAAATAGATATCTCCACGCTGATTCGCATCATCACCCCGCTCAGAAGAGAGGTCTCATCCATACTTTGGTAACCCGAGCGACCAGAATATGTGAGGAGCCAAAACTCGGATTAGAACTGACCAAACTCACCGATGCACTGGAGCGTAATGGCTACCCAGCAAGGCAGACAAGGCAAATCATAAGAGCCAAATCAGCACGAAACGAAGACAGGGGTGAACAAGAGTCAAAAGGCTGCGCTTTCCTGCCTTACGTCCATAATGTAACAGACAGAATTGCCAGGCTGTTGAGAAAAGAGAACATCAAGACGGTCTTCGGAACCACGACGAAAATCCAAGACCTACTGAGGTCGGCAAAGACTAAGTTTCCTTTGGAAACAGATGGAGTATATAAACTCAGCTGTTCCGGATGTGACAAGGTCTATGTAGGCCAGACAGAGCGGACGATCTCCAAAAGGATTTCGGAACACTTTCGTGCTTGTAAACTTGGCCACCCTGACAAATCGGCAATCGCCGAGCACTTAATCGAAACCGGCCATTACTTTGGATTTGTTCCTGAAGTCCTGGGAAGACCCAAAACTTACAGAGCACGCCTAATTACGGAGGCAATTGAAATCCATAAAAACCCCATCAATATTAACAGAGACGACGGAGCTAAGCTCAATAGTTCTTGGTATCCAGTAATTGACGGCTACACCAAAGCTAAACGCAAAAAACCATGCTGAATTTTTTCTAACACCAGCTCGTAGAGAAATGGAGCTGGCAGCACGGTATCGCTTCGACACACATAAGTAAACACTGTCACCAATATCATTTACTCATCTGCCCTGATGATGGACACTGTAACGCTGTCCGAAACGTTGGCTAAAGAAGGAGATAGCGAAACACGGCATAACACCCCAAAAACAATAACAAAAACACTAAAAAAATGTTTTTGCATGACTTAACTATGAAGTAATAAAAGAAACAAATTTTTTAAAAATACCCCTCTATGGCTAAGACTATTTTAGAGGTTTTGTGTGTGCTAATTTTTTTTGATTCTTATAAAATTATGCAAAAAATAAATAAAAACCACCTTTTCGCTTACTTGCCTCGTGCAAATAAGATGCTCGATTTTAAATTTTGAAGGCATGAGAATTGAAATATTTCTTATTTGTAAAAAGCATTGACTTTGTGGCTCGCCATAATTTACAATAAAAACACATAAATTTGTTTTAGACCACTTTTATTTTATTACAATACCGGTTTCGGAAGACCCTTCAGGAGAATATTGTAACTAGTTACGACGAAGGAAGGGTCTTCCGAAACCGGTAGAGTGTAATAAAATAAAAGTAAAAAAAACAAATTTATGTGTTTTTATTGTGAAATATTTCTAGCTGTTATAACCCTCTTAACACATTGGTCACCAAAAAATACTTCAATGCCCATAAATAATTTAATTGTTTTAAGAATCACTAGAATTCTCATCCACAATATTTCATTCGATTATCCATACTAATATTATAAATGCGAAACTGCTCGAGTTTGTTTATGACCTTTTCAGGCATTAACCAATAAAAATACTTCATTCACCAATAGAAAGCTAAATTATATGCGCAGAATATATGTTGTATATGATGGTAAGCTCTGGCGTTATGAAATTATAAATATAAATATATTATATTTGTTATACGTTTTCTGTCGCTAACAAAAGCGAGTTAATTGCAAATGTCAGAAAAAAATCATTCCCATGGAAACGATGTTGATATATTTGTGGGCTCTAAGCTGGTAGGTACTCAGCCCCCTGGTCAGCTACTGCCCCAGAAAATTCAAATATTAGAATATGTTTTGTTTTTTTTGGACAAGCTGGAATAAATGTCAGATAAGAGTTCCTACATTAAAAATATAATTCGTAACGATTATAAAGACTGAATAATAAATAGTGTAATTTTGTATTATATTTACAAACTTCCAAATATTTAATTAAAAATAAACATCCGAAATGTTTGTAAGCGCATAAATTCCGAACGAATGAACAAAATTGGATAATTCTTTTTTTCTTTGTGAAATTGAGGTGGCAGGCTAGATGTTTGAAAACTGAATGTAAGGGAATGAATGTATGGAATGCGGGAGGGGGTGGGGTGGGGAGGAGGGGGGATAATTGATAAGTTCAACCGCTACAGTAATTTCCCGTAATACCATGCGAGCGAAGCCGCGGGGAAAAGCTAGTTTAAAATATATTTTAAATCTAATTTATCGTTACTATTCCTAATCTAATTGTCCAATTTTACACACATTTAAAGGAAATGAAATACGGTTAAAAGTTACTATATTTGAATTGGTATATTTTCTTGCCAGGCATAGCAACGACTTCATCTATGGAACTAAAGTAATGTATTCTTCCTTTGTTCAATAATTTTATTAGGCCGACTTGTGCCATACTCTGTCGGCTTTCGACCCTTTTCTGTCACGCGTTTGATAAAAAAAAAACTTTTTTGCGGATGTTCAAAAGTCCTTAGAGCAGCTTTATTTAGATTTGAAAATTGGACGGAATTTATAAGCATCTGGGGTGTTTGCTTTCAATTCGCGTTTCATCAAATTCCATTATTAAGAAAAACCTTCTACTCAAATTCGTATTTGATCTATGCACACGTAATCTTAAATAACAAAGATAGGAACGGAATCATATGCAGATATTGAATATTTTTTCTGTGAAAGCATATTATGTATTTTATTTCTTCCAAATGAGTATACACGTACGTAAGTAATTACGTTTTGTTACTTTTTGAATTCGCAAATGTTAAGGGCGCAACGCCTGGTTAATTTTTTTTTCTTTTTTACAATCCGGTGAACTTTTATCTGTAAGTTCAAAATTTGAAATTAAACATACTAATTTTGGCTTGGTGCGTGTGTAATGTGAAATATTCCTGCGTAATGCAATATTGTTCAAGTTCAGTGAACTTTTAATTTTCAAAATTGGAACGACTTATCAAATAAGCGATGAAGAAAGTACCAAAATTGTGGTAATGTAATAAATAATTCTTTATTCGAAATGTGCATTTGTTTTGTTTAAATGTTTGACAGATGATCATATGAATTAATGGAGTAACGATATATTTGCGAGTGGTTTCACTGAACTAGGTCCAGTGGACATATTTTAGCGGACCGTTTGTACAGCAATTTCATTCGGACGCATTTTTTTAAATCGCTATACATTTCTTAAGCGGTGTTACATTTTTTATTCGATTATTAAGAATATAACGGGATCTGTATTTTTGTCGAAATTATTTAAGATTACTATCATTCAAGAAGAAAATTTCTTCTTCTGAATCAGTTTCCTGATTGGTACAAATATATTTTTTTATAAATATTTTTAATTTCATTAATCTTACAATTATAGTATTCTGTGATTTTTTAACAGATCAGCGTTAGAGAAGATTATAAAAAATTATCTTGTACACACATTTCTACGCAAAGAGCAATCACTTATCAAAAATAAAATTATGTAAGTAAAATTAAAAATAATTAAGTAAGTAAACAAATTTAATTTGTTTCTACTTTCCAAGTAAACTGTTGTCATACCACGCGAAAGAAGATTCGTTTTTAGAACAAGAAAATCAAATACTATTTCGAGTAGTCCTTCAATAGCAGGTTTATCAATCGTAGTCCTTCAAAATAATTATCGTCCTAATTTCCAACTTATCACCACACAATATTTTTATTTGCCTCTCAAAGGGGATAATATTTAGCAACAAGTGAGATTAGATTGTTTGATAGGTTTTAGTAGTGTTTGAAAATATAAAAAGTATTTTTTACCCAATCAAAGAACAAAGCCCGCTTAAATTCGCTCGCTTCATGGCAATGCTTAATTTGAAATCACTATTTTCAATTAATCTTTACTGTAAATTGGTTAACGTAGTGAAGACTAAAAAATATGTTTTGAATAAATGAAAACCATTTATATCATTTCGCTTAAGTCAAATTAAAGTAAAAAGATAATTACTTATAAAAATACCTTTAAAAAACGCTTAATAGCCAAAATTATTTATGACAGTTTTTCTTAAACACTCGGACGCATACGCTTGTTTTCACGATAATATAACATTACCAGACGTATTTATGACTTAGGTACGAGGCGTACCTGACTTATTAATTAACTTTTTTCTTTCTCATAAAATTATTCACAAAGTAAATGAAAACCACTTTTTTTGACTTCTGCACACTAAGAATATACACATATTTTACTTGTGAATTCATTTTAATATTGATACACTTTCTGGAGTTCAGACAAGAGACTAAACATTAAAATGATATTTTAAATCTGAATAATGTTACAAATATCTATGTACAACCCAAAGATATTGAAATACAAGAGATATGCTATGATCGCCGCCTGACCGACGGCGGACTGCTACCTAATGGGCATAGTTTGAATACGGAAAGAATTCGTTCATTTAAGTGATTTTTTGACGGTGTGCAGTAGTATTGGTTAAGAATATCGGCCACGCCAGGAAACACAGACCAGCAAAAACTGCGGATAGCACATCACTTAAATTTCAATATCCTCGGTACAACACATTATAAATAATTCGCATTTAATCATTTTATAAACGAAATATAAGCTTTAAAACAAAATATAAGCTTTAAAACGAAATATAAGCTTTAAAACGAAGCATAAGCTTTAAAATGAAATATAAGCTAAAACGAAATATAAGCTTTAAAACGAAGTATAAGCTTGAAAACGAAATAAACGAAAACTAAAATCATTATTATTTAGATGATTTTTGGTGGACTCTATTGAAAAACGTGACAAAAATAGAGACTCTCTCAAAAAAACTTTGCGCGCGCATGTTTCGCATATTTTTCCGCGCAAGTTATATTTAATCACCAAGCAAGTGTCTATTTCGATTTCCTCTGAATTTATAATATGTTTCAAAATTTTTTTCTGTAAAAAAGTTTACCTTGAGTCTGTCTCCCTGTGCGATCGGTTTCCAAGCCAATTTATGAGTATTGCTTCATAATGACAAAGTGTTACGAGTGTTTATCCGAACTGTTTTCTCTCGCGATTTTGCCACGTAATGTTGGAAGATTGTTAGTGTAGTCAAAGATTTGGAGATGTCTAATAGAAAAGCACGAGAGTACCCCAATTGGAGGTGGCATAGTTTCACTGCCTCCAGGCGGTTAGGAACGGGTGAAAATGTTTTGCAGTACTCACATAAGAAAATAAAAACATGAAATAAGATAAACCTTCTCCTTCATTGGCCGTCGCGATTCATAGCAGCTTGCTCCTACTTGAAAAAAGTTTATGAATGCTCACACAATTCATTAGAAAAGGTTCCTTCGATATCAGTCTACACACAATTTATATTCATATCTACACACAATTTGACATTTTTAACTCTGCATCACATTCTTTAAAATCACACAGGTGGTCTCTCAATACTTCACAATAACAATAACTATAGATACCCATCTAACGCAACCTTCACCCTATGAACTTCTTTTTTTTTAATTTTTTTTTTGCTTTGCATATTTTTATTACTATACCTCAACTTAACCGATTCCCCCCATCCTACCCCCTCCCTATTTCTACCTAAATAACTTGTAATAATGTTTCTTGTGTAATTTTTATTATCTGTCGAATCACTTTATATAATATCCATGTGGAGACCTATAAATGGTACAATTATTGTGATTCAATTACTATTATGCTCTGATATTAATGTAAACTGTTGGTCTCCCAAATAAAATACAATCAGTCCTTAGTAAGACCACCTCCTGTCATGGGGACTGAGAAACCCGGTCCCTGCATCCAGTCAGGTGACAGCAATCACCTGGTCCCTTCCCTGGCGTCTTCAGCGGGCCTGAGGTATGTTTGGTCCTGCCTCCTGTGATCCCAGACTCATTCATCCCCCATACTTTGGGAGTATCTCTGCATTCCCCTCACATACACTTTTTCAAGGTGTGCTCTCGGGTAACCGACTAAGGGTCGCGGCCACTTCATTCTCAAACTACTGTACTCGATATCCGACTTGTACGAGTACCTATATTATATTTTTTATTTCATAAATCTGTAATACTGTTTTCCTTCTTTATCATTCCACTTTACATGTTGAACCATCAGGCGAACACATCTTTGATGTGCCTTTATTTTAAGTTATATGCTATGAATTTAAGTATGCATACATTTCCTTTTTAACTAACAATCCTGCATGCCGAGACGCTGTAGGATCAAGACGCGTTTTAAAAATAAATGTAGCCTCATTTGGGGCTATCCATAAATTACGTCACACCTTAAGGGGGGGAGGGTAGTGGAGAAGTGTGACATTGTGCGACAAGGGGTGTGGGGGATTCATCAGCTCTGTTATTTCACATGTAAATTATTAAAATGCAAAACTTAAATGTAAACGAAAACCTTAAAAATAAAAAATAAATTATGTAATGTTTTGATTAGATGTAAAACTGCAAAATATGTGACGTCACACTAGGGGGGGAGAGGGTCTCACAAATGTGACGATGTGTAACAGGAACGGGGAGGGGTCAAAAAACCATGAAATTCGTGTGACGTAATTTATGGATGGCCCTTTTTTCACAAAAAAAAATGGTGGGACCCCTTCAGAGGTCCTTAGTAAGCGAAAAATTAAATAATTTTAAGAAACCTCAATCAATTTTAGAAAAGTTCATTATATATTGTCATTTTAATGTGTAAAGGAAAAAGTTGATGCACATGATATGCTAGAAACATATATTTTGTCTGGAATCGAACACAAGGTCACCGGCCTTGAGTCAAAGCTCTTACATTTATACTTCAGCGGTTGTCATATCAACTTAATAAATGAAAGGTTAAGGTTTACAAAGTAAGAAAGTGAATTTTTTGACAGCACACGTATAAAGGATAAAATATTTATTAACTTTTTGTAAATTCTCCGCGCAAATTCTTTTGAAACTTCGTTCATCGTATTGAATCCTTTTGTTTTCCCTTTATTTGATTTTTGAACCTTATACCTTCCCCATATTAATATGAATTCTTATGAAGAGAAGACTTAATATTAACCTGTTAAGATCAGGTTAAATTCTAAGAAACGCGCTTATTTTCACTTGTACGCCATTTAAATTATAACGCGGCACCCTTCGACTTAATTACAAATTAAAATAAATTATAAATTTTATTAAATTTATTTACATTTTAGGAGATGGGTAGGATTACCGCGGCCCCGGGAACCATTTATTGAATAATCAACACCCTTGTCATAGGACACCCCAAGTGATTCGCTACGTTGGGTGACTTAGCAGGGGTGTCCGGGTTCATGAGGTGAGGTTTTTCAGGTCTTGGCGGCCGATGCGCCTATCCACCCTCTGCGTGACGGAATCGAGAGAGACTGGTCTTTTATCCTCTCCAGCCAGAATCTCTCCATTCAGTTGGAGGATGGATTCATACGTCCGTCACTCCTGGATACACTGACCCCCAAATTTCTACCCACCCCTCATACCTATTTCCTTCCCCGAACTTCCTCTCCCTCCTTTCCTTAAAAAATCCCTACACACAGCATCTTCTAAGATGATATAGGCCCTATCTATTATTTTCCTCAGCCCTATCTAATATAAAATAAAAAAATCACGTTTATGAAAGAAAGCTTTTTTTAATCAGGCAATAACTGTAGTGAACGTACATATGTCCCATAGTATGAAATGTATGCATGAAATGCATGTGGTCAACGAATGCCCGCTCCATTCATTCCCCGGCGGGATTGATGAGGTCCACAGGGCAACGCCTGAGGCCCTAGACTGGCTCGCAGACCTAGATGTCCCCCTCTGACCCCCCCACCGTACGAAAGAAGAAGAAGAATAGTATGAAAAAGACTTGCGTGTATGAGTAAGACAGCATGAATAATGCATAATAGGGTGTGATTTTTATATACTTGTGCTCTTTGCACTTAGGCTTCCTGGAAGAACACATTGTTCATACATTGCGTAATAAGGGGTCATGTCTACCCACAGGTTATTATTGTCTCTCCACCTCAGAAGGAAACTTGATCCTTACATATTGGGCATCCAGATCTTCACAATAACATTACCTCGAACTGTCCTTGGTAGACAGGGGGGTGTAGAAGGTTCTTCCTTGAATAGGCAAAAATTGCAAAAACTATTGCATCCGAAACTACATACGAATTATGCAGCTTTAGATTAACTTAAAAATGAACTTTAAAACAAACAAAACCAAAATGAAGTGGTATTTTTGAATATGACACCCAAACTCAATCACATTTTTTTATCAAAAAGACAACTTAGTTTACGTCACTTTCTATACACAATCTACATGTTTCGTGGACAATGTTCACATTATCAGGAGTAAATGTAAACGGAAACGTGTTTATATGAAGAAAGTGATATAAATAAAGTTATTTGTATTTTTAATAAAATAAAGTGAATTCATCATCACAAACTGAAAACCTTTCAGAAGAAGTTTTCTTCGAAAAAAAACTTCTTCACTTTATTTATTAGTTTGTGTTTTAATATAGCTCGACAACAATTCCGAGCGTGTTACCTTGAGGAAAAGCGATATTTTCTTTAAAAAATAAAACTTAAATAAAATAAAAAGTTTATTTTACTTTGGTTTAACTATTTCCTTCTTCTTGGTCCAAAAACAAAAGTACTTGAACTTGCACAATCTTCTTGCAATATGTTTCAGATTGATGTGAAATTTTATAAAGACAGTCGCAGAGTTGTCCCTAGCTGCTGCAGCCTGGAGGGCAGAGATTATTCAGATGATGGCCACCCTTCGATAAGAGATGTCATCAGAAGAAATGCAAAATTATGCAGATAGTTCTGAAAGACAAAATTCGTCCAATCTGTTTTTTGGATGACGTACACCTAATCGGACACCTATTTCTAATTTCTTAAAAATTTTCGATCGTTGAGGTCTGGCGTTATAAAATTTCAAGCATTTTTTATTTTTGGAAAATACAGGTCAACGCAATTGGTTTTAGCTCCCCAAATAGTTTATATCATGAACAATGGCGAGTGAAAATATACTTTTACCTGAGAATAGAGCCCATACTGTTTTATTCATGTTTTTCATCATTTGTTCAAATGAAAATCAAAATATTTCGATAAAAAGAAACACCAAGAAGAAATTAAGTACCTATTTTTTCAGAATAATTTGAGGTAAGCATTTTTTTTAATTTGAAACTGTATAGGTACATTATTATGTATAATATTTTATAGCAAATATCTGTTTTTTTTTTCTTTTTTTTTACATGAGCTCCACACAGAAGGCCTTGAGGAAAATAATTTCCCTCAGGGCTTATATCATCTCTGGGGATGCTGTGTGGAGGGTTTTTTTAAGGAAAGGAAGGGGAGGAGAGTTCTGGGAAGGAAAAGGGTTTAAGGGGTGGGTAGGAATCTGGGGTTCAGTGTGTCCTGGTCATCCGCCTCCAAGACCTAGACAAACCTCACCCCATGAACCCACCTGGGCACCCCTGCTAAATCACTAAACGTGGCGAACCACTTGGGGTGGTTATAAATTTTGAAAACCTCACCCCATGAACCCGGGCACCCCTGCTAAATCACCAAACGTGGCGAACCACTTGGGGTGGTTATAAATTTTGAAAACAATTTGTGTTTTTACATTTTGCTAAATCTCTTTTCTAGCTTAATTCAAACTGAATAAACCATAAAACTTCTCTTTTATATTAGTTTACATAATATTTGGTCGGAGGGTCGGGGCACAGAGGAGATTTTGTTTACATCCAGCAGCCTGCGGCGGGTGTTCCTAGAACTGGCAATAAACTGCGACAAAATAGCAAAACGGCGCCGTAAATTTATTATTTACGAGAATATTAGGTGTGACAAGAGGCAACATCCTGAATAATCCACGTCTCTCCTAGAAAAGTGATTATGTAGACATTGGTGAATTAAACTAGAGAGAGTTTTTCACGACCTCTTACTTATTTATTCATATATTAATATTTATTTATTTTACAGTAAAATTAATGAAAATCGGTATAATATAAGTTCAATTATTTATATTTCATTATATTTTAGGCGTAATGTATCCGCTCGAAAAGAAGAAGATGTAGAGATATGAAAATACGAATGTTGGAGAGAGCGCGCCAATATTAAAAACGATAATATTTATGCGAAAATTGTGAAAATGTTTAATAGAATAGTCATTTGAAATAGAGGAAATATCTCATGGGGAATGTGTAAAAAAGCATTTAAAGGAACACTGTGAATTTTTTCATACATATAACTTGTAAAATAATTGAAAAAAACGTTGCTGCGTTACTTAAGAATACCGCGCCAGAATCCCAATTGTTCCCATCCGTCTGAAGACAGTGGACTGTGGCATCCCCAAATGGGGTATATATTTTTTTTTCATGAGCTCCACACAGGAGGCCCTGAGGAAAAAATTTCCCTCAGGCCCTATGTCAGCTGTGTGGAGGGTTTTTTAAGGAAAGGAGGGGAAGGAGAGTTCTGGGAAGGAAAAGGGTTTAATGGGTGGGTAGGAAACTGGGGTTCATATATATTTATTTTTTTTAAATGAGCTCCACACAGGAGGCCCTGAGGAAAGTCTTTTCCCTCAGGGCCTATGTCATCTTTGGGGATGCTGTGTGGAGGGTTTTTTAAAGGAAAGGAAGGGGAGGAGAGTTCTGGGAAGGAAAAGGGTTCAAAGGTGGGTAGGAATCTGGGGTTCAGTGTGTCCTGGTCATATGTTGTGAGGCTGGAGGTAACTAGTGGTAAAAGAGAAAGAAATGTGAAAGAGTTAGGTGGGGAACTACCTGGCTACTCTGATCTGGTCATAGAACATGGCGTAAGTCATTTCAATTCGAAATTATGGTCTTCCACGGTGAAGGGGAGGGAAAGAGATGGGGAAGAGGATTACCAAATATGTCTGAAGCCATTTCAAACACGATTTTGATTCTTGCACCAGGGCGATACTGGGGATATCATCCTCTGACATGGCGGTGAAAACATGCATTTACTTAAGGGTTCACTATCCGAATTTCTACCGATTTCTTACATATCTCCCTTAAACATTTGAAGTTTTTAAGCTCTTAAAAAAATATATTTTATTTTTGAAGACAATATCTAGATACGTTCTACGCCGAAACGCAATTTATATGAAATTCCTTCGATAGAAAAAAATCACAAAGTATGCTCCGAAAATTATTTAAAACAAGTCTATTTCTATTATTTTACAAGTTATATTTGTGAAAAATTTCACAATGTTTCTTTAAATGATACTTAAGAAACGTTCCACGAGATTTTACACTATTTTAAACGAGTCTTGTTTTATTAAGCATTTTCATAATTTTCGCTTCAATTTTATCATTGACAATATTAGCGCGCTCTGTCCAACATTCGTAATTACATATCTCTCCATCTTCTTCTTTTTGCGCCGGGAAGCGTGGCCTTAACGAGTATTATAATTCAGTGGTGGTGAAACAGGAAATATATGCTACTTGACGAGTATCGCTCATCGACGATTCACTCAGAGATGGTGAAATAACCCCCAGGAGTCATTCAGGTGGGATGATGATAATAACGAGGCAGGTGAAATTATATTAAAAAGTTTAACACACAGGTGCGCTCGCTCTGCCAAAGTTACGTTCAGTTTATCTGCTGAGATTTTCATAGGGTGTGAGTGTGATGACAGATGACACGAGAATACCATCTTTGATTAAATGTTGGTGAAACTGGTGAAATTTTCGGGGCTTATTATAAATATTATTATCATTGAACTTATAGGTTTTACGTTGTAAAATTTTTAAACAGGTGAAAGATATAATTAACTTTAAAAACTCTGTCATTGTGGAACATGTCCTATACAGGGATTGCTGGGAGGCTAGGATTAGAACGAGGCAATTACTCATATAATGAAATCGAACAAACTCTAAACCTTGCTCCTTTAGAAGACCGTCGGGAAAAATCTGATCTTATTTGTTTCTTTAAAATTATCAACTATATTATTGACTCACCAACATTATTACAACTCATCTCATTCAATATACATTATTTATTTATTTTATTTTAGGGAAATCAACAGTTTACAACTTGATTAATTTATACATGTTTAATTTAACTATCTGAAATTTATTATAAATAAAGAACTGTTTTTCCTCAATCAACACTCAGAGACGACGGAGCTAAGCTCAATAGTTCTTGGTATCCAGTAATTAACGGCTACACCAAAGCTAAACGCAAAAAACCATGCTGAATTTTTTCTAACACCAGCTCGTAGTGAAATGGAGCTGGCAGCACGGTATCGCTTCGACACACATAAGTAAGCACTCTCACCAATATCATTTGCTCATCTGCCCTGATGATGGACACTGTAACGCTGTCCGAAACGTTGGCTAAAGAAGGAGTTAGCGAAACACGGCATAACACCCCAAAAACAATAACAAAAATACTTTTTGGCCGTGAAAACCTAAAAACATACATGTTTACAATTCATCACTGTCCAGAATGTGTTGAATGGTCAACTCACGTCAAGACCTTGATTTTTTTGACATAAGCCTAAATGATTTTTGTCGCTCACTAAACAATTGAAGATATTTTATATTACTATATTTTTAGTAAAGTCTTGACTTGACTTGGGACTTCTATTTCGCTTCTATTTTCTTATATTTTATCTGTTTGTCTTTGCTTTCATATACCATCCCTTATTCTTAAAATGTAAATTTTCCAAAATTCCGTGTCACTTTGTTGTAAATTGGACGTAGTCCGTCATAAATAAATAAATTATACTATTTTACGTTAGCTCTACACACCGGGGCCCAATCTGTTATCTGCAGGGCCCAAGGAAAAAAATCCCTCGGGGCCTATGTCATTTTTGGAGATGCTATATGGGAGGTATTTTTAGGAAAAGGTGTGAGAGGAAGCTCTAGTAAGGAAAAAGGTATGAGGGGCGTGTAGGAATTACAGCGTTGCAAGGCGATGTTCCAAAAGAGTCGTGAAGCAGAGGTCTCAACCAGTCTTGCTCGATCTGGCCTGTCACCCAGTTGGCGGGTAGGAGGCATCCGCCATCAAGAACCGGTAAAACCAAACCCCATGAAGCTGGCATCCCTGCTAAGTCACCAAACGTAGTGAACCATTTGGAGTGACCTACGGCAGAGGTGTTGATCATTCAAAAAACGAATCCCAGGGCGGCGGTATCTATCCACGCCTCCCAAATGCACCTATTTTAGCCCCATAAGATAATCCAGATGACGATAAAAATTAATCAATAAAATTGTTGGCATCAACGTAGATTTTTTTTTAATTCAAAAGAAAGACAAACATTCCCGGGTTACGAATAACCCAACAATGTTTGAAAATCTCCTACTACCACCACAGAAAGCCGAAAATATTGCTTATGTTGTGATGGAGGATTCGAACACGGGACGCCCGAGTGGAACCCAAACGCGATTTTCACTCAACCACTGACCGGTCAACTATACATATACTTGGTCGATTGTTGTTGGTGATATTACTCGTATCCGCAATTTGTTCGGTCAAAACATGGAGAAGAATGAATGTTGTTTATAATCTAATCCTAATGTAAATGTTTTCAGGGGATAAAAATATATTTAATAGTTTCATTGTCGCTGGCATTAACGCCATCAAATATCAATGAAAATAATTGATAAGAAATTGGCAGTGTTTGGTAGAATATTGGCTGCTAACATCTCGATTAACACCTTCGCGGTCAGCGTTGAAATATTCAAGACACTGACTCAAGTGGTATTTTTGTAACCAAAGCATACGAAATAAAAAGATGGCGTCCTTTGGAAAGCCGCCAATTCGCGCCGGATAATTACTTCCACAAAATGTTGGAATTTTATGTTTATAGAAAAGTCAATGTTTACAGTTTTTCGTTCACTGGGAGATAAACCTACAGAAGTGTGTTGTTGAAATATTCGTCTGCTCGAATTAAGTCCAATTTCTCCCTACTCCGTGAAATTTATCATACGCCAAAATGTCATATTTTTTTCTTGAGCTAACATCGTAATCAGTTTCATTGGCCTGTCTGTTGTCCAGGAGACAAAAACATCTTATTAAAATTAGCAATACCGGTTCTCTTATAAATCGGTATTATAGATCACACGAAGATCTGAAAAGATTATGTAAGCGAAGACAAAAAAAATGAAGAAAATTAAGCTTTGGGCTTCGGCTAGGGAAGGAAGCTATTTGGGCTGTGGGCCCATTTTTATTTTTTTATGTGAATACCGCCATCTCTTACTGCTCCAAACCGCCTGGAGCCAGTGAGACTATGGCATTCACATTGGGGTATGTTTTGAGACTAAAGGTGGTGGGGAGAGGAAGGAGTTGGGGAAGAAACAGAGGGTAAGTGCCTGGCTATTCAACAACGTTTAATTTCTGAATGGTCGTCTTACACCAAGGCGATATTGAGAGTATTTTCTACTCGGTTCCATGCCAACTGAGAATAAAGTCAACTCAACGCCTCCCTGAAAAGTCATTAAAAGCTTTGAAAAAAATTATTTTAATTAGCCGATAATCCTAACCTAACGTAATCCATTTAATCATTTTTTATATATATTTTTTTTTTATTACTCTAAATGACTTAGTTGAGTTGGTTTGGTTTTCTGAGTTGGTTTCATTCCGAGTTGTCCGGTCACCCTTCTACTCTGAAAATGGGGCGCAAATACACCTTATATTATTTTAAATGATTAATTGTGAAATAACACAAATCAATCAAATAAAGGTTTGTCCGGGTCTTGGCGGCGGATGCGTTCTGCCCAACTGCTGTGTGGCGATCCGGATCGAAAGAGCGAAGCCTTTTGACTTCTCCAATCTCCAATCAACACTTTTGCATCGCAATAAGGAAGTTGAGTAAAAAATATGTTCATGTGGATCAAAAAATATCGATTCTAAATATATAAATATATTTCCATATTATTATTC
Organism: Glyphotaelius pellucidus; assembly: GCA_936435175.1. NCBI lineage: Eukaryota > Metazoa > Arthropoda > Insecta > Trichoptera > Limnephilidae > Glyphotaelius > Glyphotaelius pellucidus. The sequence goes on from OW386551.1 coordinate 26,525,605, forward strand.
ATAGAATTAATTAAACGTTCTTAAAAAATTATTAAAAAGCAATAAACTATAAATGCTTCATGATTCCTCCAAAGAATTCTGACGTCATCTGTATTTCGGTTTAGAAGGTCTATGGTGCTTCTCTTTCTATTACATGAGAGATGGTTTGTTTATGATGAGAGAGGTATACGCCAAACAGTTTTGCTTGCTATCTTGTTACTATTCTTTTTAGTTTAAGTAAGTGACCATAATATACAAATCAATACAAAATAATAATACTAAATCTGTTTAAAAAACTACTTACCATATCAGAAACTATAAACTGTACAAAAACAATCGTAATGCTAGGTACTCGCAACATTCCGCAATGCTGAATTCCAAAATGGCGAATGGCGAACGACGAACAGCTAATTCGGAATGCCTGACGATAACTGTTACTTGTCAATCATCCCTAATACCGTGCTGGGAAAATTTTAGGCGGGAGAAATCAAAATTAACTTTAAAAATTAATTTAACCATGAAATCTTGTTCATTATATTTTTTTAAATACTATTAATTCTGGTAGACGGTAAACATTGATAAAAAAATTACTGGAATTCCTTATTGAAGAATTTAAAAAATCTCCACACAAAATCCCTATGCAACGTGTTTTTCAGGGCCCAAGTTTTGGCTCAGATTCCGCTCGTTTAGGCGGGCTTAATAAAATTTAAACTTAAGAATTAAGAAATTAAGAGAATTAATTTAATTGTGAAAACGAACTTAAAAAAGAAATACTAGTATTTAAGTTTGAATGTAAACATTGATTAAAAAAATTTAAAAAATGGACGCAACTTCCTTATCGGAGGGATGGATCCATTCGTCTGTCATTCCTGGGCTCTGACTCTCTATATTCCTACTCACTCCTCATTCCTTTTTCCTTCCCAGAACTTTCTCTCCTTCTTTTCCCTAAAAAGACCCTCCACACAGCATCCCCTAAGATGACATGGGCCCCAAGGGAAATTGTTTCTTCAGGGCTTCCTGTGTGGAGTTAATGTAAAAAAAATACCTATTTTCTTCCCAGAACTACCTCTTCTTCCTTTCCTTAAAAAAACCCTCCACACAGCATCCCCTAAGATGACATAGAAAATAATTTCCCTCAGGGCCTCCTGTGTGAAGTTAATGTAAAAAAAATGCGTGTCAAGGCACAATCGTGTGGTGGTCCATCATCTTACCTACTCCTTCAGGGAAACGGAGTCATTGGTCATTAGTTAATTCTAGGGATTTTCTGTTCAGTGTCCCCGTTGTTATAATCGAGCTTGTTCTGGTGGAGGTCAGTCTAGCTGCGGTTTGTAAAATGTGTTAAATCATGCTGGAGGAGATGTACCTTCGGAGAAATGTGGCAGATTTTTTTTTCATAAAAACAACATCTCGTTTGAAAAGTCTGCTCGGCGCTAAAAACAATGTGCTGAATGAGTCATACAAAAAAGTTTAAAACGGACCAAATAACACAAGTAAAAGCTTGCTGAAAATGAGTTGGAATTTTTCGTACGTTACTTTTTATTATTCGTAGAAAGGTGGATATAAAAAATTTGTTTGTTTTTCTAAGAATTATGCAATCCCTAAATAAATTTATTATTTATTTGAATCACGAATTCATCAATACAATGTTATTTCTAAATCTTCCAGGCTACCTAGCATGATCGATCGATATAACCCTATATCAATACTGCTTTGCCCAAATCCGTCATCTATGGTCAGTTAGCAATATTTGCGATCACAGTCAACAACTGGTAAGAGAAATTCCAACCGACGATTGACAAATTTTAGCCCGGATTCCATAGTTATAAGTTTCGGGTAGCTGTCAATATATGCATTTATTTGAATTGTGTCGTTCGTTAATCAACATTACTGGCTTATTTATTGAACGTATTAAACTAACGAAGATTTTCCTATTGAAAGAAGCCGTAAATGCGATCCATGGATTTTATAATTCAACTAAGACTCGACCAAATTATTCCGATCGAATTTTGATAAACTTAAGTGGCTGAAAATGACTAAAAAACTTATTAACTAATTAACTCCCGTCTAGTGTCAAATAGCGTCAAATAGTAAATGCGGACTGCCAATGCATATATAGGTTTGTATTTCAATTCAACATTGTCAAATTGTTCATATTTTTACGTACTTGACTGGCGTTTGACGTTTCTGAATGTGAATTTATGGACAGATCCGCCAGTGTTGCCAGCGTATATCAATTTCTAATATATTCCTACCAATATCGGTTCGGCTATCAACAGTGAAACTGTTCTAGGGATATCGATATAAAATCATCGAAAGGAACTCCTTACGATCCGATATTGTAAAGTAATCGATTTCACCATGCTAGAGCCCAGATTTACTTAGATACCTACCTTTGAGCTTTATCAGAAGAGAAACGTAGGGCCATTGTTCCCAACTCTTCCATCGATCAATCTGAGTCTCCGATTAGCTAACTGATTTATTTAGTGACGCTCAATTAGCCTGTTTTTTTTTACATTAGCTCCACAGAGGAGGCCCTGAGGAAAATAATTCCCCTCAGGGCCTAAGTCAATTTTGGGCGTGTGGAGAGTATTTTTAGGAAAGAAAGAGAGGAAGTTCTGGGAAGGGAAAGGGTATGATGGGTGGGTAGGAATCTAGGGGTCAGCGTGTCCAGGATTAACGGACGTCATTCCTCCCACTGTGGTGCAAGGCGATATTCCGAGAGATTACGGCTGGAGAAGTCAAAGGGACACCCTCAACCATTCTCTCTCGATCCGGCCTGCCATGCAGCTGGTGGGCAGGCGCATCCACCGCCAAGACCCGGACAAACCTCACCCCTTGAACCCGGGCACGCCTGCTAAGTCACCAAACGTAGCGAACCACTTGGGGTTTTGGACCTATGGCAGAGATGTTGGTTATCTAATAAATGGTTCCCGAGGCGACGGTAATCATACCCGCCTTCCAAATTGTGGTCGAGAGTTGCGTTGGGAAGAGCATATTTGTTCATTTGAGGAGAATTGAGTCAAAATTTCGGCTCAACCGTTGATCAACTTGGAAACAACGGACATTAGTCTCAGCTAAAGCTGTCAAAAGTGAGTTCTGGCATCCTGAAATTTTGCACAGCTTTTATGTCTGAAAATTCTAGGTTGGCGCTACTCTTTTCGCGTGAGTTGTGGAGCTTTGAAATATCCATTTTGCTGTCAAAAAATTAGACCGAAACACCATAAAATTATTATTTCCGATGCGATCCAAACACATTGTGAAGTCAAGTAATAAGGGTAGTATGTACAAATGTACACACTTTCTACCTCTTTTTATTATTATTACTCATACAGATTAAGAACTGTTCTCATCTCAAGTAAAATTACCTAATGAAATTACTCTATGGACTCTCGTAATATGTACTATAAACACGTAATAATTTAATTTTATACACCTTATCACTTTTATCATAATGTACTTTAAATGTCTTTATTAACAAATAATAAAAATCTAATAATTAAATGTCAATGAATAAATCATTGCCTTCTGCAAAAGAAGGAAAATTTAAAAAACATGAAAGTACCTTTACCTACCAAATGAATTTTCGAAAAGGGTAAGGTGATTCATTATTTTTGTTTCTCATTATGTCCAAAATATATCTTGTCCAAAGAACTGCAGCGCGCCATTTGAGAATGTTTACAATTTGGCTGCCCTTGTAAATTCTTGTCGTGGCCCATATTAGTAACTCGGTCTGTCCAGGGAATTCTCAGCGAGCTGCGATATACCGGGAGTTCAAAGGCATCTGCTTTCTTTTATGTTGCCTCTATGGTGTACGGTCGGGGTATGTGGCATCTGACCATTCACAAATGGAGCAGAGATTGATATCTGCGCGGAGCATCTTTTCCATCTGTATGAAGGTTTTGCGGTCACTTCCACTCTGATAATGATGTCTTTGCCACAATGGCGCAACATGACTTTTTAAATGTATCTTTTTAAGTAATTATCAACACTTTATATGTCACTTCATCTTCTACCTATCTCTAAGCAGTGATTCCTGACATTATTTGGAGTAAAAAATTTAAAGAATTTTAGTTGTCGGGTGATTTTTTAATGTTTTACTTTTCGAGTTTTTTTTGAAAACCTAACAAAAATCCTTCCCCATGTAGTCACTGTCTTTTTTTTAATACCACACAAGAGTCCCAGCTGTTCCAGTTGTTCTGGTGCCAGTGAGACTATAGCATCCCCAAATGGGATATGTTGTGAGCAAAGATATTGAAATATAAGAGAAGTGCTATCCGCAGTTTTTACTGGGTGGGACTGTGATTCCTGGCGTCGCCGATATTGTTTACCAATACTACTGCACACCTTAAAAAATCAACTAAATAAACAAATTCTTTCCGTATCTAAACTATATTCTTAACTAATACTTCTGCTCACCTTAAAAAATCAACTTTTGAACAATTTTTTTCAGAATTCAAACTATGCCCATTAGGTAGTCGACTTTTGGGCGGCCATCATAGCATGTCTCTCGTATTTCAATATCTTTTGTTGTTAGGCTGAAAGTGGTGGGGAGGAAAATAATCTGAGATAGAGGAAGGTGGGGAATAACCTGGCTTTTCAGATCTGGTCACCAAACACGGCTAAAGCCCTTCCAAGCAACGTTTCACTTCCGAATGACGGTATTACACCAGGCCAAACTGAGAGTATCTTCCACTCTGGAACGTGCCGCCAATACACTGTAATTATTTTTAAATTAATAAATTTTGAATTAACACGGATTTGATCCCGCGACCTCCGGATTGCTAGTCGAGAAACTGACTCCTTGACCATGTAGGCCAGTAGTGTTTTCCACTGGCAAAGATGGGGATTTAGGTAATTTTCCAGACAAAAGAGTAATTTCTAGAGAGCCGGATAAAGAGCAAGTACTAAAAAATATACGTTTACTTTCGGGTATAAAAATAGCAACGGAAAACTATTTGTTGCCAAGTTGGCTGTGGTCCCATCAAATATTAAATCAACCACTCAAACAATTGCACCTTCACCTTTCCACTTTTGCAGTATATTAATTTCCCACTTTGATGTTGTTTTGTTGAGGTGTAATTAAACAACTTATTATTTTTTAACTTTAATTCAATTTTATTATTTGTTCTTTGCAATGAATTATTTATTATTTATTATGTATTCCTTTGATTTTCTTATTTCTTCGGTTTATCTTATCCATGTTTCATGATGAAATTTTTGTTCTCAAATCTCTAACTGCTCTTTTTTTACAATTAATTTCAATCGGGAGGCCCAATGGTAAAAAAATTTCCCTCGGGTTCTATGTCATATTTGGGGATGCTGTGTGGAGTGGTTTTTTAAGTAATGGAAGGAGAGAAAGATCTGAAAAGGCAAAAGCAATGTAAAGGAAAAGGAAGGTATTGACAGGCGTATGAATCCATCCTTCCCACTGCGGTGCAAGACAATCGATCGAGAGAGTCCTACGCAGAGGTAAAAGGGTCTCCCTCAACCAGTTTCTTCGAAGCCGGCCCGCCACACAAAAAGTGGGCAGACGCATCCGCCGCCAAGAGCTAGACAATTCTTACCCCAGAACCTACTAAATCACCAAACGTAGCAAACCACTTAGGGTGACCTATGGCAGAGATGTTGGTTATCCCATAAATGGTCCCGGGGCGGCGGTACCCATACCCGCCTACCAAATTGATACTGCTGCTTATCTAAACAAATATTATTAAACTAGCGCGGACCCATGAAAAATCACGGGATGTTATAATTAATATAACGTGGAATTTTTAAAGCTGAAAGAATTGTAACTGCATAACAAAGTAAAATAAGTTTATATCTTCAAAGTAAAAGTACCCATCGACAAACTGCTTAAAAGTAGTTTATTGGGACTTTTCTTTTTTCTGTATATTTTATCTTTTGTTGTAAAATTGTATTACTTTGTATTTATAATAAATAAATTAAAAATTAAAAAAATAAAAAAGAAGGATAATTTTACTGCTGCAGAGATCAAGAAATATAATGCCAAAAAATATTTTACAGTTGCTACTCTTGTTTCTTGATTAGTTACGTAGTTTATCAAATTTATTCTGAATCCTTGACACATCAGTTCCACTTTTTAAAATGACAATTTAAATATTCTTATTTTAAAATATTATACTTTCGGTAGGCATTTTATCGCTTGTCTGAATTCTCGACACAATCAGTTCCACCTTTGAAAATTACAATTACATTCAAAACAAATATGCGTTCTTTGAACCAGAGTTACTATCAATCGCAGACAGACCCACAACCGAAATTATTACCCATGTTTGATATCATTTCTCTGCAAACATTGATATAAAATATATGGTATACAATTTGGGAGGCGGGAATGGGTACCGCCGCCCCGGGAACCTTTATTGGATAACCAACACCTCTGCCATAGGTCACCCCAAGTGGTTCGCTACGTTTGGTGATTTAGCAGGGGTGCCCGGGTTCATGGGGTGAGGTTTGTCTAGGTCTTGGAGGCGGATGACACACTGAACCCCAGATTCCTACCCACCCCTTAAACCCTTTTCCTTCCCAGAACTCTCCTTCTCTTCCTTTCATTAAAAAAACCCTCCACACAGCATCCCCAAAGATGACATAGACCCTGAGGGAAATTATTTTCCTCAGGGCCTCCTGTGTGGAGCTCTTGTAAAAAAAAATATATATATATGGTTCCATGCCAACTGAGAATAAAGTCAACTCAAAAGAAAAGTCATTAAAAGTTATGAAAAAAATTATTTTAAATTAGCCGATAACCCTAACCTAACATAACCTATTTAACCAATTTTTTATAAATATTTTTTTTATCACTCTAAATGACTTATCTGAGATGGTTCTGAGTTGGTTTCATTCCGAGTTGTCCGGTCACCAAGATATATACATAACCGTATGATTGAATTTCAAATTTATGACTATTTTTCAGCTAAAAAAAAAAAAATTCTAAAGACCTTAACTGAATTAATAAAATCTGCTTAAATTGATACATTTTCTTTGAAATAAATGGCACACGTCGCTAGTCTGCCTTGTCGTGGTAATCCGTTTTCGACATTGTCTGCAAACATCGGCAGGACGAAGTCGAAGCGACCAATTTAAACTTTTCCTTGGCTCTCAGTGTAAAAAATCTCCGGGAATACTTGTACTCAACTTCTGAATTTATAAAGTGGAACCATTAGCAAGTTCTTCCATCGCTTACACCCCCCCCCTCTTGCCTTCTGCCCTTTACCCTCTAGTCTAGTCCTGCTTCATTTATAAAGTACTTTATTTTTACCCGCGTTTGAAGGCATTGCTTTATAAAAGACCCGCGCAAATTAACATTACACAGAAGGCAATATTTGTATATTGAAATATTGCTAAACCAGAATTAAAAAGTATGTGGAAGTTATTTTGAGAGATTAAATTTTTAGTGTTTTTACAAAACTGTTGCTGTCCGTTGCACCCCCCGAATACAAAACGAAAGGGACAACTGCACTTCAGTCTGATTACATCTTAATAAAATCGTCAAAATCGAGGTTTTGTAATCGCCTGCTTTCTTCATCAAAACTGGACTGATTGTTATTTCACGAACTTTTATTATAAGAAAATATTCCATGTCTGCGCATTTTGCTTTTTTAAGAATACATTGTCAAATTTATAAACTGAACGTCTATTGATGGCGTTCAAACTAGTCAATTGTATGGGTTTTTAGAGTGTCCTAACGCCTTTAAGAAGAAACTTATCAAAAAATCAACCCGTAAAAAGCAAAGTTTTTTTTTACTACAGTACATCTATTTTCAAATGTCTTTTAAAACTTAAAAAAATAAATATGGTTTGACTGAGGATTAAATCTTCCTCATCAACGATAACCCCTGAGCCAAAACCCAATTGAATAGTACTGACATTTATTTCGTATAATAACTGCTGTATTTCGTTTAATAACTGCATATTTAAATACAATTTCATCTAATTTCAGAAAAATGAATGTGTGTTTGCGTGTGTGTGCGTGAGTGCCACTAGTTGAAAGAATGCATTGTCGTCTACAACGAGTTTATCTGCTGAGTTTCAGCTCGATCAGATGAAGAGAAGTAGGTTAATTTCCACTTCTTTCATTCATTCACTCAATCAAAAAATCAAAAGTGAAATTCAGAAGTATTTAAAAAAAAAAGCAAGATTAGAGACATGCCAGTGATTAATATCTACAGGGACATTTGTATTCCAAACCCGTTCGCGTTTCCCTTAAGCAAAGCCCCACTATATATCACACCACATTAGAAACATAGAGTAATGAAGAACACAAGAAATGTGATGTGAGCGACTTTCTTAATCCAAAATTCAGACCAATCGGTCTTATATTTCCAACGCAAAACTGTGTTTCTTTGATCGCTATATAAAATGTCAGGAGAGACAAAGCGCATGCTAAGGTAATCAAAAAAAGTCAGTAACGACATTCTTTTCCATTCAAATCTACGTGACAGGCATTTCTAGTACGTATTACCTATTCAATGATTAGTATTAATTTTTCTAAATTTAAAAGTAAAATAAATAAAATACCTTTGAATGGATCATGTATTTGCTGATTTGAAATTTTTTTAAATCGTGTCTGGTTATGTATCTTCGCTTATAGTATAAGAAAAATCGGTGGGCGTCAAATAATTAATGCAGTTCACAAATAATGCTTTCACTAATTAAATGTGAGAGTTCAATCACAAATTAAACGAAAAATAATTCAAAATCAAATGTTTTGGTTTGAAATTTTGGTCGCGTAAAAATAGATGTTTTAATTAAATACTACTAGTGGAACATATCTGAGCATTTTTAAAGCCTTGAAAAACTTATTTTTTCAGATCTTTAAAAGATGTTTTCAAGTGTAAAGCATCTTATTTACGAACCCCTTTTCCGATTTGTTTTATTTTATAATGTACCGAATGTTCTTTGTAGTATGACCGGAATACGTGTTTATATTTGTACCGGAACTGCATGATAAAATAAAACATTCATTTCGACGATGTTTGCTTTACATAATTCAAAACAGGCGAACCTTATTGCCATTTGGATTCACTTTACATGCATAGAATGATTCCCAGGCAATAAATAGAATGAATAATATCGTTCTTTAAAATGCTTGCGACTCAGCAGGAAAACTTTTGAAACTGTTCATTTGTTAATAGGGAACTTTTAATCCAACTACTTTCATCCTCTAGGCCAGCGGTTTTCAATCTGTGGTACGCGTACCCCTTGGGGGGGTAAAATTGGGGGTAAGCAATATCGTGGCACGACCGTAGATTTTAAAACTCAGCCCAAACTATGTGAAATTGAGTCCAACTTTGTAAAACTCTGAGAAACTTTCATTAACTTTTTTTCTACAAATTTTTTTAAAGTTAAAAAAATTCATCCTATCTAATACACTTGGTGAGTTTGGAGTTTTGTATGGGAAACATGAATTATTTTTCGTCGAAATAAAAAGACGTGGAACAATTTTTTTTCAATTTCGCTTGCAGAATCTCTGGTTAAAAATGCCCGAAGTCGTGTTAAGCTCTGTATAAAATTGCATTAATTGTATTTGTGTGGCTTGATTGTTAAAGTCTTGTAATAATGAGTATTAAAAAAATACAAATGAAATATGTCTTTCATTTCACGTGTACACAAGATAGAGGGTACAAACAAATTTGTAGTAAGAGTTAAGGGTACGCAGGCTCAAAAAGATTGATAACCGCTGCTCTAGGCATATGAAAATGAATGTTTCTTTATTTATCCCCGTATTATTTCCTGTACCATTAATCCGATTGCGATGAAACTTTGGTTAGTTGTTGTGCGCACACCCGGGAAACTATCTGTATGGTGAGCTCTGGCGTTATGAAATTTATATAAAAAAAATTACAATAGGTGCAGCGCGAGATTGAAAAAATTTGTGTATTTCATAAAGTTTAGCGGCAGGGAGGGAAGGCCGTAAGGGAAGAGGAATCAAGAAGGGGGAAAGGGAATGAAGGAGGAGGGGTTCACGGGGGGGATCACGAGGGTGGGGGGAAGGTGGGGTAAGTAAAAGCGGAACGCAAGAGGGGAAGGGATCACAGGAGGGAAACGATGGCGGGAACTGGGTTGCATGGGAAAGGACACGCAGGAAAAAATAATTTCTTGTTTTGAGTCGCATTACCAGCACGTGATATGATACGAAGTTAATTTAACAAGTTACCCTAGATAGCACCAGGCAACATTTAGAATACCTAGATATTTATTACTATGGCCGACTTCTCTCGGCATTATGAATTATACCCACCATTACTCACTCACTCGGTGCATAACATAATATCCAATAATCCAGTTCCTACTTTATCATTCGCCACTTCAAATAGCGTTCATTCGAAGTTCACGTCATATAATTTTGATGTGTTCATAATTAACTTTCGGACGACCATTGTAAATGTTAAAACCACAGAACAAATAATCCCATGAAGAAAAATCAATTTCAAACAGAGCCGGGGTCACCAGTTGACATAAGATTACCCTTCAGTTTATGTCTGAAAAAATTGGTGTTATTAAAACCATAATAAGTTTGTACTCTGTTTCTGACGTTGGAGAATTTGCACCTGAAACTAGTTGTGAAAATAAAAATAAAACAACTAACTAATTTTCACAAACTTTGCCCTATGACCTTTGCCAAAGTTTTCTACTTTGATGGCACTCTGCTCAAAGCAGAAATTGTTTGCAAAAACCACATTAAATTCTGGTTTAGTTACTTACACGTAGGTACCTACCATTTGCGTATCTTGATTTTCTTACGATGTTTGTGATTTTCCAGAACAAAACATTTTTGGCATTTTATAACTCTAAAAGATTATTTTTTAAATAATGTAAATTCATTTTTTTGCACGACAAAGGTAAAAACTTTATCTACTTTTAAATCTGTGGGATTTCGCTCATGTATGATTATGTATTTAATAATATCTAATTGAGCACCATACAGTTAAGTGAAACGTTTGCGCGGCACTTTTCGGCCCGTTTCATACAAATCTTAAATTTGGATTTAATATCAAAATACCCAACTAAACTGAAAAATTGTTTTGTAATCAAAAGTTATATCAAATATCTAGTACGGATGTGAGCTACTTTATTTATTTTTGCTTTGTATTATAAGATATAGGCCATTAAAGATTTTAGTGTTTCATGATTTTAGAGGCAACTTGCGAAATTATTTGTGAGTAAACGAAAAACAATAAAAAAATAATTTTACTATATTTATCATGAAAATATAATGAAATACAAAATAAAAATTAAGAAAAAAATCATTTTGATAGTGTAAATTTTTTTTTTCACGGCGGAACAAAAATTTGTCGTTTATACCTTAAAATTGCTACCCAAAAAAAATGCATTTTTGACGATGTTTTATTTTTTATTTTATTTTTCGTTGTATTTGTAATAAACGTAGTAAAATTATTTTCGTTATTTGTTTTTGTTGTGTTATGCCGTGTTACGCTACCACGAAAAAGATTAAAAAAATAATTTTACTCTAAGTTTTTAGATTTTCATGGCCAAAAGTATTTTCGTTATTTGTTTTTGGGGTGTTATGCCGTGTTGCGCTACCATCTTCATTAGCCAACGTTTCGGACAGCGTTACAGTGTCCGAAACGTTGGCTAAAGAAGGAGATAGCGCAACACGGCATAACACCCCAAAAACAAATAACGAAAATACTTTTGGCCATGAAAATCTAAAAACTTAGAGTAAAATTATTTTTTTAATCTTTTTCATTTACACACAAATAATTGCCCAAGTTGTCTCTTAAATCATGAAACACTAAAATCTTTAATAGCCTATATCTTATAATTTAAAGCAAAAATAAATAAAGTAGCTCACATCCATACTAGGTAACATAATTTATTTCCATGCATAATCTTGCGCATTTTACATTTCTCATCTCGCGTCTGTGCAATTCTAATTATGCAGGTAATTTATTTTTAGTTCAAAATTTCCTTGATGCCGTGCCATGTCTTTCACGAATACCACCTACACGGCAAAATAATTTGTTTCGTTGTCGTGAAATTCATAAAAACTCTATCTAACCTATCCAAAGAGAACAGTGGACAAAATGGAACACTTTAAAAGTGGTATAAAATCATGAAAGTGTTAAAAAAGGGTTTACTATGTTAGTTTTGGTTTAGATTATATTTTGCCACTGTTCTGTCTAGTCATGGAATTCATAACAAAATACAGGTAAATCATTTTAAAGAGGACACTTATTGCATTTGTGCACGCCGACAGTATCGAAAGATTCAAAAAAGTTTTTGACGTAATCCATATCCATACTAATATTATAAATGCGAAACTGCTAGAGTTCGTTTATGACGCTTTCACGCATTAACCAATAAAAATACTTTGAAAATTCATTCACCTAAAAGCTAAATTATATGCGAAGACTACAGTCTGTATATGATGGCAAGCTCTGGCGTTATGAAATTATAAATATTAATATATTATATTTGTTATATGTTTTCTGTCGCTAACAAAAGCGAGTTATTTCTAACGTCAGAAATAAATCGTTTCCATGGAAACGATGTTGATATATTTGTGGGCTCTAAGCTGGTAGGTACTCAGCCCCCTGGTCAGCTACTGCTCCAGAAAATTCAAATATTAGAATATGATTTGTTTTTTTTGGACAAGCAAGGAATAAATGTCAGATAAGAGTTCCTACATTAAAAATATAATTCGTAACGATTATAAAGACTGAATAATAAATAGTGTAATTTTTTTAGTATATTGACAAACTTCCAAATATTTAATTAAAAATAAACATCCGAAACGTTTGTAAGCGCATAAATTCCGAACGAATGAACAAAATTGGATAATTCTTTTTTTCTTTGAGCTATAGCTTTATGAAATTTAGGTGGCAGGCGAGATGTTTGAATACTGAATGTAAGGGAATGAATGTATAGAATGCGGGAGGGGGTGGGGGTGGGGAGGAGGGGGGATAATTGATAAGTTCAACCGCTATAGTAATTTCCCGTAATACCATGCGAGCGAAGCCACGGGGAAAAGCTAGTATGTCTTATAAATCGATGAACACCGGCTGCATGCACGAAAAATCATGACTCATTGTCACATTCCGCCTGAGCCGAACGTGCAAGCGAGACCGCGGAACAAGCGTTAGGCTTGTGACGCATCTATCTCTCCTCCACTCCATCTTTATTATATGACGTTATCACGTAAAATTGTCGTCCGTAAACCGACTTTACAGACAACCAAATTTTTTGAGCTAGTTTGGAACACCTGCCCGCAGTCCCCTCCTGCCCAGCAAATGTCCATGATAATGAATGGGTAGTGATCAATTCCGTTTAAGTTCACCAATCTTCTTTTTATGCTGTTTGGTTTAGTTCTTCAGTTTTTTAATATTTTTAGTAGTCATATAAAGATACATACAGGTATTACAAATAAATTTTATACAGTAATTAATTACATAATAGATGTATTTGATATACCCACATAAATAAGCAGGGCTTGTGTGTTTAGGGGGTTTATATTGGTTTTATTTGACATGATTCATTTCAAGTTTTCAATATAATTTTTGAGGTAAGTTTTAAATTCTTTTATGTTAGTATTCATGTTTCTATTTTTTTCTGGTAATGAATTAAAAAATTTATCTACGAGATATTTATGATTTAACTGTCTTATTTTTTTATTATTTTTTTTATAAACTATATGTTTTGATTCATTCATTACACCACCACACAAGCTGTCTAGTCTCTTAAAAATAATTTATCTCTACCCAATTGGTCATATAAAATATCTTACTAGTTAACTAAATGATTGTGAAAGTCCTTGTTAAATTAGGTGCACATTATAAACTAAAATTTTCAAAAATTCAACTTAATAATTCCTGTTAAAAATGCAACAAACTTCATTCTCACCCCGAAACAAACAGCCTCGTTAGACCCATCCGATATCGGAATTCTCGTGGATTTATTTAACGAATCAACCCTTCGCCGCCTGGCACTGACGGAACTCTGTTTGTCTTTTCCGCCGTCAGATGCCACTTTGTTGTCCCAATTTTCCGACTGATTGCTCCAGCGTTGCTAGTATACGTCCATACACAATGTTGCTATACGTCTATACGGCTGCTGGCGGCAGACCGATTGTGTTTCAACAACATGACGTGGTTCAAAAAGCGACCAGAACCTGTTGTGACATCTGACGAACAGCAACCTTAACAAATAGCGTTAATGGTGGCAAAAATGGCCAACGTTTCAAAAGAGTTTTTATTTCTGTTTTATTTTCAATTTACACATAAAAATAGATACGGATTGTTATGGCGTGTTGTTTAATTGGGCAAAGAATAGCATTGTTTATTCAAGAATCGAATATACAATATGGTCTCCTGTCTTTGATAATCACGTTAATGTCATTGAGAGAAAATCCTTTAAAATCAATAGATTACGAATTTTTACTAAACTCATTTTTAAAGCTCATCGAAATTGTTGAAGTTGTGACTTAAGGAAATTTTTTGATGATTCATTTTTTTATGAAATTGTAAATAATCAGTTAGAAAACCACGATATATTAATGTTGATTCACAGTCATGTTTCTGTAATTAGATGAAGACATTTTAGTATGTATTATTGTTACAATAATATGATGGTTTCAGGTTACAATTCTGTTATAAATAGTTGATGACTCTTTTGCTATTACGTCTGATGTTTCTAATATTCCTTTATTGAAGTTTAAAGTTGTGCTTATTAAATTAGCATTGCTTGTTGTTACAAATTCTCTGCATAATAGACGTTTTGCTTTCGTTCTTCATTGATTTCATTTACTCTGTACTAATATGTATTATTTTTCTTTTGTTTTGTTTTCAAGTTGGTTTGTCTTTTCTTCCTTTCTTTCTTTATTTTATATTATTTCTACCACGACTGTCAAAAACTATCATTCTGTAAATGGCAGTTTTGCCGTTAATTTTAAATAAATAAATATGCACATATCTATCTACTAATATAACATGTTTCTAAAAAAAACAGCATTAATAAAATGGATTGGAAAATCAAATCATTGAATAAGGAAGGGGAATACAATACAAAACAATTAAGTACCTACCTAAAGATTAACGTTTTATGACCTTCAGCTGTAATGTATGGTTTTAGTTATTCCGTTTTGAAGGTACAATAGTGTACTTCACTTAATTCTATTTCAACCTCACTTGCTTATTTATCTATTCATTTGATTGAAATTTTAAAAAAAACACATTTTTTTGGTTTTATTATTTACCTCTGCAGTGTTTCAAACCTGTGACCCCTAGGCCAGTGTCCATCATCAGGGCAGATGTCTTGAAGATGATGGACACTGTAATGCTGTCCGAAATGTTAGCTAAAGAAGGAGGAAGTGCAGTACGGCATAAAACCCAGAGATTAATAACGTTAATGCTTTTGGCTTGTTGTGTCACACTTCTCTACACCTCTCCCCCCCTTAAGGTGTGACGTAATTTATGGATGGCCCCTAACGACTTCTTTCTTGTAAAGGATCTCTTCGATCATTTTTTAAAATGCGCTTAACAAAGTCAAATATTTGTTTTTGAAAGTCAAATAAATGTGTTTTATTCATATCTAATTAATTTAAAAAGCGTTTTTATTATTTTAAACATTTGTAGGTATTCGAGTATGGTGAAAATTTCTTAGGTAATAACTAATCACAAAAATCTGAGAAAAACAAAAATGAGAGGAGAGAATTCGATAAAATGGAAGCATCACATTATTTGCTTTGCTATTTCTCAACGGTGACCGGACAACTCAGAATCGTGCAACTTCAATCCCTCCTTTGTAAATTCATTAAAAGTGATAAAGTTTTTTTAAAAAACTGGTTTTATAGATTACGATAGGTTAGATTATGGACCATTTTTTAATTTTGAAGATTTTTTTTATTATGGATGAAATTGCATTATTCTGAGTTGTCATGGAACCGTTCTCAACATCTATTTTCTATTATTTGTTATTTTACTTACTGGTACACAATACTCATTAAGATCTTTTCAACTTGAAATATACTTATTTGACTACACTTATGCATTTACTAACACTCATCACTGTGTAACTTATTTTCATCTAAAGTTATTTACATATATTTTTTAATTAAATAGAATAAGTTTCAAGTATGTATTTTTTTTTTTTTACATGAAATACCGCACAAGAGTCCCAACTGCTCCCGTCTGGAGCCAGTGAGTCTATGGCATCCCCAATTGGGGTATGTTGTGAGGCTGAAGGTAGTGGGGAGGGGAAGGAGATAGGGAAGAGGAAGGTGAGGAAGTACCTGGCTATTCAGATCTGGTCACTAAACACCGCTAAAGCCATTTCAAGCAACGTTTCAATTCTGAATGGTGGTCTTACACCAGGGCGATACTGATAGTATCTTCCACTCTGGAACGTGCCGCAAATATACTATATATTATTTTAAATTAATAAATTGTGAAATAACACAAATTAATCAAATAAAATTTATTTGCGCACGCCGGGTTCGAACCCGCGACATTCGGATTGTGAGTCGAGAGTCTTGCCTCGGGACCACGGAGGCCGTCAGCCGTATATTTCTTAGGCATTCCAATATTGTATTGTATAAACAGAATTTCACTTTGCTTTGTTATTTACACATGTTCTTACCTACTATTTACTATTATATGATGTTTCACATGCTCGTGGCTCTTTTTTACTTACGCAATTCTAATTTCTAATGTTGTAATTTATGCCTTATACTATGTTATGTTATATAAAAACTTAAATGAGTTAATATTACAAATAAATAATTTAATCATTTTAGGAATCCATTTACAGTGGACACGCTATACATATGACATATTGAAAAATAAATTTAGCCAACTTAAGCCCCCGCTACCCGAATTTCTGCCGATTTCTTGCATATCTCTCATGAACATTTGAATTTTTAAGCTCTTAAAAAATATATGTTATTTTTTAAGATAATATCTATACAATCCCTACGCCGAAATGAAAATTATATGAAATTCCCTCGATAGAAAAAAATCGCAAAGTATGCTCCGAAAATTTTTATTTTCAAGCCTGTCTCTATTATTTAACAAGTTATATCTATGAAAAAATTCACAGTGTTTCTTTGAACGCTGTTTTAGACAACCTTCATGAGATTTTTGCTCTATTCTAAAAGAGTCGTGTTTAATTAAACATTTTCATTATTTTCTCTTCAATTTTTTCGTTTGAAACATTAGCGCGCTCTCTCCACTCTCTTCAACTCTCTCCAAGTATCTCTCCATCTTCTTCTTTTTGAGCGGGGTAGCGCCGCCTTAAATAAGATTAACGTCAGTCGAAACTTTTTCATTTGTAGATAGGTATTAGAGAAGCGAGTTCTTTATCGCATGGTGGAGGCTGTACAGCTAAAGAGAGTAATAACTAGCTACCTGTTGTCAACATAAGGCTGTTCGGTCTGTTCACCGTTCACTCAGCGACCGTCGGGCAAATTCTGAGTGTAAACAGAACTTTGCCAACATTTCCGAATAAAAGTTTTAGTGTCCTTTCGGATATCGCGCTTGTTAGTGAGCTCCAGTAACGCCACCACATTCGTTTGGACAACTAGTTAAACTTTCACAGCGGCGAGGAACAAAAATATCACAATCAGACGAGTGTGGGACGGGTAATGTGGAGGACCCGCCACAGTCTAATATTGCTTTATCTTTCTAATCAATAGTATACCTAACAAGAAACAACTGAGGACAACTTTATAAATGTGAGAAAGAATCACTTCAATAAATGTTATACTTTTAGCAGAGACTTAAGCAAGTATTTTGAATTGTCAATCTATTTACTTGTGCAAACAGTTAAAATAGTCCACCACCTTTTAACAATAATAATCTTAATCACCAATGGCAAAGGATTTTATATATTAATAACCTTTCCTCTTCATGTACAATTAAATTCCCACCAGAAATTAAACCAGCCTTTTACACTAATAACAACTTAGGAAAAATGTTAATTAACGCTAAAGATAAATAAGATATTTTAAGCCACTCGGGCATTTATAAACTTAGTTGTAATGATTGTCCAGCCTTCTTAATAGGACAAACATCACGTAACGTAGAAACTAGAGTAAAATAACACTTAAGGTGCCTAACTAGTTCAGGTTTTTCAGAGTTCGCGAAACATTTGATTGATAAAGATCACACTTTTAACCGTGATACAGGAATTAAAGTCCTACAAAAAAATGGAATACGTTCAAGACTTAACAATTTGGAAGCTTAGAAATGAAAAAAATCGGTAAATTCAAAAGTTGAATTGATTAATAATCAATTAAACTTAACATTCAGCCCTTTTAATAATAATAATAATAATAATAAATTTTATTTAGTAAAATATTTACACATTTATGTACATTATTTGTGAAATGTTTTGACTGTCCAACTAGGATGATTCCCGTTTTAGGACAGTCAAATAAGGATAAGTGTGATTATACATAAACTGTGATTTATAAAGGGAACTGGTGTTTGCATTTCATAAAAAAATTACTACTAATGAGAACTATAAAGATAACAGAAACAATAAAATAAAATAAACAATTAATGAATGATTATTACTGTTGTTTTCTTGCATAGTTAACAAAATAATAATAAAATAAGTTTACTTATAAATGACGTTTGCATACCAAAATAATAAGCTTACATATATATTTTGTATAAATATGAAATAAAAAAGAGAAATGATAAAATAAAATAAAATATCCAATTAAGACATAAGATTATCTGGTGCCTGGTAGAATTCTAATTTAAAATGAAATAGGGAAGTACATACATACACGTAATATTAACGATTAGGGCATAAAGGTATCTTTAACACAGTATATTTTTGTTGGAATTTTTGTTATTGTTTCTGGTTTGTGTTTGATTTCATTTTTTGTGTAGTAAAAGTTTACACTCCTTTCTCCCTAATTGATGAAGCCAAGTAGTGGTCAATCTGCGAAGAACACCTGTGCTTTCGTTTTTCCAAGCATCAGGCATTAAGTTGTATAGTTTTGGACCTAAGAATGAGAAGTGTCTTTGAGCAAGATATGTTTTGGTTGTGAGTGGTACAATTGGATTTCTCCGTGAGTGTCGGGTGTCGTGAGAGTGGTTAATAGATGGGTAGATGTGGCGTTGTTTATGGGTGTTTAAAATTAATTTTCTCATGTATAGTTGTCTAACATCTAGAACTCGTAACTCTTCAAATAGTGCATCGCTGTGATATCTAAATGGTTTATTATAAGTATGTTTCTCGTTACTCCGCTTATCCCACACTACCCGCCCCAACCCCCCTCCCACAACTGACGCACTATCCCGCTCTATTATACTGCCCCTCTATTTTATAAGTATGAGTACTTCTGTATTCGTTAGTATTTTCATAACAGTCCTGATGATGATACGGAGGTACCGAAACCGGTAGACCAAAAGAAAATATCAATAAAGGATTTGAAACTAAGTATTTTATTCATATTTTTTAAATACGAGTGTAAAGTAACAAAATAATGATATTCTTACTGTATATTGTAATTTATTGGGAATTCGATTAGATTTCACGGGTTTAGATTTTTTCGTAATCTTCTCCGTAATATATCGGTGTATAAACTTTTTATGGAGAACATTAAGAAATAAATAAATGAAATAAAAACTTTGAAAAAAGTTCCAACATCTAACGTAGGGAAACTATGTAGGATGACATTATACTCTGTAAGGATTATCCTTTCTGTAACGTTCCCATTAGCTATATTAATTATTTTTAAATTGCGTTGCATACGGGTATGTTATCTAGGTCATCGAGTGTTTAACGCTATTATTTGTTCATCAATATCCAATCTAAAATCACGATTAATCACTAATAGAATATTCCCTCCAGCCTTACGCCATTGCAGTTTTCAATTAATATGATAGCAGTATGATTATTTGAAATATAATTATTTTCATTAATTACAGCACAGTGAATCTCTAGTGTTGAAACAAAGCGTCTATTACCGTGTTGATTTTGTGAATATTAAATGCTGAATACTGTTAATGGACCAGGTATAGATATTCTCTTTATTAGTCTGGCGGGAAGGTAATGAAAGGCAACACAAAGAAAATGAATTTCTATCAATTCTCTGAGGCATCGCTTTGGTGCGAAGAAGCCTTTACAACCAGGCTGTTCGGGCTGGTAAATTGAAAACTCATCGGTCACTAATTGACCATCTAACAAGGCAATAATATAACCCGAGGCTCCTAATTCCGGCTGAAGTATTCCCAATTGGGGCTTAACGAAACCTCAAAGAGAGGAAGTGGAGGCGAGAGAGGATATCCGGCTCTAAGGGGCTAGAACCTACATTAATGGGAGGTTATTAGAGATTTCTTGCCATTTTAATGCCTTATGCGTACTCGGACAGTAACGTAAATAGCGGCTGTACACGGGAGACTTTGATCGGTTAATTTTATAGTATTATTCAACTACTTAATATTTCCACATGTCTGGAGAATAACCTTATACGTTAGTACCTACGTTGATCAGGGCATATAATACAAATTTTATTAGTTTTTTGATGCTATGAGTTCTTCGATTAATTGCTCTCGTGGGCGTATTTATTCACAAAATCAAAAATTAATGTAAGTCAAACTTACGGTTTAATTTTGTTTTAAATGTTTACTGTTGAGGAGATCTGAGAAGCTCCCGTAAGCGCTCAAACCGTAGAACCTATTTTTCTATCTCCCATGTTTCATATTATTTCTTTGACAGTAATTTCCTTCATTAAAGTTTATCGGGATTATCTTTGGGTATTATGCGGGTCTTCTAGTTCTACAGCATGGCTTTTCAGGATTTTTTTACATCAAATATGGAGGTATTGAGGAAATTTTTTTATTTTTTTATTAATCGAAACATTTATTAAGGTTACAATTTTACAACATAACTAGCTGACCCGGCAAACGTTGTTTTGCCACATTATACATTATTTATTCTGGGAAATATTTTTTTAGTTCCGGGGTTGAAAATGATTGAATTACTAATATCACTATTAAAAAACAGGGGTTGATGGTAGAAGGGTGAAAATTTACCAAAATCACCATAAAAAATAAAAAAATTGTCTAAAAAATAAAATTAAAAAATTCGGCGTGGACCACCCTTAACTTTTAGGGGTATGAAAAATAGATGTTGGCCGATTCTCAGACCTACCCAATAAGCATACAAAATTTCATTAAAATCGGTCCAGCCGTTTCGGAGGAGTATGATAACAAACACCGTGACACGAGAATTTTATATATTAGATATAACATGAATATTTCAATCACTCTGCTAATAAAGCTGCTGCTTGTGTTTAGGAGAGGACAACTAAATACTTTTAACATCAGTTTAAATCAAAAATATTATTACAAAGACTATTAGTAATTTTACAAAGGATATAAGATATAAAGCAAAGACATCAATTTAAACAATAAGTAAAGTTATATAAGATGTTGATAGAGTATTTTAATTTAATTTTTTCTTATATTTATCGTAGTTTTCTTCCGATCGTATGTCCAAGTGTAATTTATTGAATAATTTTATACCCTTGAATATATAGTGATACTGAGATGTTGTGGTTCGTACTAGTGGGACGGTTAGTCCCTCAACCGATATTATTCTTTTGCTAATATTTAATTGTGGTACATTATTTTTATTAAAAAAATCTTTGTGTGATTGTAGTAATGCAATTTTGTCGTAAATTTTTGTAAGTGGGGGAACCGGGAAATCTTAGAAATTATTTATTGTTGGGTGATATTTAGTAATAGGGCTTTTTTAAGATGATTTTTTTAAATATTTTTTTAATTGTCTCCAGAGGAAGTAGGGATGATTTATATGCACCCCCCCAAGCCACGATTCCATATTGTAGTACAGAATGCGCGAGTGCATAATAAATATCTTTTAGTATTTTTAAAGATACTGTATTTCTAAGCCTAAAATGTATATATAAAGTAATTTCCCTCAGGGCCTGTCATCTTTGGGGATGCTGTGTGGAGGTTCTTTTTGAGGTGAGGGTGGAGTGAACATGAGCATTGAAGAGACCCATATTGTAGAAGGAAGGAAACACAGAGACCAGCACCACAAACACAGACCAGTCGACCAGACGAAACGACCCGTTCTCAAGTGACAAATGTCAACCGGCTACAAATGTTGAGCGCCACATTGTTGATCGGTGCCGTTGCGGACGCAAGTTCCTGGGAACATCTTACTATTGAAATACCAGTAGAACAAGGATAGCATTCCCACTCTACGCCAATGCTCTAAAAATTGCACTCCGTTTGTTAAGATCTATCAAACGGACCGCAGATTTATGCACAAAACCAAGTATTTTTTCAATAAACTTATGGCTCCAAACAAGAGGTGGCTGCCAAAATCAACAGTGGGGTACACTTTCGATTTGTACAAGGTCAGCAGTTGTGAACTATTACAGTGTCTGCAGGCCCTGTGCTCTATAATTTCTGAGAGGCTAACTAAACTCTGGCTTCGATGGAGTCCCCGTGCCTGAGATAGTCACTTAGAGTTACACCAAGCATATCAATGGAAGGCATGTTGAGAAGATTGCTTCCATTGAAGGAGGCGAGATTTTAATTTCGATCCCTTTTAGAAGTATGACTTGATTTGGTCTTTGAAACGTTAAATTCGACTACACGAGGTATTTGACCTTTCTCTGATCAAAGCGGAATATTGTCAGTGTTTCTTTGTAACATGCAAATGCCCTAGAGCTATTGTTAAGTTCCACTTCCAAAAACTTCTTGTGTCTCCTGAGGTGGCAGTACACTGTTAATAATCCTACTAACACCTTCTGTTAGTTTAGTTAGTTTCTGTCCTTTGAGCACGTTGGGTGCTTTCTTCCGTGAATATTATAATATTTTCTGCCTTAAGTCACTAATAGAGTGTTCCGGCTTACGAAAATCTTTCAAATTTTAATATTTATTACGAGCACCCGCTAAACTGCCAAACTATCTTACTGTTTAAAAATTACCATTACCCTCTATAGGGTAAAAACTCGTACGCATTAGGTTCGGAACTTTACTAAATCCTGCAATCATTTTTTATATTTACTTGCTAAAGGATCAAGCAGCTCTCTCTCAGTCGGTAATGAAGAGTCTTATTTTGAGCTATTTTTAAATAAATTCTCAGTTGGTTTATGTGGTTTAGTTTTTTATATTGTTTTTCTATGAATACAGTAGAATTCATTATTTAAAATTCTTATACATAACATCCTTCTTCTTCTAATTCGTAAACGGTACAAGCAGTGCCTTCAGACCTAAGAACTGGAACCGATCTGGTCTGCAGATAGGGTAGAATTTAACATGTTGCAAACATCATTGTAAATGTTTTATCTTTATAGATACGTTTATACATATATAAAATTAATGATTCTTTGTTTGTCCCGTTCATTTACTTTATGCGTACCTTGCCTAACTTAACTTTATCATTCATCCGGTTGCGATGAAACTTTGGTGAGCTATTGTGGGCACGCCCGCAAAGGTTTCTAAATATAATGATGAGTTCTGGCGTAATTAAATTTATATAAAATAAATTACAATAGATGGCGCTCGAGTTGCTTGAAAAATTCCCGTACCATTCATCCAATTGCGATAAAGCTTTGGTGAGATATTGTGCGCATCCCGCGAAGGTTTCTATGTGTAATGGTGAGCTCTGACATTGTGAAATTTGTATAAAAATTATAATAGATGGCGCGCGAGCTGTTTGAAAAATGTGTGTATTTCATGTAGTTTAGCCGCAGGGATGTAAATTTGATAAATTCAACGGACAACCGTAAGCGGCCTAATTGGAAAACGAAAAATATTGGGTATCCAAAAACACTTCAATTAATAGAATTCAAACAAAAACATTTTCTTTGAGTGGCGTTGCAACGCATGCCGGGTACTCGCTAGTTGTGAATAAAAATCAAAGTATTTATTATCTGGAGTTTTTTTCTAAATGAGTAATCTAAAATCTTAACCCTTACAAACCTATTAATTTGATTAAGCTTAGGTTATTCTGGAATTGAGTAAATAATATTGTTACAGGTAGTCTTTAAATTTCAAAATCACCACTTTTACAAAAGAATGTTAGTTTTTACAAAAAAAAAATTGTGCAGCATTTTACGTGTTTCCGAATTAGCGGTCGTAGAGAAATAATATTATTTGGTTTTATCCTGCAATTAATTCACCCCGATTTACAATTATCTCAAATGGGATATTGTTTTATTTGCATTTCCCATTTCAATTATTAAAAATGTTGAATTATCGTTCTTCGATAAATTTGTAGATTTTGTATGTTATTTTATTGAATTTTATTATTTAAAACTGGTCTGAAATGTTTGTTTTAAAATACAAGTAATTTGTAAAATTTGGGATTGGTATCATTAATTATGAGTTGGCTGCAAAAATAAATCACAATAATTCTTGAAAATCTCTAATTTGTTGTATAACTTGTTCTTTATGTACATTCTGTATCAAAACTTTCATTAAAAAAAAATAATAAAATCTAGGAAAATATATAAATTAATAAAATTATTTATTATGCTTTTCTTTTTTTAAGGTGAAATATTTCCTTTTGTTTTTGTCGTCTTCTGGCATTAGTTAGTAATCAATTCGTTTTACAAAATTTTATGTTGTTAGATTAAAATGAGATTTATTTAATTTTAAAATGGAAGGTTTGCACTTATTGATTGAGATTTGAGATATTTTTGGCTGGTGAAGTGCTTTGCATTCATCCAAACATAAGATCCAGGATACAGACACCCTAAGGCTGTTGGCACCTCGTCAACACCATTATAAACCCACCTGGATAGAGGGGATATAAAGTAAGGCATTCCTATTTCCAGTGAAGCAGCGGCTTCTAGGGTTTGAAACATGTAGCATATAACTTACTGAACCAGACTTCCTAAATGTATCAAACTCGACAAAAACATAACAGATTGTATTCTAACAGTGGCGATTAGTGATACGAGGCAGGGAAAGCTATACCTTCCCAAAAAACAATATATAAGTCTTAAAATCATTTCAATTTAAATATTTCCCATGAATATTTTCGTATTTCACTGGGACTGGTGGTCTTTGTATTTTATAACTCATTACACCAGTGCAACGCTGACGGCCAGATGTGGATACTGCCCTAACCGAGCTACTACGCAACGCAATAATACACTAGTGAGGCAGAGATAGGGCCCGCCTCCGAGAGCCGCTGATTTTTCTAGGCGGAGAGGAATGGGGAAGTCGCATGGAATTTAAATGAACGGTCGAGCCGTCGAGTTTAGTTTGAGGCGCGCCTCAAAAACGAGCACTTCCGAAGTAGAACCGATCATTTACGATTAGCTCTAGTGCTCTAGTGACCAAGTTTTGTTTGGTTTAGTGATTATTTGTGATAGTACGCGGCAGCAGGTTCCCACGGAGTATGGCTATTTTGATTAATTTAGTAGGACGAACTCGCAGTTGACGGTCTTGTGTTTCCACATTATTATTATAAATTGACGTAGGTAATAGTCGAACTAATTTTTTTCTAGGTTTAGGTAAGTATATAATGCTTACTTTAAAACATGTTTTTGCCTCACCACTTTTCAACTCCGCAAACCGCCTCTTTATTCTAAATTTTGAGCAAAGAGGTTTCGCATTCTCGTTCTCAGAGTTTCAAACCGATGAACCCGAAAACTCGATAAACCGCAAAATTGCCCCAACTTATTGACACGACTAATATTAACAGATGAAAAATAGAAGTAAAAATATATAGCTATGCAATTTTGAATAAACGTCAATAAATTCATATTTTTATTTCCATACCAAATAGAAGTTGCAGGTGTGGAAATTTTTTGTTTTAATAAGGGTGGCATTTAATAAAATTGATGTTTCTCCGCGGTGCCTTATTTGGGAGCATTACAAACATGGCAGGGATAAATGACGCGAACGCAAAGCGTTAAAATATTCCTACTCTTCGCTACATCAAGATTTTATAAATATAGAGACTACACCAAAACGGTGAATAATAATGTATACAAATGGAACCTAATCGAATGGAGTTACATTAATACACAATTTGGGTGGCGGTCCCGCCGATTATTGGATAACCAACACCTCTGCCATAGGTCACCCCAAGTAGTTCGCTACATTTGGTGCAGGGGTGCGCGGGTTCATGGGGTGAGGTTTATCCGGGTCTTGACGGTGGATGCCCACTAACTGCGTGGCAGACCAGATCGGGAGAGACTTGTTGAGGGAGACTTTTCGGCCTCTCCAGGAGGAACATCGTATTGCACCGCACTCTCTCGGAACATCGTATTGCACCGCAGTGAGAGGGATGGATTCATACGTCCGTCACTCCTGGACACATTAACCCTCAGATTCCTAGACACGCTTCATATATTTTTCTTTCCAACAACTTTCTCTCATTCCTTTTATAAAATTACCATCCACACAGGGAAATTATTTTCCTCAGGGCCTCCTGTGTGGAGCTAAAATAAAAAGAGTGAGGTTATGAAAAATAGTGGTGGCAATGCGGGTCTCGTGATTTCAGGAGTGACGTGTACTAATTGTGCTTGGCAAGTTGTTTGCGACGCGAATGCACAACATCAGTATCGGATACTTGCGTATCCCGTGGAAGAGAGGCCTTAGAAGTCACGATACAATAATTAGAAAATAGTTAAAAACTATATTTTAAAAGATAATGCTGTATGTAGCGTACAGCATTGAAGATATTTAAACATCGCCCATCTCATATGCGATGTAGTTGTATCAGTTTCACAATCACCAATTAATCAACATATCCTTCAAATTATTTATTTCACCATCGGTTCACCTGTACAAAATACACGTAAGCTGCCACAATAAATAATCACATTAGCGCATTTCGGCGCCTCTAATCTTTATTAATTATTTGGCAGTGCGTACCCCCTATCCCCTGCCCCCAACACCCTCTACAGCGAACACGTACCTGTACATTTCCCGGGCTGGATAACGTAATGTTTTCGGATGGAAAATGACCAATTATACGCGGATATTTCATAATGGCATTAGCGATGAATTCAGCGGGATATTAACAGTCTAATTCAAATTTCTGTTATCAACGACTATTGTTATCCAGGGAGCAAAATCCAGAACTTTTCTGAAATTTTAATTTTTTTACTCATTTAGAACATCTGTAAACACTTCGCATGTTCTATCTATGGGCAAACTTATTTTAACATGGCTAGTTCATAGTGTAATACCGATGTATGGCAGTCAAGGGCGATTATAAGAGGGGATTTAGGGAGTTCTCCCTTCCCTTTGGGGTTGCTCTCTCCCCCTCCCTCCCTCGACCTCAGTATTGCATGGAAAAAAGATAATAGTAAAAGTCTTTATCAAAGTGATGGAAATAATAAGATATGGTAATTAGAGGTCCCAAAACTTTTTCATAAATTTTCTGAACCCCTCCTCTTCCCTAGCCTCTTCTACCAACAGAAGTAAAGAGGATCTTACACTTAAATTATCTTATAGAAATATGGAGAAACATACACAAGTAATACAGAATAAAGTTATTAAAAAATCTTCAATTTTAACCCAGATACCTCCACGAAAAAATAAACTAAGAAATGAACTTATTGAATATTAGAAAATTGTACAACTTCTGCCTTTTAATCTACAAAATGGACTTATACACACGAACACAACATTTATAAAAAAAACTTCCTAAGTACACGAACACTATTCGAGACAACATAATAAATTGTACACGTATACAGTAAAAACTGAAAGCGGTAAGAGAAGCATATGCCATGAGGGTACACACATTTACAATCCCCTTCCCGGTAGCCTGTAAACGGAGAACTGTATACATTAGTGTGGGCCGATTTTTTTTTCTTCCGAATTCCTTTTAGCGCTAGTAATAAAAAGTTGTCTTTGCATCTAAAACATCAAAAACATTTAGTTTTAAAAAAATCAAAAAATATCCTAAAGTTCCGCAAGTCCTCTGAAGTTTGAGAAAATATCGAAATATTTCCATTTTTTCAGCCTTTGCACAAAATATTCTGAAATAGTTTAAAGATATTCATTTATGAGCTCTTGTTAAATAAAGTCTAAAGCTTCGATGTATAAAACCACCATTTATTATTTTTGTAGTAGTATGGCACTAAACCACGTCCGCCCGCAGTCCCCAAACCCGCCCTCGTTTGAGCAGCGCGTCATATTGGCCGTTCGATCTTAATCGACCAAGGACCCTCCGTTTCGTGATATTGTTTTGTAGGTAACTAAAAGTATTTTGAAAATATGGGATAGGGCTCTTTGCCAACCATTTCGAAAGAAAGAATTAAAAAAATTATTAAGGCATATCAACATAAGTATATAGTTGGTCAGAAAGTGGTATAAGAAATACAGTTTTCTTCCAAAGAAGAGTCTCTCCATTTAAAATCACAAGCTCCCTACTGTTTGTTATTGATATTGTAAATGGAAAGACAATAAATGCAATTTATTTATGCAAATTACACACAATAAATTAAAGTTTTCCCTAAGGAAAAATAGTTTTTGGAAGACCAAAGAGGTGAGAGAAAGATGTTCAACGGCAGTGTTGATATACCGAGTACGAAACTTGCTAAAGCCTATGAAGAGAAAATGATAAGATCTTACCAAATTAAATGAACAGGTTTGAGAAGAAAAAGCTTTAGAATTTGTGGACACTTTGAATCATTGCATATCATTATCTTCCACCTCAACATCAAAATTATCTTCTCCGGTCGCAAAATCAAGTCGGCTACTTAAAACTAATAACACCGCCTTTCCGACAACCAGCAATTCTTCGTCTTTTACAGTTCTCTCCAAGATCTTTGACAGGTTCAGGATATCGGATCGAGCTGGAGCAGCAATCGCTTCTGCCATTTAAATGATTTCAACATAATCACGCAGGATAATAAAGCTATAGACAAAAATAGACTGCGTCGCGGACGTCCGCGTACCAGATCTGTACTCATAAAAGCTATGTATATAAAGTAAGTAGATTATTTTTTAATGGTCGAAAGGAAAAGACTTTAGCTAATATAAAAAAGACACAAATACTATGAAAGTACAGTACTCGAAGAACACGTATCGATAATCGAGGAACCAATTTTCTTGACGCGTATTATGCCTAGGTCAGCATTGCCGTAAACATAGCCAAACCAATAGTGGAATATTTTGCTGGTCAAAACATTTCACTCTACCATTTAAAAGCAATTGGGTGTGACGGTACAAATTTTAACACGGGAATAACTGTTGGTGTGATTCAAACGATGGAGAAACACTTGAATGGACCGGCACAGTGGCTGATCTGCATTTTTCATTGTAACAAGCTGCTTCTACGCTATTTGATTATGAAGTCGGATGGTACAACCACTGGACCTCATGATTTTTCCGGCCCCGTAGGTTCGACTCTTCATAATTGGCATAATTTACCGGTACAATCTTTTTTCAAATTTATGTTGAGTATTCAACACCAAGATTTAAGCACCGATCAAAAATACTTGCTTGATATTTTCAAAGTAGTTTCCAGCGGACGTTGTCATTCTGATATTGCCAGAAGAACCCGAGTGATTACTAAAGCGAGTCAAATCCTACGATAATATATTGGAAGCGCAATGCCATCATATTTTTTCGTTATGTTAGCCACGTTTATCATGAGGGCATACGCTCCTATGTGGCTTGATATAAAACTACATGGGTCGTGCAAAAAGGTGCGAGGCATATTTTTAACACGATTAAATATTCGCGGGTGAATTAAAAGCAATAGTTAATCCTGTACAGCAAAGGGCATACTTCGCTCATACTGAAAATTTACTCTTGTCAATGATAATCGATGAATCACCTACCATCAAAGACTTGGAATAAGGCGTTTATTGAAAGCCAGAGAGTTATTCCGGACAGAAAATCGAACATTGAAAGTACCCCCATTGAATTTTGATGCACAATTCTACTTTGATTTGATATCTTGGCAAGATACGCCAATCATGAATCCTCCCATTTTGGAAAATGTAACGGAAGAAGAATTAAAATAACTTAACCTAACTTCAGAAGTCAGCTCCATTTACAAAGAAGCTTTTTCCCATATTTTAATAATACTTTTAGTTACCTACGAAACAATATCACGAAACGGAGGGTCCTTGGTCGACTAAGGAACGGCCAATATGGCGCGCTGCTCAAGCGAGGGCGGGTTTGGGGACTGCGGGCGGACGTGGTTTAGTACCATACTACTACAAAAATAATAAATGGTGGTTTTATACATCGAAGCTTTAGACTTTACTTAACAAGAGCTCATAAATGAATATCTTTAAACTATTTCAGAATATTTTGTGCAAAGGCTGAAAAAATGGAAATATTTCGATATTTTCTCAAACTTTAGAGGACTTGCGGAACTTTAGGATATTTTTTGATTTTCTTAAAACTAATTTTTTTTGATGTGTTAGATGTAGAGACAAGTTTTTATTACTAGCGCTTAAGGAAATAAGACCTTTTTTTTCGCCATACAGTTACGGCCCACAATAGTATACATATACATATATTTTTTAAACTGTTCAATCTTAAGTGAATAAAATTAATAGTCATTCAATGTAGAATATTTTTAAGGTAATATATTATGTATTATTGTTATAAAGGGTGCGGCAGCATAACTTCCTTTTTTAATGCGCGCCATTCAGTCGGTTGATGTCGTAGCGGAGCGCTAGTGGCCTCGTTCGAGAGGCAAAACTATAAAGTTTGTCCCGCCACAGTTTAGTCGCCATCATGCGTTGGAAAAGTGAGGAGCGTGCGTTTGCCGTTGAGGCCTACTTTTCGAAGGAATGTTCTGTGATCGCAACCCAGGGTTCGGTAACATAACTTCTTTTTTTAAAACTTAATAAAACCCATTGTATAAATCAGACATTTTTTATTTGTTTTTTATAATGTAGGCCCATACCTAAAGTTTTGTTTTACTTAGTTTTTGAACATCAAATCAGGTAGGTGACATCCCCCATTCTCCATACACCGAGTAAACCGATTTCTGGCGTTTGTTATGACTCAAAGTACAAAATAAACGCCAAATTAAAATTATAAAGTAAAAAGAGAATATTATAGAGTACCTAAATAGCAATTCACCTAGGAGCTAAAATATAACTATCTCCGTGACATGTTATGTTGGTAGATTGCTAATTTGTTTTTTTTTGTTATGTGTTATAGTAGTTTGATTTTTTAAATTGATTTCTGTATATTATATAGTTTTTATTTATGTTAATAGTTAGAAAGCGAAATATTCATTTCTTTAACTATAATAATTTTAAAAAATTAAAGACGCACGTGGATACAGAATATACAAAGATTTTGGCAGAATATTTCCTACCAAAGTTACAGAAATCCATGTGTTCAACACAAAGACTTGGTTGCAGCAAGATGGGGCAATGACACCCCCTGATATTGAATTATGGGGTTATCTCAAAAGACGGGTTTATGTGAATAAACCATCCACAATACCCCAACTGAAGCCGCCGCTATCCGAATTTCGACCGATTTCTTAGATATCTCCCTTAAACATTGGAAGTTTTTAGGCTCTTAAAAAAATATATGTTATTTTTTAATATAATATCTAGATACGTTCCACGCCGAAACGCAAATTATATGAAATTCCCTCGATAGAAAAAAATCGCAAAGTATGCTCCGAAAATTATTTAAAACAAGTCTATTCTATTATTTTACAAGTTATATTTGTGAAAAAATTCACAATGTTTCTTTAAATGATACTTAAGATACGTTCCACGAGATTTTCGCTCTATTTTAAACGAGTCATGTTTTATTAAGCTTTTTCGCCATTTTCGCTGCGATTTCATCACTTAAAATATTAGCGCGCTCTGTCCAACATTCGTAATTACACATCTCTCCATCTTCTTCTTTTTCAGCCGAATAGCGCTGCCTTAAGACGAGTATTTTCGAAGAGATACCCGTCATCCAACGCGCAATGTTCCAAAGAATTTTAAAAATCTTGGTCCCAGATTCAAGGAATGCCAGCGGCGCGATGGTGAATATTTAGACGAAATTCATTTTTGTTCATTTTATTTACTTTTATTAAAATAAACATTTGTTCATTACTTATTAGACTTAGTTTTCTTTTTATTGTGTTTCCGTAAGTGCGAAAATTTATGGCGCATTCTATGTAAACTAGAAATTGTGTTTTGAATTTCTAGTACAATTTGTTCACATTATGTACCGCGAGCCGCGACCACTATGGACTAACGCTGAATAATTTATTGTTGGACGATAAATAATCGTTAATGGTACAACCTATTTCGCAGTTCCGTAAAAAGCAATTTGACGGCAAACCATAGCGCATCGGGTCAACGCATCAACCATGAATTCAACTCTGCTCCCGCTCCGCTCCAACCGCAAACCCTAAATAATATCCTATGTCGATGATGTTTCCGGTCAAATTTCCATAAATTTAATACATTTCCAACACTGAACGGAAAATGTCTAGAAGTATGATCTATACCGATTTTAAATAAAAAGATTGTCGCCATTTTACTTAAAACCTTTCTGATAACATTTCTTCAAACAAATATTTTCGGCTGAACAAATAAATAAGTAAGTATAAATAAATGAAATTCTTATACTAATTCGCATTTGTATTTCAATTGAAATTGTATATACCTTAATCATCGATGTATATGTACTTATTAATAGTACGTCTTTTATTTATTTGTTAGTGTCCGACCGAAACAGGACTTTCTACCGACACCGAAACCGAATCTTCGGTATCTGTCTCAGTTTCGGCTGAAACCGAAACCGAAACTTTTTTAGTCATGGTCAAATCTATTGTTTACTGAAATTTGGCTTATTTTTTACACTTGTACAGACAGTTCACGTGTTTAATGAAATAAAAAAACAATAATTGAAGTACGTGAAAAAAGAATATTTTTTAATTTTTTTTTTTTTTGCTATAAAATAAACAAAATTTTTAAAAGTTAAAAAAACAACTTCTTGGAACAAAAATTTGTCAATAACCAATACTCACATTAGAAGGACTTTGTTAATTGAGTATTTTAATTTTAACTGCGTTTACAATCATAACATTCTTATTACAGGTATTTAAAAAAACAAAAACAAAACAAAAAATTGGAGTAGGTATGTGAAAAAATAAAAATTTATTTTTTGATATTGTGCTATAAAAATAAACAAAAATTAGCAAACATGTTAACTGAGTACTTCTTGGATCAAAAATTTGTCAATAAAATCAACACTTACATTATAAGGCCACGCTTCCCGGCGCAAAAAGAAGATGTTGGAGAGATATGTAATTACGAATGTTGGACAGAGCGCGCTAATATTTTCAATGATAAAATTGAAGCAAAAATAATTAAAATGCTTAATAAAACATGACTCGTTTAAAATAGAGCAAAAATCTCGTGGAACGTATTTTAAGTATCATTTAAAGAAACATTGTGAATTTTTTTCACAAATATAACTTGTAAAATAATAGAAATAGACTTGTTTTAAATAATTTTCGGGGCGTACTTTACGATTTTTTTCTATCGAGGGAATTTCATACAATTTACGTTTCGGCGTGGAACGTATCTAGATATTATCTTCAAAAATAACATATATTTTTTTAAGAGCTTAAAAACTTCAAATGTTTAAGGGAGAAATGTAAGAAATCGGTCGAATTCTGATAGCGGCGGCTTAATAACTTCTTGGAATAAAAATTTGTCAATAAACAACACTTACATTAGAAGGACCTCGTTAATTGAGTATTTTAATTTTAACTGCGTTTGCAATCACAACATTCTTATTACACGTATTAAATGAAATTTAAAAAAAAAAAAAAAAAAAACAATAATTGGAGTAGGTATGTGAAAAAATAACAATTTATTTTTTTTGATATTATGCTATAAAAAAACTAAAATTATAAAAAATAGCAAACATATTAACTTAGGTTTTGGATAAAAAATTTGTCAATAAAATCAACACTAACATTAGGAAGGTTCTTATTAATTGAGTATTTTAACCGGCCGGCGAACTCAGCTGATGATGGCGAGTGACACACGAGCCACGAACTCACCTGAAGTCAGCCGAATGAACGCAGAGTTTCGGTGCGGCCGAAGGTTCGGCAGATTTTCTGTCGAAACCGAAACTGATGCCGAAACTAGATTTTTTTGCCGTAACTTGCCGAAACCGAACTTTCGGTCGGTCACTAGTACCTCTTTGTATTTAATTTTAATAAATACGTATTTGTAATAAATTTATTTATTTGGGAGGGGGTATGGATACCGCCGCTCAGGGAACCATGTATTTATTTATTTATTTATTGATCAACGCCCTTTTTCAGGGCTTTTACATATTAATGGTAATAAATACAATATTTATTGTACATAACTGAACTGCTTCAGTAACAATATTTTATATTTGTTTAAAGATAAACTGGTATTAAGATTATATTGGATATATTTGGATTACCAACACGTAATTCAATAAATGGTTCCCGGGGATCGGGAGAGACTGGTTGAGGGAGACCTTTTGACCTCTCCAGCAGGAGTCTCGGAACATCACTTCGCACCGCAGTGGGAGGAACAGATTCATACGTCCGTCACTCATGGATGCCCCCAGATTCCTATCCACCCCTGATTCCTTTTCCTTCCCAGAACTTTCTTTCCTTCGTTTCCCGAAAACATACCCCGCACACAGCATCCCCAAAGATGGCATAGGCCCTGAGGGGAATTATTTTCCTGGGTCCAGGGCTTCCCGTGTGGATCTTATGAAAAAATATATATTTATATATGTACGTATATAATTTGGGAGACGGGTAAGGGGGCGGCCGCCCCAATAACCATTTATTGGATAACCAACACCTCTGCCATAGGTCACGTCTGAGATCAAGAATTATAGCATATAAGAAAAATCTGTAGGTATAGACATATTTAATTTCAGTTCATCCAAAATTCTTAAAAATCCCACCATTAAATCAACAAAAAGAAATTAAAATAAGCCAACTTTAAATTTAACAAAATTGAAAATTAGTCAACTAATTTTCAATTTTTAGCAGATTCGACAGTGTTCTTCGGTACCGTCGAAATAAACTAAAAGGTCTGTGAACAACTGTAGACCTCGCGTCCATAAAAACATATTTATAATTTTCTCATTAATAAATCAAAATTTAAATTTTCACTGAAATCACGAGATTTGTAGGTAAGCACCTATTTAAATACCTACCTGGCTAGAAACACCTACCAAACACCTGTACCATAACCAGACTAGAATTTTCAGGTCTTTTGTGCCATTTGAGACTAACATAAAATACACATTTTTTTCAAAAAAATGTGTATTTTTAGCAATTTTTTTTTTTTTACATTAGCTCCATACAGGAGATCCTGGGGAAAATAATTACCCTCGGGGCCTATGTCATCTTTGGGGATGCTGTATGGAGGGTATTTTTAGGAAAGAAACGAGAGGAAGTCCTGGGGAGGAAAAAATGTATACCTAATGGATGGGTAGGAAGGCTGGGGGTCAGTGTGTTCACGAGTGA
The DNA here is from genome assembly GCA_936435175.1 of Glyphotaelius pellucidus. Taxonomy (NCBI): domain Eukaryota; kingdom Metazoa; phylum Arthropoda; class Insecta; order Trichoptera; family Limnephilidae; genus Glyphotaelius; species Glyphotaelius pellucidus. The sequence continues at coordinate 26,561,044 of OW386551.1, forward strand.
CGGACGTATGAATCCATCCCTTACACTGCGGTACAAGGTGATATTCCGGGCTGGAAAAGTCACTCAAGCGTTCTCTCTAGATCCAGCCTGTCATGCAGCTGATGGGCAGACGCATCCGCCGCCGAGACCAAGACAAACCTCACCCCATGAATCCATTTATAAAATACAATGAACGAAACCTGTTTTAATACCAAATTCCTTGTTTTTATGTATATGTATTATGATGATGGTAGATATATTTTTAGGTTTTATTTAGAAGAAGTGAAACAAGCGGACGCAAGTGGGTGGTGTTTATAATAAGCTATTTCAAGAAATTAGAGTTCTGTTTTCACTAAATAATGGCAATAAAATCAAGTAGGTAGATATGTTTTATTGTTTCCACCTTTGTCATTGAGAGTATTGTCCCCAAACATTTTCGTTTCTATAAATAAACGCGTGTAATTATTGCAAATCACAATAATATTGTATGGGAAAAATTATAATACCCTTCTGAATTGCGACATCTAGCGGACATTCTAGACATTAATATTATTTGTAAACTTCTCAAATACCTTTCGACATTTTTCCAAAGGTGGCAGTAAACTAGACTAATTGCTTCTGTAACATTTTTTTTTACTTGCGTGCACTTGGCATTCCATCTCATTATGTCAAATTTTGTGTGGCTGTCAATTTAATATGTAGAAAAGTTAACATTGCATAACATGTAGGTATACTTACTTGATTAAAATTGTTGTTAATATTAGTTCTTTAAAGTTTCCGCATTCATTTTACTAACCATGCAATGACTCGAAACACCGTGAAGCTGTCAAAATAATATTGACATTTGAATGAACGTGAAGTCGGCAACGCGCCGTAAAAATGCGAAATAAAGGGCATTTTTGAGGTTTGGAGTAGAGTGATGCCAGCCTAAAAATATCAAAACCTGTTACGAGTCATATCGGGTCAAAACATGGACAAAATGTGTTCTTGAGTAAAGATTTTTAATCTGAGCAGTATAAGCCCCCTCCCCTGGCTTATGAGTGTGATTATGTTCAGACTTGACTCAAAAATATAATCGTCGCTTATTTTTATATTCAATTCGTATTTTGTTTATTTTAATTAATTTAAATTGTATTTAATCGTTAATTTTTATTTTGTCCTAAGGAAGGAATTACGAAACTGGTCGACAATTCAATTAAATACCTATAGTGAATTAAAACATTGTATTTTTTTATTTAATATGTATGCATGTATACTTATTTTTATTACATAGCACATGCATCATACCTTTAAAATCACCGTAGTTTTTCTTACCGAACTGATTCTTTACTATAATAATGACAATAAAATAACTTTGTCTAATTCTTTGTTAAGTGGAATTAAACAAAGATATTTTATTATAATTACGTATACCCACAAAGTAACACGTGAAAAAAATCCTTATTTTTTACTGTAAAGCGTCCTTATTGTAAAACCACGAGGTATTTTCTTTTTTAATGAATGTGGAACTAACTTTTTATTGACGACCTTTATTTCTAAATTTTCATAAACAGTTATCCTTTTGGCATTTATATAAAATAAATAAAGGTTGTAAGTGATAACATCTAACATTATAATATATTTTCTTTAACTGTTACCTAATTCATTCGGTAACTTTGCTGTTTTAAAAGACGATGATTGCGTTCTTCCATTATAATTAATAAATATCAAATTTCAATGCTAGAAGTGCCGGCGTCAAATTTTTGAATCGCCCGGGAAAGATGATTGTTTATCAATTTTTGGCGCAAAAAATGCTGAGTCAATATTTTGACTTTTACATTAAATAGGCCACAATTACATCAATCTATATCCAGAGCATTTAACAAAGGTTACCAGGCGACCAGAAATATACATTTCCTCTTTAAAAATCCTACTACAAACGCATGATATCATAAATATACCAAACCACCCACAATGAAATACAATAACAGTCTCATCTGTCAAATATAACATTGGTTCACACCATAAACAAAAATGCAATGTTGCCAAGTCTAACACCAGGACTTGAGTACTTCACGATTTAGCGGGAACGGAGATTTAGAGTTGGCAACACTACGAGCGTCTCTTTTTTGCCGCGTTTCCCAACAGTCAGAGTCGGTGCGCACTAGTTGACGAAAAAATTCCAAAAACCAATATATTTATCAAATAAACGTAAGTAATGTTGTTTTTATATATAGTTTATTGTCCATAGAATGTGTTTCGGTAAATATAAAATACGATAACTCAAAATAAACCGACAAAATATTACGTCAAAGTAAATGCCATCTTGTGCTTGAAAAATTTTCGTGTTATGTTTCAGTTTTGTAGACGATATATCGCATTCTTTGCAATGTTTAGTTTTTCATTTTGTAGCAAATTCAATTGAGATTTTATATCAAAGCTTTCGATATGTCCATATTTAGTTTTTATTTTACGAAAAATGAAATTCCGGGCCGAGAGCTCGCAAAAATTCTAGCAAGCAAAAATTTTATGTTTCTCGAACATATTTACGTGAATATTGCGTAATATTATAAAGACTAGCAGTTAAAAACCCGCTCCGCAGGTTTTTGCTGCTAGGCCCTGCGGGCGGCTTTTGGTTGGGCTTTGCCCAGTCAGTGTTTGACCATTTTATTCCAATTTCCAATAGGAACTGGTTTCAAATATAGCCTGTTCCAGTGTTGCCAACTCGGATTTTGAAAAAGGCCAGACTAGAAAATTACGTAGAATTGGTAAAACTTGCATATGAAAAGTTCGTAGATCTACGTACTTTTTTTTTAGTGAAATTAAGTAGTAAGGGTAGGTGAAACAGAATAAAACGGGTATTTTGTTATACAATTTATTTAAAAAGAGAGATAAGAGTTTACGGAGGAGACGCTGCACTGGCAGTGTTTGGACCGTTCTTTAATTACGTGAGCTCAAAATTGGGGGGGTGGGGAGGAGGGGAATCGCTTCTAAGGGATCGCCTCCATTGGCTTCGATGCCCTGAAAGAATAGAGTTCAAGATCTGCTTAATGACCTTCAAAGCGTTGCAAGGAATGGCGCCAGCCTATATATCGGAACTATGTGTCCGACAAAACTTAAGCGATAGACAGCTTACTCAAAGGTCAGCAGATCTAGATATTACTAATCGCTTAATCGAACTTTCTAGGTCAAATCGAGCCGTTTACTATGATCGTTCTTTTCGTGTAACTGGCCCGCTCATTTGGAATAAACTTCCCTCAGCCCTTACTAATATCCAGAACTTAGCTGAATTTAAATGGGCTTTAAAAACAAATTTATTTAAAAAATCGTACCTTTCATGAATCATAACTCCTTTTCAATATAATCTAATAAGCCATGTTCTTCAGGTTTCCGGTAATTGTTTGGTTTCGGTTGTCTCTTTACTGTATTTTTATGTTTAATGTGCACTCCGATTTTTTTCTTATTTCTAAACGAAACTGCCTCCTGTTCTATGTTATATTTAACTTTTAATGATTCTTGTTTAAGGGCACCGTTATGGTTTAGCATTATCTATTGTCCTGTGCCAAAACAACGCCGTTGTTTGTATAAACTGTATATTCTTTTTTTCATAGTTTTTGATAAATTTTGTAAGGACTCGTAAGGAACACTATAATAGGATTACTCTTAAGTTTATTATAGCTAAGCGCACTTGAAGTGAAATTACACAAAACTGCGCTATATAAATACTACGTTATTATTATTATTAATATATATTCGATTATAAAAAAAAAAAAAAGTTTTTTTTTTTTGAAAAAATTAGATTTTAAAAAGGAAAAAAAATGGTGGAGACAATAATTAACAATTGCGGTATACATCTCTTGAGAGGGGGGGAGGTCCCACTTAATCTCACCAAGGGAGGAGTCTCGAATTGAAAAAAAAAAGCTCACGTAATTAATGTACCTTGCCATCAGACATACCATTTATGCTTGTTTGCCACATTTGAAAAATTGAAATTAAAAAAAAATCAGAATCATCGGGCAAATAAAATTTATACATATATTTATTAAAATATTTAATATGTTCCTGCAAAGGCTCGCTGTTTGTTGTTAAGAGGAATATAAATGCTAGAAATATTTCGATTCTCATGCCTACAAAATTTAAAATTGCACGTCGTATTTGCACGAGGCAAGTAAGCGAAAAAGTGGTTTTTATTTATTTTGTGCATAATTTTATAAGAATGAAAAAAGTTAGAACATACAAAACCTCAAAAATAGTCTTAGCGATAATGGGATATTTAAAAAAAAAATTGTTTCTCATATTATTATTACTTCGTAGTTAAGTCATGAAAAAACTGTTTTTTGTGGTTTACGCTTATATTTTTTGTTATTTAAACAAAAAATTTATTGTAATTGCAATACATGCAAAAGCTAGTAAAAGCTTCAATTTATCCATAGCTTATTTTTTTATGTTCATAATGTAAACCGATTCGTCGTAGAGATGAATCTAAATAGGATTTCACGTATAGCTTCATCTTAAGCCACTTTTTTTGAAAAGTAAGCCTGATAGCGTCTCAGTAGAGTCTGTTTCGGATATTAGTTTTCATCAAGTTTATTGCAGAAAACACACGCTCGACATTTAATAATAATAATTATTATTGGATGATTTCTATAGTGCCATTTTTGTGAGAAAATCACCTCAAGGGCGCTTTGCACTGCTATGTGGCAATGTTTATATTTTTTGTGCGAATTGGGCCAAAAAGGGAAAAATTTTAGATGAATCGCCTTTTCTTATGTTTGATATACGACGCCAAAACTCATCTGCTTTGATAATCTGACCCTCTCGAAACGGAAGATTCGTATTTCTTAGACTTCTCCATTCATGGTCTAACTCCGTCAAATTTATTGGACATAATCCTGAAAAAAATTATTAATTGAAAACTAAGTAAAGTGCGGCAGACTTAACTCATAAATAAAATATTTGAAGTTATAAACATATTACCTGGAAACATATGCCCCAAATGAGCTATAGATGGTACAGCACGTTTTACAATTTGGTACAGCACGTTTTACAATTTGCTATGAAATTGACAGTTCCTGTCAGAAACTACATAGACACAAGCGCCCCCGTATGCGCGACTTCTTATGTGGTGCGGACTCTGGCATGAAACGGAACGTTTGTTGGAGTCCACGCCGCTGTTTAGTAAAGTAACGGAAAATGTGCTTTTTGTTATTTTGTTCAAATTTCGACAATTTTAAAGAAAATACGTAGATTCTGGGGCTGAAGTTAGTAGGTGTGCAGGAAAGACCTAAAATACGTAGATCTACGTAAAAAGACGGTAGAGTTGGCAACGCCGCCTGTTCCTCTGATCCACTGTCATCGAGTGATTGTTACCGGTACAAAGTAACCGAGAGAGGCAACGACGTCATTTGTAATATATAGCTGCACGATACAACTATGTATACTGTCAACTTTTCCATATCCGGAAAGATGCATATTCTATAAATCCGTAGTACATATACCTAGGGGGAAATTTTCCACATGCGAGCTGCTGACGGAAGTAGCGACATCCTGTGACAGATTCTTGAACTAAAAACCGAATTATAACGGTAGCTTTGTCTAAAATTTCACCAACACAGATGTTATTTTGGCGCGGCGAGTAAGGCGTGTACTCAGACACGCCTTACTCGCGTGTTGTTCCTGAAGTTCTTACGGGTACAGGACCCTTACTTTTATGTTTTACTTTTTAATTATAATTTTAATTATGTGAAAATCTATCATTGGATTTTATGTATATTATTAAGGTTATTATTATAAGTGATATCTGTTGATTTTCCAAAAAAAAAAAAAAAAATAAGAAGAAACCCTGCATCCAATATACTCAAACGTGCTAAAACTACCTAGAGCTACTTTAGTTAGCCGTAATCCTTGTTGGGCTATTATCGCGACACCACCGTGGTTCACGTGCGAGATGTTATTTGATGGTTCCTCCGCACTTGGTCGGGCTTCCTCAAGCACCACATACCCTTAATTGAGTACGAGTCGCTATTCTCATGCCAAGTTTCTGTAATGGTGAGGATGTGAAGTTTTTCATCTCTGAAAATATCGTCCACCGCCTCTAGTTTATTATTGAGGGATCGCGCGTTCCAGGAACCAATCGCAAGCTGTCTACTCTTATAGTCGGCATGTCGTTCTAATCGAATTTCATTTAAGTTGTGGAATTTATCAGAATCGGGGAGGGATTTGTTCACTAGGCAATTCTGTTATTTGGTTGATATGACTTCTTGAAAACAGTCTACAGGCGGAGAGTTATTATTATTACTATTGTTATTATTAATTTTTGGAACGTTTTAGTTCCTTCCTGTATAAATATATTGTTTTTTGTCCTCCACAGCACCCCCTATCTAAATTTCACATTAGGATCACGGGCTAGTTTGTACAAGTTTATATTTTATTTATTATTTTTCAATGTTTTGTGAAAAATAGTAATAAATATCACAAAATTAGATCAGTTATATAGGTGTTCTAGAAAAGTACTAAGAAATTTTTTTTTTTTTTGGGGTGTGCTAAATTTTTTTTTTATTATTATTATTTTATGGAAAAAAAATTACAAAGTTGTAAAGAGCTTTCTTCAGAATTATAAAATATTTATAAATATACAAGCGTATTGATGATTATATTATATGATGATATACATGATTGTTTCTATTGTTATAGAATGGAGATTCCACAAGAAGACCTCGAAAGTGAAACCGAAGAAACGTTTTCGATCATCGCGACAGTAAGTTATGTATTATAGTCAAACAGATACCAAGTGCACTCCCAAAATTTCAAACGGGGAAGAAGGTTCTTAGTAGTAGTAGTTCTATTAGATTGGTTGTATGCTTCGTCCTTTCCAAAATTGAAAGACATTAGTGTAACAATAAATGTTTATAGTTTCAGATTCCAGGTCGGAAACGACCGAGGAATGACGACGAATCGGAGGAGGCCCATCCAACACCCTCAACATCCTCCACGTGTCGGGCTCCAACGACTCAGGTAATTATAATAACACTTGGCTAACTTCTACAATGCCATTTTTGTCTTGTCAAGGGCGCTTTACATAGCTATATATTTTCTTTTCTTTCTATCTACAGGTAACCAACAACATCATTGCGGAGTTCATCGGATTCTCCGATAGCGAGGAAGAATCCCTTGCCGGTGATGAACTTCCTGCAATGGGGGAAATAGATGATGTTCCTGAGGACGAGTTGGAGCTGTTAGAGGAGGACAACCCCGAGGACCAGACCTTCACCTGGTCCGAGGATTTCTCCACCTTCACGGGTCAGCGTGAGCATTTTGCAGTCTCTCAGCCTGGTCCATCACCAGACGTGTTCTCTCCGACAGTCGCTACATCTCCATATGATGTCTTCTCCAAAATATGGGACTTGGAAACAATGTCCTACATTGTGGAGGAGACCAATAGGTATGCATGGAGCGTACTGGACGGAGTGAACACCGAGGATGGTTTTTTAAATTTGTCCACCCATTCCAGGCTGAAGGAGTGGCAAGATGTTACGGTCCCTGAACTGTATGTAGTATTCGCAATTTTAATATACATGTCCCTTTGTTACAGAACTTGCTTATCAGAATACTGGACAACAGATATTTTAGAGATGCTTAAATTTAGGAATCTAATGTCTCGTAATAGGTTTATTCTGATAATTCGGTTCCTAAACTTTGTTGACAATAACACAGTTTCTAAAGTCGGTTACCAAAACAAGCTTGCAAAAGTTAAACCACTATTAGATATAATGAATGAAAAGTTTTCCAGTCTGTATACTCCCCATGAAAACATTAGCATAGATGAGTCCCTGTTGCTCTGGAAGGGTCGCCTAGGTTTCAAGCAATGCATCCGAACTAAGGCGGCTCGGTTCGGCATTAAAACCTATGAGCTGTGCGAATCGGCAACAGGGTACTTGTACCGCTTTATAATGTATGCGGGGATGAATACAGAAGTCGAAGAGAACCATCTTGGGTTTTCAAATAAAACTTCTAAAGTTGTACTCAAACTCATGGAGGGGCTCTTTGACAAAGGGTACTGCCTCTACATGGACAATTTTTATAATAGCATGCCATTGACTAGGTACCTGAAACAAAGGAAAACCGATCTTATCGGTACCCTCAATCGCAACCGAAAGATGGTACCTGAAATTATTAAGAACATGAAGAAGAGTGTGCCACGGCATACCATTATTGGTAGACACTGTGGTGACATGTCAGTCGTTGCTTGGAATGACATTAATATTGTCACCATGGTGTCTACCTACCACAACGCTGATACGGTCGAGGGTCAAAGAGCGTTAGAGAAATACCAAATGCCTATATCTGTGGTCCAGTACAATCGCTTCATAGGGGGGGTGGATACCAAAGATTCGCTGTTGTCCACTTACCGCATGGAGAGAACGCGGGGTGACAAATGGTACATTAAGGTATTTCGTCGCCTGCTCAATGTCAGCATCGTGAATAGCATGGTGATATTTAGGAACCTTCACCAAGAAGACCCAGGGAAACCAATTCTTCACCGTGCATTCAGGAAGCAATTGGCATCTGAGCTTATAGCGCGTCACTATCCCTCTTTGGTTGTACCCAGATCGTGGTCTTCCACCGCCGGACACACTCTTCCCACGGATCCGAGATTAAATCGTGCACTTGATCATTATCCATTTGAATCCTCAATCACGGTTAGGAATCGACGCATTCGCAAAAGGTGCTTACTCTGTACAATACATAAACAACGAAAGGAAGTTACTACGGTTTGCAAAGCGTGCAATGTTTACCTTTGCATTGGGAAGTGTTTTATGGATTACCACACATTAGAACATTTATAATTTTTTTTTTTTTCAAATCTTTTTTTTTTCCATTTAGATTCCCTTTTTTTTTTTCAAATCGTTTCTTTTTTCCATTTAGATTCCCCTTTTTTATTTTTTTATACAAAACTTTAAAAATTGCCATGAAGAGAAAATTCATTATATCTAATAGTGGCAGTCCCACAATTACAGTTCAGGGAGTGTGTCGCTATTTGTTGGATTGGTGTTTGCGGATGTTATTTGTTACTTGTGTGTTTAAGGTTTTTGTTGAATGAGTGTTGTCATTTATTACTTGTTTTTTTGTTATCTGTGATTGTAATTTGATACGGGCTGTTGTTATTTATGGTTTTTATTATTTGTTGCACGGGTATTTGTGCATCATTTGAATAAAAATGTTTACTGAAAAAAGTGCATTGTGCATCTTTGCATTTGGTTGAAGTTTCGTGTCCATTCATTGTAACTTTCCACTTTTGAGGAGGACAGAAATAATGTCTAAAAATTTGAATATTGTAATAATAAATTTATGTATGTGTAAAATGATTTTTTTCGTAGTCCCGGAGCCTTACCTCTCGACCAAAGTTTAAAAAATGTTTTGTATGTATTATAAAACTGAAATCAATATGATGAAAAAATATATCTTCAACTTTTATTGAACCACAGTATCTGAATTTAAAAAAATGTATGTCATGTATTTTCTTTGTACATAAAATTAAAATAAATATAAAAAAGTGTTAGCAAATTTTATTTTTATTCTCATCGAGTCATGATTGTTTTATGTCACTCTGTACTCTGGCCCCCCATCTGTATAGGGCAAAGATGGCCATCTTGGGTCAGGTAGATTCATACCAATGTCAAAATATGGCGGAAGTTTGTAAAGGCTGTCTCCAGCGAGCGAAATCATGCACATGAACGTTCGCTTGAACGTCACTACAAACATTTTTTTTCCGTCTCCGTTTGTTGAAACATGGTTTGAAAGATTGGTGCGAAGTTCGCGCGGTCACACACAATTTTGCTAGTGGTCTGTGGTAAGGACCTGTCCACGCGTGTGCACTGAACACTTGACGTTTACATAAATATTAAAATGCGTTCCAATGAAGTAGAGATGCTACATCAGGGGGAAAACACAGATATTTCAATAGATGTTTATTTATCAGGAAAGATTTACGACTAATATTGATTATTTTGACCTAAAGTTACTATTTAAGAATTTCGAATGCGTAATTACTTACGTAGATGTCAAAAGTCGAGTTCTGATAAGATTGTAGACAAAGTATAAAAGAGAACACTCAGATTTCAAGTTAGACCTACCTACCTCGATTTTTTATTAGGTATTTATTTATCAGGGATTAAGAATAGAATACCTATTTAATTGGTCAATTTCTTCCGTGTCTGAAACCGATTTATAAATTAATAGACTTTATTTACAAGTCAGTTCACGAAAGAAATAATCATCCAATACAACAGTATTTATTTACAATTTAGTCATAATGAGGCTCGCGCTGTTGAAATAGCCCCAAATCTCATTTGATTTATCCCCATTACCAACCGCTCGGTGCAGCTCCTGTAAAAAATTAACTTATTCCCCCCCCCGCCGGTCCGCTTGCCTTCCCGCTTCACCCGGGAGAGGAATGTTTTCCATCGCCTGTGGTAAAGGTTGAACACACGGTTTTTGAACACGAATTGTTCAATGTTTAAAGCTCGTTCATACACAGCTATAGAATATCATCGCACGCCAAATAACGCTCTCCATACAATCCCTTCAGACCGTTCAACACCTAAGCGGTTTAAGTGCAGATTAAATCATAGACAATACACATCTTACCACAGATCTGCTCCAGAGGCTATATACTAAAAGATAAGCGCCCCCCTCTCCGACGAAAACAGGAGAGGGGGTCATTGTAGCTGCCTAGACCGGTGGATGACAGATGTCAAGTTGACAGTTTCAGTACAAAAAATGTGCATTCTGTTGCCGCTCCCTAACTCATCTGACCTCCTACCACAGGAAGAAATATTTGATAGCGTCGTGTGAAAGTACAAAAGATAAGCGCTCGTGGTTCAACAGATATCTGCTTGCAGTTTTATAGCTGTGTGTGACGAGCTTTTATAGTGTTGTTCAAGCGATTGTTCATGTTCATTTCTCGCTGGAGACGGGTGTTTAGGTAAACTACATACCTTCATTGTTTTCGATATAAATTCATAATGGAAAGAATAGATTTGAGGTATCATAAAGATAGTTCCATATACATTATTTTGATGTAATTTTTATAATATTTCACAAAAGAAATGTGTTAAGAATTAGCTTCGTAAGATTGTTGTGGAAATGTCAAATTTTTTTACTTCATATTGAATAATTATATTTTTAGCATTATTTATTTACGGGTTTCTATTACAAAATAATATTAGTAACAGTTGTATAAACTACCAAAATCTGAAAGAATTATTATCATTAGGAGGTGGAATGCGGAGGCAAAACGAAAATTCCAGAACCTCTAATTATTAAAGGCAAAACAATTAAACTATCGTTATTTGACTGATCTAATTTGTTTTATGGGGCCAACAGACTTAGCTATAAGAGGTCATTTGGTTTTGGCTTAATTCAGCATATCGCTCGCCATACATTCCCAATGTTTTTGCCTCCGCCAGCTGCCTACTAGTTATCATATACTTATATAATGCAACACCAAAAAATTCTAAAGTGCACACTTAGCATTATTTTTTTTTTTAAATTTAAATATTTTACATTTTCAAAGAAGTATCAATGTCATTACTTCTTCGAAAATACCTTTGGATTGTTTTTTCACGTAGGGTGTATATTCAGGTTTGTGTAGAAATAAAAAAAATCAGCTAATTTTCGTATGAATATATTTTTTTAACATTTGTTTGCTGTATGGGAAAATTTTTATATATTTTTTTTTGTTAAAGTTTGCCTATTGTGAGAAAACTGGTAATTATATTATCATGTAATTTACATGAATAATAAGATACATTATCTGGTAAACAGAAAACAACCGCGAAAAAAAACAATTCAATTGTTTTATATGAATATTTGCCCAAAAATCAGAAAGGTGAATACCATGCGGTTTTTCGAAATACGGCTGGCATTTGACAGGTTAACAGGCGGCAGTGTTTTACTTTAAGCTACATACGTCACGCTTTCGAATGCGGCCAGAGTTTTTTTTTTGAAAAAGGCCCTTATGAATTAACCTTGTTAACACATTCACTGCAACATATTTTCTAAAACATTCACTGAATTCTGCAAATTAAACCTAATTTAAATATAGAATAAAACTGACACAAATGCATTTTTTCCTTCAAAAATACTTACAATTTGTTAGTACACATTGCAGATGTTGATAAACATTCGCAAAAATTACGTGGCAAGCTGTCCGGCTTCGCTATATCCGTACGCGCGCTAGGCGCATTCTCAGCACCACGCTTCTGACTTTGCCATATCCGTACGTGTTAGGTGCCACTATGTGAAAATTGTTAAAAACAAAAAAGCGTGATAAAAGCATTTTCTATGAACATTTTTCATGGATTTTTTTTTTAATATCATTTTACCTCTTGAATCTCTGGTGCTCCTGGTAGATTCACCATAAATATTTCATTTGAGTGTAATGTCCGATAAATTATTTAGATTTTGCATATGCTCCTATATTTTAGGCTGGCTTTACATTCGTAAGTTTTTTCCCGTAATTCGCTCGTGTAAGCGAATTATGGCCAAATAACCAATGTAAACGACACCAAAAGTCACTTAACGTAATTTAAAGCATGTTACAGAACTTCTTCTTCCGGAAGTTTTTTGACAGGTCTAATCACGTCCGCGCGAAATTACAGCCTTCTCACGGCTTATAAAATCAGTTTGATAAGCTGAGGGACTTTTTGTAAGAAATAGTACCAAAATGCGCCGTTGCGAAATGTCAAAAATCAAAAGACATTTGTTTTTATTGGATTATTTTCCTATAAAACTAGTATTTATTTCCACTTATTTGAGTTTTCTGAAAATGAGCATCCTTCTATTCAATTATCGGTCCAAATCTTTATAATCTCAATATTTCTGTTTTTAAAATTACGTATTTGAATACGAAGTCGGTTGCTGTCATTCGAATAAAATGAAAGAAATCCATTAATTTTCGCCTTTGACGGCAAAAAAGTGCGTGGAGAATTGTTTAATTAACTCGTCAAAGGCCAGGAAAAAACGAAAAAACCTCAACTTTAACGTAATATTTTGCAGGTTAATTTTATGCTATCTTATGTAATTTTTACTGAAACACATTCCTTGAATACTAAACTATACATAAGAACAATATTACTTGCGTTTATTCAATGAATTTATACTTTTTACTACGTTTCAAATAACACGGAAAAAACGAAAAAATTTCGCGATGTTTTGACTTTTACGTAATATTTTGCAGGTTAATTTTATGCTATCTTATGTAATCTTTACTGAAACACATTCCTTGAATACTAAACTATACATAAGAACAATATTACTTGCGTTTATTCGATGAATTTATACGTTTTACGATCATTTCGTCGCCCGCGACGCGAGACTTGACAGCCGCCATTTTGCCCAGCCGTGCGACGCGCAGCCCACGCAGGCCGTGTCATAAACAATTTCAAAGAAATTATATCGCTGCTCTAGGTGGGTTCATGGTATCTTATACCTTATGAACAAGAATGCCCCAAGCGATTCTGACCTTCTTCTTCACACGTTTTCTTTATACATAAGGGTTAAAATCGCATAACAAAATTATTTTTTAGTGATTATTTTGGTTTGCGTCGATTTATCACCGGTGAACGAGTGGCAAGTAACGAGTTAAAGCCAAATTCTATTTCAGCACTTTATTTGGTCCTTTTCGAATTTATTGACAAAATCGCGTAAATTTGACAGTAGCAGGTCATTGTTGAAAGGAAGCCATCTTACCGCAAATAAATTTACAGATGTAAACGGTTGCATGAGCAGTTACACAGGTCGAACTTCCGAAACACTTCCGTGATCATTAATTACCACAAGTCAGATGCATATATAAACACTCCTGGGAGTGACCTGTCAAAATCTTACGTAATCCGTAATTTTTAATTACGAGTGTAAAGCTAGCCTTATACGCATATTTTTATATTATTTTACCTCATCAAATTCTGGCTAGTCAAACTAATATAAATTTACCAAGGTGTTACGTTTTCTTGAGTACCTTCCTTAGCATTGTGTGCTCCAGGTGTACAGGGTGTTTAGGGACGTACTTGACTCTTTTTAACCAGTGATTCCTAATATTATTTAGAGTAAAAAATGTAAATGAAATTTTGGTCTCCGGGGAATTTCATGTTTTAAATTTATTTTTTTTAAGTCAAACAAAATATTTCTTCCACTCGGCCGAGTGACCTACCAACCTCTCACCCCAACTGTCAAAAATCTGTTATTTTTTTTAATGTTTTTGTAGAAAAAAAAATGTCACCAGAGACCGAAATTTCATTTACATTTTTTACTCCAAATGTAGTATAATATATAAATTGATGTATATAAATCGGAAGGGTTTTTTTTAGAAAATCTACCACTTCAGCGTTTTATGCTCCTGGTAAAAAATACAGGTTGGCACCAAGGTTTGTAGAAAACGTGTTTAAAGTGAAGTTATACGTGTAATCCTATTTAGATTCATCTTTACGACGAATCGGTTTACAGTATGAACATCAAAAATATGTAACGGATAAATTGAAGCTTTTACTAGCTTTTCTATATATTGGAATTACAATAAAATTATTATTTACATAACAAAAAAATGTTTTTTCATGACTTGACTATGAAGTAATATAAGAAACAATTTTAAAAAAATACCTCTTTATGGCTAAGACTATTTTTGAGGTTTTATGTTTTAACTTTTTTTAATTCTTATAAAATTATGCACAAAATAAATAAAAACCACTTTTTTGCTAACTAGCCTCATGCTAATACGGAGCGCAATTTTAAATTTTGTAGGCATGAGAATCGAAATATTTCTAGCGTTTATATTCCTCTTAACAAGGTTAGCTCATACGGGCTTTTTTCGTAAAAAAAAACCTGTCAGGTCGAAAATTTCGAATGCGTGATGTAGCTTGAAGTAAAACACCGACACATACTTATATTGCGGTTAACACGATGTGTGCTGAATACGTAATTACGTAATATACGTGTATTACGTAATTTCGCGTAGTGCTGAGAACGCGCCTAGCGCGAACGGAATTGGCGAAGCCAGGTAGCGTGGTGTTGAGAATGCACCTAGCGCATATGGATAGCGAAGCCGGACAGCTGCCAGGTAATTTTTGCAAATGTTTATCAACATCTGCAATGTGTACAAACAAATTGTAAGTATTTTTTTTAGGAAAAAATGCATTTTTATCAGTTTTATTCTGTATTTAAATTAGGTGTAATTTGCAGCATTCATTGAGTGTTTTAGAAAATACGTCGCAGTGAATGTGTTAATTCAAATCACACAGTGAAACATGGACTTCACCACTCTATCCCCTCGATGAGGTAACCTTGTTAAACGCATTTTCTAGGAACCTTGGGTTGGCACGAGATTTCAAACACTTGAAGGAAAGATTTTAAACACTCAAATGTGAGAACATTTCCCTCTCTTCTGCAGTGTTAAAATGAAACATGACATTATTTAAAAAAAGTATTTATTTTGTAAGTATTTTTATTTCCGACGGGTGTGCTATGCTACACAATTTGTTCTTACCATGTTATATGGCAACAAAGGAATATAAAAATAGGCCAACTAATTATTGATGTGTTTACTATTATAACCATGCAAAGGTTAGATCATCATCACTTTAACATTACATTTTTCAGGGTAGTTTTCATGGGTTATCAAAATATAGTCATATTTAACATTCACAACAATAATTCCGCTGACTGTTCCTTTATTGAGACAAATTAACAACATTCTGATGAAATACAATAAGCATTGATGACTGTCTGCGTAAAGCGGTGAAAACGATAAAACCATGAGTGACTGCAACCAAACCAGTTGCAGCCAACAATATGGAATGTACAGGCACTAAGCAATTTACACTTTCAATTAGTAAAAGGAGTATGAAAAATATAATAACATACATTTTCTTTTCTCTCTTACATCCATAGACCTCCGGCTGTTTATTGACTTGCCACCATAAAAATAAAATTCAAACACACTACACCTTTTTTCCGTCTTTTTTTTCTACTCTTTTCTTCACAATCTGGTAAAAAAATAATCCTAAAATACAAAATGGATCGGCGAACAACTATATACATGCAAGTCAATCAGACTCCAAAACAAAAAACATGACGTATCTTAGATATGCATAAACAATTATCATTAAATAAATCAAGTATCATTATTATTTTACTAGTAATTTTACTGTAAGTATGTTGATAATGACACCAATTTTAATATATATTAGCTTCAGGTTCAATTGAAGGTTTTTTTTCTTAGGATGTGAGTATATAATCTAGTATAAAATATGTTATATCTTTTATGTTATTAACGATTACAAAGAAAGAAATAAAACATGTTTTTTTTTATCAATAAGCACACTAATGCATTGATACTTGAAATTAATTTTATGAAAATTATTACCAAACCTATCAATTTGTTTTTCAAAATTAGTAACGAGGTTAAGTGGAAATAAAATGAAGTATTTTTTTTAGCTATCAGAATTTCAGCTACACTGTCACACCCAAAGTGAAGTGGAGAAATCCTAGAAAACTTGGTTAGCATTTTTGCAAACTTTTACATACTATCCTTTTTATTGAGGGCCAGCAGTAAAGCAGTCAGCCACAAAGTGGATTAAGAAATCAACATTAACTATTTTACAATTTACATAAAAAAAACATAACTTTCACTCCATGGCATGTTGTCACGATAAAGCTTCTCAAATGGTTATCTCTACTGATGATAACCAATACACAAGTTTGATCTTAAAAAATCTCAACAAAAACACTGCCCGAAATAGTTAATTGACATCCTAATTTGATATCAAAACAAATGTGACAAATGCATTATCGCTTTTCAATGGGTTGTTAAAAAATTTAAATAATTTCATTTTTGATTGAATTGTGTATTCTATATCACGGTTAATCTCTCATACATAATAAAATAATTAGTAAACATCAAGTTTATAATAATACCAAATACGTATGTTCACAGGATAAAACCACGTAAACCTAACGAAAAGAATCTATCTTTCGAATAAATAAAGCCGGTCAAAACTGATTTTGCAAAATAAAATATTATCATTATTATTATTATACACCCACACGGTGATAAGAATCAATATGACTTGTCTTTTTCACTGAAACACAATGTCCACACGGTCAATTTCCAAGAAGACACCATCTGTCGACAGTTTAACCGACCAAAAGATGCCATCTGTTGACATCCCAGCTAACTAGACAAAACCATCTCTGTTGAAAGTCCAGCCAACCGGACAGTGACATCTTTTGATTGACAGTCCGGCCAAACAGATGCTGCCATCTGGGAACGGTTTAGCCAACCTTCTGGATGAGGTCATCACAGATGGCCGTCAAATCTTCGATATCCTTGACCTTTTGTAAGAGTGACTCCTGCAACGAGGCCACTTGGATGTCTGACTTCTTCAGCATGGCTTGCAGTTTGATGACTTCGGAGGAGCTGGATTTCTTCAGGGATTCGATCTCGGCATTGGCTCTGAAAAGAAAATTATATTATTAAACATTAAATAACAGTACCTTTAAAAGTAATCACTGATAATGAAATTATGAAATGGATGTCTCTGATGTGCCAATACTGAAAGCGTTTCATAAAATAGTTACAAAACAGATTTACTTCAGAAATATTTTTAAAATAACTAAAAGATGGAATCACTTCTACCCTTCATATGAGCAAGAGTTTGTCTACGAAAAAATTATAACAGAAAATAAATCCATTTTTGGGAACGGAACCAGCGTCCAACAAACGTGCGGGAGCTACTTATGCACGGTACCTTCACATGCACATGTTTTAACCAGTAAGTCGGCCTTTTGGAATTATAACAAACAAAGAACTTTATTAGATAGAGTAGCCCACTACAATTCAAACATTTTTTGCCAGTTACAATGGCTTGTAGAGTTATTAACCTCGGAAGTTTTATGATATTTCGAAAAATGACGAATGAAGTTATAAGCCTTCAAAGTGAACTTGATTTAAATCAACGCAATGATGTCTCGCAATGTCACACAAGTACAATTCATAATTTGAAAGGCAGTGCTGCAGTACCGCCTTAAATGGACTGTTATGTCACAAGCTTTTCAGCCGCCCGCAAATATTAACATTTTGGTAGCTTTTATCTTCGGTACTATTCGGTATTCCCAAAAAAATTCGTGCTAAGTATGCTCTGATTAATATGATACATTGTATAAAACAAAACTTTGGTTGTAGTAGACGACATCAAAAAGATTGAGTGACGATTATTGCAGTAGACTTCCAACTTACTTCATTTTAATCATAAACTAAATCAAATAAAATCACTACTTAATGTCACTTGAAATCACCACCCAAATTACTCCACGCTAAATATGAATATAGTATATTCATAGATATTGTGTTTTGAGAAGCCAAAAAATAATAAAGAGAGGAAACAAAGCTTACTGAGCAAAGAATGAAAGAATATAACTCACGTCTCTAGTTGGCTCATTGCATGCTGGCGCAACTGCTCGTATCTCTCGGCCTGCTTCTTGGTGGCCTCGTCATTGAGTCGCGCCTCCTCCTTCAGGCCCTCCTCATTGTTCTTGTACCCCTGCACCAACTGCTTGCAGCGCTCGTATTTGCTACAAACAACACACAAAACTCTTTTATTTTTCCGTTACAACAATTAATTATCAATCAATCATCATCATCAATATATTAATATGTGAAGCCAAAACTTTGTACCCCTTTTTACGAAAATTGCGCGGACGGAGGAGTATGAAATTTCGCACACTTATAGTTTATATAGAGGAGGAGTGCAGAATGCTAATATTTTTTAAAAATTATGCATAAAAATAGATTAAATCAATAATAAAAACATTACACACACTACCATGTATTTGACACACACACTCGCGTCTTTACTCTATTGTTTATTGTTAAAGTCTATGGTCAAATTGAGAATAGATTAATATTGTTTGTCTTTAATATTATTTGTCTATGGTCTTACTGAATGTCAAACATAAAAAAACATTACAATTATGGTCATTTCGACCATTGGGCGACCACTAGTATTTAGAAATTACTGAAAATAAGGTAGAAAGAAACGTTTCATTTTTAATCTTTTAGCCAAGCATCGCCAAAATGACTAACTGACTAACTATCACGCCATTTTCTGCAGGGGTGGGTAAAGAGGATGAACTGCCGAACAACTCGGTCTTGGCACATTCTTATTCATACATCATTCACATTCATACATCATTTCAAATATAATTTTCTGTTATTCTGACATGGCCAGAGTATTTGGTTCACTTGTTCATGCCGTGTCTTCCTCGGGCAGATAACTTTAATCAATTGAATTTTCATCAAACTTATTTTTTTCTACCTCAATCTATCTATCTGTCTAAATGTAGAATGTAGTATTAATATCTTCAAAATTACTTGATAACTAAAGAATAATTATAATAAACACAATGATATAACTTTGTTTTAATTCCACTTTATTATTTCCTTATTCAACCGGTTTCGGTTCGACCTGAACCTTCATCAGGGATGAATAAAAATATACTAAACATAATACAGATATTACATGGTATTTAAAAGTAATAATAAAGAATAATTATAAACTCTATACTTTTGAATGTTGCCATAACTTTCTGGTTATAAACATTTTTAAAATATATTATAAAATTTTAACAAAGAAATATTATGAAACAATATTTCTTTGTTAAAAAACCACTATATTTTTTTATATACGCCGACTGGTTTCAGAATGACTGTTCCTTCCCCAGGGCAAAAATATATGTAGGGTGTAACAGCACATTCTCAAAGGATTTTAACCAGCGATTCCTGCATTTTCGGAGTAAAAAGTTGTCATTTTGCTGTCCGTATAATAAAAAAAATAAAGTGGTTCTAACAAAGAAATATTGTTTGATTTTTTAATAATTATAAAGTTTAGCCATTTTTTTGGCCGGAAAAGTGAAGTAATGATTTTATCATTGAAGAAGAAGATAACACTTATAATCTAAATGAAAATATGAAAGAGAACAAGACACAGAAAATTAGAAAAAGACAATGGTCGCAACTGGGATTCGAACCCAGACCTCTCGTCTAACCGGGACGTGCGCGATATCCAATTTCGCTATTGCCACCTTCTGTCAAACCGTCATATTTGTCAATCTCATATTTCAAATATTTAGAATCAACAATATTATCTTCAACTAGTTCTTTTTTCCATATTATGGGCAACTACTCTTTTTATTGGAAACAATCATTCTACGAATTGGTTTGTAACCTGAATAGCGTCTCGGATAAATGTATCCGAATTTATTCATATGGAACTATTGACTTTATGAAAGTCTAAATGAATATTCAATTCAATTCAATGATTTTAGTTAGTTTTATGGCTTGCTTAGGCAAAATGAGTTTTGAAATTCATCAGGATTGCCCCAGCAAGAAAAAAGTCCATACCACTTAATATAATATGTATTCCAAATACGCAAGAGCTTCAGGAAGTCATAATAAATCATTAATAAAAAACATATTTATAAAACTCAAGCAGAATATTAATTTATTTGTAATTTAACTTACGCATGAATGTCATTGAAGGAATGTTCCATGTTGGCGAGGTGAGAGTTAGCCTCGTCTCTTTCCCTAATCAGGGCCGCCCGCTCCTCTGCCCATTGTCTCTTCTCGCTCTCTCGGTCACCGATGAACTGAGACATGGTGCGCTCATATTCTTCCATCACGATACTAAACAAAATAGGTAAAGATTTGTTAATTTCATTACTTTTAATATGCAAGTCCAGCCTAATAAATTATAGATTTATCCCCTTACTAATTAATAAACTTGTTTTAAATTTGACACAAGTGATAAAAACCATTTATGATACATTAACTCGTCCCGTGCCACTGGAGGAAACTTGTAAATTTTGCGATGTTTTTTGACTTTGACGTAATATTTTGTGGGTTTATTTTATGCTATCTTATGTAATATTTACCGAAACACATTCCTTGAACAATAAACTATGCCTAAAAACAACATTATTTGCGTTTATTTGACGAATTCATATGTTTTATGATCTTTTTTACGAGAATGATGCAACCGAACTGACAGCTCAGATGCTCCGAAAAAAACTCGGCCAGAGATCCATAAAGAATTCATAGAAATTATTCCGGTTCCATAGATGTGTTCAAAGCATTCTACACCTTAAGAACAAGAATGCCCCAAGCGATTCTGACCTTCCTCTTCATACATTTTCTTTATAATTAAGGTTTAAAATCGCATTTCAAAAAATAGTTTTTAGAGTTTAATTTGGCGCGCGCCGGCGCGTACTCGGCAGGCAACGAGTTAATGGATGTTGTTAAATTTAAAACACATTTATTAGTCAAGGCCCTTAGTCTTTTCCACACTTGAATCACACAATTGAATTTAGAGCAAAAACAAATTATTTTTTTTTTTTTACATTAGTTCCACACAGGAGGCCCATGTCATGAAAGGAAGGAGAGGAAGGAAAAAGGTATGAGGGGGGTAGGACTCTAGGGGTCAATGTGTCCAGGAATGTCAGACGTATGAATTCATCCCTCACACTGCAGTGCAAGGGGTTGGGTCGAAAAATGGTTTTGTAATACTGTAATTTAAAAGTTAGGATAATATCCTAATGGTCTGGTCTGATGTCTGTAGATTTATGTATGTTTTTAAAATTTATGTAAAATAAATAAATAATGTGTTTCTGCTTGTGTAATTGTAGAAAAAATGAAAAGCATTCAATTAATAGTTTATCTCCAATATTGGAATTTTGATATCTCAAAACTTGTGAACACCTGAACGCTGGTAATAATTTCTTTCTCCCTCATATATATTTCCTATTTGGGGGTGTCATAGTCTCACCGGCTTCAGGCTGTCGGACCTAGTGTCCTTAACTCTCTTACTGTTTATCCAATCAAGAAAGTGATGTGGCCTTAGTGGCAACCATAACTGGAAACAAGGTTTTCCATATAAGCCAGTTTTGTAAAATGCTGCTTTGAATTTAACATAATATAATAGCATCCTACATCAAGATGAAAAATTGTCATTAAATTTTCTCTTCTGTAAATAACTGTGGTTCGCTACGTTTGGTGATTTAGCAGGGGTGCCCGGGTTCATGTCTAGGCCTTGGTGGCTAATGCATTTGCCCGCCCACTGCTTTGCGAGCCGGCTTGGGAGAGACTGGTTGAGGGAGATCTAACCTAGCCCAGCCGGGTTCTCTCGACCCAACCCCTTGCACTGCAGTGTGAGGGATGAATTCATACTGACATTCCTGGACACATTGACCCCTAGAGTCCTACCCCCCCTCATACCTTTTTCCTTCCTCTCCTTCCTTTCATGACATGGGCCTCCTGTGTGGAACTAATGTAAAAAAAAAAAAAAATAATTTGTTTTTGCTCTAAATTCAATTGTGTGATTCAAGTGTGGAAAAGACTAAGGGCCTTGACTAATAAATGTGTTTTAAATTTAACAACATCCATTAACTCGTTGCCTGCCGAGTACGCGCCGGCGCGCGCCAAATTAAACTCTAAAAACTATTTTTTGAAATGCGATTTTAAACCTTAATTATAAAGAAAATGTATGAAGAGGAAGGTCAGAATCGCTTGGGGCATTCTTGTTCTTAAGGTGTAGAATGCTTTGAACACATCTATGGAACCGGAATAATTTCTATGAATTCTTTATGGATCTCTGGCCGAGTTTTTTTCGGAGCATCTGAGCTGTCAGTTCGGTTGCATCATTCTCGTAAAAAAGATCATAAAACATATGAATTCGTCAAATAAACGCAAATAATGTTGTTTTTAGGCATAGTTTATTGTTCAAGGAATGTGTTTCGGTAAATATTACATAAGATAGCATAAAATAAACCCACAAAATATTACGTCAAAGTCAAAAAACATCGCAAAATTTACAAGTTTCCTCCAGTGGCACAGGACGAGTTAATGTCATGACAAATCAAATGTCATGAGTTCCGAAATCAGAGCAAATCTCGTGACTCATGACGTTTGATCGCATAATATCCGTTCAATCAGAACTGGTATCTTATAATATCAATTCTGACTGGATTTTGAGAGGACTAATATTGGGAGTAGCTTTTGGGCAGAGTTTGATGGAGCATTAGTTTAATAACAAATAATAATACTGACTCCATCTGACGGTGGTCCCTGTTCTTCTCGTTGACCCTGTCGATGAGGGCCTGCTCCCGGGCGATGGCGTCGTTTAGCTGCTTCTGCAGAGCGGACATGCTCTCGTTGGTGTGCCGCAGCTCCTCCTCCTGGTGGCTGAACAGCTCCCGAACTGACTGCAGTTCTGCCATCAGTCGGGGATCCATGTCTGGCTCCTGGAATTATACTTTTCATTCATTAACAGGACTAAATAAGACTTATTGATGTCATTGATGGATAATTTTTTTTTTTAAGTTTATGAATTGAAGGATATTGATAACATCGGCTAACTGCCAGATGTCACTAACTAAAAAAATGTTGATTCTGAGATCAGTAGCGGCTCGTGAATTTTGGTGTCATGCTAGAGAGCAAATTTTTTTTTTAAATGGTCTAATTGATATTGGTAGCTGAAAACTTTTTTTTTTCCGAAAATCGCTATTTTTGAATGAAGATTTTCAGGAAATTTTAGTTTTTGGCAGTACACTGCACACGGATTTCCTGAAAATCTTCATATAAAAACCGAAATTTCAGAAAAAAAAAAGTTTTCGGTTACAACACCAATAATGCCATTTTTTTCTTATTTTAGCACTCAAGCACAAGTCACGAGCCGCCACTGTCTGAGATAATCGACTTTAATGTTTCAGCTACCCAATCAGTGGTATCCAAGCTAAAATAAACACAATGTATATTTTTTTAAATGCACTTTTACTAGTAAATTACAAGTGTTTTTGTGTGGGAATTAACTTCTTGTTTTATTTACACTAATTAAAAAAAAAATTAAAATAGAACAAAGTGACTTTTTTTCAAATATCATAACACAACGAATGGTAATATTTTGTTGCAAAAAGTCACCAAATATCTTCGTGGTTTGGTATAAATATTACGTGACTATTACGGTGTTATAAACAACATTTTTTTCGACATAAGACTTATTTACCGGATATACGACAAAATAGGTAGATTGTCACTTCTAACTCAATTTTGACAAAAATGTTACTTAATGAATTCGGCAGTAAACAGACAATATTAATCATATAAATCTTCCTATTCGTATTTATTTTTCTCAGTTTTCAACAGTTTTCATATTTCAAGAACTTCTGACTCCTGCAATGTGATGAATATTTTACTCTTAAAATGGGACAAAATAGGCTCATTGTTTATTGTAGCAAAATTGTTGTTTAAATTTAAAAAGGATAAAAAAAAATTATTTTCTTTTACCAATGATTAACCTTTCAGGATCTTAAGAAATAGAAGAATTTTAAAAATATCAAGCACATTGGAGGGAAAATGTAAATGGCGTTATGGTCCTGCCACTGAGAGCACCGTTGTAACCTGTCTTTCTTTCTATTTTACACTAACTCCACACAGCCTATGTCATCTTTGGGAATGCTGTGCGGCGAGTCTTTTAAAGGGAAGTAAGGAGAGGAAGTTATGACGGGGTAGGTGGAAATCTGAGGGTCAGTACGCCCAGGAGTGGCGTATGAATCCATCCCCCCAATGCTACGCAAGGCTTTGGGGTCGAGAGAGTCCGACTGGAGAGGTTAAAGGGTCTCCCTTATCCCGATCCGGCCCACCACGCAGTTGGTGGGCAGTTGCATACGCCACCGAGACCTGGACAAACCTCACCCCTTGAACCCGGGCACCACTGCAAAGTCATCAAACGTAACAAACAACTCCCGGGGTTACTTACCGCCACCCCGGGGTTCCCGGGGTGGCGGTAACCATACCCACCTCCCAAACAGGAGTTGTTTTTGAGAAAGAGGGAGAGGTTACAGCGGGTGTAACGGCGGAATGTCTTTATTAAAAGCAATTTTGCAAAATTGTGCTGTGAAAAAAGATGATGTGATAATATGTATGTTAAAACGAAAACAATTACAAAATCAACAATTAGCGAGTGGGTGAACCAGGAAGCTTTTATTTACACAATATGTACTTACAATATGGGGGTTCTATAAAATGTGCCTATTTTATGGATTTACTTTTAATTACAAACCATTGAATTTCTACATTTTTAGAACATCCAATAAATATGAGGGGGTACCCAAAAGAAACCGAATTGATGTTATTTGTGGTGGGCCGAGTTTTTGTAGTACCGCCTTCTGCCGCTAGGGGGCATATATATATTTGACGGCCTCCGTGGTCCCGAGGTAAGACTCTGGACTCACAATCCGAAGGTCGCGGGTTCGAACCCGGCGTGCGCAAATAAATTTTATTTGATATTTGTGTTATTTCACAATTTATTCATTTAAAATAATATGTAGTATATTTGCGGCACGTTCCAGAGTGGAAGATACTATCAGTATCGCCCTGGTGTAAGACCACCATTCAGAATTGAAACGTTGCTTGAAAATGGCTTTAGCCGTGTTTAGTGACCAGATCTGAATAGCCAGGTACTTCCCCACCTTCCTCTTCCCTATCTCCTTCCCCTCCCCACTACCTTCAGCCTCACAACATACCCCGATTGGGGATGCCATAGTCTCACTGGCTCCAGACGGGAGCAGTTGGGACTCTTGTGCGGTATTAACTCGTTACTTGCCGTTCGATCACCGGTGATCAATCGACGCAAACCAAAATAATCACTAAAAAATAATTTTGTTATGCGATTTTAACCCTTATGTATAAAGAAAACGTGTGAAGAAGAAGGTCAGAATCGCTTGGGGCATTCTTGTTCATAAGGTATAAGATACCATGAACCCACCTAGAGCAGCGATATAATTTCTTTGAGATTGTTTATGACACGGCCTGCGAGGCTGCGCGTCGCCCGGCTGGACAAAATGGCGGCTGTGAAGTCTCGCGTCGCGGGCGACGAAATGATCGTAAAACGTATAAATTCATCGAATAAACGCAAGTAATATTGTTCTTATGTATAGTTTAGTATTCAAGGAATGTGTTTCAGTAAAGATTACATAAGATAGCATAAAAATTAACCTGCAAAATATTACGTAAAAGTCAAAACATCGCGAAATTTTTTCGTTTTTTCCGTGTTATTTGAAACGTAGTAAAAAGTATAAATTCATTGAATAAACGCAAGTAATATTGTTCTTATGTATAGTTTAGTATTCAAGGAATGTGTTTCAGTAAAAATTACATTAGATGGCATAAAATTAACCTGCAAAATAATACGTTAAAGTTGACGTTTTTTCGTTTTTTCCTGGCTCGTCAGGGGTTAACTATAAAAAAAAAAAAAAAAAATATAGAGCCACCATTCTTGAGTCAGTAGGCCAAACGTCATAGCTAAAGAAGGTTCCGTTCGGTGTGTATGAATTTTTTAGTGACAGCTGTTTTGTGTGCTCGGCGTTTTTGCAATGGCTAATTCTCGTGAACAGCGCGCGGCCGTAAAGTTTTGCTTCTTGCTTGGAAATTTTTTTTCTTCCAAGGTCATCATGATGACGAATCATGGTGCTACGGTTACGACCCTGAAACGAAGCAACAATCAAGCCGGTTGAATGTGTGAAATCACTTGACGAGCTTTTTTGGGGCCAGGCGAACTTGAAGTCTTCCACTGGCTTGATTGTTGCTTCATTTCAGGGTCGTAACCGTAGCACCATGATGACCTTGGAAAAAAATTTCCGAGCAAGAATAAATACTTTACGGCTGCGCGCTGTTCACGAGAATCAGCCATAGCAAAAACGCCGAGCACACAAAACAACTGTCACTAAAAAATTCGCACAAACCGAACGGAATCTTCTTTAGCGATGACGTTTGGCCTACTGACTCAAGAATGGTGGCTCTATATGCCCCCTAGCGGCAGAAAGCGGTACTACAAAAACTCGGCCCACCACAACATCAGTTTGGTTTCTTTTGGGTACCCCTCGTACATGGTTGGATTTTACTAAATCTGTGAAGAAATAATGACTACACTCACATGATAGATGAATTTTTTATAGCATTACAATACATTAAGCTAAGCCAAGGTTTCACATATTTCCTCATACCAACCACATCTACATGCATAATTTATTGTACATACCACTTTACAAGAACATCCTCATCTCATTAGAAAATTCTTCCTTTTCAGTCAATATTTTTACAATTTTTACAACATAGAAACATAACATATTACTCCGTAAATATAATCACAATATCTAATGAAGTAGTAATATACAATGGAGTACATACATACATATTTCATGCGTTTTTGGTACATAACTAAATTTACACAATCAAGCGGGATTTTGATATTTAAAGCAAAAGCGAGAATGGGGGAAATTACGAATTTTGAATAGCTGAAAGCATGAACTATGATATTACATAACACTGTGTAATAATTACGTTTAAGGGTAGCTGAGTATCGTACAGAATTAATTATTAACAAAATAACTAATTAAAGATAAAAAATAAACTTTAAATTAAGGAAAAATTAAATAATATATCCAGTTTGTTTAAAATCTATTAATTAATAAATTCATTGAAAAATTGTGAATTTATTAAATGTGCTGGTTTATCCAAAGGGGTTTCAAATTTTATCAAATGGGTCAACACTTTTCTACTCGCAGAACATTATATCAAACTGTGAACATGGTTTCATAATTTATTGAATTCAACGGTAGAATCGCTATCATTGTGAAAATGCCTATTAATAATCCTGGGGTTGCTGCCAAAAGTTAAGAGTGACAGAGATTTCAATGTTCAACAACGATTCTAATTCTTTTTTTATTTAAAAAGATTGTAGATTTAATACCATGATTGACATCGTCCTTGCGTCCTTACGTTTTACCAAGATCAGAGGACCTACAAACTTTTTCAGATATAAATATTATCGACGATTACATTTAACAAAAATTTGTACATGCCAACTGTAAACAACAATAAACCCATGATGTTACGAGTGTTAGTAAGATGATCCAATTCCCATTAGTAAAATACACATACACCTTGGTACAGTGAGGCAAGGCAAAGATAGAGAGAGATAGAGCGGGCGGTTGGTTGGCAATGCAGAGATATCCCTCTTGGGGCGTTTGTGAAGTTTGTTTACCTTGGGCTGTACGACTACGGGGGGTGGTGGCGGGGTTCCTCCCAGGCTGATGAGCCTGTCTATCGCAGCCAGTGCCGAAGTGACCGACTGAAAAAGACACAAGCACCCTCACAGTATAGTGCGCCGCGTGTGGAAAGGTTCTGTACAAAAGTATTGGTGCGGGATTCCTGCACTGGTGACACCACATCCTTTTGACTCGTTCGCAAATTGCGGAGAACTTTCAAAACAATCCCTTTTTGACCCGTTCGAAACAAGTGTCGAGGACTTTCAACGCAATATTCTTTCACACATTTGAAACAAGTGCAGAGATCTTGCAAAACAATATCTTTCGACCCGTGCAAAACAAGCGTCTTGAACTTTCAAAATAATATTCATCTGACCTATTCAAAGGTAAAAACTTTGAAAACCATGTCCTTTTGATAGTCATGTTTGACAATCCGACAAGGGAAGAAAGTTTAAAAATAGTGCCAATTGAAGACAGAAGTGAAATAATTAATATTCATTTATTTGGTACCATTCTGTCTACTTTACTGATTTCAACCTTCAATTAATAAGAAACAGTTGGGAATCGGGTATATGAACCTCAAAGCCATATCCAGTAGGCTAAATACTAATAATTGTTTAAATGAAATTTTAACAAAGTGAATTTGCGAATTTTGAAGAAATAAACTAATAATTGTATTTGAAATCAGTAAACTCGCTAGAACAAACCAGTACCATTATTTTGAAGAACACCAAACCTCGATAAAATAATGTTGAATTAATTAGTTTTTGAGTTATGTTTAAAATAAAACCACACTTTTCAAATTAAGAATGTTCTGTTAACATCTAACCATTTGATATTAAAAGTTAAACTTTGAATTTGAACTATAATTGTTATCATTAGTAGTTTTTGGTACCTAACCAAATTAGAATGAAGTAAAAAATTAAAGTTACGTTTTGAGAATATAGATGTAATAAAAATCATAGAATATAAATTGAAGGCAAAATAAATATTTTATAAAAAATCTACCTACAGAAAAAGCAGTTAAATTTCTAGATATGTTTTCAAGTGAACAGAAGAATAAGTATTTTAATTTAGTTCAAGAATTTCTATGTAAATGTTAATAAAAACATTCCATTTCTAACAATGAAGTTGAAATTAATTTTGAAAAGGCAAACAAATCTTTCGAAAGTGCTTGTCTGTGAATTTTATACT
This sequence comes from Glyphotaelius pellucidus, assembly GCA_936435175.1. Classification (NCBI taxonomy): domain Eukaryota; kingdom Metazoa; phylum Arthropoda; class Insecta; order Trichoptera; family Limnephilidae; genus Glyphotaelius; species Glyphotaelius pellucidus. The sequence continues at coordinate 26,590,348 of OW386551.1, forward strand.
GACCTTTGCTGGGGTTTGAGGGTTTTTAGACGAGAGAGGTGTGGAAGGGAGGTACTGCTGCTGTTGTCTCGTGCTGATAGCAGGAGTCACCACCTGGAATCACATCAAATAGACAATATAGGTAAGAAAATCATAAAAAATCATTTAACTCTTAGCGTAACTTTCGACTTTTTTTATTTAAATACAAAATTTTGAACTGAATGACAAAACAAAACAGGTTTTTAAAATTTTTACAGGAGTTTTTAGCAGTGATAAATAGTATTAGTTACTTCAATATATATGTGTTATTTTAAAAAGCTCACTGCTAATGTAGGAAACAATTATTTTGTATGTGTGCCCACCAGGATACCACAATTCCGCTAAGAGTTAAATTGAATAATAAAAAAAAAATTTAACCTTTGAAAAAGAAACGTTACAAAAAAAATTTTACGGTGACTTGCTTTTAACCTTTGAAAAAGAAACGTTACAAAAAAAATTTTACGGTGACTTGCTTCTATACACAACATTGGCTTTATTGTTGTAACAAAAAACGGTGATCCGACAACTTAGAAATAAGAAACTTCGACAGCTCCTTTGAAAAATCATCAAAAGTGATGAAAAAATATTTAAAATTTGGTTAAACAGGTTAAGTAAGGCTATGAGCTATTTAAAAAAAAAAAAATCAAAACTTTTCAAAGGGGTGTTGAAATTGTATGATTCTGAGTTGTCATGGAACCCAAAAAACAATAGCAGTAGCAATAATTGAATAAGGAAGAATTCATTTACATAAGAAAAACATCAGAGTGTGCAATTCACGTGCTGTAGAAGTGAAACCTTCAGAAAACTAAAGTAGACAAGGGTGGGGGGGCTACGAAGCACCGCACAAAGAGGAGACCCATAGGTCACGAAGCACTGCACAAGAGGGGCCAAATATAATATCTCATTCTCTCGCAGGTTAGATAAGGTATGCATTTGTCTCTTTTTAGTGTCGCTATTTTTCATTTCATCGAGTTTCAAATCACAACGAAGAATTAAGAAGTTTTCACTTCAAAAGTCACTTATTTTATCAGAATTCTTATAACATATCAAGGAGGGAGCAGTCAAAGGAGGACAATGTACTGCAAAGGATAAAGGTGTCTCTATTACCTGCGTAGGTTTCTCAGTAGGCTGGCTGGTGACGTTGAGCACATTGCTGGCCACACTGGAAGGGGTGCTGCAGTTGGCGGCACTGTGCTGCTGGGCGCCCTGCGATTGCAAGGAGAGAGCACTCATGCTCTGGTCAACGGAGGACATTGTACTGCAAAAGAAAGATATTCTAATATATTGGATATTTTATTGATGTAATGAAAAAGATCTATGTATTAATGGCCAATTTAAAAAGGGTTAAGTAATATATCGACCCCTTGCAACAACAGGGTACCTCATCTAACACACATTCTGGGCTGTAATGGTGCTCTCTCCAGAGATAATTATCTCAGAAGAATGTTGTTTTAGATGGAACCATGTTATTGCAAGAGGTCAATGTTGCCCTGTTGCAAATAAAGAAATCATATTCGGCCACATGGAACATCATTACGACAGTTCACTAAGCTTTGAGAAGAAGACGTATAAGACTATATACTATGTAAATGTTATTTGTAGAAAGGATAATAATATGTATGTAAATTTTATTTGTAGAGAGGATGATCTGATATAATAGATCTAGTCTAACTACTTTGAAAAACATATGCGTGTATGTAAATACAAATATCGATTAAGGTTTTGATCAATTACCAAATAATTTAGCCTTTAGATTTTATTTTGCAAGTATTTATATGACGAATGACCCAAGTTTTGTCATTTGATAGTATTAATATCCTAGCTTCCGTAAGGTTGAAATTTAAGAACCCGACTACAAGTACATCTTTCAATTTGGGAGGCGGGAATGGGTACCGCAGCTCCGGGAACCTTTATTGGATAACCAAAACCTCTGCCATAGGTCACCCCAATAGTTCGCTACGTTTGGTAATTTAGCAGGGGTGCCCGGGTTCACGGGATGAGGTTTGTCTAGGTCTTGGAGGCGGATGACCAAGACACACTGAACCCCAGATTCCTACCCACCCCTAAACCCTTTTCCTTCCCAGAACTCTCCTCCCCTTCCTTTCCTTGAAAAATAAAACCCTCCACACAGCATCCCCAAAGATGACATAGGCCCTGAGGGAAATAATTTTCCTCAGGGCCTCCTGTGTGGAGCTCATGTAAAAAAAAAAAAAAACATCTCTGACGACGCGCCGTATGGAAACCATCCGTGTATGTGAAGTTTGTGACTAAGCTACAGTAGTGGTATTTGAACTGTCAGGGTGCGTATTCTGCGAAACATATCTTCACAGTCTTTAAAAGCAGATGAACGACTCTTTCAGATTTTAGTATTATAAATCGACAGCGTCCTTGAGGTGATTTTTCACAAAAACAGCGCTCCGCAAATTATCCGCAGGGATAATTTGCGGAGTATATTATTAATTTAATTTAATAATATACTCCGCATATTATTATTATTATTATTATTACTTTTATGGGCGAACTGAGCGAAGCCCTATAAATGGTCACCAATACTTATACTAGGCAAAGCCGAACCATAACCCACCCGCAGGGCCTAGCAGCAAAAATCCATGAAGCGGGTTTTTAACTGCTAGTGAAACAATGTTAGTCATACACATTTATTTTAACCACAACTCCACACTAAGATACGTTTGTAATAACGTTGTTATTTCACAAAATATTTATTCATAGTAATAAAAATAAATATTGTAATATTAAACTGATTTGCATTACCACCATGACAAAGAAGGCATTAGTAAAAGTATCATAATTTTTATTAAGTTCACTCAATTTGTTTGAATATTATTTAATAATAATACATCAGTAATTCAATAATAACACAAATTATTTGTCTATAGTGGATGACCGCCCAATTGACAATAAATGTTTAATACAGTGTTACGATTATCGATAGCCTGATAAATTGTATCAATCTTCAACTGATAAATCCCATATCTTATTGATATCAGTTTGATTACCTAATCCATTTTACAGGTATATATAAAAATAATTTATTATTTGGCAAAATCAGCCATAAATATTCAACATTTGGGTATAAGCTGAAATTTCCTGGTTCGTTCATTTAACCCCCTCTTGCCTCAAGAATTTTTTGTCAGATTATTTCAACTTTCCAGTAAATCCAAATAAATGGTATATATATAGTAAAGTTCTGTAGATAAATAAAAATAATTACATTTTAGTTTATAAACAGAATTAATTGCAACTGTTGGTACAAATAAAAACCACGACGTCTCTTGGGCAACGGCAATTTTCATACTTAGGACTTAATATCATTCCTAAGGATGGGCGTACGCTGAGACATCGGTCGCGCAGCATGTTCAGCGCAAGATAGTTTTGGTTTTTGTGTTGTATGGAAGTGTATGGAGCGACATACGCTGAGACGTGTACATTTCTCATACATTCCACAACTGCGCTGAACATGCTGCGCGACCAATGTCTCAGCGTACGCCCATCTTAATGCTTGGAAAACGAAAAGCACAAATGTTTTGCGTAAATTGATCAACGACTGGCTCCTGGATTTAGGGAGGGTCAAAAGCGAAGATATGTTGACCAATCACATATTAAATACTAGCTTTTCCCCGCGGCTTCGCTCGCATGGTATTATGGGAAATTACTGTAGCGCTTGCACTTATCAATTATCTCCCCCCCCCCCACCCCACTCCCATCCCCTCCCGCATTCCATATATTCATTCCCTTACATTCAGTTTTCAAACATCTCACCTACCACCTAAATTTCATAATGCTATAGCTCAAAGAAAAAAAGAATTACTTATCCAATTTTGTTCATTCGTTCGGAATTTATGCGCTTATATAAATATTTGGAAGTTCGTTAATATAATAAAAAAATACTCTATTCATCATTCAGTCTTTATAATCGTTACGAATTATATTTTTAATACAGAAACTCAAATCTGACATTTATTCCAAGCTTGTCCAAAAAAAAAACGAATTCTAATATTTAAATTTTCTGCAGTAGTAGCTGACCGGTAGACTGAGTGCCTACCAGCATAGAGCCTAAAAATATATCAACATTGTTTCCATGGAAAAGATTTTTTTCTGACGTTAGCAAAAACTCGCTTTTGTTAGCGACAGAAAACGTATAACAAATATAATATATTAATATTTATAATTTCATAACGCCAGAGCTTACCATCATATACAACTTGTAGTCTGCGCATATAATTTAGCTTTATATTGGTAAAATAATTATTAAAGTCTTTATATTGTGTTATGCGTGAAAAGGTCATAAACAAACTCGAGCAGTTTCGCATTTATAATATTAGTATGGATCATATTAAAAAAAAAAAATTATATTTAATAATTCGTTAGACTCCATACAATACAAAAACACTTTTTTATCACTCCAGAACATAATTGTCTTCTTTTTAATCTATGTGATCTATTATTTTCTTTTCCCCCAACTAGATTATAAACTTATATCACTACCCTTCCCGCTTTTCAACCCTCAACTCCTGCGGTGATCTGTCTTTTTATAATTACCTTCTGGTTTTTTTTATCTACTTTAACGGTTGTGTTTTTATATTAAGTGCTCCTAGGGAAAATATCCATAAAATATAAAAAACTGAAGCAATGGAAGGGAAATAAATACATTCGGATATCAACCATTTTCGAAATTATGATATGAACTAAAAATTGTGAATTTGACTGGCCTAAAACAGGATCCATTCCTAGTTGGCTAGTCAAAGTGTACGCATATGTTGTATTTTATATTTTATGTGAAATAAAATATTATTATTATTATTATAAATTAAGTACTTGTCATTCAATTTCAATTATGTTTTGTGTGAAGTAATTTTGAAAATCGTATTATTATTATTTTTTTCTTTATTTTTTCCCAATAATTTTACAACATAAGTGCGTACATTTAAAAAAAAATTACATACTTATAAATTATAAAACAAATGTAAGTAACGGGAACCCACTAAAGGCATTGCCTGTGCCTGAGTAATATAAGAAAAAAATACTAACTACGATTAGTAGTTAGTATTTTGTACCGAGTTTATTTAAAAAATAAGAACATACTTTTTAAATTAACTAAAATACAACATTAATCGAGTGAAATGTGAAAGTTAAGAGGGAATAGCCAGACAAAACCGGAAATATCAAATTTTAGACCTATTCACTCTTCTTTTCCACAAAAAATTATAAATTGATTTCGAAAGACTGTTCTTTTATTTAATATAGCTTTTTTTTTAATTTTGAGAAAATGTTTATTTTTAGTACAATAAGGTTTTACCGTAGGTCGTTGGCAGATTTGTTAAATTTTCAATCAAAATTTTGTATTACACAACATACATTTCAAATCATATAACCATGCAGTAAAATAAATCAATAAATTATTTGGGAAAGCTACTTTTCAGAATTTGTATTTAAGTTCAAATAAAATCATAAAAAAAGATCTGCGCCCTTATTTTGTGATGAAAATACTTCAGTTTGTCTATTTATTTACGGTCTTACAAACTAATATTTAAAAAAAAAATTACATTCTTATTTTGATAGACTTTATAGAAAAATTATAATTATGATAAAAAAATAATTACAAAAAGTAAATAATTTTAATTGTTTTTTCATCACGAGTTTGAGCATTTTTGAAAGTGGGTATTTATCAAAGCAAATTTGGAATGAAATAAAATCGATATTGAGTTATTGTGTTAAAATGCTGGTATGGAGAATAATTAATCTTTCTCATCGGAACCGCCCTGTACCGATAAGGGTAAGATCGCAAGATCATCGCTTGACGAAATTTAAATTCTCGGCCGCTGGTTAATGGTTCTTAACATATTTATTGATGAACTTACCCCAATGTCTTTGCCGGGTCTGAGTTACTGGTACAAAGGCTGGAATCTGAGCTGCAACTCTCTGCTAGACCACTAGCAGCGCTTGCATCTTCTGGAATAAGACAACAAATAATTGTAATTATTCAAAATTACACAGAGTTTTCCTTTTCAAGTTGGCTGCCACCTGTCACAAGATATGTACTTGCTCATGAATCACTGAACTCAATAACATAAACAATAACTCATGTTACTATCATTACAGAGTGTTGTTAACAGCACATATCAAATCATTTGTACAGTTGAATGCAGAAATTGAGTTTGAAACAAGAAACAAAAAGCAATAACTATTTTCAGAGATAAATTTTATTGAAAATTTAAAGAAGGTAAAAGCTTAACAATTTTTTTTAGGGTTATGTCTCAATGTTGTGAATGAATTTTAGTACATTTAGATATTGTCCATGTATAAATATCGTTGCTTGAAATGGCTTTAAACATATTTGGTTACTAGATCTGAATAGCCAGGTACGTCCCCACCTACCTCTTCCCAATCTTCTTCCCCTCCCCACTTATCTTCAGCCTCACAACACACCCGTAATAGTACACAACTGCTAACCCTGTACAAATCGCAAGTGCGCCCCACGGTTGAATTTGGCAGCCACCTCTGGTCTGGAGTCCCAAAATACCTGAAAAAAACCCTCGACTCTGTGCGATCCGTTTGATAGATTCTCCTAACTTAACAAATGGACTGCAATCTTTAGAGCACAGGCGTCAGGTGGGAATGCTGTCCTTGTTCTACCGGTATTACAATGGAAGATGCTCCGAGGAACTAGCGTCACTGATCCCCTCGGCACCGGTGCATAGTCGGGAAACACGCCAAACACGCGCTCAACATTTGTACACGGTTGACATTAGTCACATGAGAACGGGTCGTTTCTACGACTCGTTCTTGAGTTCAACAGCCCGGCTGTGGAACGATTTGCCGGCTTCTGTGTTTCCTCCCTCCTACAATATGGGTCTCTTCAAGACCCATGTTCACTCCTTCCTCTCCTCAACAGCACCCTCCACACAGCATCTTCAAAGATGACATAGGCCCTGAGGGAAATTATTTCCCTCAGGGCCTCCTGTGTGGAGTTAATATAAAAAAAAAAAAAAAAAAAAACACCCCAACTGGAGAAGCCATAATCTCACTGGCTCCAGGCGTTTGGGACCAGTTGGGACTCTTGTGTGGTATTCATATTTAAAAAAAAAAATGTAAGTTCAATACCTCATACGGGCCAATACTTTCAAAATGTGCTTTTTTTTGGCGCTTTCGGTTGAACAGCGTAAGCCACATTGGTTGGTGCTTTCAAATTTAAAAAATAGCCTGTTAAAATAATGATAACCTGTTTGTACTCGGTAAACATGTCCGGGAGTATGGCCGTACAAGTATAACCAACCAACCATCATAAAGTCAATACTGTGAATGAACCATCCCCAGTACAAAAGCAAGCTAGATATATGAATATCCCTGGATAGTTTTTTATCTCTCCTGAAAGTTTTTACAAACTGACTTACACCGACAAATTCTTAAAGTAATATAACATTTAACCAAAATGTGCAAAACTTTGTACCTAGTTATGAAAACGGTTAAATATCCTCAACCCCTTTAAACGCTCGTGCGCCACATGTAATAAAGGTAGCCCACTGCCCAAGCATTTTTTGTGAAATATTTGCACCATAATCACCGGTCCCATATGCGACTGTTGAGCATTGAACGACGCAAATCCGCAGTACCTTATAGGACCACTGGGCGTCTAAGGGTATGCACATTTTTTTTTAGACACAATTCGAATCAGTTTAATTACAAATGAGGAAAAACTATTTAAAGGGAAAAAAAATTATTATTGTATCGATAGTGGTATTATTCTACGAATTTTGAAGATGGCCACAAAGTGAAAAACCCCGGGGAATTGTCAAATTATTTTTATTAAATAATGATTAAAATTCATTATTTTGTTTCTCGGCTGATTGAAATAGCTGTTCCTCATTGTAATTAAACTGATACAAAGTGGTTTTTTTTTTAATTTGTGAGTGTTAAAAATGAAGTGCCCAATTCTGGGTACTGAAAAAATTTTATATACCCACCTACAGTTTTGCAAGCAAAGAACATAATATTGCAAATACTAATCTTATGGTGGGTGCTATTTTTATTCCCGGTGTTTATTTTAATTATTTGTGTGCATTGTTATTTATTTTAAGGGAGGAAAAAGGGAATTATATAATGGATGTTACAGTACAGGGATTTGAATAGAATTCGTCTTTTTATTTACCTTCCAGCTTGGGTGGTGGAGGTGGCACTTGGCGCCCCGGGCGGACCCCCGTGGGCAACTGCCTCGCGCCCCCGGCCACCAGCGGGTCGAAGCGCACCAGCAGGCTCTCCTTGCACAGATCGCGGCCCCCACCACTGCCGCAGCTCAGTAGATAGTCAAAGGCGGCTGGATCCTTGAACACTGCAAATACAAAATGATATGGTTAATTAAAGATAAATCATTAAAATAATTATTGAACAAATTATTAAAAAAAATCTAAAATTGTGTCTGTGATAAGAAGACCTGATTACTGCAATGAACCTTACGCAGCATGATTTTATTGCCCTGCTGAAATTTTTTTATTTTTTATTTGCCGGCAACCCGGGCGTTTATTGAAATAACATTATCATATACAAAAAAGTATGTAACCCTTCTCACTAGACGATGTCTGTTCTGAGACGGGTACATAAGTATGCATACATGTACACATAAATACATACGCAAATATATACATATTTATCCATATACACACAAATGGTCTCATGCCTCAAAATAAATGCCAAAAAACGTATGCACATAAGATCTCCTCACGCCAGATTTAATGTAATGCTCTCATTATATTATGCACACACATTTAACTGCATACATAAAAATGTTGCACAGCCCTGCTCATGTGAGACCATTTTTGTCAAATGTATATTTGGGTGTTACTATTGACTGCTACACATTACTAATGTTTGTAAACGTCTACGGGCTATTGTTGGTAGAATAGAATATTTTGTGCCTATAAGTATGTACTTTAAAATTAATCTACTTACAATTAACTCTGGCTGAATCCACTATCCGTTATGGAATTACTGCTTGGGGAGATTCTTGTAAAACTAAAATAAGTTATATCCAAACAATACAGAACTCCATTACTGAAGCTCTTGTATTCCTAATTAATATACTTACTAAGGAAATAGAAAATAATTTAAATTTTGTAATAACTTATGTAATTACATATGAAACTATTGATGCGATATTACATTACACGTATTTTGTACTTGTTTACTGTATAATGCTTATACTGCAATTTACATTTTTATATTTATTCTAATCTATTCATTTAACCAATTGATCTACTTATTAATTTACCATCAACATTATACAAATACTGTTTGAAAATGTACCATGTTAGTGCACAAAATGTTGTCACTATATACCTGCTGTCAAACTAAATAAATGGTTTAGCAGGTTTTAATGTTAATAAATAAATTAAATAAAAAAATAACAATAATAATATGAGAACCTTGGAAGACACATTTCACAACTGTTATATAGGGAGAATTGATGTTAAAATATTATACAGTCATGCTGCTGAAAGCTACATCGCAACCTCTCTTCCTGATATAAGTGTCGTATAAGGGAAAAAGGGTGAGGTGCAGCTCACCAGCGGTCATTATGGTGTGAGTTACATCCAATGACAATCTATTTTATTCTGAGATGAAATTTTGCACACTCGACGTTCAAGGGGAAAAGTACTGTCTACATTTGATTTCGAAAAACTTTACAAACAGCACAAACATATTTCAAGCGCCCTTGAGGTGATTTTCTCACGAAAATGGCGCTATAAACATCATCCAAAAATGATTATTACTATTATTAAATCTCGGGCAACGCCGGTGACCTAAGCTACAAATAAATACTAGTGGTCGCCCAATGGTCGAAATTCGACCATAATTAATTTAATATGTAATGTTTTTTTTATTGATTTAATGTATTTTTTATGCATAATTTAAAAAAAAATATTAGCATTCTGCACTCCTTCTCTATATAAACAACTATAAGTATGAGAAATTTCATACACCTCCGTCCGCGCAATTTTCGTAAAAAGGGGTACAAAGTTTTTGCTTCACGTATTAATATGCTGCTGATGATGATAATATTATTCCACCGGTATAAAAAACAATCATAAAGATCAAAACAGAAAACATTCCAAGAACTAAGGTATTGTATCAAACAGACATTGTTCCATTATCAAGGAATTGTCTAAATTCGGAAAAAAAAAATTTAAAATTTATTAATTATTATCACTCATCATCTCAGCATATTAGCATCTTTCTAGAAACCTAGATTGCATTTTAAGAATACCCTCAATATATTGAAATTAATGCCCTCCAGAAGTAAAATACTTGTGCTAGGAAAAAACGCTAACTTTAGTGAAAATGCGGTTTTAAATAAAACTACACTAAAATCGTCACCCAAGATAATGATTATTTCTACAATCATAAAACAACGATTGAGGAAATAAAATAAAATGAAGAGAAATTTTATCGTTTTATTTTATTGACAGAGACGAATCGAATTCCGTATCGTCTTCGCTTAAATGATAATCGATTTTGTTGTTGAATCGATACGCACAAATAACAAAAATAATGGCTACTCTATTTATCGAATCGAATATTACGAATTCACGAAACATTTTTGTTGAAAAGAGATTTATGAAATGTGGTAGCGATCGTATTTATATAAATGTTAGCGCAAAAAATATGACATGATGGTGAATAGGAAGATTGATGGTTAGGGCAAATTCAGGTTGGATGGGATCAAGTGAAAAAAGTTATGGAATTCCGAAAATGATGATAATCCGTTACGGAAACACTTCAAGGGAAACCTCACACCTATAGAATCTATTGAAAGAAGAATTTACTCGAGTTTTAGAGATACTATTCCTACTTATAGTTTTAACCTTCAATACATCATAACATACACGGCGTCAATCGAAATGCTCAAATCGAAAAAAAATTATTATCGATCTAAGCATTTCGATTTTTTTTTAAACTTTTTTTCCATTTTTCGACAACTAAGGGGTTCAAACAACTTTTAGAGCCGGCTCTACGCTTTGACGCATTTTTAAAGACATTAAACAGCTGATAACACCCCCTAGCGAACGATTTCTTCAAATTTGACTTTACAAATTTCAATTTTTGACTCCGATTTCCACGAAAGCAATTAAAAAAGGTTACACCACAAGACAGACAGACTCCAAATGTGATGTAGATTCACAAATTTTCCGCTTATACCACGAGTTTCCGGACACTGCGCATATTATAAACAAGTGTTATGGTAAGTTATTTGATTGGTAAACAAAGAACACAATAAAGTAGATGATTTCGATTAAATGCCGCGTAAAAGTGTGCTTATTGTGGGTAAAGCCCCATTCGCATTACTAGATTTTTTTTTCATGAAATAAGGAGAGCATCATGCCATAAGTCGTATACTTTAAACTTTAACGTTTGGTTTAAGTGTTCGTAAAATTTTCTTTGTACACGAATCCAATCGAACGGCGAACGACCTTCCTCTATCCGCCAATAGTTTCCGGCGGATGGGATAGGCGAAACCACTCACGTTTACTAGTCGGAAACCGCAGCATTTAGCAGACGGCCTCCAACAGATAATAATTAATAAATTTCACGAAAAATTTACGGAAAATTTCCAAAAAAATACGACGAAGCAGCCGAACATTTTGCGAAACTTCATTCTGCGAACAATTTGCGAAACTACGTGACTATTGGTTCGAACTCCCTGCATACTGGAATGCAGACGGTAGAGTCAAAAACTTCCGAGGAGAAATCAATCAATTCCTGTCAGATTACAACCTCGATGTTCTCCTCATTAACGAAACCTGGCTAAAACCCAGTGTAAGCATTAAATTTCCCAACTACATTACCTACCGCACGGACCGCACCCACACCACCGGCGGTGGCACCGCGATCATCGTTAAATACTCCATAGACCACTGTTTCATAAATTGCCCCTCGACAGTAAACATCGAAACCACCGCAATAGTCATCAACACCCTAAACAACGGCCCCCTTAAACTCATCGCAGCCTACAGCCCCCCCAATAAAAAACTAACTACCCCCGACCTCGACAATCTCCTAGCTGACCCCCTACCCACAATAATAGCGGGCGATCTAAATGCGAAACATACTTTTTGGAATAGCATCAAAACAAACGTCAAAGGAACCTTTCTAGCCAACTACGCAGCCGAAAAATCTCTCGTAATAAACGCCCCCGATATACCTACATTTTTCCCGAGAATAGCCGGCCACTCCTCCGACGTCCTCGACATAATCATCATGAAAAATTGCCCTCTCCTCTACACTCTCCAACCGGTAAAAAAATTAACCTCCGACCACGACCCCGTTCTCCTGTTCCTCTCCGACGGCTCCATACCCTCAGTACCATCTCATCAAGATACACGCAAAAAAATTTTATGGCAGAAACTCCCCAAACTTCTAGAATCAGTAAGAATCCAAACCTCCATCACCGACGAAGAAAGCTTAAATCTAGCCACAAAAAATTTCACCGACGACGTAAAATCCGCAGTAAATCTCGCCACCGTCGATGTCGCGAACGACAAATATAGACCCGACCTACCCGCTGAATTAAAAGAGCTCATACGAGAAAAAAACTATGCCCGAAAAGAGTGGCAAAGATTCTCAAACCCGATCGATCGCATCCACATGAACCGACTCGCCCACCAAGTCAAAGTCGAACTCCAAAAATTCAGAGACGAGCAGTGGCATGACTACATCTCCACTCTCGAAGACGACAGAAAAGCCTTTTGGAAACTCTCCAAAACCCTCAGAAAACCCCCCACCAAAATATGTCCCCTTACGGGCCCAAAAGGCACAGTCTATTCCTCCCGGGATAAAGCCGAGACTTTTGCCGACAGCCTCGAAGAACAATTCTCCCCAACCACGACCTACGATAACCCTCAATTCGTTGCTACCGTAGAAGCCAAAGTCTCATCCCTCATGTCTGAAATCCCCACCGATGATCAAATCCCCTTCACAACCCCTCAGGAAATCACCTCAGTCATCAAAACTCTCAAAACAAAAAAATCCCCAGGACCAGATTCAATCTCTAACAAAATTCTAAAATGCCTCCCCTCCAAGGGCATCTGCGCCCTCACAGCCATCAGCAACGCGTCCTTCAGACTTCGCATTTTTCCCCAAGACTACAAAACCGCCGACGTCATTCTCATCCCCAAACCTGGCAAAGACCCCCTTCAGGCCGAAAACCACCGACCAATCAGCCTACTCCCCTGTACAGGCAAAATCCTAGAAAAATTAATCCTCGCCAGACTGAAAAAAATAGTCGACGCCCTCCAAATCATCCCCGACTGCCAACACGGCTTTCGATCGGGCCACTCTACTCTCCACCAACTCTTGCGGGTGGTCGAAGAAATTACCAACGCCTTCAATAACAACCAGTGCACGGTAGTCCTCTCCCTAGACGTCCAAAAGGCTTTCGACAAAGTCTGGCACGAAGGCCTCATCTACAAAATGTTCCTCCTAGGGATTCCCCTCCAAATGATCCAACTCCTAGGAAATTTCCTCACTAATCGTAAATTCAGAATCAAACTCGACGGCATTTTTTCAACCATCAGATCAATCACAGCAGGAGTCCCACAGGGATCCATTCTCTCACCAGCCCTCTTCAACATCTACCTAAGCGATATCCCCCGCCCCAGCATCCAAAACTTTCGCACAAAAATAGGAAAATTCGCGGACGACACCGAAGTCATGTCCACTTCAGTAAGTCCACTCACCGCCACCCGTCGAGTTCAATCCCACACCTCCGAATGCGAAATCTTCTTCAAAGAATGGAGAATTAGCATCAACCCATCCAAGAGCGCAGCCTGCGTCTTTTCCCGCAAAAATTCCATCCGAAGGCCACCCAACATCCAGCTGTTCGGTCAAAACGTCCCCTGGGTAAAAAACATCAAATACCTCGGCGTAACCCTCGACAGTAGACTCACGTGGAAAAAACACACCCAAGAAATCCTAGCCTCCGCTAACAAAACATACGCAGCCCTCTATCCCATGCTATGTAAAAGAAACAAAAAACTCTCTCCTAAAAATAAACTCCTAATATACAAAACTACAATAAGACCCAAATTAACCTATGCCAGCCCCATCTGGGGAAACACTTCAAATTCCAACATGAACAAACTTCAAACTTTCCAAAACAAAGTCATCCGTACAGCCCTGGGCGCCCCCAAGTGGTTGAGGGTTTCCCAACTCCACAACGACTCAGAAGTCCCATTATTGAAAAACCACATCGTAAGCCTCGCGGAAACTTTCTATGCGGGAATCCCCACCCACGACAACGCGTCCATAAACTGTCTCACCCAGTACGACATTAGCGAAAAAACAAAACATAAGAAACCCAAACAAATCCTCCGAAAAATCCCTCCCCCCATATTGCAGCCATGTACCCCCCTTGCAAATAACAATTAAAAAAACACGAATAAATTCATTTTTCCTACAAACATAATTTTTTAAATTATAAACTCATGATGAAAGAGAAAGGGGCCTTTTTTGGCCCGGAGCTCTGTATGCCAGTATATTCAAAAGTTCAAAAAGGTTCGAACTCCCGCATAGCGATATAAAATCAATGATAATGTGTAGGTAAGTATCTGCCTAACAAGAAAATGAAACGAGTATCTCACAAATTATTGACGAAATCATTTTATACTAGCGCAGACGCGTGAAAAATTACATGATATTATTATTACAATTTTTAATAAAAAAAATTGATTGTCTGTAAAGTCGGTTTACGGACGATAATTTTACGTGATAACGTCATATATTAACGATGTAGTGGAAGAGAGATAGATGCGCCACAAGCCGAACGCTTAGGCCGAACGCTTGTTCCGCGCTCTCGCTTACATGCTCGGCTCAGGCGGAATGTGACAATGAGTCATGCTTTTTCGTGAGTGCAGCCGGCGTTCATCGATGACGTTATCACGTCAAAAAACAATTAAAATAATTTTCTGTTAAAATATATTGAGGTAGGTAATCTATTACTTACTGTATCGCTTGTCTAAATTTTTCACATAATTAATTCCAATTTTGAAAATGACACCTAAATTCAAAGCAAATCAAAGTTCTAGAGTTCATTGAAACAGGGCTACAGACTAACACACAACGGAAATTGGTATTTTTGTTTCTACGAGAAATTTTCATAATCCATCAGGAATCTCGTAATTTTTTTTCAACTTCATAATCAAATCTCACAAAAATTATTAACATCTCCAGCGTGCTTTTTACATCGATAACCAACTAAATCACATAAACTGATTATTGTATGAACCCTGTCCAAGTGTTCCTTTTTAAAAGCGCATCGCCGCAAGCCGCAAACATTAACCGTATTATAAGAAACTAAAACTAGATATATCTTAAGATTTCTAATTATTATTGACAACTAACAAGAAGGTATAGATTCTAAATTGAGTGCATTCCGACTTTTCCTATCAAATAACAGCCATTCGCCATCGTACTCACAAATTGCTGCAATTGACGAGTCAAAGGCAAACAAAACTCCGGCGTTCAAATTTGTCAAAGGCGTAGAGGTACAGTGCGAACGCCTATCGTATGCCGAGGTACAAAACACAATAGCCCCATAATTTATTTTGGTTATGGTTAGTTAATTATTACGTAAGAGTTTTAAATAAGTACCTCAAAGATGGTGTTTCATGCCTTTATGTATTTATAATGTGCACTAATCTGGTAGGTACTTGTCCAAATGCACGGCAAATGGCAGTTTGTCTATTTTGGATGTAAAATAATTCAAAATAAGAATTGTTCTCTGCCTGTTTATCGGTGTTCATTATAATTTTTGTATGTTATTGAAAAATTGATATTCTGAGATTGGATTCAAGATACAAAATTCTACTTTCACATGAAGTAATTGATGAAAACGTGCCACCGGAATAACCTGCTTGTCCATATTACATGGATAATCGAGGCCTGTACTACTGCAAAAAGGAATATCCTTCAGGTAATTGCACGTTTTCATTATATATGTTTAGGCAATTCTTGAGCATAATTTTTGAGTTGAGAACGCCGCGTACATAATTAATTATTTGTTATATTTCATAGGGTAAAAGCCCGCCTTTGTTGGGGCTATTTATATGCTCCACCAACCTGCTTATACATTTACATATAAAGGGATTACTGAACCGCGCTGGTGCGGTACGACACGGCACGGCTCGAATAAATGCACAATGCACCCTAAGCCCCCGAACATATTATAGATAGTGACGTCACCACACCCGTGGATTGGCCCATTGTCTGGCGAGATGAAAATTCTCTACGAAATAGACCGAGAGAAATGGTCGCGGTTTTCAACGCGAAGGATATTTTGCTGCTCCGAGGAAAGCGCCAAGTATCTAATAGTAGTTTTACCACCGAATGAATAAAACAAGAGTGGATGAAGTGTGCCCGAAGTTAGCAAAATTTTTCATATCACTTCATGGGGTGAGGTTTGTCTAGGTTTTGGAGGTGGATGACCAAGACACACTGAACCCCAGATTCCTACTCCCTTAAACCCTTTTCCTTCCCAGAACTCTCCTATCCTTCCTTTCCTTAAAAAAAAACCTCCACACAGCATCCCCAAAGATGACATAGGCCTTGAGGGAAATTATTTTCCTCAGGGCCTCCTGTGTGGAGCTCATGTAAAAAAAGGCGAAATTGGTGTTACATTTTCAAAATAGCGAAACTCTAATTTCTTGATCAGCTGGGATTCGAAAGGTTTTATGTAAATTGGAGACGTCAGCTTCCCTTCAAATCGATATAGATTGTTGAATGTTGCGTAATCCTATTTTGAAATATTTAACTTAATTTTCTGCCTGCCATCTTATATTTAAATTCATCTTGATTCATTTCCGTCTGTGGACTCTTTACTTTCAATTTAACGTCTGTATCGCATATTTTCTCAATATTCTATAACAAATTTGTATTTGTATCATTTTGTGTATAATTTTACTAGAAGCGAAAATGTCAAATCTCGAAACCTTTTGTAATCAACTTCTTTCTAAAGCTCGTCCATACATTTCTAAAGTCTTGCAGGCAGCATCAAAATTCGTTTCACGTTTTTGCTAGTTTATCTGAACTTTATACGCAATCAGATCCTTGAGTCGGGCCATGTCAAAAGTGAGAACAATAGAAGAGTATGTATGAGAGATGATGTATGAATATGAGTGAGGCAAATAGTATGTACGAGGGAGTTGTTTGGCGATCCGTCCTCTCTGCCTACCCCTGCGGCAAAACAGCGTGATGGTTAGTTAGTTAGTTATACGCAATCAACAATACACCAGTAAATGAACACGAGGTTTCTTTACGAATCTAACCTCAATCTCTTACTGTGCGAACAACCCCTGTTTTGGAAACAAAGAAATCATCCAAGGAGCTCCAGGCCTTCAGAGACGAACCCAGGGAGACCGCATAGATCACTTCTAAGTATTATGTGTTCAGTGGGGACTAGCTGGCGGGAAACCAAAGAAATGAGAAAATCGATTGAATTAAAAAAGAGTACGCCAAGATTGTATCGTGCAAACGGCGTATGTGAGGTTGAAGTTAGAGCGAAATGTTGACGTAGGTATTTGATGTGGCTGTAATACACTTTTGTAGATATTGAGTGAGAAGAACGATGGGAAATGTCGGGGTTCAAATCGCTCGGGAAGGATTTCTCTCCTCGGTTTATTTATAGCTCTAGCCGTAAAGGACGGTCCCATGTAGCGGCGCGAATATTTTAGAGTTATTTGAAATTCTCTTTGTGGGAATACCACAGAAGTTCTACTGTCTGGGGTAATTAGGGACCATGGCACTGCTAATTGGTCAATGTTGTGATGTTATGATGCGGAATGAAATTAGAGGGGAACGAGAAGATGAAAGATACTATATTACCATTCAGAATCGAAACGTTAGTTAAAATGGAGGTGGTCAATATTCCAGTAGGGCGTAGGCTATACGCTTAATTAGCAGTCGATTGTTTGAACTTATTTTGTCATAAATTAATATTAAACATCTGTATCCAGGTACGCCCAAAATCTCCCTCCTTTCGCTTCCAAATCACCTTCTCCACTCACTAAAATCACCTCTTGAAATAGTTCAAAACGGGGATGCCATAGCCCTCGTGGCTCAGGGCAGTTGCGACTCGTAAAGGGTATCACAAAAAATAACAAAAGGGAGTTGTCGCACTACGCTATAAGCCCAAAGCGTTTTTTGGGCGTGACCTATCACCATATCGCTCGCTATACAATCCATACAGACATTTAACACTGCCGAGACAGATAATAATAAGCTTAAAAAAAACGAGATAGATAATAATATGTTATACTTATGGGCGTGGCCTACGTGTGCCGTGATCTGTTAGCCAAGCGATATTTGAAAATGATGTTATCTCTCTCCTGCCGTGAGATGAATCAGGAAGCTGTTGTGGTCACCTAGCAGTCAGCTGTCAAGATGACAGATCCCGTAAAACTGAATGACACTCCTTGCCCTCCCATCCCCTACACTATAATCTTATTCTCCTCCCCCCCCCCCCCCTAGTATAAGAAAGATTATAGCTTCTGTGCGACATTATAATCTGTGAGGCCACGCCCGAAAAACGCTTTGCGCTTATAGCGTCGTCTGAAACACGCATTAGGTGCAAATCGTGTACACGGAAAACCCATATAAATATGTCCATTTACAATTCTCCATATTTTAAAGCGAAACCTACGGGCCAAGAGCCAAGGAACTGTGCATGCGGTTTAAAACGCGAACACGATCTTTATTGCCAGAACATTTTACTTCAACGCTCACTACGCTCCTTTCAGTTTGCTCGTAATATAATAATAAACTATTCAAACAAAATCTCGGCACGCAGAAAATAATCTTTGTGACGTCTCGGGAATCCGCAAGGGCGTCGTGATAAATGGTTTAAATAGACGCATGAACTAGCCATCCGGACATTTTCATCTCAGACAGATCATCACTCCGCTTTCGGCGGATGCTGTAAAGGAAATGGTTTTAAATAAAGATTTGAAAAATGTATTTTTAATAGAATGCGCAATGCAGAAGTGATTTAGTGAAGCTGCAATGTTCAGATCGGGCAAGAAATAAAATAAATTTAATTATCGTTTGGTCCAAAAGTTATTATATGACTGGTAGTATTACAGTTCACGGTTGCAGCGTGAAAGATAATCACAGGTCTTATAAATAACATCCAATAGAAGAGTTATTCAAAAGAAGAACCTAATAATTATTAATAATAAATTAATATAAAAATGATTGTGTTCCAATCGCTCAATTTAAGGTCCGGCTACCTTTCGTACACGTGTTGATCTGTCGTCAAACATGTCTGTCAAACTGATAAAAGTTGAAAATATACTTCCGACACTCGACATACTATCCAAATATTATGAAGAGATAATCGCTTACTTAATCTTTATAGATTCAAAGAAATATCTGGAAATTATACTACCGGGAAACAAGTAGTAGTGTATGTTGCAATATGTTTCAGATAAACATAAGAATCTTCACACAATAAATAATGCTGGTCTATCGTCAAGCATGCTTGCCTTTTAAAAATGGTGGAAAATTATATTTTGACAAATTTACTGGTTTCAATGAAATACCTAGAAAAGATATTTTTTCTGGATATATAAATATATAAATATATATATATATATATATATATATATATATATATATATATATATATATATATTTTAATGGGCAATTAACTCTAAAACGAGGACTTTATCTTATATATAAAAATTCATTTTTGTTTGTTTGTTTATTCATATGTTACGCGCTGCCATACCGTTCATCCGATTGCGATGAAAATTTGGTGATTTGTTGTGCGCACGCCCGCGAAGGTTATGGGCTATATATAATGGTAAGCTCTGGCGTTTTGAAATTTGTATAAATGAAAATTAGTGTATTTTATATATTTAAGCGCTCGGGAGGGAAGGCATGAGGGGAAGAGTAATGAAGGAGGTGGGGTTAGCGGGAGGGATGAAGGCGGAAGGGTAACGCGTGGGAAAGGGGACGTGGAAGGGGAACGGGGACGCATGGAAAAGGAAATGCGGGAAGAAACAATGTATTTCTTTGCATTGCAACGCATTCCGAGTACCAGCTAATTTCTTAATATACATTAATTGAGTAGAAAAAAATAATAGATTTTTATTCGTAATACCATGTTTAAATCTAAGGCCCCTCACACACGATATACCATCGTCCAACATGTCTGTCAAACGGTTCCATGCCAACTGAGAATAAAGTCAGCTCAACATCTCCTTGAAAAGTCATTAAAAGCAATGAAAAAAATAATTATAAATTAGCCAATTATTCTAACCTAACGTAACCTATTTAATAAATATTTTTTATCACTCTAACTGAGATGGTTCTGAGTTGGTTTCATTCCGAGTTGTCCGGTCACCCTGCCAAACAGCTGTAATTGTTGATAATTACTACCGAGTGGCTAAGGATAACCTTATAGGTTCTATTAAATTCCAGGAAAAAGAAACACAGCTTATTATTTACAACTGTTTACACGATTACGTGAGGCAAAGGAAACCGATACACTCGGCCGTACTAGAATAGTAAAACGTGTTCTGTCCATATTAGTGACATTGACTAACGACAGTGCGATATTTTTTTGGCGAGGCGAGTCTTTGAAACAAACCCTTGTATGGGTGTATATTTATTTAAACCATGTGCAGAGCAATTGACTTTAAAGGTCAAACGATTCACTGAAGAATGGTAAGTATGTGATTCTGCAGACCTAAAAACATAATTTAAGGTTATTCATTTATGGTTGAAGGAAATAATCAATTTCAATTGAAACGAAACAAGTGCTGAATTAAATTTTATGACAACATATTAAAAATAATAATTAATACCTATAAACCCCAATAACTGCACAATCTTAACAATCAATCTATCTGGAACAGCAAAGATCTCAAACGTTTAGCTATAACGTTATGAAATTTGAACAGCTTTTTCTGACAGAAATTTCTAGGGCAATGCAACTAGTTTCGGCTCGCAGCGTCGTATAATAATTGACAAGTCAACCCATACGCCGCTTATTTGATATAGGTACTTCAATCAAAATCAATTGCGAAACCGGGTAGCAAAGCTAGTTGTGTTAAACTCGGTGGTGTTCTCCTACAACAAAATCACCTGTAGCTAAATTAGTCGAAAGACCATCGTATAATATTATAAATGCGAAACTGCGTGTGTTGTTTGTTACGCTTTCACGCATAAACCAATAAACCGATTTTAAACACTCTTTCACCAATAGAAAGCTACATTATATGAGAGTAATATAGGCTGTATATAATGGTAAGCCCTGGCGTTATGAAATTATAAATATTAATATATTATATTTATTATAGGTTTTCTGTCGCTAACAAAGGCGGGCTATTGCTAACGTCAGAAAACAAATCGTTGCCGTGGAAACGATTTTGATATTTCAGGAGTCGTAGTTAAAATCTATCTATGTAAATAAAAATGAATCTCCGAAATGTTTGTACGCGCATAACTTCCGAACGTCTGCACCAAATTCGATAAATTTTTTTTTTTTTACTACTGGTGAACTCTGGCATTATGAAATTTAGTCGCGAGCTGTTTGAAAACTGAATGTACCGGGAATTAACGCATGGAGTGGGGGGGGGATTGGAAGGGGGGAGGATAATTGATAAGTGCAAGCGCTACAGTAATTTCTCCACCATGCGAGCGAAGCCGCGGGTAAAAAGCTAGTTTTACATAAATAAAATAAAAACTTTATAACATTGGTATTCGAAAACATCAATTCTGTTGAAAATAAGCTGTGAGATGTTATCCAAATAAAAATAAAAAATGTATTGGCTCCACTAAATAATGTCAACCGGTAACAAATTCGTCTCACAGATCCACGTAAATGGAAGAAGCGAGAAGGTTGAGGTTAAATGGGTCAGACATGCCGTAAACGTTTTAATACGTCCAACGGTGCCGATAGGAATTTAGGTGAGCTAATAAACGACGAGTTTTCAATACTACGAATTATTGTTAGAAAGAGTTACGGCAAATCGCAGTGCAAACATGTTTGATTGATACAATAATTGTTGTACAGTGGGGTCCCGATAATGCACCCTTCATTATTATTGGACATTCCGGATTATCAAGTCAAAAGAACGTTATAATTTAATAAATCTGGCATAAAATACAATCGGGCAAGTTTTTGCGTGGCTGTGTATCTGTATCGTTATACTGAGGATCGCATTGTGCATGTCCCTCTTAAGACGACAATATACCCTAAAATATATCCAGAATCTCAACGACGTAAGTAAAGAAGCCGTGTATACAAATTGCGACTCGCGACCCATATTGGGACGGACATACTGTTGAATTTGCCCTATCAAAGAAAAGAAGACAAATAATGTGGGAATCTTAACGATGTAAGTGAAGAAAGCAGGTAAACAAATATACGCCCCTAGCAAGGCGTATTGGACGAACGTACGGTCGAATTCGCCCTAGTGGGTCTGGAGATTCGACCTTTCCGCCGCATTCATTTTAATTAATTCTGAAGAACGTGTTACAAATATTTAAGATGTTTCTAAATTAATACCCCCCGAAGTTATTATCCATCGTCTAGAAAAACAAATTCTGGTGCTTACCGCTAACTTTACAGTTGAAAGCTGGTTATAAAGTTTTAAACTAGTTGTACGTTAAATATATTAAAGGTAAGGTTTAGATTAGATAGATTTAGTAATTTTAAATATAAAGAACTTACATCCCCAGGTATCGGTTGGAGTAAAAAAGTTATTGTAGTTACGAATTCGCTGGAAATTATTAAAATGTGAGTTTTGAGCAAACAAAAATTATTAGGGTTGTGTAACGCCTTAACCTAACCCAACCTAACAGATAAAACGTTCGGGAGGGTAAGCCAAATGAGGGAAATAAAAAAAAAAAACAATAAGAAAGGTGATGAATTAGGATGAGGAACGGGCATAATTGCAAAAGCAAACATTTGCAATTTTGTTTATGTCCCAACTTCTAAAATCAGATTTTAAAAACATTTGTGTTTTCCCCGAGTTGATATGATTTGAGATTTTCACGGCGAAAAGGACTACCATGATTTATTTTTGGGTATTATGCCGTTGCACCACCTCCTTCTTTAGCCAACGTCTTGGGTAGTATTATAGTGTCCATCATCAGAGCAAATGTGTAATAATGATGATGATGATGGACACTGTAATGCTGTCCGAAACGTTGGCTACAGAAGGAGGCAGCGCAGCACGACATAATACCCCAAAAATAAATCACGATAAAACGTTTCTCCGGGTTCAAACTCCACAGTAGCAAAAAAATATTTTATTAAAGTCAGTTTCACCGCCAAAATTAAAAAAAAAAATTGATAGCTAACGATCGCAATGTAAATCAACAGTAAAATTTGTGTAGAAAAAATCGAGTGCAGTCCACACGCGGTAGAAGTAAAACCTTCACCACATAATCTCAACCAATAGGAGCCTTGAAAAGTGAGCTCATAATTAAAGCAGCCGATGCGCCAAGGATTCATTCTATCTCATTCTCTCGCAGGTTAAAACCTATAGATGTATGAATTTTTCCCTTTTTAGTGTCATTACCGTTTCATTGAGTTCCAAATCACAACGGTGCTTAAGAAAGTTTCACTTCAAAAATACGCAAAGACTATTTCATTTTCTGTGTTCCGGATTATCCTTAACTCTCAGTTTTCAGACTCTCCCGATTATCCGTTTAGGTAGGATAATCGAAATTCTACTGTAACATCATGTTGCAAGCTGCAATTGTTGGTTGCATTGCATGTAATTATGCGCCTATCATGAGCTATGTCAGCGTGAGCTATTGCACCAATATTTTTTTTTATAAGAGGTCTGTGTCGGAATGACGGAAAGAAACAAATAGGCCTCGAGGAGCTAATGATAAGTTGTACGCCTCAATGAGCCTACCCACGTAATAATTAAAATGGTGATCAAACCATTAGAGAAGTTACAACGCGTCTAGAGCCAGTCAATAAAATACAAACATCCGTTGAAGCATTTCTACTGGCTACGAAATATACGAGTGGACCGGCATTAGAAGTGCGGAGGGGCTATTCCGGGCAGCACAAGATAGAGAGACATTTTTCAGAGTGATCGCCAACGTCGGGGGGACCTGATAGGGCACACGAAGAAGAAGAATCATATATCATCGTCGGATACTAACTTTTTTTACATTAGCTCCACACAGGAGGTCCTGAGAAAAAAATACCTAAGGGCCTATGTCATCTTTGGGATGCTGTGCGGAGGATCTTTATATGGAAAGGAAGGAGACGAAGTTCTGGAAAGGAAAAACTATGACGGATGGGCAAGAATCTGGGGTCAATGTGTCCAGGGGTGACGGACGTATGAATCCGTCCCACCCACTGCGTTGCGAGGCAAGTACGCCTGAAGAGGTCAACAGGTCTCCCTCAGACTCTGCGGATCAGTAGGTGGGCAAACACATTCACCGCCAAACCTAGACAAATCTCACCCCATGAACACGGGTTCAAAAAAAGATCCACAATTTCAAAGAGAAATTATTTAATTTTTTGCCAGCTTGTCAGAAACAGAAAAACACAAGAAAGCAGAATTTTTAGGAGCACTTTTGTGTGTGCAATTTCTAAATCAACGCAATTATTTTCAACTCGTGCCGAAAGTTTAATCGTGAGCTACGCAGCTTTTAAACATCCTGTTAAAAAATAATACAAATTCCACTCTATATTTTGTAAAGTAATTAAAAAATTTCAGTAGTAAAAATCAGGTCGATTATAAGCAACATTATCTTTACGTAGTTTAAAATGAAGTCGCTCCAGCTGTCTTAATACGCTTAGATTTTTTAAATTGTGCAACGGATTTTCATGCGGTTTTCACCAGTAGATAGAGTGATTCAAAAGGAAGGTATGTATAATACATGCATATTATAGTAGAGAAAAGCCGAGAAATTCAAAGATTCAATTCAGGCAGCGGGCTGGCAAGCGGGCGATGTGGATTTGACATGTATGCAAATTAACAGATGGCGTTGGTTATAAAGGTTGGGTAATGGCGTCGTGTTTCGTTAGCCAGAGCAACGGGTGACCGTATCTGCTAGTAATACATAAGTAGTTAAAAATCGGGTCGATTAAAAGCAACATTATAATACATAACTGCTGTAAAATAATGTAGTTATTAACTTTGATTACATCCAATCTTCATCGAGACAATGGAGAATTAATTCAAGGCACATTTTGGATAATAACCGATATAATTATTAGCAGATTTATCATTTCAGGAGCGGGGGCGGACCTCCGAAATGTGTCAATGAAAAATCTCAAGAACGTGATATTTTGTGATAATATTAACTTAGCAAGAAACCAATATTTGTGCATACATATGTTTAATAAGATATACCTAGTTTAACAACACGGTGTTTGACAAGTTTAGTGCCGTCAAGTTTGCAGTAAAGCAGTCGTAAAAATTGAGTGCGTTATTCTGCGGAAATGCATATTTCCCGTAGTTTTGCATTAACTACTGTTGTGTGCGTACTTGTTAAGCCTAGTTCAGACCGGAAGCAAAGAGACGCCGAGCTTTTTTGAACCTTTCGAGCAAAAAAGACGTTTACGTCGTTATCACAGATTCAAGTTGAAATGCAAATTTCAAAAAAATCAAATTCCTTTATTATGTTTTATTTTCAAAATTTCAAAAAATAAACTGAAAATTATCACTACATTACTAATCAGTTTCGTTCAAAATACGATTTTTTTTATGCGAGTACCGCACTAGAGTACCAACTGCTCCCATCTGGAGCCAGTGAGACTACGGCATCCCCAATTGAGGTATGTAGTGAGGGGAATGAGATGGGGAAGTACCTAACTATTCTGATCTGGTCACCCATCACAGCTAAAGCCATTTCAAGCAATGTTTCAGTTCTGAATGGTGGTCTTACACCAGGGCGGTACTGAGAGTATCTTCCAATCTGATTTTAAAAAAATCGAACAATACGGCATCCTTGAATACCTACTTGATAGACAAATAAATATTTAAAAGCTTATAATAGAAATGAAATCAAGAACTGAAAATGGATTCGCTGACCTTGAAATTCTAGACAGAATATATGTGCAAATTTCATGACCTCAGTAGTCGTTCACCTTTCGAAAATTTTGGCTGCTTCTCGCATCCAAAAATTTGAATGGACCCATTATTTTTTATGTTGGTAATTCTAATTGACGAGATATTGGATATTTTATTATTATGTCCATGCGGTTTTAAACGAATACGCGTGCAATCAATAGTGTATAACGTTCCAATGCGTCAATGCATATAGCAGAGCCGACCGTGACGAGCGCCTTGAACACAGCCTAACTGACGATCAATCGGCAGAGACAATCATTCTACGGCGACACTCACAATAAAATGATCAATTTCATTGGCTTTGAGAAACTTGTATATCCTTTTTGGATACTGTTGGATCTCCCTTCCGCCTCTGCTAAGGCGAGACGATTGTATCAGATGCGTTATTTACAACATTTCTTGAATGAAAAAAGGGGATTGGATAGTTTGAAAATGAAAATAATCACAAATTGTAAATAATCACTTATGCAGCCATCCTAAATTGGAAAAAAAATATAACCAAAATCGTATATTGGGAATGTATGGCGAGCGATATGCTGAAATAGGCCAAAACCAAATGATCTTTTATAGCTAAGTCTGTTGGCCCCATAAAACAAATTAGACCGGTCAAATAACGATAGTTTAATTTTTTGTCTCCGGTGGCTTGCCGATTGCGCCCCTGGGACGCGCCCTATAGCCGAATAAAAAAAAAACTTTTTGATATGCGATTTTAAACCTTATGTATAAAGAAAATGTATGAAGGACAAGGTCAGAATCGCTTGGGGCATTCTTGTTCTTGACGTAACTGATATAAGAAACACATCTAGCCACTCAAATAATTATCTTTGCACATATCTCTGACTTTCCAAATGACATTTCTCCCGCGATTTCAACTGTCAAACTGTTAGCGCCGGGGGGTCATGAAAAGATCGATAAACCTATCAATTTGTCAAATAAACGCAAGTAATATTGTTTGTAGGCATAGTTTATTGTTCAGGGAATGTGTTTCGGTAAATATAACATACGAAAGCATAAAATAAATCCGCAAAATATTACGTCAAAAGTCAAAACATCGCGAAATTTACCTCTTTGCTCCATGGCATTCAAGGAGTTAATAATTGGCAGCTCTGGAATTTTTGTTATGCCTCCGCATTCCGCCTCCTAATAATTATTTACTAAAATTGCCGAAGTTGTTGCATGTTGAAGGTGTTACATCAAAAAGCAGGCACTAATAAAAACGCTCATTTTCAAAACATCCAATCTGGAATTCTATACAGGGTGTTAAGGGATGTACCTGAATTACTTTAATTGGTGATTCTGACATTTTTTGGAGTAAAAAATGGAAGTAAAATTATGGTCTCCGGTGACTTTTTTATTGTCGTTTTTTGTTTTCAACTAACTTTTTCACCTTTTGCAATTGCCATTTTGTTGTATCAGACAGTTGATAATTTTTACGAGGCGCAACGCAAGTTCGTCACTTTCGTTGGATAGGATATTTGATATTCCGCCTTATATTTGATATTGGATATTTCATATTTGATATGGATATTCGCCTTACCACTTACCACGCTCTGATGTGTCAAAGTTTGTAAAGACGAATTCTCGTAACCTATTTGAAAATTTCTAATTTTGAGGTTCAATCAATCTTGTGTTAAGTATTTTAGTTGGTAAAGGAAAATATTTAATTAGAACGTGGGCCTATTTTGGAATGACATTAAGGAAATGTCGTTCGAACCTATTATGCCCTGACTGGTTACATATGGTTACATTTGCACGTTTAGGTGGTATTTTAGAATGGTAAGTAAACGTCCTATTTAAACTTTTCCCCTTAAAATGTGTTAAATTAAAATACCTTACCTTCAACCTCAAAATCAGGATATAACTCTTCAAAACAAAATGTGAAGTTAGAACCCTGCTCAAACCAAGTGACGAGATGTCATTGTCTGTGAAAAGAAGTCTGGTCTGCAGTTCTTTAACTCCCAATGTGAACAGGACAAGCAGGCAAGGAATAATAAAACATTTTTACAAAATGGCGTTGACCAGAGACATTAAAGAAGCGGTGCGGCGTTCGGCGGAACAACTGGGTTGCTTACAAAGAAGTCTGTTACAGCGGCTGAAGGTCGATGGCCATATGGGTGAAGAGCTGAGAGTTCCATATAGTCCATATATTATTATGTGCAATCAACACTTCATTACTAACAGATGAAATCGTACAGTCATACCCCTGCAGTAAGAATCTATATACCTAATACGGAATATAATGATCGAAGAATTAAAGATACGTTTATTAATTAATTACGTGTTATCCGATTAATAGCATGATTGTACATGGATAATAATACCAACAAATCACCCAATAGCGGTATAAGAGAAACAGAGGTCGTCCACAGATAAGACAGTCAAACTGGGTAGGTACGTAAAGAGAATTCTCAGGTTTCGCATGAAACAGCCAATCGGCAAAACTGAAGACGATTGAGGGAGAACTTTGTTCAAAGCTGGACACTGGAAAGTTGATGTAAAAAACATCCGATGTAGACTAAAAGTTAGCTTCAAGGTGGAACAGATGAACTTGATACGTATTGGAACGGGAAGAACATCGCGAACCAACCTTATATATATTTTAGTATATTTGCGGCACGTTCCAGAGTGGAAGATACTATTAGTATCGCCCTGGTGTAAGACCACCATTCAGAATTGAAACGTTGCTTGAAATGGCTTTAGCCGTGTTTAGTGACCAGATCTGAATAGCCAGGTACTTCCCCACCTTCCTCTTCCCTATCTCCTTCCCCTCCCCACTACCTTCAGCCTCACAACATACCCCAATTGGGGATGCCATAGTCTCACTGGCTCCAGACGGGAGCAGTTGGGACTCTTGTGCGGTATTAACTGTAAAAAAAAAAAAAAAAAAAATATATCAAAATATATGGGATTGAATCATCGAGATGCGTCGATGTTGTTTTGGAAGGTACTGGAAATGTTTTGATAGTTCGACCCACAGACAATTTCGTTGGACCGTAGAAGGTAGGTACCACAAGCAATATAAAAGCGGCGACGTTCCAACGGACGGTGTTCAGTTACAACGCAGCTATCCAAACATCGCGGTGCCTACCGAGTGCAGTAAAAAAAAATAAAAAATAGTGTAAATAAAACATCAGTGTTAATAAATAAAACCTGTACAAATAAATCTGTGTAAATAAATCAATCAGTGATTATTAAATAAAGCTGTAATAATTTGATTCAGTACAAATAAATTGTGTCACTGACATTTGTGTTGTTTTTTATTGTTTGTAAACCCTGTACATCATCAATAACATAAAAGTATTTTATACCCTGGAGGTTGACTGTTTGACTTTCACTTGCGACTAAGATGCAGATCCACAATTAAAAATATTATAGATTTTTACGTAATTTTTAAATGCGAAATTTTGTGTAATTTGTTATTATGAATCGATTGCGACGGGGTTTGCAGCAATACAAAGTGAAGGGATGTGAAGCGACCTATTTCTGTTGAAGAAAGATTGATGGGTGACTTTGGGGTACAAAATTAACAAAAATATATTATTGTAAAGTGAACCATTCAATTTTTTATAATACTTAATACACAGAAAATAGTTAATTATTGTACATTGTCCGCCATTGACGCATTTTCACGTGGCGCCATGTTGCGTTCTCAGCGACATCACTCACGTAAGGCTGCGAACCACGAATTATGGGAAAAAAATAATTCGTGGCTCGCCTCACGCTTATGTTCGCAAACGCATACGCAGCGTAAGTTATTACTATTACAGTGGTAGGTGTGGAGTCGGGTGATGAATAATATCACCACATGAGTGGACGAGGATGAAAATGAAAGGCAAACTTCGTGGAACTTAATATCTCAACTTCAGTTCCAGATTGTGCAACTTAGGACGGGTTGTAAACAAAATTTGAACAATTCATCAAAGTTAATTTTCAAGTTATGTGTTAGTTGAATCAAGTTTTATCGCATTATGGGCCGGTTGCTTTATAAAACTGAAATGATAACAGAAATTGAATAGAACTTTCACAGAACTTGAAAATTAACTTTAAAATTTGAAAAATTGTTCAAATTCTGTGAAAAGACTATCCCTGCTTTTTTTATCATGCCAAAAAACCTTTGACCACGCATAAATATCTCGATCATTTTGGTGCATCCTCCACATTTCTCTATCACTGTGCATGTGCAAGGCGTAGTGAGTAGGTACTTCTAACTGGCCAGCTCAACGTTAGCCAGAAGCAATCGAGAATAGAAACTAAAGAAATATCTAGACAATAATAATTAAAATACATTTTGTACTTTATAATTATTACAAATCATCATCAAGTAGAGAAATTAATTGCCCGTGTGATTAATAAATTAAACGAGATAAATTATTGAATTAACGAAGAGTATGTAAACCATTTCACGTATCGCAAGATACCAATTAAGAATTCTATACGACAAACTGTTATTTTAAGGCAAATTAGAAACATGTCTGGATGTAATGTTTTATAAGGAATTGAGTTCTTTTCCAATCGGAATCGACCTTGAGTCAGTACTGAACACCGAGTATAGTACTGCCTATAAGAGATTCGATATGTCCCAAGTTCAAGCTAAAAACTTCTTAGATTACCATCTCCCGTTGGTAGTATACTTCGAAATCAATAAACAGGTTCATCTTTAGCGCCCTTGAAGTGATTTTTTGCAATAGTTGCTCTATCCACATTATTATTATCTACAAAAGACGGTATAATCATAAAGTAACCAACTAACTAACTATCACGCCGTTTTCCGCAGGGGTAGGGAGAGGGGACGGGTGTCTAGGCTCTTTGACTCTTTGTCTTATTCACATTCATAAATCGACTTATGCATTCATACTCTTCTATTATTCTGACTCTTGTCGTGGCCCGTCGCAAATATCTGATTCACTTGATCATGCAACGTCTTCCTGGGGCCATTCACATTTGCGACACATATTCTCTTTACACTCCTTTCTTCGGTCATTCGTTCTACATGTCCAAACCATCTGAGCATCCCATTCTTAATCTTACTCAATTAAATGAAGACATTATGAGCGAAACTCAATCGAAAATCTGGAAACAGAAAAATCAGAAAAAGATATTTACACCTCTGGGACTCGAACCCAGGACCTCCGTACTTTCCGGGTGGGTGCTCTTATCCACTGAGCTATGGTGTCGATATCCAATTCGGTCACCTTTAACCGTACCATACTTACCGTACCGTACCGTAATTATTGCATTCAATTCGTTATCTAGAGTAGTTACCTACGAACACGCAAACAAATAATTTTATGTTTTGATAAAAATATGTATTAAATTATATTAAATGTACAAAGATACTAACTTTTTAATACGGTAGTTGCTTCGCTGAGTGCTCAATTAAATTTTGCAAATTAAAACCCGTTTTGATATATATTAAATATTCAGAGGTGTTCAAAAACATGTAGATAAATACATTCATTTATATAAAAATGCTTACCAATTTTTCGCACTTTGTACTCGACACTCGACATAACAGAACATAAAACTACATTAAAAGCAATGCTGCATCACTGTTCGTTTGTTACTGGCAATAACATAATAACAAACCGATTGTACTCAATCTCATTAGATTTGTCTGCGGTCTCATCTCGACTATTCGATATAAATCTTTGCTCCAATTTCAATTAGACAATTAACTAATGAATGCAAAAATAATATTATCATTTAATTACTAATGTGAGGACACAATATGGTTATTATTTAAAGTTAGCTTGGGCCTCGATTACATTGAGCAAGTTTACAAGCTACTAGTCGGCGAATTCTCTATCTGCTAGTAAACTTATTCAGTGTAAAATCTGCTAGTTAGCTAGTTAACACTGAGCGAGGTTACTAGCAGATAGTGAATTTGCCGAAAAGTAGCTTGTAAACTCGCTCAATGTAATTGAGGCTTAAGGTTACTAAAAGCGCTCCTGAAATTCTCAGATTGTTGATGAGCAACCCAGTGCTAAGAAAGTAAAGCTTGACACACTTTTTTATGTGAAACCGCACAAGAGTCCCAACGTTGTTTTGGACCAACGTTTTGGACCAGTGACACTATGGCATCCCCAATTAGTATACGTTGCGAAGGTGGTGGGGAGAGGGAGTAGATGAGGTGGAGTAAGAGGAAGAGTAAGGTGGTGGTGTCCTGCTATTCAGACCTGGTCACCGAACGCGCCCAAAGCCATTTCAGACATTTTTTCAATACTGAACGCTGGTCTTACACCAGGGTGATACTGAGAATACTTACCGCAAGTAGGTACACTGTATATTATTTTTAAGGAGTAAATTGTGACACAACACTAATTATTCAAATAAAATTTATTTGCGAACTCCGACTTGCTAGTCCAGAGCTTTACCCCGCGACCACGGAGGCCACACTTAACCTTGAAGTAAAGAACGGAATATTTTTCAAATCCATCCAATTTTGTTCAATCAAAATATCTACAGTGGCGACGCCTCCGAATGCAATGTTAAGTGTGTCGATCTGTATGTAGATACGTGAAGTGTATTTAAACCGAGTGATAGTGATGGGTAGATATTGTCCATTGAAGTCACAGTCGAGATGCGTTCAGAAGAAAACCACGCGAAATAGGTCAATTAAATTCGTCTGCCGCGTGAATTAAGATAAAACCATATATGTAAGACACCGAGTTATGATGTCCGTAGGCACTGATATAAAATACAAAGGATCGATCTGGAAGCTGGGATAAATAACACTGTCTGGAATAGCCTGGTAAATAGGTAAACCAGACTAATAAACAACATACAGTTTGCCAAATAAGAGTAGAAAACTTAGGAGGGCGCCACTGTTGTTCAAAGGGCAATACTAAAAATATAATCATGGTGGTAATCTAAAGCTGTGTAACAGTGTAACCTACATTTTTATTAAAAATTAAAAAGGCATAAAAGTGAAAAAAAAAATTTTTTCATTGCAATATAGATACCCATTGAAAGGCTATTTCCTAAAGTTTGTGATAAGAGATCGTTCTCCCCGCGAGAAGTGCTGTCAGATTTGTACGGCTTTTGCTTTTTCTATCGGCCGATGTCAAAATTTCAGCTGTGAGCTGTCACGTATTTTAGTTTGGGTCGTTTTAAACACGAATTCCATGATTGTATGCATGATTATTTATTCATTTAACAGCTGATCACACAAATCTGACAGCAGTTCTCGCGGGAGAACGATCTCTTATCACAAATTTTAGGGAATAGCCTTTCTGACAGCACTTCTCGCGGGAGAACGATCTCTTATCACAAATTTTAAGAAATAGCCTTTCTGACAGCACTTCTCGCGGGAGAACGATCTCTTATCACAAATTTTAGGGAATAGCCTTTCTGACAGCACTTCTCGCGGGAGAACGATCTCTTATCACAAATTTTAGGGAATAGCCTTTCTGATCTCAAAATTAGAATTGCATATAGGTATATTATTATTATAACTTTGCAATTTTGGGTTAAAATAATGAAGAATAACGATATTGTAATAAAATATAAAGCAAACTTTAGAAATTGCTCAAATTTATTTAATATTAGCTTAAATACCTGGCGTTGCCCAGGCTTTAGATCATGTCTCTAACTTTCGATCTGAATAAATTTAACTCATTCAGATCTCAAAGTGTAACTAAATTCACCATTCGTGATTTTTACTTTCTATCTACTGTTACATTCAAATTTATGTTAAATTGAATGAAAGCCAATCACTTTGTAAAACACAATTTGATAATGTAGTAGGTACCTTAACAACAGAGCTTCTTCGATTTTTTTTTTGTTTAAGAACAAAAACTGTTTTTTTTAAATGTGTATACAGTGTTCTGTATTTTCAGTGTCATTGCACTTTAAAATAATATATGACAGGTAAATTGGTGTTGCCAGCCTACAAATTTTGTAGTTCCATTTTTTATATTTTCTACTCTTATTTGACAGACAATAAAGTGCTGAAGGCTAAGTAAGTAGGTAGGTACGGTGCAAAACACGCGAACACGGTTTTACTTACTCGTAAAACTTGTAAATCGCATCTAGTTAATGAAAGTGACCTAATGCAAAACGAGGGATTATTTAGAACAGCCATTTCAAATTGATTTCACTTAGTAGATTCGACTCTTTTATGATTTTTCTATCCGTTTTCCGAGTTTCTCGGCAACAAAGGCGAGGAAATCCAATTAAGTACCGATAATTTTTACAGAAAATTTTGATCAACCTCGATTAATTCTGAACCTCAGAAGAAAAAGGTCGGTTGTGATATTTCAAAATTTTATTCAAGAGATAGGAAATATTAAAATAATTCTGAATGAACACCAGACGTTTTATGTTAATCTAACTTCGTTGGACATTGTCGTAGGGCAACTAGTGTTCTTATACCATACCCTTGTGTATAGTACGCGCCAAACTTAAATGCTGACCTGAACTTGAAACGATCCATTCTAGCGCAGATACGGTCACTTTACTGACTTTACATTGAACGTAAGCGAAATAGAAAGATACGTAAAACATAGGTACGACAGAGAAAGACGTGGGTGGAGGGGCAGGCCGCTTTTCGGACCTTAACTCGCCTATTGCAACGATTTCAGTATCAACGTCAGTTTGGCGCTTGCTATAATAGATACTCAATGTACGAAAAGCGTCGCCTAATAATAATAACGTAGTATTTATATAGCGCAGTTTTGTGTTATTTCACTTCAAGTGCGCTTAACTGTAGATAATAAACTTAAAAGTAATCATATAGTGTTCCTTATGAGTCCTTACAAAAATTGATCAAATAATATGAAACAAAGAATATACAAATAGTATATACTTACACTTGAAAAATGTGTTTTCTAGTAAAGAAAGGGCTATCCTAGTTTATTATTGTTCAATGTCCGCGACTAATTTCAGTTGAAAACTGCTGTACAATGTACAGTCTTCAAACAACAAACGCCTTGAAATAGGTTGATTGACTTCAACCGGTATAGTAACTGTACCTGTTAGTGGCCATATTAAGATAATTCGTTCTGAAAAAATACGCGCAACTTGGAGATGTTTTTGCAGCAGTTAAAAGATTCATTCGCATGCGTGCGGGCAAAGATAATGTAACCACCGAAGAGATAAACGATAGAAGTGTGTTTAGGGCGCGTCCACGCTCACTAAGTAAGCTAATTTTTTCCTTACTTCTGGTTAAATTGATCAGACATTTTTGTATGTCGAAATTATTTCTTGAACATTGATAATCAATTTAATTGGCCTGTTTCTAGCCGAGGAGTCAAAGGGTATTATGGATATAAACGATAGCAATTCTATCGGATTATCTATTGTGTAAATAAAAGAATCATGTAAACTTATTTGGCATTTGTTTATGTGCACTGTTTTTTTTTTAATTTGATTTTTAAATTAACGTAAGCCGCCACTACCCGAATTTCTACCGATTTCTTGCTCTCCCTTAAACATTTGAAGTTTTTAAGCCCTTAAAAAAATATATGTTATTTTTGAAGATAATATCTATACAACCCCCACACCGAAACGCAAATTATATGAAATTCCCTCGATAGAAATAAATCGCAAAGTATGCTCCGAAAAGTTTTGTTTTCTAGCCTGTCTCTATTATTTAACAAGTTATATGACCCACGTTATAACACCCACGAGATTTTTGCTCCATTCTAAACGAGTCGCGTTTTATTAAACATTTTCACAATTTTCGCTTCAATTTTATCGCTTGAAATATTAATTCGCTCTCTCCAACATTCGTAATTACATATATCTCCATCTTCTTATTTTCGAGCTCGGGTACGGCGCCTTAACACCTGCGATTAAGGTTATCTTTGAAGATGCTGCATGGAGGATCTTTTAATAGAAAGAGAGGGTGAGAACGGATTTAAAGAAACATACATTGAACGAAGAGGGAAATCACAAAACACGGAAAATCGTTCCACAGTCGATCTGTTGAGCACAAGAATGAGTCGTAAAAACGTGCGACAAATAATGTCAACCGTTAAAAAATGATGGGCATGCCTTTGTGTGTCATGCCATCGTATGGATCAATGACGTTAATAATTCTTCGGAGCATCATCCATTAAAATTGAAATATCAGTAGAACAAACACAGCTCTCCCATTCCCACCATCCTGACGTCAATGTTCTAAAAACTGCAATCCATTTATGTTAATATGCCTATTAAATCGCTCGTTCATATAAAAACGCAGTTATTTACGAGCAAACCAAAATAAATATGCACAGATTAAAAGAGAAATAAAAATCAAACATTATGTTTCGATCATGTCCGCATCAGTCTCATACACGTTTCATCTTCCCGTAAACAAAATTGAACACAAACTTTTATGATCGATCAATTATTTAAGATGATCGAGGTGGTCAATAGCCAGAAGTATTTCAAGATCTGCTGGTTGGGCATTTACACAATACACAGCTACACGTACCTACATACATATATCTATACATCATGACCCTGTACTTGTAGTTTTTTTTTTTTTTTTTTTTTACTGTTAATACCGCACAAGAGTCCCAACTGCTCCCGTCTGGAGCCAGTGAGACTATGGCATCCCCAATCGGGGTATGTTGTGAGGCTGAAGGTAGTGGGGAGGGGAAGGAGATAGGGAAGAGGAAGGTGGGGAAGTACCTGGCTATTCAGATCTGGTCACTAAACACAGCCAAAGCCATTTTCAAGCAACGTTTCAATTCTGAATGGTGGTCTTACACCAGGGCGATACTGATAGTATCTTCCACTCTGGAACGTGCCGCAAATATACTATATATTATTTTAAATGAATAAATTGTGAAATAACACAAATATCAAATAAAATTTATTTGCGCATGCCGGGTTCGAACCCGCGACCTTCGGATTGTGAGTCCAGAGTCTTACCTCGGGACCACGGAGGCCGTCAAGTTAGTATTGTCACATATTCCTTCCTACCCATCCCTATATACCTGCCAATTTTGCTTTACCCAAGTCAGTCATTAATCGACCCTCGCCGCCTAAACACCGCATAACGCATACATCATACCGCATCCCGCGACTAATATAATTATAAAAGTGCACAATAAATCCAGCCAGGATAGAAGCGCAGTAAGTCCTTTTTGTCTTTTCCTTGTGCATATTATCTGCATTGTGCAGTGGTCTTCACACACATAAAACACGCAACATTCAAGGTCCTTCGACATACCCGCAATCGCTCAAATACGCTTCATCTGCCATTATACCAAATAAAGGTTTTGTATTCATTGACCAACGCCTGTTGGGAACTCAAATACATATTAAAAGGTTGAGAATTCTGAAATATACGTACCTAATGGTTGGTAAAGCGTTCCTACTTGGTTTGCCGCCTACGCGGACGATGACCGTAAGTGGATGGGGTCATTATGACCAAATGTATGAAGAACGGAGACGAAGGTGGAATCACTCGAATTTGAATGGTTTTATTCATCTCAATTATTACTTTTCACAATATTAAGTCTTGTGATAAACAAAGAAATTGATACAGAAGATGGAAGTTTTTAAAATTGGATTTAGGTACCTACGTACAGGAGTATCCTTAAAATACTCGAGACATGGGAATACCAATTTAAAAGTTGTTAAACGAATGGCCAAAAGATGCACAATTATGGTAGATTTTTTAAATTTGTATAATAGACTGCGGTGATTTACTAGAATTGAGAGTGCATGTGTCCTGAAACCTTTGTGGTTTAGGTGTTGAAGATGGTTCCATGCCAACTCGGAATGAAACCAACTCAGAACCATCTCAGATAAGTCATTTAGAGTGATAAAAAAATTATTTTAAATTAGCCGATAACCCTAACTTAACCTATTTAACCAATTTTTTATTTATATTTTTTTATCACTCTAAATGACTTATCTGAGAGGGTTCTGAGTTGGTTTCATTCCGAGTTGGCCGGTCACCGTTGAAGATATCAAGAGATATGTTTTTTAGCAGCAACATACCAGTGTCATGCTGTGCTGAGCTAATATGTCTGTTCTGCCATGTGATATGATATATGCATAGCCACTCGTGGTGCCATACCTGGCAGTAGTTGTTAAACACGCAGGGGCAGATACAAGTTAACCCAAGCGATGATCCATTGGTGAAAAGGGTAGAGAGAAAACCTACTGTACGAGTTAAATTTTGAGCTGCATTCTTCAGGGTGAAGATTACACCGATGATAGCCAACCCCCGATCGAAGAGTGCATCAAAAGGCGGAGAACCTTTCTTTATTTGTTCTTTTTGCATTTCCTTTTAGATTCGATGATTACTTTACAAAAGAAATAAATAAACATGGGTGAAACAAGATAGTACAACGGCCATGTACTCCACACTTTAAAGTGGATTGAACTTGAGTGCGATTCAAAGCGACTTTCGAATGCGTCACCAAGACATCGATTCCTACACCAGACCAGAGTACAAGAAAAAATACACATGGGCGCGACGAGATCTAATTAACAGGTTAGACTGCTTTCTTCAGCCCGAGGCTGGTGGGGTCATCAAGCCACTGCGGCAGGTGGAACGACAACAATCATTAGTAGGTACTTACTTATTTCACTACGAGGATGAAAATTCTAGCTTTGCAGAGGCTGAACGAAAGGTGGGAACACAGAAATATAGTTTTGTAAAGTGGCGAAACTTGGATGAACAGAGGTGTAGATGTTTTCCATTTCATCTCCAAAGTCACGAGAAAGGGAATAAAATAGAGGAAGATAAATAAAAATTGAAATAATTGCGAAAATAACATTTGCAGAGGTGAAAGACAATCTCCAAGGTCTCGGTTCATTGATACATCTTGAAAATACCTTAATCCAACAGCGGATAGCCGCGGGTTGAATGATAATAAGGTATGCAGACAGATGCGTTACAGAAGTATAATTTTAGACCCGGCACAGTCACCGATGACAGCTCTATGAATTCAAGAGGTGGGTCGGAATTAGATCACTAACCTAAACAACATTACACGCTAGCAAAATTTAGGACGGTGATCCAACGTGGCGAGTTGCTTTGAACTTGTGAACTATGGTGAATTATATAAAAAGTGGTCCCGTTAGTGGCTCAATGCACTTAATGAATCATTGGCCTTCGTATTAAAAAGTCAATTCCCAACTTTAGATTCTGAAAGTGGCAGATAACGAACATTCAAGGGTGTTCCAATCACATGAAATGATCTTATAAAGTTTAAACTTAAGTGTTTAGGATTTGGCCTATTTATTTGTCCATGAGAAAATTATCAAATTATTTTAGGAAACAGACCTCCTACACATAAAACGCACGTTACGTGGCGGTTTGGTGTAATATCAACCAATAAAGAATCCATCTGAACCGGCGTGGGAAAGTTTTTTTTTCACAATCGTTAATCGTTATGAAATTAGCTAAATAATCTATTATTCAATTGACGTGGCAGCAAAAACATTTCACACCTGGTATTATGGAAGGTGTAAGATGTGATGAGCAATTATTTCGACTTATTAGTATGGATGTATTATATGCTAAGCGTGATCAAATCAAATAAAATTTCAAAGTGCAAACATATCGAGGAGAAAGTTGAGAAGTGCCCATGTTTTGCGGAGGCATTAATCAACTCTCGCGAATAAAAGTTCCGACGTGAATTATTATTATAGCTATCGACATCTTAACGAGATGAGGAGTACGTATATTAAAGATGTATCAAAATACTTTTAGAAGTCGGCATCTGCATATACAATCTGGATATGGGTAGATCAAATTCACGGCACGTGAATAATATTTTAATAATTCCCCTCAGGGCGTACACATCGTTTTTGGAGATGCTGTGTGGAAAAACTTTTTAGAAAAAGAAAGGGGAAGTTCCGGGAAGGGAAAATCCATGAATGGTGGGTAGTATCTGGGGGTAAGTGTGTGACGGACAAATGAATCCATCCCTCCAACTACGATGCAATGCAAATGGTGGGCAGACGCATCCTTCGCCAAACCCGGATAAACCTCACCCCACGAACCCGGGCATCCTTGCTAAGTCACCAAAAGTAGCGAACCACTTGGGGTGACCTGTGGCAGAGGTGTTGGTTACGGTGACCGGCCAACTCAGAATGAAACCAACTCAGAACCACCTCATAAAGGTCATAAAGAGTGATGATAAAAAAGTATAAAAAATTGGTAAAATAGGTTACGTTAGGTTAGGGTTAACGGTTATTTTAAAAATATTATTTTCATAGCTTTTAATGACTTTTCAAAGAGTTGTTGAATTGACTTGGTTCTGAGTTGCCATGGAACCGTTGGTTATTCGATAAATGAAAAAACCAACTACCCCGTTTACAAAAAAAATATATAATTAACCAATCAATCAAAAATGCTAATTTCGGTTATCTGTGTGAAGTTAAATATTCCTGAATGAAATCATGCAAGTTTAAATTCAAATTTCGTCTTTACATTTATATTTCGTGATTGTTGTTTTTCGTAAGACAATGATTCGAGGCAAATATTTTATAAATACTTTCAGATTCACAAACCCTACGATTAAAATAAAACGTGTTATTAGCGGGTTTGCGATAAAAAAAAACAATATTATTTATAGTAAAATAAATATCACGTATATAAATACGATTGTATGGAAGGTTCACCTACGTTTACTGGAAGCACTTTCGTTTTTACATTTCTTACCTGCCCACCTACCGGATTTCCCGATATAGCGAGCGCAAGTTATGAGACTGATTTATCACAAAATCGTTTTTAAAAGGCATGCCCCGCATTTTTTGAAGTCGAAGCGTCTCCCAACAACCGACACCAACTTCAGCTCAGATGGGCGGACCCGCCTTTAAAAAACCATCACATAAAAGTTGTACGGCGCGACTTACAAATATGGAGAAAGACGTGGGCGGGGAGTTGTTCTGAGGGTTGAGAATGCCGGCGCAGTTAGTTTTTAATGTTTTTCATCCTAAAATAAAAGTACCTTCGATTGTTTTAGAGACCGAGTGGGAGGAGGCAGACATTTACGTTCACGATCGCACAAAGCCAGTGGTTCAACAAACATAAAATGTTTCAGATAGATTTAAGATTCTCATATCCAATTTTATTGTGCATAGTTTAATCTCATGGACATGGAGATAAATACGTAGATGTGCATTGCAAGATCATTACAATTTGGAAGGCGGGTTTTGTTACCGCTGCCCGAGAACCATTTATTGGTTAAACAACACCCCTGACATAGCTCACCCTAAGTGGTTCGCTATGTTTGGTGACTTAGCAGGAGTGCCCGGGTTCATGGGGTGAGGTTTGTCCAGGACTTGGCGGCGGATGTGTTTGCCCAGATTTATTATTATATTACCTGTTCGGCGGGACAGATCGGGAGAGATTGGTTGAGGGAGTCATTTTGACCTTTCCAGCCGGACTCTCTTGACCCATCGCCTTGCACCGCAGCGGGAGAAATGGACTCATATGTCCGTCACTTCTAGACACACTGACCCTCAAATTCCTACCTACCCCTCATACATTTTTCCTTCCCAGAACTTCCTCTCCTACATTTTCCTAAAAAGGCTTTCCACAACCCATCCCAAAATCCCAAGGGAAATTAGTTTCCTCGGAGCCTCCTGTATGGAGCTAATGGAAGACAAGCAATAGATTCTAAAAGAGTCAAAAGTTAAGGTAAATGTTAGGGAAGCTAGAAATCTTGCAGTTTTTCGTGGATTATGTGTCAATGTTGTGAAGTCCAATTTTTAGTAAGTAGGTAGTAAATAATCTTATAGAAAGTAGTATTAGAAAACAATATATTAGATGTAAACATTTTATAACTAAATAATACTTTGAAAAAAAAAAAAAATGTACTAAAAAAAAAAGTCGCAGTTACTGTAAGTTAAAAAAAGTAATTGCTTGGCTTAAAAAATATAGTACGAATAATCACAATTAATTGATCAACATCATTAAAAAGAATAGTCTCGTTGATGTTGGCTTTAGTAGACATCTATAGAACAATTACGTTGTAAACCATGTGCCGTCTATTAGAACAGTATGACCAATAGAAGCGGTCACTAAACAGATGATATGACTAATATAATAGGATGTCCGAATGAACACATAAAACATGTGTTTATTACGCAAGTATTTATTAAATCATTTAGTTTAAGTCTTCTCATCGAAACAATTAAATTTAAATAAAAAATTACATGTTAGCTTATTTTGTAAATTTTAATTAGTTCCTCGTGGAATCACCGTACAAAATATAATTTATTTTTATTGATTCCATGAATTTTTTTATAACTAACACAAATAAGCAGCTAATAAAGGCTTAATTAAAAGATTAATAAATAACGATGAAAACTGACAGCCAATTTTCATGGCTAGCGTGTCAGCAATCATTAGACCAATGGCTAGTGAGGCGATCTGTTCACTAATAGGGTTGCCAATCTAGCATTAATCGAAAAAATCGGTTTTCGAAACATTTTCATAATCGATTAACATGTCGGTTTAATCGCTTGGATACGAACGACGAAGATTTCAATTCCATTTCGGTTCCTCAAAAAGTGCCGTGCAGTCCATAATGGCCGAAAAGCCGTGCCTACTCCAAAAAAACGAAACAAAAATTTTAAAACGCGGCAAATTTTGGATCGAAATGTAATTTTTCTGTGATTTGTAAGCTCATTTATTCAGTTGGCCATAACAATCAGCGGAAGATGATAATAAAATGGCCCTTTTCAAATATTCAATACACAATCTTCATGCCAATTCATATCCGAATTTGAAAAACAACGCACACTTGAAGTGATTTTTCACACAAATAAAAAATAAAAATTTTCACACAAATAAAAAAATAAAAAATCATCCAAATATTATTATTATTATTATAGAGAAATGGTGGTAGTGGTAGGGCAAGCACTAATAATTTTATCTGGGTGAAATCTAAAAGCTTTGAAACATTGTATTGTAGGTTTTACACCATCTTTTTTTTTCAGCCCGATTTCCATATAGAAACCAAAGACAAATTTTTTCGCTTTACGCGATCGCTATTTTCATCTCTATTTTCATATCTACGATTTCAGTTGGCATCACAACAAACAACACGGTTCTTGTGTTGTTTGAGTGATGCCAATTGAAATTGTAGATTTGAAATTGAAAAAAGAGATGGTGTAAAACCTACATATCAGTAACTAAATCATCCGAATAGAATATATTATGCAATGAATCGATTATTTTAGGAACTAAAGTACCGCAGTCAATCTAGAGTTTCTACGTGAAAAATTGTGAATCTGTCGCTTTTGGAGTGTTTTCGTTGTTTGGAAAAGTCCAGTTCCCAAAGATCCGTTCTGTTTCTTGTGGCAGCCCTAACTGCAAAAGGCCTTTGTTATAATCACAATCTTTCTCACTTAGAATTTAGCTCAGTTAGAATTTTCGCAACATCGCGCCATTGTTGAGAGGATATAATGGGCGATTTGGAAACAAAAGGCTAAAGACTAATTTACAGAATTGGGCAACGTTTTTAATAAATAAATAGCATGATATGTGGGAGATAACATAATTAGGATATTTAGATCCCAATCGTATCTATTTGGTTTACCTGATGGGGCACTGAAGCATAATCTCCTTCACCATTGAGAATATAAATTACTGTGTCTGAATGTGTTAAAATTCTAATTTAATGGACACTATCTACACACGGGCGATTTCGAATTCTAAATACAGTCGGAAAATAAAAGAAAATTACGTAATTTTTACATTATTTTAAGAATTTTTAATGATCAAAAAATCTTATTTTTTGTAACTCACAGAATACTTTTTTAAAGCCTAACAAGGCAATGTCATAATACCCATTGTACACGGTGACCGGAAACTCGCAGCGTATTACATCACACAGAGAACCAAAAATACTTTTTTTCGATCTGAGCATTTTAAATTTTTTGGGTTAAAAAAAACTTTTGTTGCCAGTCTACGCTTCGACACATTTTTAAGGACATTAAACAGCTGATATTAACCGCCAGCTTCCGAGTTTTTTCAATACTTTCAAGCAGAAATCAAAAAAGTTATGTAACACAATCATGTAGATTCAAGTTTTCCGCTTATACTACGAGTTTCCGGATACCGCGTACAATCGGTCAATATAATAAAGCCACCATCCTAACCAATAAATGCGAAAGTGTGTTTGTTTGTTCTTCTTTCACGTTGAACGGAACGACCGCGATCTACGTAATTTTTTGCAAAGGGGTAGTTGGAGGACTGGGAAGTGTCACAGGATACTTTTCATCCCGGAAAAAACATTGTATTTCCGCGGAATAATTCTTTGAACAGTAATTTCTCCCTAATGCCACTTGAGGAAGCCGCGGGTAAAAGCCAGTAATAAAATAAACGTTCTACATCGTAGCCTTTCGTTGATGTATCGTTTTATGAAGTCATTCGCACAATATTAAAAAAGGTCAAAACCACCATCTGGGACTAACATCG
The DNA here is from genome assembly GCA_936435175.1 of Glyphotaelius pellucidus. Classification (NCBI taxonomy): domain Eukaryota; kingdom Metazoa; phylum Arthropoda; class Insecta; order Trichoptera; family Limnephilidae; genus Glyphotaelius; species Glyphotaelius pellucidus. Next base: position 26,634,868 of record OW386551.1, read on the forward strand.
AGACAAGATTTAAGATGTTCAATAAAACAGGCTCTATATTGGTTGTTTTCTTTTGGTTTTAAGTAATGTTGGGCACTGTTTTCTTTCGTGAGTCACCATTTTCGAGGGCCTTTCAGTGTTCATCATCAGGCCAAATGTGAAGTGTATAATATTACAAAGTTACGATTTGCATGCTTGTAGAAAAGTTCAGCAGCCTTTATTATCGACCATTGAGACAGCTACAAGGATAATAAATTCCAAAGCCCATCGAGCTCGTCTGATTACAAATACTACTGAAACTTATAAGCTCCCTTTTAACATTTATGACAGGTTAATACTATAAACAAAACATTCTCGTCACCCAACTTTAAAGGGTATTTCATAGAAGCGACCAACGTAACCACATTAACGAGAATTGACTACCATACGGTGTCACCTTTATGGTATAATAAAGGAACAACAATTTCTACCCCAATGAAATGCTAGCTCAGGGAGGAAGAAACTCAACCCCCCAAAAGCTTTCAAAAAAGGCTAAGCATATTTACATGATGAGAAATGACAACATCTTTTTAAACTGAACCACTAAAAAGTGGATGAAATAGGTTGCATTATCAGAATAGCTTTCGTGTTGGTTTATTCAAATCATTTTTTGAGATCAGTCGTGAGAAAAATGTACAAACAATTAAATTCAAACTCCAAAATTAGAGCATTATATTGACATTCATTCCAGACCTAATTCAGGGTCAAAATGTATCATAAATCCGGAGAAATGAAGAGAATAATAGTCTTACAATAAAGAAAACCCCCTAAGAATCCAGCAGCAAAATGTTAGATGCCATATCATTTCCAATAACTCATATACAAAGTAACACAATCATAGCATGCCACCGTTTATGTAAAATTGTATCTGTATGTAACGAAGATGTTTTCTTATTGAATAAATCAATTACACATAAAATAGACGCAGGTATCGCTATGAATTTTAATTCACAAATATGCTCGAGTGACTATGGCTTGTGATTGATGCGTCGATGAATGGAATGTTTCAATTACCAATGTAAAAAGTAACAAAAATGTTACCTAATTACTACTTACATACAATTATGAACTCGGAAACATCTTAGCGTTATCGCCATTATTGTCGTAAGAAAACTCGTGCAAGCAACAGGTAGGCGTATCATTTATTTATTTGCATTTCATATCACACGACCTACATGATAATAGTTTCACGTTATCACATATACTATAAAGATTTAAGAGTGTTAGGTGACTTTGAGCGATGTGTTTGGACATCGTTAAGTATAAAAAGAAAATATAGAAAAATATTATCTATTAATATTCGTATCTAAAGTCAGTTGGATCGTCTTCAACCATAGTGAACTCACTCACTTTGCAATTTTTTTAATTAGAGCTTGAAATGAGGGCTCCAAATCATAATCTAGCTCCGTCAGAAAGAAGAACCAATCAGAGAAAAACTGTCCATGATTGGTCAGGACAGCATTTCTCTGATTGGTTCTCTCTGGCAGAGCTAGATTATGATTTGGAGCCCATATTTCAAGCTCTACCTTAGAAACTGCAAAAAGTGAGTTAGTTCACCATGGTTTAAGACGATCCAGTTGTTCGTAGGAATATTCTGTTCTTGTAGAAATATTTTTGATTGGAAAAGTCTTCAAAAGTTAGAAATGGCTCCAATTCGAATCAGAGGTGATTGTAGTATGCACGGTAATAAAAATATGCAATAAATATCAAAACATACATTGTTCGTGACGGAAAAGATGGAATATATTTGGAAAGTTGGCGAAGGCAAACCATAAAACTTGCGACCTTTTTGCGCGAGTTCAATGTTCAATCCCGCAGAAGCTAATATTAATGCTATAAAATGTGCATCTTAACATAATTCAAAGACGTCTAGACGAGCAGTACATATTAAATTTATGTTGCAAAGACAAAATCTGCAAATCGGTATCGAAAATGTTTATAAATCGCTAAGCTTGAGGGAATTCGGATATCGGGATCGAGTTCGGGGTCAAAACCCTACGGAAGGAAGGTCAACAAACTAAACATTACAAAATAACTCGATTTGTATCAAAAATGTTCATCGAATAAACAAGTGTGTCAAGTGACAAGCGTAATCTAACTGGGTGATTTTTTTTCCATTTCTAGTGGCTTCTGACGTAATACAGCCCACAATTCGTTGCACGAGCGAGACAACAGGAGAAAAGTTACAATAATACGATCTGAAGAGCTGTTCTCTATCTTTTGTGAGAACGAGATCGTTCTCCCGCGAGATGTCCTGTCAGATTTGTGTGATCTTCTACGGCTGTTATTTGCTTTTTCTATCGGCCGATGTCAAAATTTCAGCTGTGAGCTGTCACATATTTTAGTTTGGGTCGTTTTAAACGCGAATTCCTGCAAGTGTGCATGATTATTTATTCATTTAACAGCTGTAGAAAATCACACCAATCTGACAGGACATCTCGCGGGAGAACGATCTCGTTCTCACAAAAGATAGAGAATAGCTCGTCTGGAGGTCTGAAGTTCTCTAGTTACCACACTGCTCTTTTATTGGATTTCGCCTAGCTTTATTGTCTGGCCGACACATTTCCCATGTATGGATTGTGTGGAAAAGTTTCATTTCAGTGGAATTATATAACAGTACAGGGAAATTGCCAAGATGCAAGACGAGACTACGCCAAATTGCAGCGATTCTAAGTACATGACTCGAGTATTTGACTCGTTTCCAAAATGACGGAATTGCAATGTGGGCTGGTGTATTTTCAAACATTTCGTGTACCTAAGTCGAACGCTATTCGATTAGCTTGCAATTTTACTATTTGTATAAAGCGAGGTCATCCATATCTAAATTAGATCGGAATACAGTAATGCAAATATTTAAATGATTTCGGTCATACGTCTAAACTATGCCACATAAAAAACGCAGACCCTGCGTGACCAACAATGTAGGAGTGAGGAAAGTAGCTAATAATAGGCGAACTAATTATAAGCTATTTTTATACACGAAAAGAATTTGTTTTCTTCAGGGTCAAGTTCAAATCTTTCATAATCTTAGCTTTACCTTCGACTTGTTATGATAGTCTTTCGATTTCATTATTTTATATGAATACCGCACAGGCGCACAAGAGTTCAAACTGCTACCGTCTGGAGCCAGTGAGACTGACATCCCCAATTGGGGTATGTTGTGAGGCTGAAGGTAGTGGTAAGGGGAAGGAGATGGGGGAAGCATCTGCCTATTCAGATCTGGTCACCAAACAAGACTACAGCCATTTCAATCAAGCAGTGTTTCAATTCTGAATGGTGGTCTTAAACCAGGGCGATACTGAGAGTATCTTCCACTCTGGAACGTACCGCAAATACACATATTATTTTTAATTAAAGAATTGAACCTTACCCCTCGACCACGGAGGCTGTTCTTTTCTGCCGCATTTGAGGCAGAGAAAAAGTTACAGGTCAACGGTGTACAAATTTGTTGTAAAGGAAAAAATGCAGAGTGTACAATTTACATGCGGTAGAAGTGAAACCTTCAGAAAACTAATGTAGACAAGAATGGGGAGGCTAGGAAGCACTGCATAAAGAGGAGGCCGATTATACTAACTCATTCTCTCACAGACTAAATTATGTAGACGTATGTGTTTGTCTCTTTTAAGTATCGCTATTGTTCTTTTCATCGAGTTTCAAATCACAACGGTGCTTAAGAAGTTAAAAACATAATAAATAGAAGAGTTATTAAAAGTGTTATTTTACCGTAAGCTCAAATGTTAGTCGTTCGGATGCCACTTCACTGAGCGGGTGGCACACGCAAAGAAAGATATTTTGGCTTGGCGGATTTCGGCATATCGCTCGCCGTATATTCCCAATGGGAATACATGGCGAGCGATATGCTGAAATAGGCCAAGCCAAATGACCTTTTATCTTTTATAGCTACGTGTGACACAAGTCTGATACAAAATGAAGCGATTGAATTCGACAACGATATATGTATATATTATAGATTACGAATCACTTATGCTCCATATGCATTTTTTTTAATTTTTACGATACTTTATTAATTCAAAAGAATTAAAATGAAAGTGAACGAATGTCGAATCCTAAGCCGGAAATGATGCGCTCTCCTCGCACAGTAAACTGTTTAACGTAAGTACGCTAGGTATGAATGCTCAAGATGTTGTTTCAAGGTGATCCGCATAGGAATTCCGTTTGTCACCAGTCGTAGTTCGTAGTCTAGGTCGTTCAAAGCGCCTATAAAAATTCTTGACACGAAAACAAAATAATTCGGAAAACTCTTTTCTAAGATAAAAAAAATACAAAATATTATCTAACAAAATTAGTTTTGGTTGTGTGAATTATATTGCTACATGTAGTCTACTTAACTATAGAATTGTTGCATAATTATTTGGTAATGCTTTTTAATACTTGCATTAAGCCGCCGCTACCCGAATTTCTACCGATTTCTTGCATATCTCCCTTGAAAATTTGAAGTTTATAAGCTCTTAAAAAAATATATGTTATTTTTGAAGATAATATCTATACAACCCCCAAGCCGAAACGCAAATTATAAGAAATTCCCTCGATAGAAAAAAATCGCAAAGTATGCTCCGAAATTTTTTATTTTCAAGCCTGTCTCTATTATTTAACAAGTTATATATATGAAAAAATTCATTGTTTCTTTGAACGTTGTTTTAAACAAGGGGCCTTCCATAAATAACGTTACACGAATTCCCCCCCCCCCCCCCCCCGTCCCTGTCACACATCGTCACATTTGTGAGATACCCTTCCCCATAGTGTGACGTCACATATTTAACAATTTTGTTTTAAATTTTTTTTTGCATTTTAATCATTTAGATTTTTACATGTGACGTCACACAGATGATGACCCCCCTACTCCTTGTCACACTTCTCTACTCCCCCCCCCTTAATGTGTGACGTAATTTATGGATGGCCCCCAACCCCCACGAGATAATAATAATAATAATTGGATGATTTATTTAGCGCCGTTTTTGTGAAAAATCACCTCAAGGGCGCTGCACAAACTTACAATACATTTCTAAAATCTAGAAAAACTACAAACTAGACAAACAATTAAAACAACTAATGGCTAAAAATTGCATCCACAGGTTCATAAGAAAATATATGTACAATGTCTCGACCAATGAACGCGATGCTTCTTAAAAATGTATACAGGTCCATACTTACCTGGGAGGTCGCTTGAAATTAACACTTATTGTCTATTAAGGATATATTACCGCAAACGCAGCAAAAACGCGGTTTTTGATGCAGTTTTTAGAAGATTTCTATACTGTTTATTAGAAAATAATATTATGTTTTGAACAAAAAAAATATTCTTCTAAATGGAGGAAAAATAAAATATGTTAAAATCTTTAAAACAAATGCGTAAAAAAATATTTACACAACCTCTAAAAATAGCTTAAAGTTCAATTACATCATTTAATTCCAAATACAGGAGAATTATAAAAATATACATTATCATCACATCAATGTTTTCTAAATGTCTGTTGAATAAAATTATTTTAAAAAGCATTAAAACAATGCATAAATAAATTAAAACTGTTTTTCAATATAACGATATTGTCACTCGCATCACGGTATTATAAAAACCGCGACATGAGTTTTTTCTCGTCAGTCAGGGGGGTATAACTTCGATATAAATCTTCAACCGAGTGACGTCACACGGCGCCACCGTGTGACGTCACTCGATTCACGGCGGGACCAATGGATTTGTTATTGAATTGTATGTTTTGACGTTTGCTACGAGTACATCGTTATGGCGGTTTATTTATCCATAAGATTGCTTCCTAAATAATTAAATGTCGGCGCGGTGGGAAATGAGCAGACTTTAATATATTGATAACTCGATTTTGAGAATTCGTGCATGTGCTTGTAGCTCAAACTATCGCGAAATGGTAAATTTCGCGATTGCAAAAGTGTAAAATGGCGCCGTACCTAGCTCACTTCTTGAAATCATGTAACTCTCGTGTAAACAGGATTCATTGTAACCAAATTACAGGTACAAATATATATTGATTACTTATATGAAATTCTAAGCTCCTTTCGTCCTGTTATTTTCTAAATGTGGAGTTTATTATAACGCATTTAATTTCAATCATTTCATAGTGCAAGGGTACATTCTTTTGCAGAGTTAAACCTTGTTTTCATGCATTTATTTTGTTTTGTTTTGATCTGTCTGTCGTGATGTGTCTCATGAGAGTTGTTTTGATTAATGTTTTCAGTTCGAAACACACAATGCCCAAACAAATGACGGATATACAGCCTATTGTCAGGATGTCTACTTTCTTCCCTGTCAGCTGTCAGGCTGGTGCATAAATATACCAAACCACCCACGTCTGGTGGTGGCTACTAGTGCTGGAGTACACTCATTTCCTTGGAGTGCACAACCCACGAGCGATGGCCCGTCCCCTGTCTGGGTACGTGTGCATTTTACTTTATTATTATAAATTATTACATAGGTAAAGATATACGTATATTATAAGGATAAGCTCGCTTGATGGTGAACTTTATCCACCAGATGCAGTATGACGATTTTAACATATCTTAAATATTTTTATTAAAATTCATTTATTTTGATGCACATTTAAAAGCATTAATTTAGTATCTTAATGATGTTATGATTGTTTGTTGTAGATATATAATTGTCATGTCAGGAGATGTGGGGCGGATGTGTCCCATTACTTTGTGCCGCCGCTGTTCTTGAGAGAACACAAGAAGGAATCCATGGACTGGACCAGGAAACGACAGGAACAAGTCACTCAGCACGGTCGCCTTTTCTATTCTGTACTTTATATTATTTGTACTATTTTTATCAGTAGAGTGAGTACGAAAACAGTGTGCAATACAGTTGTGAATGATGAATACTAAGAGCGGGTGAATGAGTTTATATGTCGCGGGACGTATATTTACGGCTGATAGAGATATTGAAAGAAGGGTAAATGCAGGTAACTCCATTAACGGAGGGTTGAATGCCGTTGGAGCTAACAAAAAACTCTCTAAAGAAGCGAAGTTAACAGTCCACAATGGAGTACTGTACCTGATGTATGGCAGTGAAGATGAGAGGAAATATGAAAGTAGACTAAATGCCGTAGAAATGAGATCCCTGAGGCGTGTGTGGTAAAACCTTGTATGGTCCTTTATATTTTCTGCCTGTACAGAGTGTAAATAAAACGATGTAGGTATACTTTTACACAGCAGACCGTTTATTGGTCAAATCGTTGTACGTATGGTTTCATATCAGTGATGGATGAACCGGTGGATGCGATTTTAAGCCTTAAGTTGTTTAGCCAATAGTTTGTCTACTTTGTAATGCAAGGCTAATCGTAATGAGTAAGATTAAGAAAGGGACCCTCACATGGTTTGGGCACGTAGAGCGAATGAACGAAGCATGGAATGTAAGTACATTCATTTGACGTAGATGTGAGTGGTAGATGAAGTCGGGGACGGAGAGGAAGAATATTTTCTATATTTCTTCTACAAATGTTTTTCGCTTTTTTGAATTTCCTGTTTGTTGTTATCTGTATTAATATATATTAATACATAAATAAATAAAATACTTGAACATGTAATTATGAGTTAAATTTCTGTTACAGAGAAATGTAAAAAATTGATATTGTCGTAGGAAGGCACATTCAGATTTGAATTATTTGTTCTCATATTTCCTGTTTCTGTGTTGTTATATTATACACCTCTAAATGATTTTTGTGATACAAACCATATAGGTTTTCCATTTAAAATGTTAACCTATATACACACCAAGATATTTACTTTTGGAAGTTAGACTAAGTTATAGAACATGCTTGATTGCAATTAGTTCTGCTACATTTACTTTGGTGTATTATAATTTTTTATTCTGGTTTTTATTTAAACTTATTGATAAAGAAAGCGATAAATTTTGGTTTTTCAGTGTTTTGTGCTTATATTGTATTTCCGGTTTATGTCTTATCTGTTTTTATATTTAAATACATGCATAAATAAAAGACTAAAACATCTAATCCAGGGTTTTTCATTTTTCTGCTGAAACCATATTTCATTTATTTTTTAAATAGTGATTTAGGCTAAAAAATAGGGTAGGTACCGAAAGAGATATTGTCTATGGTCGAGTTTTTTTTGTGTCCTCAACTTTTGTCTATGGTATGTATGACGTCACACGGCGCCGCCAGATATTGGTATATATATATATGTACGTATATATATAGTTAAACAGTGTCGAAACCTTGCCCATACAAAAAGCACGGAGTTATCAATCTAATGTATGGTTCATTTATGTCGTCAGTATACGAGATGATTTCAGAGTGAGAGGACGTCAAATGTTTTCAAAAATAAATACGTAAATGTGTTGGCACATCAGAAAAGAGGTCAAACTAAAGGAACGTCGTTATGTTATTGTGTATTGTTTCAGAACCAGGTTGACTTTTTTACTAATAGCGGCTGACCGGCCACGTCTACAACATTGGATATAGAAACCAGCGGCGTATAATGTCTTAGGGTGCGCCTTCACCAGAATCATATTCCTAGTTTTGTTTATGTATTTATTTACGCATTACTGAGCTTTTAATTAAATTTCTAATTATACAGTTTTTTAATTGTAATAATGGTATATCTTATAAATTATGTTAAAATAAAATGAGTAACAAAGTTATAATAGAAGTAACAAAATTGTAAAATAGGTTGCAAACCAACAAAAAGAAATCGACACACTCCTAAATATTAAATATAAGATTAACGAAAAAATTGTTGAAACTGAAAAAAATAAAAAAAAAGCGCGTACGTGGAGTCCACGCGCGACAGAAGTGAAACTTCTTGTTTATTAGGTATGGATAGATATTATTAGTATTTTATTAATTGAACGAGATAATTATTGAGAAAAGTAGGGAAAAAGTTTCATAAAAACACGAAACGATCCTCACCATAAATCTCCCAGTATGAATCTAGCGAACCTTGCAGCAATTATTAAAACTATCTTGTTTGAATAACAAACAAATTATGCTATTTCATATTGAAACATGTTAGTTCACATTGCTGCCGCAGGTTTTTAATGTAAACTATGGAATATATTTTCGATATTTGTTTTTGGGGTTTTAAGCCGTGTTTTGCATTTGAAAGGACATTTATTTTATTTATTTATTTAACGCCCAGATTACTTTTACATGATTTGTGGTGTAATTTTAATTTGACAGATACTTTGAAACATAGAAAATAATAAAAATAAAATTACAAGATAAAATAGATAAAAGTCATACAAACACAGAAACAAAAACAGAAGAATACAGCTATTTGTGAAGTCGTTGTACCGGAGAGTGGGCAATGTAGTTACGCTTATGAGTGCTGCTGTAGAATATTGTATTTTTTCGTGTTGTTACTGTGGGTGTTCGTAAGTTAAAGAGTTGCAGGAGTTCAAAACAGTCAAAATTAGAGTTAAATATTTTGAATAAAAATGTTAAGTCGTTAATTTAACGTCTCAAGTATAATAATGTCATGATGATGAGAAGGTAGAGCTGCTCGTAGGCCATCGAGATTTGATTGTAGTCCGCGGATGTTTTGGTAGTAGATTTTTAAAGTTTCGGTTCGATTTTTAGGTGGAATTGCTTGGATATTTTTGTAACTTCCTAGTTTTTTGGCAGATTCGGTCCAATTCGAGGGGTGGAGCTGAAAGCTGAATTTTTGCAGGTGGATAGTACTTCTTACAAGGAGTATTTTCCAAAAACTCCCCTCCCCCGCTTGCTTCCCCCCCCTGTCCCCTGCCAAACTTTGCAATTTTAGAGTTCTACAAAATCCATTATATCTCTTAAACTTTAATATACATCTGAAAAAAATTACACTGTTACACTTCTTAGAAAGCTGTCTAAAAATAAGTTTTTGAATTTTTTTTGTTATCTACTACGGTTTGGCAAATAATAATGACATTGTCGCAAAAAAAAAATTCTTTTCGTAAAATTTTGATTTAAAGATGATTTTTTTTTATATGAGGGACCAAGCAAAAATGTTTCAATTAATCTATTTGCCAAATTTAATAAGCTTTAAAACGATATATAACTGCTTACTTTTATTCTTAATACTGGTCAAAATCCGACTCAATAGCAGGGCGGCAAGGCGTGCTTGGCGGTCGGGCCTAGCACACTGTGCTTGCAGATGACCGATTTGAGCTTAGGTAGGTATTTATAGTTTTAAATTGAAACACTGAGTACTTTTTAATTGATTAACGATATAAAAAACGCTTCAACACTTTAACGCTGTTCACAATGTTTCTTTTATTTCACGAGGAAAAAGTGTATCATGAGAGTCATTTCAAATTATTTTGACGATTGCAGCACCTGTAAGAACATAGGCTCTTACAGCTCTTGCAAACCTTTCAGCACGTGTATCACTGTGGGACCTCCGTACACAGTTTTCCATAAATCTTCTAACCCACTTTCTTCCGTGATCCAAAACATCCCAAATATGACATTTACAAATGAAACTTGAAAAGTTATTTTGAGAAGAATTTGCCCTAATATCCTTGTATGCACGCAGTTTCGTAGCCCGGGAATGTCTGTCTTTTTTTTTTTTTTTTAACTTTTTGTAAATAATAATAAATATTGAAAATGACCGATATTTTATTTATCATGCCAATATATTCAGACATAATAATGATCATATATTATAAAAATGATGCGTAATTGAATACCGTATTGTTTTGACATCTGTCAATGAAGAATATGTCGGTTACGAGTCATAAGCTTCTGCCTACCGTCTTGCAGTGCAGTTGATTGTGTCGAATAATTTATCAAATATTTCATCGAAATCTGATAGCAATCATAAAATCATGAACTTTACCACAAAATTAACATAAAACATGCACATACAACTTAATAAACATAATTTGAAAGATGCCCATTATTAAGCGATTCATGTTCAAACCTTACTCAAGGGTACCATCTAGTCTAATGGATTTGTTCGCTGCTTTGTTTCGTAGTATGTTCTCCAAGCGTGGAGCGTGTTCCCCGTTTGATTTTACTTCATTCCTCCCCGCCTCGAAATATTATTTCGGTTTTCGTAAATTCCGCCTTAAGAAATTTAGATATAGTTCGCACGCAGAGGACATTATTGTGTACACTTTTTATATGTGTTTAATCCTGAAATATATTTTAATATTAGTATAAAATACATTCTTTGATGAGTGTATTTTGGAAATCAAAAGCAACATTTTATAGTGGGCGGTACAGTAGTACAAGGATTTGATCTTCCTAAATGTGATTCGTAACGAGACAGATTGATGTGCAAAGATTCAAGTAATTAGAAAATTAATTAGAAAAGTGTAATTAAGACATATCATAGAAAATAAAAGTATGATACTCTCAGATAGGTTTATTTAAATTAAGGATATGAGAGCCCAAAAAGGTAGGTTTTTAATTTGGACCTAAATTCTGTTGGGCTTGTTAGTTCCGGAGGGAGTTTATTCCAAGCCTTAGGCCCAGATACTCCAAAAGCGCGATCTCCAAACTTTGTATTTGGCTTGCGTTTAGGTTCCATTAGTCTGCCTATAGCTGATGATGTTGCTGATCTAAGGGTTGACTGCCTCGGACCAGTATTTTCCGGGACACATAGTTCAGAGATATAAGGTGGGGCCATTTCATTGATTGATTTAAACACCATCCAGCACAATTTGTACTGGATTCTTTCAGGGCACTTGAGCCAATGAAGGTTACGAAGGTGTTCTGAAATGTGTGAATATTTAGAGACTCCGGTTATGAGCCGTGCCGCTGCGTTAAAAACGGATTGAAGTTTGTCAGTTTGATATTTTGGAAGGCTAGCATAGATACCGTTACAATAATCGAGTCGCGAGACTACGTAAGAGTTGATTAGTAGTTTTGTCGCCTCTGTAGGAAGATTTCTTCGGACGGACTTGAGTTGTCTTAAGTGAAAAAAACCGGTGCTTACAGTCCTATTTATTTGACTTTTAAACGAAAAGTCTGAATCTAGATTAACGCCAAGAAGTTTGACGGTTGTCTTGGGAATAATATCGCTGCCGGAGATGTTTGCTCTATTCTAAACGAGTCGTGTTTTATTAAACATTTTCACAATTTTCGCTTCAATTTTATCGTTTGAAATATTAGCGCGCTCTCTCCAACATTCACAATTACATATCTCTCCATCTTCTTCTTTTCGTGCTCGGATACGGCGCCTTCATTACGAAAACGAATAGACCGTTCTCATGTGGCAAATGTCAACTTATAGAAATGTTGGGCGCGTGTTTCCCGACTGCACCGGTGTGGAAGAAATCAACTAGCAGTTTCTCGGAGAATCTTCCATTGAAATACCGGTAGAACAAAGACAGCATTCTCACCCGAAGTCTGTGCTCAAAAATTGCTATCTGTTCGTTAAGATAAGAAACTCAAGGCGGTGCTGTGTTTTTACTTATTACGGCGTAGTAACACTTGATCTAAAACACCTCACGCACAAACAAACAAGCACGGGTTCTCTAGTGAGGTGTTCACAAAACAGTACTACTAACCCATTAAGTTTCTGATTATTAACATTTGTTTTGCTTAACTGGGACTCATTATGTAAACTGTACGTACGAGAATAGAAATTTATGAATGTAATGAAATATTAAAAATGGTTAGATAATACGATATTTAATTAGTGTCTAGGTTAGATAAGGGTTGATAGATAAAGTTTGTTATCTAAATCGCAGAGTAGTGATTGCTGATTAGGGCTTTGTTGATTACCTACCTACCTTTGTACTAACCGTAAGATTAGAAAATTGTGATAGCGATATTGTCATATTATTATGATAAAATTAGAACAAGGATAACTCTTGATTAGTTTTGTGCGATAACACTGCCCTTAACACCTCAGACCTCAGGCATATTCTGTCAGAAAATTTCCGCTTTGCAATAAAATCCAAGTATCCGAAAACCAATATCTGTTTTCGAGGCGATAAAATACGCTTTCAAATATTATTATTGGAAATAAACATAAATTTTTAAATTATGAATGCAAACATAAAAAAAGTTTTAAAAGTAACTCACTATACGTTTTTTTCTAACTAAAAATACTGACAATGAAAAAAAACAAGCATATATTTAATTAACAAATAAAACGAAGTTTCATATTTTTTTCTCTCGGAAACTTAGGTTTCGAAGAGGTGCACATTTCAATTTGTCTGTCTGTGTTCATCTAATATAAAGCTTTATGTTGTCTCTTTCTAACACCGTTTAAGGCGGAGCTTCCCGGCCCAAAAAGAAGAAGATGGAAAGATATGTAATTACGAATGTTGGACAGAGCGCGCTAATATTTTAAGTGATAAAATCAAGCGAAAATTGCGAAAATGCTTAATAAAACATGACTCGTTTAAAATAGAGCAAAAATCTCGCGGAAGGTATCAAGTATCATTTAAAGAAACATTGTGAATTTTTTCACAAATATAACTTGTAAAATAAGAGAAATAGACTTGTTTTTAATAATTTTCGGAGCATACTTTGCGATTTTTTTCTATCGAGGGAATTTCATAAGATTTGCTTTTCGGCGTGGAACGTATCTAGATATTATCTTAAAAATAACATATATTTTTTTAAGAGCTTAAAAACTTCAAATGTTTAAGGGAGATATGTAAAAAATCGGTCGAAATTCGGATAGCGGCGGCTAAAATCATATTTCTCACAACGACAGTAAGGGAGATACAATGATTTCTATGAGACCCATGTGTGTTGTTCGCAAAGCGAACTAATTTTCCTGATGGGTTGAGACCTCGAAAATCGGGGGACGTTGAGAGGTGTAATGAAACGAGGAAAGACAGAGTAAGGTCGTGAAGGACTTGTTGGAAGTTTTTATGCAATGTTTTAGCAGGAACTATAAACGAGTTTCTTGACATAATATTCACTATTATTTATGAATCTATTGATGAAGGTGTTCATCATTAGGAACTAATCTGAATTACATTTTGAGAATGAAAACTGTGTGGGTAGGTACTTTAAATTTCTAAATTAAAACCTGATTTGAACACGAAAACTTGCATTTCGCTGTTCCACATTACTTCATCGTCCAATGCAAACATTTCAAACACTTGTGCGGTATCTCAATAATCATTTTATACACAAGTACGAAAAACACAGGACGTTTAAACTGTTATTAAAATTCAGTGTCTGGCACGGTACACAGCGAAAACATTTTAATAAAAGCATACGGTTATACAAATATTGCGTAAAGTTTGTACTAACGTGAATTCGTTTCAAAATATTATATTCGAATACAGTAAGGTTTATTTTGTTTGTGCAGAAATAATTTAAAATAAGCAAACAAGGAAAATTATTACGTGTTCTGGATACTAACAGGAAACTAATTGGAAGTAAAAAGAAAAATAGCAAAGATTTTAAATAAGTGTTGGGATAAAAATGCATTTTTTATATACATATGAAGATAAAACGTTAAAATAATATGAAAAAAGATTAACGGTACAGAATATTGCCTCTAAATATTAGGCTCTAATCGTTTAGTATCGTAAACAAATAAACTTTAAATGGGCATTTCCTAAACCGTTTAAAACGTCCCACGTTTCTAGAAATTGCCACAAACATCCGGATCTTACCCACTAATGAGGTCTTACGTTGACAGATAAGCGATTTTTAATATATTATATTACCTCTGGGTAATTTAGAAGATAATTTCTTAGCAATCGTGTAGCTTTCTATTTACCAAAGAACACAAATATGGACAACTAGCTGGTACCCGGCATGCGTTGCTATGCCATTTAAAAAAAATTGTTTCTCCCTGCGTGTCCTTTCCTATTCGTCCCGTTCCCTTTCCACTTCCCCTTCATCTCCCGTGTCCCCTTCCCCTCTCGCGTTCCCACTCCGTCTCCTCCACCTTCCCTCTCTCCCCCTTCCCCCGAAACCCCCTCCCGAGTTCCCCTCCCCCACTCCCGCGAACCCCCTACCCGAGATCCCCTCCCCCCTCACGCATTCCATACATTCAACCAGGGTAAATTCAGTTTTTTAAACTAATATTAGAAAAACTGTTGTTTTTACTCTATCTTCCTCACAATTTTTCCATATTTTCTCACCGTTTCTAAACCTTCCCTGACAAACATTTCAGAATCAAAATCAGCTAAATCGGCCCAGCCGTTCTCGAGTTTTAGCGAGACAAACGAACATCAATTGATTTGTATATTTATTTATTTTATTTTTATTTATTTATTGAAACAAAATACATATACATTATAAACAAATACTTTGACCGTCCAACTAGGAGATTTCCCGTTTTAGGACAGTCAAATTTCCTGGTTTAGTTCACATTAGGTAGTTGTTGTTTTTTGTAAAACATAATATTGTATCTAATAATTACAAATGTAAACATCATTTCAAGTACAATGTTATAAAGGCCGTAAAGCAGTTAAATATAGTGATAGTTGTAAAAGTACTGAGAAAAGTTACAAAGTTTAAATAAATAAAATGATAATATATTAAAACTATAAAGAAAACCAAAATATAAACTCATTGTTTTGTGAACAGAAAATAAAAACTAAATCTTAAAAATAAAAGCTTAATCTTAAAAATAAATCTTTCATCGATATATTTCCTATCCGAATGTTCAAACAGGAAATATATCGAAGTTTTTTTATTTTTTTTATTTTTAAATTGTTATATATGTATATATATATATATATATATATGTATATATATATATAGATATGCATTTTTTTTTACCAGCTAAGCTACTGCAAGTAAATCGTCAGCAGGAGAGTAGTTCTATATTATATAATTAAACAATAATATCATAAACAAATAATCACAATACCATAAGAGATAATCACAATAAAATACAACTTCTGCGTTAAATTTAAAAATTGTTTATCAGTAAGTAAGGGGGTAATAGTACAATGTATTCAAGGGTTCATCGATCATATTTATTTCGACATATTAGAAAATAGGTACTGTAATTCTTTTATTGTTTTTGAATCGTGTATTCGGTGCACGATCCACCACTGATTTTTACCGACTGTCAGATATTATTGTAAAAAAAATTTAACCTTTCTTTCAAATAGTAAGCGATACCTTATCGTGACCTTGTTCAAGAGTTGAGAAAATGCGTATTGATAATAATGAATTATGTATATATTTTCTGAATACTTGCCAAATTACTTCTACTTTCTTCAAGTAGATAACTTTATTATTATCTGAAAATTATTACTTTTTTATATGAATACTGCACAAGAGTCTCAACTGCTCCCGTCTGGAGCCAGTGAGACTATGGCATTCCCAATTGGGGTACGTTGTGAGGCTGAAGGTAGTGGGGATAGGAAGGAGATGGGGAAGAGGAAGGTGGGAAGTACCTGGTTATTCAGATCTGGTCACCAAACACGGCTAAAGCCATTTCAAGCAACGTTTCAATTCTGAACGGTGGTCTTACACCAGGGCGATACTGAGAGTATCTTCCACTCTGAAACGTGCCGCAAATATACTATATATTATTTTTAATTCATTAATTGTGAAATAACACAAATTAATCAAATAAAATTTATTTGCCACGCCGGGATTCGTTCCCGCGACCTTCGGAATGCGAGTCAAGAGCCTTACCGCTGGACTACGCCGGCCGTCATGACATGACCTGACGTCAAGCTCTAAATAACTGTAAATATCAGCAGAAAGGAGCTAAATTGATAAACAATCCGTTTTCGTACAACACACCAATGATAAATAAATGATTTTGATACTATTACATCTTTTGAAAATGTGAAAATTTTTACTGCACAAAATACTCGATCCAGCAGCGAAGCTCAGTTTAGTAAGAAAAGCGGAAAATTTCAAGTAAAATAAAAAGGGCCTATTTTTACTACAGCGTTGAAAATTGTGAAATGTACGAGGTTTGACATTTTTGCGAAGTGCGTTATTTTTAGCAGCTGATTAGACTCGAAGCATTGCAGAAACGTCAGATGGTCACGTGTCTTCCGGCGGATGACTTCATCAGGCGCGCAGAGTTCCTCGAGAGACAAATTATAATTATTAATTCGTACGTTATATTACTCATTGTCTTCTTTAAAATGACTGCAGTGCCAAGAACTGCTGATAACTTCTCAGATACGAAGAGACATTAAATTCTTACAATGGTTTATGAAGTTTCGCGATAAACCACAATTACAAAAACCGCAACAAAATAAATTGGCTTTATTGTAACTCTTTACAAAAAATATTGAAAATTTAAAAAAATATATAGTGAAGATACTTCTAAAACACTCGACAGTTTTATCTCTGCGAGATAAACAAATAATATCGGTCCATATGTGCATTGTGCATACACGTACGACTGTGGTCTGAATTCAAAATTAATTATTTTCAAAGACTGCGGTAGTATTATCATTTATTACGTCTGTTAGAAAGATGGGATGAAATGTACCTAGCCCATCTTTCTTTGTTACTGCACAATGGGGAAGCTAACAAAACAACTTGGACAGTTATGATGAACCGTTGGGGTTGGTTGATTAATTAAGATCATTAGAAATGAAAGGAATGTCCAGGGATATAAAAATATACAAGTGTACAAGTTCACACGCGGTAGAAGTGAAACCTTTAGAAAATGAAAATAAGCAAGGTATAAGTGAGGTGGCTACGAAGCATCACACAAAGAGGAGACCGATGTGTTTGGTTTTATGATAGTTTAGTACCAAACCAAGTAGGAACGATTTAATTTTATTTTATTTTCCTAAAACTTTTACACGATGATTATCTCATTCTCTCGCAGGCTAAACCCTACAGATGATATGTTTGTATCTTTTTAGTGTCGCTTTATCATTTTATCGAGTTTCAACTCAATAAAGAAGTGTTCACTTCAATAAACGAAATAAAATAAAGAGACAGGACTGCCTTAAAAGTTAGATAGTCAATAAACGAAATAAAGTAAAGAGACAGGACTGTTTTAAAAGTGAGAATCTATTATTATAAATGCTATTATATTATGAAAAAATGCATGTATGGAGGAGATTAATAAAATTTGTCAAATTTGTAACAGTAATTCAAATATATCAGGGCTTGTTTTTAAACACTGTTTATATCAGTGTGAATTGTCCGGGGACATCTGAATGAATAAATAAAAATAAAAATATAGTGAATGACAGTACCGTCTGAGAATCCGGTATACGATATTATTTATTATTAATCATGTTCTATTTCGAGTTGAAAAAAAAACAAAGATTACAAAATTTCTCAAAAGCGTAAACGTAAATCGTAAAATGTGTGATCAAAAAATTGACATGTTTCTAAACATTGTTTAATTGAGTGTGAATTGCTCAGGAATAACTGAAGAAGTTAAAATAACTAAAATAAAGAGAACTCTATGACAGCACAGTCTGAGAATCCAGTTAAGTACATTATCACTATCATACATCATGTTCTATTTCGAGTAAGAAAAAGCATACAAAAGATTAGAAAGATTCAACATTCCTCAAAAGTGTAAACAGTCATTCAACCATTTCAGGGCATGTTTCTAAACACACAAACACAGCCACAATAATAAAACAGTAGATTGCAATACAAAGAAGAGACAGCAGCAAGTTATGAAGTTCCGAGCTCGGGTGTTGTCAGATAACAATAAACTACAATAATAACAAAACGTGCTAAATACCGTTAGGTTCTTCACAAAAAAACAGATCCAAGCGTCGTGGGCGAGTAACACTTTTGATTGACCACGTTCAAGCGTTTCTATCGGCGATTTAGTAGCACAAAATCACAATTTTTAAACACAGTTTGCTCGGAGCTCGAGACACGCGCGCCACCCGTGGGGTTCTGTCAGAAACTGACTCATTCGTAATTCGTGTACACGTTGCTAGATACGGCACGACCGACGGAATAACTTTACTATACCGGCGAACGGTTTACCCGGTGGAGACGGGGCTGATTAAACTGCTGTCTCCTATCTCGCGCCAAGGGATTGGAGTTTGGACAGATTGGGAGTGATTGTAAGAGTGATGGAAGAGTTCCGAGAAAATGAAATAAATAAGAGTTATGAAGAGGCACTGCAGAAGAAGCAACAACTAAACGATTTAGGTAAAGCTATCGAAGACCGCCTCACTATTATTATTTTAAACTCCAAAAGTCAGAAAAGTTGTATTCAGTCTTCAGTCATATAACATTTAAAGTAGTAAAAAGCACACAAAACCTATTACACTATAACGTTTGAATTAACTGGTTAAACAGATAAAACCCAAAAATACAAATATCGCTCAATTAATAATTAGCAATACATATGCTCACATGCTACATAAGCTCCGCACAGGAGGCGCTGAGTGGAGCTTTTCCATCATATCTTTGAGAATGCTACGTAGATGGGTCTTATTAGGGAAAAGGAGAGGAAGGTCTGAGGAAGAAATGGTATGAGAAGTAAAAAGTATGAGTAGGAATCTGGGGTTTAATGTGTCCAGGAGTGACGGATGTTTTAATCCATCCCTCCCACAAATAACATTATTATAATTCATTATAAATTTATTCATGACTGACTTGGGAGGGCTGTACAAAAAACATACACATATTATTTATAAAATTATAAATTGTACAGCGCCCTTGAGGTGATTTTGCACAAAAACGGCGCTTTAAAAATTAACCAATTTTTTATTTTTTTTTTAAATGGGGCA
This sequence comes from Glyphotaelius pellucidus, assembly GCA_936435175.1. NCBI lineage: Eukaryota > Metazoa > Arthropoda > Insecta > Trichoptera > Limnephilidae > Glyphotaelius > Glyphotaelius pellucidus. Next base: position 26,654,495 of record OW386551.1, read on the forward strand.
ATACCGACCCGAATAAATGTGGTAATTAAAAACTATAAACTATTATACGTAGCGAGTAGGGATACCAGCCTTCTCAGCCTGACTAAAAATAATCCCAAATAAATAAAATAATTAAAAATAAAGGAGCATTTATTTTTACACAATTTTTCCAAAAATAAAATTAAGTTGTAAAATGCATTTTCTTCTACTTTTTTTTAAAATTCCATTGAAGATTCCATAGATGCAATTTGGAACAATTGCTTGTTAACGGTCCCGAGGAGACCGTTAAAAGCTCCAGCTGCTTTCCACCGTACAGAAAAGAACGAACTCAAAGCAAGCATGAAATTTAAGAGTCAATTAACTCTCGCTCCCTTTCCACGTGTGGTATCGATCGCGACGAGTCTAGACTTGCAGACAGCGGCAGTCGTTAGCCGCCAAGTGCCGTAAAGCTGGAATGACCAAGTGCGAGGGAGACGAGACCACTGTGCGGTTCCTGCTGCATGCGGTATAATGCGCGGCTAGATTAAAGTTATGCGGTGGTATTGGTGTAATGTAATGGTTTTATGCAGAAGGCGTGTGCATGTGTAAGTTTCTGATATCGCGGGGTTCCACATGAATCAAGATTATTTTCAATCTTATAAAAAATTACCATTACTCATTTAATTGTCGATAAGTAACCACAATCACGTAATTAGATATAGTTTCGTATCACCTGAAAACAGGTACCTATTTTTCTTTTTTTCATATATAGGAATATTGCATCCCTATATTATTATAACAGTTTTTCATTATACCAACGAAACTAATGATGGAATTTCCATTTCGGAAACCGTTGTAAAGCCGAATGAGAATGGAGAGAGGAAGGAAATCAGAAAGAGATAGACTGGGAAGATTCTTGTTATTTATATCTGGTCACGACGCATGACTAAAGCCATTTAAAGCAACGCTCTGAATGACTTTCTCACAAGGGTGGTTCTGAAATAATCTAAGAGAATCTGAAAGAATTATTTTGATTCAGGTCGAAAAAATTATGTAAGCAACTAACCAACCATAGCACTGTTTCCCCGCAGGAGTAGGCAGAGAGGACGGACCGCCAAACAACTCGGTCTTGGCACACACTCTTAGCCTCATTCACACTCATACATCGTCTCATACATACTCTTCTATAATAGGGGTACGAGCGAACCCTGGTAGGGTTAATAATTACATGCTAAAAATGTATTTAAATTGTGAAGAAACAATAAATAAATAAAATTCTGACATGGCCCGACTCAAGTATCTAGTTCACTTGATCGTGCCATGTCTTCCTCAGTTACATATCACGGTCATCAACTTAATCTGCGCCAGGTTTCCAACCAGCGACCACTGGGCCAAGCGCCCCTGATGAATCTTTCCGCTCTGCCAATCATAATCAGGTGTGTCATGGCTGCGGCGGGAGTCGAACCCGCAACCTCCCGTCTCAACGTCTCTGTAGCTCTGCCGTTACGCTACGGAGGTCGCCAACGCCGCAACAATTTGGTATTTTAATTATTATCCTCGTTTAAATTCCGTCTCGGTAAGTAGGTACCTACCCGATTTTTTTGCATTTCAGCCAAATCAGTTGGAGGCACTGAAGAGAAAAACCGATAGAAGTGTGTCATGGGACTGAAGTAAGCTCAATTTTTCCTTACTTCTGATTAAATAGGTCAAACATTTGCAAACAACAAAATTTCTTTCTTGAACTGAAAATCAATTTAATTGGCCTAGTAATGGAAAGATCTTATGAGAATTGGCTTAAGGTGCGGTATGCCCGCTCAAAAGGAAGAAGCTGGAGAGATATGTAAATACGAATGTTAGAGAGCTCGCTAATATAAAAAAACGCTAATATTTAAGCGAAAATGTTCAATAAAACACGACACGTTTAAACTAGAGCAAAAATCTCGTGGGATTTGTCTAATATAGCATTTAAAGAAACGCTGTGAATTTTTTCATACAATAACTGAAAAAACGTGTTTATAATAATTTTCGGAGCATACTTCGTGATTTTTTTCCTATCGAGGGAATTTCATTTAATTGCCATTTCGGCATGGGGAATGTATAGATATTATCTTCAAGAATAATATATATTTTTTAAAGAGCTTTAAAACTTACAGTACTTAAGAGGAATATAAACGCTAGAAATATTTCGATTCTCATGCCTACAAAATTTAAAATCGCGCGTCGTATTTGTACGAGGCAAGTAAGCGAAAAAGTGGTTTTTATTTATTTTGTGCATAGTTTTATAAGAATGAAAAAAAGTTAGAATATACAAAACCTCAAAAATAGTCTTAGCCATAAAGGAGTATTTATTAATAGATAAGTCTTGAAAAAACTCTTTTTTTTTGTGGTTTACGCTTATATTTTTTTAAATGTAAATAATAATTATATTGTTATTCCAATACATAGAAAAGCTAGTATAAGCTTCAATTTATCCGTTGCATATTTTTTGATGTTCATAATGTAAACCGATTCGTCGTAAAGATTAATCTAAATAGGATTTCACAAATAGCTTCATCTAAGGTAAATATGTAATAAATCGGTAGAATGTAATAATGCAGGAAGCCGGGCCTTAATTATTCTAATCTTGTTTTTCGATTCGATATAGATCTCACTTCTTGGGATTATGGGTTCAGTGGTTTGAGGTTGTGCCATTCTGCATTGCGGTATTAAGACTACATGCAACATTTGAATAAACTGCTGTGGGATTTAATGCATTACGAATAATAATATACGATTACAAATTGTTTTTATGCTCTGCGTGTTACAACTTACCACCCTACACTATTGCATAATACTTAAGGGTAGAAAATGATAAGTATACGAGAACCTAAGAAATGTCATGATTAACTTAGGTGGGTCATTTTGAAAACCTTGCGAGAACATAAACCTCCGCTTTTCGATTATATTTTTGCTATAATACTTAAATACTTAAAAAATTACGCCTGATCCGAAGCAATGGGTGAGAGTTCCATGACAGTTGATCCTCCGACAATTGACCCCCCCGCCATACTTTATTACATACGAATCATACGATATTAATTCAGTTAAGGGAAAGTACGGTGTACCAACTTACACAAAATTATGTGTCCGGAGGGGTGTGCAGAATAACAAAAGTGTATAACATATTTTCATTCAAATGCACCAAGGATAAAACTACTTATCCATATACTGTATATATCAGCGGTGACCGGACAACTCTGAATGAAACCAACTCAGAACCGCCTCAGAAAAGTGAGTAATGAAAAAAAAATATATAAAATTGGTTAAATAGGTTACATTAGGTTAGGGTTACGGGCTATTTTAAAATTATTTTTTTCATAGCTTTTAATTACTTTTCAAAGAGGTGTTGAGTTGACTTTATTCTCAGTTGATAAGGAACCTAAACCAGCGCATAATCAATTCACAATTAATTCATAAAAAAAATATATTAGCTTCACGTTCCAGAGTGGAAGGTACTCTCAGTACGTCCTGATGTAAGACCACCATTCAGAATCGAAACGTTCGAAACTTGAAATGGCTTTAGCTTGTGTTTGGTGAACAGATCTGAATAGTAAGGTACTTCCCCTCCTTCTTCCCCACCTCCTTCCCTTCCCCCTACTAAATGTATGTAAATATTTGGGCAACTTGTCTGTCTTATGTGCATAAAAAAAAAGTACAAAAAATCGACAATTTAAATAAATTCGTTTGATATACATGCCAACTTATTATTAAAGGTATTTTTGAAGTCGATTTTAGGTTTGGCATTGGTTGTAAAAAAATTGCATAAAAAATTTCATAATAATTATAAGCTCTATAAGAGAGGAATGAGGGGAGCTTTCTAATTTTTGTTTCAGATTTAGGCAGTGGGACGGTTTTTTTTGCAAAACTTCCAATAGGCCTATGGAATGAGAATGTTTTTTGAAGGGTCCAGGTTTTCGAGTGTTTTACGGCCATTCTCAATGAAAATGTCCAAAGAATCCGGGTTCCCGTGAGCTCTGATCGGTCGAAAGATCAGAAAGTTGATCAAAAGGACAACACGAGGGGACGAGTCTCAACTTTTTTAGGGCGAATTAAAAAAGATCATAGTTTTCTGAAACCTGGATTATTTATGACTAGTCTGTATTTTTTTAATATGACCCGGAAAGGACACGATTTTGAAACTTTGAAGAACATTGCAGATACCATTGCGTTACAAAAGTCGTTATCGTATCTGACTGCGAAAACAAGGGAAACATAAATTCAGCCACAACCTTGCCACAACGAACCAAATTTATCCATCAGCCTTCTAAACTTATTAAAAATATTATCGTATGTGCACGAATTTTCTTGAGGCGTATCATGAGTGACACTGAGTGACTAACCAAATGACCGTGGTACAATCACGCGTGAGCAAAGACAGCCAGACGAAAATCGTTATAATATAAACCAAACATCTCTTCCAAACTAGAATTAAAATTTATTTTATAAAACATTTGGTATTAAGCCGCCGCTACCCGAATTTCTACCGATTTCTTACAAATCTCCCCCCTTAAACAATTGAACTTTTTAAGCTCTTAAAAAAATGTATGTTATTTTTTAAGATAATATCTACATACGTTCCACGCCGAAACGCAAATTATATGAAATTCCCTCGATAGAAAAAAAATCGCAAAGTATGCTCCGAAAATTATTAAAAACAAGTCTATTTCTATTATTTTTAAAGTTATATTTGTGAAAAAATTCACAATGTTTCTTTAAATGATACAACCAAAATAATAAAAAAAAATTGTAATGCGATTTTAATCCTTATTCTATTTCTATTATTTTAAAAGTTATATTTGTGAAAAAATTCACAATGTTTCTAAATGATACAACCAAAAAAAAAAAATTGTAATGCGATTTTAATCCTTATGTATAAAGAAAACGTATGAAGAAGAAGGTCAGAATCGCTTGGGGCATTCTTGTTCCTTCCTAGAGATTTTTGCTCTATTTTAAACAAGTCACGTTTTATTAAGCAATTTCACAATTTTCGCTTCAATTTTATCATTTAAAATATTAGCGTGCTCTGTCCAACATTCGTAATTACATATCTCTCCATCTTCTTCTTTTTGAGCGGGGAAGCGCCGCCTTAAAAAAGTGCATCACGGTTGATCCGTATGAAATGCAAATGGCGATTAGCGAGAAGTCCACCAAATGCAGCGAACGGTCAGCGGATGGCAGGATTATGCATTATTTTATTATTTCATCGTCCGCAGTACAAGTTGATCCGTTTGGCGTGTTCCAAGACCGATTAGCAGAAACTTTTAAAATTCTAATAACCTAGAAACTAATCCGTGGAAAACGGACGATAAAAGAAAAGTTTTAAGTAAATTACAAGAATGCACGTGCAACCAAATTCTTTACGAAATATGTGGTCTATTAGCATAGCAACCCCCGACCATTGGACCTAAGTTTTTTTGAAGTGAAAACTTCTTTATTGAAGTGTAAACTTTAGCGCCGTTGTGATTTGAAACTCGATGAAACGAAAAATAGCGACACTAAAAAGGGACAAAAACATACATCTATAGGATTTAGCCTGCGAGAGAATGAGATAGACTAATCGGTCTCCTCTTTGTGCGGTGCTTCGTAGCCTATCGGTCTCCTCTTTGTGCGGTGCTTTGCAGCCTCCCCACTATTGTCTACGTTAGTTTTCTGAAAGTTTCACTTCCAACTCTGATTTTTTTAAGTGAAAACGTTTTTAGCACCGTTGTGATTTGAAACTCGATGAAACGAAAAATAGCGACACTAAAAAGAGACAAACACATACATCTGTAGGATTTAGCCTGCGAAAGAATGAGATTGACTAATCGGTCTCCTCTTTGTGCGGTACTTCGTAGCCTCCCCACTCTCGTCTAATTTAGTTTACTGAAGGTTTCGAAGGAATTTTTGTTATATAAAATATCATTATATTATCGCATGGAAATGAGCGTATCACTTTGTGGCGCATTTTAAAAGAAACGTAGAAAAAAACGATAGTTTTTCGGGTCCCCTGAAGAACTAAACAGTTAAAATTGCACCTATGTTTTCTTTTCCAACGCGATAAATACTTAAATTTTCCTACATTTTACCTACATTCATGCTACAAAGAGTGACGATTTTTTTAACAAATATGCGCTATGCGGTTGTAAAACAAATTTCACAGTTTCAAGTAAGTAATTAATATTATGAAACCAACCCAAACATATCCCGTTTTCTGAAATAGTGCATTATTATGATTGAAGGCATTGCTTTTGGGTAACGATGCCCCTGAAAAGCTTTAGGTTCAATCAATCTCCCCGGGCTATTTTCTTAGCATGGTACAAAAATGGTTACGAAATGAACGAGAACCCTAATGTTTTTTAAATTAGTTTTATGAACCCTAAACACGCATGGCAGACAGCTCAAATAACAGCTCGAAATAACACGATTTTTTCATAAATCATATTAGTTTTCGATTTTATCCATGAATTACTTATTGCGAATAGAAAATGATGACAGCATCGTTAGAATAAGTTGGCTTGGGATGGAAATGGCCCCGAAGAGGTGAGGTGCAAAAATGTCTAATACTCGTGAATAAAATCCACACCAACGCGAAAAACAAATATAATAATATTATGGTTCTTATTAGCTTCCCACTTAGGGGCCATCCATAAATTACGTCACACAAATTTCATGATTTTTTGACCCCCCCGTCCCTGTCACACATTGTCACATTTGTGAGACCCCCTCTCCCCTAGTGTGACGTTACATATTTTGCAATTTTACATCTAAAAATAATCAAAATTCAGATTTTACATGTGACGTCACAGAGCTGATGAACCCCCCCCCCCATACCCCTTGTAACACAATGTCACATTTATCTACACCCCTCCCCCCTTAAGGTGTGACGTAATTTATGGATGACCCTTATGTATTACAGATCCGGATATTATTGTGGAAAAAATTCACGGCACACACGCAGAAACAAGGCCGGCATGCGTGTCACGTCATCAAGTCAGTGCCATCGAGCAACGACAGTTTGCAAAAGGCGGCGATTGTTGTTGGTACTCGTTGTTACTACTGATTCGTGTGTGGTTTAGGCATATTAAATAAACAAAGTGCCACCAAGCAACGACAGTTTGCAAATGGCGGCGATTGTTGTTGATACTCGTTGTTACTGCTGATTCGTGTGTAGTCTTAGGCATATTAAATGAACAGCGAGTGTTTAGACTATTTTCAACGACAGTTTGCAAATGGCGGCGATTGTTCTTAAAAATCGTTGTTACTACTGATTTGTGTCTTAGGCGAATTAAATAAACAAAGTGCCATCGAGCAACGACAGTTTGCAAATGGCGGCGATTGTTGTTGATACTCGTTGTTACGGCTGATTCGTGTGTAGTCTGAGGCATATTGAATAAACAGCGAGTGTTTAGACTATTTTAAACAGGAAAGTTTACTTAGAGAAAGTACAACTTCCTAATTTGGCGGTCGCACGCCCAGGCCTGTACTCTGGTCGGCCTTGCGCAGAACATGTAAATTCAGGTTCACGGATAACAGTAATTATAATAAACTAGGTTAAGTTGGTGCAGCATGTCGTGTATAATTCTGGATCGGGCTGCTAACAATAACACTCCTTATATAGGATGGCGATAAGGTTTAAATTCCCGTTTCACAACAGTCTGATTTGATCTATTCACGAAAAAAACATCACCAAAAAGCAGGTTTTGTTCTCATTTTCTAAAGAATTTAATTTTCCACGTTACATAATAAAACTATAACCGAAAAGGGGTTAGTAAGTAGGAGATTTTGAACTTCAAAGCAGTTTTTATAGGCCTGATACAATTTTTTTCTGGGCTTATAAAACGACTAATCAAAATATACTCCACTGTATCGAAAGGAAAATGTGTGTTCTCAACTCGCAGTATTTAATTAAAACATCTAAAATATTTCTGAACGATCTAATTTTCTAACTAAAATCGCATGATTTTGCACTGCTTAGTTGTGCATCACTTTATAATTGATTTAGGAATTTGTTGTACGTTAAAAATAATAACAAACTTTAGAAAATTATTATAAAAATAAACATTCGACAATAAATTATTATTAAAAAAAAAACATTAGACAATTATTATTTATCAATTAATGTTATGTCTACAACAGATAAGGATTATCTGTGCAAGAGGTCAAAAAGCGACCAAACAAACGAACCGTTTATAAAACCCATAAATACTCTTGTATCTACAAAATCTACACCAGCAACATACCCGATTGCAGAGATAAGTGTGTCAACCTGTACAAAAGACGACAAACCGTCGCAATTCACGATTTTGTTTACATTTTGCAAACTTTGCATTTGTGATTGAATGAGAAAATCGGGCGGCGTTTTGTCCATAGAAACATATTCCTCAATTTCCTCTGGATCTTGACACTACTGCTAATATTTTTTTAATATTATAGATATCGACCACTAGCGTGTCGGTACGCTTTGCTTTTTTGAAAAATTACTTCTTGTAGGAGTTAGGACCCTTCCTAAGACATTAAAAGTGCCTGGTTTGAACGCCATCAACAGACGCGTTCAGTTTACAAACTAGACAATGTATTTAAAAAAAGCTAAACCTACAGACGTGTATTATTAAGTATTTTCTTCTAACACAGTTAGTAAAGCCTCGATGACATTGAGCGAGTTTACAAGCTATTGGCCGGCGAATTCACTATCTGCTAGTAAACTCGCTCAGTGTATTACTAGCTAACTAGCAGATTGTGAACAATCTACGAAAAAAGTTGAAAGGGGGTCAACTTTACTCGCTACTCGCTAGCGTGTGCCACAAGATGGCGGCCCGCCAACAGCTGATTTCGTAGCTGACAGAATTAGTTCGCGGGGAAGTCGTTATTCTCGCTACGCGCTAGCGGGTGGCGCTAGTTGCGAGCTCAGTTTCTACAAAATGTCGGTGGAATTAGTTCCCGCGGGAGTAGTTTTTTTAGCTCATGTTATAAAAAAGGATTTAAAAAGGAAAGAAAAACGGAAATGATTTATGTTATGCACCCAGAAAAGATGGTTTCAACTCGCTAGCTAGTTCGCTACTGAGCGAGTGGACATTTTTGTGTCATCATGACAATCTCACTCGCCAATTCACCCTCTTTTAAACTTGCCGGCTAGTAGCTTATAAATTCGCTCAATGTAATCGAGAAATCTTAAAAATCGGTCTAATTTTGAAATAATGGGAAAATCGAAACCTCGATTTTGATTATTTTTATTTAGGTATTATTAGCATGAGGTAGTGTTGTCCTTTTCGCTCAGTTTTCGGGGGAGTAAGAGGGACAGTGACAATAGTTTGGTAAAATACTTTTTGTTCAAATTTCTCGGCAACCGGGTTTTCTCTAAGTTCGGGTTATTTAGTAAAAAGCTGCAGTGGGCGTAAACTTCAAATCAATGGGGTGGGAGTGTGTCCGATGCATGACGTCATAGGAGCCTGCAAAGCGTGGGTTGGTAATAATACTGACGCACACGGGCGAGAAGACCGATAAACTTGCACTTAAACGATTTTCACAGAGAAGTTTTATTACATACAACCTAAAATGACGCAATTTCTTATCGAGTATTTTCCGATATTTTAAAATTTTAATTTTCTGAAACCGCATCGATACTTAGCAGGGAGATATGCCCAGGGCTGGGCAAAATACATGCTTTGCTATAATTAAAATACAAATTACAAAATACTTTTTCGCATGTATTTCAATACGAAATACAAAATACTTTCAAGTCGTGTATTTGAAATACAAATTACAGAATACATTTGTTTTTTTTTTGGTAGAGCCTTTGATTGCAATAAATTGTCGTAAATGACCTTATCTAAGGGCGCGTTTCCAAAGAAGCAAAGCTGACCGAGTGAAACAGAGTCGTGCAAATATTGGCCAATCATATTGCTCAGAAGACACATCTCATCTCCGCTCCACTTTTAGAGTTTTGTGGTTTTGACGGAATTTGATCATCTCAATTATCAATTAATTCGCGTCTTCGTGAACAAATACCGCGAAACGATGAAAACGACAATTGACAAGATCTTTGTTTTGACGTACAGTGTTGCCAACTCTAAATATTAACATATATTGCTCTGGATTCTAGCGTTTTTAGTCTATGTATTATTTATGTCATTTCATTTTTCATTATCATTATTAAGATCGCTAAATGTATTTGAAAATGTATTTTGAAGCTATAATTATTTGAAATACAAATTACAAAATACCTCAGCATCAGGTAATTGAAATACCAATAACAAAATACATTTTTAGGAAGTAATTGAAATACAAATACAATATTTCAAATACGTATTTCAATTAAAAGTAATTCAATGCCCAGCCCTGGATATGCCAGAGCCCACTCACAGTTCAGCGTAATTAAACGATGATTAACTCAAGAAGACGAACTTTTATCTTTCCTTCCTCCTACAACATGGGCCACTTCAAGGGCCAGATTTATTTTCTCTTCTTAAAAATACCCTCCGCACAGCATCCCCAAATATTTTAAAATATCTCCGTGGGTAGTAAATACCATATTAATAATAAATAATATCAATAACTAAAAGTAATTCGGGAGGGGGGTATGGGTACCGCCGCCCTGGGAACCATTTATTGGATAACCGACACCCCTTGTGGTTCACTACGTTCACCGCCATAGGTCACCCTAGAGGTTCGCTACGTTTGGTGAATCAGCAGAGGTGCCCGGCTTTATGGGGTAAGGTTTGTCCGGGTCTTGGCGGCAGTCGCGCCTGCCCACCTGCTTGGCGGGCCGGATCGGGAGAGTGATTGAGGGAGGCCTTTTGACCTCTCCAGCAAGACTCTTGCAACTCTCGAAACATCGCCTTGAACCGCTTTGGGAGGGACGGATTCATATGTTCGTCACTCCTAGGCACACTGACCCCTAGACCTACCCACTCCTACCTTTTTCATTCCCAGAATTTCCTTTCCTTCCTTTCCCTAAAAAGACCCTTCACACAGCATTCCCAAAGATTACAAAGGCCCTGAGGGATGATTTTCCTCTTGGAATCTTGGGTGTGGAACTATTAATTGTAAAAAAGCAGTGTAGAATGTCGATAATTTTGTAAATTAATAAAATCCCACGACGGTTTTAAATTACAATTCTTTATATTACGTGACTTATAAAATCTCCCCATTTTTGTGTACAGGGGTGCACCAATTACTCCCCTACACATAAAAATTCAATAATAATAATTACGGAAGAACACTATTTCATGCAGGTTGGGGATTTACCCACTCATTGATTTTGTGGTCAACTAATTCGATTTATCAATGAAGTTCATTTTTCTTCATACGTTTTATATTACATATATATTTTTGATTTCGGTAAAATTATTGTAGATTGCCCATCTTAATTTTCATCTCAACTAAAATATGGTTGTATTCTGGGCTTCAGATCTAGAAAGTATTGTTGGCATTGGACAACAGATGGCAGTAATGGTGGTAGAAAAAATGTTGGTAAAGTCGATTTTTAAAGTTTGTCAAGTTGGTAGAGAGATTTTTTGAAAACACTGTTAAATTGTTGATAAAATACATCAATAAAGTTTACTGCCTTCCTCCAAATGACGTTTTATTGTGTGTGGTATGGTGCTAAAATTGCATCAATTATTTGTCTTATTTTCCCGGTTGGTATAATGTTGAAATACAGCTATTTGAATTTCGATTATTTTTCGTGGATGAATGAATTAAATAATTAATGAAAGAATTAATGAATTAAAGAATGAATGAATTGATGAACATTTTGGAAGACGAAATTAACCCACTACCCGACTTCCAATCAGTTGAAACTCTGCAGATAGACTCGTCAACAAAAGAAGGTAAGTCGAAACTGTTTCACTATGTTATAAAAATAGATGTATTGTTTAAATTTATTTATTTACCTAGCTGGTGAAGAAGTCTCATGGGAGGAATCGGTGGTGGTGCATCATCGTTCCACAGCTGAAACGCTTGGAGCAACGAGGATAGAGTCTGGTCTCCGGCTCCCAACCCTCGGGGGGAGTCTCCTAACGGGTTGGGAAGGAGGGGGATGGGATCTGGAAAAGTAGGAGGTAAGGAGAATAAGGGATGGTGAAATGGATGACCCTGGCTTTAAACGAACAGCTTTTTGCTGAAACTGAACCTAACTACCTTCACTGAGTTGACCCACCAATCTAACCTATTGTAGGAACTACGAATCTCTATTTTTAAAGCTGTAAACATTTTTATGCTTGCAACACTGCGCAGAGTATCAAAAAGCATACCGCTGTCAAAAGCAAGATTTCATATCATTCCGTCTCCGGTAACTTGCCTTACCACTTGCCAAGTTTCATATATTCTTTCTGTATTATTGTCGTGGATCCTTGTAAATTTACGCAATCGAATAAAAGAAGTCAATTAAAAAAACGAGTGTTCTCATTTAATAATCCGCGACCTATAGGAAAAATAATTACGACTGGTAAGCGCAATCATTCCCTATACTATTATTGCTTCAGAAAAACATTTTCTATGAGCGATCAAAGACAAATTTGCGTATCATTATGAATCAAATCAAATTGTTGAAAGTAACATCCATAAATATATAAATATACAGAGTTTCCTCAATCCCTTGCGTTAATAAATGGCAGTATAAAATTTATCATTTTTAAAAATAAATATCATAAATTATTATATCTATTCAAATTAGACATCTGGAAAAAAAACACTGATCATCTGAAATAAAATGTTCACAAACAAAAGATTATAAAAAATGTAATCCTCGTGCGAATTAACATTTGATTTAGATCAACTTTTGTTATAATTCCAGAAGCAATGACACAAAAAACAGACATTGGGTACTTCAATATCTACAAAGAAAATGTACTACATCACTTTCCTAGTAAATTATCACACACTACTTAGTTAAATAATTAATGATTGTGCATTTCAATAACATTGCAAAATAGAAGGAAATTGCAGTAATAAAAATGAAGTTGCCTAGAACATTTTTTCCTAAAGCACTTCAAATTGGGTTTTGAGGGAGAATTATTATGATTTTTAAGAATGTTTGTTTTTAAGGATTAACTAATGCTTGTGAAATGTTGATTCAAAGGTTCAATAAGTAGGAAGAAAGCTTATCTGAACAGATAAGTATAAATGAAAATCCTATCGACGGCAGTTTAGTAAAACCTTTCAACCCACAAAATGAAAACTTTACTTATTTAGGTAATGAAGAAGGAGAGCATTTAAAGTCTATCACCAGTGCACATAATGTCTACAGATAAAATGTAAGTAACAAAAAAGCAAGATACAAAAGCGCATCGACATCTGTAACAACATTACCAAATGCCAATAGAATATAATTACAATCATAATAAATATTTATGTAGAAATAAATTGAAAAATGAAAGGGTTAAAATAATAGAAAAGTTTAAAAAAAACTCACATTCCCCAGGCATTTTAAATTCATCCTCCATGTCATCATCAATCACATGAGAATATTGGAAGTTGCTGTCTCCGGTCAAGAAATCAGCGGGCCTGTCCTGAGGCGAGTCTCGCTCATCATCGTCGTGAGATACAGGCGACATTCCCATCAGGTCACCACACCGAGACATCGGAGAGAGATTCTTGACCTTCTGAACTTTGACGCCAGCATTCCTCTTGGACAATTGATTAACTCTGCGAGGAACCGGCGAAGCAAAGGTGTGATCGGACGTATTCAACTTGCAAGAGTCGCTCCTGGCAACGTTGGCTGATTTTGGAGTGGTTTCAAAGTTTTCAGGGGAGACATCATTTATCCTCTCCAAATTGTTCTTGAAATTTGTTGAGTTTTTCACAAAGTCGCCATTCGCAATAGACATGTTGAACGATGAAATATTAGCATTGCATTGGTTGTCTGTTAAATTGTCGGTCATCAATTGAGTTACGTTGTCGGGTTTGCTGGCTGGATTTTCAGTTTTGTTAATCATCTGGTTCATTGATTGGCTTGCCACCTTTTTCACTTCTTTCATAATAGGTTTCTGTTCAATTACTAAAGTAGATTCAAGTGGAGCTTCAATCTCTGGCACATTTGTATCAACCGTAACAGTAGTATCCATTTCCCGATCTGGGGTATTCTTGATTTTACATCTTGTTTCGAAGGGATTGAATTCAGATGGAACCGAAGAACAAGCACTGATTGTGTCACTGTCTGATTCTAACCCATCCAAATCATTATCAAGAATATCTCTTTCAATAATACCAGAAGGTACATTTAGTTCATTATCATCTACTACGGATTCAATAATATCTGAAGGTACATTTGGTTCAATATCATCTACTACATTTCCAATAATATCTGAGAGTACATTTGGTTCATCAACAACAAAAACAGTGTCTATTATACCTGAAGGTACAATTGGCTTATTCTCACCAACAATATCTGTAGACACGATTGGTTTATCATCAGTGACAGTAGTTCCAATAATATTTAAAGATGCATTTGGTTCATTATCAGCAACACTAACAACATCTGAAGGAACATTTGGTTCATCATCACCAACAATAGTTTCAACATTGTCCTTGACTTCAAATGTATTATCCATCACCAACTCAGTTAGCTTTGAAATGGTAGGATTCAATCCTTCAGAAATGATTGGGTTGGTTTGTACTTCAAAGGTCTCTGAAGGCTCTAAATGAGACATTGAAAAATCACCATTAAAAGTGGCATTTATTTCAGCTTCTGTTCTTTGCACAATTGGGATTGAAATGTTCAAATTTTCCAAAATATCACAAGCTTCATCCAGAGCTTGATCAGCCATCAAATGGTTATCCGCCAATTCATTTGGTAAGACTTCTGTGCCATTCAAAATAGCAATCGCCTCACTCAGATTTTGATGAGCATTGGAATGGCTTGCTTCAGTAGAATTCAATGAGGTGGCATCGATGGTTTTGATTTCAAAGCTAACCGAACCACTACTCTGTTCAGGGGATTTATCAGTTTTAACAGTAGTGTTAGCTACCGTATTGATATTCGAAGAGGTTTCAACCACTGGGGTTGAGTTACCATTGACAGTACATATCTCTTCGTGTTTAGGCAAGTTATTAGATGGATCATCAGGTGAAGGAGCTGAGATGGTAATAGCTACATCTGCATCCATATTCTTATTTGAACTGCTAAGCTCCAGAGATTTATTGGCTGCTTCTACATCGTCCACGCCAATTGAAACAAGTACTTCTTTAGTTGGAGTCAGATTATCAATCAATTTAGGCAGAATGGCTTCCGGAATAACGCCTTCTTGTGAAGGTGGTTCAGAAGCATTTTTCACTGGAGTGTTAAATATGTTTGATTTGGTTTCAAAACCATTAGCTTCGGACAGGGAATTATTTGTTTCTGTACAAGGATTATTCTCATACACTTTAGCAGGGCTATTACAAACATTAGCTTTTGTCATAAAACCATCGGCCTCAATCAAAGGTTCGTTGGTTTCCATATTCAAAGAATGCTCAATTACTTGCGGAGGACTATTTTGTACATTTGCTCTTGTATCAAATCCACCGATTTCTGTTATAGAATTATTTCCTTCAACAACCTTATCAACTGCTGGACTATTACACACATTTGCTCTTGTAGTAAAACCACTGGCTTCCATTGGTAAATTATTTCTTTCAGTAATATTCTCAGCTACTGGACTGTTAAATACATTAGCTCTTATGCCAAAACCATTAGCTTCTGTCAAAGAATGATTCACTTCAAAAGGCTTCTCAAATACTGGGCTATTAAATACATTTGCTCTTGTATCAAAACCATTGACTTCTGCTATAGAATTATTTCCTTCAACAATATTCTCAATTGCTGGACTATTAAATACATTTGTTCTTGTAGTGAAACCACTGGATTCCAACGACGAATTATTTCTTTCAGTAATATTCTCAGCTACTGGACTGTTTAATGCATTTGCTCTGATGCCGAAACCATTAGCTTCTGTCAAAGAATGATTTCCTTCAAAAGGCTTCTCAAATACTGGGCTATTAAATACATTCACTCTTGTCCCGAAACCACTGACTTCCATTGAATAATTATTTGGTGCAGGGCTAGAGTTATTTAAAATAATGTTTTTCATTGCCGTATCAGTAATGAATGATTCATCACATTCCATCGGTTCTGAAGTGTCTCCACAATTATCAGGATTTGCATTAAAGCTTGAATTAGTACCTTCATGGTGTGGAACAGTGGAATTGGAAAGAATTGAAATTGGATTAAGTCTTTCTGGTGTGTTGGTTACATTTGTGTTTGTTTCAAGGGGACTAACAAGGTCAATCTGCTGGGTAATGGTACCGATTGTGTCTACCAAAGGCAAGTTAGCATCTTGGTTGGCTTGAATGACATAAGATATTTCAAAGTCACAATCCATTGGCTCCTCACCATCGTATTTCCTATCAATAATGCTATCAGCTTCATTTATGAACGAAGGATCTAATAACCCTGCACTTGAATTGTGGGATTGATTCAAGTCCAACTTATCAGGGGAATAAGAGGTTTGGATTTCCTCAGTGGTGGTGACATTTAATGTTACATTCGTAATCGGCATAGAGTTATCACTATTTTGAAAAATTTCTTGTAATTCAATTTTATTTTCCTCAGCATTACACAGGTTATCAATATCGTTCTGAGAAGTGTTTCTGCAAGCTTCATCAGAGCTTTGGATGGTAAAATTGTTGCTTTGATCCAATGTCGGAAGACATTCACTAATGTTGACAGATTTATTAGAATTCTCATCTATAATAGCAATTCCTTCAAAATCGATGTTTTCATGTTGGCTATTCGAGTCTACAACATTATTTGTACTTTCATTCAAGTGCTTGGAATTATTGGCGCTGGCAAGAAGATTATTAATACTATTCCTGACATCAGAAATCTCCTTCATATGCTCGACAAAATTATTTGAGATATCTGCCGTAGAGTTAACAGAATCACCATTATTTAAATGTATGGAGTTAGACAAAACAGGAACATTTTGCATTTCAGGATGATTATTTTCAGAATTATTCATGGTTGCCGAAGAAATGCTCCTATCAAATGTATAATTCAGATTGCTTACTCTTTCTTGTTCGTGATCCTTGTGGAGAAAATCAGAAGTATTCAAAACTTTTGAATCCAAACTGAATGTATCATTATCTTCCAAATCTTTGACATAAATTTCAGAAGCCTTGAAAATTTCTTCACGTTCGTCAGAATTCACAATGGCGATCCCTTCATCTTGTGCTATTTCGAAATTACCATTGTCGATGTCATCTTTAGTGATACCATTGCTGGGATCTACATCTGTTGTTTTGTTTAGAATGTGTGAAACATTAGAAACGGTATTATTCTCTGATACCGCTGATGACAGTTTGGAAACGTCGTGATGAAAATGGTTGCTTTCACCAAGATTTAAATTGACATCAGTTTCAGCACTTATACTTAGTGGATCCTGCCCGACTTCGCATTGATCTCTTGCATTCATAAGGGCTGACAAATTGAGATCACCGATGATGCTTGAATCAGGTGTTTCAAATGATTCCGTTAAAACATTGAAAACTTTCCGCAAGGGTAGAGAATCTTCATGTATTACGGAAACAGGCTCTGGTAAATCTGGGTTGTCAATCAGAACAGAATTATCATCAGGCCATTTGACTCCCACAGGGCTGTTTTGAAAGTCTGGCTTCTGGGGGTCTTCATGGGGTGTTAAAAACAGAGGCTCCTTTTGATGTTTCTTGACTGCTTTTCCCAAAGCAACGATTGAAAGGAAAACAATAAAATAAAAATAATTAAAACAAATCAAAGGAAAAGAAAATGAATAAAAAATATTATAAATAATAATGAGGTTACAACAATAATTGGATATTGCCTCTTTGAATAGAGAACACTTAGACTGGGTTGTTTCAAAAAATTTGATGAGTTCATCAAATATTTGAAGTTAATTTTCAGGTTCTGTGTAAGTTCTTTTCGAGTTCTGTTTTTTTATCATCATAGGCCAGCTGCTTCCCAAAACTGAAATCATCACAGAACTTGAATAGAACTTACACAGAACGTGAAAATTAACGTCAAATATTTGACGAATTCGTCAAATTTTTTGAAACAACCCATTCTTAGAGAATATAATGACAAGCTTGCTGTTGAAAAATTAAACCACTTTGAATGTGGTACACTGTGAACAATTGAAAAACTTATTCAAGTTGAAAATATTGATAGACATTATATAATAAAGCTCTTTATTTCTCACTAGAAACATTCAATGGCAAATTGTGCAAATTCCAACACTGTGCTATTATCGGTTAAACAAACTTTTAATGAAAACATTTAGTAAAACGCATTCCAAATGGTGTATTGCTCCATGCTCTATAAGCAGTGTTCAATATTAGTGAAAATGCTGACATAAATATGGAAACCAAAACAGATGAAAAATCACAAGTGAAATGACAAAAAAAAATTATATAAAAATTAAGGGCAACATCTTCTCAAAAAATCACAGTTTCATATATTCTCTATTCACACAAAATATTCAACAAAAGAATCAGGAACTTTAGTTATATAAAAGTTTACACAAAAGAAACAATAATAATATCATTTCATCGGTGCAAGTCCAATACTGTGGAAGAACCATTTGTAAAAATGTACAGAAGGGACAAAAAAACTATCTAGGGATACACGCGCTCTTGCTTGCTTGTGTGCTGGGAATGGACTATGGACCGAGTCCCGCGCCACTAAAGGCCGCCGCGCAGAAAAGTAAAGACCGATAGGTTTACAGCGCAGTTCGCTGTGAGACTTTTCTGAGTGGTGGCCTGAGGTGGTGCGGGACCCCGCCGCTCCGAAGTGGTCGTGTGAGGAGGGCTATTGACTCTAAACCAGAACAAGCAGTCTATTGGTCAATTCATAAATTTGAAAGCACCAATCTATGCGTCTAGTGCTGTTCAAATGAAAGCACCAAAAAACTTTTTTTTAATATTAGCTAATACGCAGTATTGAACTTTCAATGATATCATATCATAGTGTTCGCTGATTTTGTTTCATAAATAGTAATAGTTTATAGAGAAATTAGGAAACAATGTTTATATTGGAAAATAGTTCCTGTATTAATTGCTTAGGAATTTAGGGTTGCAAAAGCATACTGTGTTCATAATTACAAGTTATAACCTAGTAATTGAGTTATCATTAAAAGGGACAGAACAGTACAACTCCGTTATAGTGACAATGTTAGGACCCGGGCATCTGTGACATATATAGTTATAGCCTGATGCAACTAGTAATAACCAACCAATTTGAACAGAGGTATAATAAAATTTCACAAATGGTTGAAGAAAAATTTGTTACAAAATATATATTCAGAGTAAGCGTCAAAGTTGCATTGTAATTGTTTTGTAAAATTCAATGGATAAGACTTCTAAAAGGGAATCTATCACACAAGTAAACAAAATTTACGCATCTTTTGAAAACAATCTCGAGATACTGAATTAATTAAAATGTCAAAATTGATGATAATTATAAAATTCCTTTGCTCTCAGTATGGCAGAATATTTGTTACACATTTGAATTCATATGTGCATCATCACCATAATATCCAAGGTCTCACTATGTTCTTTTTTACTATAATACACAAAGTCGTCATGTCCTTGTTCCTATATCCGAGGTCACTATAACCGAGCCGGCCTGCAGATCATATCCAATGCCACAAATGATGTAGGAAGCCTCACCGGATTTGGGGGTATTTAGGTTGAAATCGTTGAATGCGTGAATGAGACTATCGTCGCGGGGAGCGGAAGCCGAGTCTTCGTTGGCACTGCCATAGTCTAACGAGCTATCTGACGAGTCTGCAATGTTAATGTCACACAACGGCCATTGGTCAATGTTCATGGGTTTGTTAGTGCATGAGGGTGATTCGACATCCATCAAAGTTAAGGAGATTACATTAATTTGGGGTTAAGAAGATCGCTTATAAACATGTTAACAATAGAAACAGCCCACTACAAATTTTGCCCAGAGAGATTACAAAGATCCCAAGCTTTTCAACGGAAAGAAAATTTTTTTTGAACTACAGAATGAGCTTTTTAATGCTATGTTTTGTGTATTGATTTGAGATATAGAACAATATAATAACAATTATAGTTCCGTAATGCAAAATTAAATGGCAGAAGTATGAGAAATTGTTCAGAAAACAAGCATTTATCATCTCTAAATTGTAATTGTGAGACATAAATTCAATCCAGAATTCAATGCCTTACACTTGTGAAGTCTTCGGAAATGATAAATATGCAGATTCTGAATAATTTTTCGAACTTGACTCAAGCCGGCCAGTTTTCACCTGTTGCACTTTGGAAATAAGGAATCGACATTAGGCATTTTTTATAAATAATAATATTACTAAAAATATAACTAATAACAGTTACAAATATAAATAAAAAAAAAAAAAACAATGTTATTGTAAATGTACGAAAAAGAAATTCTTAGTTTTGCTAGGCAATTTAATGACTTTGTAGTTACATGAATGAAGCACAAAATCGATTAGCGGGGAGAGTTAAATCTTAGCGTTACAAGAGAAGTTCACTAATAAATCAATGAAGTAACACAATGACGGCATAGGCACAAAAGCAAACTACAAATAACATTAATAATAATCAAGATTATTGTTATGACAGTAATTATGGTAGAAAATTAAATTAGGATAAACAAATCACAAACATTGTAGCATGAATTATGAGAATTATCAATAAAAAAATCATATTACTACCCGGTGCTTCAATTTAGGTAGACCAACATAAGATCAAGATCAGAATGCAATAAATATAAAGTAATATATTTTGATAGTTGTGGTAATTTTTGGATGTTAAGCCATCTCGCATTGCAACCGCATACTTATGCCAGTTGCGCTTTAAGCATCCATAATCAGAATTGCAGTGATATGAATTACAAGGATCACTTCTTGGTAAAAGTCTCAAAAGAATCAGGTTGTTAGGAAACGCAAAAGCATACATCAGTTGCTTGGTTTATAGTATTTAATCGCACCCAGGTGGGTGGGTTTTGACAAAAGCAACAAATTAAAAAAGTTTAATTTTCTTTTACTATTGGAAACACAACATAGAAAAAATCAAAGAGAACTATCGACAGTGAAAACCTATATATTTACATGATTTCATTTCTTTGATCTCATAATCATACAGTTTTCACATGTTTTTATAAGTTAACCATGAAACAATTTAGAAAACTTCAAACAAAATCTAGCACCACAGACTGTATCATCAATGCCAAAGTCAACTGGGTGACTCTATATCATAAATAGATTTTAGATGGTGAACGTCACTGTTGAATGAGTTGTCAAATGAAGGCATTCGTGATGCCACACAAAACTCTACAATATTTGTGCATGACAAGAATCATCTTATCATCGTAGCTTACCATCAGAAATTTTGCTGTTTTTGGATGCGACTGAGTTGACTGGTGAGATGGAAGAATCATTGGTCACGGGCTGGTTCGCTTGAGAAGCCTGATTAGCTGCAGCATTCTGGAAAGAATAAAAAAGACTCTTATAGAAGGTATTTACTTTGACACACATGTAAATGAAAATGGGCCTGTGACAATCATCACAGAAAAAACGGCTGCACTCTGTCAAAATTAAAAATTAAAAATATATATATATATATATATATATATATCACGGTGAGAGTATGTTATTAGTTATTAGTGACGTCTTATGACAGGGAGTGAAACATTTCATTAGAACATATAAGCAGTCTTTATTAAAGTCGAATTTATGTTACATAACTAGTTGTTTTTATTTTCTACAAAAACATAAAAACAGTAGGCGTTGGACAGCTGGGGGCGGAGTGAGGGATTGGTTGGTCACTCGGCTGAGTGACCATTGACGACATGTGACCATTGAAGAATTTTTTTTTGTTTGATTTTAAAAAGGAAATTTTTTTACTTTGTGGTTAGACATTATATTTAAAACAAACACTTTGTATTTAAACCACGAATTTATTATTTTATATATCTACCAGTTTCGCTTCGACCAAGCTTCATCAGGATACAATAATAACTTGTATCCTGATGAAGCTTGGCGAAGCGAAACCGGTAGATATATAAAATAATAAATTCGTGGTTTAAACCGTCTAATCAGAGGAGACCCAAGTTGTCCCAAAACATCATATGCCGTTATAATAACAGGAGACCCAGATTGTCCCAGAGCGACCGTGCATTGTTAAAAGTTAGATATCTCTCTTCCTGTCGTTCAAACATTTGTAATTTCTTTTATGTTAGAAAGCGAAAGAAATTATGCTTCTTATTGCTATAGGAGTATACGAGCTATGTTGGTTAGATATTTTACAAACCCGATCGTAAGTGACGATTTAATTTTGTGACAATTTGTCACGTAGCAAACATTTAATTTTAAAATAAAATTGTATGAATGTCATAAAAAGTGAGGTGACAGTTTTATTACAAATTTTCTTTAAAAAAAATAATCTTTATTTAAAATTTACAGTTTATTTTATTTTACGTACTTTTTTAAGGAATCCCCAGAAACGTATTTTTAAGCAAATTTACATTTTCAATATCAAAATTTTAATATTTAAAAACAAAAATTTTGATTTCTAATAAACACATCGGAAAGATTATTTTATTCAGATTGAAGAACAATTTTTGTTTTTGCAAAAAAAATAAAAAATAACCAATTAAAAGGAACATTTAAAATGCACGGGAAGAACCGGAAATTTTGCGCGCAAATCTTGACAGGCAAAAGTTCATAGATATTATTTTCTCATTATTCGAAGGGTTAAATACAAAGTGTTTATTCCTTGTAACTGTTTGAGAGTTGTATACAACAATATTGGGCATCGCAAAAAAAGCTTTGATCTTGATGGTGCCATGGTTGCTGTTATCCTGAATGCTGCATGACACTAAATTTGTGCAATTTATACCCAACTTTTTTTTGTCATGCAATTATTTGGAACATGCATGCAGCTAGTTGCATTATGTAAATTCGGCTTTATGTATGCGAAACGAAGAAGTCCCTATAATGTGCCGTTATTAATTTGTTGTCTACCATTTTTTTTTTTTACATTAGCTCCATACAGAAGGCTCCAAGAAAAAAAATTCCATCAACGTTTAAATCTATCCATCCCACTGCAGTTGCAAGGCTATGGGTCCGACTGGAGAGGTCTAGGTTAGGTAGCTTGGGGTGACCTAGGCAGGGGTGTTGGTTATCCAATAAATGATTCCCGGGGCGGCGGTACCCGTACACGCCTCCCAAATTGAAAAAAATATGTGGCGGCTTGTGGATTTACCGAAAATTCCATTGTTACTTATTTTAGTTCTGTGAATAATGTCACGAAAACGCAAAACAAAAATTAATAAAACTAACTTCACCACAATTACAAACCATATTCAACAAGAATATCCATATAAACACAGCCACATCGAAGGCATAATGAAAGATGTATCTAAAAAAAAATACTCCTTTCGGTGCCATTTAAAAAAATAAAATCTAACAAATTTGGTATAAACATTGCACGAAACACGAAAAAATATTACCTATGTTCGTATTGCTTGATCGATTTTTAACATTTAATTTTGGAATAGTTTTTGACAGAAAAAATGATTTTAAATTACGAAACGAATATTTTATTACGATCAGGTAGGAACTGGTATTAATATCATCTGTAAAATTAATAAAAACTGTCATAAAAAATTCTATATCTACTTTCATAACGACGTAAAAAAACATGCAGAAAAAATACATTAAGTATTAAATTAACGAGAACATTAATAAAGAATGTTAAGAAAGGATATTTTCTCTTTCTTGACAAGATGAAACAAACAATCGACGTTCACATGTTATTAGTGTAATTAATATTATGATTAGAGATATTCACACGATGCTTCATTGTTTCGCAAAACTTCAAAAATTATAATCATTGCTTAAAAATAAAGTGCACAGAATAGTCTTAATTCATTCGTAAAAAACAGTTTCGGAAGTTCCCTTTCTTTCAATTTCTCTGTCAGGACAAAAATGGAAAAAAATTAAATGCAAGTAATAATTATTTTGTGTAGTTTCGAAATTGCAAGTGGAGGGGATATTTAGGGGTTTGCGGGGAAAAAAAGGTTTACCGAAAACAAAGAACAAGACTGTTCATTAATTAATTTTAAAAATTTCATAAAAATATTGTTTATGATGTCGATGACTTCAAAAAGATCAAGTGAACAAAGAGATGGAATACATTTTTCGTCCATCATTGGTTTTGGCCCGCCATCAAATAAAACAGCCAATCAAATATACGGCAGCCAAAAAATAGGATCGACGTGGGAGTAAATGTATCAAATCGGTAACAAACCAAAACGAATGGATTAAAATAGTCCAATGGCATTAAACTTTGTTCTAAATAAGCGCAATTGATGATTACTATACTATTGCTAAAGGAAATAGTAGATTAGTATGCCCCAACCATCAATCCGAGAAGACTTAATAATTATAAACACATTGAGGCTCGAAAGGAAAATTAATAAAGAAAGTAAAAAAAGAATGCATCGTAGTACCTAGTCAGGGTGGTGGAACGAACGAGAAAATCCCTTGAATAATTTCTCCCGCGGCGCAGTTGGCCAAGGTCGGTGCAAATGGAAGAGGACGCTAGTGTAGTTATGATGTTGAATCGTTGCCAAAATCAAAAGAATAAAACAACCAAAGTCAAGCGCATTGATATTCCTAGAGATCCGCGGTTCGTCATCAGAACGACGCTTTATGTTGACTGGAGTTTGATAAGAACGTAAACAAACCACTTTAAAAAAATAAACACGAGTTCTTGTTTAGGTTTTCTAGATCCGCGGAATTTGTTTATTTGGTCCAACTGCTGGTGCAAGAGGATTACAAATAAAAATGATATGAATTTCGCAACCGCAGCACCTGTCAAAAGGAATGAAGAACTTGTAAACAAAACAAGGAAAAAATAACCTGTAAGTGCAGAAAATTCAGCAGATGTACCGCGGTAGAGAAAACCTTCACAATAAGTTCAAGCACCAATCAGCAATGAAAATGATTATTCCGCAATGTAAGCCGATATTTTATGCGATCGTGCCTGTCTCTCGAAAAGTGAAACCGAACCTAGCTTGCCCTAATACGTATCACGCCGGCAAAAACAAAAGTATTGTTTGCAACCAGTAAAACCTGTATTTCAGCGAAACACATTTGTGTGGCCAGTGTCCATAAATGCACACTGAACCAAGTTCAACGGTTGTCCCAGTGGGCCGGGAATGCATTGTTACTATTTGTCATAAATCATTACAGTTGCATACATTCTAATAAGCACAACCTATTCGGAAGTCAAACTCGGATAATTGCCGAGAGAAGTCTTGGAAAGCTTCGGAAAGGCGAAAGCAGATTAACTCTGAAGGTTTGAGGTTATGGACAGAATGACTCCGGAATTTTATCGAATTTAAAAAGATACGAAATAACATCTTCTCTGCCAAAAACAGGTTATTGATTGGAGAAATATACAAGAAACTCGGTGTCGTTAAAATTAAGTTCGTCGACTGTAAGCGAAATTTGATGAAAGAGATATTATATGCTTACAAAATGCATGGCAGAGAAATATGTACATATATTGGTATTGCATGTTCATTCAACAGTAATTAATGTTAATGGTTCCACGATAATAATAAATGCACGAATATTCCATACGAAATCAGATCAATTTCCTACATTTTTTCACAAGAGCGTGCAAAAGTGTAAAGCATTTTGTAAAAGTATAAAAAAGTCGATGTAAATAATTGTTGATACAAATCAAGATTCCGCAAAACTAACGTAGCGAGGTAAGGAAATATAGAATTTTTACGAAATAATATTAGATAGCATAGCACAGATCGTTCACACCAATTCGAAAGAATTGCCGATCATTTGTAGTAATAGTACGATAAAGAAGATAAATTTGCTCGAAACAAATTTTAGAGTTGATTAGAGATGGGGTACCTACGTAATTACGTATTTAGGCGGGTAACATGCTCTACCTATTGGGCGATCGGCCAAAAAAATCGCAGCCCAGTTGCCAAGAATGTTGACGACGTCAAATACAGCCGAATAATTATTAGAAAAGGTGAATCAAATTTTCAAAACAACAACAAAGCTCTCAGACAATGAAATCACAATTAAAGATGCGCAACAATGTGAGACGTCCAAAGATAAATTTTGGCAAATAATACCCGATTAAATTAGATATCCATAAGTGCACTTCAAAACAAACTTCAATCAAAACAAAGGCACTCAAATCAATCATGAAACCTAATTTTGTATATAATCACTTAATTTATACGGACACGCCAACTGATTTCAGCAAAGCCGTTCCTTGATTGTGAAAGATACTAACATTTTACAACACAGTTGCGCCGAAACCGGTTAGCATGGTCGTACAAAATAAAGCGACTAAGGCTTGAAACAACAGTGTTTCTGTGATGTTTCAGCACAAAGAAAATAATTTAAAAAAAAGATTACATTCACGGAATATTATTAGTAGTGTTATGATTGATTATGATATAATATTTATAAACACGTCACAAAACACTTGTAAACATTAACGCAAATTCCAAGTGGTTCAACCTGCGCAGGCTCTTGGTCCTTGAGGCTGGCAAGCATCTCCTTCGCCGGGCTTTTCCTCAGGAGCCGCGAGAGGAAATCCATCTTCTGAGCACTAACCCAATTGCTATTTCAGTGAGCGTGAGCATTCACCAACCAACCACCGCACTGCTGAGAATGAGTACTCTATAATGGGTACAGAATACTGTCCACTGTTTCGCTATTTGGCTGTCTACCCCCACAGCAGCGGAGTGACGGGCCAAAGCAAGTCGAATTATTGTGCCACTGACTGCGACTGCTGCGTGTGTGAGAGGTGCGACTCTCGCTGTGGCCTAAGGGAAACTGGGCTACAACTGGGACTGCTATCGGATGGCTGAAAGGTGGAGTAAACTGCGCGACGATGAAAGTTGTCAGATTATCAGGGAGACGAAATTACTCTTGGACGCAGATGGCCGCATTTCACATAATTTTTTTAATAACTTTTGAATAATTGAAACACGTGATCGAAAAAATGTTGTAAAATAATTAGATCCCAAAGGCCGTGTTGATTAAGGCCCGGTAAGACGAAAATCCTGAGTTCGACTCCCAGTTGCGACATTTACCTTTTTATTTTTTTTTATCTGGTTCCGTTTAATGTTTCGTTTAGATTTATTGGTATTATCTTCTTGAATGCGATATTACTTTGGTTGGGGAACAAATTTTCAATAAATTATTTTAGAATGTTAGATTAGGTTAAGCTATGTAAAATTGATGAACACTGAAATTAGAATACCGAATATAAAGAAGAGTGTATGTGGCGGACAGCGGGCTTTGATTTGTGCATACGAATCTACAGTTTTATTCATATATATTGATGAAATTTTGCACACTTGAAGCGTCACTGTCCACATGAGTTTCATTACGAGTTGTCCGGTCACCGATAATAATAGGAAAAATGCAATTTTGAAACTGCGCAGGTTGACATAAATAAGTTAGCTGAACGTGTATGGCGTATATATTTAGCGATTATAATACCAAACAGTTGTTTCATGAAAAATGTAACACATTCATCCAACTGCAGATCTTTCGTCATTTCTGGGATCAGCTGGCCACCAAACAGGCGGCCAATTCACAATCAACAAGCTCACGGCATGGGACTAACGAAATTAAACAATAAACTTTAACCAAGTCGTTTTCCAACAACACTTAGCGGGAAAATCATCAATAACAATGATTACTGATTACAGGCATATAAAACCATAATAATGTCAATGTTTGAGGACATAAACGAGAACAGAACAATCGATTAAGCATCAAACACACCCACAATCGAAATTGTAAATACGAGTGTTAATTGATTGATATCAATACAACAAGGCAACGATGTTCAGGGGTAGACTATCTCATTTTTTAATCTAACCTAACATCTGTGTAACAAGTTTTTTAGCTTACCATTTGACCTTTTTTTAAACTTTTTTTACACAACCATTTCTTTAAGATGAAACCGGGCGGTGTTTTTTCGGTTCCATGCCAACTGAGAAAAAAGTCAACTCAACACCTACTTGAAAAGTTATTAGGGGCCAACCATAAATTGTATCACACCTTAATTGGGAGGGGAAGAGGGGTGCACAGAAGTGTGACATTGTGTGACAAGGTGTACGGGGGGCTCATCAGCTTTGTGACGTCAGTTAGGCTTATATTATTTATTTTACACGTAAAATTGCAAAACGTGTGAAAAATTTAATTACTTAGAGATAATCTGTCTTTCAAGTGTTAAACAATCGATGGTTTGCAAAATGTCCTTATCAAATTGTGACATTTTTGACAGTTTTGTAAGAGTTTTTGAATAGATTAAAAAAACTTTTCAGATGTAGAATGGTCGTTTGATGACAATGCCACATTTCTGTTAAACAAACGGGCCTTAGGCTTTCTTTAAAGTCACGCTAGAGGGGAGAGGGTCACACAAATGTGACAGCGTGTGACAAGGACGGGGGGGGGGGGGGGGTCAAAAATCATGAAATTCGTGTGACGTAATTTATGGATGGCCCCTTAAAAGCTGTGAAAAAATTTATTTTAAATTAGCCAATAACCCTAACCTAACGTAACCTATTTAACCATTTTTTATATAATTTTTTTACCACTCTAAATGACTTATCTGAGATGGTTCTGAGTTGGTTTCATTCCGAGTTGTCCGGTCACCATTTTTTTCATATTATTCCCCAATGTATTCCCCAATGTATTCCCCAATGTATTCCCCAATTTCCTCTGAATTTTGGCACTAGCACTATATATTTTTAGCAAAACATAGATATCGACCAATAGCGTGTCCATAAGTTTTGCTTTTTTAGATGTTACTTACGCAATACAACGCATTACCCAATGACCTAAAACTTCCAGCAACAAACAAAAAAAACATTGGCAAAGGCTCTAAAAGGATATTTTCTCAGCAGCTTTATTAACCGGTGACGCATTTAGCTGTCTTTCTTTGTAACTCGTGTATATTCTCCAACTAACTGTATCAAGTGTGTCTAGTCCGTTTTAAAATCTATGTACTGTTCATTGAACTCCCATTTAAATTCATGTTCTTGTGTAAAAATAATTTTCTTTTAGTTGTATAATGTTGTCCTTCCCGAAACGAGTTTTATTAAACTCATTGGGAGTAATGTATTATATATGTTGTGTAATAATTTTGTAATAAATTATCACTAATAAATAAATAAATTAAATAAATAATACTTCTTAAAGAAGTTAGGACCCTCCAAAAATTGGTAAAATTGCCTGGATCGAAGGCCATCAACAAACGTTCAGTATACAAACTAAAAACTCAAACAAAAAAGAAAACTTATAAACGTAGAATATATTTACCTTCTAACACTTGGTAAAACAACTTAAAAATCGGTAAAATAAGAGAAAAATGGGGAATACAAAATCTCTATTTTGACAATTGCATGTAGATATTAAGCCTAAGGCGCAGTTGTTCCTTTTGCTCATATTCGGGAGGGGGGGAGGGGTAACGCGATAGTGACAGCAACAGTTTGGTAAAATATCTATTTTTCAAATTTCATCGCGACCGTGTTTCCTCTTAAGATTCAACAATTTTGGAAATATTGCAATCAACTATTTGCGTTAAGCTTTTTAGCGAACGTAGCGTAATCTTTGAGCCCAACGTAACCTAAACTCTACCCAACTTTTTAAACTTCATTTCGGATTTTTTTACACAACAACTTCGGAACATACAGGATTTACCGGTAGAACCAAAGAATACCATGTCACGCACAAAGTGTTTTTTTTTTATCACAGTAATATTATTACGCAAGACGATGTAAATAATTAATAATCACGAGTATTATCACATCAGGGATTTGGTTATCACATTTATCTCCGAGAAAGCACAAAACTCAATGACGGCACTTGCAGGGCGCTTTCCGTACCGTGATCTCCAAGTTTATGGGGTCCTCGTATATTCCCGCGTGGGTACTAATATTAGAACGCAATTAAATAAAAACATCCGTCCCGTGTCGCTGCACAGCTTCCCGGAGTCGAGATGACATCTCACCCCACTCCTGCATTATTATAATGAGCGGAGGAGATACAGAAATAATACAAACACTTACAATGTGAGAGATCTGAGAACTTGAAGGCGATGAATGGACTAGTGAGAAAAGGGAGGTTAAAAGAATAATTAATTACGTTATGCAGTCATGGTACATGAATATTTATTATTAAAACATTAAGTTAAACTTGAGATGTAAAAAAATATAAAGTTTAGAAATGGTATTAGGTAATTGCATTAACATACAGAGTTACATCGTAATTAACGCCCAAAAATTAATAACCGTAAAGCTATATTTTAATCGGGTTCCATGAGAATTGATAAGCCGACACTTGGCCCCCCCGACTTACTTATATGCAGGATGCATTTGGTTTAGGGAAAATACGGTATACCTCAGATACGTTTGTAGATTTTCACGCCCAAAAGTATTTTCGTTATTTGTTTTTGGGGTGTTATGCCGTGTTGCGCTACCTCCTTCTTTAGCCAACGTTTCAGCGGACAGCGTTACAGTGTCCATCATCTGGGCAGATGTGTAATTGTGTATGATGGACACTGTAACGCTGTCCGAAACGTTGGCTAAAGAAGGAGGTAGCGCAACACGGCATAACACCCCAAAAACAAATAACGAAAATACGATACACCTAATTACACAAAATTTAACTAAGTGACCCCGAAGAGATGTGCAGAGGGGATGTGCCGCCGAATAACAAAGTATTAAACGAAAGTATAAAATAAAACAAAAATTCAAATGCATCAAAGAAAAATCTAAGTACAGAAATTGGACACTTTATATGAGGATTCGTTTGATTTTTAATACCAACTTATTATCGAGGGTATTTTCGAAGTCGATTTTACGTTTGAAATCGGTAAATAATGCACAAAAAAATTATAATTTTATAGTAAAAAAAACCTTTCAATTGTCGGAGGAACAACTGTCGGGTCACCATTTAATCGAGAGCTTACTACATCTAAGGCCCATTTGTTAGAACCCCTGTCACATTTGTTATCAAATCGGTAATCAACATCATTATGAATGTTTGCAATTGTCATTTCAAATAACGCTCCCAGTTAATCTCTGATTCTCGACCGGTCAGCGTTTGGTCAAATATGTTGACTGATCAAACGACCCGACATGTATGTATGTGTAAAATGAGATACCTAAAGGTTAACGCAAATTGCATAAAAGAGAATATTAAGTTTATTTTATTTTTTAATGTAAAAAGGTTTTGTACATACATTATATAATGATCACAAAAAATCTATCTATTTCTCAGCAATAAATTCAAATATTATTTTAATTTTCTAGCACAAAAAGTCACCAGCCGACAATGGCAGGGCTATTTTTCATGAAATAATTAAAAAGTTGTTAAACCCAATATTCGTGAGAATAAAAACAGCAATTAAATTAAAATACTAACATCGTTATCACTCATTTATTCTATTATGTCAGTGAAATGCAACATTTTGAAGATAATTTCCACAATACCTTTAAAGCACAAAAAGAAATTCGTGATTTGAATTGTTTCAGAAGCAGCGAGTGGTGGAGCTATAACGGCTAACAAGATAATTGGATTGAGGAGTATAATGATAGAGGTTAATAGATTGTAGACAATTGGGCGAGAGGATAAATGATTGAAATGCATTTATAAGTCAACAGTAGCAGAGTCATAACGACAACGAATCCAGAGAATTCCATTGCATCATACATACTGTCACCAATAGTGGCTGGACAAAAACCATGGAATCAGCCCTAGGATATATAAAATCAGTAATTACCAGTAATATAAAAAGAGTAGTTACCAGATAAAGGTACGATTTCTAATAATGATAAAAATAAACTTGTATCACCCCAAGGAGGTTAACAAAACTATCTGAGACTATGGTAAAATCTTAAATATACGAGCCACTCATTTTGACGGCATACGTGGTCAGGGGGGTAAGGCTCTCGAATAGGAATCCGGAGTCAGCTGGTTCACATCAAGGCGGGTGTAAGTAAATTTTATTTAATTAATTAATTTGCGTTGTTCCACAAATAATTTATTAAAAATAATAATACATAGACCCTGATACAGGCGAACCCTAGCGGGGTTAATAAATACATGCTAAAAATGTATAATGTATAAATGTATCTTTAAATTGTGAAGAAGCAATAAATAAATATAAAGATACTCTCAGTAGCACTGGTGAAAGACCACCGTTCAGAATTGAAATGGCTTTAACCGTGTTTTTAACCGTGACCGAGTCTTATCTTAATATTCAGGTACTTCCCGACTTCCTCTTCCTCATCTCCTCCCCCAATTACACTCAACAAAAACTTAATCCCAATTGGGGTTGCCATAGTCCCACTGGCTCTAAGACTCTAAACGGTTAGGGGCAATTGAGACTGTTGTAATGCAATGATTCGTACACTTATATTTGCCAGCTTGTCTGGAAGAACGTTGCAATGGAATAAAAAAAATTACGTTATTCAATGATTCCCACTTTCTATTTAACAGCTTGTCTGGAAGAACGTTGCAATGGAATAAAACAATTGCGTAATTCGATGATTCCCGCATACCTATTTACCAGCATATCTGGAAGAACGTTGCAATGGAATAAAAAAATTACGAAATTCAATGATTACCACACTTTTATTTACCAGCTTGTCTGGAAGAACGTTGCAATGGAATAAAACAATTACGAAATTCAATGATTTCCACATTTCTATTTACCTGCTTGGCTGAACGAACGTTGCAATGGAATAAAAAAATTACGTAATTCAATGATTTCCACTTTTCTATTTAACAGCTTGTCTGGAAGAACGTTGCGATGGAATAAAACAATTGCGGAATTCAATGATTCCCACTTTTCTATTTACCAGCTTCTCTGGAAGAATGTTGCAATGGAATAAAACAATTACGTAATTCAATGATTCCCACATTTCTATTTACCAGCTTGTGTGGAAGAACGTTGCAATTGAAAAAAAAACAATTAGACCAAGTAGTACCAGGCACAGTTCCGACCACTACACAGTCCAATTACGTATGTATTTTTTTATGAAATCCGATACCCCACAAAAGCCGGAATAAATAATAGTAAGCTCTAGATCGCGGAATTGATAAGGCTTTACAATAGTCGAGCTGAAATAATATTAGAAGAGAATTTCAGTACACGAAGAGACATTATATCTACATTACGAAGGTCAAATTATGCTGGAAATATCTCAAGTACAAAAAATACATGCTTGAATATTCTACGATACGATGAAATGAATCACCATGGTCCAGTGAAAATAAATATTTGATATTATTTTTATTTATGACTTGATTAATCTCACCCGATTTTTAGAAGATGTTCCCGCCTGCATGACCGAGACTAAACTAATCTACTTATTGGTGTCTACATTGAGTGGTTGAATTCTTTTAAATCCAATAAACAATGGATAATTAGAACGGTGGGGTTCTCAAGACAACGGCTTTCATTGCATTCTAATTTTTTTTATATTATGTCGGTGACCTTGCATTCTCTTATTCCACTTTATAATTCTTAAATCAGCTATCCCAATATTTTTTGGTAAATAAAAGAAAGCTACCGTTTCTGATTCTTTGTACATTTATATAAAAAAAACATGAAAAACGTGTTGAAGCTATTTAAAGAGCTCCATGACAGAATGGTAGGTGCTCTCGTTCTAGGTTCAGAGATCGCGAATGTACGCGAAGTGCAAAAACAGTATTAAGTGTAATAAGTGCAAAAAAAGTAGACGATTCTTTCAGTATCACATTGGTAGGAGCACTATATATTTAGAATCGTCCCATTGCTAAAAAAGGCCTAATATTGTTTTGAGCGGAAATTTTTAACCCCCACATTCCTATCGCCCAATAAAATTCAGATAGTGCCATAGTTCTATTAGCTCCAGAGAGGAAAATTTACGCGGTGTCACGCAAAACAAGACTCCGAAATGCATGAATCATTAGGCGAAACGACTATCATGCAAAATATATATTGTTTGAATCATCATCAAATAGTATTAATAGGTTTGCGTCTGCGTGGTTGAATTTCAGAACCCGGCTTCGAGTGCATGTCTGACGCCACGCCATTCACGCCGCGCCACAAATAACATCTGTATACGTGGAATTTCAAACAAAGCTACCGTTTTAATTCGGTTTCGAATTCAAGAATTTGTCACAAGATTTCACCACTTTAGTCAGAAGGTCAGATGTGGGCGTCCCCCCCTAGGTATAACTGCTTCGTGTATATGTAGTATCTCTACGGATATGGAAAGATTGACGGTAAAACATAGTTGTATCAAGCGGCTATATATTGCACATGACGTCATTGCCTATCTTGGTGACTTTGTCCCGGTGACTGGATGATAGTGGATCCGAGGAACGGGCTATTTTTGGAACCAGTTCCTTTTAGATTTATAAAATGGTCACCAACACTAACTGGGCGAATCCGAACCAAAAGCCACCGCAGGGCCTAGCAGCAAAAACCTGTGGATCGGGTTTTTAACTGCTAGTAATATATTAATGTAACAAGAGCTTTGAAAGCTCGGCAATAAGAACACAAGGAACTAAGATTACCAACGTTAAAAGAAAGAAGAGAAGGGGGGTGACTTGATTGAGGCTTTCAAAATTTTATCTGGACATTAGTTGCCCTGGAGCATCAAAGAAATCTTCACTTAAAAAAAACTCTACAAAAGAATTTACGTGAAAACTCAAAAAAATAACAAAACACCTTTTGAATCCAATCCTAGGATACACCTCCTTGTAAATAGTGTAGTGGATGCATGGAACAAACTTCTACAACATGATTTCGATGCTACTAATATAAACCAATTTAAAGCTCTATTGGATTCAAATTTAGAGAAAAGAAAAGACTAAGTTATTTTAAAATTACTAAATTTACTGGTTAACTTATTGAGAAACAGATAAGAGCACATCAGCAGAATGCTGCCTGCTCATTATACATATAATAATAATATAATAATGGAGGTAGGTATGCAAAAATACAAAACAAAAATAACATCATTATAATGATAGTAGGTATAAGTAAGAATTAAAACCGTCATTAACATCAGAAAAGATACGTTGCCTAAATATTGACCAAACAAAACAAACAAAATATTATACCATAGCTTGGATATCGATGCAAAAGCGTTCGACTTCGTAGCCCCTGCATTGAAAAACTATTCAAGCGTGAGGAACAAAACAACCATCGAGCTCGAAGAATGAATAATTATTGTGGGTGCAGTAGAATCTTTAAAACAAAGCCCCCGTAAATCACGCGCGCCTCTGAAAACTCATATTGTTCTCGCACTTCATAAATCACAAACTCAACACAAGATTACAGCTTTCAAACACAGCACAAAGTGGAGAGCAAATGTCAAAACTCTCTCTCCAAATAAACAGCAACATGTATGTTTCTTAGTCACAAGCACAATGAATCAAAATTGTCCAGATTCCTTGCAAGAGATTTTTCAGATATTCGCAAAACATCTTCCGTCAGATGACAGATGAGAGTAGTTGTTTTTCTGGTTGCGATGTTTTAGGGGAGGTTTCTAGGTAATTGTTGAATCGAGATTCAAGGGGTGGTTTGTGTTCGCTCATGCGCACTCGTGAGGAGGGACTACCACAACAGAGACGGTGGTAGCGCTCGGGCACCGGGGCAAATCGATAATATAATAACGGAGGTAAGCGCGGAAACAAACCCGTTTGGGCTGTACAGCGATTACAACAACATCTGTTGGAAATGAGTGATAACTATATTACAATTATGAATTTGCCACCTGCTTTGGATCCAGCTGTTAAATCTAATAAATGTTATGTGTAAGCATTGCAGAAGTATACACAACATGAAATACCAATATACTGGCGTGCAGTGTGTGGTACGCATCACGGAAAAAGTAAGTTATTGGTCGCTTCCATCGGGGTAAAATCGGCCTATTTTCAACAATTTTTTTTTTTTACAAAAAATAAAATATTTAATTCAAACTTTTTATTTTCTCAAACATACACATTCGACAAAGAATTTTTGAAATTTTCGAAGGAAAATTTTTAAAACTCCGCCACTGCGACGTCATTTCCTGTGACCCTTTGGAAAAAAGATGCGTCCGCGTTGACAGCAGAACTAACGACAGGATCATTTGAAGTAAAAAACAATAATACGTGTTTTAGTTAAGACCATAAACTAGAACTTGGACGAAGGGTAAAAAAAAAAATTGAAAATTGGATTTTTGGTAAGCCTTTTTACAAAAAAATGTCAATTTCGGTGAAATTTGCTCTACATTTTTATTTTTTTAAATAGTTGTAATTGAAGAAAAAATCAATCCTTCGTCCAAGTTCTTAAGAATTGTATATCAAAGACCTTTGTAAAATTTCATCAAAATCGGTTGAGTAGTTCTCGAGAAATCTTGACAACCGACTTTGAAAACACAGTTTCGAGAAAAATGTGTTGAAAGTTTTGAGTGACAATAAAACTGGAAATTTTATTTTTATTTTTAATTTACAATGAATCGTCGATTCCAGGGTCATAAAGTTGATGAAGCTGATGTTCCTTCATTAAAAGTGCAAGCAGCAACTAATGCAGCAATATCAACGACCTTTGAACCAACAGAAAGTATTTTTGGGGTAACTTTCCAGATTAACTGGTTCAAGCTTTCATTGTTATTTTGCCTTGAGCGCGCAACTTCCCAAGGCTGTATCTCCGAAACTATTTCTTGGATCGTCTTGAAAATTTAGGACAATATTCTAGAGATGTTGTAGAACCTAATAAGATAATAATTAAAAAAAATGATTTTTTGAAATCGTGAAACCCATGTAACCCCTTAAGGTAAAAAAAGGGGTCAACCTCGGAACGAAACGGAATAAGCTGGAAATTTGTTTTGGCATTTTAAATGTTGTCTCAAAAATCTCATTAGGTCACGGTCTGGTCGTGTGGGCGTCTTTAGATATTAAAGCTCAAAGGTGGCAAAAAATGAGTTTTTGGGAAATATCTCGCTTCCTTTGCCTCAAAGAGTATTTATATTCAGTATAAAAATTGTAGAGTATAAAATTCTCTACAAATTTTGTCCGTAATTATTTTTTATAGGCTTAACCGTTTTTAAGATAGAGCGCGAAGAATGCGGAGGGCTCGGCCGCACGTAGCGCAAGGTCAGTAACACTCCTCAAATGAACGAATAAACTCTTCCCAACGCTCCGACCAACAGGCGAATCGAGCATTACTAAACAAATCACTTAGCTGATCGGAGACTCAGATTGATCGATCGAAAAGTTGCGTTGGGAAGTATTGTGCATTTGAGAAGTGTTGAGCCAAAATTTCGGATCAACAGTTGATCAGTGGATTGGGAACACTTCGGAGCGACTTCTACAACGTCATGGTTTGGCTAAGGTTTTTTCAATTACTTCTATGACGATGTTTTTATAATACTAGTCAGTATTTATAACAGTTCAGGGATACAAACAACTTGTAACGTTTATTATAAAGGCCCGCTAGGGGCGTGTAATAAATACCTATGACAGATAGTTTTCAACTTAAAACCATTTTTTGTCATGTATATAAATTTATATTATTTAGCGTCGAAAATTTATTATCGTGAATACTTTTATATATCGACGATATTTTGAAATAGACGGAAGTACATGACCAGATGAACATCATTAATAAGTTCGCATTGTGCGGATTTATTCTATTGTGTCATTTTAGGACAGTTCATTGAACGTGCCAGCCCACAAAAAAAACTATTATTATAGTCTGTCAGACAATTCGGACATGATCAAAATATTGACGATTGTGATTGAATTAGAAATGATTATCGATATTATAGAATACACATATAGAAGGTACCTGTACCTGCCCAGCACAATGAGAAAAAACTATACCTACTAATGAGGTATGCACTAAGGCAGTTATTTAGATTGTGATTGAGAAGGAAGTCAGGAGGTAAAGTGGCAATGGTTAGAATTGGAAGCAGCGTTAATCCGTATGGTATATAAATATGTACATATTTTTTTTTATTATTTTAAAATAA
This sequence comes from Glyphotaelius pellucidus, assembly GCA_936435175.1. Taxonomy (NCBI): domain Eukaryota; kingdom Metazoa; phylum Arthropoda; class Insecta; order Trichoptera; family Limnephilidae; genus Glyphotaelius; species Glyphotaelius pellucidus. The sequence continues at coordinate 26,692,548 of OW386551.1, forward strand.
GACAATAACTTAAAATAAGATTTAAAATGAAACGAAGACTTCGACTTTTTTATGTTGCCTCAATAAGACAATAACTTCAACTTTTTTTTATGTCGCTCAAAAAGACAATAATTAAAAACTTCGACTTTTAAGTTGCTCAATAAGACAATAATTTAAAATAAGACAATAACTTCGACTTTTATGTTGCTCAATAAGACAATAACTTAAAATAAGACAATAACTTCGATTTTTTTTAAGTTGCTCAATAAGAGAAGCTCATTGCCTAAAAGCCCAATCAATATTTTTTTAAGTTGAAAGAAGAGTGGGAGAGTGGAAGGAGAATAGAAAGAGGAAGAATGAAAAAAATATGAAGTAGTCAAATAATTATATTGAAGTTATGACTAACCAACGGTTTTAGAGGAAAATAGGAAGAGCAAAATTAAGAGGATTTTTCTAGGAGGAAAATTACTTTCCTCGGGGCCTCCTGTGCAGAGCAATGTTAAAAACGACCCCCTGCCCTTTCAAAATGGAGAATTATTATAGGTGTACGATTTTAGAAATTTGTATTATAGTAATAAGAAAATATTACTATTTATTTTTATTTTTAACTTAACGAGTTAAAATGTAATATTTAATAAATTACTTTTTAAAATTAATAATTGATTAAATGTAATATTTAATTAATTTAACGTAAAATTTAATTAAATAAATATTACAATTTGAGGTTTTACTCATTAGAGCGTGTTCACACACAGCTATAAAAGATATAGCTTGGCCTATTTCAGCATATCGCTCACCATACATTCCCAATGAGAATATATGGCGAGTGAAATGCTGAAATAGGCCAAGCTACATCTTTTATAGCAGTGTGTGAATACGCTCTTATGTTAAAAATAAATATTCATCTTAGACTTGCAGAAAAGTCAATAGATCCAAGACACTTTCTAGATAGCATTTAGTTGTGGTTCAATCTTGCAATCATACATAAAGACAGCAGTCGATAAAAATATGAGTTGAGAAAATGAAGGTAAACGTTCTTATTCGTTAATTAGAGTCACATTCGCTCAGTGGTAGAGCTCTGCCCCGGCAAGGCAAAGGTCCCGGGTTTGATTCCTACACGTGACCGATTTTCGATTGGGTGTCACTAATATCGTCTTCATTAATTAAAAAAATAAAATATTACCTTCGAAATTGCGGGAACGGCAGTAAGCGGTCGATCCTTCCAGAGGATTTAATTCGACTTTTTATTAATTTTTCAGATACGTTCGTCACACGAGACTATTTATGCACTCGCTCTCATTCCGCAAGACTAATGGTGTGGCATCTTCCGAATCTCGATGTAATTGGTAAACCGGATGACTTTAAAAAAAATATGACTTTATTTTGAATAATTTATATTTTTCGTAGCATTTGAAAGCGAGCGCGGGCTCGCGCTTAGTTTGTCTTATTATTGACTTGTAAATGAGGAAGTTTTTCATTCAAATGCGTAGTAGATCCATACCTGCATTTAGGTATTCATATAAGGGCAGTGTCGGGTGTTGTGATGTCGATTGTTGGGTTTGACGGACATTACGTACATGGAATTACAGCTGTCACAAGATACAAGCACATGATTAAATGAGCAGAGAAAATTTCAATGGGGATATTATCATAAATGTAAATTTACTTCATAACATGTAACAGAACTTTCTGTCCTTAGTAGGTTTACCTTTCATTTCAAGATTCACGATAGCGATAAATTACAAAAGCTATCCAACACAAATATCAGTACCTAACCAGCAAAAATTCATTCCAATATCCTTTTGAAAAGTCATTAAAAATAATGGAAAAAAAAAAAAAATTGCCTGTCATCTAACTTAACCTAACGTGTCCTATTTAACCAACTTTTTTTTCATCACTTTTTAAAGACTTTTCAAAAAAGTGATGAAGTTGCACATTGTTGAGTTTTCCGGTCACCACCGATCTGTCACCTAAAATAGCTGTGGTCCTAGGTCAAATCATGGTAAGCTGTCATTTTTGTTAAAATTGTTATTTTTCAGGGAACGTTTTGAAACCTTCAAACGTCCAGGTAAATTAAAGTTTGATAATTGTCGTATTTGGAACAATTCGATAGAAACATTTGTGTGTAAGATACGGCCCAATTCAATCTAATCTCCTTCACTAGACTTAGTCACTTAGTGACTAGCTCAGCTCTCTTATTCTACTGGTATTTCAATGGAAGATGTTCCGAGGAACTAGCGTCATTTAATCCTTCGGAACCGGTGCAAAGTCGAGAAATACGCCAAACACGCGCCCAACATTTGTACACAGATGACAATTGTCACATGAGAACGGGTGGTTTCTATGACTCTTTCTTGAGTTCAACAGCTCAACTGTGGAACGATTTGCCGGCGTCTGTATTTCCTCCCTCTACAACACTCGGTTGTATGCGATAGTGAGCGTGGCGTAAAATATTTTCGTATTCAAATTTGCTTCAAACTTAAGAGTAATTTTCAAAATTGCTACCGATTGTTCCTACAAGCGATAAATCGGATAATAAAAATTACTTTATTTTTATTAATACATAATTCTGTACTCAATATGCGTATTTCATAACGCGTATTTCTTTTGATCAAATTTTTGACACATCATTTTTCAACGGTGTTCATTCGAAAGATAGTGAAGATAAAAGACGTCTCTCTAATTTTTCAACAAAAAAAAAAATATATATATTTCAAATAAAATTGGCACTATATTATGTTTTGGAAAGACAATGTGACTCTGAGGCAAATATTTTATAAGTACTTTCAGCTTCACAAATCTTACAATTATAATATCCCGTGAATTTTCACGGGTCTGCGCTAGTCCGATAATAATATTGTATAGTAAAAAAGTCAATATCGATCGGCCAAAATATTTTTTATGAGAATACATAACATTTTTAAGGCTGTCAAACTTTGGTGCAAAAATGTTATGATCGGTAGCAAAACTCAAACATTTGATCGTCGAATCACTAGATAACTACAAAACATAACTAATTAGATATTCGATTTACAATTACAAGCCCTCATTAAACAACAAATGTTTAACAGCAGAAGTTAAGATTTAATCACTGTCACATCAAAGAATAAAAACAAAATGACTTGTACTCTGAAATGCACGCCTGATGCGTGCTAACGAATACTTCCCGGTTTGAAAATACTTGTAATACACATTCCAAAAAGAGTAAACAAACTGAAATTTGCAGATACGTCGGCTGTTCCAAAGCCCTTTTTGCATTCTGGCCTGATTTGGTTAGACGAAGCTTAAAATACATGTAATTTTACGACAAGTTACTTTAAACATTGATTATAAGAGCATCATAGACGAAAACAAAACAAATACGAGTATTTTCATAATCTGGCAACATAAATAATGGACTATGAGAAAAAGTTAAAATTAATTGCTGATAAATAAAAGCCATGAAAATTCTAATTCCAGAAAACAACTCCAATGGCTTGTATACAGGGTATTAAGGTATTGTACACCGGTTGATTGATTGATTGATTCCTGACGTCATTTGGAGTAAAAACTGTAGATGAAATTTTGATCTTCGGTTACTTATTAGACGCCTTTTTATTCAGAATAAAAAAACTTCCGTATATCCTCACTGGTTGCTCAGCCGAGTAACCGCTCAACCCCTCACCCCGTCCCCAACTATCCAATACCCATTATTTTTTTATGTTTTTAGTTTTAAAAAAAAAATGTCACCGGCGACCAAAAATTCATTTACATTTTTTTACTTCAATTAATGTCGGCAATCACTGGTTAAAGTAAGTCAAGTTGGCCTCGTGACACCCTGTATATCCCATAATCTGGCAACATAAATAATTAAGGAATAAGAGAAAAAACATTGAACGAAAAAATTGAAAAACATGAATTGCTGATGAATAAACTATAAAAATTGTAATACCAGAAAATAGCCCCAATAGCTTATTATTTTGTTATAAATTCAAAGGAAATTGAGAGATCAATGCCATTAATTGAATAACTTATCCTCATTAAAATTCACCTAAAAATGTTCTAAAACGACACGTAAGAACATTTTTTTAGAATATCAAGTACGCACATGTGATGTATGATCAAATCATCTGAATTATAGAGTTAAAAAAATGAAATGCAAGAACATTTAACTAGCAAAGAACAAAACAAGAAACCATAACTTTCAATATTGTCAATGAGAAAAGCCAGCGTTACGAACTACTAGTAAATTGTAAATATTTTCCCATTTCACAAAACAATTCCGTCAAACCTTAAGCGTAGTAAATTTCCTAAGATCCTCCGACGACTTGATGAAATTCTTCGGATATCCTCCGTTGGCGATGCACATTTTCCAAACCAGATTTCCCGCAAATACAAAATCGCCATTTTCCTGCTTTTCCATCTGTATTGACCTCCACTTTAGCGTCTGCACCAAAAACCCGGCGAAACGATCAGAGAAAACCAAAACATTCAACAACAACAAAAATCACGAATATAACCTCAAATTTATATGTCTAACATAACATGTTGCATGTCAAGGGTTTTCGAGAAGATTCGCGCGTTTTGTACGACTGGATATAATTTATTGAGCACTCGGTGAGATCTCTCCGCGACAGAGGCAGAAGCGAAACTGCTTGTTGCTGGACGCGGCGACCAGGAATTCAGAAGACAAAGGAGTAAGAATACCGGCGGACGGATTAAACTGTCACACCAAGTGACAAAGACAAAACTGTTCAGCGGGCGGTGGTGCCATCACGTAAGCCCGACCAGCTCCTCATATATGCAACGGGCAGACGCATCAATGGGGACGCCTTCTCCAGACTGTAGTAATGTAGCCAGAAAAAGAAAAACAGGCACCGTTACTTGACACCCGGTGGACGGAGGTTCTCAAACCGTGAAACAGCTTTAGATGAAACCACATGTTTGTTCGGAATGCACACAGCATGAGAAAAAAAATCAAGTGGGGCAGAACTAAGAAAACTAAGAAACAGTCGAAGAGCACAGTATGCTCATCAGGTATTTGTGTTATTATCGGTGTATCAGAAAAATAAGAAGAGGGTGAAAACCTTTTCCAGATTGGGAGCCAATAATGGTCAATAAATAAAAAGGTTGTCATTTGGCTAATAGACAGGAAATTCAGTGTTTTTTTATGGGCTATCATTAGGGGGTAGTCACTCGCCCTCGCAAGGCTCACTGATGAAGATGAAGACGAAGACGTCACTACTTCAATTCGGATGATTATCTTGTTAGTACTCAATAATAATAAATAATCAGTCATGTAATTACCGAGAAAGTAATATGATTAGTCATGTTGTTTGTTGCATTTATTCTGTTGCGCAGCGTTTAAACATTAGTCTCCGTGTTAAAAAATTCGGTATTTAAATATGTCGTAATACTCATAGTTTGAATGTATCTTAAGTTTAAAATTATTAGAGAAGCTATCACCATTTTTTCTAATAACGGCCGTGCACGTATTTGGTCCTTGTAAAACCTATCACACCATACGCGTTCGGCACATATTTCGACGACAGAGTTTCCGTTGACCAATGGCGGCATATTACAGGGCTCCCGCGAGTCTAAGAATATTTCTGCATGACAGCCAATATCCGTGTCCTTAGGTACATAGCAGAGCAAAAATCATACTGATAAAACCAAATAAAACAAAACAAAATGTCACATTAGCTCGATAAATAAGCCGGGACGTAAATTGGCTCCCAATTTGAAAAGGACTGTGCCAACATAAAAATCTGATGTTTAAATTATTATTTTAGTTGCAAAATTTCCAGTTCATGTAATTTGTATAGCATTGACACATAACGGCATTGAGAAAACCTCGTATTCAAGCAGCAAAAAGTTCTAAAATATCAAATTTTAATTAAATCGAGCAAAAAGAGACCGGACTTCGGTCGCCGTGTTACGTGATTCCGATACGGTCGGCTACGGTGCAGGGAAAATAATTGGCAACGATTCACCGTAGTAAAAACAAACTACGATTAGATCATATTCGAGAGACGGAAATTTTAAGCGGGTGGTGTAAGTTTGTACAGTGTAATTGACTTGAATTTAAGTGAATTATTGATTCGTTGGGGAAATGACTGTCACACGAGGTGATATGGCATGTGGAGTTACTTCTTTAAGCATAACATAACTTACTACTTCTGTTGTATTGTGGTGTTAAATAATAGCACGATTATAAATTATAAATGCAATGTTTTAACAACATTTATCAACCACTCTGGTTGACAATCGATTAACAAGTGCTTAGCCTAAAAAGGGATATTTTTAGCAAGATGTAAATTTATCTGAATCTGACTGGGGGTTTTGATTTTCAGGACTATAAACATAATAATAGCGTGTTCTTAACTGAATGAGCCCACAGTACAGAGTATTGTCAATTTGCAAAGAAAAGCGACCGAGAGACAGGCCAAGGAAGAGATGGACGACTGCCTGGGAGAAGATATTATAAACAGTATTTTTTGTGGATACTGCACAAGAATCCCAACCCTTCTGGAGCCAGTGAGACTATGGCATCCCCAATTGGGGTATGTTGTGAGGCTGAAGGTAAGTGACGATGACAAGGAGATGGGGGAAGGGAACATGGAGAATTACCTGGCTATTCAGATCTGATCACAAAACCATTTTGGATAAAGCCATTTCAAGCAACGTTTTAATTATGAAAGATGGTTTTACAAGAGGGCGATACTAATGTAAGTTTTACACCATCTCTTTTTTCAGCCTGATTCCCGTATAGAGAGAGACCAAAGACAAAATTTTTCACTATACGCGATCGCTTTTTTTCATCTCTATTTTCATATCTGCGATTTCAATTGGCTTCACTGCAAACAACACATGAACCATATTGTTTGCTGTGATGCCAACTGAAAACGTAGATATGAAAATAGCTATCGCTTAAAGCGAAAAATTGTGTCTTTGGTCTCTATACGGAAATCGGGCTGAAAAAAGAGATGGTGTAAAACCTACATAAGAGTACCTTCCACTCTAGAACTTGCCGCAAATATACTAATTATTATATTTAATGAATTAATAATGAAATAACATAAATTTCTCAAATAAAATTAATTTGTGTACGCCGGTATTTGAACCCGCGACCTTCGGATTGCCTTACCCCTCGACAACGGAGGCTGTCAAAGTGTGGAAAGGCCTGTGGTCTGGAGATGAGTGACCAAGGACTGGAAACGGTGGAGAACATTCATAAGGGGGATCAAATCGCACCCTGTGGTATACGATAATACGTTAACCATATAACGCTGTAGAATTGAAAAAAAATTATAATAAAGGAATTTGATCAATCGGAAAACAAAGAACTTCGCTTGTCCAAAAGAAAATTCATGGTAAAAAAGTACGCTTCCATTGTAAATACATGCCTAATACCTACCTACCTTACACAAGCTGTAGTACCTACTAAATTCCGCCCGAGTATAGGAATTACAACCTTAAGGGCACTTTTATTGACAATCCGCCGTGACAATCCACGATTATGGTACCGTGACGGCAAAAAAGGAAATAAACAAACGTTCCTTATCGCTATAATGCTGCAGCTCTTTCTTACACATTAAATAATGGTGAGACACACAAAATACGTGTAACTGTTTCTTCCAAAGAACTACTTTTTTTCCTTTGGAGGATATATCTTTTTGTGGCCCAGCTACGGCGACGGGAATTTGCGTTAAATTTTATTTATACGTGTGAGGGAGATGTATGATAATGATTGTATGTTTCCTTTGGGGGGTTGCAGACGTACGTTCACCATTTGTTTCATTTTTGACTGTTCTTATTTAGTGTGTAAAAAAGAGCTGCAGCGTTATATTTTTTAGAGCAAAAGCAAAACCATCAACGCATTGAAATTTGACAATTTTTAAAGTTTTGGAATTCACTCACACACAATATTATCCTTGTAACTATATTCCATACTCTCAAAATTATCGTCACGGCTAGCGGTATTGTCGGGGAAGAGACAAAGACGTCACGGTGCGGTGTGTGAAAAATTTGCAAAAAAAATATTAATTTTTCCTTTGGAGGAAAGAGACCTACGTACATTGTATATCTCATCTTTTTATAGAGCTGCAGCATGATTGTGGTAAGGAACGTATGTTTATTGCATTTTTATGCCGTCACGGTATCGTAATCGTGGATCGTCACGGTAATAATAAAAGCGCTCAATATACATACTAATATTATAAATGCGAAACTGCTCGAGTTTGTTTGCTACGCTTTCACGCATTAACCAATAAAAAGACTTTAAAAATTCTTTCACCAATAGAAAGGTAAATTATATGCGAAGAATATACGCTGTATATGATGGTAAGCTCTGGCGTTATGAAATTAGAAATATTAATATATTATATTTGTTATACGTTTTCTGTCGCCAATAAAGCGAGTTTTTGCTAACGTCAGAAAAAAATCGTTTCCATGGAAATGATGTTGATATATTTGTGGGCTCAATGCTGGTAGGTACTCAGCCCCCTACCTACTGGTCGGCTGCTGCTCCAGAAAATTCAAATATTAGAATATGTTTTGTTTTTTTTTGGACAAGCTTATATTTTGGAATAAATGTCAGATGAGAGTTCCTACATTAAAAATATAATTCGTAACGATTATGAAAACTGAATAATAAACAGTGTAATTTTTTATTATATTTACAAACATCCAAATATTTAAATAAAAATAAATCTCCGAAATGTTTGTAAGCGCATAAATTTTTTTATTTTTTATTTTTTTTATTTATTTATTTATTTTATAAATCAACAATCCAGTCCCGCTAAGCCAATTGCAATTGGCTTGACAGCAGGTGCTTATAATTACTAACAAATATATTTAAAGTTATAATTTACATCTTTTATCTACAGTTTAAACATTTTTTCATAAATTTTATCAAGTATCAAGTATCAAAATAAATATTCTTTTTCCAATAACCAATTTTTCACCATATATTTAACCTTATTCATAGAATTATGTTGCTTTATATTGTCAGGTAATAAATTAAATATCTTCGGTATGTTGTATTCAAACGTTCTCTGTCCGTACTTATTATTAAATTTCGGAACTATTAACCCGTCGTTACGCGTGAATCTAATGCTATATTTATGATCTAGTTTCTCTTTATGCAGCGGGGTAAATATATGCTGAATTATAATTTTATACCATAGTATTGCCTTCACAGGTAAAATTTTTGCACTCTGAAACAGCAACGGAGTATTGTGTCTTTGTTTGAAAATGTTAGGGACAACTAATAATTTTACAATTGCGTTTTGTGCAACTTGTACTTGTTTCAGGTTGGTTACAGTAGTATTTCCCCATATTGTTAACCCATATCTTATTATTGATTCTGCTAGTGACATATAAATTATTTTAAGTGTATCAATTGATAGGAAAAAATTTAATGTGTACATTCTGCTAGCAATTGATCTGAGTCTTTTACAGGTTTTTTTTAATATGTTTGTCTCATTTAAAAAAACAATCTACCGTAACACCAAGATACACATATTCAGTTACTAATTCTAAGCTTTCACAATTACAGTTAATTTGAATATTTTTGTGGATGCAATTAAAGTTATGAGAAATAATATTAGGATTAAATTGAAATTTGGCATTAGGTGATCTTATATTTATTTATTGTTGTTATACGCCCATATGGGCTTTTACGTAGATTATACAATAATATTTAAGATATCGAGGATTATACATACAAAGAATTTAAATCAAAAGTTATAAAAATGAAAACATTTTAAAAATATAAAGGTAGTTTTTGAAGAATATAGCGTAAAACCGTGAAATATTTGAAACAATATAACATTTGACAATAACATAGAATAAAATACAATATAAAACATTACAATAACACATCAAATCGTTAAATATATTACACCCACGTTACAATAATTTGTAGGATTCCACAAAGTGTTGGTTTAAAATGCATTTTAGATTATAAAGGGAATCAGCGAATATATCTACAATATCACCAAACTTGTTGCCTAAATCATGCATCCTATTGGTAAGTGAGTGTGATTGATAGTAGGTTGTGTATGTGTTGCAAAAGAATGTAATATTTTGTCTAGTATTCCTTGTCGGTACATGGAGTTTAATGGTAGTAACAATGGCAGGGCTGTCAATTAGGTTGTTCACGACTCTGTATAATAAAATTAAATCTGAAATGATTCTTCTGTCAGATAGCGTAATTAAATTAAGTCGATTCATCAAACTTATATAATTAATGTTTTCTATTGGGATTTTGAGCTTGAAATTTAAGTACCTAAGAAATTTGTGTTGAACCCGTTCTATTTTGTTAGAGTGTACTTTATAGAAAGGGGACCAAATAGGTGAATTATATTCCACTTGATTTCTAACTAATGAAATATATGCATTATATTATATGCATTACTTTAGTTTTTTTAGCATTTATTAATTGCCCTGCATCATGTGACCATTTACAGAGTTGATTAAAGTCAATTTGTAAGAGTTCAATTGCAATTTTTAGATCTTTGTGTGATATGACCAATGCCGTATCATCTGCGAATACAAAATGTTTTACAAAAGAGAAAAGTTTTTTCATTATGGTTACATAGATTATATATAGTGTAGGTCCCAATGAATGCACAAAATTGGATAATTGTTTTTTTCTTTGAGCTGTAGCATTATGAAATTTAGGTGGCAGGCGAGATGTTTGAAAACTGAATGTATGGAATGCGGGAGGGGGTGGGAGTGGGGGTGGGGTTAATTGATAAGTGCAAGCGCCACAGTAATTTCACGTAATACTATGCGAGCGAAGCCGCGGGGAAAAGCTAGTAGATAATATTCTAACCCACAAGTATGCTATATCACAACTTATTTGAATAAATTCGATTAAAAAACAATAATGCTTAAGAGGGCGCTTACGAGTGCAAGCTTTTGCAAGCTCTGGCTCCTCGGGCTTCTATTTGCGGAGATTTTTGTGGAAACGCAGTTCTGATCGTCCGACCAGCAAGGGGTGTTTAACCTCGCGAACCGCGAACGCAATATGGCGCTCTCCCGCGGGATAATGCTTTCGCAGGCGCGCGTGTATTCTGACCTTATTGCGAAGGATTCATTGTGATGATGGCGAAAATGTTCCCCAAATAAACAAGAACAGCTGTTGGAAATAAAGGTACAAACAATATACATGAAACATGACATTTAAAATGTTTATGAATCAAAATAAAAAAAAACAGAGTGCAATTCACGCGAGGTAGAAGTGAAACTTCAGAAAACTAAAGTAGACAAGAGTGGGGAGGCTCCGAAACACCGCACAAAGAGGAGACCGATTATACAATCTCATTTTCTCGCAGGCTAAATCCTTTAGATGTATGTGTTTGTCTCTTTTTAGTGTCGCTATTTTTCGTTTCATCGAGTTTCAAATCACAACGGTGCTAACGAAGTTTTCACTTCAAAATAATGATACCTATCTACACATACATTTTAATCAAGTTTCAATCATCGAACTTGGGAATATGTTAAACACCAATTTAAAATTTCAAAACTCTACCGGAATCATTTGACTGCCTCCGTGGTCGAGAGATAAGGTTTTAGACTTAGCAATCCGAAGGTCGCGGGTTCAAATCTCGACGTGAGCAGATAAATTTTATTTCATAATTAAACATAATATATAGCATACTGGCGGCACGTTCCAGAGTCGAAGATACTCTCAGTAACGCCCTGGTGTAAGTCCACCATCCGTTGCTTGAAATTACTTTAACCGTGGTTATAGCCGGGTACTTAAACACATTCCTCTTCCCCATTTCCTTCCCCTCCCCACTACCTTCAGCCTCACAACATATCACAATTCGGGATGCCATAGACTAACTAACTCTAGATGGGAACAATTGGCAATCTTGTGCGGTTATTTATTAACATAAAAAAATCTTTTTCGGAAGACAAAAAGTCTTTTAACTTATTTAAGGGAAGAGGATTTCATGAATATTATTAATACGTTGTATTTTTTAAGTCACGAAAATATAAAAGAAACATTTTTACAAACAATATAATTCTGTAGTACTTTCATTTTTGTTTAAATTTCTTCGATTGTGTTTCGTTTCCGAAAACCACTGGAGCGATTTTTGCCATATATTGGCGCCATTTTAAATGTCTCCGATTGTTTTTCGGATAAAAAAGGCAATTATCTCTTGCTTCGGCAAACTTTTTTTTTAAAAAATATATTTGTAGCTCTCACGTTTGTTATTTTGGACTTAAAACGAAGCTATTGAAATGCTTTAACTATTATGACCGTATTTGTCGCAAATCCGAACTTCGTAGACTATTTTATAACGATGTTAAAAATAAATTTTTCAAATATTTTTTCGCGCAGAATTTCTGATCAGCTGTTTGCGGTTAAAATTAAGTCATTTTTCCATAGATATGCACCTTTCATCATCAAGTAGGTACACCACAGATAATATATAGAAATCGAAAATATTCTATGTTAACTCGAATAAGTACCTCTCACGGCAGTTTCAAAGTAACAAACACGCAGGATTCGCGCGGTGATTACTTGACGATTTTTATAATGAATTCTACAAACATGAGATAAACAATAAAATAGAGGTTGATTCATTGGCTACATATAACTATAATAAGTTTTTACGTCTCCATGTTAAAATTCGAAGACATGATTTTTTTAAATGTTGGCGAAAAATTAAAAAAAAATGATCTTCTGAATATCTCGAGCAAACGGAGAAAAAAAACTTTAAAATGCGCTGTCGCTCCCGTGGACAAAACTTAACATGACGCAAGTTCAGTCAAACTACAATGATTTAAACAGGCAATTCTCGACGGCTCGTTATTAGATTAGTAACGTAGCGGAATACCCCCCGATGCCCCTCTGGTTCTCCGGTTCGGTAAGCGAGGAGAGAAGACTAATCGTCGGTATAATAGTCTCGCTAATTTGGGCAGATTCGTCTAGCCAACAAGGACAAAGAAAGCAGCGCACAGCTTTCACTTATCTGCCGATATACCGTCTCTCGACTCTTCCACGTTCCTTCACTCTTAACTCGGCCAGGCGGAAAAACGAGAAAAACTTTGGTGATTAAACAGAATAATGGGGGAAATTGCCGTGGTAATTAAGCGCCCGTGATAATTTATCGAATTCTTGGATAAGATTAAAAACATTTCCCAAAAAGATGAAGGTATTTTTTTTGCTGGCAAATTTAGCCATTGTAATTTCATGTCTAATTAAAGCATCCACAAATGGATGTACAATGTACATACAAACATATTACATATGTTTGTTTACATTATTTTACCATAAGTTATTTATATTTTAATTGTAATTCTAAAGATGCGATAAAAACCATCATTTGAGTAAAGGACGACGGCCTCCGTGGTCGAGGGGTAAGACCCTGACTCACAATCCGGAGGTCGCAGGTTCAACCCGGCTGCGCAAATAAATTTTATTTGATAAATTTGTGGTCTTTCACAGTTAATTAATTAAAAATTATATGTAGTATATTTGCGGCACGTTCCAGAGTGGAAGGTGCTCTCAGTATCGCCCCGGTGTAAGACCACCATTCAGAATTGAAACGTTGCTTCCTTTTCCCCATTTCCTTCCCCTCCCCACCACCTTCAGCATCACAACTTACCCCGATTGGGGAAGCTATAGTCTCACTGGCTCCAGACGGAAGCAGTTGAACATTTGTGCGATATTCATATATAAAACAGAATAATAAATTTTAGATTTAGATCAAAATTAAATGTATTGCTACCCTAAATACGTTCGTTCAGTTAAAGAAATTTCGTAAAATAAACGAAAAATAATGTTTTATATAAGTACCTAGTCGAATAAATATTTTCGTATATTATAATGCTGGGTTACGACAATTCGGCTAATTACAGATAGTATTTTTATTAGAAACATTTATGAAGGTTACAGTTGTTTTACAATATAATATAACATGATTATTTCGATCACCCTCCTAATAAAGCAGCTGCTTGTGTTTAGGAGAGGACAACTAAATATTTTTACATCCGTTTAAAATTAAAAATATTAATTACAAAGACTAATAGTAGGTAATTATTAGTAGTAATTTTACAAAGGATACAAGATACAAAGCAAATACATCAATTTAAACAGTAGGTAAAGTCATGTGGTGGTACTAGAGAATTCTAGTTTTCATGCTGAGCATATGAAGACCTACAGAAACCTTCTAACAAACCTAAATTCATTTTATCTGGGTAAGCCATTATCATTTCTCAAACAAATGTACGGAACTTTGGTATGAGAATGCATTTTTATGAGTGACGCGAACACAGCATGGTGATAATATCAACATTCATTCCCCATTCGGTTACTTTAAAAATCTAGACTGAGGTCATTTAAAATTAAATGTTTGTTGATGTATTTCTGCAGTTCATCATTTTCGCAGAAACTTCTTTGTTCTTTCGGCTTTTATGAGCATTAATCAGCGTTATTGTTTTTTCTTTCAATTTTGAAGGAACGTCTCGAGAAACCATTACGCGCGCAAACCGATTTAGAAGGAGGACCCAGTTTATTTAACTTTACTCGTATGCATTACGTAGGCGGGACTGGATAAATAAATTATCCTGGAGAAATATTCATTTCATACCAACATATTTACCAAAATGACTTCTCACAATGATGCACGATTCGCACAATGACGTCGCTCACAAATATACGCTCATCATCAGTTGTATTATGAACCTGAGATTTTTGAAACTCAATGAAACGCTCTCCGACGATTTTCTTAATAAAACGCTTAGAAAACAAACCCTAGACAAGACGCGTAAATTCTTACACCAGGAACCTTCCAGAGTCAATACTCATAAGTAATTTAAAGAGGAGTTGTACAAATAAACACAGGAAGAAGGTAGTTTAACAATTAACTATGATATACACAGAAGACAAAGGGTTACGAGAAGTGTGGATAATAAATGAAGAACGAAAGTTGATGGTTAGAAAACGAAGCGCCCATCAAGACGAAAAACATATTTAACGTTTAGAGGAATATAAAGGAATTAATTTTACATTTAACCACTCCGGTCTGTCGCCATTGTGCAAGTTTTTTGTCTTACACGAACGTCATACATATAAAAAAATTGTTTATTTCCGCTTGGCAATTAAAGCTCAATAAATTAAATATTTCTGAACGCAGCCAAATAACAAAATCTGTTTTTGAAAGGTTATGAAATAAGCTTTCAAATTGTATTTTTACAAATAAATATTAATATCTGTAAATATTAAAATTTAGAATGCAAACATAAAAAAATTGTAAAAGTGACTCACATGATGTTTTTATGTGAAAACGGTTCTAAAATCGGATTATGTAAAAAAAAACACTTATTTTATAGTACAAATGTGTAATAATCAATTTTGTCACCCCACTTTTTTACCATTTCATACAAAAATATTCAATTAAAAATTAACACTCTAACGGCGCGTATGCAATTTGGCGGGTGAAAACTTTTTCTACAAAATAAGTATTTTTTACCTATATTTATGGACAACGTTGAATAGAGATGCGCAGTGTGTTTTATTATAGATATTTTCCTTTTTGTTTTAGGGTTGTAACTAGAACAAAAACGGAGTTATAACGATTTCTGTGAGAACAAACGCGTTAACTTTAAAAATAAACTTATTGGACTTGACTGCTATTGTTGTATTGTCATGAAAACAATCTCAGGGGTCGGAGTTGTTAATCGGCGGACAAACCTACAACATACGCGGGATTTAATTGTTAATTTTAAAAGATTTTTTCATGTGAAAATTCTAGGCCAATGCAACTATTTGTAGCTTGTAACTTAATTGCTAATGACTGCCAAAACGTAAGACAAGACGCGAAAATTCACAAAATCGGGAAAGGGAAGTAGTAACCTAGATGCATATTTTCAACTAGATTAGCAAATGGAAAACTACAATATATATTATCAAATGTATGTCTGTCTCTATGTTTGCGAAGCGGGCATGTACCTAGCATGGTGGTCAAAAATTCACAAATTATGTAACCATCAAAGCAATGCATAAATAAAAAATTAAAAAAATACAATCAATGGTTACACCAAACTAATATAAACTAATATGTAATTAAATGAAGACACTATGAGCGAAACTCAATCGAAAATCTGGAAACAGAAAAATCAGAAAAAGACATCGGCACCTCTGGAACTCGAACCCAGGACCTTTCTCTTTCCGGGCGAGTGTGCTGTCCACTGCGCCAAGGTGTCGATAACAAAATCGGTCACTTTTAACTGTATCATACTTCGACTAAGAACCACCCATATTATCTTCATTTTCTTGACGCATATTTTATTGGCTTGACATAAAGATGGCAGCCAACGAAGGCAGAGGAGCCATCATCTTTTTCTGATTTATCTGTTTCCAGATTTTCGATTGAGTTTCGCTCACAGTGTTTTCATTTAATTAAATATTACAATTTGAGGTTTTACTCAAAAAAGTAAAAAAAAAAAAAAAATAATAATAATGGCCCCGAAGAGTGAACATGGGTCTTGTCAGTGTAGAGAGAGGCCGGCAAATCTTTCCACGCAGAGAAGTAGCAACCCCTCCTTATATGACAAATATCAACCGTATACAAACGTTGGACAATAAAAAATTAAGTAAACGGTACGCAAACTAAGTAAGATAAAGCTATCTCGCGATTTTCCACCGTAACAATCTCAGTTTGGAACGCCAATAAAATAATCAGGCATGCTCGTGGTTAGGTTACGCCTCTGATATTACGACATCTAATCCCTTTGATAGGTGCGGACCACACCCGATAGTTATAGTTTTGTCTAAACGCCTGCTGCTGTTTACATCTTTGATCCGAGATCGGGCAATGCATCTTGTGCATTTACTGCCTGTACTATTTCAGAATCGGTTAATGCGATAAATCAAAGGCGAGATGTTCGTCTAACTAGGCAGGAAACGATCGTCCTCTAAATGCAGTTTAGGAATCTACCAAGTTAAAACGATTGCATTCTTAGAATTTTACTACGCTTTAAAATGCGGACACGAATTTTCTTTAACGTCTCGGAAGGGAAGTGTTTTTTTTAGAAACACAGTAGAAAATGGATAATATCTCTCAGTTGACACTTCGTAAAGTTTCAAAAAATATTCGGTCTAGATTAGTAAAAGGGGATAGATAGGTAGGTATCAATTTGGAAGGCAGTTATGGGTACTGCCGCTCAGGGCACTATTTATTGGATAACCAACACCCCTGCAAAGTGGTTCGCTACGTTTGGTGACATAGCAGGGGTGCCCAGGTTCATGGGAAGAGGTTTGTCTAGGAATTGACGGATAATGGCCGGATCAGGAGAAACCTAACCCAGGCCTCACTAGCCGGACTATCTCGACCCACCGCATTGCACAGTGGGATGGATGGATTCATACGTCCGTCACTCCTGATTCCCAGATTCCTACCCACCCCTCACACGTTTCCAAAAAGGCTCTCCAAACAGCATCCCCGAAGGTGACATAGGCCTAAGGGGTATTTTCCTGTGAGGAACTAATGTTAAAAAAATCTCTATTTGTAATAAATATATAATATATAGTGCTCTCCTTTCGTTGTCATTTAAGTTTCTCTGCCATTCGTCCGAAAAAATAATAAAATAAATAAATCAATTGTTATGTTTCATTTTGCCATTCACAAAATACTGGTGGCGCTTATAACGTATGCACAAAAGCACAGTAAATTCTAAATATTTTTTTTAAATTTATTCCAGTAAGCTTTAGGAAACAAAAATGAATAAAATTACGGTGTATTTAAATTGCAGCATTATGCATGCATAATGCATACGGCGTTCAATCCCCTAACGTTCCAAGGAATGTTGCGCCAAATGTAATCGTTTGTCCCGATGCAACTAGTCAGCAATCAAACATAACGGTAGTTATAGAGAAAAAAATGACAATATAATTTATTGAATGTTATTAGAAAAAAGGGGTTTAAAAATAATTAACAAAAAATAATAATAATTCGTTTGCATACATCTTCAAAACGGTAACCGGGCAACTCAACAAAGTGGCAAATTTATACACTTTTGAAAAATGATGAAACAGTCATGAAAATTGAAACAGTCATGAAAAAAGAAGACAAAACTAAGTTAAATAGGATAGAAATATAATAATAGTTGGATGATTTGTAGAGCGCTTTTTTGTGAGAAATCACCTCAAGAGCACTGTATAATTTATTATGAAGGCTCTATCTAATTTTATTATTTTCAAATGGATACCGAAAACATACTCACCTGGCAGGTCACTTTCGATAAACACCCTTTGATTGGAAAGTTTGATGACCCGACAGTTGACCCGTCGAATATCTTTAATAATAAGTTGGTATGAATATCAAACGAATTTATGTACAGTTTTGTGTAAGTAGGTGTACCGTATTTTTCCTAAACCGACCGCATATTGTGTAAGTACGCCGGGGGGCCAACTGTCGGCGGATCAACTGTCAAGGCACCAGAAAGTTTATGGTTGGAGAAGATATAACTTTGCACGCGGAGGACATTATATTTCAAACACAGGACATCTCATGACTTTACGTTTGCTACCCCCATCGCTGTTGATATTACATTAATAAGAAGTAGTGCCAAAAGTTGAATTAATATTTATTTTGAAAGATTGGAAACTTGGGACTCTTTAGGACTGGAGATTTCAAGAAATGACGTTTACAAAGTCTATCTAACAAATAAGAATTTGCTTACATTTTTACACAATTAGTTATTTACAATGTCGCGGACTGTGGAGGTTAAGGTGAAAGGTTTTTGACTTTATGGATACGATTTCTGAAAAGGTGAAGTTTAAGTGAGTCCGTGATCATTCGTAAATCATGTGGCACTCCATTCCAGGCTTTAGGTCCCGACAATCCGAAAGCAAACTCACTGAAGTTAGTATCTGGTGTGCGTTTTGGTTCCTTCAACTTTACGATAGTTGATGACGCTGCTGAACTGAGGGTTGACTGTCGAGAATTGGAATATAATTTTTTTCATCGCTTTTAATGGTTTTTAAAGGTGTGTTGTTGCGCTGTGTTGAGTTGTCATGGAACCCTTCAAAACAAGGGTTAAATCCACCCTAATACGCTGTTAATATCAAAACAATATGTCAAAATATATTATCAAACCATAGAATATAGAATAACACAAGAAGTGGCTTTGTATGCATGTTTCGTGATCCAAATATTTGCCCAATTTGCGTATAGGCCCAAATAAAACCATACAAAAGTGTGTTTTCGAAATTCAAATAGGATGGAGGTCTAAGATTTCAAACGAGTGTAAGTGAAACGGAAAGCTGGGGGTTGGGCAAAATCGAATATTTGTTTCCATTCAAATTTGTATGGAAGGCACTTTTTATATTCTTGATTCTACGTATCGAACATACAATTTCGGTAGTTTGTGATGTGACATTCACGTTCAGTGAACTATAAATTTTCAAAATTGGTAACTGATTGTGGGAAAAATTGAGACAAGCTATAATGTAGAACGGTACCAAAATTAAATAATGTTCAAGTTTATTCGAAAGATTAATTTCTGGCATCTTCAACTTCACAAGACTTACAATTGAATATCCCGTGATTTCGCACGGGTCTACGCTAGATGATATCATAAAAGTCAATTCGCATTTTAAAAAAAAGCTAACAATTCAATATGGAATTAAATCAAATTTTTTCGCTAACCTCGTAAAAAAAACTTCATGCACAACAGGCTTTCATTTATATTAGAGAAAAATATGATTAGAAAACGTTTAGTGAATAAAAGTTTCAAATTACGGCTAACTTATTTACAATCTTAAAAAACCATTAATTTATTATGGACTTTCATTTCCTGCTTCTGTATTAGGCTAAGGTATTAAGTAGTGTGAATGGATTACCATAAGCAAAACCATTTTCTACGAAATACAATCAAACTAATTAAAACTACAGTTTATCACACCACAGGTCACCATATTATTGAGTCGTATTAAAATTGAAAATGTATTCGTATAATTATAAACTTAATACTCCTTTTGAAAATATAAATTATAACAGCTCTCTAAGGAAAAATCTAAAATTAAAAAAGCTGCCCGACTGAAGATTGATATCTGATGTAATTTTTCTTTTTTTTTCAATCATTAATCCCTTTTTGACAACCCTGCCTTATTGCATAATATAATAATATATCTAAAATAAATAAATCTGCCCGACAGAAGATTGTTATCTGATGTCATTTTTCTTTTTTTAAATCATTAATCCTTTTTGGCAGCCCTGCGTTATTGCAATTTTTTTCATTTCATGTCATCGAAAGGAAGGAGATGAAATTCTGGAAAGGAAAACGGTGTAAGGGGTCCGGCCTGCCACGCAAAAGCATCTGCCGCTAAGACCTAGACAAAATTCACTTATGAAACCGCGCACCCCTGCTATGTCACCAAACGTAGCGAACCACTTGGTGTGACCTATCCGTGGTCGAGGGGTAAGGCTCTTGACTCGCAATCCGAAGGTCGCGGGGTCGAATCCCGGCGTGTGTAAATAAATCTGTGTTATTTCACAATTAATTAATTTAATATAATATAGAGACCTGTAAAATACGCACTCATAGTATATTTGCGGTACGTTCCAGAGTGGAAGATACTTCATTATCGCCCTGGTGCAACACCACCATTCAACATTGAAACGTTGCTTGAAATGGCTTTAGCCATGTTTGGTGACCAGATATGAATACCCAGGTAATTCCCCACCTTTCTCTTCCCCATTTCCTTTCCATCCCCGCTACCTTCAGCCTCACAACATACCCCAATTGGGTATGCCATGGTCTCACTGGCCCCAAACGGGAGCAGCTGGGACTATTATGTGAGATGTTTACATAAATAAAATGTTGGTTACCCAATAAACGGTCCCAGATAAAATAAATATAAAACTCTTGTATTTATTATTTTTTTTCCAGAAATACAGAGATATTATTATTTTATATTAGTTCATACATGGGCGCTGGTTGCATGGGTGTTGAGATGTCGATTATGCTGACACTACATACATTACAAAATTGACTGCAGCAGTCGTAAATAATAATAAAAAATTATAACTCAATAACAAACGACAAAATGTACAATTTTCAAACAATAATGATGCAACGATTATAATGATCATAATCTTACGATTACAGATTAGATAATCGTAAAAAAAAACACGTGCGCCAATGCATAAAATGCTTAATGATACAAATGCGTGCACACATGATGCATTTAATCTCGAAAACTTACTAAAACAATCGTTAACAGGGTGTATATGCACGTCACGTCGTGTTTTGTTATTCCGATTTAAAACGAGTCGATGTTAATATTGACCCATGCATCATGCTTTTGATACGATTAATCATAAATTCATAAATAAGAATAATGTTAAAAAAATATCCTCGTAAATCAAGATTTTTAAGAAAAAAGGTAATAAAAAGTACAAAAACTGAAATTATGGGTAATGTTTGACAAAAAAATGTTTATGGTCTGTTAAACACAGGAAGGAATAGGCTTGTTATAATGGTTGTATTTTGTTGATGAAATATGTTTGCTTTTATTGTTGACTTTTGGGGTATTAAGCGGTAATTTCGGGCAATCTTCCAATGTCCGTCATTAGGGCAAATGTGATCATCATCTTCAGACTATCTGCCCTGATGATGGATACGCCATGGTTGTCCGAAACGCAGGCATAAGAAGAAGGAAGCGCAAAACGGTTCAATACCCCAAAAGTTAAACAAGATAATATACCAGATATGATTTGAGATTTTTACGGCCAAAACTATAATCGTGATTTATTTTTGGGGTATTATGCCGTGTTGCACTACTTCCTTCTTTAGCCAATGTTTCGGGCAGCATTACAGTGTCCATCATCAGGGCAGGTGTGTAATCGATTATTTGTAAATTGCAATAATAATAAGGTGTTATAATCACACAGCTGCCCTGATGATGGACACTGTAATGCTATCCGAAAAGTTGGCTAAAGAAGGGGGTAGCGCAACACGGTATAATACTCCAAAAATAAATCAGGCATAAGAAGGAAGCGCTTATATGCAAATATGTGTAATAATAATGTGTTATAATTATACAGCTGCCCTGGTGATGGACACTGTAATGCTGTCCGAAAAGTTGGCTAAAAAAGGGGGTAGCGCAACACGGCATAATACCCCAAAAAATAAATTACGATAAAGATAATATACCATTTATTGACTACGAGAATCTGATAACATTGGATCGGGAATGGATCGGGAATGGTTCGATGACGGAAAATACACAAAGAAATTAATCAAATAAAAGCATTTCGTACCTTTGTAAATGTAGATCCCATTTTCAGGCACAGAAAGTCACAATAACACAATAAATAATGTAATTAACACTAATACAGAAAATAATCGATTTATTATTCACAAAACAGAATTTACGTTATCTTCACAGGATGAGATCAGATCTGTAAGAAACACTGAGATAAATAACAAGAAGCCGAATAGACTGTTCGAAAGCCAAGAAGCGACTACATCAAGAATAGAAATTACTCCTACATTATTCTAAAAGATCCGATTGATTTCAAACAAGAGGAAGAAACGACGGATTGTATACAAGATGTAAGTATGATTTATTTATAGTAAGTAAAAACAATAGGCAGTTGATGGGAAAATAAAATAATGTACGCTAATGAATCTGACACAAGGATAGTTTTATAAATTGTTTGGCAGATGTATGGAAGAAATTATCCATGTTTTGGATCGTACGTAGACTTTAAAATTTTGGCGATCATGCAATCAATAAATGCATAGCAAATAGAGCAAGCATGCGGGTTGCACATTTTTTTAATGAAATATTTATTTCATACAGTTGCAGCTAATGACTAACGATCGATAAGAGGGTGGCCACAGAAAAACGATTTTAAAATTATTAACAGAGTAGTGGGCAAATTATTTTTGAGAGAGCACGTTGGTACAGTATCGAAATATTTAAAAAAAACTTTATGGAACAAACGCTCTCAGTCCCCTCTTCCCCTTCAAATGGTCAAAGGTACTAGGTGCTTTGCGGCGTATTTCATTTTCTTTTAAATTTAGACTTTCAATTTAATTCGAAAATGCTTTCATGTTTTTTGTTTGTTTCTTCTCTTTGAATGTCGTAACAAAAACAAAATTATTATTAAATTAGATTATTTTTTTATCCATCCATTACACCACTACACAATCAAGGGTCTCTTTAAAATGATTTATCTGTAGGCATTTGTCAGACTAGTACCGTTTTACTTAATGTTTTTATAAAGCTATGTGCCTTCTTTTATTATTATAATAATTATATATTATTAATGATGTACTAGCTATGCTAACCGGTTTCGCAAGACTTGAATTGATTATAATTACGAAGCAAAAGACATGAGTGACATCTTGTGTTATTTTTTGACAGTTAAATTAATATTCAAAGCTCCATAGCCCATGGAGACAACGTCGTGAGCCAAAAACAGTTACATTAGAATCTCCGATTCTAAGCAGAAAACGTTGTGCAAATTTCATGATCCCCAAAACTCACCGTTAGAGAGTTTTTCTACGACAAATTAACAAGTTTCAAGAAAATTAAACATGGGTGAATAAATATAAAAAATCTAATTAATTAACTCATCAAATAGGACGAACTTATGTGAACACTAGATTCGATAAAATCCTAATATTTTATTAAAAGTTGCATAAACTCCCAGTTGAATCAAATTTATCTTTTCCCAGTGGCCACCCTGAATAATTTAAATGTATGTGTGTGCATGTAATCATTCTTACTTGTAAACAAGCCTTTGACAACAGTTGCTAAATAAACACCTCCAAACAAGGTACGTGCTAGCTTAGAAAAAGGTTCGTGTTCAATTGTCCAACAATAATTGGTCAAACAATACAGATGTTGGCCTGAGGAAATAGCCAATTAAATTCACACGCTTTTAGATACAAAAAGAGATAACATTCAAATCAACAGTACGAAGAGTGACGAGCTCTTCAATAAAGCAACTGACCGTCAACAGTCCGATTAGAGTCCGCACGCCACTAATCAACGAGAACATAGTTTAATCGAAATACAAATAAATAATAAACAAACACTTCACTAAAGCGGCGGAACCCGGCGAATCCCACGTTCCAAGTTCCACACGATCGCGTAAACCGGGTTCTTTCGTGGAACAAATTAATTGTCGGACTATCCTGAAATAATGTCACTTTCAGGTGCACCTCGGCGACATTGCTCCGTACGCGACAGTCAGATACTAACTGGGCGGCTGAAAACATAGCGCGCCGTACCGTCCGTCCGCTGAAAAAGTCAACATAAACAACAATGACCAAACGGCGGTACCTAACTACTAACTACCACTGTTGTATACCTTTTTATTACGAAGGAGGACCGACCAAAAGCAGCGATCATTGGCGACGTACAATCTGGACCGTGTGATAAAGAACGAACTTGGATGAAAATACAAAATAATTGTAATACCATCAACAGAAAAGGATGCTTGAAAACACGTTGATTTTAATTTTATGTGATGCTGCCTTACCCAGTGGAACTACGATGTATCTTCGGGAAATGTTGGGAGGCTAAAGGAATCAGGGAGGGGAAGAAAGCGAAATATCTATACACCAAAGTTAATTGTTGTAGATGATATCAAGCAATACTTCGATTCTGAATGGTAGTCTTTTGCAGGGGCGATATTAAGATTGGGTATTGCTATTTTATTAAAACTTTTTTTAACTGTTCTCTAGATTTTATGTCCGGGTTAAATCTTCCCCACAGAAAAAACTTAACCCTTCCACACACTTTTCCACAAATGATCATCTAGTCAATCCACGCGATGTAATTGCATTGTATAAGTATAATAAATACAAAACTATACAAGAACAACACGTCAACCTACCAGAGACCATATGGGAAAATACTTAATAATATACTATATAATATACAATAATATATAATATAATATATAATAATATACCTATAATATTATTATTATTGAATAAATTAAAGTCGATTAAAGTTTGAGCGACAAATGAAATCGCAAAACGCGATTGTTTCCTTTTCAGCGTTATTGTTTCTAAGAAAAATCATAAATAACGATTAGAAAAAAATATGGAAAAAAACCACGCACTATGTTGTATGACACATGCAATAATTTCAGACCAACTTCTGAGCATGGCTGAAGAGCACTTAAGTCAAGCTTCGTTTTGTAAATTTGCTTTCAAATTATCTGTCACGGGAGACGTTCGTGACTTAACAGATTTCATTTTCCGAGCCCATTTGTGATTCTTACAGCAATCTGCTTCTGTGACACGGAGCTGACAAAAGAAATAAAAAATTGTACTTTAAAAATACATTTTTCATTTACAAGTCTACAATAAGGTGCTTAATAAATACGTAAGCCGCCTGTTTGAAAACACGCTTCCGAATGACACTTTAAAAGATTGATTAAGATTAAGTACCCATCTTAAAGAAAATATATATTTAGTCTCGCGGAAACCTTCCAAGCGGATATCCCCAATCCCCTACCCATGAAAACGCGTTCATAGATAGAGCCTCGTCCAGTATGACCAACGTGACCATTTATTTTTTCTGCCAAACCGGGACACCGAAAAAGGGTAGGTTTTAATAATCGTAATAAATTTGGTCAACTTATAAAGCGCTGTTTTCGCAAAAAAATAGCCTCAAGAGCGCTGCACAAAAGAGTCTAGATTACAATTCATCTTGCAGCTACCAATCGCATCGACCATTGGAATTCTAGACCTTGGTTCAAAATTTAAAGAGATTTTTTTTACCAATATACGAAATAAAGCAACATGTTATAATAAAAATGTTTTTGACTAAAATTAGCATGGATTTTTACGATTGAATTTACTTCATTATGTAGGAGGCTAGATTCTAGCACCTTAATAAATTAAATTAAATATCTTATAAACTTTTTCGTTTTTGGAGGCTCACACTTTCATACAATACAATTGACAAGATAGTAATGTTTTTGTTTTTTTTTGCATTTTACATTAGTGTTAGCTATTTTATATATTTATGCATTTACAGATTACCGGTAAGTTTGTGTAGATGCATAACACTTTCCTTTCGAAAACGGGACATTTTGGCGTCCCGAAGCTATGTTCGGGGACACCGGGACGCGCTGCCTGAAAACGAGACTGTCTCGATGACAACGGGATGTCTGGTCACATCATACTGTATGACGAAAGTATCCGAACAAAGTTTAAAAAACGAAAACAAATCCTGCGGATCACCATCCCCTGCAGCGATTTCTGCAATTTGGTACGCAAGATCTTCCCACAGCAAAAACATAAATTTCCAAAACCGACAACCAATAATAATTCATCATTTTGAATGAGCAGGTCAGAGTCAGAGGTGGCTGGTTTCCAATCATCCTTTCCTCCGCTTCTATTCGCGTCGATGATGCATGATTTTCCATCAAAGTCACATCATGTGCCATGTGCCTGACCGCCGCGGCAAATTATCATCGCTAGAGCCGGCTGAAAAAAAAGCAGTAGGTCACCGGACAAAGCAAAAAAACGTTGTAACGAAACAATAAAAAAATGTAGAGATAAAAAGCGGTTTGTAAAATGGTACAATCAATACCCGCACGCTTTTGTTTGGATTCTGCATTAATAAAGACAACAGCAAACAATAATTTTAATCTCTTTGTTTTACAGTACATCCGAATTAAGTAGGCAGGAAAACACATTACAGCTCGACACACTTACCTTTATAACGGCCAAAAGAGGAACTAACGAATGATAATAATTTACAATTACATATATTATTGCCTGGTAGATGACATTTGAGTACTATTAACATGTATATAGATACCGACGGGTACCGTACCGAAACGATTGTTCCTCATCTTTCTGATAAAGGGGATTGTTGTAACTCCGGAGTTGTCTCAAACTTTTTAGAAACTTCTGGGTCAACAGAAAGCTTTGAATTTTGTTGTGATAGACTGACAATAGGCTCTGATATCTTATCTAGCAGGCGGTTGAAATAATCTGGGCCTCGACCTTGAGGTTCCCACCATATGTATTATTCACTCGGTCTCTACAATATCTATAGCTAAGCGCCATCTATGGGTAACCCAATAAGACTACGATCAAGTGACAACTATGGGTGAGCTCTTACACTAATATAAAGGATATTTAAAAAAAGTGGCATTTACAGCAACTTTTGATCTCTAACGAGTCTCAAATTAATGTAAGGACAAAATAACATAACATAAAATAAAATATAATACATACGTAGAAGTGACATAAGATTCGTTCTAAAGAATTCTGGCATCGATAATTGATGTGCCTAAGTTCGAAAATATACATAATAACATTATTATTGAAATATGATGTCATGGTGTCAATAATAAATAACAAGTTAAGTGTCTATTTAACACTTGTCCAGAGAAATATGCACTATTGTAACTTTTGTGATTTTAGAATGTCGTGATTTTTTTTATAAAAGTCTTACATTGAGCCTCGATTATATTGAGCGAGTTTACAAGCTACTAGCCGACGAATTCACTACCTGCCAGTGAACTCGCTCAGTGTAATCATATTTACTATCTAACTAGCAGATTTTACACTGAACAAGTTTACTAGTAGATAGTGAATTCGCCGGCTAGTAGCTTGTAAACTCGCTCGATGTAATCGAAGCATTAGTGACCTGAAATTTCGAGACATCTTTAAATTTTTTGGTTAAATTATAAAAGAAAAATTAAAAAAAAATATATTCATCCGTCCCGAGACAGGGGGTCGAGTTGATTTTACAATCCAACAGGCGGCATAGGTTCAATTGCGCTACATTTTTCAGTATTCAAGCATTCAATCAGCATTCTTCTGCATTCAAGAATTCAATCACATAACGCTGACTAATACGAACATTGATATCAGCCATTTTGATTAAGAAAATGATGCAAGTTTTTTTTTTTCACAAGTAATAGATATTGATACCAAATGTTAATCTCAAATAACAGGTTTACACGGCTTTTTGAAGTCTTGATTCGCACTTCTAGTTTCGGCAGACATAGATTTTTCGTTCAAAATATACGAAGGCAAAATTATGTGTGCTTATACTGCCGGCTAGTGTTGAAAATTTAAGCCGCTGGATGGATGTTAATGACTCTTCGTATACAACATGACATTATTGAGTAAAGGTCACTTATCACTTATCACTTGGCATTGTTTGAATTGGGTAAGATAATAAAGAAAACATAATATTATGCATTCAATTGGTTTCGTGATCTTGAATGTAAATAAAAATTTAAAAAAGAATATCCGAACAAAGATAAAAAAATGTCTGTCCACAAAGCATGAAAAAAATGTCGCAAGTAAATAAATAACCAGATTAAAATAGAGACACAGCACAGCTTTTTCTACAACTATTTTAATCTCGCAATGTCATCTCCATAATAAGTTTGAAAAACCAAATATTTTTTGAGAATCAAAAAAGACATTTTATTGTGTTCCTAATTTTTTAATCGCTTATAAAATGTGTTAAATGCTAGATTACTTGTCTTTTGCCCAGTATCAACATAATATTATAGTTTGTTTAATAAAGCAATTAATCGTAAGTAAGAACTCACACCAGCAACAAAAGTAATTATGACTGCTTCTGAGTATACATATCGCAATAGGCTAACGTTTCCCTTTCAAATATTTGCGCACATTCTTGCGTCATTTAATAAGAGAGGCCAATAAAATGCATCATTCATATCACAATCCAAACCAATCCGGTGCACAAGGGGGCGCGATTACAGCCAATCAAAACCAAATGACCGTGGTTCGAGATATTACCCTACGGACTAAGATTGAAAATGATAGGTTTTCCTAGAGATACTTCCACTATTATCTGAATTAAGATAGAAAATATAATCTTTTTCTTGAGATACTTCTACTATTATTCGGATTGAGCCTGAGAATAATAGCTTTTCCAGAAGATTATTTCTACTATTATCCGGATGAAGACTTAAAATAATACCTTTCTCATGATGTACTTCTACTATTATTGGGATTGTGACTGAAAATAATAGCTTTTACGATACTTCAGCTGTTATCCAAATGAAGGCTGAAAATAATATCTTCTCCGTAAGATGCTTCTATTATTACCCGAATTTACACTGAAAATAATATTTTCTTCGTGAGACACTTCTATTATTACCCGAATTTAGACTGAAAATAATATCTTCTTCGTGAGATGCTTCTATTATTACCTGAATTTACACTGAAAATAATATTTTCTTCGTGAGACACTTCTATTATTACCCGAATTTAGACTGAAAATAATATCTTCTTCGTGAGATGCTTCTATTATTACCCGAATTTACACTGAAAATAATATTTTCTTCGTGAGACACTTCTATTATTACCCGAATTTACACTGAAAATAATATTTTCTTCGTGAGACACTTCTATTATTACCCGAATTTAGACTGAAAATAATATTTTCTTCGTGTAATACTTCTACCATTACACGAATTTAGACTGAAAATAATATCTTCTTCGTGAGACACTTCTACTATTACCCGATTTCGGACTGAAAGTAATGTCTTTTTCATGAGATATTTCTACCATTATTCGGATTGTGACTGAAAATAATATCGTTTTCATGAGATACTTCTACAATTATCCCGATGAAGACTCAGAATAATAGCTTTTCCAAGAGATATATCTACTAATGCCCGAATTCATAGTGAAAATAATACCTTTTTCATGAGATACGTCTACCATTATTCGGATCGAGACGGAAAATAATATCTTTTTCATGAGTTACTTCTACTATTATCATGTTGAAGACTGAGAATAATAGCTTTCCAACGATATTTCTACTATTACCGAATTCAGACTGAAAATAATACTCTTTTTTGGTAGAAAGCAGTAACTTTATGGTTTGACATTATTAATTGAAATAACACAATAATTTTGTTTATAAGCACAATTTTATTTAATTTTTCCACTACCGACCGGTTTCGCTTTATATTAGCTTCATCAGGGTATAAAAATTAAACTGATTGATGAGATATAAAAATTAAACTGATTGATGATATATACAAATTAAACTGATTGATGAGATATAAAAATTAAACTGATTAATGAGTTTAATTTTTATACCATGATGAAGCTTATGAAAAGCGAAACCGGTCGGTAGTGGAAAAAATAAATAAAATCGTGGTTATAAACAAAATTATTGTGTTATTTCAATTGAAAATAATACCCTTTCAATGAGATACTTCTACTTTTATTCGGATTGTGACTGAGAATATTTTTTTTTCCAAGAGATACTTTCTTCAGGTCTTACAAAATAGAAAATAATACAATTTGAAGATACACTAACTTCTTCTTACTAGTATCGCGATTAGAGTTGAAAATAATAAAAATTTCAAGGGTTACCACCTACTTGTCAAGTATAAGAGAGGATAAAAAGAGAAAATAACAGAGAAAATATAAAACGATAATATTTTTGAAGAGACACTTACGGTCAGTGTCTCAAAAGTCTCAAAAAGTGACTTGCCAACACATATTATCCGGATTAAGATTGAAGACAATAACTTTCAAGAGAAGTTTCAAGGGCTACTATTATCCGAAGTGATACTTAGACAATTTTTCGGATTAAGATTGAAATAAATATTTTTTTAAATGTACAACTTCTATCATAAGCTAAAATCCGGAGTAAGGTTGAAATATAATAATGTTTGAAAAGTTAAGATACTTTCGTAAGTACGCAATACACAAATGTACAAATAGACGACCTTAGAGAACGACAAATACCAAGTATCTAAGACGCAGTAAATTTAAGATGCTAATTTGTTTGAGTTGGTATTCACCGAGATATTATTTGGCAAATGCATTTGTGACAAAAATAAATATGCACAATAGTTATTTGTGAATACATCTTGCACTTGTGAAAAATTGAGAGATTAGTATTCCCGGTAACTATGCCATAATAAAAAATAAAAAAAATTACAGATTGATTCAATTCATCGCTACGAAACCTTTTTTACATTAGCTCCACACAGGAGGCCCTGAGTAAAGCAATTCTCCTCAGGACCTATGTCGTCTTTGGAGAGTGTATGTGGAGGGTATTTTTAGGAAATGAAGGAGAGAAAGTTCTAAGACGGAAAAAGATATGAGGGATGGGTAGGAATCTAGGAGTCAGTATGTTGGAGCGACGGCCGTATAAACCCATCCCTCCCGCTGCGGTGCAAGACGACGGGTCGAGAGAGACCAGTTGGAGAGGTCAAAGAGTCTCCCCAAACCGGCCTCTTTCGATCCGTCCCGTCATTCAGCAGGTGGGTAGGCGCATTCGCCGCCAAGCCCTAACCACACTTCACCCGATGAACCCGGGCTAAGTAGCGAGCTGCTTGGGGTGACCATGACAAGGATGTTGGTTATCCTATAAATGGTTCCCGGGACGGCGATACCCATACCCGCCCACAAATAAAGAATCTATATTTTTTTTCACTGCGTAATTTAACACTTTTTTCTCCGATTGCTCGAGATTTTTTGCAAATCATTTTGAATATTTTCCGCCCACATTAAAAAAATCATACCTCCGAATTTTAATATGGAGACATACAAACTGATTATATTTCTATACAGCCAATGAATTCACCTATCTTTTGTCGACTGTCACATATTCGTAGGATTTAAAAAAAAATTATAAAATCGTAAATTTTTAATTAATTACTTACAAATAAGGGATAATTTGCCAAAATTGTTTGCAAATTTGCCAATCCGTATTGTGGCAAAAAGCGCTCCAGAGGTTATCTATGACCTATACAAGACACAATTGTAAGTATGTTATAAAAATCATAAGGCAACCTAAAATTGTAACATTCTGAAGTTATCTAATAATTAAGGGCGAAACCGGTTTGGTTTTAAAACAAATAAGCCGAACTTACAATACCTTTTTTTAACATAAATGCATTAATATTATGAAAACGGAATCCCACCACAAATAATTTTCAAAATTATAAATCTTGAAAACAAATTGCATTCAATAAGGCAGACAACAATCGTCAGAACTAATATAGGTACTTACCTATTTGGTAATTTATATTGTAATTTTTCGTTGCAAACTGGATGTAGGTACAATAAAAACATACAAAATTTATATTGTTTATTTTAATGGGAGGGCTAAACAATGGCCTGACGATGATCATACTCCGATGGCCCACCAATTTAATGGTTAATTTAACCGTCTGTGTCGCATCGGCACAAACCATAAATAATGGCATTGGTAATGGTGGCCCGGCGGAAGTTGGTATGGTGCGCGCCGGTATGCTAAAACCTCCATGCAAATTACACGGACGGGGCATCAGCTGATCGGCCGCGCCGCATCTGTCAAGCTGACGTTTACCCATCAGGCTAATTTGTTCGCTTTTCGATACAACTCATAGAAGTCGTCTGTCTCCCTTACTAGCATGGTTAGAAATATGATACAGGATTAGAAATAGAAAATACCAATCTCATATTCAAATCTAAAAGTTAACCACAAAATAATTAATAATTACACCTTTATGAAACCAAAGTTTCCGACCGCAATTAGAAAAAAAATTATCGAAGTTTGGTATTTTTTTTATTAATTATATTTATATGAAACGACCAAATTGAGTTGACGATAACGTTTGTAATGCATTTTGACTGATAAAATATTATTTGTTTTAATTTTTTGTCGTTATCAGTAATTTTTAATAGAAAAAAACGTACGGTGAGCCATTTTTAAAACTTTTTTACGTTTGCATTCAAAATTTTTATATTTCAAAAATTATGTTTTTTTTTTCGAATTATAAAATTAGAAATTTGAGAGGCGGGAATGGGTACCGCCGCCCCGGGAACCTTTATTGGATAACCTCTGCCATAGGTCATCCCAAGTGGTTCGCTACGTTTGGTGATTTAGCAGGGGTGCCCGGGTTCATGGGGTGAGGTTTGTCTAGGTCTTGGAGGCGGATGACCAGGGCATACTGAACCCCAGATTCCTGCCCACCCCTTAAACCCTTTTCCTTCTCCTCTTTTTCCAAAAAAAAAACCCTCCACACAGCATCCCCAAAGATGACATAGGCCCTGAGGGAAATTATTTTCCTCAGGGCCTCCTGTGTGGAGCTCACGTAAAAAAAGAAAAGAAAGCGCAATTCATCACCTTTCAAAAACAATTTAGTTTTCGTATACGTTCAGAAATATGCCATTTATTTGGATTTTATTGCAAAGCAGAAATATTTTGACCTTCCGACAAAGTAGGCCCGGGGCTTGATGGGTTAATGTCAAACTGCGTGTGTCAAACGGCGTAGGAGCGCAAAGGTAAGAGGAGAAAAAAGTCAAACTAAAATGATGAAACGTCAAAAATAGGGATAAAGTACTCCGACGCTTCTATAAAATTAAACTTTCGTCTCCTGTCGGCGCGTGCGAAGGAAGAAAAATCAAAAAGAAAAAAGATTCTGTTTAGAAGTTATGTTTACGACATCCTTTCGATTGTAATTTCACCGACGAGAAATTGAATCGTTAAAATTTTACAAAATGGGTATTGAGTGTAATGTTGAATTAAGGGGGTATTCTAGTCTAGAAGCATGAATTGTAGGTGTTTTTTCAGGTGCAATAAAAAAAAACAATAATATTTCTGTAGCCATTATTTACCAAATATTTATTAAACATTAAAGAATACATAAAAATAAAAATAAAAAAACCAAAAAATTAAGAAGTTACATGGTGTTGAAGTGGGGGGTCTCAAAAATATGGCGCGCCCTGGTTGAAACGATTGCAACCCTCATTGTAATACGAAAAATAAATACCAAATTAATTGTTAATCCAAACAAATGCTGCTATGGCATGAACCTCGGAGAGTCATAAAATTTTTTTTTTAGCAAAATGGTGGCTGTCTGAAATAAAAAGACAGTTTTTACCAGTTTTTTTTTACTTTTCCGATTTTTTTTAGAATAGAGTGTGTAATACTCTGTGTTTCCTCCCTCCTACGACATGGTTCTCTACAAGGCCCACGTTCACTCCTTCCTCTCCTCAAAAAAACCCTCCACACACCATTTTCAAATACAGGAGAAATTACTTTCCTCAGGGCCTCCTGTGTGGGGGGTTAACGTAAAAAAAGATACACAAACCGATATTAGGTCGTTCAGTTTTTCTGCGATAAAAGTCTAATAATTGCATAGTAAATTGGCTACTGCTGTACGCGTTCTGTTTAGTCGTGGTCAATATTGAACAACGGGAAGGCATTGAAAAGTACAGGTAAGTAAGTACATCGAGCTTCAAAATATGTGACTAAAATAAAATACATACTAAATACATACTAAAAATACATACTAAAATACATAAAAAAAATACATACTAAAATACTTGCAAAACTTGATAATAAAACTGACAAATTTAATTTTTATCAAATAAAAAACATAAAGTTTTTTTTTGGATTTCGTAGGATTCGAACTCAGTTCGCTCGATGTCTGGTCTCTGGCCGATTGGATTTGTCCGGCACCTTGGCCATTGCGTCATAGGAGGGCCAAGCCGAGGCGCGAATTTAGTGGATTATATGAACCGACGACCATTTAAAAAAAAATTTCGTGACGTGTTTCCGTTTCATTCGAATTTCTAATCACTCTAACGCCGCTATAGAATTTTCACTTCAAAAATGTTTAGTGAACACATAATTTTATTGTTATTGCATTTATAATGTTTGTATTTTAGATCCGATGTAGTTTGCATTCTTCCAATATGTACAAAAAACCTGTCATAAAAATCGCACAGAGCTGGAGAGCTTTGAACTATCAATTTAATGGTAAAAATAAGGCTAGAAGTCATCGAATAGTATTAATAGGCTTGCGTCTGCGTGGTTGAACTTCAGAACCCAGTTTCGAGTGCATGTCTGACGCCACGCCGTACGCGCCACAAATGACATCTGTGAAAGGGGAATTTCAAACAAAGCTAACGTTGTAATTCGGTTTTGAATTCAAGAATTCGTCACATGATGTCGCCACTTTTGTCGGCAGGACGCATAGGGACGTGCCCCCTGGGTATAAGTTCTAAGAATTTGCGAATCTGGAGTATCTCTCTGGATATGGAAAGATTGACGGTAATAATCAGTGTATCAAGCGGCTGTATAATACATATGACGTCATTGCTCGTCCCGATGAGTAGCCATCACTGGTTGACAGTGGATACGAGGAACAGGTTAATTTTGGAACCAGTTCCTATTGGATTTATAAAACGGTCACCAACACTAATTGGGCGAGGCCGAACCAAAAGCCA
Source organism: Glyphotaelius pellucidus (assembly GCA_936435175.1). Classification (NCBI taxonomy): domain Eukaryota; kingdom Metazoa; phylum Arthropoda; class Insecta; order Trichoptera; family Limnephilidae; genus Glyphotaelius; species Glyphotaelius pellucidus. Next base: position 26,727,747 of record OW386551.1, read on the forward strand.
CCCGCAGGGCCTAGCAGTAGTATTATTGATTGTTCCATTTTTTTCAAACATTCAAAAAGAAAAAAGATTTCGAAAAGGCTGTGTTGAAACCTGGGTAAAGACGGGTAGTAAAACGACAGGAGAATAATGCCACTGCAAAGGGGTCAGAATGTCGAAAAACTTGAAGTTATGACTCTGAACAGATGAACTCCAATTTCCATGTTTCCAGACCGTGTAATCCAGTACAGAAGAGGAAGTGGATGGGAAGATCTCCGCGTTTACCTTACTACAAAGGATGGGAAATGTTGACACAATGACTTTGTGGTTTACATTTCATATGTCCCTGTGAGAACGGGTTTTGTAGGGCAAAACGTACCTACGCTGTCATATAAGCCCCCATTATGTAGAACACAAAGACAAAACTGTAGAAAATGCTTAGTTTTTATTTGTAAATAGCGAATAAAAAGGTGGTAAAACTAATGCAGGCATTTAAGGCGTATTATATTGTGAAATAAAAAAGTCAAAGTCCGATTACGCTGGTTTGACATTCATATTTGTGTAACTTTAGAGAAAGTCTACATGTACATGTATAAGTATAATTTGGAACAATTTGGCGCAGTTAAATCGAATTCCTAAATACCTATTTTAGATTAATCTTTAGGGGTCATCCATAAATTAAGTCACATCTTAAGGGGGGGGGGGGGTCACATGTAAAAATGTAAATTATTAAAACGCAAAACTAAAAAAATAAAAAATAAATTTTTGAACTACTGTTTTGATTATTTTTAGATGTAAAATTGCAAAATATGTGATGTCACACTAGGTGGAAGGAGGTCTCACAAATGTGACGATGTGTGGCAGGGATGGGGGGGGGGGGGGGGGGTAAAAAAATCATTAAATTCGTGTGACATAATTTATGGATGGCCCCTTACTTCAAATCGGTTTACATTATAAATACAAAAATTGTGTTTTGGATAAATTAAAGCTGTTCCTATGGATTTCATCGAGTAGAATTAAAATTTAATTTAATTTCTTTATAAAAAAATATAAAGAAAACTATTAAACAATGTATTTTTTCATTAGAAATGTACGAACGCATGTTCAAATGTACAACACAACAAATGTACCCAGTAAGGACACATTCTTTTCTAAAACAATGTAAAAAAAATAAATATACAAATAAATAAGAAAGAAATTTTTAAAAATACTATTTTTTGGCTAAAATTAATTGTGAGAGTTATTGTTTTTTTATTATTTATAAAATTACTGACAAAATAAATAAAAACCACTTTTGCGCTCGATTTCGTGACCTCTTGCTCTGTTTGCCAAGCGATTTTTTATGCCTATTACCTATATTCGTGGCAATATAAGCCACATTGAGAATACATACATTTTTGGCTTGTGGCTTCATCTGAACACCTACATGAAAACCGCTGAGCGAAAATTACGCCTAGCTGCGTTGGTGAAGCGATCGCTCAATTTGTTTGGCAAAAGCAGCTGTCGGAGGCCAAATTAGATAGCAAAATAAATAATTACTTACTTGGTACATAATTGAAAGTGAACAACGATGGAGAAAAAATTTAACACATATAATAATATTTTGTAAAACATAGAAAGTTCCGCAGGAGTTAACTTGAAACGTTGTAATTTTCTCTCAGTAGACCACAACAAGAGAATTTTACCAAAACGGTTAATCGCTATTGACTCGTTAAATTGCATTATAAATTGGATATAAAAAGCAAACAATAACTTGCGATTCAATAATAAATCAAAGCAGTTAAATGGTTTTACCATTGTTGAAAGTTGTATAAAAGATTAAGTGAAATTATACATTTGGGAATACGGTTGAGTAGATTTTTGTTGGATTGCTTTAGGTCCATAAAAAAAATCAAGTTCACCAGTCAAAATAGAAAGTGTTTTCCGAAAGTCTAATCTAAATTAAGCTCTTGGCGACATTCTGAAAGTCTGCTTTAAAAAACTTGAGAATGTGAAGAAATTGCCAGCAACTAATTTTAATACCCACCAGACTGACAAAAATGTCGAAACCATCAGATATTATAGACATTACTGACAGTTAAAAATCCGCTCGGCAGGTTTTGCTGCTATGCCCTGACGGCGGCTTTTGTTTCAGCTTAGCCCAGTTTAAGTATTTATATTTGTATTTAATAAATCCGATAGGAACTGGTTCCAAAAATAGCCCGTTCCTTGGATCCAAGTACGAAAACGGTTTTGCGTAAGGCGCGGCGTCAGAGATCTACTCGAAGCCGGGTTCTTAAATTTCAACCGTATAGGCGCTAGGCTATTAATATTGTCAGATTGAATAGATCTAACACAACACACCTAACAAACAATGTTTAATTTATTGTAAATGAATGTTTAAATAATCTAAAATTCATATGCGTATAAAACAGGCAGTCAAAGTATTTCTTTGGTATCAATCTTCAGAAAAATTGAGAATAATTAGCGTAGACCCGTGAAAAATCACGGGATATTATAATTTTGTAGAATTTGTGAAAGTATTTATTAACATATTTAATGCCTTTCAAAAACAAACATTCGAAATTTTAGAGACGATCAGAAATTTAGCTTTTGAATGAACACCGGTTAAACTTAAGAAAATTACGACTTCTGTAAATAAATTTGAACTAACAAATGTGTATTTCGACAACGAGTCTTTTTGGCGAGTTTCAGCACGGTCGGATGACGGGAAGTGGGCTAATTTCCACTTCCAAGATTACACTAATTCAAACAAAAAAAAAAAAAAAAAACCAAATCTCGGGGTCGAAAAATTTAATCCTCTGCGAATGAGGCTTTAGAAAAAATCGCGTTTAGGAATATTAAAAAATAATAAACAATGTATTAACTTCCTTATTACATTACGAATTAGACTAAGATCAAAGAGGACACTTAAACTATAACGTTATACTTACTGGAAAAGCGGTTTTCTCGTTTAATGTAAGTCGCGTATTATTAATAGGTAGTGGAAACCCGTGGCCATTGACCATGTCAAAGTTTATGGGTGCTAAACGACCGAAACAGAATTATGATGGTTATGTCGGCCAAATTACAAGACGAACACGGAAGAGGAATAAAACGAAGCCATTGATCTTGCAGTGTTGTTCCACTTGGTAACTGCTCGAATTGAAACGTTGGAAGTACCTAGCTACCATAGGCATTCAAATTAATAGACCATGAAGGGGAACAAACTAAGTTATGCGGACCGTCCCCTTTTCTGTGATTTGTCAATTAATCTGACAGTACGCAGATAACTCCCATTTCAATTTGGGAGGGGGTATGGGTACCGCCGCCCTGGGAACCATTTATTGGATGACCGATACCCCTGCCATCGGTCACCTCAAGTGGTTCTCTATGCTTGGTTTTTTTTTTACATTAACTCTACGCAGGTCTATGTCATCTGAGGGGATGCTGGGTGGAGGGTATTTCTGAGGAAGGGAAGGATAGGATATTCTGGGAAGGAAAATGGTATGGGGGTGGGTAAGAATCTGGGGGTCAGTTTGTCCAGGAGTGACGGACGTATGAATTCATCCCTCCAACTGTGATGCAAGGCGATGGGTCGAGAGAATCCGGCTCGAATGGTCAAAAGGCCTCCCTCAACCAGTCTCTCTCGATCCGTCCCGCCACGCAGAAGGTGAGCAGACGCATTCGCTGCCAAGACCTGGACAAACCTTACCCCATGAACCCGGGCACCCCTGCTAAGTCACCAAACGTAGCGAACCACTTGGGTGACCTATGACAGACTTAGTAGGGGTGCCCGGATTCAGAACTGGTGTCAGAACTTTCTCTCCTTCTTTTTTCTAAAAATACACTCCACTTAGCATCCCCAAAGACAACAGGCCCTAAGGGATTTTTTTTTCTCAGGGCCTCCTGGGTGGAGCTGACGTAAAAAAATATATATCGCCAACCAGTCCTCGAAAATAAAATCTGCTTACGAATTGGTAGTCCTTTTGTCAATGTGCACGCAAATTGCTGGCTGCGTAAAAAACTTAAATGCAAACCCCAAATCGGATAAACAAAAGTTCTGGCATGATTCGAATTTGATAAAAAAATTATATTTTGTTACACTATTCAGTTGGACAATGTGTTATAATTTACCCTCGCTTAGTTTTAGCGTCACTATGCCAGGCGATTTGTTTAAAAACGAACATTCAGATCCTGCGCAGAAAGTCCCACAATGTTCTACGCTGCAAACTTTCGCCTTACTTTAGCGAACTTTACTTTTCTGCGCAATGGTTCTGGTTATTTCAATGCGTGCTCTTCGGTGGTAAGGTATAACATGTTGTACTTTATTTAAAGCATTCCCGAACCCTCGTGGTCCAAAAATATGATCACGTTGTTTGCCTCCAGCTCATCGAATGATACCCAGATTTCATGTTAAGGCAAGTCTATTAATTTGGATGTCTATGCTAGCTACTCTTATCAATGGTTGATATCAATCAATTGGTTGATTTATATATTACTTAATAGATCTGTTGATTGGTTACACATTAAACTATTACTCTAGTTTGGATTGGTAATACAAAATTTATCTGGGAGCCCATCCAAGAGACAGCTATCCAAAAATAAAAATTCAAACACTGGCAAAATCATATAAAAGTTCAATAAATTGTAAAATTTAGCCAAATTAATTAGGCATTTAGCCAAGTGAATCCAGATTTTTTTTTTATGACGTAATTTAAAAAAAGGGTTAGGGAGTCATAATATATCATAAAAACAATAATTATTGGTGAATAAAAGATTTCTTCTGATTGGTATAAGTTGGAATGTTTCATAAAGATGTAATTATGTTAATCATTCGATAAAAGAAACAACAACAAAAAATCATACATATATGATATAGATACCTATTATTATTACACATTAGTAAAATAATAGATTTATTAATTATTGTAGAAAGTTTTACTTTCGGATTTCAATGTAAATAATTTTAATTTTATGACAATTAATATTAATCAACCATCTATCAACTATCTATCATTAATTATTATTACAAAATCCAGTCGCAAGGAGACCAATAAACTCATAAATCCTCGCAAAAAAAACAAATTGAATAAGATCATCACTGCCATCTATGAATTAAAAAAGTAAATCTTTAAATCCATCCAAGAAGCAAACCATATAATGGTAAATTGTTAGATATTTCACTCGAGCTAATTCATTGTATTAATTTTATAGAAATCCTGGTCAAAATCAATGCGAAAAAAGTTTTAATGATTTCAAACAAACTTTAAATAATAATATACAAAAGTCACAAGAAGTAAAAAATAAATATTCCTATCTAGCAAATTATATTATTTATAGCACACAGTGCGAGTCAACCACTAAAAAGGAAATGGATTAGGAAGTGGTTATTAGAGGTGCGCTGTCATATAAAAAAATCCAATCATTTAACTCAATTTATTCTTGAAAAAATATTTTAATTCATGTGGATATTGTTAGGTCCTATACTCCGTATATATTATTATAGCACACCTGTTGAAAGACTTAAAAATGAAGACCTGAGAAAATACCAAGAACTTAAAGAAATTTAAGTTTCTCCAATATTTTTAGCAAGTAAAAACTTGGTGCTTTAAAAAAATTTTCAAAGGAATAACATCCTTCTTCCGAGCACCTAAAATTGTGAAAAATATTCAAAGAGAGTGAAGCGATTAGTTTGTCATTACGAATTACAAGTTTCAAAATGATATCTACGTGCAGTTTCTAAACGTCCGCTCTGTAAAAATCAAAAAACAAATCCAGCAATTGGTTATGTCTCAGTAATGGTCAAGTGAAAATCAAGGTGAGGTATGCCAATGTATCTGCATTCGACACTTCATGCCACTTGAGTGCAGCATGCCAATATAGAGGTTGCGCCATAGAAAACGCTCACGATATCTATTGGTAGGTCAACACAGGGGAACAGGTGCTCCTGTCACCTGCTTATACGATATTGGAAATATTAACAATTAGTATTTTTTTTAAATTTATTTAGTAAATAAAAAAGTTATAATAGACAAATATCGTAAAAATAATAAAAACGGTAATTTATTTCCCCAACCGCCACACTTTTAGACACAGCTTATGGAAATTACATCTTGCTTCAACAATTACTACAAGAAACAACTATTTACTTGCACAAAATAAGTTATTAGGTTCTCAGTTTGGGTTAACTAAAAATTAATGCATGTTTAGATCAAAACTAAACTAACGCCAATGTCAATTCACACCAAATAGCGGCAAAGGGGGCGTTTTATATGGGAAATTTTGTATTTTGATTGAATACAAATGAAATTTTAATGCATCTTCTACCATCTATCCAAATGTAATTATTTTTTTTTTTTCGTAAGAAGCAATTACTTTGTGGTTAGACATTATATTTAAAAGAATTAAAACACTTTGTATTTAAACCACGAATTTATTATTTTGTATATCTACCGGTTTCGCTTCGACCAAGCTTCATCAGGATATAATATAATAATAACTTAGTTATTATTATATTATATCCTGATGAAGCTTGGTCGAAGCGAAACCGGTAGATATACAAAATAATAAATTCGTGGTTTAAATACAAAGTGTTTTAATTCTTTTAAACAAATGTAATTAGTTGTTTCTTGAAGTAATTAAGTTGAAGCGAATGTATTTTTCCCTAATCTGTTCCTATTAAAAAAGTGGGGGCGGTTAGGGAAATATTTATCAAAACAATGAATTAACTGTTGAATTTTAAATGTGGTTGGGGCTTAGTAGACTTGAAAATATCATGTAGAAATTTGTCTTGACAATGTACTTATTTTCTAAGCAAATGAACAATCTGACAGCGAATAAAGAGAAACAGGTTCAATAAAATTGGATTACAAAAGGGAGGATATAATAAAATATTTGAATATTTACTTACAGAGGAGAGAACATAAACATTCACTTTGCTTACTCTCACTTCAATAATTTATGTTGACATTTAATATGACAGGAATGGTTGACAATTAATTTATAAAATGGTAGGTAGGTATTTGTTAACTTCAACTATAATACATATTAGGGAAAAACGGATAGTTATGAAATTTTATTTGCTTTATAATAATTTTTTTGGGCAGAAATATTGAATAAACCAATTGTGCAAACTGTATCTAAATTTCTCTAATAAACAATAAACAGTATTAATCTCAAGTGACCTTCCAGGTAAGTATGGTCCTGTATATTTTCTGCCTGTACAGAAAATAAATTAAATAATAATACGAACTTTTTAACGCACCATCACATTCATTGGCCAAATGCATTGTGCAAATAGTTTTGTATTAGTGATCGACGCACCGGTGGATCGGTTAGCTATAAGTTGTTTTAATAGTTTGTCTAGTCTGTAGTTAGAAGTAAGATAGAGCATTGTAGAAATATGGTATAAATATGAACAGCGCCCTTGAGGTGATTTTTCATAAAAATCAGCTCTATACAAATCATTTGAATATTATTATTATGAATTAAGTATAAAGCTAACTAAAAAAAATAATTGCTTAAATAATATTACCAGTGGCGTAGTAATATATATTAATAATATATATTAATAATATATTAATAAAATAGAAAGATTTTACATCTGAAAAAACCGGCATAAAAAGAGGAAAATGTTACGCCCCCAGATAAGCTTAGAATACTATTATACTATATATTACGTACCTATTATTTTACACATAATGTTAGCTATCAATTCATGTAGCTTTATATTTACAGGCGAAATAATACGCAACAAATAAATTTCATGAGGAATAAAACCGTACCTACAAATAAAATATCAACATTTTTGAAAAATCGTTAAGTACAACACTTGAAAGTGACAGAATTCTGAAAGCTTACCGAGTAAATAATCCACTGGAAATGTTTACACTGGCTGTAGAGTTTCAAAAAACTTGAACACTAATATAACACAATGCACGAGGGATAACAAACAATAACATATAATAATTGCAAGCCCAGACGAAGCTTTGAAGACAGATAAAAAATCCGCCATAACAAATAATAGACGTTTGAAGTTACTGCCCTCTAGCGGCAGAACAAAATATAAGAACACCTTTTGAATTTAAAAAAACATTGGCAGTTATTTTTACAATAACCGAAAACCAATGAATGAGATTGCTGAAAACTCGTTGGATCAATAATACCCTCGATTTTTACAAAATCGATTAGCTGTTTATAGTTTATAAAATAAATTAAATAAACTCATCGCTTACCAAATTCTGAGGTATTTCTCTAAAAACCTCCCGTCCCATTGGAGACAAGGGAGATTTGAAGACGGCCTTCGGGGAAGATTGAAGAGCCGCCGGGGCTTGATTTTCCATGTTGACAATTGATTTCTCCAAATTATCTGTAAACTGAAGATTTTGCAGAGTTATATCCTTTTAAATATGGTTTTATATCCTTTGAGAAAACAAACGGACGTCAAATATCATAAACACAACCACTACGCGATAAACGACTGCACTGAAGTTGTCACTGGTTGTCACTTTCAAATTGCTTTCAAACTTTGCACCAGTTTTACCAACATTGCAATACGTAGGTAAGAACTTTTTTACGGAGCGAGCAAAGAATATAGTTAAGGCCCGTTTATATTAGGAATAAGCCATAAGAATAGGCCGGGGCCGTAATCCGTAATATTTTAGATGGTCGTTTATAATTGGAATAGGAATAGAATAGAATATGCCCATAGAAGTGAAAATGCCGCTATCACTTGTCTATGTCAACTGTCAAGCGGGAGATTATATTAGATTATAAGAGATGTTCATTACTATTTATTAGATCACTTTCGTCTTCAGTAAATTTAAATTCTGTAAAGTATTTATTAACTCCGCGTAAATATTTGTTCACAAAATTATTATTCAACTAAAGTGAATTGTAGATACCATAGAGTATTGATCGAAAATACGTAAATCTCAGCATATATCTAAGCTTTCTGTAATCCATAACCGTAAAAGATAAAGTTGACCATCTTTTCGGTTATGGAAAATTATTAAAGATTATTGCCATCTATTATAAACGGTTACACAGGTTTCCTATCTTCCAACTTCTACGGCCTAGGGCTTATCGAATACGGATTACAGACTGTTCCTAATATAAACGGGCCTTTCGTTCCTGTGGGAGGAATAAATAATGAAAACCAACAATCGTAAATGTTTTCGTTTTTTTTTAATTTTGGGGTGATATACCGTGACGCGCCACCTACTTCTTTAGCAACAGTGACTATCATCATGATAGACACTGTATCGCTGCCCGAAACGTTGGCTAAAGAAGGAGGTAACGCGACACGACATAACACCGCAAAAATAAATAACGAAAATACTTTTGACCGTGAAAATCTAAAATCATATCCCATCGTGTGTCTATTACTTGTTTGTGTATTTACACAACACACTAACTGTGATTTGTTTATTTTCCTATTTTCAAACAAAAAATATTATTATCACGAAAACAATTTTATTTTGTTGTCCCTTTATTTTACAACTTGCCATGTAATAATAATAATAATAAGGTCTTTATTCCAGGATGTGGGGAGGGGAGTGCAATCCCACACATCCCGTATAGGGTATAATTACATACGTTATTATGAAATAAAGCTACAAAGCTAATAAAGCTACAAAGTGGTAAATAAAAAGAACGGATAATGAAAATACATTATTACGAGTTAGAATTTTAAAAAGAACTTAGAACCCCTTAAAGTAACAATTAATTTACATAGACTTGACATTTCAGTTTTTTTTTCTCCTAAAAAAAAAGAAGAAATAAAAAACAATGAAAATTGGATTCTTTTTAAAATTTTATTATTTGAAAGCACTAGTCTTAAAGTTATGGCGTTAAAACAAATTCTTCCGACAAATAATCAACTTTTCTGAAATAAGAGAGTGATCGCAATTTTAGATTCCTGAACGCTACAGGTCAAAACGCCAATAGAGATGGACATCTTAAATTGACTGTTCCTGCGTTTCCAGTTACCGGATGACGAACCGCCTTGTGGTACTGTCGGCACTGACACAATTGCTCATCATTAACAAGCCGGTTAGCACCCCCCAATCGGAGTATATTGTAAGGTTGAATGGAGAAGGGGTGGTTTTAGACTTTATATCAGCTAGAGTGCGAAGATTAAAAAGAACTTTAAATTACTTTCAAAAGAATTGTTCGGGGAGGCACAGCCTCACTGTAAATCGTAATTTTGGCAGTAAAAATACAAAATTCAATAATACCGTATTTTTCAATCTTAGCATTCTAGCATACTGAAAAGTCACAGACCGCCACTGGAAGGGAGTGAGGAAGGGAAGAAGGTGACGGTGGATCAACAGGATCGGCTGCAAACTCATCCACTTCCTCGTTTGTTTTTTTTTTTTAATTAACATAATAATTACAAAGACAAAAGGACACCTTTCCAAATATAGCTATGTTCTTGGAAAAAAATCTGGTGATCCAGTGACAGCAAAGTCACCGGTGCAAGGTAACCGACGGCTACCTACCATCTCTAGCCCAAGTTCGCGTTGTGGCGCTGTCAATGTCAATGGAATAGTGAAATTATTTTTTCATTACTCGGTGTTACATCAGGGGGTGCTTTGTGCTTTGTCGGATTTGATTATCGAGTTATTTATTTACTGCTGTAATTGTTTTGTGTGAGACCGGTTTTATGTTATTATATTAATTACGTTAATATTATTACCTACGTAAATATCAAGTTTCTAAAAATCTCTTCACTTTGAAAGAACCGCGAAGTTTCAAATAAAATAAAATAAATCATGTCTGGTATTGATGTCGTGATTGTGTCCGCCACGCGAACCCCTATTGGTATGTAATATCAATTATTTATTGACAAATTTCAAATGTAAAATTTTAATTCATAATTTTGTTTGTAAAATTTCAGCATTCTATGTTGATTCCACTATTTGACCCACATTATTTATTTGGTAAACTAATGAGAAATTTAGAAAGTTTTTTCGTTCGCGTGAGAAAACAAGTTATCTAAAACACTAATGAATACATTATTTTACAAATATTTCCCAACTTAGTGAAAATGTCATCAATTAATCTGTGAAGAATAATAAAGGATGCTTTGAATGATTTTGCCTTATATTTTATGACTATATTTTTTGTATGCATGTATCACTGTCTGAACCTTTTCAGTTTGTAAGGCGGGTATGGGTACCACTGCTTCAGGAATCATTTATTAGAAGACCAACATCCCTGCCATAGGTCACCTCAAGTGGTTCGCTCCGTTCGGTGACTTAGTAGGGGTGCCCGGGTTCATGGGGTGAGGTTTGTCTGGATCTTGGCGGCTAATACTTTTGCCCACCTTCTGTGTGGCGGATTGGTTGAGGGAGCCTAACCTAGACCTCTCCAGCCGGACTCAATCAATCCTTCGCCTTGAATCCCAGTGGGACACATTGACCCCCAGATTCCTACCCACCCCCCATACCCTTTTCCTTCCCAGAACTTCCTCTCCTTCCTTTCCGTAAAAAGACCCCCCCACACAACATCCCCAAAGATGGCATAGGCCCCAAGGGATTTTTTTTCTTCTGGGCCTCCTGTGTGGAGCTAATGTAAAAAAAATCCATATAAAATAGTGAAATTATGCAATTTAAATCAAAGAAGATAATTTATTCAATTGAATGTATTTTTCTTGTTTGAATCTGACAATAAATTTTTATGATTTCTTCTTCTTTCTTATGGTGAGGAATCAGAGGGAGAGAGAGGGGGTCAGATTTTTATGAATGAATTTGGTAGAGTTGTTTCACCATTATAAGATCTTTTACTAATGCTTTCACGGAGGCCGTGTCTTAAACTCACGCGTAAGTGAGTGTCCATTCGTGACACAACATTGGCTGTACGATGGCAAGCAGCAGTGCACGTGTTTAAATCTTGTCCAAATGGCCACATTTTGACGAAAAATTTAGGAAGTTCTCGAAGTAAATTTTTTTCTTTAATTGTTAGCAAGGCGGCTATTTCGCATTACGTTATGGCTTTACTCGTTCGAAATTGGTACCCAAAAATTAATGTATTTTTGAGCAAGCTTCATATGAACCATCCTATACACGAGGATCTTATAATAGTGAAACATGAACTATTTCATATAATCTACTTCCTTGTTATTAAATGATTGTGTAATTATTATTATTTATTTCCAGGTTCACTATGCGGAGCTATCTCATCAGTGAAGGCATCCGATCTGGGTGCTATTGTCATCAAAGAAGCCTTACGCCGAGCTAATATTAAAGGAGAAGAGATATCTGAGGTCATCATAGGCCAAGTGAGTACTTCTAAAGAATACATTAAACATGCACACGTTTCAAAGATCAATATTTAGCTACTCATAAACGTATTATTGGTATTTCCGACTGTCTCAATTTAAACATATAGATCAGTGATTTCCAAAGTGTTATTGCCCTACCCGGACTACCGGGAGCAGTAGGGGTAAGTGTTGGAAGTTTGTACCATTGGACATTTTTTTTTATTTCTATGGCAAAACATCATCCTAAATTAGATTTAAAAATAGTAACGAAAGCACATCTATAAATTGGCAGCTCTGATGTGTCAAATCACTAAAAAATGCGTTTAGTGTAATTTCTGTGATAATTTGAACTAGTGGTCGCCCAATGGTCGAAATTTGACCAAAATTAATTTAAAGTGTAATAGTTTTTTTATCGATTTAATGTATTTTTTATGCATAATTTAAAAAAAAATATTGGCATTCTGCACTACTTCTTCTCTACATAAACTATGTGTGCGAAATTTCATACTCCTCCGTCTACGCAATTTTCGTAAAAAGGGTACAAAGTTTTTGCTTCACTTATTAATATACTGATAATTTTCGCATAGAAAGTATTTTTCAGTTTTTTGTTTTTGTTTTTGTGGGTATGGTAATTTGTTTTCTATTAAATGTGATAATATAATATGAAGCTCAGGTTGTAGTCAGAAACCACATTATTGCAGTTTTCTTGTATTCATAACTTTCAATTTTATAGATTTTATTTTTTGTGAACCCATGGGTTGTTGTACCTATGGGCAGCGCAGCGCGTGTACCTTTAGACATGTCCAAAGGAATAAATTTGAATAATCTAAAAATATACATAAATTCGAATATTCTAAAAATTTTGAGCCAAGAGGGGAAATCACACCCCTAAAGACTGGAAAGACGTCAGGAGAAACTATTGTTATTCTAGACACATTGACATCAGCGCTGTTAAAAATACAAATCCAACGTACCCAAAATCCAACGACATCAACTGTGCAAAAATTTTAATATCAATCATCCTACAACACTTGCAATGAAAGTGACTAACCCTGGAAAGAGGAAGGGACAATGAAAGATTTTGACATGTATGTCCAAGGAAAATGAAATTGGGGAAAAGTTAAAACCAAAGAAGACCTTAAAACCTTAGTTAAAAATGAAATTGCGCGAAGTGCTTCTAAAAAGATAAAAAAATACTCAAATGAAAAGAAAAAAATATCTCAATGCATTTCAAATAAGGATTGGGCACAGCAGGCGATTCCTGCAAGAAATACTTTCACAAACAGTTCAGTATGAACTGTTTGTATCAGTATGAACTATTAATACCTAGAGTTTACGAAACAGTAGATATAAGGGTTATTTTATTAATAAAATAAACTCATATTTAATGGGTATCTTTTGTGTCTAAAAAAATCTACTTTGTCCAAAGGTACAAATACATATTGTACCTCTGAGAGGCTATTCCCCAAAAGTTGTGATAAGAGATCGTTCTCCCGCGAGAAGTGCTGTCAGATTTGTTTGATTTTCTACGGCTGTTATTTGCTTTTTCTATCGGCCGATGTAAAAATTTCAGCTGTGAGCTGTCACGTATTTTAGTTTGGGTCGTTTTAAACACGAATTCTTGCAATTATGCATGATTATTTATTCATTTAACAGCTGTAGAAAATCACACAAATCTGACAGCACTTCTCGCGGGAGAACGATCTCTTATCACAAATTTTAGGGAATAGCCTTTCTGGACTACCTAATTGACCAATTCATAAGGTTCGAAAAAAATAAGCCTTTGCCAATAAGAAAACAAATATTGAAGTTAAAAAATAGTCCAAAGGTACGACACTTGCCTCTAAGGGCAACAAGAGGGTACTGTAATTGTTTGGGGGATTAAAATGTCTTTTTACTTTTTTTTCTCTGCAAGGAATCATTTCTATTCATGAATCACCGAAATACATTTCAACATGCTATATTTTCTAAGCGGGGGTCCTCCATCCTGAATATCAAATTCTTGTAAAAGTATCACAATTTCTACAAATCAATCTATCTACAATCAATCTTTCTATCTACACTCGGTGTCCGGAAACTCGTAGTACAAGTAGGAAACTGGTGAATCTTCATTGTATTTAAAAAAAAAAACACTTTCTTTTCATTTTTCTTGGCAACTAAAGGGCTAAAAAAACTTTTGGTGCCTGGTCTATGCTTCGCCACATTTTAACCCTTCGAATGGCAGGAAACCATATTTGTCCCAGCTCACGTGCGTCTCGTAGAAATCGCTGTAACTCCATTAGTATCAAAGTGAGAATTACTATCTAAACAGTTTTAAAAAGGGAAAACACCACGCTTTGTAGTCAAATCTAAAAAATAATGACAAAAAAATTAAAATGTACACCTTTATGAAACCAAAGTTTTGAATCGCAATTTGAAAAAATAAATTGAAACTTTGATAATTTTTTATCAATTATTTTTATATGAAAAGACAAAAAAAATGAGGTGACAGCAATGTTTATAATACATTTGTCTAACAAAATATGAATGTGTTTTTATTTATTTTGTTATTTGTAATTTTAGTTAGAAAAAGCGTGAGGTGAGCCATTTTTAAAACTTTTTATGTTTGCATGAAAATTTTTTATATTTAACGAATTATATGTTGATTTTGAATTAAATAATTTGAAAGCGTATTTCATCACCTTTCAAAAACAGTTTTTAGTTTTGGGATAAATTCAGAAATATTCCATTTATTTGCAATTCATTGTAAAGCGGAAAGATTTTGACCATCTGAAAAATACGCCAAAATTTTGAAGGGTTAAAGAACAATAACTAACACACTTTCGACAGGAAGGGTATTTCTACCTTTTACGCCTGTCCTACTAGAACGCCTGCAAAGGCGGTGCTGTCAAATAGTTTTATACGATTATTGTACACCAATCTCTTTGTAGTGTTCCAACTATACGTATATGTATAAATATATAAGTAATATAATAATCTTCTTATCTCCTTGTCTTTTGTGCGAAAGAATATTTTTTTATCAAAAGGAAGCTTAGTCTTTGGCACTGGAAGTGCGCAAATTGTTATATTTTTTTAATGATTTGTACCAAAGCAAAAAACAATTTTTTCGTTATGTAATAAAATATGTACATTTTTTACACATAAAACTCACTAAATGGCCTAACACTGACTTTAACTTCTGTTTTTGGAGTTCTATTACAAAGTAGATTATAATTTCGGACAATATTTTTATACTTGGGGTATTGTGGGCACTACATAAAAAATCATTTAGATGTGCTTATTATTTTCAAAGATATATTGGTTTAAAACAAATTTCATTAAACACATCGCTTAAAACCCCTGAAATGCCCTTCAGTTGGACAATCCATGGTGTGAAGTATGAATAAGACAACAGTTTAAGAACCAATTGATTATTGGTTTGCAAGTCCCTCTACTTTGTTGCAAAATTGCTTATTTTGCAATTCTGTTTATTAATTGATAAATTCTGCTACATTCTTGCATAGCAGAACTTATTTATAAATAAACTGTTTAACAAAAAAATAATCACACATAATATTATAACCTAAATCAATAAACTTAAAAATAAAAAGGAGTTCTAGAAATTATAGACTTGAAAATGATGACTTTGTATTTCTATATAAATTTCTAAATGATGCATTTGATAATTTAGAAATGCTTTCGTTGATAAGCTTTCGGATTCCACTGTATAAGACTAGAAGTCAGGATTTATTTCAGTGCCGAAATTCTGGGACTAAATACCACATCTATTTCACATTGCCCAGAATACTAGGAGGGAAATAATTACGTTGAGTCTGTGGATATATTGAATTTATCACTAAACAAATTCAGAAGATTGTTAATGAGGCTCTTCAGTTATGTATAATCAATAAATATTATAAAAAAGTGTTCTACAATGTGCGTGCCGCTAAAACTCAGAAACGAGTCCCGGTACGACAAGGTAGGTCTCTGTCCCCCATTCATCAAGAAGGTTCCAGTTTTTACCTGAAGGGCGTGCTTTTGAAAAAGGGGCTGGAAGTTTCGCCCTCTAGAAATTTCTTGAACAGTCCAGAAATATTTGAGAGTATTCTAGAGCATTCGAACGTCAGTTCAATCTCATATCAACTCCCTGAGCGAAGCCGGGTACCCAGCTAGTACTTTTAACAATTCCTGTGTAAAAGCCCCTTGGTAGGATGTTAATGAATAAATTACCATCCATTCTTACTAATGTGCACTACTACTTTCAGATACCTTAAATTGTTACTTTTAAATTCCTTTCAGCCTTCACATAACTACTTGACTAGGTACATTTTTAACAGCGCAATCTACTGCTATCAGTGATGTAGCTATTTTAACTGCTAATTTATTATACCATTAAATTATTGTTAGGTTTTGACTAAGCGTTGCGAAGTCCCATTATGACTTGACCGTTTTGCATTTTATCTGTCTGTAAATTTGCGTTCTGTTTACGTTTCGAGACGGTGACTGTTTTAATGGTTCAGTAAAGATTATTTTTTTCAAATTGTTTATTTGGACTTTCTTATTTGCATTTTTTCAAAATCATGACACTAACCTACCTGCCTGAAGAAAGTTTGAAAAAAAAAGTTTTCATTGAGATAGTATGTTTCTTTGGAGAAATTGTGTAATTCCTTATTTGAAATTAAAAAAATGTTATATTTAATATAGAATTTATAATTACAAAATAGATAGGTAGTTAAGTATGTCTACTAATTTCAGAATAAATTTAGGTTTTGATTTATTATAAGAGAAAATTAAAAACATACCTTTTTGTACGCAAGATCTACTTTTCACATAACTACTAGTTATAAATTTTTAAAATTTGTTTCTTAAGTCAATCATTTGCTGCTGGCTCCATTGCTTTTCTCATAAATGACACATTTGGTTACAATGGAACTCTCAGTGGTAGGACCATATTATTTGCCCCATCCAAATTCGTGCACATTGGTTGTCACTGCTAGGTAGAGAGGATGGAACACCACACAATTCTTTCCTGCTTCAATTAGCTAAAAATTTTGTTTCAGTGCTTAACTGCAGGTCAAGGCCAAAATCCAGGAAGACAAGCCTCCATCAAAGCGGGAATTCCTGAATCAGTTCCTGCCTACACCATCAACATGCTGTGTGGATCTGGTCTCAAGTGAGATTATTTATTTATTATTTTATCGAGTTCATTCTCTGATTCTATCAGAGTTGGAACTTGAGTGAAAGTATTATGACTAAAATAATTTATTCACATAAATTAAGAAATGCTGATTCGGAATATCATCATTGCGCCGGTAATATCTGAGGACGTTTTTTGCCCAACATTTCTGAATTTATTTGCTCAAATTGTAGAAAAAATTGTTACATACATCTTTTGGTATTTTCAGTTATGTGATAAGAGCCATACTTTTTGAATGACAGTTGAAATTCATTACCTGTTACATGCTCAAGCGCAAGTAATACTTGTTATGTGGAAGTAATGTCATTTAATAGATATTACCAACATTGTCTTTGCAACATGTTGGATTCTCGCGTCTTCATTAACAAATATTAATCTTTGCGTCGTACCATTATCGCACATTAGTTCACTTTTTAATGAATTATTTCTTTACTTTTAAACAAATGTTTTAAAGAAATTGACAGAACGAAATGAGTTTTCCAATTTAATGGTTTTAAATAGTAAAATACCTATTCTTTCGCCTCACAGACTTGTAAGCTATTCTTTTTGTTTATTATTATTTTTGTTCGAACAATATAAAGTCAGTGCAGTTACTTTTCTCTTTACCTGTCATGTGAGATACAAGCGTGACTTGCTACATTGTTATTATTATTAAAAATAGTTGTTATAACAGAATAATTACACGCCTTCACATTTTTTTTTTTTTTTTTAAATACGGAGACAGTTTACAAGTAGTTCCCATCTCCCATTTTACCCAGATAACAACCCAGTTCCTTTAATAAAGTTCACCAGGGTAGTCATTGGATATGTGGCTATGTCTTCTGGTTTTACTGTATGTCTCCCCGGGTGTCTGAGCCTAGTTCCTGCCAGGGCAGGGCATTGGCACCATAGGTGAATTGGAGTCTCTTCATCCTCTTCACATTTCCTACATCTATTGGTATTTTCCACTCGCAATATCTGCATGTGTCTCCTGAGATGGCAGTGTCCCGTTACTAGTCCTTGCCTTCACGTTAATTCGTTCTTAAATTTAAAAGATATGCTGTTTTATTCATCTCCTGAAAAATAATTTATAAAATGTTACTTAACAGGTACTACAGGTGCAATGACGATTGTATGTAATTATACCTATCTAGAATTAATAAATCGTCATTTAAAATTTGATTAAAACCATAGGAGATTTAAATGCTCTGTGATTGGTCGGCAGGTTCTGATAGAACTTAGACTGCTACCTCACAGGTCGGTCGGCCGCGTGCGTTAAGAATACGGGAAATTTTGTGCTGTCATGCTGCTGGACATTGGGTCACCACTGCGATATACAAATTATTTCAAAAGAATTATTTTTTTTTGAATTCTGCTAATTATTTATTTTGGAATTTTTTTTAAAATTAGCTCCACACAGGAGACCGGAGCTATCTTTGGGGATGCTGTATAGAGGGTCTTTTTAAGTAAAGGAAGGAGAGGAAGTTCTGGGAAAGGGGGTTCACTGTGCCCAGGTCATCTGCCACCAAGACCTGTACCTCACCCCATCAATCCGGGCACTTCTGCTAAGTCACCAAACGTAGCAAACCACTATGGTGACCTATGGCAGGGTTGTTGGTTATCCAATAGATGGTTTCCGAGGCGGTGGTACTCATATCCGCCTCACATATTTGTTGTTTTCACACCGATCCTTTTAGGAATACTGCTAACCGCTAACCGGCAAAATGAAATAACCGAGGTATGAATGATGACATGTGTACTTTGCCAGATTTAGATTGTTTTGACGGGATTTGGAAAATTCAAACTTTGAAAATGACATTTATTACATCGGTATAAGTTAGAAGGTGATTCATAAAAAAATAAAAATTGACCTGAGTTCCTTGTTTGTGAAATCCAATCATTAGAGTCGAAGATACTTTCATTATCACCCTGGTGTGAGACCACCATCCAGAATTGAAATATTGCTTGAAATGGTTTTAGCCGGTGACCAGATCTGAATAGTCAGGTACTTCCCCACCTTCCTCCTCCCCGTATCCTTTCCCTCCCCACTACCTTTAGCCTCACAACATACCCCAATTCGGGATGCCACAGTCTCACTAGCTCACGTTTGGGAGCAGCTGGGACTGTTTTGCAGTGTTCACATTAAGAAAAACATTTTCGTTCACTAATTAAGACAGTTAAGAAGAAATAATTAAATAGCCTTTAATCCTATAACGAATTTAACCGCCCTACACATACGAACGTACGTGATACGTCCGCAATATTGTCGCCCAAATGCAACAAACCGTATCACGTACGTTCAGGTAAAAAAAAAACTATACCCGAAATCCACAAAACGTGCGCGATACGTTCGTATGCATCAAGTTTGTTCCTGCACTATCGCGAAGCTAAGGGACATGGGGTGGGTATTTTCGTCTCTCCCGTACAAGTAACTCCGCTAGTCAGCGGTACTCTCTACGCAAGTGACTCGGTTTATAAAACCGTTTAAAAAACCCGATGTTTTTTTTTACCTACTTTTTGAAAAATAACCCAAAGGTAGGGCGGTTAATAAAATCTTTGAATTTGAGTTCTGACTAGATCCCAAATTCAAGACTCTTCAATAATTTCTATCCCAGTAAAGATTGATGTCATTTGCATAATAAATTTTCCACTAATTTCAAACTATTAAAGTGTGCCACCAAAACTATTAAGACGGTGTTTGATAGAATGTGGAAAATTTATCAAGTTTCAAAGTTCTTTTCAGTTTTGCAAAGTAACTGGCCAATAATAATATAATAACAGAACTTGAATAGAATATTCTCACCAAATGCATGATAATTTATCTCTCATTCATCTACCATTTATCTCTCATGCATAATTTGTTATTATGAGGAAATATTGTTTTTATCTGTCATAGTTTACAAACAAAATCACATTGCTGGTTGACTCTAGTCGTTAATGTTGCTATGCTAATTGACTCTTCTATGAGATAGTCTTAAAAGAATAAAATCGTTTATTCAGTAAGGTTTCTAAACCTAAAACTTCTGAACATTTATGCGCCTATTTTTCTTACACATTGTTATGAATAAAAGTTGCACTTTTTTTTATATTCCCATGTATTTTTTGTACTTTTATTTTATATTACCTGTATTTTATGACTTCCAAAATAACAAAAATTTTCTTTTTGTAAAAATACTTAGCATCGATAAATTGAATGGGTTTAACCTTATTGTTCTGAATTACAGTGAAAGTCACTTAAGAAGTTTTCATGCATAAGAATTTTGGTTTTTTCGGTACCTTGAAGATTGAATTTAAAAAATGGCCCAATTTATCCCACATATTATAAGGTTTTCCCTAATGATGTTACAATTCATCTAAATTTGCTATTGTCTCACAAACTCAAGATAAAATGTAGCAAGTAAGAAACGCTTTTATATTTTCGGTAAATTCTTAATTCAAACGCGGTTTATGAATGACGAAGACAAATATTCAAATAAAATGTGTGTATGTGTACACACACATCAATGGTACGGATGAAATAAATGATAAGACGCGGGAGGATTTTTCGCATTCAAAAGATGCGTCGAATACTACCTCAAGGCCGATTAGGGCTCCTGACAGATCTCGAGGTAGCCATGCCACATAATAAGCAACGATAGTTTGTAAATGGCGGTGATTGTTGTTGATACTCATTGTTACTGCTGATTTGTATGTTGTTTTGCTGCAAGCGTATAAGTAAACAGAGTGATTAGACTATTTTAAACAGTAAAGTTTACTTAATGACAGCAGTGACTTAGTTATTTGGCTGTTGCACATCCAGACTTTGTACTCTAGTATGCCTTGCATTTTCTTTACGACGCACGAAATCTTCAGGCTGAAAACAATTGTATTATTTATAAAAAATTGATATTAATAAATAATTTGCGTGTGTTTACAAATGAAACGTTTGTTATTCCTCGGCTTTTACTAATGTTTGCCGAGTAATGAAAACATTTTCTTTTTACATGCGTTTTGGCGTTTTTTTTTTTAAATTTACTTACAAAGTAATTCACAACCTTACGCGACACGTGGCAGTTTAGTACTAAAACTACGAAATCATAAACACTACAATTGACTTACTTTTAGCTTATTACTTTGAGATTTCTGCAGCGCTTCTGTGTGTATTGTAACATCATTGGTTTTCTCATTTTTTTTCAGTTTTTTTCAGTCCCCTGAAAAATTTCTTAAGAGAGTTCACCGTATAACAGAAATGTACTTAAAATTACATTTTTTTTTAGCCAAGTTTGAAAGGAAACTGAAAAATTAGATTGGAGCGTAGTCTCAATTTCCTTTGAAATATAAGTGAATCATAATAAATATTATGTAGGTAATCTTTTGGTTTTGATCACCTTATGTACATTGTTTTCAGGTCTGTCTGCCTCGGCTACCAATCAGTGTTATGCGGCGCCGACATAGTGGTCTGCGGGGGTCAGGAGTCTATGAGTTTATCGCCTCACGTAATGTTCATGAGGTCTGGAGTTAAGATGGGGCACTCTCAACTGTCAGACACAATGCTCTGTGACGGGCTAATGGATTCCATGCACGATATTCACATGGGAATCACAGGTATTGTACTAAAATTATTTCAGTTAATATAATGCTTAAAATAATGTTGTGTGAATTTTCAGTACTTGCACACTTCTATTGTCAACAATAAGCCAAGTTTTCTTTGTTCTTTCTGTTTATTTTCCTCAATTTACACTTTACAATCCATCAATCTCTCACATTTCTCTAACCTCACTTTTTGTCTCTTTTCCCACTTGAATTGTTTTCCCACCAATAATCCACCTCTCAAAATTAAATAATTCGATTTATTACAATTTAAAAATAGAACACAATATAAAAGGAAGGAAAATAATATTACTAGAAAGTACCTACCCTAATTTCTCTAAATAATGTGCGTATGGTTCCTCACGGTAAATTTTGCAGCCATTGGCGTCTTTTGTGTAGATTTTGTGGATAAAAAAAAATCTATGGATTGAAAATTTTTCTGTGTCTGTAGGTTTTGTGTCTCTCATTGGTATAAATCTGTACTGCTTGTTAGATGACATTTTAAATTCTCTTAAAACTGAGGTAGAGATTCCAGTGGGTGTTTAATCAAAACACACACTGGACAGATCCCCACCTTCTTTCCTTGTCTTTTACCACATTGTTTCATAAATTATTATCAATGATTCTTTTTTTTCAAAGCTGAAAACATCCGCAAGAAGTACAACATTTCCCGGCAAGACCAGGACGAGTTTGCCGCAGAATCACAAAACAAGGTGGAGGCAGCGCAGAAGGCCGGACACTTCTCCAAGGAGATTATTCCCGTTATCATTCCATCGAGGAAAGGACCAGTCACAGTGTCTGAAGATGAATACCCGAAACATGGAACAACTGTGGAGACTTTGTCCAAACTTAGACCGTGTTTTGATAAGGTAAAATTGTTGGATATTTTGAATTGAAAGCTGAATAAAATATTTATTGACTGCATAGCGCAGTCCTGTTTTCACTTGACCACTTTGCATTTAGTCTGTCTGTAAATTTGTTTGTGTTCTGTGTCCAGTCAATTGTGTCAAGATGGTAGCCATATTTGATATGTAGTACCTTTTTATTCTGCCAGAGCGCAAGAGCGTTGCGATGTACACTGTTTACAGAACTAATAGTATTTAAGATAATAGTGCTACAAAATTTGGTTACCATTTATCATTTATCAAGCTTTTATTTAACATTTTCGCCACAGTTTTATTTTGATGCCAGTCTTTCCTAATTCTTGCTCTACATTGAAGAATACATACGAGAAGTCACCTAGATTTTAGGCTTACCAAAACACAACTTAAACCCATACAAAACAGCGAGTTTTATAAATAAAAACTTTATACGTAATGACCTACCAAAACCTAAAAAAGGGAAGCCACAAGTCTTGGCACTTTTCGTAGGACCATACCATGGACCTTATATCGCCATTCACGTGAATTTTTTTTAATGATTTAGATACATATAATATTTTACTTGCTTTTATATCAATTTAACTGTATTTCTGAAACAGTATTTTTATTTTGTGTATTATGTATTTTTCCTACTAGATGTATGAATAAAATCTTGCATACATCTAAATAAAGATTCAAAAACAAACAAACAAAATGTTAATATTCAATGAATGTCAGATATTTTGACAAATTTTAAAATTTATCTGTATAGTTAAACCCTCAGGCCTCGAACAAAAGTCAGAAAATTTCCACTTTGCAATAAAATCCAAATAAATGGATTATCTCTGAATGTATCTGAAAACTAAAACCTGTTTTTGAAAGGCGATGAAATACGTTTTCAAATATTATTATTAGAAATAAACTTATAATTTTAGAAATAAAAATTTTGAATGCAAATATAACCTTACCGTATGTTTTTTTCAAAAGTTAATGACAAAATAGGAAAAACACACTTATTTTATTCGATAAATAATGCATTATAAACATTACTGTCACCTCCCTTTTTTTGTTTCATAAAAAAATTAAAAAAAAAATTCACAAAGTTTCATAGATTTTTTATCAAATTGCGGTTGGAAACTTGTTTCATAGAGGTATACATTTTAATTTTTCTGTGGTTAACTTTTAGATTTTAAGTATGGTACCAGTTAGATCATACTTCTCACCATAACAATTAGAGAGATACTTACAATGATTTTTTAGAAAGAGGTTATATTTTATCACGGCTTACAGTACTTCCAAAATCTGTATCATGTTTGATAATGCCTTCAGAGGGCGAAATAGCTGCCACGCGTTATAATAATTACACAGCAGAACTTGTTTATAATAAATTGTTTTTATAGATTAAATAATAATATACGTTTATAAAAGAAATGCGCTTAGAAGAAGTCTTGTTAAAAGGAAATCTATTCTTCTTAAATTTACATGTACAGTTTGTCAAATGAGTAGAAAACTTAGGAGGGCGCCACTGCTGTTCAAATGGCAATACTAAGAATATAACTCATGTTGGAAATGTAAAGCTGTGTAACCTACATTTTTGTAAAAAATTAAAAAGGCATAAAAGTGAAATATATATTTTTTTCATTGCAATATAGATATATATAGATACCCACTGATCTCAAAATTAGAATTGCGTACAGGTATATTATACCTTTGCAATTTTGTGTTAACATAATGAAGAATAATGATGAATAATGTTAATAAAATATAAAGCACAGTTTAGAAATTGCTCACATTTATTTAATACTAACTTAAGTACCTAACAGTCGCCTGGGTTTAAGATCATGTCTCTAATTTAGATCTGAATATATTTAACTCATTCAGATCTAAAAGTAGTGTAACTAAACTCACCATTAGTGATTCTTCCTTTCTACCAACTGTTAAATTCAAATTTATGTTAAATTAAATGAAATATTATGTCATTAAGTAGGTACCTCAACAACAATGCTTCTTCGATTTAATTTTTTTTCTTTAAAGAACAAAAAAATGTTTTTTAAAATGTGATTTACAGTGTTCTATATATTCAGTTTCATTGTGCTTTAAAATAATATTTGACAGTTAAATTGGTGTTGCCAGCCTACAAATTCTGTAGTTCCATTTTTAATATTTTCTACTCTTAATTGACAGACTATATATATTTACACAAAATGAAATACTTTTAATTCGCGATTTGAAATTATTTGGTTTTCTCTCTCGTTTTCATTTTGATATTTTGATTTGAGTAGGAGGGAGAAAACATAAGAGCTAGTAGATTGTTTCAAACTTATATGAATAAGCCAGAAAACAATTATACTTTTTTTACACAATTATCCGGTCTTCCCCACCTTCCAGGAAGGTACAGTGACGGCTGGAAACGCATCTGGGGTGAACGACGGAGCAGCCGCAGTGGTGCTGATGAGCTCGGAGTTGGCCGAGGTCAAGGGGCTGAAAATCCTGGCCCACATAAAGGCAATAGCCCAGGTGGGGGTGGACCCACTCATCATGGGCATTGGACCTATCCCGGCAGTTAAAGCGGTGGTAAGCATCAAAAATACTATTTTCGGTTGTCGGCGTGTGAAGTGTGAAATTATGTCAAAGTGTGTGTAATTCATGTGTCAAATTATTAATGTTCAACAAACTTTACTAACGGCGTTAATTCGAAAGCCAAATTTCTATTTGTCAACAAAGCTATATCATTATATTTGCAGGCGCTCCAGTAGTTAAACAGGTAAATATTGATGCATTGAAATTCAAAAGAATTTTATTTAAACTGTTATGTTTTGTCCATACCCACATCTTGTAAAGTGGTTTAATTAAAGCACAATAATTATAAATGCAATGTTAATTATTAACTTCCTGATAATGTTAACTAACCTCTTACTATAACTATACCTTTAACTTCTGGCTTGCCGATTGCGCGCCCAGGACGCGCCATAAAAAAAAAAAAAATTTTGAGATGCGATTTTAAACCTTATGTATAAAGAAAATGTATGTAGGACAAGGTCAGAATCGCTTGGGGCATTCTTGTTCTTGACGTAACAGATATAAGGAACACACCTAGCCTCTCAAATAATCATCTTTGCACATATCTATGACTTTCGAAATGACACAAAAGATCGATAAAACTATCAATTTGTCAAATAAACGCAAGTAATATTATTTGTAAGCATAGTTTATTGTTCAGGGAACGTGTTTCGGTAAACATTATATACGATAGCATAAAATAAATCTGCAAAATATTACGTCAAAGTCAAAACATAGCGAAATTTTCGAGTTTCTTCCCTGGCATTTAAGAGGTTAAAAATGTTAATTATTATAAACCAAGTGCTTGATAGGAAGAGTTATCAAGTAAAGACAATCACGAAAAAGAAAATGTCATAGAGTTTTTACAATAATTAATGAATTCTAATTTGTGAGACAGGGATGGGTACTGCCACCCCGGGAATCATTTATTGGATAATCAACACCTCTGCCATAGGTCACCCAAGTGGTTTGCTACGTGGATCACTTAGCAGGGGTGCTCGGGTTCATGGGGTGAGGTTTGTCCGGGTCTTGGGGGGGAATCGTCTGTCCACCAGCTAAGTAGCAGGCCTGATCGGGAGAGACTGGTTGGGGAGACCTTTTGACCTCTCCAGCAGGACTCTCGGAACATCGCCTTGCACCTCAGTGGAAGGGATGGGTCCCTATGTCCGTCACTCCTGGAGACACTGACCCCCAGATTCTTACCCACCCCTCAAAGCTTTCTCCTTCCCAGACTTCCTTTCCAAAAGATAACAGGCTCTGAGCGGAATTGTTTTCCTCAGAGCCCCCTTTGTAGAGCTAATTTAAAAATAAATAAAAATACAATTTTCTCCGCACATAAAAATAAACAAATAAAACCTATTTTGTGTGTTGTTTTTAGGCGCTCAAGGCTGGTTGGAGTTTGGATGAAGTGGATCTGTTTGAGCTAAACGAGGCTTTTGCAGTCCAGTCGCTGGCTGTCATCAGGGAACTTGGAGTTGACCCTAAGAAGGTCAACATTCAGGGAGGAGCAGTGGCGCTAGGCCACCCTATTGGTGCTTCGGGTAAGAACATTATATTTTTTTAGCATTAAATATGTAGTACCTAAGCATAGTGAAACTCTCTTTTATAAAGTTTGTGAGACCTGATAAAAAACTTAAGTGGAAAAAATTGTATAAATAGTGTACATTTTTTTTAACCTGTTTCTATTTTTTTTGCAAAACCAAACTACCTATTATCCACTAGAACTATTAATCAATATCATACCTCCAAATATTAATATAATATAAAAGAAACATATGAACTACTTAACTGCAGTTTAAAGTCAAAGAATCTTCGAAGTTTATATCATTTTTTAGGTTCTATAAAAAAAAAGTTATTGAATTTATAATTCACAAAAATCCAGCTTCCTAAATTTGGTTAGCCATCATGAAAATATGGCGTTTAATATGACAATTAAACCGCTGTAAAACAAACTGATCTCACATTAGAACCTACCTATATATATATATACCTTACCAGGTACTCAATACACCATTTGAGGCCACTCATATTCTCCGTCGAAAGTACATACATTGGTGACATTGTTATTCTTGAGTCTCGTCGAAAGTTCAAACTTTGACGCCAAACGTCAAAAGTCATTCCACTCAAACCCGTGTGGGTTGAACCAGTCGAAACCGACAAAACTGTCAAAATCTAGTGCATCGTATCCTAACCTAAGGTCGTTTCCCGCCCTCTCTTCGAAGGACGGGCATTGTATATCTATACAAAGTTGTTTTAGATTGTTTTCCATATAATGGCTGATTTACCGGCGATATTGGCTGCTATACATAATGTAGAGCAAACTGAAGCCAATGCTTTGAGACCAACAAGAAAGTTTCCTCGGAGGGAAATAGTTTAATAGTTTTTAATAGTAGCTTCCTAATTAATCTGTTGCAATGCTGTTTGGCAGGTGCTAGCAGCATTTAATTTCTTTTTCACGGGTGGTTACCAGCTGTTTCTGGTTTTGATACCCGCCAGTCATTTCGAAGAAAGTGCATTCGTAATTTCAAATTCACACCATGTAAACATCAAAAACATCAGAAACTTAGACAATATTCACAGGGCTGCCAATATAATCATATCTTCAACCCTTCGACATTCAAGAATATATACATAGTATAAATTTTTTTTTTACATGAGCTCCAGGGCCACAGGAGGCCCTGAGAAAAATAATTTCCCTCAGGGCCTATGTCATCTTTGGGGATGCTATGTGGAGGGTTTTTTTGAGGAAAGGAAGGGGAGAAGAGTTCTGGAAAAGGGTTTACGGGGTGGGTAGGAATCTGGGGTTCGGTGTGTCCTGGTCATCCGCCTAGACAAACCTCCCCCCATGAACCCGGGCACTCCTGCTAAATCACCAAATAAATGAAAAATTCGACAAAGTTCTTCGAGACGACGGGAAATTGTTTGTTCGCAGATGGAGCATAACGAATAACTCTTGATCGCTATTGGAGAATCGAGCCCCAGACTGCTTAAGATTGAATACCATTCTTTGTCACTTGATGAATCATCGAAGTTTACAATGTTGGCAATTAATGTAAATTTCACTGAAAATTACACTTTTTTCTTCAATGGTTCTCGTCTTGTGTTTTTTCATCCACTCACCCCGTCCCAGTCACTTGGTGGTTAGGATTACATAGATTATACTGAATGTATTATTTTCTAGTGTGGATATCAGGTTATGATTGAAGAGCTGCACTGATATACTTACATATTTCTAATTGGTATTTGTTTGCCAGGTTGCCGTGTGCTGGTAACACTGCTCCACGCCTTGGAGAGGACCAACGGCTACAAAGGAATCGCATCCCTCTGCATAGGAGGTGGAATGGGGGTGGCGATAGCTGTCCAAAGATTTGACGAACTTTGAATTTGGCAAAGAAAATGATTTCACATTTACGCAATATTTCGTGATTTCAATGTCATTTAGATTATTTAAGTGATGTAGCACAATTATTAATGCTTTTTTTTAATTCACTTCGATTTCATCACCGCCGTAAGTCATTTTGAAATGTCAACTTTTACCTTCTTCTGGTTTCCTCCCTAATCGTAGGTTGGGTGCTATCATGGCAATCTAAGAAACTCAATAGAACTGCATTTCGTCCCTTAGCTTACAACACCGCTCAAGTCGAAAATTGGAGGTTTTCACATTTTAATGCCTTTAGATGGAGCTGTTCTTTGCGCGTCTAACCATTGGTCATATGATATAGATTTCAGTCAATCAGAAGCCGTAATTCGAAAAGTAGTGACAGCGCGCCAGTCGGTTGGCCTCTCAACACCGCGCAGTTTTTTACGTCTCCTGTAAAGTTGGTAAAAATGACTTATGCGGTGTTGTAAGCTAAGGGACGATTTGTATCATTTGTGTACATCGCATGTGTTATCAGTTGTTACCTGTATTTGTTGCCTCTCATGATATGACCAACGTCTTCTTTATTTTATAATCACACTTTGTATGGGAATCGACCCGTACAAATATAAAGTAACACTGTAAATCTCCAATGTGCCTGATATACAAATGCACATGAAGAACTAACAAAAGAAACAATACTGAAGCAATTTTAAGAAAATTGGGCATTATGATAGATAGGACACCTGGATTTTGTATGATTGCATTTTAAAAAGTGACTTACATAGAGTTTGATGCAATTTATTTTATTAGTACATTTTAATTTAAAAGGTATACATAATATATTCATGTTTTTATGTTAAGAAATCACCGTTCAGAGACCTTTGTGGCTTTTTGTGTAAAGAACCCCCTTTATGCTTGTGACATATTATGACAATCAACATTGTTTTTTTTAGAATATTTATTACAATTTATGAGGATTGTATATTTTATATTGCAGATTATGTGAGTGTTCATATCTAAAGCGAAAATTATATATTAATAATAATATTTGTGTAGATACCGTTTGTGGTAAAAATATAAACATATTATTATACAATATTTTTAAGTGTGCATGAACGCAATATTGCTTTATAAATATTATCAAATGTAAATGTGTAATTTATAACACAAGAGTCTTCTTTGAGAAGTCAGTTTTTAAGCTTATAAAAATATATAACGTGTTAATTTAGAAAAATGTAGGTATTGTTGAAGTATTGAATGAAATGATTAGTTTTAAAGGTGATTTACAAATTATTATAGGACTCGACCAATTTTTGTGTATTTAGTATTGTATGTTTATTGCTGAAGCGTGACTTTGAGTATGTATTTATAAAATGACTGCATTTAAATAATATCACAACTGTTCGCATTTTAATTTTTATTGCACCATAAACGATAATGTTTTAAGAAATCTTCCATGACGTGAATTTTTCATTTAATGTACGGGCATTGCTAGTCTGGGTGATGTGGTGTTGTTTGTTAAGTTTATGGACCCTTTAATGACCTCTGGCTTTACAGACGTAGTTAGGGACATTTTTATATAAATAAATATTATTTATTGAATTCTGTCCTTCAAACATTTTTTCAATGCATTATTTTCATTACAGAACTCTCTCACTAATCCGCCACCCCAAAAAGTGTCCAATTAGCGGAGAAAGCCGCGAATTATAGCGTGTACATTCAAAATATGCTCAAAATTAAAACAGATGTTTCATAAAGACAAAACAAACACCGCTATCGATCTTTTGTAAAATTTTAAAGTTTCGGTTTGTTGCCATATTTCTACACTTATGTAAAGCTAAAAACGTGGGAGAACGAAATGAACAGAAATGTCGTAAAACAATGATAATTAACTTTAGTGATAAAGTGGTCAGCTCTGCAAGCTAGACGGTGTAGTAACTGAGGGTGCACAAGTAAGATAACCTAACCTGTCGGTGTACGAAGCTTGCGAAGAATACTGGCGAATTATTGAGCTTGATGTTATGCATTCTATTAGTAAAAATAACTGCAGTAAGTTGTAGTAATTATTGGATAATCGAGCGGCGAATATCTGAGAGTTCTGTATTATTTGTCTTATTATGGTCAGTAATGTTGAATTTTGATGTTATATCCATATTTTTATAACATTTATATAATTTTTAAGCATTTTTGCTTGTTAGTTTGTTTTTAAGTTAATTGGATAGCTCTACATTTATTATTTGACTGATGGTGCTCACCTAAGAAGTTATAGGAAAAATTTCAGCAATAGTTATGGAAAAATTATATATGTATTTATATTTTATTCTGCTGGACAATAAATAAAACAAAATTATACAACAATCTTGTTTTTATTTGAGTTTTGCCTAGTTCTGAATTTTAATGTGGTTGTGTTTATTTATATGTATAACTTGTTGAATCTCATCTGCCCTGAGGATGGACACTGCAAGGCTGCCTGAAACGTTGACCCAAGAAGGAGGAAGCGTAACATTTCTTTTTACCCAAAATAAAATCAATAGAAAAATAATAAAAACTTGGTTTTATAGTTAGCATATAATTTATTATATAAATATACATTTGTTGGTAAAAAATTACAATTTATTTATGTACAACTATGTGTTTTGCAACAAGCAACTAGTAATGCACTTTCACAAATGATTAAAAAAAATCGGTTCTCATTAGTTTGAAATCGAACAAATGCGATTATCTTAAATTTTGAATGTGCCAATTATTCAAAATAAATTTTTAACTTCACGGCGAACTGCTGCCAAAAATATGTTTTGTATTTTTGACTGGATAATTTTGGTAATTATGACTACTATGGGTTATGACTTGATAATATAAAATTTTTTACAAGTGCAGCAGAGAGCAGGCGGACCACGGTACCCGTAAATACTTTGATGTTTTAGGTTCTTTAATAATTTTTAGGTTGCCTGCCTGCTTTTAGACATAGAAATGCCCATACAACATTGCATAGATGAAATCTAAGTGTGGTAGATGAGAAACTAATATGTTCCTAAAAAGCTGTCATGAATATTTTTTTTGATGTTCTGTGGTGGAAGGTTTTTGAGTTTGATTTAAAATTTTTTTTTTTTCGGTTTTCTACCTAGTTGAGCCATCTTGGGCCGGCTAATAACCAATTTAAAAGAAAAAAGGATGTCGGGTCTTAACTGCTGTGAACTTTAAAAATGTCTTGAAAATTATTATTATTTTATTTGGTTTGATTGAGGATTGAACCTTCCTCCCCGGGGACTGACTAAAATGAGTGAACACCGCAAGCATCTTAGCCAAATCCTAATTGAATGGTACAGACATTTATTTCATACTTTAATTGCTGTAAATTTTTTAAATATAATGTCATTTAATTTCAGAAAAATGCGTTTGTGTACGTGGGTCCCACCAAAAGTTGATTGAATGCATTGTCATCGACAAAGAGACTATCTGCTGAGTTTCAGCTTGATTGGATAGTGGATTAACTTCCACTTCCAAGATTTGCATTTATTCATTCTCAAAAACGAAAGTGAAATTCAAATACAGTCGTTTCTGCTTAATTGTTACACCAGTTTATTGGGACAAAACCCAAGGAACAGAAACCAAATAAAAAAACTGATACTAATTTACTTTGGCTATCTGGGACACCATTCCGTTTAATTGGGACATATTCCGGTCTGAAGTCGATGCAGAACGTGTCTCAGTAAAAGAATTTTAGTTAAGATGTGTCCCAATCAAGCGGAATCGACTGTAGATGTATTTAAAATTAACAATTTCGTATAATTCATTATGTGTTGTTTTATTATCGTAAAAAATTGTTTATATAAATAAAGTTTGTATAAAAATAATAAGGTGAATTTCTCACCCGCTGTAACATTAAAAATATATTGTTCTTATATTAAAATATATTTATCTTTTTAATTTGCTATGTTCGTTATTTTAATTTTACTTGCGACTAGATTTTATGCTCATTTCCATTAAAAAATAAACTTACGTAATATGAAATAACGAGATAATTTTTGTAACTTATAATTAATTAGAGTAAAACATACATTTAACCTTTTTATAATATATATATATCTTTGATGAAAAAAAAAGTGAAATTCAATACTTTAATAAAAATAAGTATGCAGAAAAATATTTTTCCATAAAATTGAATAAAAATATCTATAAATTGGTATGTTTCTGACGGTTTTTTCAAATTCATAGACATAATGTCTAATGGATATATTTTCAGCGGTCAAATAGCAAATTGGAGAAAATGTCACTGGAACAAAGAAAGAATCAGTCTTTATTTTTTAAGGCATGCACAGTAATATATTTTAAAAGATAAGTAGGTTGTTTTGAATTTTATTGTTTTGACTTGAATTTATTTATCTACGTTCCTTGTAGTTTCAATAACTTCTCAACACTGAAAGAAATTCTAATTTTATTTCATTGTAAATTTTTTTGTGAAAAAAATATTGAAATAATATGTGTAGTTTATTGTTTTTGAATAAAGACGTATATTTATTTATTTACGCCAATTTGGGAATATATTTTGAAGTTTAACAAAATATACGTTTTGGAATGATGAATACTTTAATTATTTATTTTATCTACATTCTAATACACGTAAACATTGGTTTGAGAATCATTATACATAATATCATTAGGTTTATTAATACATATACTTTTATATTTACAATATTTTACAGAATGATAAACTAAGGACTAGTATTGGAGTACAGCTGAAGAAATTATTTTCTCCTATCTAAAATTTATAGGTATGAGTAAATTATATTCTAACTAGCGAGCACCTGGCATGCGTTGCAATGCCACTCAAAGAAATAAATTGTTTCTCCCCGCCTGTCCTTTCCCATGCATCCCCGTTTCCGCACCCGTTCCCCTCCCGCATCCCTTTCCCCTCCCACATTCCCCTTCCACCTTTCCCCCCTCCCCCAATTCTGCTCCCGTGAACTCCCTTCTTCAGTCCCTCTGCGGATTCCCATTCCCCTCCCTGCCGCTAAATTATATGAAATAACACGTTTTTCAAACAACTTGCACACCACCAATTGTAAAATTTATAAACAAATTTCACAACGGCAGAGCTCTCCGTGATATATAGAAACCTTCGCAGGCATGCGCACAGTAAATCACCTAAGTTTCATCGCAATTGGATGAATGGTTTAGGAACGCATAAGGGACAAACAAAGAAACATTCATTTTTACATATTAAGATTAAAGACACTCGCATCTAGAAGGGAAGTGCTGAGACTTTTTTCATGTTTTTCTGTCACATAATACGATTTCTGGTAGGAAAGCACCACTCAAAAAAATTGTTTGAGAAAATAGGAAAAAAGTCGCTGCACAATCCTTCTTAATTAATTTTATTTTATTTAATTTGATCAAATTAATTTCGTTGATCTACAAATGTATGTATGTTCCATTTGGTTACGGATGCTTTATTTTTCATTATCTATAGATTTTTATTATTATTTTCACGACGTAAAGGGTAAATTGCAATTATTTATAAACTGCTTGTTCATAGTTATCTCACCCGAATGTGTTCGGTTCCGAGTCCAACAACTTCTTAGAGACGCGACGAATAGTGAATATTGGCCCTTAGATATCTACTAGCACTGTTCCGAACAGACTCTGTTGTATGAAATATACCTTAGATTTTTTTAGCTTCTTTGTACGCTCTGGAAAACTTGCGCTGGGCTGGATTTCCACTGGTGGATTCTTTATTAGTGGAGCGCTGTTTAAACTGCAGTAATATTATAATCCAAGTGAATCTTGTTGGTCGTAGTTATTCTTTGGAGGTTCACTGCACATCTATCACATTGAAGAAAACCACCACTGGAAATGATTGAATAGTTTTGTCCATATGATAACCCAATTCTTTTAAGAAAGACGTACAAATTAGAGATGAAACGGGTAGTTGTTTTGCCGGATACCGGATATTGGATATCCGGCCAACCTTGAAGCCGGATATCCGGCCGCCGGATATCCAGCTGAACATAGCCGATTGGCGACTCGTTACACGAGCGAACCGCACGAACGATCGGTGGGAAGGAAAAAGGGCAGGTATGTACCAAACGAAAATAGCTTACCTCTTTTCTTCTGTTTTAAATTACTTAATGGAATTTTTCACTGAACGAATGATTAAAATTTAGATAAATAGGTGTAACTGGGGTTAAGTTCAATACACGAAGAGAAATCGATTTTAGCCTTCACGAAAAAATGACATTTCTTCTTAATAAAATACCCATTTCACAATGTTTTATCGATTTGCTTCGATAATATATCATACTGTTACAAAAAAAAAATATTTTAATAACGTTATATACTTTCAAAATTAGATTACCAATAATTTATTCCTACAGTTTACTAACGAGTTACACGACAAAACTCAAAATATTGCATTTTATTCTAATGCTCTGTTATTTAAAATTATCCGGTATCCGGCCGGATACTCGTTTATTATCCGGAATCCGGCCGGATACTCGTTTATTATCCGGAATCCGGCCGGATATGCCGGATACCGGATATTTGCCGGATATCCGTTTCATCTCTAGTACAAATACAATATTGGATGGAATCACTGAAATAATACTTTTTTGTCATCCTTTCTTGAAAGAACTGAGTTTTTAGTCAAAACTATTTATTCACATGTACAGGTGCACACAAACAATTCATCTTAAGATTTTGAAGCATAACTTGTAAAAAATGTTTTTTCTTAAAGTAATTTAATTAGTGCCATCTAAGAACGAGCAGTTAATGAATAATTTTAAGTTTACCAATAACTAGTAAAAGAGTTCATTTTTGTTTACTTTTTGCACTATGTCATAAGCAATTATTAAGGTGTTAATTTTTTATCGTGATGTAATTTCGTGCACATTCCATTGAAAGTGAATACTTATATACTATTTATCGATAGTGTATAATTTGAAGAGGTCTTTAACAGAGAGGATATCTTAAAGTGCAAATAAGTATGTTTTAAATTGACATCAGTTTTGAAATAATTAAAAAAGTAAATTGACCGTGGAACATGCAGAACTAAAATGAATCATAAACTTGAGAATTTAATAGAGCATGAAACTGTGAAAGCTTTTGTAGGTCGCAAAGGCTGCCATACGCAAGTATTTCAGATGACAAGACACCGAAAAGTATGACTGAATTAGTGCCCCAGTCCCATTGGAAGCAGAGGCAGATCGAGGAAGAGGTGAGCTAGAACTGCTTAGAAAAAAACTGAAACAGAATGGGAAGGCCCATGCACTGGAAATGAAGGGCTGGAGAAGAATTTTTGCAACCTGATGCTGACCTTTCACTCCTCATTTCAATATGTCGTGCTATGTGTTCGTCAAGTGAGCGCATGCTTCATTGTTGCGCTTTCGTATGTCCGTTAAAAGAGTTTTATTACATCGCAGCTCGCAGTGCAGTTTGATTAAAAAGGGGAACTTTCTGTGGGATTTCAATATTATTGAAGATGTCTGATCTTTACTGTTGTGTGAATAATTATGTATACATTTAGTTTTACACACACTGCAGCTGTTGTTGGATAAATACCACTATATAGGGGGGCTGAAAGGTCTCCTGGCCACGAGAAATCCTACCTGAGTAATGCGGCATTCGGGTCTACAATTCCTAATTTAGTTTTCCACGCCAGAGGAAGAATTCTAGAGTGGGAGATTCTTTCAGTATTGACCTGGTGAGAGAGCTCATTTCATAACATTCCTCAGGTGCTAGGGATGCTTTAGTGCCACACTGTATGAAAACACTCATACGACAGAGAGATATTGTGAACACGGTCACTTTCGAATATTGAATTTCGATTACCCGTGTGTAACACTTTCATTGCTATTTCGTCGATGAATGACGTATTCAAACCAATGAAGGAGATTCACCGGACTTCTTTATGAGACAGTTCAAAGCATTCCTTAAGCTGTCGCTATTTGAAATATCTGCATCTCTTGTATGAAAGCCATATCTTTCCATCTCCGGTGGTGCGTTGGCTGAGAAGGACTTGTCTAGGGGCGTGTCGGGGGACTGCAGGCTCTCCGAGCTGCTGATAGTCTGCAGAGGCGGGTTCCTCGGCCACGGTGGAGAGTTGTTGCTGGTAGCCGGCGGAGTGATCTCGATGGTGGTGAGTGCGGTGAGCCCGTCGGCCTGGCTTGCCAGCCTCAGCGAGTCCAGATGATTTCTGCACCGCTGGAAAGTAACAAATCTTATTTGAGGCGACATAAATATGTATAGCTAGCAATAATTACTAGTATGTCAAGAATATTCATAAAATTTTTGCGATTTTCCAAAATAAACGTTTTTTGTTTTGCCCTCCTTTTTTCCCATTCTGACTTTTTGTCCTTATTCATCCTAGGAGTTAACATTTTTATATAAAAATACCATGTAATAATCATTCTTCCTTCAAAAGCATGTATCGTTTGCTTATTAAAATCACACACCATTCAAATCATTCTTCCTTCAAAAGTATGTATCGTTTGCTTATTAAAATCACCCACCATTTGCCCCTCAGTGTATTCCATATTTGCTGTCTCTCAACAATTCTCGCATTTTTTCAGTTCTATGTAAGTTCATAGATTTGAATACTTCAATATTTGATTTGTCCTGCTCCCTTACAGATTATCATCAAAACTACTTTTATTAACTGTCAAACAAAGCACTCTTTTTAGGGTGTATTAAAAAAATAAATATTTTACAATAAATTTTTTTTTAAAATTAAGTGTGATACCCCTCCGCTATTTCATATTTGATAACCTTTTTTGAAGTTTTTTGTTGTTGGTTGAATTCAAATACATAATAGTATGTATTTACAAACCAGGCCCAACAGAACGAAAGTAAAAAAAAATATTGATATAAGAAATCGCTGCGTCTATTATGATCGCATACTTTCTGAATAATATACGCTGGTCTGTACTTCTGGCTTATATAAATATTGGATTCTGGCTCATATAAATACTGGCTCATATAATATATTTCGGATGTTGCTACTGCTTTCTACAACTTTTCAAACATATTGGTGATTCATTGAATTGTTACGACGCCTAACAACAGACCACAATAATACGGAAGAAATAGCTATGAAAGCCTAATAGGTCTGAAAGATCAACATTAATTAGAATTGGAGAGATACCTTTGCGTAGTACTAATCATTTAGTGTGCATTGTTATAGGAAGCATTTATCTTGATGGTTATTATAATGGTTATTGTACTATTTATTCTTGACGAGTAGTATCTTTATCTTATGAGTGGTTCATGTCGATTTAATGTTCTTAATCCAATCTTTTAATTCGTTATTACCTACCACGATAGAGATCACCCCATGCATTAAAAAAATAATAAATTAGCACCTTTTTGATCATGGAAGAAATCAAGGAATATCTTTCATAACCCATATATCACAATGCAAACAATCTGTGCCCCAGCACTGGTTCATTACATCATAACTTAAATAAAATAACATAACATATAATTTTTACACTTCGTTCCAGAATTGTAAAATGTTCTCAGAATAAATAATAGTTTGCCTTCAAATAAAATATACGAATGCAAGTCGTTATCGGAAGTTATAAATGATGACAGACCTCTATCAAACATGAGTGCCATGATGGTTCAAATTGTAAAGCCTAGTTGTGCGTATATTAATAAAGTACTAAAAAGCGTTTTCAGAGAAGGATTTAAAAAAAAAATAGCAAAAGGATAGTCATTGAAGAAATAAATTATTTCGCACCATGGTTCTGAATGAACAAGATCTAAGAGGATGAATAGAAATGGATACTGTTAAAATCAGATATCTCCACAAACACCTTAAGATGGAATTTTCCTTTTGAGATGCAAAGTTTCATCAGTTTCAACCGACATTTAATGAAAAAGGATTGCAGCATAAAAGAGGGATTTAAAGTTTTTTGGAATACAACCATACAAACAAAGGTACACACATTTAAAATAACAGAAGAGTTCATAAATTAACATTCAAAAGTATTATTTGAGAATGTTTTTTTTTTTTTTACATGAGCTCCACACAGGAGGCCCTGAGGAAAATAATTTCCCACAGGGCCTATGTCATCTTTGGGGATGCTGTGTGGAGGGTTTTTTTAAGGAAAGGAAGGGGAAAGGAGTTTAAGGGGTGGGTAGGAAGGAAAGGGGTTTAAGGGGTGGGTAGGAATCTGGGGTTCAGTGTGTCCTGGTCATCCACCTTCGAGACCTAGACAAACTTCACCCCATGAACCCGGGCACCCCTGCTAAATCACCAAACGTAGCGAACCACTTGGGGTGACCTATGGCAGAGGTGTTGGTTATCCAATAAAGGTTCCCGGGGCGGCGGTACCCATTCCCGCCTCCCAAATTGAGAGTGCATATTATGTAAATATTATTATTGTTAGCAGGTAAATAAATATAACTAAGCAAAGCAGAACAAAAGTGAGTGAAGCATTTTAATACACAGGGTGACATCTATGAAAGAACAGATTAGTACGGAGTTAGCTTTACTTTTCAGGTGGTGGTGAACTTTTAGTTGACTCATTACGCAATAATGTTTACCTTCCCGAATATCCTAGAGCGGAAAATGGATTTAATACACTTCGGAAACGGCTTACTGTTGCCTCTGAGCAGAACGTAAATGTACGGGTCAAGT
Source organism: Glyphotaelius pellucidus (assembly GCA_936435175.1). NCBI lineage: Eukaryota > Metazoa > Arthropoda > Insecta > Trichoptera > Limnephilidae > Glyphotaelius > Glyphotaelius pellucidus. The sequence continues at coordinate 26,767,113 of OW386551.1, forward strand.
GTGTAGTTTAGTAACATCAGGATGTCCGCCAGTTGGAACACGATCTTGTGAGACAGGGGGCGCTCGCTGGCTGGGTTCATTTGCGCTAGGAGGATTGATATCTGGAATAAAAGATACACAAAACATTACAATGTATTATGTTGATTATTATGTACTGATAAACTCACCGAGGGAGCTAGTAGGACCACTAATAGGACACCGCCACATCAGGAGACAAATGCAGCTGATAGGAGAAGAAAACTGATAGCAGCTGTAGGAAATTCAATGAAAATAAGGAAACACCAATTCACTTATACTGCCAATGGTCTTGTGCCTTGATATGATAGAAGTTCAGATACCTTGGAAAAGTTGTTATGGTACCAGGAGACAGCAGAATACCCAATGAAACCCCTGATCAATAATAATAAATATTAATTTAATATATTATTAAATATGTATACATACAGGGTGTCCAGGGTTAGAGTGCACTAACTTCGGGAGGCGATTATGCATGACGGTAGAAGTAAAAGAAATAAATGCTTTTAATGGAAGACCAGTACTACTTTATATGTACCATTTTTGAGATAAACAAATAAAAAAATAAAAAAATAAAAAAAAAACTTTTTTCGAAAATCAATTGTTTTTCCCATAAAAAAATATTTTTTCACAGAAGATAATTTATTTTTCCATAATACAGTACAATCTCACTAATCCGGCACTTCAATAGATCGATAGCTGCAATAATCTGACACCCTCCGCCCACGCCTCCCTGAAGAAAATTTAAATTCTTCTCTGACGCAGTTATCTAGAGCTAAATGCCAGAAATCAATATAATGTTTAGGGTAATGGCGTGCATCGCTTCTTGACTACCAATGAAAGGGTAAAGCTTTACAGGTTTTGATTAACATTATTCTTCACACCATCATGGATAAAAGATTGATTATGGGCTCAAGGCAAATTTCAACTAAAAATTGCCAATCAGAAGCAAATTCTTACAGTAGGAACAATCATGAAATAATAAATTTCTGAAAAATCACTTCTTTTCAGAAATCTGGTAAAAGGTAGGCACAGCTTTTTAACCTTTATGGACTGCACGCCACAGGTTTTAGGGGCAGTAAAGAGTAAAAGTTCTCTGGAGCAGTAAAAGTTATCTTAATGTTTAGTCAGCTTTATAATTTTCTATAATTTGAGTTACTATCATCACATTTCTTTTTATCAAAATCTGTTCACTCACCATCTGCGGCATCCAACAAATGATGAAGCACACTGACAGTGTGGCCATCAATTTACTGAAGGCTATCTCGTCAGCCGTGGCGGTGTTGAAGACGATGGGATCATTCAGGTTGGTGGCAGCCAGGGGTTTCCCTTTACTGGAGGTCCTGGAGATTCTCCGTACCAGGAGTCGCTGGTCCCCGCCTCCTCGGATGCTGCTGCGACAGAGGACTCGGATCACGGCGAGATTGCACCAGACGAGACAGACGCAAAGCAGAGTGCCTTGGAAATTAAAACACTCAACATTGTAAAAGACTGCAGATACCGAGGGCTTTGACAGTGGACAGGCTCTGAGCTGAGCGTGCACCAAGAAAAAAAGACAGAGGGTGAATTTATAAAAAAGTGTTAGTCCTCCCTAGCATGAATACAACTTTACAGCTTTTATGGACTGCAGCCCCTGGCAGAAGATGGATAAAAGTGCATCAATAACAACATTAATTTAGTATGTATGAATATTTTGAATATTGAACAATTTGTACAAAAAATTTAATGGGATTCGTTAATTTGTTATTTTGATTTATTCTTGTTCGATCACATATGCCATATTATATGCTCATTGTGTACACTAATATAAATAATTTATGTGATATTATCAATAATTAACTTTCATTTCATAAAATTAATTTGACTATTTTATTATTCTTGATTGCGAAAATTCATTGCGCTATTTCACAACAGATGGCGGTAATATGAGTGGTAATTGTTTCGCCAAAATGAAATTGGGGTCAACTTAAAATTTTGGTTTTCATGCGCTGGTCATTCATAGATGGCGCCGAATTTAATTGAAAAAAAAAAACAAAGTTATGACTTAAATAAATTAAATAATTTATGTGATATATATAATAATTAACTTTCATTTCATAAAATTAATTTGACTATTTTATTATTCTTGATTGCGAAAATTCATTGCGCTATTCCACAACAGATGGCGGTAATATGAGTGGTAATTGTTTCGCCAAAATGAAATTGGGGTCAACTTAAAATTTTGGTTTTCATGCGCTGGTCATTCATAGATGGCGCCGAATTTAATTGAAAAAAAAAAACAAAGTTATGATTAAAATAAATTGTCTGCGCCTGTACATACGGAATACAAACTATTAGTTTCCCCGCGTGCAAACTCAATTTTTCCCGAAAAACAATTTTGGATTGAATCACCGAAATTTCGAAGCACAAAAACAATAAATTGGTTGTTTTATTTAGCAGTAAAGTTGGCCATTTAGAGTCTTGGCATACCAATAAAACATTCTGTTCAAACGGTTATACAAAAATGGCGGCAAAGATTTTTTATTTTTACATGAGCCCCACACAGGAGGCCCTGAGGAAATAATTTCCCTCAGGGCCTATGTAATCTTTGGGGATGCTGTGTGGAGGTTTTTTTTTAAAGGAAATGAAGTAAAGGATATATATATATAAAGGTATTCTGGGAAGGAAAAGGGTTTAAGGAGTGGGTAGGAATCTGGGATTCGGTGTGTCCTGGTCATACACCTTCAAGACCTAGACAAACCTCACCCCATGAACCCGGGCACCCCTGCTAAACCACCAAACGTAGCAAACCACTTGGGGTGACCTATGGCAGAGGTGTTGGTTATCCAATAAAAGTTCCCGGGGCGGCGGTACCCATTCCCGCCTCCCAAATTGCATCCAGATAGAACCAATATTTATTACTTATCATATGTATAAACTTCATTATAACCATGGAAATCGCCGCCATTTTTGTATAACCGTTAGGACAGAATGTTCGGTAAGTGTATATATGTATCGGTATGTCAAGTCGTTGTCTTAGGTATTTTGTAGTCGTTAGGCTATTGTGACATTAGTATGTATAGTCCATTCATATTATTCGCTTGGTTTATGATCTCGGATAATTAATGGCCGACATTCAATTGACAGTTGGAGGAGAATTTAAATCTTTAATTTATCATTGAATTCAAAAGATATCCTGTCGATTACAGGATAGGTGCGACAACGATTTCCAAGAGAAAATTTGACAGAAAAAAACGATCAGTTTATCGACATGTGACTGAGAGAAATATTAAAGAAGAGTTTTCCATAATTATTAATATATAAACATTTATATCGAAACGTGTAGATTGAGCTTTTCACATTATTCACATATTATGGGCAAATAATAACGAAACAAAATAGAAAGATATTATTGCGGGTTGGATAAATCAATTAAGCAAATTTACTAAACATTAAATTTTTCTTAGTTATTTGGAAAAAATAATAAAATATATGCTGGAAAATGTGGTGCTGGAGAAAAATACTCAAGATTCCTTGGACGGCCAGACGAACAAATGAGCCCACTGTGAAAGAGCTAGGTATCCACAGGAGGCCTTCAACTATCTGCCTATAAAGTATCTTAAGGTACTTTGGACAGGTTTCTCGCCAAACTGAGGACTCCGACTTGGAGAAACTGATGGTCACTGGCAAAATAGAAGACAGAAGAAGCAGAAGAAGTAATCAAGTATCTGTGGAGTCTATTACGCCCGTGTCCGCAGCTCTCCATTTGGCGCAGAATCGCGAGGAGTGGAGGAGCCTTGTCCCACATGGAAACTAGGAGTAGGGGTCACGATCTTCAGCAATGAGGAACCGATTTGAAAAGAATATGGTGCGATGAGTAATAAAATGGTTCTGTGAAATTCGACACGGAGATAATAATCGTTGCACCTACTTTTCCTCACCTGAGGTAACCATTAAGATTTCAATAAATCGGAATCATAAAAGTAGCATGACTCTTATCTTTCAAACCCAGAACGACTGGCTTTCCTCCGCTTCATTTTGCTTGCCTCTGGAGTCCCGCAAGTTGGCCCTGACACTATGTCAGTCTCTGGATCACCGAGAAGAAAATCACCCTCGCTGCCAGACTGGGTAGTGCATCTCTGCGTACGTTTTTCCATGAAGCTTTGGTTGATTTGACTACATGGTTTTTTATCCACCGATGGTCGACAGATGTGGAACCAGAGGGACCCAACTAGCTAGGGCTGCATCCGCCATCATTACCATCTAAAATGAAGTCCTCAGCACGGGTAAGCCACCCAGTGAGGCCAACATTATTGGATTGTACTATGAAATGTAAAATATTGAATTAAAAAAAATTGCCATTTATGGTCAATTATCGGATTAAGCTAATGAGCCTGGATATGGTGTAGGCGACTAGTACCCGAATACGCCGAGTTGTTACACACACCATTTGTGAGCCGCCACTAATATGTGGGACAGACGCTCACTGTGAAGCAGGCAATGTCTATAGAGCTTCATCTACAGTCATCCAGAGGAAGGCCAAAGAACTCCCGGATGACTCAATGCTCAAAAATATTGCAGAGAAACGGCCTGGATGAAAGCGATACCCAGAACCGAAGAAGATACAGCCTGAGAACGAGAAGAACCCCAAGACCCCACCTAGGCAATAAGTTGGGACAGTGAAGGACGAAGAGAAAAAAGGAATAAAAAAGTTGCATCACTTAAAAAAACGACAAAACAAGAAATCATAATTACGAAACATTAAATAATTACCAAAACAATAGGGTGTTTCAGACGTTGGTTACGCCGTTGCAGTACAAGTTGCAATATTCAGCAAAACGATTACGATAATATGATACTGTGCTTGTTAATGACAATGATCACGAATGGATGAGTACACTTAGTTCATTAGTCAAAGGCACAATACCGAATGTGAGCACCACGTAGGCGTAAGCAACGTCCACGGGTTTGGTGGCGTCTCTGTAGCGGAAGCACCTGTACTGCGAGTCGCTCCGGTCATAGTAGATGCCGAATCCCAGGAAAGGGAGACATGTCAGTATGGCCGCCAGCGCCCACAGGAAGATCAGAGCCTTTCTCACTACGTAGTACGTCACGTGCTGAAAAATAAAGAATGCTATTATTAGACCGTGTAATCTGTTATCGTAGCAGAAGGCAATCAATAATGTTATTCTTAGGGATCTTTCAAGAACATCTGTAGAAGACCTCTAAGTTCTCATCTTTATGACTCAAAACAATCTGATGTTTTCAATTCACGCCTTTTAAAAATAGATTTAAATTGAATCTATTCCTATGGTAAAAATACAAGACCCTCTATTCAACTAAAAATACACCAAACCACAACTAAAATTACATTTGCACAGAGAATTTTTCTTTACTTTTCCATCAAGCTATATAACACGTAACACTCTCCATCTCGAACGAAAAACTATGGCCAATTCAACCGATTTAAAAACATACATAAAAATGTGGATTATTGAGAGAGGAAGAAGTAAAATTGAAGCCGTACTAATACAAATTAATTAATGATTTATTTTCTGTTATTTGTGTATTAATGTAATTTTCAATAATTTTTCGAGTTTAAACACTTACATAAATCTGATGAAGTAGTTTTTGCTTCACAGTTGAAATTATTACATACCATAAAATCTATACATTTAGATATATATTATTATTATATTTAGATATAAAAAATGAAGGTACTAACTAAATTGATATTTACATTATAACAAAATGCACGTGCACAATGCGGCCTGTGCCCCTCTGAGCTAGGCAAGTAACGCTGAAAACAGCAGAAGGAAAGGGGCGGTAATTGGCTTTCTCTATTTTGGGCATGTTAATGGTTTCAACACCTGACTATGCATCATCTACATATATCACAAGAATATTAATTTCACAATTCCACAAAAATCGATCAGAAAAGCTTGATAGTTTATTTCAGTAAGTTTCCTTCCTCCTGCAACACAGGTTAAGTTATCAGGACTTAAGTTAACTCCTACAGCTTCTGCCATTTTGCACTGCTCTTAGGAGAACTGTCAGAACACAAATTCCGGGGAAAATATTTTCGCATTTCATTTGCTTCTAGATAAATTTGCTGTTTTTGAACGTATTTCAAAATAAAATACTGTTATTGAAAGCAGACCAACTTTCAATTAAAAATATTAAAATTATTTTTACCGTATAAACTGTAATTACTACTTTGGACGAAACTTAATTTTGATTGCTAACTGAAAGCGCTGTATTATCTCTTTCTAACATTGTTTAAATCATATTTATCATCGTAATACAAAATGAGATAGCATAACTTTAACGAGACCGTACCAGGCTGGGAGATGTAAAAAAGAAAAAGACTCCCAAAAGACTCTACGGTTCTTTGTTGACTGTGAAGAATATCTCCCAAAATTGCCCAAGGGGTTAACTAATTTCTTTCGTGTTCTTCCACCGCCTTCTGTGAGGAGTTAGTATAAAAAAACAACACTAGAAAAGTTATTACATTAAAAAATAATCTAAAAAAATCAACAAAATCGGGAATGATATTTTCATTACGTTTTGTTCGGGCAAATCTATATTAATTATCTAAAACTTTGGACATACATTCAAGAATACGCCCGATGGTATAGCTTGCGTGAATTGTAAAGACGTATCCTAAAAATCTCTGACATTTTTTGTTGACGCCAATCGACATGAAGCCAACCGAAAAGAAGGATAAGTTCTATGAAAATCTTCGTCTTTATAAAACTGTCGATACAGATTTTTCTTTATCTTTTCCTGAATAAAGCTTGGTGGTGCGAGGCCTTAATCTCATCCGACTCCAGTGAGTACGGAACTTAATGTTTCATTCTTCCACTAATCTTAAGATAAACTCAAAGTCAACAAGGCTTCTTGAGATTAATCTGTCGAGGATTCCGTGAAAATGATTTTGTATCAAGTTTCCCAGGCACGAGTAAATAAAAGCTAGAGAATTTCAAATGTTTTTTTTCAAAGAACCTTTGTATTAGAGGATGTTTAATGTGGGTAAGTATATTATGTTAAAGTTGGTAAAAAAGAGCTCTAATTTAATACTGAATCAGAAAATTCAAAAATAGAAATCTGTGGTCTCATGAAACTTGCTTAGCTTTTTCTGTCCGGAATTTAAAGATCAACTCAAATATTAAAATATTCATTTTACCAAAAAAAAAAAAAATACATGACGCCATAATGTTTGCAAAAAAAGAAAATAAAAATAAAAAGCAGCATTTGAAATAAAAGTTAGGTACCATAGATATGAGATTTACGGTAGGTATCTATTACAGGGTGGTCACAGAAAACGGATTTCAAAGTTCCCTGATAATTTCACGTTTTCCAGATCGGTTTTAATATTTTCACTGGCGTATTTTTTTGATTAAGGGGCATATCTCGTTTAGAAGTTTTATTTTAGAAACTGCACAAATTTAAGTACTTCTGACTTAATTTTTTTACGTTTCATCCACACCAGAAGATTCGAATAAATTAATATAATCCGAAAAAAATCGCTTTATTCGAAATTTTTTCCAAAAAAGTCCTCAGAAAAAAATCAATCGAAAAAATTCTTTAATTCGTAATTCAAAATTTATTTTTATCCAGGTACGAAAATCTGGGACTGGTGCCGGCGCGCCATGGCGTTTTACGAAGACATTTAAAATGACGTAAAATTTCCATTACGCGGTGATAAATCGGCCTAAGTAGTATTATTATTTCGTAAATCTAAATTTGCCGCGAAATTTCGATGTACACGAAAATATCATGTCGTATTTAGAAAAAAAAGATTTCTTGTATGTGTATTTACGGCCCGGCCGCGACCTTAATCAGTCGCGAAATTTCGGTTTACACAGAAATGAGTCGTGTTTTTTTATGAATTTACTTCGATTATTTTTTATTTTTCTTAAAATTTAGAATTTCGAAAAAAAATTCCCTGATATTTCAAAAATATTTATAAATTTCCTGACATTTCCCCGGTAATTCCGAGTTTAGTAAAATTCCTTGATAATTCCCGGTTTTCTCGGTCTATGGCCACCCTATACTAATTAACTAATTAATAGGAGCCTACATAATTAGTTAACCCATCGATAGCCTAATTTATAGACCGAGACATCTCAAAAAACACAGTTTCCTAAAAATGGCGTCTGAATTTTTTAAAGATATTTATCATTTTATTTTAAATTTTATCATTTCTGGTAACTGAACTACGTGACTTTTACCAGAGATTTATCGGAATTTCACATTTAAAGGAATCTATATTCACGGCGTATTTATCTTACGGTCTTATATTTTAGTAAAAATAATAAATTTACGAGTTTCAACTTATTTCCAGATATTTTTGTTTATTAACGTTATATGCTTTTCCTGACAAACTAGACGATATTTGAGTTCATAATATTGAAACAGGAATAGAGCACAATTCATAACGAAATTGCATCACTAACTAAAAATCGACACTTTTACTCGTCTACGTATAAAAAAAGACCACCTTTATTACAGTTACGTTAATTACCTCATAATTAATTAACTAATAAATTAAGTAAGTAGCATTTTAAAAACTGTAATCATAATTATTTTTTCGAACAAATTAGAGTTAAAAAAAACTGTTTGTTATAAATGAAAATGAAATAGATAGAGTAAAAATAATAATTGAATGTATTCTGAAAACTGTGAACCTGCAAAAAATAATGCAATAAAGATGGGTTGTTGTAGGAACAAAAGATCTTTCAGTTTGAGTTCAAATATAAGATAATTGAACCCTTTTTCTTGATTAGTAGACATTTCTTGAAGTGATTCCATGTAGCATTTCTCCAGCAAAACTAACATAAATATAAAAGCTTATTAGAGATCTCAGAGAGCAAACTCGTCAGGATTTTACATACAAATCTTTTTGTTTATAAGAAAAATATTTCTTGACAGGCAAGATTCGTCTTAAGGAAAGTTTTTTCAAGCAAGCTAAGGATTATGAATTCTGTAAGTCGAAGAAATGCTAACGTAAGAACTCAGTGAGTAGCGAACAACGCAGAGCTCACCGAACCACTTACAAATGATGTTGTGTTTACTCGGTTAATTAGATCCGCGCTGGGAGTAATTAACTTGGCGCTGCAAACATCAAACCATTTTTTGGAATAGGGGTTAAGGTTATTTACTGATATGTATTTGGAGTAATAATGTACATAGACGTTAATGTCAGAGTTTCTCAAATTTATTAATTCGGTCCGTCTCCCCGCTCATCAAAGATTTTTAAACCCGAATTTTAAAGGCTTATCCTAAAAATATACATAACAAACACACACACAAACAAAAAAAAACTAACATGTTAAAAAACTCTCGGTTATAAAAAAGGCACAATCTGATTTCTCACGTAAATAAATCATACTGAAATATAACGCAACCGCATTTTTAGACGACTTCAATGTTTTTGTGGAAATGTTTTTTTTTGAAAATGTGGAAATGTTAGAAACGTGAAAAAAATTAAAATGTTTGTTTTGAAAAAACTTCCCCTCTGTTGTAATAAAATAATAATTGTCCTTTCTTTTCTTTTGTAAATTTGTAATTAAACACACAAACCATCTTTATTTTCGTTCGTATATACTTTTAATTTCGAAAATGTGTACTTTGGATAATATAACTTTGAAATGTGATAGACTATGAGTAGGTACCCACTGATTCTTCAGTTAATTTTAAATCATCATTAATAACGTATTTTAGTTGTGTTATTTTTTTAAACAATATAAACAAAGCTTTGGAGATTTTTAGATACAAAACACTTTTTCAAAACAGATTTTCTTCTTGAATAATTGGAAAATCGGCTTTTAAAAAATAGTAGCACCTAATATTTATAAACAATAAAGTAATCTAAAACTACTGTTTGGTTCTGAGGGCCCACTTCCAATAAAGGGTCTTCTTTGGTACATTGTTATAATGGATAATGAGGGAGAAAGCAAATATAAAAAAGCAACTGGTGCATAATCACACCACAAGATTCACTGAAAATAAGGGCCTCATAACTCCAAGAATAACAAATAAGTATGGAAGCAGAACGCTTAAATACTTAATACCAGTGATTTTTAATAAATTTAATAAGTTTTTTAAACCTGTGAATAATGAGAGACAACATTAAGCGTTGGATAATAAATGACGATTCAATGTATCTTTGAACATCTCAACGTACCTGCCTAAACAATTTGTATCTAGTTAGGTACATTGAGATACATTATTTTTATGTATTTATAATATTTTATTTACATGTGTTATTAATGTAAAAAATATGTATTTTATTTAATAGAACCTACAGACAAGCCGTCGTGTGACAGCTTTGTGGGACTAAAACATGTATTAAATTTTTCTTGTATTAATAAATAAAAAAAAATACTTGGGTTATTTAGTTTTTAATGTTTTTGTTCATTCCTTATTAGATTTTATCGCAGGTGTGTTGAATTTCTCGATGTTGTTGATGTTTGAATGGAGGCAGGTATGTTTATATTCCTGTTCTGTTTAAAAAAATTAAAAATACAAATATAGAACTTATTTCCCTAAAAATCGATAACACATTAAAACTTATCATTAACATTGAAATGTTAACTAAAAAAAATGAAAAAAATGTTAGCTTCTTAAAGTAGGATAAAGGAAAAATTAATTGTAGCAATAAAACACAAGTTAAAATAATGGATATAGTTCAGAACAAAGGTACGAGGTCTATATTGTGATGTAGCAGATACTCGTACACTAGGATAAAAAACAATGCAACGCCAACTCAATATTCTAAGTGTGTGGCAACGTTTAGTCAATAATAACCTAATATTTATTTACAAGTTAAAAAATAAAATGTTACCAGATTATATGCTAAAAAGTGTTAGTATTAACAGTAAATGACTATCCCACGAGAAGCTGTAACGATTTTAGGCTTCCCAAGACAAATTTATCAGGAACACAAAAGAAAAATCTTTATAAAGGTTTTAAAATGTTTAATGAACTCCCTTTAAATGTTAAGGAAGCTAAAAGTTTTCCTGGGTTGTGTCTCAATGTTGTGCAGTCCAAATTTTAGTACGTAGGTAATAGAATATTATTATAGTAGTCTTAACATTGAATACACTAGATATAAAATGTAAAAAAGTCGTATCTAAATAAATTATGATTAAAAAATGTATGTAAGGATTCTTGTAACGATGCATGGCTTATATATACCTATGTATAGTCAAGTGGAATATGAACTTTAACAACACTATTTTTTCTGCGCCTTCTTACTACCCTCGCAATCATTTAAGCTCCCCTGTTGCCTTTGATACTACCAGCGCCCCCAAGGAAGGGGTGATATCACCCACTTTCGGAGATCACTGCCTTACTTAGAGTGGTGTCCCCAAGGGTGAGCTAAGTACTCGTAGGTAATATTAAATACAACGTCAAACCCACAACTATGAAGCAGATACAACGACTTTCATTTTTCCGGGCGCTGATATCATCTGCTAAATTAAAGAAGCACACTTTGTATGTTATATATAATTTCCTATATAAAATCCAAGCGATGTACTAGATTATTTTATTTTTATTTCTTTCTTTCACCTTTCACCTTTTTTCTATTTTCTCATCTCTCTTCTTTTTTATTTCTTTTTTATTTGTCTTTCATTCTATTTTTGTAATTAAATTAAAATGATTTTTTCTTCTTAATTTATATTCCAAGATTAAGATATCAAAATTAGATTAAATTCCTGCCACCTTGGAACAGGCTCAGCCTATTGATGGGGTATATAAAAAAATGTACTTATATTCTATATATTGTAATAATATCTTGGTCAATAAATAACTAATAAAAAATATTTTAACCCCTCAGGCTAATTTGTTCGCTTTTGGAAACAGCTCATACAGGTCGTTGAAATCGTTGTATCTCCATTACTGCCGTGGTGAGAAAAACGGTGTTAGAAAGAGAAAACATCATGCTTTATAGCAAGAGGAGGTCCCACCGAATCTCACTAAATCTCACCAAAGGGGGGGGGGGGGGAGTAGGAGCCTAATTTGAAAGAAAAACACCTCACGTAATTAATTATGCCCCCAAAGTTATGAAAATTTGAATTTTTTTATGAAGCGACATCAAAGTGGGGTGACAATTACTGAAAATGACGTTTATAATACATTTGTCTAATAAAATATTTATGTGTTTTTCTATTATTGGTAATTTTAGTTAGAAAAATGTAGGTTGAACCATTTTTAAACCGTTATTGTTTTATTATATTCAATATTTTAGTATTTTAAAAAATATATGTTTATTTCTAATAATAAATTTGAAAGCTTAATTCATCAACTTTCAAAAACTGTTCTTAGTTTTCGGATACGTTCAGAAATGTTCTATTTATTTCGACTTTATTGCAAAGCGGTAATTTTCTGACCTACTGACAGAATATGCGAAAGGTCTGAGGGGTTAATACTGTAGTATTGTATAATACTGAAAATTCTCTCAAATTATATCTTTGGAAAAGTACCGCGTTCAGCAATAATTATCAAGCTTAAATTGAAACTTTCCCGCATTGATAACGAATAAAGTGTTGTACAAGAAACCTTGAATAACAATAAATATAACTACATAAGTCCTAGTGCTAATTAAGTTTTGTTATGTGTTGAATTCTACGTAAATCTTTGTTCTTCCACAAACAATAATTGTTTGTTTATTATGGACGATCTACGCATCTACGATATTTATTATCTCCGCTTAAAAATAGAACAAAACGAGCGCAGACCTGTGAAAAATCACGGGAAATCATAATACCAAGTTTGATAATAAAAGTTCAACAAAAAACAAAATAATTTACTGTAACGAGCGTAAACTGGTGATAAATCACGGGATATTATAATTTTTTTTTTTTTTTTGGTTTTAGGCAATTCACCCTGGAGAGAGTGCTTTGTGCCGGTAATATTTAAAATGGATAAGAAATTTCGGTTAATCTAATGGGAAAATAATAAAACAAATTAAATATTGAACTCATTTAGATCACTAAAACAAATGAAATATTGAATTCATTCAGGTTAATAAACTTACATAAAGCTGTATGAACACGAGAATTGTTAAGAGATAAAAGGAATGAAATGTTAAGGGGGGACTGGTGTGTGATTTTAATAAGCCGGCGGTATATGTTCTTGAAAGATGAATGGTTTTTACAGTTAAAGAAAACGTGGTCGAGGGTTTCCTCTTCCACACCGCACTGGCAGAACGGATCATCTAAAACTCTAATTCTAGACAAGTGAGATGCAATTGAACAGTGGCCAATTCTCATTCTCGAGATAAATGAAATGAATCGTTTTGAAAGTTTTTTACCGTGAAACCATGGCTTAGCAGGGATATGGTTTTGAATTCCCACATAGAAAGATCCAGTTCTTATTTTGGAGACTGCCCAATTTTCTTCCCAGGCACGAGTCATATTGGATTTAAGAATCGGAAAGACATCGGATATAGGAATTCTAAAATTTAGTGGGATAGTTCCGGAATCTGAACCAGATTTGGCGAGAAAATCGGCCATCTCATTACCCTCGATACCCAAATGGGCAGGGACCCAGGCCAATATCGTCTCAAACCCAGATTCACTAAGAGAATTGAGAAGATTTTTTATTTTACATATAATATTGTCTTCCGGATAACGTAAAATATTTGACCTAATTTTAGTTAGAGCACTTAGCGAATCAGTACATAGTAAGGCTCGATGAATGTTGAGAACCTGGATTTGATTTAGCGCTTGTTCAATTGCAAAGCATTCGGCTGTAAATATGGAAGCTTCTTTCGGTAATTTATAAGTGAGATTGATGTTGAATTCTGGACTATATATCGATGCTCCACATCTCTTATTTTCAAATTTGGAACCATCCGTGAAAAGGATGGAAAATTCAGGGAATTTTGAAGCCACTATGCTTTTAAAACAATCATCCACATTTTGAAATTTATTTGGGGAAGATAAAATATTCTTCCGAAAGACTGATGTTATTGTGTTCGGCATAAAAGTGATTGCCTTAAATGGAATATTGTATATAGGAAGATTGGGAACTTCTTGAAGATATTGGAGGGAAGATGATAAAGAATTATAGAGATGAAAACTTTTAATTAAGAGAGGAAAACATTGTTTTTCTCTCAATCTTTTGTTAGAATTCAAATTAACACTTAACCTATTAAGACTTTGTTTAATAGGATGATGTAATAACGATAAAGCCTTGAAAATATATTTATTGGCAAGGAATTGCCTTCTGAAATATAATGGAGGCTCCACACATTCCATCTGAAGCGCATTAATTGGAGAAGACTTCATAGCTCCAATAATCATTCTGAGGGCTTTTGATTGAATTCTTTCCATTTTCTTATCTAGATATTTAAGGAGTGGGTCAAAAAGGAATGAGCCATAATCCAAGTGGCTCCGAACTAGGGAATTATACATTAATTTAAGAGTGGTAGGATGAGATCCCCACCATACTCTGGAAACTGCTCGCATCATATTAAGTCCCTTTTCACACTTTGTAGAAATTATCTGAATGTGGAAGCCAGGAAAGTTTATGGTTCAAAAGAAGACCAAGGAATTTGATTTGAGTAGCGATTTGTAGAGGCACATTATCAAAAGAAATTGAGAATTGGGGAATTTTTCTTTTGCGCGTGAAAGCCACGACCCTTGTTTTAGATGCCGCCAGATTCATCCCATTTATTGACAACCAGCTTTTAATATATTGTAAAGCCAAATTCATTTCCTTAGCTGCAAGAATAATATTTTTATGTAACAAATATATAAGGATATCATCCGCAAAGTAAAGACGCTTGATAGAAAAAGGAATTACTGAGTCTAGGTCGCTTATATAAATATTAAACAACAGAGGACTAATAACAGAACCCTGGGGCAAACCTCTCCATAGTTTGCGCCTTAAGCATTTAGAGGAAGACTCAATAATAATGGACCTATCTGAGAGCAAATTAATAATAAATTGGACTAATTTCGGGGGGATTTGTTTTTTAATTAGCTTTTCTTTCAAAACATTCAGTAAAACATCATCGTAAGCTGATGAAAGGTCAAGGAATGTAGCCAATGTATAAGAATTTAGGGATTGGGAAACTCGGATATCAGTTGTGAACAAACTTAAATAATCCATTGTAGATTTCTTTTTCCGAAAACCATACTGATTTGGTGAGATAATATCTTGACTTTCAACAAACCACTCTAATCTGTTCTTCATCAAACGCTCCGCTACTTTCATCAAACATGATGAAAGAGCAATAGGCCGATAAGACGAAACTTCAGATGGATTTTTTCCAGGTTTTAAAATGGGAATGATTTTTTGAGTTTTCCAATCATCCGGAATTAGTCCTGTTTCAAACATATTATTAATAAGAGATAAGAAATATTCAACCGCCATATCAGAAAATAATTTAATGAAACTATTAAGTATTCCATCGGGACCCGGAGCAGAGTCAGAAAGGGTTATTATTACTCGTTTCATCTCATCAATGGAGAAAGGAGCATCTAGCCAGTTAGAATGAGATGGATATGGCTTAATAGAAGGCATTTCTTCACATCCGGCCACTGATGGGGGGGCTATTTTATCCGCAAATCCTATAAGAATTTCTTCTGATATATGCTTGGTTCTCGGCGGAGAATACGATGATCCGAATTTTTTTAAGCTAGACCAAACTGAAGATTGGGGAGTTTCCGGAGACAGGTTCTCACAGAACTTTCGCCATCCAGCGCGTTTTTTATTTTTCAAAATTCGTTTGGTTTCTGCCTGGGCTTTTTTAACTGATAAAAATTTTTCTAGTGACATACACTTACGAAAAGAGGAAATTGCTTTTTTACGAGAGTTGACGGAGCGAGAGCATTCCTCGTCCCACCACGGAGTAGAGTGTTTTATTTTAATGTTCGCATTGCGTTTCGGGATGGATTTTTCTGCTGCATTTATAACCATAGAGGGAAACGTCTCACATTGCAATCTGATGTCTCCCGGGGACGATTTTTTATTTAAAATTAATAAGGTTATCTAGTTCAAAAGAGAAAGTGCTCCAATTCGCATCATTTATTCTAAATTTGAGATTATTTTTAACTGGTGGAGGATAAGTGTTAGATTGATGTACGTTAAAAAGTACGTTAAAAACATCTTCCCACTAATAATACTAAGATCGATCTATTTTGCACTTTGTCAATCCATTGCCACATATGGAATACTAGCTTGGGGAAGTGCTACAAACATAGCAATTGACCCAATTCAAAAAATACAAAAAGCAATAATTAAACTCATCCTGCAAGTACCATTTCACACAGATTCTAGCGAAATCTACAAAGCATTAGAAGTCATGTCAATAAGACAACTTTATGCCAAATCTGCTATAATATACCTTGTCCAAAACAAACAACACATTCCAATTCAACCAAAAACCATAACAAAAACCAGGTCCTCAACAAATAAAACACTGAACATACCGATAACCCACACCACACATGGACAAAGACACTTTCAGTATTATGCAACCAAACTTTTTAATTGCATGCCCATTACTTTGAAACAAATACTATCTGCAAATACATCTACAAACATTCATAAAAAACATATCACTGACTGGATTAAAAATCAAGATATTAACTATATACAAAACATTATTATTCCCAACCAAACATAACAAAACTATAAAAAGTATAAAATTAAATAAACCTAAAAATTAAGTAGTTTTTCAAGTATCCAATAACTATACATACACTTACAATTTATATATGTATGTACATATATATATGTGTATGTGAATGTGTATGCGGATGTATACGTATGTATATATATATTCATATGCATGTGTGCAGGTACATGTATTTATATGGATGTGTATGTATGTATGTGTATGTTTATATATATATAATTTTTTTTTTATATTCCTCTAATATATTTAAATACTTTTTTTTTCTCTTCTATATAACCAATGTACAATAACTGTTAAAATTTGAAAAAAAATACATATAAAACTTTATATTACAACACATAAATACTTGTCACACATAAACATAAATAAACACGTAAACACCTCAGCACAGGTTCTCCTAGTGAGGTGTTCACGAAACATACAACAATACCTATCCACAGTTTCACCTTCACAAACCTACCTTACACCCAACATAATAAAATTATAAAGGTAAATACTGTAATGTATAGAAATAAATAAAAATAGATGTTGGAATCGGATTATAATTGGAAAATGATTACTAGAGAGGGGATCGTTTAGGATGTCCCAAGAGCATTTAGATGCTAACGAATATGAACAAAGAGATAAATCAACAGCACTTTTCCGTTGATGAGGGGGGGGGTGAATCTGGTTGGAGATCCGTCATTTAAAAAACATAGGTTATGGGTATCAATAAAATCTAAAAGATTGCGGCCAGAACGATTTGTTATTTTGCTACCCCAAGAAGGGGAATGTGCATTAAAATCTCCAAGGATCATAAAAGGGGAACAAATCTGGGTTAAGATTGGTGCCCATTCATTTTCAATAAAAGTGGTAGAGGGAGGAATATATATTGATAATATTGTGATATCAGATAAGACAGCTGCTATTATCTGGATATCGTCGGAGGGAGTATGTATATTAATTTGTTTAAACGGGATAGAATTATGGATTATCAGAGCCGTGCCGCCTTTACCATCCGGTCTGTAGTGTCTGAGACAATAATAACCCGGAATTCTTAAGTGAAAGGAGGGTTTTAACCACGTTTCAGAAATGGCGACCACTGAAACGTCGTGTTCGTCGAGTAATTGAATTAGGTCAGATTTGTTAGCGAAGAGGCTTCTACTGTTCCACTGAAGAATTTTGTTCAGTTTCGAAGTCATTGGGGAGGCAAGATAATAAAGATTTAATGTAATCGGCAGCATTGGACGGTACAGTATTGTTGTTTGTAAGGATAGAAATTAAAAGGGTAATTAAAGTTTGTATAAAAGAATTATTATTCAATATTTCGGGGAGAGCAGGAGGGGATGTATTACTATTAATGGCACACCCATTGGGGGTCCGAGATTTGGCATTCCCATTCGGGCTGGTCAAAATATTATTCAATTGTTTTTTATCAAGGTAAGGAGTATATTTTGGGTTGGGTTTGACTGGCTTGAGAATGGTTTCTCTGTGAGAAGATGACGTTGAATTTAAAAAGGTGGTTGATTGGAAAGGAGCTGAGGACGATGTCATCTCTGCGAATGATTTTTTCGCAGGAGAGAATAACTTTGAGGCCTGAAAGTACGAAATGTTGTCGGTAGCCATTTTATGTTTTATGTTCCTCTGTCTTGTCAATTCCGGACAGGCTAGACTGACCGCGGTATGTGCACCCGAACAGTTAATGCAAATGGGATCATTGGAAGATTTTGGACATTGATCAAATGGGTGACCTTCTCCGCAAAAGTAACAACGTGGAGGGGAGCGGCATACGGATTTTGTATGTCCAAACCGGCAGCAATTGAAGCATTGAACAGTTGGAAATTTATAAACTTCGACGGGAAGCGAGGTATAATAAATAAACACACGAGACGGAAGGGATTGTCCCTCAAATGTAACAACAACAGATTGGGAAGGTTTCCAGATCGTGTTTCCATCAGTAGAATCCTTGTAGTTCAGTCGACGTGCTTTTATTACTTTCGGGGTTCCGTGGGAATTATTCAAAGCATCAACAATTTCAGCCTCTGGGATCTCCGTGGGAATTCCTCGAACAAGACCCATTCTTGTAAGGTTAAATGACGGGATGAACGATTTATATTTATGGTTTGAGAGCGAGTCAATTTTTTTTACAAATTCATTTGCGGAAGCGGCAGTATTAAACTCGATAGATAATTTATATCGCCCTTCCGGTTTAATTGAACCGTTAACAATACCAAGGTTATTATTATTTGAGTCAAATAAGAATTTTCCAAAATCTAAAGGATGAATAAGTTTTCCTTGTTCAGTTCTCTGAACAATTACGATAAAGGACCGGAAGCGGAAGCAGGATAAAGTAAGTCAGTACTTTTTGTATTATCGCTAGCTAAAGTACTTGACTGGGTGTTACTATTTGGGTTAAGGTCGTTAGAGGTCGAGGTTTGTTGAATCGGCGGTATAGATTTAACTTTCGATGGAATGTAAAGGCTATGCGATGGTCGTCGTTTACGAGATGGAAGCGTAATAGAAGCCTGGCTAGTGTTAGATTCCGAATCAGAAAAATCTAATATCGATCCTGGGTCGGGAGGTCTATCTTCGTCTTCCTCCATTATATAAAAAAAAACTTAACTTTTAAAAATTAAACTGAAAAAATAATACGCAGTCTATTTCATTGACTGTACAAACAAAAACGGATTAGCCGTAAGTAGGAATGCAAACAAATAAGTATACGATAAACAGAATTAAATAAAATGTAACAATAATCTCTTATCTGTATGAGGCACGGGAACGGGCGAACGGCACTAAGCAATAGGTAAGGTACACACAACCACTGTTGACCGCGGCTCGAATCGGACTCCCACGGGATATTATAATTCAAATTATGAAGAGACAATTTTTTAAATAATTATCGGTTCAAATATTATATTATAGGTAGGTACATACTTTATTGGGTTTCTGAATTATTCTTCACACAAGCAGTACCAATTTTGAAAATAATACTTAAATTCAAAATAAATTTGAGTTTGTTAAACCAGATTTCACTCTGGACTACGCACAGCTTAACCTAAATTAGTATTTTGATAATTGGTAGGTGCTTTATTGCTTGTCAGAATTGTTTTGAAAATGACACTTAAATTCAAAGCAAATTTGCGTTCGTTCAACGAGATTTCATGCAGGATTAACGCAAATCACTAACACAAAGTGTAAGTTTTGATTTTTCAAAAAATATTTTGATCGAAAGCAGTCACTTTGTGGTTTGACATATTTAATTAAATAAAAAAATTACTTTGTTTATAACCACGATTTATTAATTTAATTTTTAATACCGACCGGTTTCGCTTAACACAACCATCACCAGGGTATAAATTAAAACTGATAAAAAAAAATTGCGTGAGCTTATACGTACAGAAAGAGACAAAACATAACATAAAATAAAGGAACAGTGAGAAAGTATGAAGTTAAAATCTTACATAGTAGTAGAGAGAAAGAGACGGGTGTTTAGATAATGGGTTACCATATTATATCTACAGGGACAAAACCTTACGTGAACAGGTGATTAAGGGGTTATAATGAGCTTATGGGAAATATCCCTTATATATAAACTCACATAATGTATTTTGATCAGTTTTAATTTATACCCTGGCGATGCTTGTATTAAGCGAAACCAGTCGGTATTAAAAAATCAAAGTAATTGTTTTATTTTATTTCACAAAAATAATTCACGATATTGTGTTGAGCACAAGTTTGTAAGAGATAACCATATCGATTCTTCGCTTGAAGAAATTCGGCCGTTCGGAGGTGCAGAAAGAAGAAATTTCGAGCCAATTTTAAATAGCAGCGGCGTTATCCGATATTATTGGATAGAAGGTGGAAATTAAGAAAAATTGATGGTACAAGATCAGGAAAAGAGGGCGGATGTAGATTGTAGAATACCCTCTCAACCGAGCTCTTGAATAGCCGATTTTTTTAGCAATCCGATGGTGTTCTCCCCAGCAAAAAGCACATGATTTTTTTAATAGTTCAGTATCTACCTACTTTATGTGTATTTTTTTGAAATTAAATAAATCAATAACTTTGTTTATTATCACGAGATTTTATTAAGACCGACCGGTTTCGCTTAATGCAAGCATCATCAGGGGACAAAGTGAACCAAGTAAAAAAATACATACAATTTAGAGACAAATATAATAAGAATAAAGGAACAGTGAGATAGGATGAAATTTAAAAATAACATAGTAACAGAGTGAAAGAGACAGATAATGTGTTTATAATGGGTTACCATATTATATTGAAAGAGACAACTGAAGAGGTGAGTAAGCCCCGCATTTCTATTTTCTACAGACTTATAACATGAACCCTTTAACTTTTAAGTTCTTAAAAAATGTATATTCTCGTAAACCGGGGCTACTTTGCATTTTACGTGGGAACTTCGCATAAAACAATTTATAAGATGGAGTGTCTATAATATTTTATAGCGTATGTATGTATGCGATAGCGATACCAGTATGCGATATCCAATGAGATAGGAAGTACCTAAATATGTAAGTTACCAAAGTAACCCCGGCTTACGGTATTTTTTAAGATAATATGTATTCATCTGACAAGCCGAAACGGTAATTATATGAAATTCCCTAGTTAGAAAAAAATGCAAATTATTAAAAACACACTTTGTTCTGTTATTTAACATGTTATAGGTATGAAAAAATTCACGGTACAGCTTTAAATGCTACTGAAGACATTTGTTGAGAGATTTTTGCTCTATTTAAAACAAATATTTTCACAATTTTCGCTTAACTATACTGCTTAACACAAGAGTCCCAACTGCACCGGTATGGAGCCAGTGAGACTACGTCGTCCGCAATTGGGGTATGTTGTGATGCTGAAGGTAAAGGGGAGGGGAAGTAGATGGAGGAGAGGAAGGTGGGGAAGTACCTGGCTATTCAGATCTGGTCATCAAACACGGCTAAAGCCATTTCATGCAACGTTTCAATTCTGAATGGTGGTCTTATACCAAGGCGATACTGAAAGTATCTTCCACTCCCTTTCAAACCATTTCCTTCTTCTTTTTAAACGCTTATTACTACGGAGCAAAAAGGATAATGGGGAATTTTAAGAGTTTATGGGAAATATACCAAATATTGGACTATTGGACATATTTCATTGATTATTAAGATTTGTTTTTAACGACTAAACTAAAAGTTAAGTTCCAATGAAAAGTTAAGTAGGTACCCACTTACAAATCTTATATTCAGAGGAAATTTTGGTTTTGATTTATTAAATAAGAGAAAATTAGAAACAAAATTTTCTAAACGTAAGGTGCATTATTCACAGAACAACTGGGTTCAGTAGCTATAAGGATTATTACTGTATTTCTTTCAAGGCAGTAAGTAGCGCTTTAGAAACCAAAAATTCGAGCTGTGAACTTCCCATTATAAACAACATTCAACCCTTTGTATTATTAAGCAGGTCAACTACAACTAGATAACACAACATTTCATAATGTATACATTTTTAACGATTTTTAGATACATATATAGAAAAGGAGTAACGCGTACGATCGTAAATTAATACAAGAATCTGGAATGTATCTCCTATCCTTATCCTATATTCCTCTTCACCTCCTCCGTTACCTAAAATTAATTTTAAGATACAATAAAACTCCATTTCCTAGCAACATCATCATAAGATACTTTTTTGGCTTGACTTCAGTTGACTTATTATATGCAATCCGAAGGTCGCGGGAACGAATCCCGGCGCGGCAAATAAATTTTATTTGATTAATTTGTGTTATTTCACAATTAATTCATTTAATACAATATATAGTATATTTACGGCACGTTCCAGAGGGAAGATACTCTCAGTATCGCCCTGGTTTAAGACCACCATTCACAATTGAAACGTCTTGAAATGGCTTTAGCCGTGTTTGGTGACCAGATCCAAATTGCCAGGTATTTTCCCACCTTCCTCTTCCTCATCTCCTTCCCCTCCCCACTACCTTCAGCCTCACAACATTCCCCAAATGAGGATGCCATAGTCTCACTGGCTCCAGACGGGAGCAGTTGGGACTCTTGTGGGGTATTAATATACAAAAAAAAATGTACAAAGATGCACACTTATATACACAATTTTATGTATAATTTAAGTAGAGTATTATATGTACAAGCAGTTTGTTTCTAATATCTAACAGATAAATAAATAAATATTAATAAATGGCACGTAATAATTCCCGGTTACTAATTTTATATCCCCATTTTGTGAAATATCACGTCAAAGGCCCTTAGATGTTAGGTTTGTTATATTCCGTGTTTATTATTAACTTAACGTTCTTTGTAAATTTTAATTACTATTTTTAGCATCCTTCCATTATTAACTTAACATTTGCTTGTTCTTTATACATTTTAATTACCATTTTTAGCATACTTCCATTATTAAGACGCCATCTTCATTATTACACAAGCCGTAAAAATAATGCTTCCCAAATATATAAAATTAAATTAATATTTGTAAGATTTCGAAGAAATTAAAAATAACCGCAACCTTGAGTATCGTTCCGAGAATCTTATTTATTTTCAAATATACCCGCGTTCATTACTGAAAAGGTTACAAGGACAAATGTAAAGTTCCATTACATCCAGTTTATGAGTTTTATTTAAAAATCGGGGTTGTCTAAACACATTTATGATAAAAATTCATAAAAAGCAAAAGGCTTTATCTAACAAAAACTCTATTGTTCATAAATTTGGAACAATTTGTGGTTTAACCACCTTCAGTAGCTCAAGAGGGATGCTACTGACCTAACCAACCCTAAGCTATCGCAACCCTAAACTCGATATCGAGTAAAGCGAAAGTATTTACTCTTTTTTAATGTAATTATTTGTTATAAAAAAATTATCGTAGTTTCACAAGGAAGTGATTCGCTACATTTTGGGACTTGGCAGGGGTGCCTGGGTTCATTGGGTGAGGTTTGTCTAGGTCCTGCGGTGGAATTTGCCCACCTACTGCGTGGCGGGCCGGATCGGGAGAGGCTGGTTAAGGGAGACATTTGGACGTCTCCAGCCCCATGACGACTCCTTCGACCCATCGCCTTGCACTGCAGTGGGAGGGATGGATTCATACGTACGTCACACCTGAACACATTGACACCCCGATTCCTACCCATCCCACATTCCTTTTCCTTCCCAGAACTTCCTCACCTTCTTTTTTCTTAAAAGGGTTCTCCACACAGCATTCCCAAAGGACTTGAAGGAATTTTTGTTCTCAGAGCTTCCTGCGTGGAGATAATGTAAAAAGGACGGGTTGTTTCATAGAATTTGACCAATTCATCAAATTTCTAGTTCTGTGAAAGTTCTATTAAAGTTCTGTTAATAATTCATCATGGGCCTTGTTTTGGTTGGACCTTGGTTGTATACAGAAGTTACTTGGATAGAAAAAGAACTTGAATATTATCTTTGAAATTTGATGAAATATTCAAATTCTGAGAAAGAACCTGAGCTTAATATTAATGGTTTATTAAAAATACAAAGAACGTCGTCAGACTTTTGAAGCGGAACGAATGTGCCGCCTGTCAAAGAAATATTTAAAATTTTTTGCATTAATCTGTAAAAGCTTTCAAAAGTAGGTACCTACCATAGAAAAATAATCGTGTACATAGGTACCTGACTGCCTTCATTATTTGTGTTCAGAGCCACGGAACACACGGAAAAATGTTCACAAAATAAATATTTATCAGCTACGTGAATTCTCATACAGAAAAAGGAAATGAAGGCGAAGGTTCTATACATTTTCTTCGAAGCCTTATTCAGTTTTCTTAGCTGTTGGTAAACATCATATTTTCAATACAAAACTGAACTACCGAAAGATTTCGGGAGTGAACGAATTTCGGAAAATGATTCAACATAGATTTAATAACAACAAGAAAACGTGACAACAAAACGATGAAACCCAAAAAATAGTGAGCCACCAATGAAATCTGAGCGGACATGAAAGTATTATCGTGATTCATTTTTGGGTTTTTATACCGTGTTGTGCTTTTTCCTTTTTTTGCCAATGTTTCAATGAAAATTCACAGCGGGACATTTGGGTGATACGATTGTTTTATTTTTGACGTGATAACGTCTTATAAATCGATGAACGCCGGTAGCACTCACGAAAAAGTATGACTCATTGTCACGTTGTCACGTTCCGCCTGAGCCGAGCGTGCAAGCGAGATTGCGAAACAAGCCATAGAGAGGCACGATCGGCCTAAGCGTTCGGCGAGAGCGCGAAACAAGCGATAGAGAGGCACGATCGGTCTAAGCGTTCGGCTTGTGACTGTAAAATTCTATGTAAAAGTTTTCTTATGACGTTATCATCCATATCGTTTATCGTCCATAAATCGACTTTACAGACAACCAAATTTTTTTAGGTCACGACAACTACATCATATTATATCCAGTCACTGTCGTACCCGGAACCTTCAAAATTTACGTTAAAAATAACTTGGTGTTATTCTCAAATAAAAAAATAAATTTATTATCAGAAATTTTAAAAGTAAAACTTTTACTGCTCGGAAACAAAAGAGTAAAATAAATATGTAAGTATGCGGAGTAGGGGTGTTACCCAAATCAAGTTATATTTTTTATAAACCTATGAAGTTACAAGGGCAGTTGTTCAATTTGAAAAAAGTAGAATAGAGTGATAGATGATTCTGTCATGGTCAAATTTAAATCGTAATGTTACGAATTCAACATCGAAAACACCCCTTGAAAATATCTCAATAAAAGGAATCATCTATATTCAAGGACGTTTACTGAAGCTGGAAGATACGTAATGTACTCGAATGTAGGATTCTTTGGAACATTTTACACGACAGTTATATATTTTTTTTACATTAGCTCCACACGGGAGGCCCTAAAGAAAATAATTACCATCAGTGCTGTGTGGGGCGTATTTTTAGGAAAGGAAGGAGAGGAAGTACTCGGAAGGAAAAAGGTATGAGGGTTGTGTTATATAACATATCTACCCTACTGCGGTGCAAGGCGATGTTCCGAGAGATTCAAAAAGTCTTCCTCAACCAGTCTCTCCCGGTCTAGCCTGCCACGCATTTGATGGGCAGACTGCCGCTGCAGATCTACCGCCAAGATCCGTACAAACCTCACCCCATGAAACCGGGAACCCCTTGGTCCCCTGCTAAGTCACCAAACCAATAGTAACGAACCGATTGCGGTGACTAATGCCAGTTTTGTTGGTTATAATACCGTTAATAAGAAATATAAATTTTAAGGCGTATATGTTTTTAAAGTAAAGAATTCAACTTCACCTTTTATTGCTGCTTTGTGGACTACAGTAAAGCTTTCGACACAATAGAACATGAAAAGATCTGGCAGGCACTTAAGAATCAAGGTGTCGAAATCAAATACATAAGAATTCTAAAAAACATCTATGATAACAGCAAAGCTAAAATTAAACTAGATAAAGAAGGAAATGAAATCAAAATAGAAAGAGGTGTACGCCAGGGCGACCCCCTCTCACCTAAACTTTTTACGGCAGTCCTGGAGGAGATCTTCCGTCAATTAGATTGGGAACAATGTGGGCTGTCCATTAACGGTGAAAACATTTCACATTTAAGATTCGTGGATGATTTGATAATCCTCTCGCAGACGAGTGCAGGCCTGCAGATGATGTTGAATGAACTAGATAGAGAAAGCCGAAAGGTGGGACTAGTCATGAACACAGAAAAGACCAAAGCAATGACAAACGGGAAGCAAGAACCTATCAAGATCAATAACAATCTGATCGAATATGTGGATGAGTATGTATACCTAGGTCAAATCATTTCTCCTTTAGATTTAACCACAAAAGAAGTAGACAGACTTATTGGAAATGCTTGGAAACAATATTGGGGTTTGAAAGAAATAATGAAAAACAGTGAACAACAGCTTGGAAACAATATTGGGGTTTGAAAGAAATAATGAAAAACAGTGAAATCAGGATAGCTATCAAACGAAAACTTTTTGACACCTGCATACTTCCTGTACTTACTTATGGTTGCCAAACTTGGGCACTCACAAAAACTCACAATAAGAAGCTCGAAACATGTCAAAACTCCATGGAAAGAAGTATGGTATGGAAAAGACTGTCCGATAGAATAAAAATTGCAACCATTAAGAAGCAAACAAGAACAAAAAATGCCATAAAAACAATAAAAAAGCTAAAGTGGAAGTGGTCAGGCCACACAATTAGAGGAAGTGAAAAATGGTCAAAATTAGTCATGAATTGGTTCACAAGTGACAAGAAGAGAAAACGAGGTAGACCTTTAGACGGTGGGTTGACGACATCAAAGCCGTGGCAGGTGGTACATGGACAAGAACAGCTAATGATAGAGAGAAATGGCCACAGTTGGAGGAGGCCTTTGTCAACTAGTGACATACAGACAGGGAGTCGATGCATGATAAGTGAAAAGTTTATTATAAATAATGTTATATAATTTACTGTCTGAATAAAGGCTATTATTATTATTATTATTATATTTATATGTTTTTAAGACATCTAAATTATAAACTTAATATTCTTATTATATAATATTTTGGTGTAGAACTGTTTTATGGAGAACCTGAAAAAAAATTATAAAATATTAAATGTAATAGTCTAATGAAAAGAAAAATAATGAAGCCATCCAACAGAAGATTGGAATCTGATATTATTTTTGTTTTTAGTCATTAATTTCCTTATTGACAGCTCTGCAATAATGCAGGGCAATGTTCCTAATAGAGTCACATGAATTAAAAATATCTTTCACTGCAACAATCAAGTCAATAAAAATTTGTTTATGTACTCCCTTATACCACGCATATACCTACAGCCTAGGTAACCTATATGAATAAGTAGCAGATATTTTCAATAGCACCGAAAGAACTTGCAAAAAGCATGAAAACAATTTTAGTTTACATTTTCTTTCCAAAATTATAAATTTTAATTAATTTCAATCACATGTTTACGCAGTACGAGTATAATTGTTTTGTAATCCATTTTTATCTAAAAAAATGTTTTTCTGCGAATTTAAAGTTATTTTTAATGTAAATAAAGAAATAAATAAATGAAAATTATAAACCAACCTATCCCTTTATTATTTGCTCTTTCCTCACCATTAACTTTTCCGATAGGTTTATATTAAAGCACATAATCGCACGCAGTCAATTATCTACATCACATTGTTTTGACGAAAACGTGGTACGATAAGCTTTTATCTATGTTTTAAGCAAAAATAATGATGTGTTGAAATCTCTTTCATTGTTCAGTACTCAATCAATAGATAGTGATTGCTCTTCTAACCTCTTGCCTCCCTCCTCCTTCCCATTCTCTAAATCCTAAATTCTCACAACATTCCAATAATGGTAGAGATATAATAGATCTAGAGACCGACCAAACCACACTTCGAATTCTGTTTTTGAAAATAGACTAAAACTTTACTGATTAAAATATTTTTCGAAAGACCACCAAAATACTAAATATATTGGTAAAGCACCCAATAAAATACATTTATCATTCGTCCAGTCGATTAAATTTGGAATCAACTCATTAAGAATTCTGCAATGAACTTAAACTTCCAGTAACAAGCAAATCCTTTTCTATCACTTTAAACACAGAAGAATGTCTGTGGGCGGCATGGATTTGGTTTTTATAAAAATCTAGAGTTTTATTCCGGGATTGGTGAAATTTTGCATACCTGGCTTTTAAAACAAGAGGGATGTCACTGTCTACATCTGATTAAAAAATATATTTGTAAAACCCGGGCAACGGTGGGGGCTTCGGCTAGTACTTCTTATATAAATAAGAATGTCTGTGGTGGGCGGCAGGGACTAGATTTTTTATACAATACAATCTAAAATTTGATTCCGCGATAGATGAAATTTTGCACACTTAACTTTCAAAACGAGAAGAAGATCACCGATAACATGAGACTTTGCACATTTGATGATCAAAATAAGAGAATAATTATTGTCTACATTTGATTTCGAAAAACTTTGAAACCCCGGCAACGCCGGGAACTTCAGTTGGTTAGTATAATAAATAAATAATAGGTAGTATAATAAATAATAATCTAAGCACATCTGAGAACAAAGAAAATATCCTGAATGAGTTTTTTTCATAATTTTTTTCTCCTTATTGTCGGAATGTCCTTATTTCTATCTTTCACCACGCAAAAAAATAATACTGTTTTTGTTTTCAGTATATTATTTGAATTTTTAGTACTTTAATGAAATTTTACTTGTGGTAATAAATTTTTTCCAACTCAATGGGATTACAAAATATATAACGTTTGTATTTTTTTCCAGAATAAATAACATAAGTATCATTCAAATAAGGACGTATAAAAATAAATTACTTGGTAGACCTTCTATTTTTAAGGGATATTTGAACCCTAGCCTTCGGGTTCATATTCAAGGATCTCGTCAAAGAGAATAACAAAATATTCTGGGAAAATTTGCCTTACCGATATGTTTATAAAATGCGAATACCAACCAATTATTGCTTTTTTAAATTTGAAGGTAGGAATGCAGAATATATTAGGTTTTGGCTGAACCATTCATTGACAAGGCTGAAACATAATTTCAGTTTATGTATAGGCTGAAATTTTGAAAGGTGGTTCAGTTAAACTTGTTTATAAGTATGTAGATAATGTAAAACCACATAAACTTAATGCAATAAGGTAATGTGATTGAATTTTATTCACACCTGAAAAGCTACATCGCCATTGTGACATTGTGAAAGGTGGTTCAGTTAGACTTGTTTCTTAAGTATGTAGACAACGTAAAACCACATAAACTTAATGCAATAAAGTAATGTGATTGAATTTTATTAACACCTGTAGAGCTACGAATAATTTTACTGGGATCGTGACAGCGCTGAAACAAGTTAAAGGCGATACAGATATTGATATGAATTAAAAAAAAAACAACTTCATATCAGGAAGATAACAGAAAAATATCAAACAGCAATTTGATTAGCATATTTATAGGGTTACAGTCGTATTGAAAACCGTATGTAGAAATAATTGAAAGAGTATGTTAATTTGCATCCTTCCTTCATGAATAATTGATGAAACAAGTCGAAACATTAACTTTTAAAATAAATATCCAATAAAGTCAATTAAATATCTTATTTTTGCTTAATTAATAATTCGCCATAGGTATGCCACGTTCTTAATGATATCGGGCAAAATGTCACGTGTTTGGTGGTTTTGCCAATGTGGTTAAATAAAAAGAGGTGACTTAATTTGCATGATTATTTTAATATGGAAATATTAATAGGGTATTTTGTTTTTGGGAATAGCTCTTGAAAGTTATTACACCTCAATGTGCCGAATATTCAATCATTGAAGATGAAGATACTGTTAAATCTAAACGAAATATGAAACAGAAAAAGAAACAAAAAATATTTAAAAAGGTAGCGGTCGCAACTGGGGATCGAACCCGGGACTTCGTACCAGGAGTACACTCCCAACAAGCTATTGAGACCTGACTATTTTCCGTCATCTATTTATTTTCCGAAATAAATAGCTCAGTGGTTAGGGTGTTATCTCGGAAAAACAGAGGTCCTGAGTTCGACCGCGATGTGTAATGTTGTGTTTTTTTATTTTCTGTGTCTTGTACCGTTTCATCTTTCGTTTAGATTTATTAATATTATATTTTTCTTCATTGATTAAATGTATTTTATATTATACTAGCGACCACCTGGCACGCGTTGCAATGCCACTCGAAGAAAGTGTTTGATTTTTTTAAAAATCTGTTCATTAAATTGCTTGTGGATAAATATATATTTTTTGGTTTCCGTCTAGTGCGTACACGAATAAATCAAAAGGTTTTCCAAGGCATGAATAGGCCACTTACAGCTCTCCGTGTGAGAAGCATGTTTTTTTAAAATTAACCCCTACCTGTTACCCCACTCCTTCGTCACCCCTCCCTGTCAGTCCTTTTCCATGCGTCCCCATTCCCGCTTCCCCACTCGTGTTTCCCTTCCACTTTCCCCGCCTCTCCCCCTTCCCGCGTTTCCTTTACACCTCCCCCCCTCTCCCCCCTTCCGACGAACCCTTTCCTTCCCGCCTTCCCTTCCTGCTGCTAAACCATATGAAATACACTCCCTTTTCAAAAGACTCGCGTGCCACTAATTCTAATTTTTTTATACGAATTTCTTAACGCCATAGTTTCTTATAACCATATAACACCATTGTAACAGAAAATTTTACGGGCATGCGCACAACATATCACCAAACTTTCATCGCAATTGGATGAATGGTTTAGGTACCGCGTAAGGGACAAACAAAGAAACATTAACTTTTATATATTAATATAATATATTTGCATCAAATTCCAAAGAGGTAGGTTCTCTTAACATCACCCTGCGAGAGACCACCATTCAGAATTCAAACTAAAATAGCTTTAGTAGTGCTTAGTGACCAGTTCTGAAAGGTTGGGTACCTCAGAACCTTATTATCCCCATCTCCTTTCCTTCCCCGATGTCTTAAGCTTAACAAAATTCTCCAAATTGGGAGTGCCATAGGATGATTACTGATTACCCCACTGGCTTCTCGTAAGACGAAAATGTAATATACCAAAATACACTCGACCCTTTTTGGAATTAAACGCCAGATCGTGGATAATACACCAAAAACACCCAAGAAGTTTGCACATTAAACACTGGTGCTGGAGAAAAGACAGACATAAAAAGACAGCCAGATGTATAAATATGTTAATAGGCTTTCAACGAT
The DNA here is from genome assembly GCA_936435175.1 of Glyphotaelius pellucidus. Classification (NCBI taxonomy): domain Eukaryota; kingdom Metazoa; phylum Arthropoda; class Insecta; order Trichoptera; family Limnephilidae; genus Glyphotaelius; species Glyphotaelius pellucidus. The sequence continues at coordinate 26,798,483 of OW386551.1, forward strand.
CTGTGTGTAATTTATCTTAAGATACTTTGGACATGTTTCTCGCCAAACTGACGATTCCAACTTGAAGAAACTCATAGTCACTGACAAAGTAGAAGGCAGAAGAAGCAGACGCAAGTCACCAGTGCGCTGGAGTGACCAAGCATCACTGGCGTCAGTGTCATCAGCTCTCCACGCAACGGAGGACCGGGAGAAGTGGAGGAGCTTTGTCCACCATGGAAATTGGAGTAGAGGTCATGATCCTCAGCAATGAGAAACCGAAGATGAATATTACTTCAGGACAGAGTAAAATCCTTTTAATACAGCCTGTTTACTATTTTATATCATCTAGCTGCCAACGAATAAATTTACAAATATAATTTGTTTGTTATTATTTATTATTTTAACTTTATGAGTAAAACCTCAAACTGTAATATTTAATTAAATGAAGACATTATGAGCGAAAGAAACTCAATCGAAAATCTGGAAACAGAAAAAGATATTGGCACCTCTGGGACTCGAACCCAGGACCTCCCTACTTTCCGGGTTGGGCGCTAAGCGCCCAACCCGGAAAGTAGAGGTGCCAATATCTTTTTCTGATTTTTCTGTTTCCAGATTTTCGATTGAGTTTCGCTCATAATGTCTTCATTTAATTAAATATTACAGTTTGAGGTTTTACTCATAAAGTTAAAATAATAAATAATAATATTCATCCCAGACTTGCAGAAGAGTCAATAGATGTCGCACATTAAATAAAATGGATAATAATTTATCCAGACACCATCTAGATTGCATTTAGTTCGAGTTGAATCTTGCAATCATTCATAAAGATGGCAGCCAATAAAAATATGCGTTAAGAAAAATGAAGATAATATGTGTGGTTCTTAGTCGAAGTATGGTACAGTTAAAAGTGACCGAATTGGATATCGACACCTTAGCCAGTGGATAAGAGCGCCCAACCCGGAAAGTAGGGAGATCCTGGGTTCGAGTCCCAGAGGTGCCAATATCTTTTTCTGATTTTTCTGTTTCCAGATTTTCGATTGAGTTTCGCTCATAATGTCTTCATTTAATTAAATATTATAATTTGTTTGTCTTTATTTAATTCTACGAAATAAAGAAAAAAAATTATTTATCAATTTTTCGAAAGTCGTTTAGCCATCTCCACCATACCAATAATAAACAAACCCAGAAAAACTTTCTCCGAAGGAAAAATTAGTGATACCAGATACATAGATTTTCAACGAGATGACAATTAAAAAAAACATCTAACGTTTTGATACTGACAACGTGTTCGGACCGATTAGCCCCTTGTTTAATAAAATTTCATGAATTCGTTAGCGGCTTACGTCCTTGATAGGTCAACGAACGAATTTCCAATGCGACTTGTGAATTAAAACGAACGATTTTGTCGATTGGTAATTGCTCAACTCAATTAAATCGTTAATCAAGTTATGTGACAACCCGCGCTCTAAGTGGACATAAAAGTTTATTCATGTACAACTCCAAAAAGCTCGCCTGTTCAAATATTGTTCAGATGTTGGGCTAAGTTTACATTACTTATTTACTAGCCGAGTTTAAATTGAATTAATACACATGAGAAAACGTATTAAAAATTTATTGAAAGTACCCAGTGAATTAACGATTATAATAACTGTTTTGTTTTGGAAGAAGGAACTTCATAAAATAATAAGGCCGCTTCAGGAAACTTTCAAAGGACTCGTGACATTTTATTTTGCTTTATTCCCAATTACATTGTGAATAATTCCGGAGACCCAAACTACCCAAGACAGACCAAGGATTTTACTGTTACTTATTAAGAAGTTAGGATGGTGAAAAGAGAAGGAAAAAACCTAAACACAGGCCTTTTATATCGGTCTTGTCTGAAGAGAGTTTGCGTCTCCTGACATCTATTGATAATTTCATTTGTTAATTAATTGACTTTAAACAAACCAACAAATCGAAATGTCTGGAGAGGTGTGAGCCTTAGCTAATTTAAATTAAACATATTCCCGCCCAAAAAACGGTAAAGGCCAGAGTTTTTTTTACACAAATAGAATATAATAATTAAAATATCTCACTTATACTACTAAAGATAACTCAAACAACTTTAACTGCTTCACACCAGATTAAATTAACTAACCATTTCATATTTTACATGCTCCAGTTAAACATTAAAGCTAAAGATTAAGTTAACGATTAACATTAAAATCAATAAGTTCTACAATTATTAAACATTTAATTTTAGGACAAACACAATGCCATGCGGATTGGACCAGGTCTTCCTTCCAGGACAGCTAATTTTATTATATACATTTAAATGGGCACTTGCAGTGTTCATTCATTTTCCTTTGGCTAGATTATGACCTTTAATTTTCATATGAGTTTTCACAAGAGGTCACGACCTCCACCATCTTTATTTATTTGCACTTTTTTTATTTTAATTGTATTTTCCACTTTTCTACAAGCGAATTTATCATTGTTTTTCACTTTTATTTACACAAGCGAATTTATTATTGCCTTTCACTTTTATTCACAAAAGCGAATTTATCATTAAAGTCTGATTATAAAAACAAACACCCAGCTCCATCCATTTATTTTCCTTTGCTTGTGGGCGCCGCACTGTGCACAGGCGCTGCCGGGTCGCTTCTTATACTCCTTGGTCCATCTCGGGTAGATGGTCTCCGCATTTGTTGTCCTCAATTGGCAGCAGGCATAGTTTTGATATTGCCCTCTGAACCGTTCCCTGTCCTGTGATGATGGTAGCTACTCGTACTCTTCCATCGGGCCCCGGGTGTACAGCGTGCACTCGTCCTAGCCTCCAAAAGCAAGGAGGCTCATTATCTTCCTTCAAAATGACCATTTGGCCTGGTTGCAGCTGCCTTTGGTGGTTGCCAGTCCATTTCGTCCGGGTCTGCAGCTCAGCCAAGTACTCCTTGCGCCACCTCGACCAAAACGACTGTATTAGTTGATTTAATTTTTGGTATTGATTCAATCTATTGACTGCCACATTCTGCAAATTCTGCTCCGGGATCGCTGCTAAACTCGTTCCAATGAGAAAGTGACCAGGAGTCAGAGGATTTAGGTCTTGGGGGTCATTGGACAGCGGACAGAGAGGACGGGAGTTCAAGCATGATTCAATTTGACATAACACAGTGCTGAATTCCTCATATGTTAGTAATGAAGCATTTGCCACCCTCTTCAAGTGGTATTTTACTGATTTGACCCCTGCTTCCCACAGTCCCCCAAAGTGCGGAGCCCTTGCGGGTATAAAATGCCACCGAATGGATAAATTGGCTAAGTATTTATCGATTTTTTCATTTGAATTCTTCAAAAATTCATAGATTTCCCTCAATTCGTTATTCGCGCCCCGAAAGTTCGTGGCGTTATCTGAAAACATTTTACTGGGTTTCCCTCTTCGCGAGATGAAACGCTTAAACGCATTTAGGAAGCTATCAGTGCTTAAAGACATTACTACTTCTAGATGTATAGCTTTGGTTACCATACATATAAATAGACATATATAAGATTTTACGCTGTGAGTCTTACGGCTGACACCTGATTTAATCATAATGGGTCCGCAGTAGTCCACGCCGGATAATTGAAACGGGCGACCTTCCGTTATTCTTTCGGTCGGTAAGTCCGCCATCAGCTGTTGCTCTGTTTTCGGGTTACACCTAAAACATACAATACAGTATTTCAGAACCTTTTTAATTAAGTTTTTACCCATAATTGGCCAGTATTTCATTCTTATTAACGCTAACAATGCCTGCGTTCCTGCATGTAAATATGAGTAATGGTAGTGCCTGACAATAAGTTCACTTAGTTTATGATGTGAAGGTAGTACTATGGGGTGTTGTTGACTTTCCGATATCATTTTTCCGTTGGACAACCTACCCCCCACCCGGATTAAATCCTTAAACAAATAAGGATTTAATGACTTTAATCTACTACAATTTCTCACATTTACCCCGGTTTTCAATGCCCTCGTCTCCTCCGGGAATGCAAAACATTGTGCGCGAGATATTAATATGTGAAGTGAATTCTCCAATTCGTAAACAGTTAACGCTCCGTCACGCCTTGACAAAGGATTTCTGCAATTAAAAATAAATCTTAAAATATAAGCTGTCACCCTTTGCAATTTGGTTAAGCAAGAGTATCTGGAGAATATTTCCCAATCCTGTTTTACTGCTGAAATTAACGTTAGTTTCAATCTTTCTTCTGGTAAATCCAACGGCGTAATTTCACTGCAAGTAATCGGGTAATCGCCTGAAGTCAACCAGGTGGGCCCATGCCACCAAATGTCAGATTTAAGTAGTTGCGAGACTGTGGTGCCTCTGGATAAAACGTCCGCCGCATTATCCTCCGATCTTACGTGCTTCCATTGTGCGGGTTGACTGGATTCCTGGATTTCAGCCACCCTATTGGCCACAAATGTGTTCCACCTGGCTGGTTGTCCACGAATCCAGAAAATCGTTATCATGGAATCGCACCAGTAGGTTGTATCTATTTCATTTAAGTTCATAGCTATTTTGACATAGTTTACTAATTTTGTGAGTAAAACAGCACCACAAAGCTCCAGCTTTGGTAGTGATATGCTTTTCAACGGTGCCACCCTTGATTTTGATGTGACTAAATTAGAAGTTGTGTTTCCTGATTCATCAGTAGACACTATATATATACAAGCTGCATAGGCCTTTTCTGACGAGTCACAAAATCCATGCAGATGCAGTTTAACTTGATGTTTGCAAATTATTTTTCTCGGTATTTTTAACTTGTTCAAAATAGGTAATTCATTTATATACGAATTCCATGCATTCATCTGCTCAGATGGAACATCCTCGTCCCACTGAATTTTAGTTTGCCACAAACCTTGCATTATCAATTTTGCGACTAAAGTTATTGGGCCTATCAGTCCCAATGGGTCAAAGGTAGAGGCGATACATGATAGCATTTGGCGTTTGCTTTTAACGCACGCTTCTAAGGGCTCTACAATGTACTGAAAATAGTCTTGCTGGTTATTCCATGACAACCCTAAAATTTTCTTTTCCTTGGGGTTATCAGTAATAATCATATCTGCATCATTCTCTGATTTCGAACCTATAGAGGGTAGATTCGATCGCCATTTTCGTAAATTCATCCCAGCAGATGCCAAAATGCTGCTTAACTGATGCTTAATAGTGAGACAATCTGCCTCATTTTCGTCGCCAGTTATCAAATCATCCATATAAAAATTGTATTTTAGGATTTGACTGACCTTTCTGTATGCTTCCTGATTTTCCGTTCCTAACTGCTCCAAGCATCTGGTAGCCAGAAAGGATGATGGTCCCAAACCGTAGGTGACAGTATTGAGTTGGTAGTGTCGGATTTCTTCCTCCGGAGAGTCCCTCCAGACTATGCGCTGCAAATCTCTATCCTCAGGTTGCACCAATATTTGACGATACATCTTCTCGATGTCGGCGGTTAATGCATACTGGTGCTTTCTGAAAAATAACAGTTGTGCACATAAATCCTTTTGTAAAACTGGCCCTACCATGAGGGCGTCGTTTAATGATATACCGGTTGATGACTTGGCTGATCCGTCAAACACGACCCTGGTTTTGGTTGTCGTGCTAGACTCCTTCATCACTGCATGGTGTGGCAAATAATAACAAATTTTATCTTTTGGTGGTGCTTCGCACAGCGTCATGTGCCCCAATTCCTGATACTCTTTCATGAATTTTTTATAATCTAGCATCAGGTCTTGATTGGCAAGGAATTTCTTCTCCATATTATAGAATCTTTTTTCAGCCACCTTTAGGGTTTCACCCATTTGATTAATATTAGGCCGCAGCGGTAATCTTACCGCAAAACGTCCTTTCTCATCTCTTTTGTGCGTGTGTAAGAAGCTCTCTTCACATGCTCTTTCTTCGTGGCTTCTATGTTTTACAGGAGCTAGTTCCTCTATTTTCCAAAAGTTTTCTAATTGCTTATGCAATAAATTTAAAGATAAATGACAGGAATTTACTGGCCTTTTTGGTTTCGGAGTGGAGATAGGCCCGGATACAAGCCATCCTAGCTCGGTCCTTTGCAGCGTGAGTCCCGCATCTCCAATCCTCATTCGATCGTTATGCAAGACTTCCCAAAATACCTCCGCTCCTAGTAGTAGATCTATCGGGCTGGTAATGTTGAAGTTTGGATCTGCTAATTGGAGACCGCTGGGGATCTCCGCTTCTTTTCTCTGAAAGGAAATTTGGGGCAGATTACTGGTCACCTCAGGTATAATCAGGCATTCTATCTTCTTTTCGTACTCAGAGTAGCCTGAAGTTATATTTAATCCCACTTTAGATCTTATATTTAAAATTTTATTGTGGATTCCCGTGACAGGAATGTTGACTTTTTTCGTTTTTGAATTTAATTTCTTGACGAATGCCTTACTTATGAAATTCGTTTGAGCTCCAGAATCTAATAGAGCTCTTGCTTGAATTGAGTTTCCTGCATCATCCTTTATGTTGATGATGGCAGTTGACAATAACACGAAATTTTGTTCTACCTTCGCGGCATGATTTGATACTAAAGGCGCTTCCTTCGCGGAAGATGTTGATGCCCTTTCGTGTTTTGATTCCTCCTCCTTCTTAACATGAAGTAAAGTATTATGATTTTCACCATCGCATTTACGGCAATTGAATTTAGACCTGCAATCCTTCAATTTATGACCGGGGTTTAAACATTTTAAACAAGCGCCTAATTTGTGTATTTTATCAATTCGTTCTTTCGGTTTTAATTCCAAAAATTTGCGGCAATAATAAATTTTATGATTATCGTTGCAATGTAAACATTTTAATTTTTGTGCGGACAACGACACCAAAACTTCCTTTTTATAATTATGCGGATTCGTTTTTCCCGGATTAATTCTTTTTTCGTTATTTGCCGAGGCTTCTAGTACTTGGGCCCTTGTATACAAACAACTAATAAATTCTTCGTAGGTAGGTAAATTATTCTTTGTTGGGTATTGTTCCCAATGAGCCCTTGTATTTGAATCTAATTTGCTTGATAACAAATAAATTAATATTACATCCCAATTTTTCGTAGCTATATTTAAGTTATTTAGTGATTTTAAATGTAATTGCGCCTCGTCCAATAGATTCCTTATTGCGACGTGATTTTCTGCCTTTACGTCCGGTAATTTAAACAATGCGTTTACATGATTATTTATAATTATTTTTGAGTTTTCGTATCTATCCGTAAGCATCTCCCAAGCCGTAACGTAGTTATCCGCGTATATCGGTAACGCTGTTATGAGTTTAAACGCTTCCCCTTTCAGACAAGACCGCAGATAATAAAATTTTTGAACGGCATCCAGGTTATGATTGCTGTCTACTAAAGATATGAACGCATCCCGGAACTGCATCCATTCGCAGTAATCCCCTTTAAATTTCGGTAATTCAATTATCGGTAATTTAATATTGTTATTCGCCGTGATTACAGAATCCTTTTTAGCTAACCTCTCTTTTGCGCTGGCCAATATACAAAAATAATCATTTTCAAAGCTCGCTCGGTCGCCTTCATCATCGTCTGGAGATAATGCCTCTATTCTATCTTGAATTTCTTCAAAATTATCTAGCAAAGGTTCGAAACGCTTTATACGCAATTCTAGTTCGCTTTGCGTCAGTGAATCTTTGTTTAAAAATTCTCTGAACCTTGTCATCTTGCCTTTACAAACGCCCCGTTGAGCGATCAGCGTTTTTAAATCCATTTTGATTAATCAGATGTGTACTTACAATTTACAGAGTTATCCAATTATTTTATCGCAATCACCGTTTAATCACTATTAATCATATAATATACGCACTGATAACTTCCCAAATTTTAGTTATTTACTTCACGAACTGTCACGAGACAACAATAACAATAATAATAATTTACCAACGTCGTTAATCATAGATGAATCCTGTATCGTGACGAATCACGGGGTCAGAGTGGTGTGGTGGAGCCACTCTGTGTGCTCTGCGCCCATGGATATCAAGGCGCCAACTACATACCAAACGCACGATATAGTCACATTGAGTACTTGCCTTGTTTCCTCCGCTATGCATTCGGTAACGCTGTATGGCGCTCTTTCCACAGGCAACCGACACTTTATAAAAGTCTGATACACATTACACATACACTATGGTACGATAAAAAACACGATATGATTCGGTACGAGATGAAGCACGTTATCGATATATGAACCGTAAATATGCGCGTGCGATGCGCATAATACGAACGCTAACTTTTTACACACTGCCGATACGTTATTGTTGCGCCGGGCGGTAGATTTGACGTCATGTACTCATGTGCGCGTCCAACGACACATGGAACGCTAGTCGGCCCTCAGCAAGCAGAAAACACATCGACAACCATTGAGCGTTACGGCACATTCCGCCCACCAAAATACAGAAACTTGTATTTTTTTAAAATAAAATTGAACCTTAACCGAAGCGCAAAATGCCATGAAATGTTAAAGGAACGAAGAGAATACGAATAAGAACTAAACTAGATGATGATAAACTTAGAGGTAACTTAAAACTAAGACGGATCGCGATGTCGATTAGCCGCAACGTTGAATAAGTTGCAAACGACCCACACGGTTGATCTTCAGATCGGTATAACCCTCGTCTGGCACGGAAGTTAAGGGTTCCAAAGTCAAAAAATGACCTGGAGTTGATAAGCTCAAATCGTTGGGGTCTGAACTCAATGTGTAGAGAGGCCGAGAATTTAACGTGGCCTCAATCTGCACGAAAAGCGTAGTCAGTTCCTCGAAAGTCAACGTTTGGTTACCAATTAAGCGATAAGGATGAGTTTTGACCGATTTAACCTGAATCTCCCATACGCCACCGAAATGGGGACTAGATGGGGGATTGAAGCCGAAAACGATTTGTTCCGAATTTGAAGCAGTCTGCATGAACGAATTAAGCTGAGTTTTAGCTCCGACGAGATTCGTTCCGCAATCTGAGTGTATGATATTTACACGACCTCTCCTACCTACAATTCGACGTAGCGCTGCAATGAAAGATTCGGTAGACAAATCCGAAGCTACTTTAAGGTGTAGAGCCTTGGAAGTAAAACATACGAATAAGCAAAGATAAGCTTTGTCTATCTTAGCGCCGCGGTATTTACCAGTTTTGATGTGAAACGGACCACCGTAATCAAAGTCCACGATCGAGAATGGTTTAACTTGATTAATACGAGCAGTGGGTAGGTCACTCATGAAAGATTCTAGAGGGGCTGGATTTATGCGATAACATTGAATACACTTTGACAAGCAGTGGCGGATGGCGCGTTTGGGATACAGAATCCAAAACTGCTGCGTCAGCAGATATTGCATCGTGTTAATACCTGGATGATAATATTCTCGATGGAGAGCGTCTATCACAAGAAAAGTGAGCTTGGATTCACGAGGAAGTAGGGCAGGATGTTTATGCTCGAATTCGAGCTCAGATCGAGATAACCTGCCGCCCACCCTGAGCACACCGTGGTCGTCAATGGATGGATTGAGCTTCCGCATTTGTTTCGAAAGAAGTTTGCCCTCATTCAAGCGCGTGATATCATCGTTGAAATTTACAGATTGAATGTGTTTAACCACTGCCAACAGCGAAACGTGAACTTCGGCACGGTTTAATGGAAGATTTGAACGACGAGACTCTTTGTTACGTAGGTTGTAAATGAATCTTTGACAATAACCGAGAACGCGTTGAATCTTCCGGAGAGAAGAAAATTTAACTAGTAGTAGGTCCACCAAATTTTCATCCTGTTGGACTAATAACGATTGACTTGGTTGGCTTAACCATGGAGGCCCCGCCCACCATAACGTGTTATAGGGCAGGAACCGACCACGCGAAGCAACGTTGGTTGGATTATCGCCGGATGATACGTGATGCCAAGGAGTATCTTCGAAAGCATCCTGGATGTAACTGACATGGTTAGCCACGAAAGTTTTCCAGCGATAAGAAGGAGATCGTAACCATGCAAGAACGATAGTTGAATCGGACCACGCAAACGTATTGGGGATTGGAAGCAACGGTTCGTATGATTCCTTGACAAATTTTAATAGATCCGCTGGAAGAACTGCCGCACAAAGTTCGAGGCGGGGCAATGAAATCCTTTTGGTGCGGGCGACTTGGTTCGACTCAAGGTAAGAGATATCCTGGTCCTTTTCTCGAAAAGGCAAAGCTACGATGTATCGTCCCGGAGTATCAGGGGAATGGTCCATGCAGTACATTTGTTCACAAAGTTGTTCCTCAGGGGTAAGCTGTAAAGACTGGGGAATTGGGGTGTCTAACTCCCATACTTGCTGAACCTCTTCGTGGAGCCAATCCTCGTTAGTTACCATGAACGATTTTGTTTCGTGACCGGCGTCAGAACCAACAGAACCCAGAAGAAGCCAACCAAATACAGAATTGAAAGCTGATGGCTGATTAGGACCACCCTTCACATTACCAGGTCTCAGAAGAGAAGTGAAGACCTCAGCACCCAGAAGAAGGTCAATCGGTCCTGGTTTGTGATAGTCAGGGTCCGCAAGACGTAAGTTTTGCAAATGATGCCATGATGACTTGTCTAGTTGAACCGTTGGCATGTTGCCGCAGATAGTAGGCAGCGTGAGTGCTTTGATATTAAAAAGAACCCGCCCCTTAACACCGACTTCTAATTGAATGACTGCTGACGCAGTGGCGGAAGATTGGCCTAAGCCACAAATTCTTCGAGCACTGGCCGTACGATGGATGCCTAGACGCTCTGCAGCACGATCGGTGATAAAGTGAGCTTGACTGCCCGAATCGATTAATGCACGTAAAGTTTGACACCTGCCGGAGGAATCGCGAATGCTTACCTTGGCAGTAGACAAAAGAACTCCGGACCTGTCACCTAAATTGGTGAGGACATTAATTTGAGGGTTGGAAGCAGGGGCCTCACGGTCCGTAGACGTCGTAGAGTGATGACCCCCTTCTTCAGAAGATAAGATTTCATCACGATGGAGGAGAGTGTGGTGTTTTTGTTTACATTTCCGACACTTAAATAAAGATTTGCAATCCTTAAGAAAATGCGAAGAATGCAGACAATTAAAACACCAACGGTGTGCTTTGGCGAACTGGATGCGATCAGGAACCGATTTTAGCGCGAACGCCTTGCATTTGGAAATTGAATGTTCTTCCTCACAACAAGAGCACCTCGGATAATTAGTCGAGATCGAGGACCCGTTGGATTCAGGTCTCATCTTTGTTACATCGCAAAGAAACGATGAAGTATGTTTTTTGGGAGCCTGATCCGATTTACGCATGGGAGGTTTATACGTTGATCCTACACCGGGGTGTCTGTCAACATGATTGCGATCCGGAGACGAAAAATGTAAGTCTCGTACACGAGCTTCACACTGGTTATATAAAAACTCCTTGAGTTTTGAATATGATGGTAACTCGGTTGGAGACTGCAGTTGTTCGAATGCGCATCTTGTTAGTGAATCCAATTTTGACAGGATCAAGTAACACAGCACGAAGTCCCAATTATCAGTTGGGAGATCCAATTCTCTTAGGATTGTTAAATCTTCGTTAAATACGTCGAATACGCGGCGAAATTCATACGGATCGTTGGGTGGAAAATTTACATTTAGCATTTCCCGCCAACACGTAAATGCTAGTTCGCGCGCGTTACGGTAGCGCGCTACCAATCTTTGATATGCATCCAAGTAATGAGCTCCCTGGACCGGGAACGTTCGAATTAAACCCAGTGCCTCACCAGACACACTTGAAAACAAATACTGCATACGTTCGATGTTCGACAACGATTTGTTTTCATGAATCAAAGCATTGAACATATCGTAGAACTCGGGCCATTTCTTGATATCGCCAGAAAATATAGGAATGTTTATCTTTGGTAATTTGACGTTCGCGCACGCACTCGCGGCCTTAGATTCGCAAGATTGACTAGTCAACTCCTGATAAATTTCGATAATTTGGTAGTACATTTCATCAAAGGCTTCGCGAATTTTATCTTCATCCTTTTCGTTAGAATCGTCTAAGTCCAGCATTTCTGCGTGTGCTGTCCCAAATTCCAAAACTATCCTATCAAGGGTCGTGTAATGAGCTAACAGTAGATTGCACTTGGATGCATCGTGCAAAGCGATTTTCGCAATCTCATATGTTTTGATTAATCTATTATTCGCTAATGTCCGTTTCCGGCGCAATGCTTGCACCGTTGGGGCCATTTTGACAATAAACACGTTTGAAAACGCTTAAAATAAAGAATAGGAATAACCCGCAAAACGTAAAGAAATAATAATTATAAGCTATTTTAATTTAGATGTGCGGTCAATGATTCACGTTTTTCGATATAATTCACATATAAATTAACAATTCATAGCATTTTACGCTTTGCATGGAACGAATTTAATACAAAGATGAACATCTAAATGTCCCTGGTTTCTTTTCGGCACCAATGTATCGTGACGAATCACGGGGTCAGAGTGGTGTGGTGGAGCCACTCTGTGTGCTCTGCGCCCATGGATATCAAGGCGCCAACTACATACCAAACGCACGATATAGTCACATTGAGTACTTGCCTTGTTTCCTCCGCTATGCATTCGGTAACGCTGTATGGCGCTCTTTCCACAGGCAACCGACACTTTATAAAAGTCTGATACACATTACACATACACTATGGTACGATAAAAAACACGATATGATTCGGTACGAGATGAAGCACGTTATCGATATATGAACCGTAAATATGCGCGTGCGATGCGCATAATACGAACGCTAACTTTTTACACACTGCCGATACGTTATTGTTGCGCCGGGCGGTAGATTTGACGTCATGTACTCATGTGCGCGTCCAACGACACATGGAACGCTAGTCGGCCCTCAGCAAGCAGAAAACACATCGACAACCATTGAGCGTTACGGCACAAATCCCGTTGATTTTTATTCAATCGCCCATAGAGCATTTCCAACAAAAACTGCTTTATTGACTTCGCGGCTAATTTAAAATAAAAATTTCAAACAAACTTTATAAATCTCGAAATTTAAAACATTGCTGTAGTTTTTGTCAATAATCAATAATTTTGTCAATAATTTTGTCATACCGGCTTGCAACAATTTTTTTTGAGTAATGCACAATATTGATGTCATTGATTTTTTTGCTTTTAAGGATTTTAATGGTAAGGTAGATAGTATGGATATGGATTGGTCACTTGCCCTTTTTTATCGCTGATGGCCTCTGCTGCTTGCTGGATGCTGGAAACTGCATGTTGGCTGTTCCTTTTTTCAGTGCTGGTTCTTCTTTACTAATTTAATCACTCGCGTTAAATTATCCGACTCGTAGGATCATATGTTTTGTTTTGGAAGAAGGAACTTCATAAAATAATAAGGCCGCTTCAGGAAACTTTCAAAGGACTCGTGACATTTTATTTTGCTTTATTCCCAATTACATTGTGAATAATTCCGGAGACCCAAACTACCCAAGACAGACCAAGGATTTTACTGTTACTTATTAAGAAGTTAGGATGGTGAAAAGAGAAGGAAAAAACCTAAACACAGGCCTTTTATATCGGTCTTGTCTGAAGAGAGTTTGCGTCTCCTGACATCTATTGATAATTTCATTTGTTAATTAATTGACTTTAAACAAACCAACAAATCGAAATGTCTGGAGAGGTGTGAGCCTTAGCTAATTTAAATTAAACAATAACTTTGAAATTACGATTATTTATTATGCTTCCCCATGTTTAAGATTGATTGTATTTCTGCTCAGTATATTCTTCAATTTACCATACACAGTTGTTTTCCAAAGCTTATTGTCTTGACAACTTATTCATTTGATGTATTCAGTTGTGTATTTTAAAAACTTATTGTGTTGACAACTTATTCATTTGATTTATTCAGATGTGTATTTTAAAAACTTATTGTCTTGACAACTCATTAATTTGATTTATTCAGTTTATTTATTTATTTTAAAAACTTATTGTCTTGACAACTTATTCATTTGATTTATTCAGATGTGTATTTTAAAAACTTATTGTCTTGACAACTTATTCATTTGATTTATTCAGATGTGTATTTTAAAAACTTATTGTCTTGACAACTTATTCATTTGATTTATTCAGTTTATTTATTTATTTTAAAAACTTATTGTCTTGACAACTTATTCATTTGATTTATTCAGATGTGTATTTTAAAAACTTATTGTCTTGACAACTTATTCATTTGATTTATTCAGATGTGTATTTTAAAAACTTATTGTCTTGACAACTTATTCATTTGATTTATTCAGATGTGTATTTTAAAATCTTATTGTCTTGACAATAAGTATTTTGAAGATTATTGTCTTGACAACTTATTCATTTGATTTATTCAATTGTGAACACTACCAGAACGTTAGATAAATCGTAAACAATAGAGAAAACCTATTATTGATTCGTTTACGTTTTAACGTTTGTTACTAACATGTTAATTACAATGAATGTTAATTTATAGGTTGAGGCTATTAACAAATAATTGAAAATACATTTGTGTTTAAAAATGTAAAGCTTACTTGGGAAAAGTGTTAAATCGATTAGTATTTCCCGAATGTATTTATTATCACAAAAACAGGAAATAAACTCACCACAGATAATTTTAATCGGATATTTTGGTAATATATCATTGAAGAAAAAGATAATACTAATACATCTAAACGAAACATTAAACAGAACCACACATAAAAAAATATCAAAAAAATATCAATGATATATTAAATTGATAAGTATAGCCATCAAAAGTAATTAAAAAATATTTGTATTAATATTCCAATAATAATTGATATTTTGGTATTCATAAACTTTGTCAGAGCTTCGCTTATGAATCGAAACATTAAAAACAGAATATTATATTTTGAAGACACAAAAACAGTTTGGAAACAACAGAGTTTCATCGAATGGTGGTAAAACAAAAACATAATACGCAAAATTTCCACTGAAATCGTAAGATTTCTAAGTAGGTATTTCAATACTTACTTAATTAATTATAAACCATTATTTAATTTTTTTTTTTTAATTTCAAGTAAATACAATTTGTCTAAAGAAACATTACTACTTCAATGACAATTCTCTTTTCAAACTTTTCTCCAGGCAACCATTAAAGCGACTACAAATCGAGCCGGAAATGTAATGTAAATGTAAATGTAAACGTACAAACAAATTTACAGACAGATGAAATGAAAAAAAACGGTAGAGTTAAAACAGGACTCACAGCTCAGTCAATGAAATTATTTAATCGAACAAGTTTTTCCCCCAAGTTTGAGAAATTTCTTTGAAGGTAAAATGAAATTCAATTATATTAATTAACTAAGTTCCTTTATTTTGCCATTACCAAATTCAATTATCCTTGTAACTAGTTACCTCATTTTACCTACAAAAATAGTTTACTTAAGTATATTATCATTAGATCTCTTATCTCTTAAGTATTAGAGATATCTAATCTCTTAAGTATATTATCATTACGTCATTTTATCATCAAAAATAGTTTACTTAAGTATATTATCATTAGATCTCTTATCTCTGAAGATTAGAGATATCTAATCTCTTGAGTATATTATCATTACCACATTTTACCATCAAAAATAGTTTACTCAATTTGCTTTACTTAAGTATATTATCATTAGAATTATAGAGAAAAACTATAAAGGTTGTAATTTGTACAAAGCACTTTCCCTGCGCAAAATTTCAAAAATGCTTTGCTTTTTTCGTTGCCCTTTGCTTTTCGATCTGGAAATCTAAAATTCTGTCGCAGTGTAATTTTTAGTATCGCATTAGTACTTAGATATATTGTAATTTATTAATGTATACATATTTTAGCATTGCTTTGATTTTGATGTATTGTAAACCAAAATACATTATTTCATAGAACTTTAATTTGAAAAACTTATAGTTTATGTCAGGGTTTCCCAAACTTTTTCCGCAACGGAACCCTTTGCAAACCCGTAAATTTTAATGGAACACCTAGCTTATTTTTTAGATTGGAGAACTTCTAATAGCAAAAAAATGTTATTAGGTACATTATTTACAATTTATCATTTATATTCCATTTTTTTTGTTCGTATATAAATTCATTAAAATTATTTATTTTCAATTTTTTTTTGTTTACGTATTTTTAATATAAACGAAAAAACGAAATACAAACAAACAAAAAAAAATGGAATAAATAAATCACGTTGATGATTTCGAGTCCGTGAATTTCATTTCTTATTGATGTCAGGCACAATATTGGCAAGTTGGATTCTAATATCTGGTGTGGCGTCGAGCCTGCTCCTGCACTTTGATTTCGTTGCAGAATAAAATAGAAAATAGCGTAAATAGGTTGCAGAAAACGGAAGTAAAACAATAATAACTTGTTTTGACAAATTGGGGTGCTCTTCCGACAAACTCGCTCGGAAATCATTAAAGGTTGATCTTCTACCTAGAAGGATCTACTACATAAATTAAGAACTATTGGAAAAAATTATTCAAAGAATAATTTCTTGTGAATAATATCAGTAGTGTTGCAATATGTATATGTGTTCACTACATTAAATGAAATATTCCGACAAATTGTTGCGGAACCCCTATTCTGGTTCAGCGGAACACTGGTGTTCCGCGGAACACACTTTGGGAAACCCTGGTTTATGTTATTGAGATTCGTTAGGTGCCTAAACATAATGAACAGGTAATACAGTTTTAAATACGAAAATATACGAGTATTGTAGTCTTTAGAACTGAAGTTACCCGATGTATTAATTCTAATTGGCTATTCAATTAAGAGGCGTTAAGTCGACCGCTACTTTGAAATGAAACATTGTAAAATAATAGAATTTAAATTTTCTTTTAATGGTAACAAAATTTTAACTAATTTGGCAGTTTTAATTATTCTAGTTGTTATTATGTAAATACTTATTAGTAATTGTAATTAGGAATCCACAGTATACATTCAAATACGTAATAGACTTGCGAAATCGAATTAATATTATTCGAGAAAATGTTTTACTAAATGTCAGCTTTCGAGGGATTGCCGTAATCTGAATTATTTTATTCAAAGTTCAAGGATTAGGTACGTAAAATAATAAACCTTACATGAAGACGAAATTTTCGAATCCCGACGAAAATTGATCGGTAATTTGAATTTGATCAATAATATGATTCAGCGAGCACAAATCTAATAACCTAATTGGCTGGAAAATGAACACGAAAAAATACTTACTGATGTAACGAATCACATGTAAGAAATAATTAATTATCATCCATTTTAAAGATGAATAACATTCTTGAAACATGAAGTTAATGACAGAAATCGAATAATTTATTGGCACGAGACTAAAATTTAATGAGAGTTTTACCGTGTATATTATTGAGGCTTCTGATTCACATAATGTAAATTTTTAAATCACAATTTTGATAAATTGTCAGTATAATATCGAATATTCTTTAAAGAGATACCAAGTATTTTAAGGAAGAATTAATTCATTTTCAAATGATTACGGCTTAGATCTCAGTTGAAGCTATTAAATTCTGAACTTCCAATGGGTTTGATATTGCCACTCTCTGTGGTTTACATTTAATTAAAGTTCTTCGTTAAAAGTATTTTAGACATCTTTATTTTATTCTAGATCAATCAAATTAGGGAATCAGAGATGCCTATCTAACATAATATTCTTCCTCTTGAACCAGTGTATTTTAGTGTGTGGCAATTATCTCATTCCTATCTTTCCGGTGTTTATTAATTTGGGTCAGGGTCTGTTATTTCAGTACTCTGCATCTTTCAAATCTTCGTTAAAAGTATTTTAGACATCTTTATTTTATTCTAGATCAATCAAATTAGGGAATCAGAGATGCCTATCTAACATAATATTCTTCCTCTTGAACCAGTGTATTTTAGTGTGTGGCAATTATCTCATTCCTATCTTTCCGGTGTTTATTAATTTGGGTCAGGGTCTGTTATTTCAGTACTCTGCATCTTTCAAATTATCTCTACTGCAGGCTGTTAGCCTTTTTCTTCTGGTTTCCTATGTGTTGCACCACGATTTCATTGCAGTGACTAGCCCATTCCCATGGCGTGGCATTTGTTATGTGGCTGGTCTGGCCTAACAATTTACGCTGACCATTTTTCTTTTCATAGTGTTGTTCTGTTCGTAATATGTAGATACTAACCCACCTATCTATTTGACAAGGTTGACACTACTGGTGGGTCAGTTGACCCTAGCCTTTGAACCTGTAAGGCCATAATAAACGCCTTGCAAAGTAAACCATATTTTTGAAAATCTCAAACCGCATATATTACGTGGCTCGTTGGGCGACTGTTTTTTTGAGTGTCTTAAGTATAAAGCCACGTGTCTGTGCCATAGATTATGAATGGTGGGATGAAATAAACAAATGCGCTTTTTATGTTATTTTCTTTGGCGTCATTACTTTAAGTTTATATACGCAGCCCATCCTGGTCCCAACACAGAGAGACGTGTATCTACTATATTTGTTGCTTTTAGTTGAGCTGATATTCAGCAGAAATACCTATTATGTACTAATAACCCGGCATCATGTTTTAAATTACCTGTGGTTTTATAACTACGCGTGCGACGTTGCTGTTCTTCTCAGTACCTGGAGGTGTTAATTTTTTTTAAACGTTTTTAATGAGAACGATTTTTTTTAAATGTTTTTAAGTCGAATGGCGATCGCTCTCCGAGTTACACGTGCCTAAAGCTGAAAAAGGTAAATATGACCCTTCCCCGTAATACCGTTTTGCGCCGACTGCATTCATAATGATAATTCGAATTAAATTTTTGTTTTCTTTTTTACCAAAGAAAGTTTGTTAAGTTCCTAAAAGTGGCATTTCAATTAAAATAATGATAAAAAAAAGAGTTTTATTTAAAAAAAATTGGTTGTCTGTAAATTCGGTTTACGGACGATAATTTTACGTGATAACGTCATATAATAACAATGGAGTGGAAGAGAGATAGATGCGTCACAAGACGAACGCTTGATCTGCGCTCTTGCTTGTACGCTCGGCTCAGGCGGAACGTGACAATAAATGAGTCATGCTTTTCGTGAGTGCAGTCGGCGTTCATCGATTTATAAGACGTTATCACGTCAATAAGTGTTCAGTATAATTTAACCTAGAGGAGCTAATTTTGTTAACTTTTATTAAATGGTATGTTTATTGGTTAAAATAGGTAAATAATTAATATATTTTTGTCGGTATAGCTATAAGAAAAATTTCCTATTTTTTCCGTAAATGTAATGAAATACCTAGTGTTGAATAAGTGGGTCATGATGACCCAACCCCATAACGCCGGGTGTAACAAATTTCCAACCCCATCACGCCGGGTTATATCTTACTAGAATAATGTAATTTCTAAATAGGATTATTCTAATTATTTGATGGTTGGAGTGAGATAAACATCGCTCTGTATGATATTGTTAAAAAAATATATAACTTTCTCCCACGAACCAATATCTTTAATGCTGCCAAAAGACAAAATATTTTCTTATTACCATATTTCCCACCTTAAGCGGTGCATAATGACATATCCAATATTATTCCATCAATAACTCAACATTGATAATTTTGTTGGATACCTACAACATTATTCCATCAACTCAACATTGAAAGATTTTTGTTGGATACCTACAATATTATTCCACCAATAACTCAACATTGAAACATTGAATAATCCAACATTGTTGGATACCTACAACAATATTCCATCAAAAACTCAACATTGATAGTTTTTTTGGATATCTAAAACATTATTCCATCAATAATTCAATAATGACAATTTTTGTTGTTGGATACCTATAACATTATTCCATCAATGACTCAACATTGATAGTTTTGTTGGATACCCAAAAAATTATTCCATCAATAACTCAATAATGACAATTTTTTGTTGGATAACTACAACATTATTCCACCAATAACTCGTCATTGATAGTTTTTTTGGATTCCCACCACATTATTCCATCAATAACACACCATTGATAGTTTTGTTGGATTTCTACAACATTATTCCATCAATAACTCGTCATTGATAGTTTTTTTGAATTTCTACATTATTACTAGCAAGGATTCAGTTAAATAAAAGTTTACATATACAAACCACGAATATTAACGTTAAATAATATAATTTCAAGTACCATCGTTTCTACTTAATATATCATTAAGAAAATTAGCAAAGAAAATGTTGGTACTAAGCCACGAAGGGAAAACTTAGGATTTTTGTTTTTCCATTAGACTGAAATATAAAAACGTCACATTTTCGTAGGTGGTTTTCTTTAATATGAACCCTTTTTATAAAATAAGTTTCCCCACAAGAAATAGGAACACATTAGGGAAATGAGAAAATCGTTATATTAGAATGAGCTGTTTTTAAAAGTACAAAATAATATTTTTCTTTTCTTATATTAAAGCTTTTAGGTAATTTAATTCCAATTATTCAGCAGTTTTTGTTCATTACCATTTTCATTACTTCTCCGTTAGGGTCACTAAACAGATTACTTGAGATAGATTGTAAAACCGTTTTCGTTCCATTAAATTTGTTTTTATGTAGTTGGTACTAGGCAAACCCGTGAAAATTTTTAAATTAATAAAAAATCACCAAGAATAAAACCCCGATTAACTGCTTGGAAAGCAACTCTTAAATAAACCACCAACTGTTGTAAGAACGACAGCCTAAATTCATTACTGAAAATAATAATTATTACACATTTTTTTAAATTTTAGTATGTTATTATGTAGTTTTTTTTTTAAATTAACTCCACACAGGAGGTCCTGAGGAAAATAATTTCCTTCTGGGCCTATATCATCTGGGATGCTGCGTGGAGGGTCTTTTTGAGGAGAGGAAGGAATGAACATTGGTCTTGAAGAAACCCATGTTGTAGGAGGGAGGAAACACAGAGGCCGGCAAATCATTCCGTGGCCGAGCTGTTGAACTCAAGAACGAGTCGAAAAAACGACCCGTTCTCATGTCACAAATGTCAACCGTGTACATATGTTGGGCGCGTGTTTGGCGGGTCTCCCGTCTATGCACCGATGCCGAAGGGATCAATGACGCTAGTTCCTCGGAGCATCATTCATTGAAATACCGGTAGAACAGGTAGATAGACACATTTGACAATATATACTTTTTAATTCATCAAACTTATTAATTTTGATTGCAGGCCTGTCTGTGCTTGAAATCCTAGTTCTGAACTAGTATTTGTTTTGAATTTAAGTGTCATTTTGAAATGGTTTGGCGCTGACGTATCAACGGGTCTGCGCTAGTAATGAATAACATGGAAATGTTTTTATTTCATTATTAATCTTCATTGAATAGCCACACATTTCGAAAATATATAGTCAAAATAGTCAAAAATAGTCAAAATCAAATAGTCATCTTGTAATCCAGGATCCGTTTGACAGATTCCCCCTTTTTATAAAAAAAGGTGGCAATCTTTAGAGCACAGGCGTCAAGTGGGTGTTTGTTCTAACGGTATTCTAGGTGTGTAGTATCCTTGTATCTTCCATTGGAAGATACTTCGAGGAACTGGCGTCATTCATCCCTTCGGCACCGGTGCATAGTCAGGAAAGATGCCAAGCGCGCCCAACATTTTTACAAGGTTGACTTTTGTCACATGATAACGGTAAATTTCTACGACCCGTTTTTGAGATTAACAGCTCGGCTGATTTTCCGGCCTATGTGTTTACCCGCTCCTACAATATGGGTCTCTTCAAGACCAGAAGAGGGAAATTATTTTCTTCAGATACATGGATTTGATATAAAAGGGAAAGATTGACGAAAGACGTAATAGAAGACGACATCTCTCACCACGATTACTATAATACCCACGCGACGCTTTGCTAAACATAACGCAATAACGTTTATTTGTAAGAAAATTGATGATCGGTGACAATTTTATTCGATAAACGAATTAAAATGATTGATATGGAGCCGTTTTCGTTATTTAACTTGTAAAATAATTTATTTGAAATATTATCTCTTTTCTAAACCCTAATGCTGAGCGTCTTTCATTTTCTCCTAGTAAAATTTGATGGGAAAGTGATACATTATGATGGCATGAAATGCGTGTCAATTTGTTTTAAACTTTAATAAAAATGATTTTTTACTTTTTTATTCGCCGAAAGCCCAACGTACAATATCTGTTGTGGACGGCCTTACCCCATCAGTTATCTTTATAAGCATTGTTATATAGAAGTAGAGCGAATAATAATTTGAATGTTGGGTATTTTTAAAGACACCAAATGACTTGGATTATATTGTAGATGCTATAATTTTCAATGTGGATTTATTCGTTAGTTCCTCCTTTGACCGCCTGCAGTTAAGCGTGTAAAGCTGAAAAGAAATTGAGAGTAAGTAGAGATAAAGATAAACTCGTGTGTTGTGGCCATTTTTTACTTTCTTCTGGTGAAATTGATGAAACATTTTTTAATATAGAAATAATTATTTCTGTTATTGACCTTTCTGAGGTCTAGAACTCAAAAGGTCAATTGGCGGCAATCGTTTTCTTTCAAATCAGTATTGTTTACTGTGGTATATAGGAATTTATATTAATTTCAACATCATTCAACATATGTCGTTAGTATGTTGTTTTAAGGTGTCTCAATAGATGTCAGTTAAGTAGTTAGTTAGAAGAGTGATTATCGTCGTGCCGTGTTTAATGCGGTTACAGAATTTTTAAAATTTTATTTTTGGTACGACATTTTACATAACATAGCACAATCCAATAATTTCGGCCTCACTGGATGGCTTACCCGCGCTGAGGCCTCCGATAGCCGATGATATACGAAATATAACTGGGCTGCTACAGTGTCGGGTTCTCTGGCTTCAGAATTACTTAAAGCATATAATAGGTCGGACGTCTGGTCCAGTTAAATATTCATTGTAAGCCTTACAATAACGCAAATAAAGTAAGCAATTTATAATCTTAACGAACCTTGATTAATTACCTCGTAATTTCAATCACTGGGATTGAAGGACATTAAATTTACATGTAACATTTTTATATCGGTATAGTTTACAATAAGGATACACTTTCAAATTGATCTTCTTTACATAAAGAATACACTTTCAAATTGGTATAGTTTACACTTAGGACACATTTTCAATTCGGTATAGTTTGTGTTTATGTTTACATGTTTGGTCGGTGGTAAACCGCATGCAAACAAACCGGTGAAAATGTTTTGTACCAGTGTTGGCTTGGTACGTACACGTGGATATTGCCGTAGCTGCCACTCGTGTTCTCTAGAATGTGGTTATTAACCCTAGATTACGATCCACTGCAATGTATAGTCGAAGGGAATTGTATCTACCTTACAGTGTACTGCAATACTTACCTATCTACTTAGAGTGTTCACAGGCAAGGGATTTAATACACAGCAGAATAACAAAGAAAAGATTCGTGGCGTAAACCGAATAGAGCAATCTATGACCTGTCATTCGTGGGTATATTGAGGGGATATTTTACCATCCTCTTGATAGCTTATTCACAGGATAAAATTAATAAATAAACAAATAAATACACGCAATAGATAGAAAACCCTGCTAACTTCTCCGATGTATAGCCTCTGTTCAGAGGATCGAATATTGAACAGTTATCGGATTTTATAAACAAATAAATCGAAAATATACGTTATCCTATAGATGGAGAATGGTGAAATGCATCCTAAATGTTTTACAAAAATATCGAATTTTGTTTTGGTTGAAAAACCAGATTAAACGGTGTATCATGGATCATATGAAATTAATAAGTAAAAAATGATTTTTCCACATCTGATTTAATGTGCGTATATAATGTATAATATGTACCTACATAAATGCATCGCAAATTAAATTTGTGTGGAGTTATAATTTTTGTGATTGTTTATTGCACCCAACATTTGTACACTGTTGACATTAGTCACATGAGAATGGGTCGTTTCTACGACTCATTCTTGAGTTCAACAGCTCGGCTGTGGAACGATTTGCCGGCCTCTGTGTTTTCTCCCTCCTACAACATGGGTCTCTTCAAGACCCATGTCCACTCCTTCCTCTCCTCAAAAACACCCTCCACAAAGCATCTTAAAAGATGACATAGGCCCTGAGGGAAATTATTTTCTTCAGGGCCTCCTATGTGGAGTTAATGTTAAAAAAAATGTTTTTGGTTTTATAAATATTGTTTTTGCTTTTGAGTATGGATTTACTATTATTCTTCTTATTAAATTGTAAAATAGGCTTGAGCCTGTTATGGTGGTCGTGATAATGCAAATGAATATTTTAATGTGAAATTTACACGAAATAATAAAATAAAATAAAAATTGTTTTCTGTCAAAACTTCGGTAGATTCACCAATTTTTACTAAAATCTGTCGATATCGATTTGGTGATGTTTCAAGAAATTTATTAAAATAGTTTTTACGAAATAATCTGCAAATTAACCTGCAAACTGCTTTTTAAAGTTTCATTCCTAGTAAATATTGCATCAATGTTTTTTTACACGAGTGGTTACTCTGCACCAATGGAATGGAATGGAATCCTTTGTTAATCTTCAATTTTATCGGCGTAAATTATCCTGCCTTTATTGCAATCTTGCGGACATCGCAACGCATCGCAAAAGGTCGAAGCCAGTCTACCAAAAAATCGCAAAGTAGCCTACCATTTAAAATATTTGCGCAGTCGTTCTATGGAAGCCACAAGTTCAATTTTATTAAAACATTTATTAGAAGGGTGTACGTAGCAGGTAGGGAAAATTATGAAACATTTTGGATGCTTTCTTACAGAATTTTTTTAGTCACGAAAGTCGAGAGTTGATTTTAACAGTTTCTTGCTCTTAACTTTAAAAGGTACACAAAGCAGACCTGGTCCGAAAAAAGTTGGAAGGTTTTTTTGTATTTTTAATCATCATTATATTTTCATATTAAGCCCCCTGCGGCGGAGGGGGGTAATTTACATAACAACATGAGATGTTTTTTTTACATCTACATTTATAAAAATATTCCGTTACTGTTTAAGTTATTACATAATATCTAACCAATTCCGAAGAAATTATTCCCTCCTCCTCGGATAAAATTTATTTTTAAAAAAATCTGACCGCAAAACAAGTCGCGAGCGCGATCGCAAAAATTGTGTTTATTTATGCATGTACTTGAGTGACGCTCGATTTTATACTATCTTTTGGCGTTTTGCACTATAATACATAAGTACACAATTTTTCTAATCTAAGATTGAAACGGTAGGTATAAAAAATAGTTACTAATATCTGAGTGTTACTGGAAAAGGGGATATTAAGAGACAATCGCTCCGCGATGTACTGGGGTCCCTAGTGACCCCCTTCGGGTGATACGTGATTTATGCCTCAAGTTATGTAAAGGTTAAAAGTCTGCTAACGAAGTGGAAAACAGTTTGATCACACCAAGAAGTTCGAAGGACCAAATTTAAAATTAAAATTTGAAATCCGATACTCCAGTAGCGAGGAGATAAGTTAGTATACAAAGTTTAGCGAATCTAGTTTGCGTTTGAAAATGTATATAACACACAGATGATGGTAATTTAATCTCCCTTACCGCTTAACCAATGCCATAGGCAAATAAGGGTGATATCATTTTCAGGCTAAGCGATAAGCGGCAATAGAGATTAATGACGAACATTTTTTTGTAATTTATTTACTTCAAATTTGTGTCCTTTATTTACCCAGATAAAACTTTTAAAAATAATTTTATATTCAGTCCTTGAGCTAACATTTCATCTTACACTAGCTAAAGTCCCCGGCGTTGCCCGGGAGTTTTTATAAAATAGATTTAGATAGTTATATTTTTCTTATTTTGAACGCCAAGTGTGCAAAATTTCATCAATCTCGGAATAAAACCGTAGATTTGTTTAAAAATAACCGCTTAAATAGAATTTTTTTTTCTAATCTAACAAATGAGGTACTGAAAATACGGAATCTAGTGTTAAGAATGAAATGAATTTTGAATGTCAGCAGCTGAAATATTACTGCATTCAACGTTCCACATGGAAAAAATAGTTATAAATCGCTGATCTTAATATATTATAATATGCCTAGCCAGGTATTAATTTTTTGATATCAGATATAAGCGAGCCTTTCAAAATCAGAATCACGAAAATTATTCCACTATTCTGGGTTAGCCTTTCTTTTTATCTAATGATTCATTGAAATCCCCGCCATAACACAGGGACATCCCTAGCATGGCGGATGAATTAACACAATTTTTTGTTCATTGTATAAACTTCTTTTAATAAATAAATAAATAAAAATAAATAAATAAAATCGCGAGTTTTGCCGACCTAGCTTTTTTTAGGGATAACTTTACAACTTTCTGTTACCCGCCTCAAGCATCCATTTGATTTATATGATGAGTTCATAAATTGTCGAATTTTTCTGGGATGTTTTCAACTCCTTTTTCCATTTACTCTTGCGATATATATTTTCTTGATTTATTTACCAGTGCGCCATGTATTCTCTTTATATTTTTTTTTTATTTCTCGAATTTATTCTGACACCTTCATATTCGCAATTCGCGCACTCGTTGTTTGACACCCATTATAAAAAAGGTTTTCTTGCTATTAGTGATAAATACAAATGTAAATATTTAATTTCGAATTTAGTATGCGAAGCGGGAATGGGTACCGCCGCCCCGGGATCCAACAACGAACAACCGATAACCAACACCTATGCCATAGATCACCCTAAGTGGTTCGCTACGTTTGGTGACTTAGCAGAGGTGCCAAGGTTCACGGGATGAGGTTTGTCTAGGTCTTCGCGGCGGATGATCTGGACACGCTGCCCCCAAAATACAAATGTAAAAAATAAGTGCGACAGAAATAAATCTGTCTGGAAAGATTTTAAGCTGCCGCTATCCGAATTTCTACCCATTTTTTTGCATATCTCCCTTGAACATTTGAAGTTTTTAAGCTCTTAAAAAAATATATATTATCTTTGGAGATAATATCTATACAATCCCCACACCGAAACGCAAATTATATGAAATTCCCTCGATAGAAAAAAATCGCAAAGTATGCTCCAAAATTTTTTATTTTCAAGCCTGTCTCTATTATTTAACAAGTTATATGTATGAAAAAATTCACAGTGTTTCTTTGAACGTTGTTTTAGACAATCCCCACGAGATTTTTGCTCTATTCTTAACGAGTCGTGTTTTATTAAACATTTTCACAATTTTCGCTTCACTTTTATCGTTTGAAATATTAGCGAGCTCTCTTCAACATTCGTAATTACATATCTCTCCATCTTCTTCTTTTCCTGCTCGGATACGGGGCCTTAAGACAATGCCCTTTTTTTGTTAAAAAAAAGAAAGAATTCTATTTTTTAAACCATAGTGTTGCCGTACAAAGTGAAAATTCTAGGAATTTTAATATTATGTTTGCACTTGTTTATTTTAAAATACAGCACATACCTACATAATTTTTGGTTTCATATTCCTTTATAATAAATTTTATTATTTCTAATTTTGTTACTATACTGTTTAATCAGAGGTAAAGTCATAAGGAGGAAATCCATAATTGGTTTTATTTTGGCTGTACAAACATGTACAAACTGAAAAAATGTAAACAGTCGATTTCCCGAAAATAAATAAATAAATAAATTCCATAATTCCACGTAAATACGCGCAGTATAACACAACATTTCACAATACAGACATGTTTAGCAATAACCTTCAGAAATATCGAACAGAAGTAACGCGTACGACCGTAAATTAATAAGAAAGTATGTAATGACGCAGCATCTCCTATCCTTATCCTTTTTTCCTCTTCCTCTCTTTTTACCTAAAATCAATTTGAAGACACTATAAAAACTTTATCTCCAAGAGACTTTTTTGGCTGGACTTTAGTTGACTTGATATAACGACTTTAATTGACTTGTACCTACCCTATGTATAAACTGTTTATTTCCTTCAAATAAATAAATAACTATTGTTGTTAAAAAATTTATATAAACCCATTAAAAAATAGATATAGCTTCCATTCAATATACAAAGAATTCGCATTCCTTTCACATGTATGTTGAAGTGTGTGGTTTAGTCGGTAGGTTAGAACCTAACTCGTATTCTAAATTTTTTTGAAGAGTGTGTTCTTTTCAGATAAACATATGAAGAGAACCTTTGAAAAATATACATATTCATCTACGCGCTGAAACCAAAAAAAAGAATACGAAACCATCCACGAGTGTCTGCATCTAATTGCTCATTTTCATAAGCTCTGTGACGTGTGAGAGGACAACTGAAAGGCGGAGTAATGACGACCCCTGTAGCGCAATGGCCTTCGGTTTACTCATTTGAATTAGTCGATAGGCAGAGGGTTCGATATCCGTCCGAATTGAAGCTATAAACTCTGAGATTTGTAGAATTTGTTGTGTTGTAGTGGATTTCAAGCTAAAGCTAAATTGGGTGTGTTGGTAACTACTCCAAGATTCGAAATCGATCAATTCGCGACAAACGGACTAGTGGCTAGTGGCCAGTGACTAAGTAACAAAATAACTATTAAGTTTTCAATTCAAAATTTTCAGCAATTCAATTTTATTATTAAATCCATAGTTTTCAGCAATAGGCAAGTACTGGTTTCAAATCCATTACCTTTACAGCAGCATGTAAGTGTAAGTAGGTACATATTATTAACATACCCTTTAGATTTATGAATAAATATTAATAAAATATGTGAATAAATATTAATAAAACCATTCAATTCTTAGCTTTGTAAGCATTATTGCGAGTACTAAGCACCACTAAGTTTTCAAAACATTTTAAGAACTGTTCAAGTAGTTAAATTTTCAGTCTTAGATTAGTATTAAAATTAATGTGAAAATGAAAACCAACGAGTATAAATGTTTAGTATTAAATAAGTCTTATTATAAAAGCAATACAAATAATGAGATACAATACACCCGAGTAAATAATGTTAAAAGCAATAAGGCCTTAAAGTAAATACTAGATAGTATAGGCAAAAGAGTTTTTAAATAAAAATATCTATATTTTATGATCAGTTTAAAAGCCACTGATATTGTTGTTTAACATGCGAAACGATCAGAGTAATTTTATCAATGAGATGCTTCTGATACGCAAACATAATTAATTCCGAACATGTCTGGATGTGGTGAGGACTCTTTGTTATTTGATCTCAAAAAGGCGTTCCGAGAAGAATGGCGTCAAAACAAAGATATACTAGGAAATCTAAATCTAGCTATAATATAAATCTGCCCAAATACAGCTAACGTGCAGCATTTTGTAGAAATTATTGAAAATTTTAACGTACTTAGACTTAGCAAGATAAAATTTTTCTCAAACAGAAAGTTGTTATCCCTTCGACCAAATTTTGTCCTCTGTCACGACTTGGCACGCTTAGAACTGTTTTAAAATTATTAATACGTTTGCTACCCAACGGTGGCAGAAATTTTTTTTGGTAACACAGTACAAGATATTACATACAAGATAAGATTCGTCTTTTACAAGATTATTTGAATAGAATAGTGTAGAAAAAATGGAAAATAGCCATCCACCAGAGATGGTTTTACAACAAGCCTGCAGAACCAAGGTGTGTTGGGAGATGTCAACTTATGTGTTGGACGATGTGGAGTCTACAGGGCATTTGTAGGCATAGGAACTAAAAGGAGACAGCTGGATATTGAAATGATTGAATGGGGAGACGGTGGAGGCTTTACGTCGTTAGGCTCTGCTCGGCTGAAATAAAAAACTTATTATTGTTTAGCTCAGATTATGATAATGAGCAAGAAAATTAAACTTTTTCAGTAAAGTGAAAAAATATTGGATTCTTTTATAGTACATACAACATTAACGTGAAGCAAATGATTCATTCGACCGCGTCAGGCGATCAGTTTTTTAAATATATTTTTGAAATGCGGTTATTAATTGATTTACATTCTACTCATTTCTATTGCATTCACCTTGCCTCAGTTCTTATTTGTCCAATAGACCATTTTAGTTTTTGTTTAATCTCCGCTTTGAAATTAAAAATAAATTATAAAAAATGATAGTTAATCACTTAACTAAGAATTATTTAAACTAATGAGTGCTTTACCTTTACGGAAATAGCTTTATCTTAAACACCTATCATAATGTTTCATTCGTTTTCTCCGCCTTTTTCACACGAGCTCTGCTCAAAAAAAAGGTGTAATACTTATTAATTAATGTATTTTTAAAAGAAAAACTTTATTTAATTTATAAAAAACCATGTAAACTCTGTACCATTATATTCAATAAAAAAAAAATAAAAAAATGTTTCATTGAAATAATGAAAGAAAACCTTCTGTAAAAATTTTTAATGGTTGTTGGACAAATACGAACTAAGGCGACGTTCAGTCACCTGTCGACCTAACTCTTCCAATTTCATTCCTCAGAGCCAATTTTTTAGCTTCGCTTTCTAGTTCTCTATTAATTGAATTGCCTGCATTCTCCCTCCTGTCAATGTCCCTACCAGCCCTCCCGTCTCTCGAAGACTTACTTCCTAAGAACACAAACTCATTAAATTATTTCAAGGATTCACCGTTCACAACTAACTATATTACACAATATCTCCGTAACCTAAATATCAAACAGCACGACTTAAAAGTTAAGAATCAATAATTTCATCTACAAAAAACCTGATATTTTGGTGTCTTATTTAAAAGATAAATCAAATTTAAATCATTCGCCTGAATAATAAAATCTTTACAAAGAAAAACGCGAAGATAAAAGACGGCAAAATCCTTAAAAAAGATTTTGTTCATCAAAACTGCTCTTCATTAATAAAGTTGGAGCAAGCTTCAGCAAGCTTTAAATTACTAGAATAAGGTTTATCGACCATTAATTTATGTCGCAAGGTTGGTTCGTGGTAAGCCGTTTAATCGGAACTGTCGGTAAAGTACTGGAATTAATTCAATGTAAACCGACTGGAATTTCGAGCTATGAAAATGAACGACTAAAAATAGCTTTGCAGATTTAAAGGAACTGTACTTTTGAGCTTTATGTCGGAACGTGAAAAAAATATGACGAGAACAGACGGGCATAAATGAAAATAGAGTGTAAAAGATGACAGTGAAGAATTATATACATAGCTTTATGTCAAATTTAGTGTCTTTGATAAGTTATTGAATTTTCATAAAAGAAAAAGATTTTGTCAGTTCATCAATGATTTTATTCTACTCTAATAAAGATTTTCAGACGGCCGGATTTCCTAAAAGAAAATTAATTCCCCTTTCTTTTGACAAAGCGTGGAAAAGATTGGTCCGATTTTGTTCTTATCTTTTGTTACCCTAGTTTTTGGATAGAATCTGATTGACACATTCTTTGAAACCATTTCAATTGACGATTAACACCTCAGTTTTCCTTCAAAAGAATAACAAAAGCTTTTGCAGTTTAATCTCCCGGTGACTTCAAAAATAACTTTTCAAAGGCTTTTGTTCCAATTTCCAGAAACAATTCACTTATTAGTATATCTATTGATATACAGAAGAGTGCCTGTGACGGGTAGGCAGGCGGGCGGGCGGGACAGATTTGATTTTTTATTAAAACCAACAGTTTTATTCCGAGAATGATTAAATTTTGCATACTTGACCTTCAAAACAAGAGAAAGATTACATGTCTTCATTAAATTTCAAAAAAATCTGAGTAAAGCTACTGCTATTAACTAATACAATATATTAAAAAAATATATACTATTACTTAAAGATTGCTCACTAAAAATCACGATCTTAATAAAATTGGTAGAAAAATTTACAATAATTTTTAAGTGTAATTAATGATCCTGATAATAAAAATATTTTATATTTTATAAATACAAATCTCAGAATTTTTTTTTTCGAAAATCGGTTTTTTGTATGAAGATTTTCAGGAAACGGATAACTGAAATTTCCTGAAAATTTTCAAACAAAAAATTGATTTTCGAAAAAAAAAGAAGTTTTTTGGCTACTAAAACATTATTAGTGCCGTTTTTATTTTAAATATTAGCACTCTAGCACACCGAAAAGTCAGGGGCCGCCACTGGCTGAGTTTGATAACGCATTTAGGGCAAAACGAATGTTACGTTTAAAAATAAAATAAAACAAGCGCTTTTTAATATAAATATTAAAAAGTAAAGTAAATTTACATTTTTACATAAGTAAAAATAAGGGTGAAAAATCACGGTATATTATAATTGTGGGATTTGTATTTATAAAATATAAAATATTTTTATTCTCAGGATCATTAATTATACTTAAAAATTTTTGTAAATTTTTCTACAAATTTTATTATTTAAAATTATATATTTTTTTGTCAATAAATTAGAGAGACGATGAGAAATTTACTTTTCAGATGAACACCATCAGTAAATTTAAAAAAAAACGCGAAATCTGTCAAACATTTAAACAAATGAAATACACATTTCAAAAATTGAATTATCAACTATGTACAATAAAATAATTTCCTGATGATAGGCAGATAGATACCTGCAATCAATTCCTATTTTGAAATTACACTTAAATGCAAAGCAAATTTGAGTTTATGTACGTGAAAAATTTCACATAGAAGTAAGTAACATTTCACGCATAAACAACCAAAATTAATAATTGTGATAATTTTTTTTTCTTAAAGAATTCAGACAGTAAATAAATAATCAACAAGGTTCATGAAACTAATTTGTGGTACATACCAACGGCATAAAGAAACAAGACACGACTTTATGTTTTATGTCTGGTACTAACTATTCCAAATCATTAATTTTCCCATTTCATATCGTAATAAAGAGCATAGTTTAAATGACTAAGCAAAAACACGACAAGAACTACTTTGAGACCTAGTAAACGTGAGTATTTTGCATCATTCGTCTTGTAATTGATTTTTTTATTCCCAAGAATGGAGTTTAACATTACACTGGATCACGTGAATCACCAATATATATTATACTTTTTAGTTTATCTTGTAATATTGAATTGTAAACTAAGCCTGCTCTCAACACAGAATTTACTAGCGAGACAGGCAGTGTACATACACCCCCATGAAGTAATGTTTTTTAAAACCTAAAGTAACTAACTAACTAACCATCACGCCGTTTCCCCGCAGGGATAGGCAGAGAGGACAGACCGCCAAACAATTCGATCTTGGCACACACTCCTTGCTTCGTTCACATTCATACATCGTCTCATATATGCTCTTCTATTATTCTGACTCTTAACATCGCCCGACTCAAGTATCTGATTCACTTGGTCGTGCCATGTCTTCCTTGGGCGTCCCCGACTTCGTCTACCATTCACATTTGCGTCATATATTCTCCTTACAATCTTTTCCTCATTCATTCGCTCTACATGCCCAAACCATCTGAGGTCCCTTTCTTAATCTTACTCATAAAGCTTACATCAGCCTTGCATTCTTTGCGGATCTCCACATTTCTCACACGATCAAACATGGTTTTACCACACATACGTCTCAGGGATCTCATTTCTACAGCATTCAGTCTACTTTCATCCTTTCTCTGCCAGTTCCATGCCTCACTGCCATACATCAGGGTAGGTACCAGCGCTCCATTATGGACGGCTAGCTTCGCTTCTTTTGACAGATTTTTGTTGGCGCCAACGGCGTTCAGTCCTCCATTAATGGAGTTACCGGTATTTACCCATCTTTCGATATCTCTATCAGTCTTTCCATCTCTCGTAAACATACTTCCCAAATATACAAACTCATCCACCTGCTCCAAGTATTCGTCATTCACAACTATTTTGCAAATTGTTTTCGTACTCTCTCTTTCAAATACCATCACTTTAGACTTACTTACATTCATCATTAACTCATTCTTCATACATACTTCGTTCATCCTAGACACGAGCGACTGTAGATCTTCCATACTGTTAGAAATCAGCACCTAAAGTAATTGTAATATTTAATTAATGAAGATAATATTAGCGAAATTCAATCGAAAATCTGAAACAGAAAAATCAAAAAAATATACGGTCACATGTGGGGCTTGAATCCAGGACCCATGACTTGCCGGGTCAGTGCTCTACCAACTGAGCTAATGTGTCCCTATTCGATTCGGTCATATTTAACTGAATCATTCTTCGAATAAGAAGTACCAACATTATCGTCATTTTCTTAACGCATGTTTTTTTTTTAGCATACATAAAGATATGCGCAAAGAAAATGAAGATTATGTTTGTAGTTCTTAGTCGAAGAATGATTCAGTTAAATATTACCGAATTAGATAGGGACACATCAGCTCAGTAAAGCACTGACCCGACAAGTCATAGGTTCTAGGTTCGAGTCCCAGATGTGACCGTATCTTTTTCTGAATTTTCTCGTTTCAGATTTTCGATTGAGTTTCGCTAATATTGTCTTACTTAATTAATTAATTAAAAAAAGTAATGTTTAAATGAAAATTAATAAAAAAACATAAAACAAAGAAATTTAAGCAGAGTTTGGAATTTTAATTTAAAAATAGTTTACACGGTAAATAAAATATCAGAATAAGAACTCAACACGGTCGTGGCCTCCGCGGTAAAGGGACAAGGCTCTTGACAAGTCGCTGGTTTGAATCTGGTAGAGGAAATAATCTCAGTATCATCCCGGTGTAATACCACCACTCAGAATTGAAACGTTAAAATGGCTTTAACCATGTTTGATGACAAGATCTTAATTGCCAGGTGCATCTCCACCTTCCCTTACCCCATCTACTTCCTCTCCCCACTTACCTTCAGCCTCACAACATACCTCAATTGGGGATGCCATAGTCTCACTGGCTCCAGGCAGCTAGGAGCAGTTGGGTCTCTTGTGCGGTTGTCACAAAATTTTTTTTTTTTTAGAGGGCTGAATGCAGTAGCTTAGAAAATACTAAGCTAGCAGGCCACACAAGAGTTCTGATCATTGGTTTATCTGGATTGTAAAAAATATTTAATATACTTGCCTAAAAGCACACTGATGAAGGTGGGTGGTTAAATAATTAATGTTGGATTTAAGACACGTGAAATTTTGTCGACAGTCAGAATACATTAATTTAGAAGATGCGTGGGGGAAATTATTTAGGATTTTCTGGAAACCTGTTGAATAATTTTAGTTATCAAATTACAATGTTAATTTTTTTTTGCTTACCAAGTTTCGTAGCGTAAAAATATAAGACCAGATATTTTAACATATTTGTTGTCCGTGAGGCTTTTTTCAGCAAATTTTAAATATTAAAAAAAAATAATGTCTGTATGAGAGAACCGACGAGCAAACGTTCGACTGATGTGACTTGGATTTACAACAGGGACAATTTCTAGCAAAATGGGGCAATCTGCCATACTTTCAATGTGACCATACCGCCGGTTAAAGATATGTTCCCTGACAAACTAATATCATGAACTAGATAAATCCCGTGGTCCTCCCGCAGCACAGACTTGACACCCCATGTTTTATTTTAAAATGCGGTTGTCGCGAAAGTCTGGGATCTTTGACTTAAATAATCCAACTATTCCCCGAACCAAAGACGAATGTTTGTTAAGAGACCATCCGACATCCCGCGCATTTTGTGTCAAAGAGTTTTACAAAATCATGGTGTCAGGTTCAAGAAATGCTAGCGGCGCGATGGTGGATATTTAGAAGACGGTATTTCTGTACATAAAAATCAATGTATGTTTGCTTGCTTGTACGTATGTGTGTTTGTTCCTTGCGCGTTGCTAAACCTTTCATCCGATTGCGATGAAACTTTGGGGATTTGATGTGCACATCCCCGCGATGGTTTGAAAATGGCGAGCTGTTTGAAAACTTAATGTACCGGGACTGAATGTATGGAACACGGGAGGCGGGAGGGAAAAGCGGGATGGGGGTTCACAGGATGAGGGAAGCGGAAGAGGGGAGTGGGGAGAGTGGGAACGCATGACGGGAAGGGGACTCGGGAGAAGCAGGGGAACTAAACGAATGTGAAAAGACACGCAGGGAGAAACGATTTCTTTATTAATTGGCATTGCAACGTCAGGAACTCGCTAGTTTTAAATAAATAAACATCATGCTTGTTTACTTTTGTCAAAATGAATGTTAATTTTTAAACGACTGGCATTTTCTTTTTCATTGTGTTTTAAAGCGCAAACACGCAACTGAACTTCATCATGCATTTACTACATATTGAGTTAACTACGTGGCTTCACCCGACTTAACGAATTAAGAGGAATATAAACGCTAGAAATATTTCGATTCTCATGCCATACAAAGTTTAAAATCGCTCGTCGTATTTACACGAGGTAAGTAAGCGAAAAAGTGGTTTTTATTTATTTTGTGCATAATTTTATAAGAATGAAAAAAGTTAGAACATACAAAACCTCAAAAATAGTCTTAGCCATAAAGGGGTATTTAAAAAAAAATGTTTCTAATGTAACTTCATAGTTAAGTCATGAAAAAACATTTTTTTTATTGGTTTACGCTTATATTTTTTGTTGTGTAAATAATAATTTTATCGTAATTCCAATACATAGAAAAGCTAGTAAAAGTTCAATTTATCGGTAGCATATTTTTTGATGTTCATATTGTACACCGATTCTTCGTAACGAGGAATCTAAATAGTATTTAAAAAGGATTTCACGTACAGCTTCATCTTAAATTAAAGTTTTTAATCGTTGGTTGAAAAAGCGATAGAAAATATTTAAGATCGTTCATTGGCCATTTAACTTTCCGGTAAGTAGTACCATCTGAATTTGTGATAAAATAAAATCACGAGAAATAGCTCAGACGTTGTTATTGTTTTTGTTGAGATAATATCTTTATCCAATGGTGAAAGCAAAACAACCCCTTCGCTAAGGCATTGTGGTTGAGAGACAGTTAGCCTTTAATCGCAACTCTGAAATTGAATGGAATTACGCAACTCTCGAGATGTACGATTAAACAGGGCTTAACTTCGCCAACTTCTTAGTTTCGGCACAATTTCTTACTTTTATATAAATTACGCTTAATACGTTACTTACAAAACGTTTTTGGTTACATTATAACTTATTAAGATAATAATAAAAATAGATGACCAAAAGTTCGAGTTGATATTTATGTCGATGAAGCATAATATAAATATGACTTTTTGAAACATTTGTGAGCATTTGGACTGTTATCCGAATAAGTATTACGATATATTGATGATTGAAGATGTTTACAAAAAGTGGTGAAAGCAATAGGTTTCAATAAAATATCAATTATTACGAGAAGGGTCGGGCGTGTTCAGAAGTGATTGAACAGCAGGACGTTTGTTTCTTATTTTTTTTATGTATGCCTTCATTGCATGAATGTATGAATCTATTGTATCCAACGTCTCAAATTTATATTTACTCGTCCTAACAATTTCGCTAAAAACCCAAATCGCTCTAGCCAGAGACATATCACGAGCGTGTACACAATGCCTCACTGCAAAACTGGGCTGGCCCAAAGGCACATTTACTGTATTGCCCCAAAATTATTCAATTCCCTACTCAATTCTATCAACAAGTGTCAAATCTGAACGTATGTAAAAAAATGTTAAAATCTGGGTAAAAATAATTTGGAAGTAAATAATTTCTTTCTATAATAATTCAAACTAACTGTTTCTAAATTACTAAAATATTCCATGTATATAATACATTCTACGTACGTGTGTATTTATGTATAAGGGTGTAAATGTATGTATATATATATTTCTTTTCTAATGTTTTTATTTTAACCACCACTATTATCCACATAGTATATATAATACCCACACACAGGCTTCGTTTTGTGGAATTATTTTTTGTTACTCATATTTTATGTTATTATGTTATTATCTGTTTGTAAATGTACCAAAAAAACTTTGTTAATAAAAAAAATAAAAAAATTGCCGGTTTGTTGTACATAAAAATAAGTTTATTATAAAAAACAAGAAGAACATAAAAAATCTTGCTAAAAACAAAATCAAAACGTTAGTAAGATTAACAAAACTTATAATAATAAATTAAAAGGACTTGTAACAATTCAAGAATCAATTTATTTTTATGCCTGCGGTGAAAGCGTAAAAATATCCACAATTGGTCGTAATGGTACCACGTATCAATCTTGGCAAACAGAGTAAATATATTATGAGAGATGTTACATTTGGAATTACTGCTGAACTGTGCATATAAAAACTTCTAACTCAAGGTTTATTCAGTATAGACATGCAAATTCAAAATTTTTTTGCACAGTTGAACAAAAGTAATGTTTCACAGACTTTCTAACTCGGAAAATTCAGAGATTTTGAGGTTACGCCATCTCTAAATAAAGATAACAGTTTTCTATAAATAAACCCGCAAGAAAAGTGAAAATTCTGCTCCAGAAGGGTAAACAATATTAGCAGTCTTATCGTCTCGGCTCGGGTTTACACAATGTATTACTAGGATGGTTGAAACTGGCTCAGGAGGAGATTTCATAAAGGAGCCACATTTTGTTAAGCGTTGTTTCGTTAAAGATCATAGTTTTATCTCCCTTCAGACTTACTGAAGTGTGTAATATTATTAGCCTGTACGAGTAAATTTATTAAAAGCCGAAGGTTATTTTTTATATTGGATTCTCACAACCACCCAAATATCTTCGCCGTACAGCCAAAACTAAGAAACAATTTATACGGGAGAGTTTTGTCTAATAATTATCACTATATATAATAATATGGGTATATATATATATAATAATATGTACTGGGTGAAGTGATTTTAACCAGCGATTCCTGAGCATATTTGGAGTAGATGTCATTTTTAGCTGTCGATGAAATATTTTTTCTATTGAATTTGTTTTTCAAACACACGTCGCCACTGATCACAATCCTACACGTGCTGCTGAAACGAGATGGAGTGCTTATCGAGTGACCCTCTTGGCTATACCCGACAATTCAGTTGCGATGTGTGATGGAAAAGTATTTTTATTGTTTTTAATTGAAAAAAATATATCAACAAACAACAAAATTACATCTATATTTTTTACTCCAAATATGCCCAGGAATTGCTGGTTGCAACCCTTCTACTGTTACATCCTGAATAATAATAATATATTTTAATAATAATCATTTAAAAAAATTAATTTGTAATAAAATAATTATAATTATAATGTTGTATTATGTTTTTTATTAAATTTGTGTATTATATTATATTACCTTAAATAATTTTTTATTACATGCATCTTAATAAATATTTAATTTTTAAAATTTTTGATTATTTATATTATCTCATTTGGATAAAACAGAAATATAAATTGCTTTCGATGTAGTAACTATTAACTTCATTATATTCAGATCACTCAGT
This sequence comes from Glyphotaelius pellucidus, assembly GCA_936435175.1. Lineage (NCBI taxonomy): Eukaryota > Metazoa > Arthropoda > Insecta > Trichoptera > Limnephilidae > Glyphotaelius > Glyphotaelius pellucidus. The sequence goes on from OW386551.1 coordinate 26,837,672, forward strand.
TTAGCAGAATGCTAAACAGTAATCTACAAATCTATCAAACATTTCTGTTGGTTTTGTGAATAACTTTTCAGCAGAAACGTGCAAGAATATTTTGATAAATTATTGTTATTTTGGAGATTAACGATTTTGGATGCACGGCCATTCCGTTATTTTAGCTCTGTTCTATTTCAGTATGATTAAAGCTGTTAATTACTTATGTTATGCGCCAGGTGCAAATCAATGTCAAATAATCACTATTACGAACCTTAAAAAGCCAATTATAAAGCTAACGTGAGTTTTGTGACACAATCAGCTACCCAATTAGCAAAGTAGAGCGACCGGGAAATACGTATTTTCGATTATCTTTTCACATTGGAAATACTAATAACAAAGTGGTTCGCTACGTTTGGTGATTTAGCAGGGGTGCCCGGATTCATGGGTGAGGTTTGTTTAGGTCTTGAAGGCGGATGACCAAGACTCCCTGAACCCCAGATTCCTACCCACCCCTTAAACCTTTTTCCTTCCCAGAACTCTCCTTTCCCCTTTTCCTTAAAAAAACCCTGCATCCCCAAGAATGACATAGACCCCGAGGGAAATTATTTTCCTCAGGGCCTCCCTGTGTGGAGCTCATGTAAAAAAAAAAATCTCCCAATACTGCATACGATTACATTGGCCTGCCATCAAGACACGACGAAAGATGCAGACTTAACATTTTTTTATTTTTTTAAATAAAGACAAACATTCTCGGGTTGAAAATCTCCTACTACCACTACAGAAAGCTGAAAATGTTGCTTGTATTGTGATGGAGGACTTAGCCAGCCTAGGAATCGAACACGGGACGCCCGGGTGGGACCCAAAGCGATGCCCACTCAACCACTGATAGGTCGGTGGTTCTTAATATTTCCATTAATAAAAATAACATCACCCGTATACATATATACCCGTCGCTAAAGAGATGAAGTAACCCTTAAACATCCAACCCACCACTTTACATAACTCGCACTTAATTTCGTAGAACATGCAATTTGGGAGGGGGGTAAGCGTAGCGCCTCTCCGGAAACCATTTATTGGATAACCAATACCCCTGCCTGTTTGGTGAGTTAGAAGGGGTGCCCAGACTCAGGACTGGGACTGAGGTTTGTCTAGTTCTTGGCGGTGAATATGTTTGCCCACCTTCTGTGTGGCCGGCCGGATCGGGAGAGACTGATTGAGGGAGACCTAATTTAGACCCTGAGGGATTTTCTTCTTCAGGGTCTCATGTGTGGAGCTCAAGTAAAAAAAATCACATCTTTCGAGTGATTTACAGAAAACAGCCACAAAAATCAAAAATAATTTCATGTTTAAAACGCATTGAAGAATCACTACTTCAAGAATCACCCATTTTCACCAGTTGGGTGCTCCGTCTTCGTCCTACGTCAACTCCTTTCCTTTTCCACTTACATACATTTTATTTACTTAACTAAAAAAGCATTCACACTTGAAAAAACCGCTACGTAATTTTACACTCGTGTTCAAATCTAGGTCGGCCGGAGTTGATTGCCACCACCTTCATATAAATACTGAAAAGAAACTGCAAATAAAATATTTAGGATGGGTTGTTTCACAGAAATTCAAATGTATCATTGTCATCAAATGGCCGTTCATCTTCATTTTTTTTGACAGTTGTAAGATCTCCGTTAAAGTCCGTTTCAGCTATTGAAAAATTACGGTCAGCAGAAGAGAACCATTATCGTATTGTTAAGCTTGTTAGCTTAATACATTTTCATAGAAGGCTGAAATCCACCAAGAATCGGTTTTTAAGGGTTTATTGTAGCCCAGAAGCTTGAATTGAAGGTATTTTTTCAGGTGCAATAAAAAAAACCAATAATATTTTTACGAGCCATTATTTTACCAAATATTGATTGAACATTAAAGAATACATGAAAAAAAAACACAAACGAAAAAATTCAAAAAGTTACAGGGTATTGAAGTGGGGGGGCTCAAAAAATGGCGCGCCCTGGTTGATACGATTGCAACCCTCCTAGTAATCTAAAAAAAAAACAAATGCGGCTATAGCCTAAACTAACGAAAAGTAAAACAAAATTTCGCAAAATGGCGGTTGTCTGAAATAAAAAAGACGTTTTTTTCACCAGATTTTTTGACTTTCCAAGTTTTTAAAAAATTTAAATTTTGTTATAGTTTTAGTTGGCGCGATAGAGTAACGTATAGAGAAAGCTAATAACACCAAATTTCAAGTAAATTGGTTCAGTAGTACTTGGGATATCATGTCTTGAAAAAAGTATTTTTGAGAAACACGCGTTTAAAGTTTTGTTCTATTTAGATTTTAGTTAGATTTTATCTAAACTAGTCGAACTAAAATGGCTCTTACTTCTAAAATAATTCGAGTTTTGAAAAATCCTTTTGAGGAGATATTCTTGAATATTTAAACCATCGAAACATTAAGAACTTTTTAAATTTTTTTTTTTCAAGACTAGAATACCCCCTTAACAGTGATCTTTTAAATGTCACAAAAACAAGATGCTGAATGGCCATTTGATGACTCCGTCACACGTGAATTTCTGCGAAACAATTTTACCTAAGTAGAGTTTTTAACAGGCTCACTGCTACGAATTGCTGACGATTCCTTGATTAGGTAGCAAATATGAAGAAAGATATATTCCTGGCCCTAGAGCAATGTGGGGTTACGGGGGTAAGGGGATCGTGAAAAGACTTCAATTGATCTGTGATTACTGATATTTTCAGCAGATTTGTTCACATAAGATTCTGATGAAATACAATTCCGAAAGGTAGTATTTTACTTTTGTGTCCAACAGGTTTGTCACTGTGATGACTTTTATAAACGATTGAATTATATATATACGATTTAAGGTAATGCTCTACTAAGCAACGCAAAATCTTTGGATTTCGTTTTGAAAATTGGAACGCGCAGAAATATTTTAGATGCTTTAATTAAATACTGCGAGTGGAACACATAATGCCTGGAAATGATCGAGTATTTTTTTGATTAGCCTTTTAATGAGCCCAGAAAAAGTATAAGGCCTATAAAAAACTGCTTTAAAGTTCAAAATCTCCTTCATACGAACCCCTTTTCAGTTCTAATAATTAAATTTTTTGGGAAATTATTGTAAAATATTTAAAAGGTTGTACGTGAGCTTTGCAAAATATAATAAAATACGCTTTTCGGCGATGTTTTTTTCGTGAATAAATCAAAACAGGTGGCCGGTGTTTAACGGGAACTTAAACCTTTTTGCCATCTGCATAAAGACTGTTTGTTAGTAGCATGAACCCAAACCTTACACTTTTAATGAAAATAATGGGTTTTATCTGGGTTACGGTAAAGCTAAATCGTGTTTCAAAATGACTGAAGGGCTCGAAAGGATAATCTAGACTCCCACAATGGGAGTAATCTCCTCAAGCCCCGAGGCTTCATCAAAAGCAGAGAAAATTTGGCCTTTCAGAAACTGGACGTATTGTACAGAGCCCCCAAACACATAGTATAGTACATCTGAATCTATTTATGTAAATAGTATGTGCGCCCAACTGTAAATTTTGATAGCCAAATGTGGTCTAGAGCCTCCAAATATCATAATTGCGTGTATCTATGTATATAATAGATTCAAAACATTTAGTTATTTTGTATCACTTTCTTTTGTTTCCACTTCATTGTGTCTATATATTAACCCCCGGTCCACGGACTGTTACCGGTCCGCCCAAGGCCCTGCTCAAAGATCAAAATTACGTTAAAAAAATCGAATGTATCCAATAAAAAAATTAACTATTATCGATAAAAAATAATTATTAAGTTGAGAACCCCTTCACGCCAGGTTGCCGATAATATATTGCCCACAATACCTTCGAAGTAAAAAAACACGGGCTTCAATCTGGCGCACTCGCAGATAAAACGTAAAGAGCTTGAGTGAGACGCAATGACGTGAGTCACCGATTTTATATTCTGCTTGCCCAAATGCAAAAATATTTGACGGCAGACATACATCTAAAACATGCGAACACCTCAGGGCAGGTTCTCTTAGTTCCTAGTGAACACCTCAGAGCAGATCCTCGAACACTCAGCGCAGGTTCACAAAACGCTAGTAATAATTCATTTAATACAGATACTGATTATATATTTTTTTGTATTACTGACACTTATTATCTATGTAAACTGTAAATATCTATTATTTAAGAGCAAGAGAATAGAAATAAATTAATAAAAATAATTTGACTTGGTGGGAATGCTTTGTGTGTACTTCAGTTATATCAATGAAAATGCTCGGAAAATTGTCACTGATCCATTTCATTGAAAAATGTAATAATATCATTCACCAAAAGCATCAACCCTTTAACAATTCCGAACAAAATCATTGACGTAGAACTAAAAATGCGAAGTGAAGTAAGGGACTTGGGAATAATAATGGACTGCGGAACGACTTTCCGATCACATATAAATTTCATATGTGACAGGGCCTACACACTTCTAGGATTCGTCGTAAGAGTGACTAAACTATTCAGATCACCACGTGTATGTAATGTTAAAATTCTCAATGTCTCTTTTGTTCGCTCAATATTAGGATTCGGATCAGTCATAGGGAAACCCCAATACAAAGTTAATATTGAGAGGTTAGGTAGAATTTAAAAAGAGGTTTTGAAACACTTAGACTTTAAATCCTTCCGATCATCAGAACATCTGAAAGACTCCATTAACAATCCATAATTTATTAACTTTAGAAGATAGAAGATATCCGAATTTTTTATTTTTATTTAAAATCATCAGCGTTGTTGTCAACAACTATCTTCTAGAAAACATCAAAACCAACTATTCCACATCTCCCACTCAAAAACAAATTACACACAGCATTTATTTCTCAGAAGGACGTGCAAAAAATACAAGAGTATCTTTTCAGACGCTGATATTTTCCATTTGTCTTCAGGTAAATTTACTAATTGCATAATAGAAAAACTTAAAACAAATTGTTAATAACGAACCCCCTACACCTGCTGTCGGTTATTTTCTTATTTTATTTATTATCTATTTTCTCATATTTATCTTCGAACATTATCTTAATATGAAAATGTATTATTTTTAAATAGATTACTAGCTTAATTTCATATTATCTATACTTCATAATTTAATCTGTGTTTTTCATTTCTTTTTTAAACATATATTTTTTCTTCTTTTTCTACCACTTTATGTTTTCTTTAATAATCTATGCTTTTCTATATATATTATAAACTTTTGCAGAAACTTTGCTGGTTCATCCAACCATGTAATAAGTAGTAAATTAATAAATTATGTATAACTGTTTGTTGCCCTAATAAACTTTAAAAAAATTATAAAAATTTTTGCATTGGCATACAGCCGAAGGACAAGCCAAACCCGTGCCCAACTTTAGTAGAAGTTAAAATATGCCACATGAGAACAAAGAACAAAATCACAACATTCCGGATGCAGAATTCTTTACCACTTAACACCTAACCTTATATACCAACACGAGGATAAGATGTAGATATGTATCGCAATGTCATCAAAATCGTAGGCATTTTATCAAAGTCATCTGAAATAAGAATCATTGCCAATTAATGACAGTTCTATATTCCAGGAGCACCGTAGACAAAGGATGAAAGAAACCCATTACTATTTACAACGCCACTGAAATTGTCACACAATTTGATTACTCATTGTTTTTGTAGCTATCGCACGGGCCACGACCTGAATACAAATGGCTCTTTAATACTTGCATTTATTTACATTAGAAAAAAATGTTTTTAAAATATATTATCATATATCCATTGAAAAAATTGGCATGGCCTTGTCCAAAATACACTGGAAGAGATGCCGCCAGAATCTTAAATAACCAACGCATGTGGGTCTTTATATTTTAATAAGCGTTAGCGTGGCTGCATTTTTAATGCGCACTGATAAATTTCTAAAGCCTCGATTACATTGAGCGAGTTTACAAGCTACTAGCCGGTAAGTTTAAAAGCGGTTGAATCGGTGAGTGAGATTGCATGATAACTCACAAAACTGTCTACTCGCTCAGTAGCGACATTAGCAGCTAAAATAACGACTCTCGCGCGAACCGATTCGGTCAACATTTTGTGAAAACTTGAGCTCGTAGCTGGCGCCACACGCTAGCCAGTAGCGAGAATTACGGCTCCCGCGCAAACTAATTCTGACAGTTACGAAATCAGCTGTTGGTAGGCCGCCATCTTGAGCGAGTAGCGAGTAAAGTTGACCACCTTTCAAGTTTTTTCGTAGATTGTCCACAATCTGCTAGTTAGCAAGTAATACGATGACCCTGAGCGAGTTTACTAACGGATGGTGAATTTTCCAGATAGTAGCTTGTAAACTCGCTCAATGGCATCGAGGCTTAATGCGGAGGACATTTAATTATGCACCGCTCTTTATTTAAAAAAATCATGTACGTATCGTAAAATACCTTTGTGAGACAAATATACGCGCCATGCTCACGTGGCGATGAAGTTTTGGATTCCAGAATGTATTTTTTAAGTGGTACGGATAAGGAATTCCAAGCGCTGGAACCTCCAATGGTATCTATAAGTTTTAGGAAAATATTTAGAGGTTGGAAGAAGTTTGGAAGGACAAGGCAAAGAGGAACAGGAAGGTTGGGAAGTATGCGACTATTCAGATACAGTGGCTAAGCGTAGCTAAATATTTCTCAAGTAATGTTTCAAATCGGAAATCTCACCAGAATCCAATTGAGAGTACATTCCACTACAAGATGAGTGATACACTAGATACGAATGAGAAGGGGAGTATCGGGTTAGAAATGTACCAGACCATTTAGATCTAGTAAAAAAATAAAGACGGCCTCTGTGGTACTTTCCCACCTTCCTCTTCCCCATCTCCTTCCCCTCTCCAAAACATTCAGCCTCGCAACATACCGTAATTGGGGATTCCATAAACTCAGTGTCATAGAACAGTTGGGACCCTTGTAAAGTACTTAGGTACACAGAGTAGTAAAAAAAGGGTTCCATGCCAACTGAGAATAAAGTCAACTCAACACCTCTTTAAAAATTCGTTAAAAGGTATTAAAAAAAATTCGAGTGCAGTTTACATGCGGCATAAGCGAAACTTAACCAAAACAATCTCAACTAATACTTGAAAAGTGAGGTCATAATCAAAGCGACCAATGAGCGCAGACCTCTCTTAATTTCCGTTTTATATCTCAACCAATAGGAGAGCCTTTAAAAGTGACATCATTATCAAAGCGGCCGATGAGCGCAGTTGATGCGTCGCAGGTGCACTAATCGTCATATCCGTTTCATCAAAAATAATTTTAAAATAGCCCATAACCCTAACCTAACGAAACCTGTTTAACTAATTTCGTTCATATTTTTTTCATCACTCTTAATATCTTTTCTAAGGTTGTTCTGAGTTGGTTTCTTTCTGAGTTGTCCAGTCACCTAAAAAAAATAGAGCCATTTTAAGCCACGTTTCGAGTATGAATGACGGTCTCTCACCAAGACGATATTGAGAGTTTGCAGAAATACATATTTTTCCAAGCCTTTCAATATTTAAATCGGCCCCGTTTGGATTCAGATCCAAATAAAATCACGAGGGAGACATTTCAGAAATAAAGTGCAATTTTTAGGATAACGAATGAGATTCAATATTCAATACCATCGTAAAGTGTATCGTTTTCATTTTGCGGACACAATAACACACGTTTATTGCAAAGTGGATGAGCAGCTTATAGATGCATTAGCAACAACAGATGGCATTCAATTCATGACCTAATTTTCACCTTTTGATCCGATTACTGCAGGTATCAAAGTGGAAACCCCCGTCCGTTCAACCTAATTCAAGCCTCATTTGATAATGATGGCAAATTAAAGCCATATAACGACAATCAACTAGTTTAATAATTATTTCCAAATAAATAAATAAATTTTTTGGTAGAAAGCAGTAACTTTGTAGTTTGACATATTATAAATTGAAATAACACAATTATTTTGTTTGTAACCACGATTTATTTAATTTTTCTACTACCAACCGGTTTCACTGTACATAAGCATCTTCAGGGTATAAAAATTAAACTGATCAAAAATATACATTGTGTGAGCTTAGATACGTATAGAAAAGGACAAAACATGATATAAGTATAGAGTGAGAGGGTAAAAATCAACATCTTATGTATATAGTGATGGAGAGAAAGAGACGGGGGGTATCTAATGATTTATAATATTACAGAGACAAAACGTCACTTGAATAGGTGATTAATGAATATGGTGATTAAGGGTTTTTACTATTTTATGGGAAATATTGCTAGTACGGTAGGGTAATAAAATTAAGTTCACCTTCCCTCTCTTCATAATTTGAAATGATGGCTTAAAACACCCTTGAAGGTAGATAGCCAGAAACCTTTGAAAAAAATCGAATTGTAACTGTTAATGACAGTCTAAAAGCTCGATCATTTCCTCATTACGTCAATAGACTTAAATTCTACAATGTACGCACCCTTGAACAGAGAAGACTAAATATAGATTTAAATATTCTTTTCAAAATTGTAAATGATTTAATAGACTGCTCTTTTCTATTTCATCAAAAAAGGTTCAATGTTCCTAGAATTGGTTTACGACTTGTACATTATATTCCGTTAAATATTAAAAAAAATATCAAACTAAGCTGCTGACTCAGCTTTGACTCAGCTGACTCAGCTTTGACTCAAGAATGTGCCGTAATTTTAATGAGACGTTTAAAAATCATTCCATTAATTTGACAATGTCATCATTGGCCACCTACAAATCTTCTGTTAACAAGATTTAAAGCTCCCTATTATGTTGTTCTATAAACTTATTGTTCTAAAAACTTATTATAAAAACTTCATCATCATCATCATCATCTTTATCCTCTTATACTATTTGGGTCGGGGACCCATTGCATCGACAAGGCTCCTCCATACGTACACCACAACAAGGGCATGTGCCTAGCATGGTGGTCGAAAAATCATAAAATTCAAGTAACAAACATTTTAATGAACAAAGAAAATTAAGAAAAAAAAAGTATATGTAAGTATTATGTTATGTTTGTCTTTATTTAGTGATAGCATCAACCATGTTCAGGGTAATTTTATTTGTGAGGCTTTGATGTGAATCACCGTTGACAAACCTAATAAAAAAAATACATAAATCAAAACGGTAAAGTACCACTTTGTTATATATTTAAGTGTTCTGTCCTTGAATTGTTTAATCTCTGTTTACAGATAAGAAAATTAAACCCACATTTCAATCACGTAAAGTGAGAGATTCTGGTTAGAATATCAATACAAACGTTTTTATTATTAAGCAGCGCAGACCGGTGAAAAATCACAAAATATTAAAATAAGGAACTCCAGTCCAATTTTTTTAAATGAATAATGACCTTCTAACTTAAATAACTGCATGTTTATTTTTATTTTTATAGTTAGTTTTAATAGTTAAAATAAATGCCAAAGTTTTAATTTTTCAAGATCCCCCGAAAACCACCGTGACGTCATCTGCCCATGTGACGTCCTCTGCCCAAAAGTTTTAGTTATTTTCAACAGATGTTGTCATTTTGTATGGAAGAAGCTATAAAACTATTCAATAAGTAAAACGTTATTTAGGTGTAATTATTTATTTATTATATTATATTTTTCAATATTATTAAGGGAGGGTGGCATAAAAATTGTTTGAAATTATAATTTTTTTAGCTTTACGAATCGAAATCAATATTATGGAAACCGAAGCATTTTTTGTAGGCAACTGAAATCAGCTGTTCGTCGCCGGCCATTTTGAAAATCAGAATTGGAGCACTGCGACAGGCGTTACAGGATGTTTTTAGACAGTTAAAGTTTTTGAATATTTTAAATAATATAGATAAACTAATAGAGATACTCTATTTTTGATACTGAATTATTTAGGCCTAAATAATGTTTCAATAAAAACAATAACTATTATATGTCCAAATCTCTATAAACCAATAATACGAAATGTTTGGTGGCTTGTAATATCTTCATACAAATATGACGGTGACTGGAGAATTATGAACGCGGTGACGTCACGCCTCACAAATTCAATAATACCAACTTGACAGGGTGTTTTAATGAACTGTTTTAAAATGGACCTTTTAATATTTTTTTAAAAACTCTACGTTAAATATTATTTAATAAAACTTATATATTCAGAATCAGCGTTTATTGGTCTATATGAACACATTTTTTTAAAGTCATAATATTTTTCACTGGAGTTCCTTATTGTAAGATTTGTGAAGCTTAAAATCTAAATAAAAATATAATAATTCATTTGAAACAAATTATAATCAATACTTCCCTAGTAGACACCTTTAGAAAAAAAATGGAAATAAAAAATAAATAAAAAATTAAGAGAAAGAAACACACAAAAAAACTTAGACAGGCCTAATCATCATTTACCGAAAGTTAGTTATAAACTAAATTAAAGTATGTGCACGAAGATAGGATTATTTAAGTACTTGAATTATGTCAAGTACAAATGTTCCAATGTAAACAGAAATATCAAATTAGTTTACAGGCAGATAAAAAAACTACTTCTAATGAGCGATAAGATATAACCGACATTCGGAATATCATCAAGTATTTGAAGAAGTAAATTAAGACAACGAAAACTAGAACTCAAAACGATAAAAGATTTCAAGTAAGTTCATTAATGGTAGAGTTTTTTTTTTTAAATAGGCAATCCATTCTAAAAAGAGTGCTTTGTGAATGCTAGAGTTAAGGCAGTAAAGGCGATTTGAAGAAATGCGTAGGTTAAGTTTGGAAATATTTTTTTTTATATAATATAAGACGACCTGCGTGGTCGAGGGGTAAAGCTCTTTACTCGCAATCCGAAGGTCGCTGGATCGAATCGTGTTATTATTGTTCCAACGTATAAAATTCATAATAAATCAATTTGGGGGCGGGTATGGGTACCGCAGCCCCGGGAAACATTTATTGGATAACCAACAGCTCTGCCATAGGTCACCGAGTGGTTTGATAAGTTTGGCGATTTAACAGAGGTGCCCGGGTTCATGGGGGTGAGGTTTGAGAGACTGATTGAGGGAGATCTTTTGACCTCCAGCCGGAATCTCTCATACATTGCGTTGTACGGCAGTGGGAGCGATGAATTCATTCGTCCGCCTCTTCCGGACACATGTACCCCCAGATTCCTACTCATCCGTCATGCCTTTTCCTTCCCAGAACTTCCTCTCCTTCCTTTCCCCAATAGAGCCTCCACAGAGCATCCCCAAATATGATGTAGGCCCTAAGGGTTTTTTTTTCTTTAGGAGCCTGTGTGGAGATAAAAAAAAAAAAAATCAAAAAAGTCCGACAACTTCTAGGACACGGATCACGGTTATGAAACTTATCAGGGGTAAATATAATTTAAATTTTTACATTGTTTTTTCCACGAATCGACCTCATCCCTATTCTTAACCATACAATTATTTAGTTGAAATTACTGTTATTTAAAAATAATATAATAAATGCTTTTGATACTAGTTTCAGGGCATGTATAAGGAAAACTTAAAATGAATACTTTATGGATTACTAGGTGAAGTCTCCGGCGTTGCTCAGGCTTCACACAAAGTTTTCGAAATCAGATGCATACAGTAATTTTCCTTTTATTTTTATCGTCAAGTGTACGAAATTTCATCAAGAATATTAAAATTCTGCTGAGAAAGGGGGTGGTGGTGGTTTATCGAAATCTCATATAGACAATGACCCTCATATTTTTAGAAGGTAAATTGTAAATTTTTGATTTGTTAATTGTACATTGCCAATTCAACTTTTTAATTTCGTAAATCTCGAAATAAAACTGTAGAGTTGATTTTTATACAAATCTACGCCGCCGCTGTCTTCTTTATATATATATATATATACATATATAAATAAATAATATTTTTTTACTTAAGAGGGAATAACTAGACGGAACCGAAAATATGTCACTTTTAAATCAAATTTTAGACGCTTGACTCTTTTCCACAAAAGTTATAAATTGATTTCGAAAGACTGTTCTTTTATCTATTAAAGCTTTTATTTAAATTTTGAGAAAAATATGTTTATTTTTAGTAAAATAAGGTTTTACCGTAGGTCGTTGGCAGATTTGTTAAATTTTCAAACAAAATTTTGTATTTTACAACAGTCAAATCAAATCATAGAATCCATGCAGTAAAATAAATCAATAAATTATTTGGGAAAGCTACTTTTCAGAATTTTTATTTTAGTTAAAATAAAATCATAAAAAAGATCCGCGTCCTTTTTATGACCAAAATACTTCAGTTTGTCTATTTATTTACTGTCTTATAAACTAATATATTTAAAAGATATATCTTATTCTGTTTAAACATTATTGAAAAATTATAAATATTTACGTTAAAAAAATAATTTAAAAAGTACCTAATTTTAATTGTTACATCATCACGAGTTTGAACATTTTTGAAAGTGGGTATTTATCAAAGCAAATTTGGAAAGTAAAATCGATTTTGAGTTATTTTGTTAAAATGCTGGTAGGGAGAATAATTAATCTTTCTCATCGGAACCGCCCTGTACCGTTGCAAGGGTACGATCGCAAGATAATCATTCGACGAAATTTAAATTCTCAGCCGCTGGTTAATGGCTCTAATGTTAATTATCAAGTGAGACAACTCCAAGATCAAGGTTAATTTTCAAACAAGAACGTTCACCCCAAGGGTCACAACTTCCCTTGAACCGTCTATCTTAAATTACCATATTGACTCTGCGTTGCTGTTTATACCGGCTGATTAAACATCAACCTCTATCCTAATCCCCAAATACAGTGTCCCCTCGGCTTACCACTCGCAACGGGGCAGGACGACAAGGGTAGGTAGGTACTAGGAACCTTATTTTGGTACGGATAGTAGGTACACATGTCTCATATGTGAGTAATAATGCAAAAAACATTTTTTTAAATAATTTTGAAACCCTTAATTTATGGAGAATTTCCATTTTGTTTTGTTTTTAACTAGCGAGTTATTGGCATGCGTTGCAATGACACTAATAAAGAAATTGTTTCTCTCTACGTGTCTTTTCCCATTCTTTCCGTTCCCCTTCCGCCTCTCCTTTCCCTCACGCGTTCCCCTCCACCTTCACCGCCTTCCCTTTCCCTTCTCCTTCCCGCGAACCCCACCCCGCTCCCGCGTTCAAAATATTCAGTCCCGGTACATTCAGATTTTCAAACAGCTCGCGTGCCACCTATTGCAATTTTTTTTCACAAATTTACATTTTTCATTTATTACAAATATTCATTTTTGTGTATTATTAGAAAAATCAATCAAATTTAGTACCTAATAGAGATACCTTTTTAAAATAATTATAATTTAATATAGCAATGCATAGACAACTCACATACACAGAAACATACATTGATTTTCATATATAGATGGAATAAAATACTTTTGTAACTTTTTTCTACATTTATATTTATGACCGTACTTGAATATACCCGTTTTAAGGTGAAATAAAATTCATAAATAAAAAAAATGGAAGAATTTTGTAAAGGTGTTTTCATACATTAAAAGTCAAATCAAAACAAAACAATTAAAAAGCTTAAAAACACAATTAATGTAAATAAAATGACTACTTTAAGTCTTTTTAGCATTATTTCCACGTTTTATTTCTGCCCGATTTCAACACTTATTTACAAAAAATGCAATTCATAGAATGAAAATTATGAAGGCGTCTTGCCTCATTTTAAACATATTTAATATTAATCTTTCAAAGTTTGTTTAACGTTGGTGTTGAACTAAAAATTCCAGACTGAAGAGGTTGTGCAAAGTTCATGTAAACTTCACAATAAATATTTTCTGTTTTATAGTTAACCGACAGCAAAGTTACCTTGCAAAGGGTTATTCAGTTCTGTTTTTTTTTTGTAAGTTTTGTGTACCTAGGTCATACTTAACAAATCGCGCTCGTCGGCTAGCCCAGATTTGTGTCTCTATTTTAGGTTTTCGCTAAATAAATCTTAAATAGTGCCTTCTACAATAAAAATTGCAAAAGCTCCTTTGTAGAGCAAAAAGAATGCCCCACGGATAATTTGGCAGCCACCTCTGGTCTGGAATCTCAAAATACCTGAAAATACCCTCGACTCTGTGCTGAAATGGGCGGTCCGTTTGACAGATTCTCCCATCTTAACAAACGAATTGCAATCTTAAGAGCACAGGCGTGGGGTGGGAATGCTATCCTTGTTTTACCGGTATTTCAATGGAAGATGCTCCGAGGAACTAGCGTCATTGATACCTTCGGCACCGGTGCATAGTCTGGAAACACGCCAAACGCGTGCCCAACACGGTTGATATTTGTCACATGAGTACCGGTCGCTTCTTATACTCGTTCTTGTATTCAACAGCTCTGTTGAGGAACGATTTGCCGGCCTTTGTCCTCCTTTCTACAACAAGGGTCTTTTCAAGACCAATATTCATTCCTTCCTCTCCTAAAAAACACCCTCCACACAGCATCTCAGGTGACATAGGTCCCGAGGCAAATTATTTTCCTAGGGGCTCCTGCGAGTTAACGAGAGCAAAATTTTCTACATTTTATTTTCAATATTTTTTGTATACCTAATTTTTTTTTGAAAAAAAAAATTCAAAAATTCAAAAATTTTGGAAAACTACCAAAAAAACACAGTTATCTTTCAGTGACGCATGCGTGATTTGTCACAAAACTTGATTTTTTAAGACCTAGTTACAAACAACATTAAAAAAAATCAGAACTTCATAACCCTTTTCAAGGTAATCCCCATTTTTGACGACCCATTGATTGGGCCGTAAGATATAATAATACAGAAATAATATTTGCCATTCAAAGAATGAAAGAAACATGAACACAAAAATTATTACCATGAAAAAAAACAGCCATGTTGGAAGTATCTGTAATATGGTAATCGTAATATACCGATCACGTCTAGTCTGTGGGAGAAAGTAAATTGAATAAAAAAACGAGAGAAAAATAAAACATCACATTTTTGAAAACAGTTCCGAAATAATATATCTATTACAGATATCCTGTTAAAATAATCTTCGGTAAATAAAGGTATTTCTATATCGGTATCCTCAACCTACTTTCTATTCTAATCGTTTTTCACGTGGGACTTTCTTCTCTTGATCAATTCCAGGAAATAATCTCACGTTTTCAGCTTCAATTTTCCATCGATTAACCTTGACTGAATTTTCTCATTTATCTACGGGGAAAATCTCCGGACATTCTTTTATGAAACCTTCTATCAAATTATGTGATTCATTTTCAGTAGCATTCTGAAGAGAACTTCTGAGTTATGTAACTACTTTGATCACAATAATTGGATTTTTAATTTAGTTTGTAATAGAGTATAAACTTAATACAAGTTGGAATTTATTTATTTGTTAATAAAGCTTAATTTGCATTACTCCATTTTAATTTCAGGTTTTTTTTATATTTTATAATATTATTTTTCAATTTACAAAAAAAGTTTATTTATAAACAAGTTCTTATGTATTATTATTAGCGTGTGACAGCTTTTTTGCCTTTCGAAGGCATTGTCATTTCGGGAGGTGAAACTTTATTACGCGTGATAACAATTACACAGCAGGACTCGTTTATAAATAATTTTTTTTTTAAGAAAATAAATAATAATTGCATTTAATACGGAAATCATTTATACCAACACCTCTGTCAAAGGTCACTCCAAGTGTTTCGTTACGTTTGGTGACTTAGCAGGGGTGCCCGGGTTCACGGGGGGAGGTTTGTCCGGATCTTGCCCACCAACTGCGTGGCAGGCCGGATCGGGATAGACTGGTTGAGGAAGACATGCAGAACTCTTCAGCAGAACTCTCGGAACATCGCCTTACCCGCAGTGGGAGGGATTGATTCGTACGTCCGTCACTCCTGGACACACTGACCCCCAGATTCCTACCCACCCCTCATTTTTTCCTTCCCACTATTTCCTTTCCTTCCTTTCCCTAAAAAGACCCTCCACACAGCATCCCCAAAGATAACATAGGCTCTCTGAAGGGAATTATTTTCCTCAGGACCTTCTGAGTGGAGCTAATATAAAAAAAATACAAAAACTTTAAATAAAAACAAATTTGGAAATGGTGTTTATGAAGCAGCAAAAACTATCCAACGTCGTGTTCTGGCGCTATAAATTTTGCACAGGTTTTCTGTTTTGAATATCAAGGTGAACGAAATTATAGCTCGGAATACCATTTTTTCCTTCGCTTTAAACAATTCACTCAATCAAAAATAGCGCAACAAAATTCATAAATCTTTTGTTGCATATTTTTTTATTGTTTAAAAAGAAGAATGATTTTGAATGAGAATTAAAAAATCTGGCAAAGTTGCAAAGGCAATTATATAACCTGATATGCTTGGGAGGATTATATTGTAACTCCAAGCTATATAATAAATTGTTTCTCTTTGCATATCTTTTCCCATTGGACCCCGTTCCCCTATCGCGTTTCCCTTCTACCTTCCCCGCCGTCCCCCTCTCCCGACCTCCCTGAGGAAAATAATTTCCCTCAGGGCCTATGTCATCTTTGGGGATGCTGGAGGATTTGGGGTATGGAGGATTTTTTTAAAGGAAAATTAGGAGAAGAGAGTTCTGGAAAGGAAAGGGTTTAAGGGGTGGGTAGGAATCTGAGGTTTAGTGTGTCCTGGTCATCCGCCTCCAAGACCTTAAACCTTACTCCACGAACCCGGGCACTCCTGCTAAATCACCAAACGTAGCGAACCACTTGGGATGACCTAGGGCAGAGGTGTTGGTTATCCAATAAAGGTCCCGGGGCGGTACCTATTCCCGCCTCCCAAATTGAATGCGAGTAATGCACGTGTTCGGATAACAAAATGGCCACTCTCACATTTCAAATAGAACAGCTGACCAAACGGGAATAAATGATAATTAATTGTGTGTGTATATGAACACTTCGCAAACCACACAAATTAAAAAAAACTTTCATAATTTTTTTTTATTTTGGCACTGCGAGCTAAGTTTTTCACGAAAACCCCCCAAAATTTCGAGATTTGCGCGTAGAACACGGTGTGTACCTATATGTATGTATGAATTTTTGAAATTTATTTATTGGTGTAAAACAAAAAAATATACTTATTTTGAAAAAGGTCCAGACCAATCAAAAGAGTTGTTCATTTGGAATGCAGTTCTTGAATAAAAGTGTCATAATATAACGAATTTCTACGAGGAAAATATATTTATGAAGCTGTCTCCAGGCATATGTTCAAGAAACTCATAGCGGAGTCTGCAATATAAAATGTAGAAGATGGCAGACGTCAAACTGAGAAAAAGCCCTGAAAAATGTATAGGCTGTACAAAGGGTGCTGAACCTGTATTGATTGGTTGCCGCAGAAGTGCAAGATACCCCTGGAGTCACCTTGTTAAGGCAATGGATTCCGAACCCTTCTATGAAAATGAGTGATGATAACTGAAAATATTAATATAGGTTGTACTTCTGTCTGTAACTCAATGAACTTTAGAACGTTTGCTCCCAATTTAAGCTTTATTTTTCAAATTGAAAGTGTTTATTCGGAGAATCTAGACAACCAACAATGTACCGACCTACGTGTAATATAATATTTTTGAACAATTTTTTTTAATTGCCATTTTCAAAATTAGAACTGATTTGTCAGAAATTTAGACTACCCCCTAATGTGTTATATTTAAATGAGACATACGCGAAAAAATAGCACCCACTTTTTTATATCCAATTAATCCAATTTGACCCCCAACGCTCTACGCGCCGAACGACCGGAAACTACTAAATTTGGTCTCCGCGCACCGCTACTTGCGTGATAATAGTGGAACACGTTTCCAGGAGACATTAGTAATTATAAATTTTGTTCTACGTAGATACAGCTCTTTTTACGCATTAAAACCATTTTCCCTTCCGAAGGAATTTTACGATGCTTTTGACGTCGCTAGTACATTTGACAATGTCGTCAAACGGCGAAATTGCTTTCACAGACTAAAATAACTTTTCCCTAGTAGAAAATTAGGTTTATAATTAAAACATATTTTAAATAATAGTTAATCTTTTTTATAAAATAATAGTTAATCGACATATTGCGTACTTTCTGATAAAACTAAAAATAAAATCGACGAAAAAGTTTTTCAGTATGAAGGAGAGTGAAGGCAAGGTTATGAGTAGGCTTTCTAAATTAGGCATTCTACTAATTATGGATACCATTCTCCTTTGTTCAGAATGTCGAGACTGTCAACGCAAGTCAAAGCATTGAATTTTTTGGTGTAAGCCTAAATGGCATTCGGCAGTCGATACGCAATGTGTAATTTTTTAAGCCTTTTAAATCCTTCTTCATGCTTTGACTTGTAGTCATCTTCTATATGTACTTTTTATTGTCATCGCTCTTCATTCATATGTGCCCTCCTTTCACTGTCATATGTGTTTTTTATTCGTGTTATTATTGTATTGTTAATTGTAAACAAATAAAATCACAAGCTTCTTAATGGGTTTTAACAGAACATGTTAGCTCACCACTTATTTCCCCAGTTTTTCCACAAAAAGGCGAGTAATAGCAGATTATATAAATTAAAATTTTATGTTCCAATATGCACACTTCGAATGATTTATTTATCATTAGCTGAATTTATTGTAAGGTATGGAATTACAGCTTGGGGACTTTCCTGTGAAACAAATGTAAATCGTGTTCAATCAGTTCAAAATTCATTAGATTAATTATTAGCTCATAAAAGTTTATACGAACAAAGTCATAATGTTCCGTACTTCTACCAGAATCTCAAAATTCTCTCAGTAAGAGCAATTATGTGGTATAAAATTAAATTTCAACATATGAATAGCCCTATATACATAAATAAACTAGACCACAATTACAATACTCATTTTACGTTAAATGTAGGACTAATTGAACCTAAGAATTTAAACAAATATGGACAAAGAACGCTGGCCTACATGATACCTAATTGCTTAAGTATGTTACCTGCCGAAATAAAAAAAAATGTACAGGTAAAACAAATATTATGTTGAAGAATTGGCTCGCCGAAAGAAATAATTTGTATTAGACTAATACAAAAATTCTAACTGCATAATAAAGTAAAATAAGTTTATTAATATCTTCAAAGTAAAAGTACCCATCGACAAACTGCTTAAGAGTAGTTTATTGGGACTTTTCTTTTTCTGTACAATATTTTATTTTTGCTGTCATATTGTATTTACTTTGTATTTATAACAAATAAATTTAAAAAAAAAAAAATCATCTCACTGATTCGTCAGCAATACGAGTTTCATACAAATCACTGATATAAATACTCAGATACACACACACACTTCTTGAAAACACACTCCCAAAAAAACCTTCTATAAAATAAAGCGATATCTTCACAGACCACATGGAATACTCAATGAACACAATGAACTTATAAATACGAGATGAAAGATGACTTTTCTCTTCATCTTGTGTTGATTTGTAGTAGTTCATTATTTCATGTTCTGGATCAATTAATAGTACTTCCTTTTTATACACTTATGACGGCATAGTTGTTGATAAACTAAATATATCGTTATTTTCAATAAACAATAGCGGTTGACATTCATTCATAAACAAGAAATGTCTGTCAAACAAAAGACAAGAAATAATAATTATAAAATGCGCGTTATCTCGAGAAGGATTAAAGTGAAATTTTTCAGAGACGTCGCTTAACTGTTGTCAGTTGGGAGATTGCTCAGATTAAACTGATGAAAAATAGAAAAAGTTAAAGCCCCGTGAAAGATGGGTTTGGGTAATGGGGAATTTAATTTAATTTCCAGAGTGTTAGCCTTTTAGAAAGCTTTCGTGTGAAAAAAGTAATATAACAGGCAACTTTCTTTCGAAGTATTTATAATAACTAGTGGTCGCCCAATAGTCGAAATTCGACCTTAATTGTGATGTTTTTTTTATTGATTTAATGTATTTTTTATGCATGATTTAAAAAAAAATATTAGTATTCTGCACTCCTTCTCTATATAAACTATAAGTGTGCAAAATTTCATTCTCCTCCGTCCGCGCAATTTTCGTAAAGAGGGGTACAAAGTTTTTGCTTCACGTATAAATATACCGATATTTTTTTTTCCGGGCTACATGCAGGGGTTGTGCAATATAATGTGATTAATATTGGAATAACATAACATATATAAAAAAATAAAAAAGGAAGGAAATAAATAATCTTATTAATACATTTTTTTACATGAACTCCACACAGGAGGCCCTGAGGAAAATAATTTCCCTCAGGGCCTATGTCATCTTTGGGGATGCTGTGTAGAGGGTTTTTTAAGGAGAGGAGTGTTCTGGGAAGGAATAGGGTTAAAATGGTGGATAGGAATCTGGGGTTCAGTGTGTACTGGTCATCCGCCTCCAAGACCTAGACAAACATCACCCCATGAACTCGGGCACCCCTGCTAAATCACCAAACGTAGCGATACATATTATATAACAAATAAAAGGAAAAGAAAAAGTAAAAGCGCTTTAAAAATCAGAGTGTGCAATTCACACGCCGTAGAAGTGAAACCTTCAGAAAAAGAAAGTAAGTAAGAGTGGGGAGACTACAAAGCACTTTTTTGAAGTGAAACTTCTTTAGAACCGTTGCGTATTGAAACTCGATGAAACAGAAATGACACCAAAATGAAACAAACACATACTTCTATAGGATTTAGACTCCTATTGGTTGAGTGTGTGTGGGTGAAGTTTCACTTCTACCGCGTGTGAACTGCACTCGATTTTTTTTATCAATGTGAGGGATGATTTTTTCCATATTTTTGTCGTCAAATTCCAGTGCATCTTTTCCTTTACATTTGGTCATCTTATCACTATTTGTGGTTTCTTCTTCGGAGTCGCTAGATGTTTCATATAACGTGAATGGTAGAAGAAGTGGGTGTAGCCCGAGGAAGATGTGGCACGATCAAGTGAACCAGATAGTTAGTCGGACCATGAAGAGTCAAATAACAGAAGAGCATGCACAAAACGATGTATGAAAGTGAATGAAGCAAGGAGTTTGTGTCAAGATCGAGTTGTTTGGCGGTCGGTCCTCTCTGCCTGCCCCTTTGGTTAATTAGTTATAATTGATGTAATGTACCGTATTAGTCTACGATTAGTTCCCACATTATTTTAGTTGTCTGTGGGTTCTTCGGGTCATATGGTCTCGTTTCCGAGTTGTGCCGATGGTAACCGAAGGTAGATGTGCTAAATCAATACAGGTCCCAGTACTTACAAATAACGAATGTCTCTGGAGAGAACAAAGGAGTTATTACAATTCATAAAATTAAAATAAATGTAATAATTAGCTAATACTGTCGTTTGGTCATTATGGAAAAGTGGAGTCTAATAGTGGAGAGAACACTAGGTTATTCAGATAGAGTCACAGAAAGAGATCAATTAAAACAGGGTGATTCTGAAGAAACTTTTTACTTTATGGCTTAATTTGCAGGAAGTTAATACAAGTAGTAATTATAGCACGTATTATAACAGTCTAATAGGTTATTCAGATAGAGTCATAGAAAGAGATCAAAGCCATTACATCTTAAAACAGGGTGATTCTGAAGAAACTTTTTACTTTATGGCTTAAATTGCAGGAAGTTAATACAAGTAGTAATTATAGCACATATTATAACAGTCTAATAGATTATTCAGATAGAGTCATAGAAAGAGATCAAAGCCATTACATCTTAAAACAGGGTGATTCTGAAGAAACTTTTTACTTTATGGCTTAATTTGCAGGAAGTTAATACAAGTAGTAAATATAGCACGTATTATAACAGTCAGGTTATTCAGATAGAGTCATAGAAAGAGATCAAAGCCATTACATCTTAAAACAGGGTGATTCTGAAGAAACTTTTTACTTTATGGCTTAAATTGCAGGAAGTTAATACAAGTAGTAATTATAGCACATATTATAACAGTCTAATAGATTATTCAGATAGAGTCATAGAAAGAGATCAAAGCCATTACATCTTAAAACAGGGTGATTCTGAAGAAACTTTTTACTTTATGGCTTAAATTGCAGGAAGTTAATACAAGTAGTAATTATAGCACTAGTATTATATATATAGTATTATAACAGTCTAATCGAAAGAAAAAAACTTGGGAAAGGTACAAAGATTTCTTGCTCTCGGTGTTTCTTTTCTGTGTATGTATTGTGATACGATAAAATGTTAGAAAAAAAACTACGTTTGTATTGTTTCCAAAGCATTCAATCCCTAAAAAAAGACAGTTGAAGTTGTTAAATATATTTGGAGAGGTCACCTTATATTTTTTGGATAATCTTAAAAAAAGAAAATGGCCAGCAAATTGCGTTTTATTTACAAAACTAAAACTAAAATTCATTAGCGATAAAATAAAAAAAAAGAAAATTAACAAAACCTAAAATAAAATCCATTATTAAAACGTGCGCTTCTGAAGCGTATGGTTATCTTTAACTTACGTTGCAATATGGATATTTTTTTAGGGTTAAACATGAAATTTATCGTATTAGGACATGTTCCAACATAGCCTACATTCTTTTGAGCGATTGTCAATGAAAACTGCGGACGTCTGAAAACCTACACCTCCCGAAGTGTAAATGAAGATATTTTATTTTCCTTTCTGCAAATATTTGGGAAGCATTTTTTGTTCTTGTTTTTAGCATTATCTTTTTTAGTTATTATGCCCATTCCATTGAGATCAAACGAATAAAACTGAAATATTGGAGGGTTGGTTTAAAAGTGGAGTTACAACATAAAAGGCGTGAAATAAAGAACATAATTTTTTTATTCA
This sequence comes from Glyphotaelius pellucidus, assembly GCA_936435175.1. Lineage (NCBI taxonomy): Eukaryota > Metazoa > Arthropoda > Insecta > Trichoptera > Limnephilidae > Glyphotaelius > Glyphotaelius pellucidus. The sequence goes on from OW386551.1 coordinate 26,860,411, forward strand.
TCAAATGTATACGTATTCATAACATTTATGTCCATATACAGTGTGTGATTCAGATGAAAAAACGTTACCATTTTATTTTGGTTATGAATTGAAATTATCACGGTCAAAAGTAGTTTCGTGATTAATTTTAGAGTTGTTAAGCCGTCGCTATTCGAATTTCGACCAATTTCTTACATATCTCCCTTAAACATTTGAAGTTTTTAAGCTCTTAAAAAAATACGTGTTATTTTTGAAGATAATATGTAGATACGTTCCACGCCGAAACGCAAATTTCTATCGAAAGAAAAAAGATCGCAAAGTATGCTCCGAAAATTATTTAAAACAAGTCTATTTCTATTATTTTACAACTTATATTTGTGAAAAAATTCACAATGTTTCTTTAAATGATACTTAAGATAAGTTCTTCGAGATTTTTGCTCTATTTTGAACGAGTCATGTTTTATTAAGCTTTTTCGTAATTTTCGCTTCAATTTTATCGATTTAAATATTAGCGCGCTCTCTCCAACATTCGTAATTATATATATATCTCCATCTTCTTCTTTTCGAGAGCGGTTACGGGGCCTTAAAGGGTGTTGCGCTTCAGTCTCCTTTAGCAACTTTTCGGACAGCTTTAAAGTCGCCACCGTCCAATGTAACGCTGTTGACGCAATGTCGTCGGAAAAGAAGAAGGAAGAATAACGGCATATTTACGCTTAAATTAATCTAGATTTTATTTTATTTGTTTGTTTAGTTTCAATACATTTTTTAAAGATTACAGATTCACTTACATATATATTTCGAAGGTCCATTAATTTTCAAAACAAATAATAATGAAATATAAAATAGAATTTTGCATTAAAGGCTATCGATCCTAAATGTCGATTCCAGAAAAAGTAATCAGCATTCAACCATATCCAATTGTATATCATTAGGAATAAATAATCTCAGATTTTGTCTCAAGTAATGGCTTTTATCTGAATAATACCATGAAAAGATATCCCGGAAGCATTTATTATTTAATGAAATATGGCTCTTACACGTGGAAAAAAGCTGCTAAGAAATATTCTATGAAACCATCATTGACGTTTGTGACGGATGAAAGTAAATCAGTTGGGAACAATAGAGGAAAAGTGAACGTGATTTTTAATTAAATAGTTTGTCTAATATTTTGTCTATGTTCTTATTCGTCTATACTTGTTTGTCTTTTGTCATTTTAATATTAATTTATTATCCTGACGAGGAAAACATAGTTTTTGAAACATGTCGATAATGTTAATTATATAGTGGTGTACACAAAGTTATTTGTTTTCATTAAATTAATAATGACGCCACAAATTGGATTTGCGAAGTTTGAATGTGATTTTCATTATCACAGGAACAAATAATAAATAGAAATAAGCCGCACAGTGGTGATATGTACATTGAATTGAAAGTGATATAAAATCCTTTGGATTTCTATTTCAGAATCGAAAATAATTTGTCCGAAAAAATTGATTCTAAAATTCATTAATTCTTCCAAATATTTCGTTTCTAAAATATTGGTTAAAATTAATTTGAATGAAAAAAAAAAAAAATATATTTTATAGGGTTTTTTTCAGCGCTCATGTTTTTATTTTTCCAATTGAAATGTTAGTATTTAATTGTTGGATGTTTCAATTATGCGCATTGCTCCTACGAAAGCATTTTCTTTTTGTAGAATTTATTTTTCATTTTATTATGCTTCACAATAGTTTAATGCATCGAATTTTCACAAGAACTACTCTCTCTGCATTATGTACTTTGTACTATCAGGGAAAGTATATTGCTAGCCGGTTGGGTGCAGGTTACATGTATGTGCTTATCGGTAATAGAAATCAAAGAAACCTAACTATTTTTTTATTTATTTATTTTTTATTGTTTAATTTATAACATTGTTGTAGCATTGAACACAATATTACATATAACAAAATAGTGGAATACATATTTTAATGAATTTCTACGCCAATTAAGAGTGCTAGCTCTTGAGCTTGGCGTAGGAGTTATTTCATAATTATTTCATTATTAAAACATAATTTTACATAGAGTATACAATAATTATAAACTTAAGTACTAGGTTGTTGACGTCATTTTTTTTTAATATGGCATGAAATGAAGTTATAACATTCTGATCAGTGAAGTTAAGGTTGTTAATTTTTTTTTTAAGATTAATTTGACCTTACCCTTGAATGATATCTGTTATTTATTTACTTTTTCGGGAAGACTGTTAAAATATTTTATGCCTTTGTAAATATAATTATTGTGCATTTGTTGTGCTGAAAATAAAGGAATTTGGATGTTAAATTTATGCCTTAATGATTAGTTAAGTTTAAATCTTTTGATTACATTTTCTTTGAATATTTGTAATATTGAATCTTTTTTATAGAGGTCTTCAATTTTTGGTTAATTTTCAACTATAAAAGGGAGTTTTTCTGTTTAGGGACAAAAATTTGACTTTTTTAGTGAAACTGGGTGGTTTAACAAAACATAATGCTTACTGACTGATGAGATGACTCACATGCGTATGGTTAACCTGCTTATAATCCTTTGCAAAATTATGCAAGGAGCTTATCAAAAGTCACCAGACTTGAAAATGCCTTTATAATGTTGTAAATGTCAATCTTGTATTTCTTGTCTGTCTTAAACACTTAACTCTTAGCGCTTTTCGTAATATTTGTTTTTGTTCATTTAAAACAATATTAAATTAAAACTGAAGTTGACAACAGTTAAAGTTGAGTGACAAACAACGAGTTAAGGATAAATACACAAAGAAACTGGCGACGAAAACACTGCCCTTGGAAGCATTGCATAGTTCATGCGAAACCTCAAATCCGTTTGGATAAATATAATACATAGAACAAAGACGCTTTGTTTGCTCATTTTTGGAGCTATATTCCAGAAGGATCGACGGAAATAAGGCGAGGGGTTTGAAAATGGTGTTATTTAGTATAAACTTGATTGAATTACAGGAAGGCAGTTCTTACGACGCATTGTATACAATGGAAAGAGTTTTCGTTTCGTATTGATAAAACGTTCGAATGTTTTCGCGCGTTCGTTTGAAATAACTTTATTTTAAGGGTGGCTATTTTCATTTTGTCCCTTTATATCATCCTCATACATACCGATTATACTGTATCTAGTTCTTTTAATGTAATTATGGGAATGTTATTATATTACTTGCGCACGCCCGTGAAAATTATAGTTGTATAGATTACTTATTTATTTGTTATAAAAATAAATAAACGGTACAAGGAAGTTTTTGACTGTCCAACTAGGAAGGACTCCCGTTCTAGGACAGTCAAATTGATAGGTTTCGTATATATTAGGTACATGATGATTAATATAGGTAGTGTTAAGTAAGATTCCCAAATTCCATTTACCTTATTATAATATATGATACAGTAGAGTACTGCGTTCTAGGATTAGTTAAGCATCGAATATACAATATAAAGTGTTTTCGAAGTAAGTATACAAGAAAAACAGTAAAGGAAAAGAAAATAAACATGTGGGAAACAAAATAAATATAGTAATTAAAAAGTAAATATACAATAAAAACAGTAAGGGAAAGAAAATAAACATTTGGGAAACAAAAGAAATATAAGGCGCTCGTGATAATCGCATAATTATCAGATAGCATTTTTTATATTATTTCTGACTCCGTCCTGCCTAAATCTAGTAACAATTTTGTTATTTTTGAATACTAGAAAAACAGTATACAAGAGAAACATTAAAAAAAAATAAAAATAAAAATTTTGATAACAAAAGAGATTCATAAGATAAATTACAATTTTTGGATTTGGGAAACTGAAAGTATTTATAAAAAAAATATTACCTTTCAAAAACAAGCTTTTTAATTTAAGAAACGATCAGCAATTTAACTTTCGAATATAAACTTAAAAAAATTACGACGTATGTCAACAATTTAAATAAAGTAGTACACCTCTTCAAATATATAAACAATGATTGAATAATTTTTTTTTACCTACTTGCTCCATTGCCCGTCTGAATTATTTCCACAATTAATTCCAATTTTGAAAATGACACTTAAATTCAAAGCAAATCCATGTACGATATATGTTAAAATAAGAAAAAAATTCTTTGAAAAAAAGTCTCATAGTTCATTGAACCGGAGTAACAGGCAGAATCACAATCGAAATTAGTAGATTAATGTTAATAATACTTAATTTACGTACATTCATCTAAACTACATAAAGAGCATTTTTTCAAGACTAACCGGCTTATAAAAACCGTGTTAAAATACTTTTATGATGCACAGTGATGAAAAATATGTAACTCTGCAAATTTAAGGGAGTTCCTTACAGGGATGATTGATGTGCTACTTTACTTATTCATTGGAGGAAGTGCAGATTTCTTAAGCCCAAAGTGTCACAAAACCGTTCATGAAAACATCAGTTTAATTCAAAGGAAATAATCCTCATTTCCCGGGAAAATTCTGTCGATATCTGTCTCAATTCTATGTTAGCTGTTATCCATGTAATCGAGCTTAATGCTTTATGGGTCAAAGTCTAATAATAATTTATGTTGTCTGTAATAAGATACGTAATGGTCATAAGTAAAACATATTGATCAATGAAACTTAGTTAATTAGTAGATTAATAATGGACGCAGAAAGAAGATGATGATATTCTTATGAATTAGAAACTTCTTACCAACGAAAAATCTATACTCAATATACTTCGCAATAGTAGTCTATTCTTCAGTATGCCGTTATCAGTTGGGGAGCAGCTTACAAAACTAGTCTGATCCCCATAGAAATTGTTCAAAAACTCATAATAAAAATTATTCTAAAAAAACCTCCAGACTTCCCCACTGAACGCATATTTGAAGAATTTAAAGTCCCAACATTCAAAAACCTATTTATGAACAATTCAATCTTACAAATTATAAAAGAAAAAGAAAAACACTCATTCATAACTGAAAATCGTACCAGACTCAAACATGTATTTGTATGCCCGAAACTAAACACTTCTTTTGCCCAACATCATTTTACATACCAAGGAAAATACTTCTTTAACAACCTACCAATAGAAATCAGAATCATTAATGACAAAATACAATTATCGAACTCTATCAAAAATCATTTTAAAGAAATCATCAACGGGAAGACTGTTTCCCCTATTTCCACATGAATGTAACACTAAAAATTATACTTGTTTTTACTCTTATGGAATACATGGATGTCTTTTAATTAAAGTGTCTTGATTGCGATGTGTTTGTATTAACTGTACTAATTATATATGTGAAACACGTGAGTGTTTAAATGTATACTCGTACATAAAATGTAAACTCTTCTTCCATCCACAAGCAAATGCTTTTAATGGAAGATCAGTAATACTAAAATATGTACCATTTTTAATAAAATAAATTAATAAAAGAAGTAATGGAAGCCCGACGAAGACATTAAGTGAAACAGGTACTAATTTGAGTTGGGTTTTGACAAGAGCTAGTATAATACAAGTGACAAGACACTATTGTGTGCTGCTCCGTCAACTCTGCCAACCCTTGCGGGGAAATGACGTTAAGAATACATTGCTTATTAGCCATTTGATCAAATTTGAATCAAGAGTTCCTTCACAATTTGGTAAACTTGGTGCTAAATAGGTTTTAGTCTCTAGTTGTAAGTCGCTAGTAAAAGGTTTTGAGTTTTTAGTTGGGCATATACAGATGATTATTCTCGTTGGATAAAGTTTAAATTAGTTTTACGTTTCTTTGGGCTGTTTGGCTAACTACCTTGGGGTGACTTTTTACAAAAATAGCTTTTGGCAAGACCTTCGAATAAAATATAAACAAACTTTAATAAATTAGAACGTTAATCTTTACCCTACATTAAATAGCTTTTTCTGAATCAGAGATCTGATCAAATCTGGTTGGTTTGTTTTGTTTACTCGATTAAATTATGTAGTTAGTAGTTTTGTCCTTGTAAGGGCCATAAATCTGAAAATCCAAGGATAATACACGCCAAAATCAGCTAACACACACATTTTATTTTCACTGCAAGGTAAGGAAAAACCCTCATCCGTATCGATAGAAGATTTATGTAAGGGTTGTTTAGCGAATTGTATAAAGTCATTGCAAATCAATTGCACGTCTTTTTTATCGATAGAAGGGATGTTTTTATTGATGAGAAAGTAACAATAAAATAACAAAAAGCCATTTATGATAAAACAGAGATTGAGAAAATGAAAATACGAACGTAAAATGGAAAATATATGATATTTTTAGGGGGTATTCTATTCTAGTCTAGAAGCATGAAATGTTGGTGTTTTTTCAGGTGCAATAAAAAAAACAATAATATTTTTGTAGCCATTATTTTACCAAATATTTATTAAACATTAAAGAATATATATAAAAAAAAATCAAACCAAAAAAAATATTTTTTTTTTTAAAGTTACAGTGTGTTGAAGTGTGGGGGGTCTCAAAAATATGGCGCGCCCTGGTTGACACGATTACCCTCCTAGTAATCCAAAAAAAAACACAAATTTATTTTTAATTTAAATAAATGCTGCTATAGCATGAACCTCGGAGAAGTCATAAATTTTTTTTCGCAAAATGGCGGCTGTCTGAAAAAAAAAGTCATTTTTTTACACGTTTTTTTAGTCATTTTTAAAGTCATTTTTAGAAAAGTAAAAATTAAAATTTTGTTATAGTTCTGGTTCATGCGATAAAGTAAAGTATAGAGAAGGCTCACAGCAAATTGCAAGTCAATTGGTTTAGAAGAACTTGAGATATCGTGTCAACCGTCTTGAAAAAGTGGTTTTAAGAAAAATGTGTTCAAAATTTTGTTGTATTTATATTTTGGTTAGATTCTGTCTAAACTGCGAAATTAAAATGGTTTTAACTTTTAAAATAATGCGAGTTTCAAAAAATCCTTTTAAGGAGATATTTTTGAATATTCGAACTTTGAAAATATGAAGAAATTTTTTTTTTTTCTTGACTAGAATACCCCCTTACGAGAGCAAATTCCATACAGAAAGAGAACGTAGAATAATTTTTTTATCAACTTGTTTATCGCTTTGTTAAAATGTTAAGTTGCCCATTTAGTAGGGCCGCTCTTGAAATTTGTATTCAAGTGCGTATTTTTCAGCTTTCAGGCTTTAATCTTTAATGAAGATAAAGAAAGCGAAATTAACGTAAAACAGTCACGTCAAACTCCACTTAATTGTTCATAAACACCTTGGACTTGGTATGCTAATCTTACGGTAATGTTTTGAAGTGAACTTTTTTGAAATAGGGTCAAACACCAAAGCATTAATATACATCGTCTAGGCTAATTTTATTAAAAGTTGTACTTTTATTTTTCATACTTGAAACACAACAGTGTGAAAGAGTATTCTGCAGGGGATTTTAAGTAAAATGCAAATACTTTCAGCAGAAAATGTATTTTCTACCCGTAGCAATTACAATTATCCTTTGATGTTTCGGTTCAAAACAATAACGATATAATAAGTTCTTTCATAAATTTAATAAAATATCTTTCGTCTAGTTCAGAGGTTCCCAAACTATTTTTTCTCGTGGACCATTTTCAACATTTTACTGGTTTCGGTGGACCCCCTGCTGCAACACTTCTACCAAATCCCAAAAATTCGACGCGTTGTACTGAATATTGAATATAACGCCGGAGTTGTGGTCTATCACAACGGGGGGGGGGGGGGGGGGGGGGGTAATGTGATATGAGATGAGGGGCGGGATGGGATATGGGCACGGGATGGGTCTCAAAATGACCGTTTTTCACTGAAATACTAGTGTACTATCTGCCTACATTGACAAATAAAGCCAAAACAACATTTTTGTTATTTACTATCGAAATCAGCAGGCTTATTCTCTATCTGGGATCGTTATCGAGATAACGGACGTGATCTCCTGACAGGTTTGTGTGATTTATTTGCTTTTTCTATGTACAATGTACATTCAATGAATAAATAATCATGCATTATTGCAGGAATTCATGTTTAAAACTACATATGTTACAGTAAACTAACTAAAATATGTTACATTAAATATGTAAAAATCACACAAATCTGACGGGAGGTCACGTCCGTTATCTTGATACCGATTCCACAAAAGATAGAGAATAAGCCTGCAGATAAATTTTCGTGGATCCCCACTTACAATTTGTGGACCCCCATTTTTTTATCACATCTTCGTGGACCCCCGTCGAGTCTCCCGTGGACCCCTGGCGGTCCACCTGGACCACTTTGGGAATCACTGGTCTAGTTGATTAACCAGACACGTATATAATAAGTGTTGAGATAATAAGGAAAACAATATTCGAATGCTCACCATAAACAAAATTTAATTTACATGTGTTTGTGTTTATCATATTATAAATGCTATAAAATAACACCGTGAAGCATAACGGTCCAGTACATTAGTGTAACACTTTGAAATCTCTTACCAGTAACCCAGAAAAAAAGGTTTGTTAAGATGGGGTAAAGCGTTTTTTTGTGCGGTTTTGAGTATCGAAGGACGTTGAATGTTGCGTGTTTTATAGGTGTGAAAGACCACTGCACAAGTAGATAATACGCACATAAAAAAGGAGAAAAGGACTTACTGTGCTGGTACTTTCTTCTATCTTGGATTTATTATGCAATTGTAGCGGAATATTTTGTATAATAGTAGTTCGCGATGTGATGTACTGTCAGCTGCGGACTTCAAACCGGCGGAGAACGAACAGCGGAATTGGAATAGGAATTAATGCGGAAATGTTTATGCGGCGAGGGTCGATTAATGACAGAAGTGGGTAAAGCAAAATGGCAGGTATGTAGGGATGGGTAGGAAGGAACATGTGACAATACTAACTACAAGCACAGGATCTATGATGTATAAAGATGTATGTAGGTACGTGTAACTGTGTATTGTGTAAATACCCAACCATGGGGAAATCTGTCAAACTGGCTGCCCGTTTCTGCACAGAGGGTTTTTAAAAGTATTTGGGAGCTCCAGAAGTAATTAATAAGTTAAAATAAACAATAAAAAAACACCTTTAAAAAAAATCTAATAGAAATTCAGGGGAAAATATTTTAAATTTCTACTATAAAGTAGAACTGGCGGCCGCATATTTTAAAACTATGCCAATAATTTTTAAAGCACCAAAAGCAAAGCGTTAAAAAGTTATAAAAGTTTCGAAGGGGGGTTTTGTTCACGGCTACGCTTCAAAGGGCATGTTGAAATAAGGAAGCACCGTAATTAAAATGTTATCAGAGCGCGTGAACCAGAACGGGGAAAATTATCAGCGGAAAATGCGGCGCAGGTTATTCGGTTTCCGCGAGCGTTCCGCTATTTTGTTACTAATGATCCGTTTGAAGTGCCTACACCTTGCTTCTGTGAAAATACACTACAAACTTTTACTAATCTGATAATGAAACCTATTGATATCACCCATAAATGTTTTTGAACTACGTATTTGTACATGTGCAAATTAGTTTTAATACCTGGCTTTGCGCTGGCTTTTTGTAATAAAAATGTTCGCACATTATTATCGGTATTTATTAATTTAAAAGTTCTCTGAAAATCGTAGAAGGTATGTTAGATATTTTAATTTTGAAGTGGAACTCTTATAGCGCCGTTGTGATTTTAAATTGGGATGAAACGGAAATGACGCATTACTGTACCTACGAAGCGTCAAACTGCGCTCATTGGCCGGTTTGATTATGATATCACGGAAGAAAAATTCCTCGAGGCCCATGTCATCTTTGAAAATGCTGTATAGAGGGCTTTTTTTAGGGAAAGGAAGGAGAGGAAGTTCTGGGAAGGAAAAGGGCATGAGGAGTGAGTGGGAAGAACCTGAGGGTTATTGTGTCCAGGAATGACGGACGTATGAATCCATCCCTCCCACTGCGGTGCAAGGCGATGGGTCGAGAGAGTCCGGCTAGAGAGATCTAGGTCAGGTCTACCTCAACCAGTCGCTCCCGATTCAGCCCGCCACGCGGTAGGTGGGCAAACGCAATCGCTGCCAAGCCCTAGACAAACCTCACCTCATGAACCCGGGCACTCCAGCTAAATAAACAAACGTAGCGAACCACTTCGATTGACCTACGACAGGGTAATGGCTTTCCAATAAATGGTTCCCGGGGCGGCGGTACCGATACCCGCCTCTCAATTTGGAGAGTATTGATAAAAATTCCAGAAATTTTAAAGTTTTTGTTTTGCTACAAAACCCTAGAAGAGATCGAAATAGTAAATTACAAAAATAGCAAAGTTTTGAAAACGCGATTATAAAACATTTTAAAGAATTTCAATAAAACACCCCCTCATCTAGACATTTAATTGGACCGAATAAAAGCTATTATCTTTATTTGGACCGTCTTTGTGACACCAAACTCTCAAAATAATAATTGTAATAACTTGGCTAATTTTATTGAAGTCATTTTTATAAAATATCACCTCGAAGGGGCGATAGCTTTGTAATAAAAATGAAAAACTTGTTTTTTAGATAACGATCTCATTGACGCGTACAGTTTCTCAATTAGGGTCGAATTTGAAAAATAAATGGACGTCTAGACATTTCAGGTCAGACTATATTGCATAGGATTAGCTATAAATGTAATCTACAGATGTAGGGGTGTGTTTTCCTTCCGCTAGGGAAGTTCAATTGATATAGCGGAGATGTATTAAAGTAGGCTGCTTTATTAAACCAAACAGGCGCAGATGAATTACTGTGTTAAAGTTCCAGAAAGTCAGAGCAGACAACGAGGCAGTTATTATTTATGTGTTTGGTACGAATGAAAAAAATTCTCTAGGAAACAGGCTGACAAATTGAACGCTTTCAAAAGGGTAAGTAAGTTGTAAGTCAAATGAAATATCCGGGAGGGAAACAGGGATTATTTATGTTGAATTTAACTTTAAGGCATCCGAATGAAAGATTTATAATGGAAAAAGGGTTAATTTATGTATATAATTCACTAGATTCTTTAGAAAATGTGAACATAAAGATAACTGATTTATCGTAGCTACTCTAAGACTTATCGGTATGCCTAATTTTTGCGTAAATAAAACTTTTCCGTGTACGAAACTTCCCTTTTTTATTAACTAAATAGTACTTGTACTAGTGAAACTTGATCTGGAATTATCAAGAAAAAAATCCAATCCAAGGAGGTTTACGTTTATTTTCTTTATTTTTTCTAGGTTCGAGCATTTTTTATCAGTGGAATTATTTTTTTTGTCCGTGATAATGTGCGTGATGTGAAATATTTTGTGCTCAAATTTGCTTTGAACTTAAGTGACATTTTCAAAATTGGAGCTGATTGTTGGTAAAAGTATGTACCTATCTATATGATCGGAAAATTTTATTCTATTAAATATTTAATGATTATTAATTAGAAATATGTCTTTCTTCTGTTTAAATTTCTGACTGATTGTCAGAAATAGTTACTTAAAAAATATAATTACATCTATACTAATATTATAAATGCAAAACTGCTAGAGTTTGTTACGCTTTCACTTTTAACTAAACGATTTTAAAAATTCTTTGACCAATAGGTAGCTAAATTATATGCGAAGACTATAGGCTATATATGATGATAAGCTCTGGCTTTATGAAATTATAAATATATTATATTATGTTTCTTATACGTTTTCTGTCTCTAACAAAAGCGAGTTATTGCTAACGTTAGAAAACAAATCGTTGCCGTGGAAACGATGTTGATAAATTTTTTTTTCAGGAGTTGTAGTTAATATCTATCTATCTATGTAAATAAAAATGAATCTTCGAAATGTTGGTAACTACGCGCGTAACTTCCGAACGACCGAAAAAAAATTGGATAATTCTTTTTTTACTGCTAGTGAGCTCTGGCATTGTGAAATTTAGGTGGCACGCGAGCTTTTTGAAAACTGAATGTACCGAGAATGAATGTATGGAATGCGGGAGGGGGATTATTGATAAGTGCAAGCGCTACAGTAATTTACTCCTAATACCTTGCGAGCGAAGCCGCGGGCGAAAAGCCAGTCATAAATAAAATTGACAATATTTGTTTTTGAGAGGCAATTATTTTATAAATGCTTTTAGCTTAACAAATCCTACATAACAATCTGTGATTTTTCACACGGTGGTTTAATAAATTATTTGTTACATCCTGTTAGCTCTAATTAGACAAGCTGTTCCAAAATTAAACTTTAATTATTCGTTACACTAATATAGCCTCATCAGGCGCTATCTGGCGCCAGAAAGTAAAGGTAATTGATCATTACGCCAATAGAAAAGCTTAAGACAACATTCAGATTTACTCATTTCCTTTCTATAATTCGATCCGACTCCATTACAATAATACCGATAATTCATCGAGCCGATTACAGAGATTAATAAACGCTTCACGTGCTCATCATAAACGGCAACAATGGACAACAGACATATTTCTGTTGAATCACGCTGCCAAATTGAACAGTGTATAAATATCGGAAATAATTAATGGCGATACGAATCAAACAAAGTGTCATGAATACCTCGTGCCCATTGTTCCATGCTTTTAATTGAATGGTAATTAAAACTCCTCATCAAAATAGCTTTGCTGATTGAAATTAGTTTTAATGCATAGGTTACATACTAAGATTCTGCATGCACCTAGCGCAGCAGAAGTCAAACAATGTCTGGAGCATATAAGGTATGAAATCAATCAACCCCGCCCTTACAAATGTTTGTAGGAGCCAAATGGCGCCTGGAATGTTGACGCCTTTTGAAATCAAAGAAAATAAATTATTATTAATAAATTACGATACCTTCAATCTTTTCCATGTGGACTTAAGAGGAATATAAACGCTAGAAATATTTCGATTCTCATGGCTACAAAATTTAAAATCGCGTGACGTATTTGCACGAGGCAAGTAAGCGAAAAAGTCGTTTCAATTTATTTTGTGCATAATTTTATAAGAATGAAAAAAGTTAGAACATACAAAACCTCAAAAATAGTCTTAGCCATAAAGGGGTATTTAAAAAAAAAAAGTTTCTTATATTACTTCATAGCTAAGAATGAAAAAACAATTTTTTTAGTGGTTTACGCTTATATTTTTTGTTATGTAAATAATAAATTTTTTGAATTCTAACACATAGAAAAGCTAGTAAAAGCTTCAATTTATCCGTAGCATATTTTTTGATGTTCATACTGTAAACCGATTCGCCGTAAAGATTAATCTAAACAGTATCTAAATAGGATTTCAAGTATAGCATCATCTTAAGAAGTATTGAAAAAAAATAAAGATAAGCATTCTCGGGTTATGAATAATCTGTCCGTATTTGAACATCTCCTATTACCACCACAGTAAGCGTGTTGTGGTGGAGGACTTAGCCAGCTCACGATTCCTGGGTGGGACCCAATCGCTGTTTTACGAGAAGTGTATTTTTTTAAATTATGTAGTAAAACCCTTCATTCAATTTATGAGCCATATAACTAACATCTCTGTCGTAGGTGACCCCGAGTGGTTCGCTTGATTGGGTGACTTAAAGGAGTTCCCCGGTTCATCGGATGAGGTGTGTTCAGCTTTTGGCGTCGGAAGCGCCTGCCAACAAGTTACATGGCTGGTCAGATCCGGAGACCAGTTTGGGGAAACTCTTTAACCTCTCCAGCTGGTCATTCTCGATCCTTCGCCTAGCACCGCAGCGGGAGGGATGGACTCATACGTCCGTCACTCCATGACACACTGACCCCTTGATTCCTACCAATCCTCATACGTTTTTCCTTCCCAGTTCTTCCTTTCATTCATTTCTTAAAAATAACATTCCCAAAGACGACTAGGCTCTGAAAGAAATTGTTTGGGTCTCTTGTGTTGGGTTATGCTCATGGACGCTCAAGAACGCGATGACAAAAAAACTATGATAAAAAAAAACAATTGGTAAAATAGCAAAGTATGTACATAGAATGAAGAAAGGAGCATAATTTAAAACAGAGTTATGTGGTGGTCTATCCCCTCGGCCTACCCCTTAGAAAATGAGGCAATGGTTAGTTAGTGAAAAAAAATATTTTGTGAACGAGGTTTAAAATTAAAATAAATGCATATTTATCAACATTTTCATCGGGAAAAGCAATGTGGCAATGCACTTGTACTCAACCCTTTTTATATCTAGGTTATTGCGCTTGTAAATGAGATAGTCACCTCTGCTAATCAGGCATCACGCTAGAAAAGGCCTCAGAAATCCCGTCAGACCAAACCCACGCTGGTGTAATGACTTGATGACATCAGACAAACAACAGGCAGTACAAGTTCAGGACTGCTGATGGCAGGAAGGAGTGGCGAACTAAAGGGAAGGCCTTTGTCCAACATTGGACGCAAAGTGGCTGACAATGATGCTGAGTAATCATTCATATTATAATTTCATTGCTTATATTTATAGAGACTGCCTTAATTAATTTTTGTAGGTAGACACTTCAAATGATTAATCATTATTTTGCTACCACAAAAAATAAAAATAAAAGCCCTTTTATATATCTACTGAAATCAGGACATGTCACTTTTAAAACACACAGTGTAATTTTCACGAAAAACCAGCCGTTTTAGGGTTAGATTTACTAACGAGGGTGTTATTGGATATGTTCAAGTTATAAGCGTTGAACGTTTTTTATTAATTTTTAAATTAGCTCCACACAGGAAGCCTTGAGGAAAAAAAACCCTTAGGGCCTACATCATCTTTGGGGATGCCGTGTGGAGGGTTTTTCGAGGAAAAGAAGAAGTGAAAGTTCTGGGAAGGAAAAAAGTATGAGAGGTGGTTAGGAATCCGGGGTTCTGTTTCTCCGGGAGTGAAGGACGTATGAATGCATCCCTTTCAATGCGGTAGGGCTTCAGAGTCCTGCTGAAGGAAAGGCGAAATTAAATTAAGCCGGTTTTACCCTCGCTTTAAAACAAAGGATCCATGGGTGAGGTTTGTCTAGGTCTTGGAGGCGGATGACCAGGACACACTGGACCCCAGATTCCTACTCACCCCTTAAACCCTTTTCCTTCCCAGAACTCTCCTTCCCTTTCTTTCATTAAAAAATCCTCCACACAGCATCCCCAAAGATGACATAGGCCCTGAGGGAAATTATTTTCCTCAGGGCCTCCTGTGTGGAGCCCATGTAAAAAAAGGAGCAATTATTGGCTCTAGAAGATAGACAATATTAAAAGGTAAAATGTTAGTACTAATATATTAACAAAAAACATTGTAAGATTAGGACAATACTAGGTGTTTTCTGAAAATCGAAAAAAGGAAATTTGTTTAACAAAAAGCAAAATAAATAGGGTTAATGAAATTTATAAAGGAAGGAAAAATATGGTAATATCAAAATATCTGACATTAAGTGAAACTTTGAGAAAATTGTGGGATTTGGCGGAACCGCATTCAGATGGGATAAGTCTTTCTTTTGAGGAATAATTGGATTTTTAGATCAGGATTTGAGGATCAAAGAAACATCATCGTTTCCCAACTAATCGGATGGGAACTGTGTGTTTTTTGAGAAATCGCCAGAATCTAAATCGAAATAGTGAAGTAAACACATCTTAATTACAATTCTATTTTTATATCGGTGTCTTGATGTTTACTTAATAGCGTAATACATTATCCGCATCACTTGACGTAGTTAGACGAATTCTTGGTTCTGCCAAACAATTCCTCGGCACGTAACTTGTTTTATGAAAAATTGCTGTCATATCCAAATGTCACCACACCTCTTGAGTTTAACCTCCACATACATTTCTGCCAGTGTGGGTTTTCAACGATTCATCATTTGAAAACAAAACAAGCAATCGTAAACCTGATAATACAACGAACTTTAACAAAAGCTCTCGACTAGTTTTGAACATGGTCACCGAGATAAAATTAAAACCATCGCATTAAACATGTCTTAGAATAAATGGTGTACTGTCTTTATCTAATGAATGGGGGTCACAAATCAATTGGCCATTGTAAAAAAAAACATCGCCTCGATAAAGGTTGTAAATCTTCATTCTAGAACCAGAAGGATAAAATTGAAGAGAATAATAATCGAATTCGACGCGCTTCTTTTGAAAAAGGGAAGCCTTATTTCATTTCCCGAGATGGGTCATCTTTTTCCCGACATACCAACTCTTATTTTGGAAAAACCACCCCCGTGTAAAAAGGCCTCGTGTAAAAAAATGACTGAATGTGTTTTAAGCTTATTTTGCCATTTTTTTAGGAAAGTCCCAAGCCAAGCAGGGGCACTGAACAGGCAGTAAATCATTTTAGAAAGCGCACTTCAAAGTATGAAAAAGCAGATGTACCTACCGTTGCTGCTGTCGAGAGAAAGTGGGCATAAAATATGTTTTTGTGATGAAATACTCGACTCGGTGAAAAATTTACGAGTGACCATATAACATCGTTTGCAGTGCGGTGGGGAAATTTGTGTGCGGAAAGCTTATCATGAGTTGTTACGATCATCCCTTGAAATATAACCGCCCCTAAACAATGTTTTCTACATATTTTAGAGGTAACAACGTAAAATCTGAAATGTTCAATCTGTTGTACACGCCATCATGATAACTCTAAAATAATTCTAACCCCAAAAATTATTACATAAAACATACGCAATATCAATTTTGCTCAAGTTTTAATTTATTCCGAAATTTGGAAAACTTTTTCTTATCGTGTTAACCATCAGTATTTCCATTAAGGGTCTCGCGCCAGACAAAGAAAAGCCGCACGCTTTATTGCTGCGAATGCGTTTGCGTGTTTGTAAATAGTTTGGATACTTAGCCCGTGTGACTGGTCACTTGGAATTGCGGACTTCTTTTTTTAGCAATTCTCTAGCGCAGACCCGCGAAAAATAAAGGGATAGTCTGAATTCTTGATAAATCAGTTCCAAAATGACATAAGTAATTTAATATTAAATTTGTTAATCAGTTCCAGTTTTGAAAATTACACTTATTCAAAGCAAATTTGAGTTCATAGAATCAGAGTTACGCAGGACGCATAGACAACGATGATGACGATGATTTGAAGATAATTATGTACACGCATGGAAAGTTTTCTGAGAATCCTAAAATAAAATGAATACTTGTAAACTAATTTTTTCTTCAAAATAGGCATATTTATTTAGGTATTTGTTTTTCATTAAACTTGTAAACTAATTTTGCACTAACTTTTTTTTTAATATCGCGTAGATGAAGTCTCTTGAAAGATGGAAAATATATTGAGAAGGCTTGTTTTCTAAACTATAATTCAACATGTGTAAGAAAAAAAAAATCATTTTAAAATACTCAATCTCCACAGGTTATGCAAGGGTTCACGAAGAAATAAAAACAAAATTTGATAATAATGTCATATAGTGTCATCTCAGGTTGTGAGAAGGCGCAATAATGAAAAAAAATAAATGGAGCAAAAAATAAGCATTATGTCTTCGAAACGTGACTGATGCGATTGTAGTTCCGCTGATAGCAGCTTGCAAGGTGAAATGTATTCCGATGGTAGCCAGTCTCCGATATGAAAGAAAATCAGAAAAATAAGAAGACGGTAGCCCCCCCAAAATCGAACGTTATTAATATGGTAATGTCTGTACGGTTGAAATTTAAGAACTCGGCTGCAAATGCATCTCTGACGCCGCGCGATATAAACTTATATGGACCTGAAATTTCAAACAGAGCTACCGTTGTAATCCGGTTTCGAATTTAATAATTTGTCAAAGGAAGGCGCCACTTGTGTTAGCAAATCGCACGAGGACGTGCCCCTGGCAGGTATAAGTACTCCGGATATGTGAATTTGAGAATCTCTCCGGATATGAAAAGATTGACGGCAATACTTAGAGTTGTAAATAATTGTATCACGCGACAATATATTGCAAATGACGTCATTGAGTATCAGGGTTACTTTGTTCCGGTGACTAGCTATCACTAGATCACAGTGAATCCGAGGAACCGGCTAATTTTGGAACCAGTTCCTATCCGCAGGGCCCGTCGGCAAAAACCTGCGGAGCTGGTAATTATTGTAAAATTATAATTTTTTGTGCAAATGTCACCAATGTCAAACCTAAAACCGACTTCAAAAATATCTTCAATAATAAATTGGTGTGGATATCAAACGAATTTATTTACAGAGTCAATTTTTTCTACGTATATGCTGTTATATACAGTAGATAGACAGATAGTTTTTCCTTGATGCATTTGAATGAAAATATGTTTCATACTTTTCTTTTTCGGCGGTACATCCTCTATACACACTCCTTCGGCGACACTTAGTTATTTTTGTTGTAAATGGGTATACCGTATTTTTTCTAAACCGACTTTACTCGTATATTGTACGGAAGCATGCCGGGGGGGCAACTTTCGGAAGAACAACTGTCAAAGAACTGGATTATGCATAGGTACATTCGATTGTATTATGTATGTATTGTCATGATATATAATAGGTAGGTACACGTTAATCACGAAGCGAGCATCAGAGATACAATAAAAATCATATAAAACAATAACATTAGAGAATTAATAACGACGTGCTGATACGAGCAGACGATAATTAATCAACATTATGTAGAACGGAAGTTACTGAATTACAAACCCTGTCTCAGGTAGTCACTTGTCTGCTTTACGTCACGTATGCTCCCTTATACCGTTCACGTGACATGCCAAACCAGGAGTCAATTAACCCCTAAAGTGTGTCGTGTGAATGCTCTGTTCTCGGTGGATTGGTGACTAGTTTTTCAAATTAAAATTTCAAGCGAATTTATATGATTGAATGAATTATTCTAAGTAACAAGCGATTACCTGATGACTTCCTAAGCTCAATAAATGTGTGGTCAGAGGATGCAAGTTCAAATACAGGAGGACAATTGAAGGCACAAAAAACTAAACCACATAGTTGCCTTATACAATTTAAACAAAAATTTGATTTTTACTATTATTTACTAACTAAGAGAAATTCTTTTTTTTATATAAACCACCTTACTAGGCTGAGCCTATTCCGAGGTGGCAGAAATTTAATTTAATGAACGAAATTAGAAGAAAAAATAAATTAAGAAATTTAAAAAGATAAATAGAAATTTGCACACATATTGCACAAGCGAGTTCCAATTGCTCCTTTCTGGAACCAGTGAGACTATGACCTCCCCAAATGAGGTATTTTGTGAGGCTGCAGGTAGTGGGGAAGGCAATGAGATAGGGAAGAGGAAGGTGAGAAAGGCTGATATCAGATCTGGTCACCAAACACGGCTAAAGCCGTTTTAAGTAACATTTCAATTCTGAATGGTGGTCTTACACCATGAGAGTATCTGCCACTCGAGAACGTGCGAAAATTTATTATGTTTTATTTTAAATTAATATATTTATTCTTTTCAAGTTTAATTTGTAGAACTCCATTTAAATATATATTTTTTCATATCTCCAATAATATTATTATTTAATTTATAAACACAATTTATTTATTACAAACTGGCCGGTCCTTTAATATTAAAGTTAAAGGAATACATGCGATCGTTTAAAAATAATAATAAACTACAACACCTAAATGAACTACATAAAACATCTCCTAGATAATAATCCAAAAGCTAGTTTGATAAATGAACAAAAAATATAATTCGCTCGCTACTTTTATATGTGTTTAAGCCTAGAGCAAAATTTAAAGACCATAGAAATACTTAATTATGATGGAAAAGATACCATTGAGTCATCATTTGAGAATAACTCACTTAAAGACTAACGATCTTCAGTCAAAATTAAATAATGTAGCAATTGGGGAAACTTTAAAACGGGTAATTAATTACCATTAAAAATTTACAACATTTTACTCGGAATTCAATACGGGCATAGGTAATAAAAATAAAACAATATTTTTTTCATCATAAGGACCTATCTAGAAATAAAAAAAAAATGTATCGTCTATAAATGGATTAACCTAGTTTGATAATGTCTTCAGAAGGCGAAACAGTTGTCACGTATAATAATAATTACACAGCAGAGCTTGTTTACATATAAACTGTTTTTATAAATTAAACTATACTAGTATTGAATACATAAAAGAAAAAAAATCTATTGTGAAATAACACAAATCAATAAAATAAAATTTACTCGCGCACGCCGGGATCGAACCCGCGACCTTCGGATTGCAAGTCGATCGTCAAAATAAATTACAGAAAAGAAAAGAATTGGACGAATGATATGAAAAGAATAGAGAAAATACAGCCGTTGAGTGTGTTATTTAGATAGTAAGTACGAGTATGTTCCGGAGTTGAATAAGATATCAGACCTAGTGTAAGATCAAAACTCATAATATTGAAGCGTTGGCGTTATTGAAATAGCTTTAGCGTATTTATCGATCAGATTCGACTATCCAAGTTCTGACCAACCTTTCTCTTTCCTAGCTCATTCACTTCCTTTCTTCCTTCTGCTGTTTTGGCCTGAAATATTCCCACTATAGTTGCTAGGTAATGGTAGGTAATCTTGAGAAATACTAGCATTATAATTTTTTTTTTGTGTAGTGACTCGATCTGTATTACAGGTACTTTCCAGACCTAACCTTACTATTCTTCTCTAAAAAGTGAGTTATCTCTATAACAACATTTTTTGAGATTAGAAAACCATTTTGAGTACATTATTTGTGGCACGTCCGCATAAAAAGAAGGCATTTACGGTAAGGAGCAAATATGATAGATGGTAGATGTTATTGATCTCACAACATTAATTCTAGATAAAAGCTTGTCGCTAGAAATGGAGAAAAATAAAAAATTTTCACAAACAAAATGCCCAATTTTTGGCTAGACCAACAAAATATCGATATATTAATTCAAAAATTTTTCTCTCGTCCGTAAACAACATTCAAAACCTTCAATATCATTAATTCTCTTCAAAATTTCGCCTTTAATCATCTTCAGACCACAAAACACCTTTGGTACGCCTTTCAATAAAAAGAAGATTCGCGAAAAGAATTATCATTAAATTTTCAAAAAAAAATTGTTTTTTTCACGTCGCGTCAGTTCAAATAACAAAGAATATATCATCCAGTATTTTTTTTATTATTATTAGAAAGTGCGTGCGTTGTGTGTTCTTTTTCAGATCATAATTTAAAATTGTGCAAACAGATAAAAAGTTCTGAAGGTCTCACGTTCAGACAAAACAACTTTTATAATAATTTATAATAATATCCCGTTCGTGCATGATCTAACTATAAGATTAAAAACTAGAACACAGAAAGTAGTCGACAAAAACACAGAAAGGGGGCTCCACCTTCTTTATAGGTTTTTAATAACTTTCCAAGAGATTTAAACAGATTTGCGTTGTATTTTTTCTGACGCAAAGAGAAAAAGTTAAAGTGGACAGTGTTTTTGATGTTGTTATTTGTACTTAACGTGTGTGAAACGTATATTTATTTGATTTCAGAACATTGTCACCGCGCGAAAAACAAAACAAATTTTTTATTCCCAACTAAATTAACATTTGCGTAAGGATTAATTGCCGCGATGAAATTCGCCCATCTTAATGGTCGTTTAATATAATGTTTTATTAAATTCTCATATTATTTATTTATTAATTTTCGGGAAATCGACATTACATTTATTTCAGTTTGTACATAAGTATTATATAGCCAAAATAAAACCAATAATGGATTTCCTCCTTGTGACTTTACCTCTACTGAGACAGGAATAAATAAATTAAATTTACGAGAAAGGAATATGAATCTAAAATTGGTTCATATGGTTATAAATATAGTAGTGCAAAGTAAATAAATAATAAGATACCCACATGAGTTGTTGGCGAAATAATGTTACTTGTATGGTTTGCCTAAAATTTTAAACCCGGCAACTTTAAAACTAAAAATGTGGACCGCCACTTTTCAATCAATGTATTTTCTTCTACGATTTCTAACAGACAGACGCTAGTTTAGAAATATTACAAGTTTCAAGTTTTAATAACGCAACCCGGGCGTTTATTTTATTTTCATTTATGTAGGTACATAGTTTTTTCTCAACCGCCTCACTAGACAAAGTGTGTATTGTTCAGGAGAAAGGTTTTGTCCAGATGCAAACTTCTATTGTAGACGACGTTTGATAAACTGTCTGTTATCGTATAATTAATCTTTACGTATGAATGGAGGGATGATGAACTTCCTCTTTGGATATTAATATATTTGTCAGTTGTTCCCGATGATAACTAAGTAAGACTAATTAATGACGATGCTTTGTGCTTTTTAATGTGAATAACGGAGAAAAAACTTTAAAGAACTATTATTTATTTAACCACTTTAGTAGAGTTTAAAACTAAATAATTGTGCCAACCTAATGGCAGTGTAACAGCCAAATAAGAAAAGCGGCAAAAAATTACTTTTGATATATGTTACTAGCTTTTAGCCGCGGCTTCGCTCGCATTGTATTAGGGGGAAATTACTGTAGCGCTTGCACTTATAAATTATCCCCCCCCCCTATAGCCCCCGCCCCAGCCTCCCTCACCCCACCCCCCACCCACATTCCATACATTCATTCCTGGTACATTCAGTTTTCAAACAGCTCGCATGCCGCCTAAATTTCATAATGCCAGAGTTCAGTAGTAAAAAAAAGAATTATCCAATGTGGTGCAAACGTTCGGAAATTATGCGCGTACAAACATTTCGGAGATTTATTTTTATTTATATAGATAGGTATTAGCTACGACGCCCGAAATTATCAACATCGTTTCCACGGCAACGATTTGTTTTCTGACGTTAGCAATAACACGCTTTTGTTAGCGATAGAAAACGTATAATAAGTATAATATATTAATATTAATAATTTCGTAACGCCAGAGCTTACCATTATATAATTGCATATAATGTAGCTTTCTATTGGTAAAATTTAAAAAAAATCGGTTTAATGGTTTATGCGTGAAAGCATAACAAACACACGCAGTTTCGCATTTATAATATTAGTATAGATAATAGAAAACATTTGGTTGTCTGTAAAGTCGGTTTACGGACGATAATTTTATCGCTTGTTCCGCGCCCTCGCTTGTACACTTGATAATGAGTAATGCTTTTTCGTGAATGCGGCCGGCGTTCATCGATTTATAAGACGTTATCACGTCAAAAAGCAAATTTGCTTCCAAAATATTTTAATGTTTATAACCCTAATGGGTATAATATTCTAATTTCACGTCACTGTGTTATATATATCAACAAGGATTTTTTTCGACTACGGTACCACAAATTTTTAGAAATGCCTAAACTGCTGAAGGAAACGAGGAGGGGTATGAGACGCAGAAGAAGAATTTATCGGGACATCGGGTAACTAAACATAACAAAAATTTCTTCAAAATTCGCAAATTCACTTTGTGGCGTCATTATTAATTTAATGAAAACAAATAACTTTGTGTACACCACTATTTAATTAACAATATTATCCTGACGAAGAAAGCATAGTTTTCGAAAGAAGTTGATATTGTTAATTAAAAATGGTGTACACAAAGTTATTTGTTTTAATAAAAAAAAAATATCAAAAATTATTCATTAATGTGAAAATAAAACTGAAAAAAACCGACCTTTTTTCACGCCGTTTTCAGATGAACTATAGAGATAAATCTGAGCGAATGTATGACAAAAAATGTGCAGCTTTTGAACTGTACTTCCAAACTGAGATATTTTCAAAAATCGATAAGATAAAACTGTGCAGATGGTACTGCGCAGTTTAAATTGCCTGACTGTGCCAATAACCGCGCAGTGTGTCAGCAAACCTAGCATTTGGAAGGTAACAACCAAATATAACCACGATGGAACCAAAAGGGAAGCAGCTTACAAGAGATTAATAAATAAATTGGAAGAAATAAAACCCTAAGCAAATTATTAAAATTATTAGTCAGAGGCATCAGAATCTAAGAGTTCGGGTGCAGAAGATATTTATGAACCGAAATTATGGCACTGATCACAACAAGATGTAGTTCTACCTACACTGACTGATCACATAGTTTTAACTGAGCGAGTGTAGGAACACACAGGTAAATCGATGCACACAGTACATTTTAAACTATACGAATGATCGAACAATTAAAACTGAGCGTATGTGTCATATGTGTCTTACTATAGTCAGATTCGGCGTGGAAGATGACGGCGGGTGTGGTCTGGCGGTAAAGCTCTTGACTCGCAATCCAAAGGTCGCAGGATCAAATCCCGGCATGGAGAATTGATTAATTTGTGTTGTTTGAATTAATTAAAAATATTATATAGTATATTTGCGGCACGTTCCAGAGTGGACGATACTCTCAGTATCGCCCTGGTGTAAGACCGTCATTCACAATTGAAAAGTTGCTTAAAATGGCTTTAGCCGTGTTTGGTATTTGGTGACCAGATCTGAATAGCCAGGTACTTCCCCACCTTCCTCTTCCTCATCTCCTTCCCCTCGCCACCACCTTCAGGCTCATAACATACCCCAATTGGGGATGCCATAGTCTCACTGGTTACAGACGGGAGCAGTTGGGATTCTTATCCGGTATTCATTTTTAAAAAGATCCAGGGACCTTACTGACGAGGCGTTATAAAACGATAAAAATTTGAAATGATTATTAAAAGAGATATAAATTTTGTCAGCAGTTATTAATTTAACAGACGTCTGAAAATACAATTATATATTTTAGCCTTCAACAAAAGAACTTTGAATCAGCAAAATTCCATATTAAATGAATTCGGAAAAGTAAAACGCAAGATAGAATAATTTCAGTTACTAAATTCTTAAAATAATAATCTTACATGTTAATTCTTCATCTCTCAATCGTTGGCCCTAAACATGCCTGCGGCCTGCTTTGTAAGACGATTAAAATACGTTTTGAAATAAAAATTGAAAATCTAAGTATTTTCTTTCACTCCTAAAAAGGCACATAAAACACTCGACTCGAATACAAGAAGTTCAACGTCTACCAACTGGAAAATTTATTCTAAAATAAAGCTAGCAAGTCAAAGGGTATTAGGGGTGGTTCATTTTTAAGAAAAGGCAATATTGCAGTTTCTGCGAGACAGCAGCTCTCTGTTATACAGTTATTGCATTCTCAACGGCTCCGGACACTCTTCTCGTGTCGTAACGAGCGTTTAAGTAAGTGGATATTTAAAGTACAACAAAATTATTTAATGAAAATTAAGAAATGGAGCGAGGCAAAGCGCGGAGTTTTATCAACAATAAATTTAGTGTGGGGGAAGAAATGAAAAGACTGAAAAGAAAAATATGACAAAGAAATAGCTATTGGATTCTGATTCCATAATTGAGAAGTTGAGAAGGATTAACTGCTCAAAAGACGACGAGATCAAGGCAAGAACATGCGTGTGAAAAGGGCTGATATTAATGGGACTTACTATCGAAATATAAGTAAACTTACATTACCGTTTTAAATAAACTAAAAAATATTACAACATGAATAGATATTTTTTTTAAATCATTGGGTACGTTTTTTAAAAATAATTAATTAATTACGAAGAGAAAAATAATTGTGCTCAAATAAAATTGGTATAAAGTTGCGTTCATTTGTTTATTATTTTTAACATTAGATTCACACAGGAGGCCCTGAGGAAAATATTCCCCAGGGCCTATCATTTTCGGAAATGAGATGTGGAGGGTAACTTTGGGGAAGTGAAGGAGAGGAAGTTCTGGTAAGGAACTTAACAAACGGATCGCAATATTTAGAGCACCGGCGTCTGGTGGGAATTCTGTCCTTGTTCTACCGGTATACAATAGAAGATGCACCGAGGAACTAGCGTCATTGATCCCCTCGGCACCGGTCATAGTCGGGAAACACGCCAAACACGTGCCCAACATTTGTACACGGTTGACATTAGTCAGACTCAGACATGAGAACGGGTCGTTTCTACGACTCGTTCTTGAGTTCAACAAATGCCGGTAAATCGTTGCACAGCTCCGCTGTGGAACGATTTGCCGTCCTCTGTGTTTCCTCCCTCCTTCAACATGGGTCTCTTCACTTTTTCCTCTCCCCAAAAACACCCTCCACACAGCAACTTCAAAGATAAAGTAAAAAATAAAAAAAATTAGGAAAAAGGTTTGAGGGTGGGTAGGAATCTGATTGTTATTGTGACTTCGGTGTTCAAAGCTATGATCAAACTATCGTAGTGCCACATTGATTTTGATAATGACATTGAACCCCGAAACAACAGTAATAAAAAATAAAATATGCCCAAATCTTAAAAATAGGATTATTATATTTGATTTAATATAAAAAATAAAATTAAAAATGCTGCGGATTAAGCAAAACAACAAAATACAAATATTATTACAGTGGCATAACAAGTTAAGTACAAAAGAATTAACATCTGTAAAAAATAACTTAAAAAAATGATAATGGCAGAAATTAATTTAAAAAAATCACGAATAAATATAATATCCTTAGAAAAAATTCTGATGAAAGAATATAACGCTGGTTTATAAAGCTGTTAAGAAAATTGGTCGCTATTGAAAGTTTTAATCCTCCATTTCGATTTATTAGTTAATTTCTAAATGAATTGCAATTGGCCGACTAAAGGTTTTTGATTCATTTTGTCTATAAAGAGCTCTTATTTTCACTTTAGATGTGGTATTTAGATTTACATACTCATTTTAATATGTTTTTTAAATTTTATTTGTATTATTTTAATTTTCATGAATCACAGGCGTATTAAATAGCATGAAAGTGAAGGAAACAAAATAATCGGTTTATAAAAAGAAACATCACAAACAATTCGTTTTCAAAATGTTCAACTGTGTTTGCTAGCAGGAACACATCGTCAGACGACAAGAACCGTGACCATTTCCTAATTACAAGACTTCACCTGAAATCACAGGACCGAGACTAGAAGGAACTAGATAGGGCTGTGGATAACTACTGTAGAGTGATAGTCCTATATTTAGACGCCTTTTAGAATATAAAATGACACACCTTATCTTTGCCGGTCTGCGTCGAGTAATGAAAACTCTTTTTTTTGGTTTATATAGCGGTCAGTCCACTAAAAATTTTTTTTTTATATAAGTTAACAAAAGTTGTGGATAGTTAAACTTGGTTGATATTAAATAGGTAGGTACACACACCGAAAAAATATACCAGTTAGACTAGTAAACTTTACAGAAATCTTAATAAGACAATATACCTAGTAACTAACTACGCAACCACCAAGCCATTTCCCCATAAGGGTAGACAGAGAGGATTTTTATAAAAAACATTTATTTAAGTTTAATTAAGAAACATACAGTTATATATAAAATCATTAGTAGTGAATCTTTACATAATATAAAATGAAATTGCTTCCGCTGTCTATACGCTTAGATCTTTTGAATTACGCAACGGATTTTCATGCGATTTTCGCCAATAGATAGAGTGATTCAAGAGGAACGTTTATGTACAATAGATGCATATTATAGTAGAGAAATTCAAAGATTCAATTCAGGCAGCGGGCAGCGGGCAGCGGGCAGCGGGCCAGCAAGCGGGCGGTGTGGATTTGATATGCATGCAAATTAACAGATGGCGTTGGTTATAAAGGTTGGGTTGCCGTTAGTCACAGCAACGTGTGGCCGGGTCTGCTAGTATAATATAAACTAGTAAAGTTCCAATAACAATATTTGTTGTTATGGTTACTGATTAGGAAGGAAGTAGTTATTAAAAGTTATAATAGTATATAGTCGAGGTAAAACATGATTAAAAAGAAGAAAAAAATTCAGATATAATCTTATTGATTTAAATACATTGTAATGTTAATTTGATACTGGTACAGCGGAAAATGTAAATATCTCTGATAGGCGTTTGTACGATTTGCAGATACGTGTGAGCAAGGAGTTTTGTGTTTAAGCCGATACCCGAATTTCTACCGATTAAGTTCTAGTTGAGTACTATTTTCTACTAGTTGATAGTCCGGTATTGCTTGAATTGATAAGCTTCCGGATTCCACAACGTAATACAAGAAGTCAGGATTTATTTCAGTGCAGAAATTCTGGGATTAACTACCATATGTATTCCTCTTTACCCAGAATACTAATGGAAGGAAACAATTACACCAAGTCCGTGGACATCTTCAGTTTATCTTTAAACAAATATAAAATATTGTTACTGAGGCAGTTCAGTTATGTACAATAAATAATGTATTTATTACCATTCATATGTAAAAGCCCTGAAAAAGGGCGTTGATCAATAAATAAATAAATAAACATTTGAAGTTTTTAAGCTCTTAAAAAAATATATTTTATTTTTGAAGATAATATCTAGATACCTACGTTCCACGCCGAAACGCAAAAGATATGAAATTCCCTCGATAGAAAAAAATCGCAAAGTATGCTCCGAAAATTATTAAAAACAAGTCTATTTCTATTATTTTACAAGTTATAGTTGTTAAAAAATCACAATGTTTCTTTTAATAATGCCTAAGATACCATCCACGAGATTAAGTGATGTTTTATTGAGCATTTTCACAATTTTCGCTTCAATTTTATCATTTAAAATATTAGCGCGCTCTGTCCAACATTCGTAATTACATATCTCTCCATATTCTTCTTTTTGAGCCGGGAAGCAACGCCTAAATCGATTTGAATGTTGTGTAAAAATAAGGTATTCGATCTGGTATTGTATTCAGGGCAACGAAATGAAATTATTTCGAATAGGGCTGGGGAGTCAATAAGACAGTTCACAATTTTGTACAGAAACAGAACGTCAATTTTTTTTCTCCGTTTCTAAAGAGCGGGTTATGTAGATGATTTTCAAAATAATACGAAGGGTGTTTCAAAAATTTTGTTTGAATATTTTTAATTCGGTTAATATTTAATATAAGTTTGGTATTGAGAATTCCAAATGACTGATGCAAATTCTTACATATGCCACACATAACACTTCAAGTGTAAAAGGTTTATTGAATGGTTTTGTTATGCTTAGAATGAAGCGACAGTAGCTTAGTCACAGACTTCAAATACATGTCATCCATATCCAGGCTGGAGAGATTCATCAAAATGCAAATCCAAGAGTACTTACGCTTGACATGCTAACTGGTAATATAAGTGGCGCCATCTTTTGGTATTATTAACCACTTGCTTAATTTGATTTTATTACGACAGTAGCTCAGTCACAAACTTAACGTTCGCAGATGGTTACCGATAATAAGATCCGATTCAAGTAAGTATTTGATTCACTTGGTCGTGTCATATATTTCGACCATTCACTTCCGCGTCATACACTACTCTTCATGTGCATCAAATGAAAGCATAGTTGATTAAAAAGTAAGTAAATAAGTTCAGAATTCATTTCGTATGGAGGATGAACTCCAACGAATTCACACCGACCGAAAAATAAGAAAATATTAACAGAATAATAACATTTAATAATCATTTTATAGTTTCGCGCTATCAACACGTGTGCATATTTTGGAACACTGCCCGGGTTCGTCTGTTTTGTGACCTTCATTGCACGGATAGTTCATAAGTCAACTTTAGAGAACTGAAAATTCGATAATATCTTTAGTACCATACAACAATTTTTTTGAAATCGGGTCAAATCAAATGATTTAGTATTCTAAAAGAGCATTCTGTATGCTTTGGGTGATCCTTATAAAATTGTAAATAAAACGGGTATCTTTTTGGGATATGAGACTTTCATGGCCAAAATTATTATCGTAATTTGTTTTTGGGGTAACATGCCCTGTTGCACTTCCTCCCTATTTAAACAGGCCATTATTTTGGATTTGTTCCTGAAGTCCTGGGACAACCCAAAACGAATTGAACACGCGTAATTACGAAGGCAATTGAAATCCACAAAAACCCATTTATTATTTTTAGAGACCACGGGCTATTTAATGGCTACACCAAAACTGAACGCTGAAAACCAAATTAATTTAAGTCATTATTATACAGAAATACCGGCCCTTAGAGAAGTGATGCGAGCAAAATGATACCACTTCCACGTATATAAATCCACACTACCACAATCTACACATCTGCCCTGATGATGGACACCGTAATGCAGGTCGAATCGTTGGCTAAAGAAGGAGGAAACGCAAAACGGCATAACACCCCAAAAATAAATCATGATAAGGGTTTCCTTTTATCTAATGTCAATTAATCAAACTGACTGCATTGGACAGCTTATGACGTTAGAAAATACTCAGGGTTTGGAGGAAACAGGGTTGGCACAAAAAGTTACTCGCCTAATTTCAGCAGGATAATAGAGGCGTTACCTTAAACTTTAGTCCAATCCTAAGCGTTCAGCAATTAAGCTAGTTTTAATTAAACACACATCACAAAAAAACTCTTAGTTAAATCGTGAAACATGTGTACATGATACAAAAGGTATAATAATAATAATAAGGTCTTTATTCCAGGATGTGGGGAGGGGAGTGCAATCCCACACATCCCATATAGGGTATAATTACATATGTTATTATATATGAATATTAATTACATATGAATAAATAAAAAGATAAAAATTAACAGAATAAAAAATTATAGCCGCGATGTTTACGGAATTAGGGCTGCATGGATTCGCCAGTCTGATGAGACACCGGGTCACTGAAGTCAGGATGCGGCTAATGGCCTCCGACAATACGGTAGCGACCGCAGACTTCCAGCACCAAGCGCCACTCCTGAGTGAGCGCTGGGCCCGAGCTCACTCAAGACCACGCCCTGCATAATAATGGATTTTTATTTAGTATTATTATAATTTTTTTTCTATTCTATGCACTATCCTCCCCACATCCCTGAATAAAAAAATATTATTATTATTAAATCAAAGTAGTTATTTGAATAATAGAAGAAGAATATAAATGATCTCACACACGGTGGTCACTTGTTGAGTCACTGCGCTGAATTTATTTATTTATTTTTAAGTGACAATTAGCTTAAAAGTACATAAAATATAAAGACACATAATATACAAGTTAGATAAAGTCAAGCCAAAAAGGTCTCCTATGTTATTGTTACTTGGAGATGGAGTTTTATTATAACTTAAAATTAATTTTAGGAGAGGAGAGGAAGAAAATAGGATAAGGATAGGAGATGCTCCCTGTACGTTCCACATTATTGTATTAATTTTCGATCGTACGCGTTACTTCTATTCGGTATTTCTGAAGGGTTATTGTTAAAGATGTCCATATTGTAAAATTTTGCATTATATTGCGCACATATATGGGGGTTAGTTCTACTTTTGGGCAAATGAAACAAGTTGGATTGTCTTGTTGACCTTGTCGGAATATGAATTTTTTATTATGTTGGTAAGCTTTGGCGAGTCCAGGCCATTATTCAGAATTAAAAATAATAAGGTTTGGTCAAAAATTAAACGTCGTGTGTAAAGGGAGTTGAAGTTTAAAGATTCGGTGTAATTTAATTGAAATTTTCAATAGCTTTGACGTACCAAATGTGCGACAAATATATGCCAAAAATATATTATTATAGCTTTTCAAAAATACTGAATCCTCCACTAGACCGTGCATGCATAACACTAGGTCGAATAAAAATGATATAAAAAACATTCCAAGTTACAAAACCACATTCGGACAAAGAAACTACACATACTTTGCAACTAAACTTCATAACATCCTTCCTCAAGACATAAAACTAATAAAAAATTCTAATGTATACAAATCAAGAATAAAAATATGGCTGAAAGAGATCAATGAAAAAATCCTAATGGAAACACTAAAAACGACATAGAAGACAAATGAAATATATTTAAATAATTTTAGTCCGCCTCGGCACAGGACCCCCTAGTGAGGAGGACTAAGAATTTCAATATTTAACATTAAATTCATCTTTATATTTTGTATGTACAATTATTTTATATAGTTGCTAATAAAAAAATTTAAAAAAATTTGAAAATTTTTAAAAATAATTTATATGATTAAAATTTATTTTTGAATTCTTTCGATTCTCTCGACATGGGCTTGGTAAAAAGGTGTCCAGATCGGTGTGCAGTGTTCTAAATGGGGACGGATGTACGCTGTGTAAAGGCAATAAAGAGTTTTGATGTTGCAGAAAGGTTTTGTTACACGAATTATAAATCCCAGCATTTTGTTGGCTTTGTTGACGATTTTGTCAGTTGTATAAAGTTTAATTCAACATCCAGTATTACCCCAAGGTCCCTGATAGATTCTACTTCTTTAATATAATTTGTGACATCGTAGTTTTTAAGCCCCGTGTTTTGGGTAGGAACTGGAAGGATAATCCCTAATAGAATCCATCGTTTTTAAGATTGATTCCAGGGGAGAACATTTCTGGGAGTAGAGCACAAGAAGGATAATGTAGAAAGTGGACAGATGACAGATGATAGGCTAAAACACATTGTAGATTAAACATGCGAACTTGATGAAGATCCTTACAAGTAGGTTATATTAAAAACTCGTCTTGAAGAATCTAGAATAATTCTGTTCCCTGCAGATATAGTCCACTCATTAGGCAGTTAGTTGAAATTATATATGGGTAGAGTTGATTTTTTTTACTTTTTAGAACATCCCTCTTTTGGCACCTAATGATTGCTGACTGACACTCAATCAAGACTTCAATCACAGGGGTACGCGAAAATACTTCATAACCGGAAAGTGGGAAATTGAAAAGGGGTGTGACCACCGCAGCACTTCGATTGGCTCGCTGCTTCGCCACCAGCATACACTCCGTTATACCGAGAAAATACGAGAATACCACCTGAAAATGAGTTCCACATTTAGCTTTGAATTTCCCGACTTTTCAGCAGAATATTGCCAAGAAAACAGTAAAATCTTGTGGGCGTTCAGGAAAACTAATAAAAATGTATTTTTACCTTTTGTATTCTGACAAGAAAATGTTCCGTATGTTTGTTTGCTTTTGGCTAAGTGTCTACATTTTGCTTCCAGGGATGAACTCCCCGAACGCAGTTGCCTTTATTTGATGGTCAAATACCACCCTATCGTAAAACCTTGTATACTGTATATAAATGAGTTGTGTACAGTACAGTTCTATGTACAACAGTATTGCACGAATTATTTACCAAGGAAGAAGGAGTGTTCGGTAATTGGTAATTGCCTTCTAATGCCAACTGCCGATAATGTGCGCTCAGAAGAAAAATAATTTCTGTTCGTCAATTTTATTGTGCTGTGTTTAGCAAAACTCTTATTCCCACATTATACTGGACAAAATGTCCGAACCACTATGTGTTTCACACAAAATAACAATTTTGTACACTACTCATAATAATAATCCTAATAATAAACTTAAAATAAACATATAAAACATGGAGGTTTGAAAGAAAAATCTTTCTGAAGTCTTTGAATTTTTCACTCAATTATTTTTAGCTCTGTTGTAAAAGATTCAGACAAGTACTGATATATTGTAGTTAAATATATATACTGATGTAAAGAAAATGCAAACATTTACGCTTCTAGAATCAAAATTTTCGTAATTTATTCTTAAAGAAAAACTTTTTAAAATTTAAAATACATTCACACTACATTGACATAAAAGCGGGCTCATTCATTGTACTATGAAAAATTCTGCCAACGATCCCAGATTTATTCTGGGAAAAAACTTCGTACTACTTGAACAAATAAATCATCACGTAATTGAAAGGTTTGCAAATAAGGTGAAAACAAGCAACAGGTATAAAAATAGGAACCCAAAACAGAAGGCAAATAAATAGACGGCTTCAAAGAAAAACGCCCAAACCCTCTTACTGAATTATTTACGTATGAATTATTCGAGTCCTGTTTTGTTTTTCTGCGGTTGGAACAAAGACAAATTAAGTTGGCTCAAATGATTAATATATCTGATTTGGGTCACCGAGATATTAATTTTTCAATTATGACTATTTTCGCCACGTTAATATTGTACGTGACCATTTTAACACTAAAATGAATAGCTACTCCTTAACGAATTAGTGATGACGTAAATCATTTCGTGGAAAGCTCTCAATAATATCTCCCCGTAATCATATTAAGTTGTATGGCTTAATTAATAATTACCAATTAATAAGTGATAATATACGGTTTGTGCACATGTTTTAGGAAATTATCAATGCGCCCTCTTAACTGGTAATCTTCACAATTAATTAGTTTCACTAACATAAATGCCCTAAATTGATTTGTTTTATTATATAACGAGAATACATTCGCCAATTAATTACACTGTGTGGCAATAAGCAGATATATAGATTTAAAATGTTATAAGGAAATGTCTTTCAATTACATTTTTCGTACCTAAGTCTGACAAGCATTAAATATTTCCATCGCCTGAAAATGCCAATCTTAAAACCAGTCGAATGCCGATGGGTCTCCTGAGAACACGTGAGCATTCTAATATGATCTGTGTTAGAATTACTTGCGATGCAATTTTGAACTTTAAGCTTGTGAAGAATCAAAATCGCTTGCTCTAATAAAACTTAATATTCCACCTTTATTTTTTGCTTTGCCTTTCTTAAACATATTTTTCCGTGTAGGCGAATTTGAGAAGATTTTTTTTTTTACATTAGCTTCACACAGGAAGCCTTGAGAAAAATAATTTCACTCAGTTTCCTATATCATCTTTAGGGATGCTGTGTGGAGGGTCTATTTACGGAAAGGAAGGAGGGGAAGTTCTCGGAAGGAAAAAGGTAAGAGGGGTGGGTAGGAATTTAGGGTTCCGTGTGCCCGGGTCATCCGCCGCCAGATCCAGACAAACCTCACCGCATGAACCCGGGCACCCTTGCTAAGTAACAAACGTAAGGTGGCCTATGGCAGAGGTGTTGGATATCCAAAAATGGTGCCCGGGGCGGCGCTATCCATTCCCGCCTCCCAAATTGTGACAAATTGTGATCAAAGATGATAAAACATTGGAACAAACTTTAAAAATTCATTAAAATTAATTTTGACAAGTAACATTAGTTTCCGACAACATCTTAAGGCTGGGCGCATACATCCGATTGTCTGATCAGACAACCGGAAGGCCTTCGCGCCATACATTTCTTACGAAAGCCCGCACACATCCGATTCAAAAACCTGATCGGTAATAAAAATAGGTCACGCCCTTCACGCCGGCCGTCCAATCCGGTCTGAAAAATGGCGTTGCCCCGATCGTATGGTATTACCTATCCTGTTTTCGAATCAGATGTGTGCGGTGTTTATCCGAACCGATTGTCTAATCAGACAACCGGAAAGCAAAATCGGATGTATGCGACCAACCTAAGCCGGATTAACTCCTGGTTTCATATACCTACATTATATTATATGGTATTGTTGCGATTATGGTGGTAGTACATTGATTGTTAAATTGACGGACAATACAAAAATAGCCTGACGCCTGTCTATGAAAACAATATGAAGATATACAAAAGATTTTCTTCGTATATTACAATTAATTGAAAATAGCACTTTCACGAATTCATCTCTAAAAAAAATTTCTGGCAAAATCCAACAATATTTGAGATCACGTTTTGAACATTTTTCTTTTCGTCGTTTATTAATGGATTACCACCTCAGGGGAGCCTTACATAGCTCTTATTGTAAATAACATATAGCTTTTCGGAATAAATGTCTTTTAGGTGTCTTATAAAATATACAACGCCTGTTACACTCCTTGGGATCATAATTACATATTAAAGCAGTTCATTCTCAGAATAAAAGATGAATTCTTCTTACTCAATCAAAATGTGAATAATTATGTGTTCCTAAAAATTGCTGAATAATTTGTTAAAAAGGTCTAATCCCTGAGAGAGATTAACAGGATAAAGAATTTCTCATTTCACAAAAAATACCCCAAAGGAAATCTATTGCTATATACCTGATTGCCTTCTCCGGCCCAAAGTCCAAATTTAAAATATCTAATAAGGATAAATGTCTAAAGTAAGGTTAATGTTTTCTGGAATAGAAAAGTTTTGAGTTGTGCGTGCTGAGGGAATGACCAAATCGAGATAAATGGGTGAGTCTTTCTAATATAAGAAAAGTTTTTTTTATTAAGTAAGGGTAGAAATGAGACTAGGTTGGAGGTGAATTGGCAGTTTTAAATTCATTGGCAAAGAAAATTAAATAATTTGTGAGAATAATTGGATTTGTCAACGTAGTGTATTATTTTAAGATAATTACTTTTCTAGAGCTTTGGAAGAGCAAACATTGAAAATAAATCTTGAGTAAATTCTTTGAAGACAACAGTATTTTTTTTGTTTTTTTATAGGTAAATAAACCGCTAATAACTCCTTCTTACCTTTAACCGTCCGAAGTGAATGTGGAATGCCAATAGTGGCGAAAGCATGGAGATGAGGAAGAGGAAGATTGTTGAGTGACTGTTCAGATTAGTTTATTAAACACAGCATAAATAAATATGGACAAAGCGTACAAATAAATATGGACAAAGAACGTTAAATTATATGATTCCCAGTTGTTTAAATAACCTGCTGAAATTAAAAACTGTGCCCAAAACAATCATTTGATGAATTTACTGAAGACTTGTCTTGTTGAAAGAATTAATTTGTATTAGCTTTCAATGACGTATTATTCTAAAGACTTTAAAATTGTTATATATGTCTTCATAATTTTTCTTTTCTCTATATTTCTTTAAAAAATTTTATGTTTATTTTATAAAATTGTAAAAATGTAACTATTAAATCACCATAATAAGATTTTTAAACGTAAAGAGCTCGTTAGACAAACTGCTAAAAAGCAGTTTATCGAGACTTTTTGTCTTATATTTTTAAAGTGTGTAAAATAAATAAATAAATAAATAAAAGTACACAACTGATAACCCTGCGGAAATTGCAAGTGCGCCCCATGGTTGAATTTGGTTGAGGTTGAGCCCCAAAATACCTGGAAAAAACCCTCGACTGTCCGTTTGATAGATTCTCCTAATTTAAAAAATGGATTGCACGTCGGGTGAGAATGCTGTCCTTGTTCTACCGGTATTTCAATGAAAGATGCTCCGAGGACCTAGCGTCATTAATCCCCTCGGCACCGGGGCACAGTCGGAAACACGCCAAACACGCGCCCAACATTTGTACATGATTGAAATGAGAATGAGTCGTCTCTACGACTCGTTTTCGAGTTCAACAGCTAAGCTGTAGAACGTTTGCGGCTGTGTTTCCTTTCTCCTACAACATGGGTCTCTTCGTTCGCAGACTCACGTTCACTCCTTCCTTTTTTCAAACAACCCTCCACACAGTATCTTGAATAATAACATAGGCCTCGAGGGAAATTATTTTCCCCGGGCCTCCTGTGAGGAATAAAAGTAAAAAAAAAACACTAGCTTATTACATTACGATATGGTGACGATCTTAATATTTAATGATTTAATCCGGTGCTATCAAAGTTTCTTTTATAAAACGAATGAATAGGAAAGTTTAGAAGGACAAGAAATTACGGAATAACAACCTCCAAACATAATTTCATTTTAGCCCTGAATCTATAGACTCAAAAACGTAACAATCAGGAACGATTACAGGAACATTTAGTAATCTCAAGGCTATGCACACATATGTCGCGCGTTTATGTTATGTAAGTAAGTAAGGAAGGAAAACCATAAAAAACATAATTTAGTAACTGAATCATGAACAAGTTGAAAATAAGAATAATTTTCATACGTGTGAGTTTTCGCTTTTCAAGCATGTGAATTTCTAAAAAATGTCAAAACAAAAGATTGATATTTGTGGGGAGTGAATCGTTTTTGGGTCGCATTTAAGTAGGCTGACACATATATTTTTTATATTGCTTCAAGGTTCCCAGACAAACAAAGATGATAACAAATAAATAAAAAAACTATTCAAATAGATCACACGACAATAGATAGTTAATAATTATTTATTTAATATAGCCTTAGAAAATAAAAAGGACGTATTATTATGATTGCATAAATAAAAATATTAATATTAAATATTTTCTTGAAGAAAATATTAGTCTTAGAATTCATTTAGGTCAAATAGATTAGGTCTAATTGAGACAAGAAAGGGGAAGAATAATACTCGGAGTACCCCTCTGAGCGGTGATTAGAGATATTTGTTGTAGTATCGAAAGGGGATGAGGCAATATACAAAGCTGTGAAGAAAGCAAAAAGGTTTGTTGACGAAAATAATTTCCCACTATAAATTTTTGACTTTGAGTCATGTTAACGAGGTAATTAACTTTTAATTATTTTGGTGCCCGTAACGTACCAGCAACGTAATTTAAACGTAATAATTCTACCCTGCGAGCTGCAGCCGGAGAAAAACTATGCGGAATTGCTCTCGTACCAGTCACGTTGGTTTTGAAGTAATTTTCATTTTACTACGTCCTTCATCACGTGTCCCATTAATTACCAGTTAAGTAATCTTATTTTTCTCCGACCGAGATTTTCGAGTTGTCTTCTTTTTATACGCGGTGTATTTCATACATTTTAGAGAAGAAGAAAATTTGAATGGGTCTACAGATCAAAGATCTTTGGTCTGTGAATGGGTCGTATTTAGTAAACTTATCCATATTCTCCAAGACGAGAAGACATTTAAACTCAAAAATTACATGAAAAAAATAAAGAATAATAATAAGGAATCACTATGGATGAAGAGAAATTGTTCAAAAGATATTTCACTTGAATACATA
Source organism: Glyphotaelius pellucidus (assembly GCA_936435175.1). Classification (NCBI taxonomy): domain Eukaryota; kingdom Metazoa; phylum Arthropoda; class Insecta; order Trichoptera; family Limnephilidae; genus Glyphotaelius; species Glyphotaelius pellucidus. The sequence goes on from OW386551.1 coordinate 26,898,800, forward strand.
AAAGTATGTTCAGTGTAAGGATTATCCGAAAGAAGCAAAGATATTTTTTTCTCTAGGGTTAGAATCCTTAAAGATCTATTGAGATTTCAACCCTTATGTTTTCGAAAAGATGTTCCTCAGAAATGCCAAAATTATTTTTGATGATACCATTATTAAAATTAGTATTCCTTTAAAAAAAATATTTCACTAATAAAATTCAAGCTTCCTATTAAAAAGGTAATACGTTGGTTAAAATTAACTGTCGTGCTAAGCTATCTTCAAAAAGTGTTTGAACAAAATTACCTACCCGTAATCAAATCACGCCTTTTACATTCGCTTCACAGTTTTATAATTTGTTATATCAAAGACACATAAAAGCCTTGACACTATAGCTGTTTTTTCTAATATACAATTAGTGCTGTTTATTCTCTTCTCAGTTTCCACAACATTTTTTAATGAAACATTTGAAAACATAGAATGAAAAAGAAAACTAGAAATGCCTTCCTTACAAAATTGAATGGAAACAAATGTTCCATTTAGAGCGACCTCTGTCTCATTTACACTCGCCTGACATTGGCACTCTCCATTCCATTTGAATTTCGTAAATAAAGTTTTTTTTATTGGAAATTAAGGCCAGATTGGCCAAATATTTCAATCACGAAAAACGTTAATTTTTTATGTGGTTATTCTTTGATTGACAACATGGAATAAACAACATAATATTATATTGATAGTACCGTATTTTAACAATAACAATCTTATGTCATTTGTGGCTCATTTTTATTCAAATGTGGCTCATGATAACTGAAAGGTCATGATTGAAAGCTGAAAAGAGTAGCGTTGACCTTGAAATTCAGGATAGAAAAAGATTCTTTTCACACCGGTTTCTGCTTCATGGTAAAGAAAATCATGCGGTTATTTTTGACTTACATTAATGTGCTCAAACAGCGTAGAATATTGCACAACTTTATTACATATAATTAACAATTATTTATGCAAACCAAACCAACAAATTTCCTACCGAGAGTGACGACTACAGGACGATTGTTTTAATGAATACTAGGTACAGAAATTTAACATCGTAAACATAATTGACACATAATATACCTGCACAGAATGAGACATAATCAACTTTCGTTGAGAAATTTGGAGAAAACCGTAAAAAACTGTCACATCTCTAGCGTAAATTAATAAGTGCTTTTCAATTTTTTTGAATAATGAAATGGAGTAATATAATTTCGAAAAGTGTTAATGTTTATCATAATTTAAGTGATTTCGATAAATATAATGGATGTAACGGATTTGGTTACTCACGATGTAGAGGATTTTGAAACTCAATTGACCTGCGAGTTTCTAAACCCGCCATTTTGCAAAATAACTGCTCGTGATTGGTTGAATTTCCATATAACGGGTTTTGATAATAACTTCTTGAATGATATAGCGGGTTTTGTTTCTCACTCGCAGTTTTAACATGGTTTTTTTGTCGTGATAAGGGAGGTTTTGAAACTCAATTTCAGGTCCCTCTTGTCCCTTGCAAAAATGTGAACACGATGTAATAATCAGATCATTTTGTCAAAAAATCGGATATAGCGGGTATTGAAATTATAGGATTCAAATAATAAAATGAATACAAAAACAGCTGAAGAGGGTAGGAATTTATTTTTTATTTTTTACAGATTCTTGAATAGAATTAAATAATATTAAAGAAGATTTTTTTACGTGTACATTCCCGCCTTGGAATGCTTTGAAAAGAATTTTACTCTTAATCTAACCCTGTAAATCCTTGAATGCCCTAAAAATAACAATAGACATTCTCTTTTATCTAAAAACATTAAAAAACAGACGCTTTAGAATCCATTTCACAATACCATCGAGAAAATAACAAATTGCATTGTCAACTTCAATACAAACAAAGCACAATACTGCCACCCCGCACCAGGGGGTACTTTCTCGTATTATCCCCCAAAGAAGGAAAAGAGGGAGGTTTGGGTGACGACAGCCGCACAAAATAAAAGTGCAATTTGGATTATTTTTATTCGTCGACCTTTGAAAAAGAGCAAATGATTTTTCATATACTTTTTCACAGAAGTATTTAGATTTTAGTGCTTCCTGTATTTGTTTACTTCCTGGAAAATATTTGATCGATTTTTGATTGAATAATTTCACCTTGAAAATAAAAGTTGAACACTTTATTTTGATTTGGTAGACTCTAAAAAAAGAGATATATCAGAAGAAGCACGTGATTACATCGGGAATGAAATATTTGAATTCTAAATTCATGTTAATAAATAAAAAATAAAATAAAAAAAGTATTTTTCCAAATACGTATTTATGCCGCGTTGATACTACGGTAATTTGTCACCAGATTTAACAAATTTAGGTACGTACATGCAATAATTAACTTGAAGGAATAATATAATAAGCAGATAAAAGGACCATAATAAAAAAATACTACATAATGCGAAGTGATTATTTTTTCATTAAATAATAACAAATTTTCGTATTCGAAGTCGTAGAAGGATAAAAGACAGAGTAAATACAAAAGGGGTACAAATAATAGTATTTTACCTCTTTATGGGCCTTATTAATGAACGTGTTTTAAATTTTACACAACTGATAAATAACCATTAAAAGTACGGTAAATGGTTGTGTATTAATTGCGTAAAATTTAAAAAGTATTTATATTAAGTAAGGCTTAATATAATTGAGTATTCAAGGCATATTACCGGTGATGACCGGTCAGTGGCAGGGTGGGCATCGCGTTTGAGTTACGCATAATGTGGTGGTAGGAGATTTTCAAACATTGTTGGGTTATTCGTAGTTCGGTAATGTTTGTCTTTCTTTTAAAAAAAAAAAATAGTTTGTCCAGTAAACAACACTATCAGTTAAAAATCACAGCCACTTTTAAAAGTTTTTGTTTTCAATCATTTTTCAAATGTTTGCGTTAGTATATTTCAAGCCACAAAAGTAAATGGATTTTACGAATTCGTGGTTGGTATATTTATATTTTTAATTAACAATTAATTTGTTTTAAAAGAGAAGCAGTTTGTATTTACACAATTTAAAATTAGATTTGTTTTTCGATTATTCTTAATGATTGTTTTCTTTCCCCTAGGAACCAGGCTGACCATAATTTACCGGATTAAAACAAGCAAAACTGCCATAAAAAACGTTTAATTTTTATTTTAGCATGATATTCACCTACTTTAAGTAAGATGTTGCCACAATTTAACAAAATTTTTAAACCGGGTTGTATAGAATTAATCATTTTATGTAATGTACTCTAAGTGCACTGTAAAAGCATTATAAGTCAGCACTGTCAACATAATATTGTAATACATTTATGTAAATAATGTTCGACGAATTGGAAGGAAGAACTGAACTAAATTCATGATAAACGTATATGGAGCAAATAATGTTGTGCAATGAAATTAAATATTTACGTAGGTACACAATAATAGGGTGGATTCAAGTATTTGTTATTTCTATCTTATCAATTTTGCCCCAATCTTCTCGCGTGGAACTAATTGGAACGCAAATGGTATCAAGAAATCATTGATCTTTATTTGAAAATAGAACACGGAATGTCGATCGTTTTTGCGGAAATGGAATGTTTCGAATTTGATCTTTAAATTATCTTCGTCATTCGAGTGGAATAATTTCACAAACTGTAAATACCGTTTAGAATGTATGGAATATTTAAAATTAATTGATTCTGATTGTTGTACTATAACAATGTGTAACTATAAGGACGGGTTGTTTCAAAAAATTTGATGGATTCATCAAATATTTGAAGTTGATTTTCACGTTCTGTGTAAGTTCTATTCAAGTTCTGTGATTATTTCAGTTTTGTGAAGCAACTGTCCTATAACGATGTAATAACAGAACTTGAATAGAACTTACACAGAACGTGAAAATCAACTTCAAATATTTGATGAATCCATCAAATTTTTTGAAACAACCCATCCTAATACTTGCATTTATTATTATTGATTTAAAAAACCGCACATTTCGACACGGTTCCAACTGGCTGCAACGTCATTATGTCATATAAACGCCACTGGCTGGTAATACGGCTGTCACCGACGTGGCCCGGCGTGACGTCAATGCCGTCGAATTAATGAATAAAAATGAACATACCGTTTTGACGGCAAATCGAAAATGGCATATTTACGGCATTTTCTACAAGACTTGCGATATTTATTTATGCCCTTAATACTTTTATATAAAATAAGTCTTAATTACATCGGTTTACTAGAAGTCACATAATAATAATAAATAAAGATAATAGTTTTAATACTAGCTACGCGAACGGTATATATACATAAACACAACTCAATTTATCCGTATTGGCACCATACCGTACAAAAAAATAAAAAATAAAGATAGGAACAAAATGAAATCAACATAACACTCGTACAACAATCAATACAAAGTACATAGACACTCACCTACAGTAAATAATAACCTTGGACTGTTTTCATCTGTTTTCGTTTTTTTTTATATGTGCATAATAAGGAACACAGTGAAAAATATTATGGCTTAAAAAAAATATGTTCATATAGACCAATAAACGCTGATTCTGAATATATAAGTTTTATTAAATAATATTAAACGTAGAGTTTTAAAAAATATATTAAAGAGTCCATTTTAAAACGTGTCATTAAAACACCCTGTCAAGTTGGTATTGCTGGATTTTGGCGGCGTGACGTCACCGCGCCGCGTCACCTGGGTCAAAGTTGTATAGAAATGTAAGACGCAAGCCGTTCGACATTCCGTGTTATTGGTACAAACCTCTATAAAGAGATTTGGACATATAATAGTTTTTGTTTTTATTGAAACATTATTTAGGCCTAAATAATTCAGTATCAAAAATAAAGTATCTCTAATAGTTTATCTATATTATTTAAAATATTCAAAAACTCTAACTGTACAAAAAACGACCATAATGCCCAGTAAAACGCTCCAATGCTGAAATTCAAAATGGCGGGAGTCGAACAGCTGATTCCAGTTCCATACAAAATTCATACTTCGGTTGATTATGATGACGTCACACTTGATTTGGTGGTTTTCGGGGGATCTTGAAAATTTAAAACTGAAATTTATTTTAACTATTAAAACTAACTATAAAAATAAAAATAAATATGCAGTTATTTAAGTTAGAAGGTCATTATTCATAAAAATTTTTTAAAAAATTCGACTGGAGTTCTCTATTCAACACCCTTTGTCCGGTCTGAATAGAATTTTGCACTTTAAGTTTTTTAAGTTTTTAAACTTTGCACAAATCATTCTATCTCACTCCTTCTGTCCATCGTAATTTCCTCCCCGAAAAAGGTATGCATAATTTTGAATGTCATCCGTTTTAAATTTAGTTCAGTTGCAATTTGATGATTTTTTTTTTCAAATTTCCTCTTATACAACTAATTTTGAAGCATACGTAATAATTTTTGGGGTAGGGTTTATTGGAATATTTAGTGCCTAGTTATATTAACAACGATAGTTAAATTATTTTTGGAATTACTTTGCGAAAAGTTGGTAAATAAAACTTTAAAACATAATGTAGTACGTGTGCTTTACGTAAGTTTAAAATTGGTATGAAAAATAAGTCTTCCATAACATACAGCAGGGGTGGTATTTCGCGATAAATTGTTCTCATATTCCTTATTTAAAGGTTACGTTTTTAATAAAAGAATCAATGAATCGTATATAAATTCACCATAGAAGAAAGGTGTGGTCACATTTTAAACCAAGGCGATGATTAAAATTATATTTGGCATCTCCAAAATTGGACTATAGTACATACATAATCTAACAGACCAAACAAAACCTCGAAAAACTAGGCATTTTTCCTAAAAACTATTGGTTTTGAATTGTACCTACCAGGAGCATAGAAAGACGTGGGGGTTGGCGAACGGAAAATACGTCTCGAATAACCATACCACCCTTGGGATTTTCCACTTCGAATAAGGTACGTGTCGGGCCCGTTGGTCGGTACTTCGCATTTCCCAACAACTTTTCGAAATATATTTTAACATAGCTGAAAGAGTAACGATTGCAGGGAATGAACCCAATTTTCGGACAGTGCTCGACTAAGTTAGATAGAAATGAAAAAGATGAACAAAGATGGAGACATAGGAGAGAGCGTAAAACGAAAAAAGGGTTCGGTTTCATTTTTATCATTTCATCACAAAACTCATTTACAATAAAAGTCTAAGGCTTCGATTAAATGCTAATTATAAAAATAGTGACATGTCATTAATAATGTGTGGTATCCGATATAATATCTAGGGCTAGACGTCGAGACTAAGTGAATGCTTTATGGGTGTTCCCGAGGCTACATTTTATGTATGTCTTTGTACTTTGGTATGCCGTGACATTTCCCAGAAGAAAAAAAATTGTGGTGTTTTAATAATTGATTTTATTCTAAATTCCAACAATTTGGAAGATGACTTTTTCAGAAAGTGATAAAGTTGGCATTTTTTAAACGAACTTTGTTGTAAATTCATTCAATTTAATAAACGTTTTGTAATAATTGTACAGAATGTGCAGAAATTGTACAGAAATCGACTATTATGAATCTGAGCAATATATAACGTAAAGGACCGAACAATGAAAGATCTCATTGTCACTGGAAACCTATCTGTGACAGGTGAGCTGTCCAATTCAGCTGTTCCTGAAATTTTGCTTTGTTATCCAAACGTACGATATACGAATATTGCGTGGTTTTCTTATCATCTTCCTAAAACGTTTTTAAAAAGTAAATCTGGCTCCAAATTTACACAATACGAGGCGTTTGCGAAGTATTTTACAACGGCCACTGGTGAAAAAACTAAGAATGTTTTCTTGTTTGTTTTTTGTCCGATAAAATCTTTGAATAATAATGTTGTTAATTTGTCACTTTCAATTCATAAAATCCCCAGCGAGGCGTGCCTTTCCCGTAGCACAACAGTTTAGAAACCTTTATTAATCGGCTTCTACCTTTCTGAAAGCTTCGCTCTGGAAAATGTTCAAAATAAGTCGTCAGGTTTCACAAGAGTGGCCATTTCAAAATGCCTAGTATTTGACTTGAAACCAAATAATAGAGACCCGACACAAAGGAATAAGATAGATAGAGCTAAGGATAAAGCATATTTATGTAAAATTGGGCCCTTTAGAATGTGCGTGGTTCTGACCCTTGTGTTAATGTAGCTCAACATTAGCTTCATCCCTCAGACGCCTTACTTTAGACCAGAGGTTCTACACGCGTTGTACTGAATATTGAATGGCGAGGTGTGGTCTGTCACAACGGAGTAATACCGACTACAGTCTACGACTTTTTCAAACGGGGGCAAAATGGACCAGTATTCGAGATTATATTTGCCACGACGGATGGGGCGTAATGGGATATGGGACTGGGGGTGGGATGGATATGGGACACGGGATGGGTCTCAATCGAAAACAGTTCCTGAACCCCCACTTACAACTTGTGAACCCCCATTTCTTTATCGCGCCTACGTGGACCCCCGTCGGGTCTCCCGTGGACCCTAGAGGTCCACCTGAACCACTTTGGGAATCACTGCTTTAAACGGACAAATACTAAAATATTAAGTTCGGTGCTTTAACAAGTCTTAACTTGTCGCACAGTGGTGTTCACATAAAACAACTATGTAAACTTACAGCTTTGTTATTAAAATTAATCAAACCAGAGTCTTAACATTTATACTGTCGTTGTCTTGAAGTTTAAACGTTAATAATAATAATAATAATAATAATAATAAGTTTTATTCCAGGATGTGGGGAGGATAGTGCAATCCCACACGTCCCATATGATTGTACATATTTATATAATATATTTTATAACATTTTAAAACAACAGATTTTTTTTTTTTTTTTTTTTAACATAGAATAGGAAAAAAAAACAAAAAAAAAAAAAAATATATATTTATATATATAAAAATTAAATATAAAAAAATAAATAACTAATCAATTCTATTCTTCAAGCTCGGGCCCAGCGCTCACTCAGGAGTGGGGTTTGGTGCTGAAACGCTGCGGTCACCACTGCATTGTCGGAAGCCATTAGCCGCATCCTGGCTCCAGTGACCCGATGTCTCTTTAGACCGGCGAATCCGTGCAGTCCTAGTTCAGTGAACATTGTCGATGCACTGCTATATCTTCTGAATCCAAATATAATTCTACATGCATCATTATATTGGATCCGGAGTCGTTCCATCGAGGTGGTTTGGTAGTTACACCAAGTTTCGCATGTATATAGATTAGTGCAAAATGCATTGAACAATGTTTTTTTTACATGGTTACTGCATTGGAAAAATCTTCGGGCAATCATATTGGACAATACACTGATACTTCTCCTCTGTCGTTCAATATCACCATCATCCGAGAGGTCTTCAGTGATAAATATATTAATTCTTAAAAACTTGTGATACAGAAATATTGAGCTTAAGCTGATATCCTTCAGTACATCGAAAAACCCGTGATCCAATGCCAACTTTCTTAATACTAATTAATTGCAATCTTCGGTGTATTACCACGACACTAAAATGAAGTTAATATCTTGAATAATAGCAATAAATACAATTTCTATACCAACTACAATACAACAATGATATGGCCGCAGATATCAGCAAGTATAACGTAATATAAACACGTTTTCCGGAGACAGATCCAAACATTACATTACTTACGCTGGGTCTAATCGCTATTCAAGGAAAATGGAAGTAGCTAGTCTAAATTTTCATAAAATTTCGGCGTAGCTAAAATTCTGGTACCGTTTTCCCGGTATATTTCAGAGGCCATATTTGCATGTTACGGAAGCCGACGAGAACACTTCTAAAAGGATTCAGCAAGACCTCAGAGAATGAATCGAATTTAAATATTTTATCGGTTTTCACATCCAGGTCTTGGTCTTCTATATGAGTGATTGTTATGAGATGTTCCATGGAAAGGTGTACCTAAGCTAGACTGTAAATAAATGTGTTTGTTATTGCATGTTAAAAGAGCAAGGTTCTTCGAATTCTTGCAAAAATTCATTTAAAATATATTATGTAAAATAGTAGATTATGCTCGTAACACAAGACTTTGCGAATAATAAAATAAAATAATAATCCCTCAATATAAATATTTTTTAAATATTTTTTCAATATTTATATTGAGGGATCAGTAGGATTTATCGGTCCAGTTAAGAGTTCTCTCGAGCTCCCTCTGATATGAAAATATCTAGAGTCGGTGAAATTATTTTCCCATTTGGTCTCTGGTAGGTTGACATGTTGATCTTGTATTGTTTTATATATATTATACTTATATAGTGTAACTGCATAGCGTGGATTGACTGTATGATAATTTGTGGAAAAGTGTGTGGAAGGGTTAAGTTTTTCCTGTGGGGAAGATTTAACCCTGACTTAAAATGGGAAATCTTCCCATTTGGACAGACAAAGCATCATTTTGTAAGGTATTGTACTATAATATATATAGTTAATAAATAAAGTCAAAAGAACAAATTAATAATTGGACAATTTGTAGAACGCCGTTTTTGTGAAAAATCACCTCAAGGGCGGTAGTCTCAGATACCGAAATAAATATGGCCAAAGAATCTTAGAATAGAACGTCTCAAAAATTTACATATTTCAATAAAAAATGGTGAACTATTTCAATGATCTGATTTTCTATCTTTTATCTTTTTTGTACTTTTTCTGATTCTATATAATTTTTGTGTTGTTGTTTTTTTTTTGATTTTTTATTAATAACTAAAAATATCTTACGTCTTGTCTTAAAATAATAACGTAAAAAAATATGTTCTGATCCCCTAATAAGGACCCGTTATAAGAACCCGTTGACACACAGCTATATAGCAAGTTATCGGGACAAAATTGATCATTATGATTGTAATTAGAAATGTAAGTATGTAACATTAATAAAAAACGCATTCCACTATTTTCCTGTTTGATTTCGTCAAATTACAATTATTGCCTACATAGTTTCCTCCAAACCAACTTTAAAACTTTCTCCACTGGCTTCCATCCTTTAATTTAAACTACCCGTCAACTAAAATGTTTTGCTTTAGTTTTGAACTTTATAAATTTGTACAGATTCTAAGTTGAAACAAATCCCATAAGAAATTGAATAGGTGCCTCTCCTCTCTAATTTTTTTTAACATTTTGATGTTGTCAAAGGTCTTTGCGAGAGTTCCAGTAATTTCTAAAGGAATAATGTGTTACATTTCCTGAAACACAATATGTATTTGTTTTGTTTCGTGTGGCGCAGTGATTTAACACACCTATTTATGGGATAAGAGTTATTTCTTTATGTACCAATCAATGTTCTCTGGGTTCGTGCAGAAGTATTTTATCACAAATTATTAAGGCCAATCGGATTAATATTGAATGAAGTAGGTATACTATACATGTCCGGAAACCGGTGGTAAAAATGGAAAACTGGGGAACCTTTTTTTATTTTTATATGACTACCTCACAAGAGTCTCAGCTGCTACAGTTTGGAGCCAGTGAGACTATGGCATCCCAATTGGGGTATGTTGTGAGGCCGTAGTGGGGAGTGTAAGGAGATGAGGAAGAGGAAGGTGGGGAAATACCTGGCTATTCAGATCTGGTCACCAAACACGGCTATATTCATTTCAAGCTACGTTTCAATTCTGAATGGTGGTATCACACCAGGGCGATACTGAGAGTATCTTCCACTGGAACTTCTCTATCTGGAACGCAAATATACTTTATATTATTTTAAATGACTTAATTGTGAAATAACACAAATTAATCAAATAAAATTTATTTGCCCACGTCGGGATACGATCCCGCGACCTTCGAATTGCGAGTTAAGAGCCTTATCGCTAGACCACGCCGTCAATGTTTACTCAATAATTAACCAAAATTGTTCAATTAGGATGGTAATGAAGAATTGTCGTCGGAATATTACCAAATCAAGGGGCATTTGTCCAAATACCCACATTGTTTCAACACGACCGTGTATATATCTAAATATACAAGAGAAGCAATCATTACGTAAGGGTACGGATTTCGTTCCTTTATGCATAATATGAAACAATCTGAATTTCATGCGGCTTAACATGTCGTCGTCCTTTATGATATAAAATACGGCTCGACGAAGGCAAAAAGTAAGAAGTCACCGAGTAAAAAGGATTAAAGGATTACCGAGAAATAAAGTATTGTGCGTACACTTTTTGTGTGTGGGTAAGAATTGCAATGTTTAAAGGATTTTGGATGAGGATCGTGTGGGGTAAAATCCGTGTTTCATAAGTCAATGTAAAAAAGTGTGTGGGTGGTACATTTCGACAATTCGCCAATGCAAATACATAAAAATGCGATATTTTTTGCGCAATTTCGAAATCGTAATCTGAATCTGCAGAAGCAGGGCTGGACCAACAATATTTTACGCCTGATGCACAGAGTATAATATACTTCCCAAGAAGATGACGGTGACGATCGAAGTACGCGTTTAAGAGATAAAATAATGACGACAGTAATAACAAAAATCAAAACAAGGCACCCCTAAGTTTTAATGATTAGCATTCAATTCTATTATTATAAAGTAGACTGTGGCTAGAGTATGACTAGTCTGTAGCGGACACCGAGCGGGCGGCGTGGAATTTATTTGTATACAAATCTACAGTTTTATTTCGAGACCGATGAAATTTTGCACACTAGTTAGTTATCTAGCCGCGACCCACATTTACTATTATAATTTTTTTTTTATATGAATACCGCACAAGAGTCCCAACTGCTGGAGCCAATTGGCATCCCCAATAGGGGTATGTTGTGAGGCTGAAGGTAGTGGGGAGGGGAAGGATATGCTGGAGAGGAAGGTGGGAAAGTACCTGGCTATTCAGATCTGGTCACCAAACACGGCTAAAGCCATTTCAAGCTACGTTTCAATTCTAAATGGTGGTCTTACACCAGGGCGATACTGAGAGTATTTCCCACTCTGGAACGTGCCGCAAATATACTACGTATTATTTTAAATGATTTTATGGTGAAATAACACAAATTAATCAAATAAACTTTATTTGCCACGCCGGGATTCGATCACGTGACCTTCGGATTGCGAGTCAAAAGCCTAACCGCTAGATCCCGCCGGCCATCTCTAAGGAATTTAACTACCAAATATTTCCAGTTAGATTTTATATCAATAATGTTAACAGATGTAAACCACTCTTTTGTATATAATGCAAACATTGAAGCTGTATCCATTTGACTGAAATAAGCTCAATTTTAATATATTTCAGGTGAAAGTGACCAATCGCATTCTCAATATTTATTAAAATAATTTTATTGCTTTTTTGAAGATTGCACCCATCAATGTAATAATACGTGTCCCGGTAAGCTAAGAGATCCTGGGTTCGAGTCCCAATTGCGACCGTTACCTTCTTAATTTTCTGGGTCATCCGTCTCAGTATCGTTTAGATTTATTATTATTACTAGCTTTTTTACCCGTGGCTTCGCCCGCATGGTATTAGGGGTAAATTACATCACTTCCACGGCGACGATTTGTTTTCTGACGTTAGCAATAACTCGCTTTTGTTAGCGACAGAAAACGTATAAGAAATATAATATATTTATAATTTCATAACGCCATAGCTTACCATCATACATAGCCTACAGTCTTCGCATATAATTTAGCTTTCTATTGGTGGAAGAATTTTAAAAATCGGTTTATTGTTTTATGCGTGAAAGCGTAACAAACAAACTCGAGCAGTTTCGCATTTATAATATTAGTATAGATTAGTATAGAAGTAAAGATATTCCTATTCAATGATAAAATCACATTTTATTTCAATTCGATATAAATCGCACACCTAGGGATTATCTTTTAAAATATTGAAGCAGTGAAATAGAATGAAAATTTTCTTCCATGCACTGAATTCAACATTATTTGCACTTTAAAACTAGTTCAGAGGCATGATAAGAAAGATAAACGATACAACACGATATTTTATGAATTTCTGCGTTTATGTTATTCGTAGCGCCTTTTTATGATTTCCGCCCTAAAAAGAAGTTTCATCTGCACCTATGGTAAATATCAATTTCCTAAAAGGTAGATATGGAATCGCACAGAGGCAGATGAGTTTTACACTTTAAGAGGAAGCTATACGTGAATCACTATTTAGATAATCTTTACTACGAATCGATTTACATTATGAACATCAAAATATTTGCTACGGATAAACTGAAGCTTTTACTACCTTGGCCATGTATTGGAATTACAATAAAATTATTATTTACGTAACAAAAAATATAAACGTAAACTACTAAAAAAATGTTTTATCATGGATTAACTATGAAGTAATGTAAAAACAATAAAAAAATACCCTTTTATGGCTGAGACTATTTTTGACAATCTTCGTATTAAATTTTTTTTTCTGTCATAAAATTATGCACAAAATAAATAAAAATCATTTAGGCGCTCACTTGCCACGTGCAAATAAGACGTGAGCGTGAAAGCGTGAGAATAGAAATATTCCTATTAAGATGTATGCCTTTATTGCCTAACCTCTTTAGCCCTAAAATTACACCCCCTTAAAGTGACTCCCTAAACCAATCAAATTACTGAAAAACATTTTTTTTAAATTAATGTAGTAATCAACAATAAGTTTATGTATTACAATAAAAATGACAATTGCTTATTTCAGGATGTACGCAAACGTGGTGTAATGATAAACGTTCCATATTTCAAAAAAATCCAAACTAATATTATAAATGCGAAACTGCTCGAGTTCGTTTATGACCTTTTCACGCATAACACAATATAAAGACTTTAATAATTCTTTCACCAATATAAAGCTAAATTATATGCGCAGACTACAGGTTGTGTATGATGGTAAGCTCTGGCGTTATGAAATTATAAATATTAATATATTATATTTGTTATACGTTTTCTGTCGCTAACAAAAGCGAGTTTTTGCTAACGTCAGAAAAAAATCTTTTCTATGGAAACAATGTTGATATATTTTTGGGCTCTATGCTGGTAGATACTCAGTCTACTGGTCAGCTACTACTGCAGAAAATTCAAATATCAGAATTCGTTTTTTTTTGGACAAGCTTCTGTTTTGCATTAAATGTCAGATAAGAGTTCCTACATTAAAAATATAATTCGTAACCATTATAAAGACTGAATAATAAATAGTGTAATTTTTTAATTATTTTAACAAACTTCCAAATAATTTTATTTAATTAAAAATAAACATCCGAAATGTTTGTGAGCGCATAAATTCCGAACGAATTAACAAAATTGGATAATTCTTTTTTTCTTTGAGCTATTAGCTTTATGAAATTTAGGTGGCAGGCGAGATGTTTGAAAACTGAATGTAAAGGAATGAATGTATGGAATGCGGGAGGGGGTGGGGGTGAGGAGAAGGGGGGATAATTGATAAGTTCAAGCGCTACAGTAATTTCCCGTAATACCATGCGAGCGAAGCCGCGGGGAAAAGCTAGTATATAATAAATTAGATAAATTATACGAGAAAGTAAGAAAAAAACAATTAATACACAAAATAACGATCAATACACAAAAAAACAATTAATACACAAATAACGATCAATACACAAAATAACGATCAATACACAAAATAACAATTAATACACAAAATAACGATCAATACACAAAATAACGATCAATACACAAAATAACAATTAATACACAAAATAACGATCAATACACAAAATAACGATCAATACACAAAAAAACAATTAATACACAAAATAACGATCAATACACAAAATAACGATCAATACACAAAATAACAATTAATACACAAAATAAAACAAATAAGCACTGAAAAATATGAAAATGAAACCGAAAAATATTAAACGCAAAAGTGCATGCAAGCAAGCATTTATGGAGGATATTTGACAGTCTCCCGTCTCCAGAAGGCCTTTATGTGAGACTCTATCCAGGCAACCATGGCAGTGATGATTGTATCCTTCGATTGGCGCAGTCTGCGTCAAAAACTTCCCGTGCGGTGGCGGTGAAGTGCTACGAAAGTATGCACTCATCCCTCCAGGTACATTATTGTAAACGACTTTTAGCTAATGACATTTGGATTATTTAAAAAATTTACAAATATTGAAAAAATAATACAATTTCGCTACACACGCTTGATGACGCTTTGACACGCCGTCACACGAAAAATAGCACACGTTTGGAAAGCCACAACATTAATATTTTCTTTCACAACCGGTAGATAGTTATCTAACACAGTGCATTTTCATGTATAAAAAGAAACGTAATTGAATTTCATTCCTTTCTTCCTTTCCAATGAACAGTAGTAGAGACAGTACAAAGAACGCACACACGCGATGTTTGCACAAACTCATGAGAATACAAATATTCTTATTATTTTATTTTCTTTTTCTATTTTAGTGGCGCAATTAATCGCATTTATAAAAACCATAAACATGTTATTATATTACGTAGGAAAATTATATTGAGCTCGAGTAAAAAATAAGTAGGAGATTTGTGTTTTGTGTCACAAGTTGTCAATAATCTATACTAATATTATAAATGTGAAACTGCGTGTGTTTGTTTGTTATGCTTTCACGCTTTCACGCATAAACCAATAAACTGATTTTCAAAATTCTTTCACCAATAGAAAGCTACTTTATATGCGAGTAACAAAGGTTGTATATAATTGTAAGTTCTGGCGTTATGAAATTATAAATATTAATATATTATATTTATTATACGTTTTCCGTCGCTAACAAAAGCGAGTTATTGCTAACGTCAGAAAACAAATCTTTGCCGTGGAAACGATGTTGATAGTCGTAGTTAATATCTATATATCTATGTAAATAGAAATGAATCTTTGAAATGTTGGTACCTACGCGCGCAACTTCCGAACGACTGAATCATCTTTTTTTTTACTACTGGTGAGCTCTGGCATTATGAAATTTAGGTGGCACGCGAGCTTTTTGAAAACTGAATGTACCGAGAATTAATGTATGAAATGTGGGAGGGAGGAGAAGGGGATAGTTGATAAGTGCAAGCGCTGCAGTAATTTACCCCTGATACCATGCGAGCGAAGCCGCGGGCAAAAAAGCTGGTATATTATGTATATTATTGTACATATATGTATGTGTATGTGAATGTGTATGCGTATGTTTACGTATGTATACGTATGTATATATATATTTATATGCATGTGTGCAGGTGCATGTATTTTTATGGATGTGTATGTATGTGTATGTTTATATATGTATATATTTTTTATATTCCTCTAATATATTTAAATACTTTTTTTTGCTCTTCTAAATAACCAATGTAAAATAAATATTAAAATTTGAAAAAAAAAAATTCATATAAAACTTTCTATTACAACACATAAATACTTGTCATACAAAAACATAAATAAACACATAAACACCTCAGCACAGGTTTTCCTAGTGAGGTGTTCACGAAACATACAACAATACCTATCCACAGTTTCACCTTCACAAACCTACCTTACACCCAACAATAAAATTACAAAATATATTATGTAAAAATGTTTTCGAAATTGATCTATAGGTAAATACTGTAATATATAGAAATAAATAAATAAATAAATAAAAATTATAAAACAAAAGAACTTTCATTTATTTTTGTAATAACTTGATGAGTAAAACCTAATTTATAACATCTATTCATTGAAAACAATATTAACGACTTTCTGAATGTTGGTAATTCAATCCCTAGATGCGACCGAATCTTTTTCTGATTTTTCTGTATCAAATTTTCGATCCGAAATAATGCGTACACTATCTTTCACTTCCCAGAATCTCCTCTCCTTCATTTCCTAAACAGCATCCCCAAAGATACATGAAGATAATTATAAATATGTTAATCGTCTAAAATAAAGTATTTCAGAAGCATTTAGGCCACCGTACTTATTTTTAAAATGTACTGACTTTGAAGTAAACCACAACAATGGAGGGCGCCCGGTGACCACGAAATGCGTGTTGATAACCATTTCATGTCAACTCAACACCTCTTTGAAAAGTCATTAAAAGATTTGAAAAAAATAATTTAAAAAAGCCCTCAACCCTAACCTAACGTAACCTATTTAACCAATTTTTAATATTTTTTATCATCACTTTTAATGGCTTTTCTGAAGAGGTTCTGAGTTGGTTTCATTCTGAGTTGTCACGGTTGATAACATATCTGATAGACCGGAAAACTTTTTTAGAAGTAAACTGGTCGAAATTTATAGCCAGATAAGAATTTTATGGTCAACAAAAGATTATATGTAATAGCAAAGATTTTATACATGATAAACAAAGTCAATATTTTGATAATTTTCGGTATAAAAATTTAAAAAAAGAAAGTGAGAAAACCCCTGCATGTCAAATACAGCGATTTTAATGACCCGGGTAACGTAAAATGTGGCGTTTCACATGAAAAATCAGCAGAATTTCTTACGAAATAGGAAACTTAGAAAGGCTCACTGTGGAAAAAGCTTAACGCAAGGGCCACTGAAAAAGTATATTTGCTGAAATATTCAAGAAACCTGAAAACAACGATAAATTAATATTCTGCGAAACTCAATTTGTTATGCACCCTGCTGTAAAAGGTGGAATCTACGAATATATGGAATTCGAAATAATGTCGTACGAAATCGAAGTCGTGAAGGGTCGATATTAGAATTAAATTAAACAATACAAAGGCATTTCCAATTCCACCCCTTTGTGATAAAAAATCTTTCCAATGTGTTGTTTGTTTGATTGGAAAAGACTCAATAAATTTCATACATATTTGACTTCAAAAACATGATTTTTAGAGAAATTCCTGGAAGATAACTATTACTCTATTTTGTGACTTGTTTGAGTGATGTACTTATTTGTTATTTAACTCTTGCATTAATAACATGTTTATCTGGATCTAATATATGGAACTAGTTTAAATATTAGATCCAATATATTCCTCCTATCCAGTAGTGTAAATCAAATAAATCAGCGAATTAAACAAAAAACATAGTTAAATATAAAATTTTTATAATTAAAAACATCGCAAATACTGTCCAACCAACTTAAAGAAACTAATATCAAATTTAAAAATTAAAATAAAACGAAAATAAATAACTTTGTAAAACACCACTACTTTATCAAAATTATCAACGATTCGAAACCAAAGGTTTCTTCTTTACGATAAGATTAACATCATTATTATTATTATTATTGTTAATCTCATTCTTACGAAGAAATTTTGGTTTCGAAACATGTTGAAAATTGATTAAATAGTAGGGTTTTACAAAGTTATATGTTTTTCAAATATATTAGATTTTTCGGACAGTAAAAATTCCATTAACATACCTACTTTAAATTTTTGAAATTGGTAAAAAAATGTTGACACTTCCCGTTAACATTTTTTTTTAAACTTTCGCACATAAGTATTTGGGAATCACTGTATAGCTGGAATTGATTTTTGGGTGACCGGACAACTCAGAAACATGCAACTTCAACACCTCGAAAGAAAAAGAAGAAACAACCGAAGAAAAAATTTGGTTGAATAGGTTAGGTTATGGTCTATTTTTAATTTTTTTTTCATAACTTTACATAACTCAAAGGGGTGTTGAAATTGCATGACTGTGGGCTGTCATGGAACATTATTTTTGACATCTATGCGAGCACTGTAAGCAAACACAGTTTCACCTTCACAAACCTACCTTACACCCAACATAATAAAATTACAAAATATATTATGTAAAAATGTTTTCAAAATTGATCTATAGGTAAATACTGTAATATTTAGAAATAAATAAATATCAAAAACGTATACATATAATAATGGCAATAAAATAACTTTGTTTTAATTACACTTTATTAAATATTTTTTACCAACCGGTTTCGGTTCGGTCTGAACCTTCATCTGGGTGGAATTTAAACAAAGTCATTTTATTGTCATAATAATTATAATCATGTCTACCCACAAGAGTTTGCTACGTGTGAAAACTTAATTTATAGATAGTTAATTACCGATTTACACGTCTAACGAATTGTTTATGTGCTTCAATACCAAAGTTTAGATCGTTCAGCAAACTTTACAAATATGAGATAAACGTATTAAAAGGCACTCAGGTTTCGACCTAATCGATGGTAAAGGTTTTTCATTTAGATAGTTTTTTAATATATCATAATCTTCCAACTATTATAACTGTCCAAACTTTTATTTATTCTTCAAGATTGATGTTGCCCCGGCGTCGTTCCAGTGGCGCAAGAACAATTTTTTAACCACGCGCAAAGCTGGTAACTGGCTCTACCGCACTTTGAATAAAAGCAGTAATTTATTGGTTCTGCCTTTCCATTAAATCACTTACATAGTATGCTAGCATCGGGAAAGTTTAGATCACAGTGTAATAAATTTATCTTTCTATACTGCTCTATTCAGTAATACTTTAGTGCGTCCTCGTTCACCTACCGAGTCCCCTTCCCCTCCCATGTTCCCCTTCCACCTTTCTTGCCTTCCCCTTCCCTCGTCACCCCTCCCGCGATCCCCACCTCCCCCGTTCCTCTCCCCTTCCTGTCTTTTCTTCCTGCCGCTAAAATATCTGTTATTCATACATTTTCATTTATACAAATTACATAACGCCAGAGCTTACCAGTATATATATAAAGCCTATAACCTTTGCGGGCGTGCACACAACAAATCACTAAAGTATCATTGCAATCGGATGAACGGTATGGCAGCGCGTAAAATATGAACAAACAAACAAACAAATATTGATTTTTATATATAATAAGATTAACTCCACACGAGAGGTCCTGAGGAAAATAAATCCCTCAGGGCCTGAATCATTTTTGAAGATGCTGTGCGGAGGATCTTTTTTAAGAAAGGAAGTACTTCGAAAGAAAAGGTTTGAGGTAGGAATCTGGGGGTCAGTGTGTCCAGGAGTGATGGACATATTAATCGATCCTCTTACTGCGGTGCAAGGCGATAATCCGAGAAAGTCCTGCTGTAGAGGACAAATAATGTCTCTCTCAACCAGTCTCTCCCGATTTGGCCTGCTATGCATCCTGGTGGGCAGACACATCCGCCGCCAAGATCCAGGCAAACCTCACCCCATGAACTCGGACACCTCTACTAAGTCACCAAACGTAGCGAACTACTTGGGGTGACCCATGGCAGTTTTGTTGGTTATAATACCATCAATCAGACATAAATTATAAGACATTTTTAAGACATATAAATCATAAATCAAAAGTATAATCAACAATGTAAAATATTGTTACGGAGGCAGTTCAATTATGTATAATAAATACTGTATATTTCTTACTATTCATATGTAAAAGCATCGAAAAAGGGCGTTAATAAATACATAAACAAATAAATAAATACTTGTTTATATCATTGAAGAAGATAACACTTATAATCTAAATGAAAATATGAAAGAAAACAAGACACAGAAAACAGAAAAAAACAATGGTCGCAACTGGGACGTTAGACTCACGTCCCGGTATGATATATTACGTTGATGGGAATAACCTTCAAAAGTTATAAAAAGAGAGTTTTTCTCATTAAAAATTAAATACTTCTTTCATGATTTATATATGCATATTTGTTACACGATTATTTATAGGTCCCCAGGTGATTGTCCATATGGATAAATGGTGATAACGCCACTGCACTTTATCTTACCACTCGATCCCGGTAAGTAATCGAATCACTGAATTCCAAGACATTCGGGATTCGGAAATTTAATTAAGTAACATGAAATACGAAGACGAAAACTTCGCCTTTTACGAGGTTAAGAGAGCTGAAAGAGATGAACCCGTGTTCGCTGATGATAAATTCTCTAAACCCTCACGTTCATCCACATACAAATTAAACTGGAGATGGCATGAAGTTTTAATTAGTAAAAGCAATACGACAAACGAATTAATTTCGGCTCTGGAAATGTGCCAAAATTCACGAAAAAGTTCAGTCCAATTCATTTTGTGTTTTAATATAAAATACCTGAATACTAAAAATCCTTAGAAAGAAAAATGTACGTTTATTGATACTGGTGGGAAAAAATTAGAGTTTTACACACCTGGGCAACATAAAAACTTTGATGTTAAAAAATAATGATGGTTCTAAAATTGTTGATCAGAAAAACATCAATTTTTCATATATTTCCTTCCTTCCAATTCCCATAAAAAACTTTATTCCTTTCAGTATAAAAAATATAATAATCACTATAGTATTCATCCGCCTATAGAAGACCGTTAGCTTTATACAAGACTTTATAATATTACAAAATAATATCTATTTTTGAAAATCCAGAACATTTTTTTTCTTTAGTCATTGCTTTGATGATTACATAATTACAAGATTTTTCGACCACCACGTGCTGTGATGGTCGATTTAATTACTTTATTTATTATTAATAAGGCTTACTATCGCTAGAAATGGTTTAAATTTTATACACCTACCTTCCGAAAGTTCAAGCGAATATATTTTTTTAATTCGTTAGAAGTAAGCATTACAATTTTATAATTGTTCAAGAAAAGCAAATTTTTTTAATCGATTGCCAAAAGTTGAAGACAAATTTATTTTTAATTTATTGTTATAAAGTTTTACTTGTCGAATTCCACTTTAATTTTAACTTTTTCTGTTTTCTATAAAAATTCAATATTTTTATTCAATTTATAAAAAAAACTGTTTATTTATAGAAAGATTTTGCTGTGCAATCTTATTACTCCTCCCACTGCGGTGCAAGGTGAAGATCCGAGAGAGCTCAGCTGGTTAAAATTTTTCCCTTGACCAGCCTCTCCCGATCCAGCCTGCTACGCAGCCTTCTACGCAGACGCATCCACCACTAAGAATAGGACAAACCTCACCCCATGAACCTGGGCACCCCTGCTAAGTCACCAAACGTAGCGAACCACAGCTGTTTCGCCTTTGGAAGGCAGGATCAAACGTTTTTATAATGCCTTTTTGAAGGCAAAACAGTTGTCACGCGAAAAAATAATTACTCAGCAGAACTTGTCTAAATTGAATAATAATTTTATAAAATGTTTAAAAGAAAATCTTTAAAAAAAATTTAAATGAAAGAAAAATGTCTTAACGATATAAAGCGACAGCATCTGGTGGCATATGAAATCTGACTTTTGATTTGTAATTGACGTATTGAGTATTGCATGTCGATTTTTTTAAATATCAGTGTAGAAAGTAATTTATTGTTTAATTCAGTTATTTAAATCTGAAATAAAAAACTTTTTTATGGTCACGCAGACAAACCAATTTTAACTCTAGACAAGTTAAATATCTTTTTACATTCAATTAGAGCTAGATTAAAATGGTAAAAAGTTGATTGCTTTTATAAATTCGGGGACAAATGTAAAAAAACGCTCATCTTGATAATGAGTTCATGATAGGGCTAAAAGAGGTTAAGTATCTGTGCGTGACAGATGTACAAATAATACCTGTACAAAGATTAAAAAAACCTAAACGGTTTTGTGTTTGCCGGTAAAAATCAACTGATAACATAGAGTATTTATTGTAGTGAATAATCCTAAAGATTAGATGGTTAAATGTATGTTAGAATTAACTTAATTCTCATCCATTTTAATACACATGGTTTTTTAAAATCAGGTCACGGATTATCAATTCATAAGCCCGACCCCAAAGAAGTACGCAATAAAAAGTCCGCAAGGATGATTTCAGAGTATTCCCATAGCATATAAATTATCCGTGAAACGCGATACATGCAGTCGGCGAGAACATATTTTCAAAGAAGAAAAAGTTGCAGCACATGATGGAGGGAAGCTAAAATGACCTCTTACACGGAGCAAGAACTCATAATTAACAGTGTCATTTGATAAAATTGGAGAATTCATCATTGAAGAAGAATATAACACTTATAATCTAAATGAAAATATAAAAGAGAACAAGACACAGAAAAATAGAAAAAGACCTCTCGTCTAACCGGGACGTGCGCGTTATCCAATTTCGCTATTGCCACCTTCTGTCAAACCGTCATATTTGTCAATCTCATACTTCAAATATTTAGAATCAACAATATTATCTTCAACTAGTTCTTTTTTTCCATATTCGGTTGGACGAGAGGTCTGGGTTCGAGTCCCAGTTGCGACCATTGTCTTTTTCTATTTTTCTGTGTCTTGTTCTCTTTCATATTTTCATTTAGATTAAAAGTGTTATCTTCTTCTTCAATGATATATTACGATGATGGGAAAAACCTTCAAAAGTTATAAAAATAGAGTTTTTCTTATAAAAAATTGGGAGAATTTATTTTATACTGCAGGTTAGATCAGGGATGAACAACCTTTTTATTTTTAGCCGAATAGCCAATATACCCATTTTCGCGTTTAATTTATTCGCGAGACGCAGGAGTAGGGTACATACAGTTGACATGGTTAAATTTGCAATCGGTGGTGTCGCTCACCTAGTGAAGGCCGGGACACACATGGCCGCACCGCACCCGCGCCGTGCCCGCACCCAACTCGGCCGAGTGTCGGTGGTGACGCGAAACCACACTTTCCCGCACTCGATCCGTGTGCTGGCCGTGCCCTCTCTCTCACGATTTCAGTTCAGTATTCATTTAGAAGCCTACGGAGCTTTTTCGTGTAGACAAAATTTAGAAAAAGTTATTATAATTTTATTGTAATAATTTACGAATACGATATTAATTTAATATTTAACATAAAATTGAAAGCGAAAATGTAATTTCTTCCACTGCACGGTGCCCATCAAAAAGTAAACAAAACTAGTCGGGCACGGTGCGGTCCCGGTGCGGTCCCGGTGCGGCCCCGGTGCGGTAAGGTGGGGCTACGCGGTACTATTTCATTGAGCTACTCGCTCGCCGTGCTACGTCCAACATACGGACGACACACGGCGCGGTCGCTGTGCGGCTATGGGTGTCCCGGTAATAAAACGGCAACTTTTCAATAAATTAAACGCAAAAACAAAGCACCACAGGCAAAATTTTGCTATCCCAAAGGATAAACCAATAAATGCAGTCGATTTTTATCGTGAAATCAAAGTAAATGGTAAACATGCTTGTAATTCTGAGATGCTGTTTCAAAATATATAGAAAAAAAATATCGCAATACCCTTCCGTATATTGTAAAAAAATACTGTTATATAAGAAACATCAAAATCTCTTCTGTTACTTTTATATGTGATAGCGCACCCTCACCAAATGGAACCCATTTAAAATATCAATCACAAGGCACACAAAGAAAGTGCCGTTGGCGAAAATTTTGCTAGGTTTATAAGGTCAAACCAATAAATATCGCTGAGTTTTATCAATTGGAAAATCAGATTCCAAACACAATTTAAGATTTTTTTATAAAACGGATTCCTATAAAATTAATCAAATTTTATCCCAAAAAACCCCCCCGCCGAAGGCTAGAATATTTCTACACTTATTGCAAAACTTTTTTTAAGGTTTTAAGAATATAAATAAATATATTTATATATATTTTTTAATTGTAATATAAAGAATATGGGTTGCATTTATACATATATATTTTCAAAATATTATATTTAAGGTCATCATTGGTAATTTGGTAAAAAGACTTGTCAGAGAAGAGGAGCTCTTGTGCCTACAAGGGTGCCTCAATCGTAATTAGGTTAGATATGTTTGATGTGTTTTTTATAAATTATGATTTTATTTTAGTAATTTTTTGCGGTTGGTTACAGCGCAATTCAGAAGGGAAATTATTGTAGTTTTTTCATTGCTTTTTAAATATAAATATAGTTTTTTGAGTTTCACGACCAAAAGTATGTGAGATATATTTTCGCGATTAATTTTTTGTTTTTGTACCGTATTTGCGTTTATCAGGGATTTTCTGTTTTGTTTCAAAACACTAAACCGTTTTGTTAAACAAAACAGAAACGGTTGTACATTTTCTATTGCAAACTTTTTGATATTTTACTTTGTCAAGGCCTTGAAAAAAGGTCCGGAGGTTGCAGCGAGCGGAGCCGCGAGTTGTGCATCACTGGGTTAGATAGTAAGAAATAGATAGAAAAAGTCGGGAATCCAAGAAGATATGACTGATGAACGGAATGGAACATATGAGTCGGTTGATGTCAAGAGTTCATATAAAAGAGTATGCATAATGCATAAATGTCAATGAAGCTATGGGAATACATGAATGAAATACAAGTATAGCGTTGTATTCTCTTAGTCCATCTCTATAGTGAAACGGCTTGCTGATATCCATCCACAAGCTAACTAATTCCCCGATCTTCTTACAACGAACGTTAATGAACGAAACTGACAAAATGTATTCATTTTTATATTTTTACATTTGCCCCACACAGTTTCCAAAAACAGTTTCTCTCGAGACCTATGTCATTTGTGAGGATGCTGTGGAGAAGGTCTCGTAAGGAAAGAAGGAGAGGAAAATCTGGGAAGGAAAAATGTATGAGGGGTGAGAAGAAATCCTGGGGTGAGGGTGTTCACGAGTGACGGACGTATGAATCCATTCTTCCCACAGCTTTGCAAGGCGATGGGTCGAGAGAGTCCGGCTGGAGAGGTCCAAAAGGACTCCCTCAACCAGTCTCTCTCAATCAAGACCTAGACAAACCTCAAAGTCACCATTCAATTTGGGAGGCGGAAATGGGTACCGCCGCCCCGGGAACCTTTAATGGATAACCAACACCTCTGCCATAGGTCACCCCAAGTGGTTCGCTACGTTTGGTGATTTAGCAGGGGTGCCCGGGTTCGTGGGTTGAGGTTTGTCTAGGTCTTGGAGGCGGATGACCAGGACACACTGAACCCCAGATTCCACCCACCCATTAATCCCTTTTCCTACCCAGAACTCTCCTCCCCTTCCTTTCCTTAAAAAAACCCTCCACACAGCATCCCCAAAGATGACACGAGGGAAATCATTTTCCTCAGGGCCTCCTGTGTGGAGCTCGTGTAAAAAAAAACATAGCGAACCACTTGAGGCGACCATTGCGGTCCCAAATTAGCTGATTTCACCAAATAGTACTCTTCTCAATGGTTTTACTAATATGTAATTCTAATGGGTTGTCTTATTTGCCTACAAATATAATCGAATTCCCTAATTTTAATATCAAAGTTGTTTACTTGAAGGGTAAAGTCGAATCAGAAGGGAGACGGGTGCATGTTATGGAAGGACCTTGGGACGACACCCCTATAACGGCAGAATAAATTTGAAAGCCTTAGGAGATTATTTGATGCGCCAGCCTTTCAAGTCGCCCAATCCATATGAGTCGCCTTATTTTTTGCTTTACGAACATAAAAACATAGAAATTGGAGTAGAATACGGGTACCAACGTAATAAGCAATAACAGAAGACTTAAGTTAAAATGAGGTTTAAAAATATTATGATCCACTTTAAATGATTGCTTCGATAGACACTTTTATTTTTTGTTTTCATCTCAATTTGGGAGGCGGGTGTGAATTATGGATACTGCTGCCCGGGAACTATTTATTGGATAACCAACATCTCTGCCATAGGTCACCCTAAGTGATTTGCTACGTTTGGTGACTTAGAAAGGGTGCCCGAGTTCATAGGGGTGAGGCTTGTTCTGGTCTTGGCGACGGATGAGAGTGGTTGAAGGAGACGTTTTGACCTCTCCAGTAGGACGTTCTCGGATTTGCACCGAAGTGGGATAGATGGTTTTATACGTTCGTCACTTGTAAACAAATCGACCACCAGGTTCCTACTCATCCCTCATACCTTTTTTCTTCTCAGAACTTTCCTTCCTTCCTATCCTAAAACGACCCTCCACACAGCATCCACAAAGACGAAATAGGCCTTGAGTAAAATTATTTTCCTCCGGAGCTAATCCAAAAAAGCAGCAATAAACTCTTCTCCCACAAAACATGAAACAATATTAAGAGGAACGTATGCGCGGCCCATTTTGGTTCTTTTCATACAAATCTTAATTCTCTTTTTGAGACTAAAATACCCAACCAAACTGAAAAATTATTTTTGTATTTTGATCTCAAATCCAGGATTAAGATTTGTGTGTAACGGGCCAAAATGGGGCGCGCATTCGTTCCTATTAATAAAAATCAAATAAAATAAATTTTATACTCATGACAGCTTTATGAGTTGCCTTCGATTAGCGAAAGGTCACCGGAGCTTTTTTCAAAGCATTTAAACATAATAAATGGATAATTTATCATTTTCATTGCGCAGTTTTAGTGAAAATTCTTGATGTATAGAATAAAAAATTCACATGATGGTTAAATGTGAACATTTGAAATAACAATTAGTCCAAGGGGTAACGGAATATTCCTTCAATATGGCTGCGTGGGAAGCAGGGATTAGTTGCGGCGACATCCTCTGATTATTCTCACCCCACCAGCACCGATGAGATGGTTGAGAATCCTTACATTTAAATAATTTTATTGTTGAGATTTGAGTGGCTGAAGGACGCAAAACAGTCTAGATGGCAAAACAATATTGATATTATTTCGTCATTTGCTGTGCGTTGAACCACACTAATTCTAATTGGACGTACACCAATACATTTATACGCAGTTGATCGCATTGCCTAAAGTTTTCTTCTAGACAGGGCAAAGCCCCTTCGATTTACACATTCGAATGCTTGGGAATATTGCTGGTAGAAATTAAAAAAAAGAACACATCGTGAAGGATCGCGTCTAGAGAATGTTTCAAAAACTCAAAGGTTTATCTGATCTTCACAAAAGGGTGATCAATAATTACTGTTTAGTACAAAGATGGAAGTATTCTTTCAATCAAACGCTCTTTTGCGATTTTATTTGTGATGCTTGTAGAGAGTATCTGAGATCAGCTCAAGTATTGGATCTTTGTTAAAGATCGATTAAAGTTGTAAACAGTAACCAAGCTTGAAATCACACATGTTTGTAGTTGTCATTAGGAGGTCTGGTATGGAGGATCGATAAAACCCTACATCAATACGATATTGACGAAATCCGTCATCTATGGTCAGTTATCTATTTTTGTGAGCACGGTCTACGATTGTTAACAGATATTCCGACTGACAATTGATAAATTTTAGCACGGGGTCCATAGTATCGATAAGTTTCGGTTAACTATCAATATAAAATTATTTTAGAAAAAATGTCGCTCGTTATGCAAAATTACTGGCTTAATTTATGAACAGATTGAACTAACGAAGCTCTTAGAAATGAAAGATTAGCCGTAAATAATGCACTTACGACGAAATCAATTTATTACGTTCGATCTTTGAGGAACGAAAATGGTTAAAAAATTAAAAAATAATTTGTGTTTTAGTTTAATATTGCCAATTTATTCATATTTTTACGTAATTGATTAGCGTTTGACATTTCGGGACGTAAATTCGTAGAGAGATCTGCCAGTGTTGCCAGCGTATATCGATTTCTAATTTATTCCCTGTCAATATCGGATCGGCTGACACCAGTGAAACCGTGCTCGGTATATCGTCGCAAGTTATGCCTGCCGAGCTGACATTGAAAAGTTATTGATTTCTCTGTGCTTGACCCCATGGACGTGAAAAATATTTGAGATACCTGCCTTCTTCTATGAGGAAGAAGGCAGTTCACCTTAATAAAAATCCATTGTATTAAGATTGATTGCCACATTTTATGCAATTAACTTATTTTTTTAAGCTTTAGTTGTCTTCAGCTTGCTCGGTAGAACCAGTAGCGGCATTGATCCCACGCCTACGCGCATTAGAGCGCCAACGAGAAACTCGGCATAAAAAAATAATTTGAACATTAATTTTTAATGTTCACAGTTGATATCAGTAGGATGAGATGGAGTCTCTTTTGAAAAAAAACGGCACATTTGTGGAATGATCTATCGGCATTAATAAATCCTTTTGTTAACCCAGCTCACAGCGGTGCCCAATCGGAAGACGATAAGAGATTTTGTGAGGTGTCACGTAAGAAAATATTACTTTTCTCCAGACAAAATCATGGTCAAACAAATATTTGCGAAATCATTTTCATTAACCCTTAAAGTCTATTGGAACAATTCACAAACGTCTCCCTTACTATCGTAGTAAAAAATATGATTTAAACGGTGTTAGAAAGAAAATATACTACGCTTTATTTTCAAATATAAAAAATAACCACAAAAGAAGTAAAATGTAAATCGTTACGATATCAAAGTTTCGAATCCCAATTTGAAATAATAAATTTTTGACACTTTGCAAACTTTTTAAAATTATTTTTACATGGAAAGACGAAAAAGTGAGGGGAAAATAACGTTTGTAATACATTTGTCTAATGAAAAGTGTGTGTGTTTTTATTTATATCGTTGTCAGTAATTTTTGTTAGAAAAAAGGTAAGTTGTGGCATTTAAAAAAAAAATTTTATGCTGGCATAAAAAAATTTTATATTTAAAAAATTATTTGATTATTTCGATTTATAAAATTTGAGGGCATACTTTGTCATCTTTCAAAAACAGTTTTATTTTTCGGATACATAAATATTCCATTCATATTCCATTGACCGGTCAGCGGTTGAGTGGGCATCGCTTTTGGGTCCCACCCGGGCGTCCCGTGTTCGATTCCTCGGCGGGCTAAGTCCTCCATCACAATACAAGCAACATTTTCGGCTTTCTGTGGTGGTAGTAGGAGATTTTCAAACACTGTTAGGTTATTCGTAGCCCGGGAATGTTTGTCTTTCTTTAAAAAAAAAAAAATTATGAATTTTATTGTAAAGCGGAAATATTTTAACCATCAGAAAGAATGTCGTCGAGGCCTTAGGGTTTAATACTAATTAATCCAATTCGATGGTTTAAAAACGCAATCATCATGTGGTAAGGTAGATAGATATCCATAATAAATGAAAACGCCAAAATTTATTTTCTAACCACAGTGTACTGAACTGTGTTTATGTGAGACATAATATTTATTTATTTATTATTTATTATTTTAACTTTATGAGTAAAACCTCAAACTGTAATATTTAATTAAATGAAGACATTATGAGCGAAACTCAATCGAAAATCTGGAAACAGAAAAATCAGAAAAAGATATTGGCACCTCTGGGACTCGAACCCAGGACCTCCCTACTTTCCGGGTTGGGCGCTCTTATCCACTGAGCTAAGGTGTCGATATCCAATTCAGTCACTTTTAACTGTACCATACTTCGACTAAGAACCACCCATATTATCTTCATTTTTATTAACGCATATTTTTCTGTTTCCAGATTTTCGATTGAGTTTCGCTCATAATGTCTTCATTTAATTAATTATTTATTTCTTCGTAAAAAATTTACTATGGGTATTCACGTAGAATTATGGTGCTATCAAGGTTCAGTTGTTAAAAAAAAGCCTCGAGTTTTCATCATTTTCCATTAAATCGGATGCCTTCTTTTCTTTACTCTTTTCCTGTCTGCAACCTGCGCAACCTAACGCAGTTAACCTAGGTAATGTCTTGAACCCATTGTTACCTTACGGTCTACGTGACATTACGGGTATGCTTTGAAATAAATTGCAGTTCCACATACGGTACACATATAGATGTGTCTCGCTACATCTATTGATTTTGTTCCTGGTTGAAAAAATACTGAGATTTACACAAACAGAAATTTACAACAGGCAAAAAAATATTTCGATATGTAATGTAACGCAGGACGAAATGTAAATAAGTTGCGTACAACCAGGGTATTTGCGTTCAATTTTAATAATGAGAGAGCAAATATGTTGGGAAAATGAGAGAAACCTTTCAAATGGTGAACTTCATCGCCATGAAATTTTGCACGGCTTTTTTTCAGTACTTTCTAGGTGACATAAAGTTCAACTTTCAACGTCAATTTTATCTCTCGTCTTCCACTTTGAAGTATTCATTCAACTGTCAAAACGAGACAGGATGCCACGTGATGGCTTTTTTGCGAATTATTTTTTATGTATTTAATAAAGTTATAACAGTTCCATTTCAACCTCTAGTTGTCTAATAACATACATTTTAATAAACCTTTTGCTTATCTTTATACTTATTACATACATAACTTTTTGGAGTGAAACTTCTTTAGCGCTGTTAGTGACTTGAAATTCTGGTGAAACGGAAATGCGTCACAACTCAGTTCAACACAAATAATCGGTTCTAATATAATGCGGTTAATTCGCACCTCGGCGCGTGCCTCTCCATAGGTAGTCAGCAAGGTGCCTGACAAGTCTCAGCGGCTAGGAGACAGCGGGTTCGAATCCTACGAAATCCAAAAAAAACATTTTTATTTTGTGAAATCAATATCCAATCTTCAAACCACTAAAAGAAAATAAAGCGACTTCTAGTTTCACTTTCTACCGCGTGTGAATTACACACTCTGCTTTTTTAATTTTTTCTTCAAATGTGTTAAATCTAGCCATTTTTTTTTTAAATTTTTCAGGGAACGCAGCTATACATTTGGACGCCTTTAGACAGTAAACAATTCAGTGTTTCTGATTTGTTCATTTGATTTAGTCTAATGTTTTGTCTTGTGTGGCTTGTGTAGAAAACTTTATTGCAATGTAGTTTATTTCTAAAGTAATTTGATAACAAATTGGTACAAACTTTGTGTTTAAAAATTAACACGTTGTAGAAAAATCTTTGTTTGACACCCAATATCATATTTTGTACATTAGCGTCACACATGAGGCCCTGAGAAAAGTAGTTTTCCTGTCATGTCATCTTTAGGGACGCTATGTGGAAGATTTTTTTAAAGGAAAGGTAGGAGAGGAAGATCTGGGAAGGAAAAAAAATTGAGGAGTGAGTAGGAATTTGGGGGTCAGTGTCCAGGAATATGAATCCATTCCTGCCACTAAGACGTAAGTCGATGAATCAAAAGAGTCCGGCTGGAGAGGTCGAAAGGTCTCCCTCAACCAGTCTCTCCCGATCCGCCTGCCATGCAGTAGATAGGCAAACACATCCGCTTCCAAGACCTAGACAAATCTCACCCCATGAACCAAGGCATCCCTGCTAAGTCACCAAACGCAGGGAATCAATTGGGATGACCTGTGGCAGGGGTGTTGGGTATCCATTAAATGGTTCCCGCAGCGGCGGTACCCATACCTGCCTCCCAAATTGAGTGTCAAATGATTCATAAAAACACCAGTGATTTTTTCAAAATGTTTTGCTTAGTAACGTCTAGAAAAGGAGAAGGAAGGAAGTATTGAAAAAAGATTGTTCCACAGAAGCAAAATTCTGTTAAAAATTAATAATTGAAAACAAACTGCTATTAAGGCGGCGCTCTTCGGCTGAAAAAGAAGAAGATGGAGAGATTTTTTTTTTTTTTTTTTTTTTTTTTTTTTTTTTTTTTTTTTTTTTTTTTTTCAATAGTTCTTGGTATCCAGTAATTGACGGCTACACCAAAGCTAAACGCAAAAAACCATGCTGAATGTTTTCTAACACCAGCTCGTAGAGAAATGGAGCTGGCAGCACGGTATCGATTCGACACACATAAGTAAACACTCTCACCAATATCATTTACTCATCTGCCCTGATGATGGACACTGTAACGCTGTCCGAAACGTTGGCTAAAGAAGGAGGTAGCGAAACACGGCATAACACCCCAAAAACAATAACAAAAATACTTTTTGGCCGTGAAAACCTAAAAACATACCAGATGGAGAGATATGTAATTACGAATGTTGAAGAGAGCGAATGTTAAGGGTAAATATGCCGTTATTCTTCCTTCTTCTTTTCCGACGACATTGCGTCAACAGCGTTACATTGGACGGTGGCGACTTTAAAGCTGTCCGAAAAGTTGCTAAAGGAGACTGAAGCGCAACACCCTTTAAGGCCCCGTAACCGCTCTCGAAAAGAAGAAGATGGAGTTATATATAATTACGAATGTTGGAGAGAGCGCGCTAATATTTTAAGTGATAAAATAGCAGCGAAAATTGCGAAAAAGCTTAATAAAACATGACTCGTTTAAAATAGAGCAAAGATCTCGTGGAACGTATCTTAAGTATCATTTAAAGAAACACTGTGAATTTTTTCACAAATATAACTTGTAAAATAATAGAAATAGACTTGTTTTAAATAATTTTCGGAACTTTGCGATTTTTTATATTGAGGGAATTTCATATAATTTGCGTTTCGGCGTGGAACGATAGATATTATCTCCAAAAATAACATATTAATATATATATATAAGATATTACCTTCAAAAATAACATATATTTTTTTAAGAGCTTAAAAACTTCAAATGTTTAAGGGACATAATTATGTAAGAAATCGGTCAAATTCGAATAGCGGCGGCTTAAAATGCTTACTTTATAATAAAAGATATGCACAGCTTTTTAAATAAGACATTGTTAATTATGCATTACTGTTTCTAGCGCAATGAAAACCTTGGTTCTCTTAGTTTAAATTCCATTCATCAGCTACTTGGCAAGAAAATCTCTCATTTGCTGTCCTAAATACGAAAATAATTATATTCTTGGGTCAAGTTAAATGAAAACCTACACGATGTACTACGCATTGTTGTCATATTCTATTAATATGTCTGTTTCAAGTCGTGGGTGTCATCTTCTGTGGGCGCTTATAAATGATATTTATTACTTAAATTATATTTCATCATAATACGTCAAATAAGTCGATTGTAACATTAGTATTAATATAGTGAACGAGAATGTAGATGGGTTGTTCATACTTTTCCATACACATATTTTTTTTTAAAATTTCATATTAAAATTAGGTACCTATACCATTCATAGTAATGGATTGTACACAGTATTTCTAAATCTCTTCTTTTTTACGAAAGAGAATCAATGTTCAAATTATCATTGATAATTTTCTTCGCCCGAGATTCCGATTGAAAATTTTAATATTAACCGAAAATACGATGAATCTCGTCAAGAAATTTTAATGGACGATGAAAACTTGAAAAAGATTTATAAATTTATTTATTCACGACTGGCACACGAAAGTTTTTACTTGTATACATTTTTACAGATTTTTTTATATGAATACCGCACAAGAGTCCCAACTGCTTCCGTCTGCCAGTGAGACTATGGCATCCCCAATTGGGGTATGTTGTGAGGCTGAAGGTAGTGAGGAGGGGAAGGATATGGAAGGTGGGAAGTATCTGGCTATTAAGATCTGGTCACCAAACACGGCTAAAGCCATTTCAAGCAACGTTTCAATTCTGAATGGTGGTCTTATACCAAGGCGATACTAAAAGTGTCTTCCACTCTAGAACGTGCCGCAAATATACTATATATTATTTTAAATGAATAAATTGTGAAATAACACAAATTAATCAAATAAAATTTATTTGCCACGCCGGGATTCGATCCCGCAACCTTCGGAATGTGAGTCAATAGCCTCACCGCTGGACTACGCCGGCCAGATAAGTTGTTCAGGTAATAAGGGATATAACCATATGTAGTACCTAAGTAACGTAATAAACTGAAAGTCTAAGATATAAGCAGGTACAATATAAGTGGGTATGTAGTTTGACTATCATGTAAAGTTGTGCAAAGTACTTCAATAAGTATAATAAGAGTAAAAAAGAAGTACTTTACTACGAAAGTAGTTACATCTGGACATATTGACCCCAAATTCTTAACCACCCCTGATACTTTTTTCCTTCCCAGAACTTCCCCTCAATGCTTTCCCTAAAAAGCCCCTTCACACCACATCCCCGAAGATGACGTAGGCTCTAAGGGTTTTTTTCCTCAGAGCTTAGTGTAGAACTTATGTAAAAACTTTTCAGGCTTTTCGTAGTTCCAGTTGGAAGAAAAGATATATTTTTTTAAATTGCCTCTAAATCTTAGCGCCCCGGCTGGCCCTTTTCAAACATGACTTACTATTACAACATATGTAAATGTTGATAAATAAATTGATGAATTCATATAAAATTCCAGGTGTGGTACACTACGAACAAGCGTGGGAAATAATATTTCGGTGTCTCGAACCGTCAACATTGAAGCCGTTGAATCACGTCGAACTTCGAAAAACAAACGATAAATATCATTAATTGATAGACATATTACTTGCAAAAAATTTTTAAATGGTACGTGTCTATGTCACCATCTTCATTAAAGTTGTAGATTTATTACATTATTCGCGGAGTTCTTATGAGCTTCTTAACGTCGCAGTTCTAAAATAACATTTTCAACTTTTATATTAAAACTTCGCCGCATCTGCTGGAGTGGTGAGCGAATTGCTCATCACATCATATTTTCAAGAAAATGTCGTGCAGCAACTTTCAATACCAACAGAAAATCGATATCTTTTAAGTATTTTTTCAACAATCATGAAACACATGTTTCGCTAGAATGAGTTTGGGAAAAGTTAAAACATATTCTTCAAAGGAAGAAATCTAGTTAAGTGTTTGTAACTTTAAACTATAGTTTTTGTGACAGAAGTTCGCAAAAGCTAGACTAATCTTTTTTTACTGTAAAACGATTTTATCCCATGTCAAATAATATAGATCTCCAACAGCAATAGTTTTAAGCAACCAGCCAGATTTTTTGAATGTGCTGAAAATTTCCCTTAACCCGGCGAGCATAAGGTTGGGTAAAATTTACCCGAGACAATTTATATTACTCGATAATTTTATTTGTTCATATGTGATGTGACATTATAATTTAAAATAAAACAATAACTTTGTAAACACCACTTAATTTTAGTTTGCCTCGCTCGTAGACCGGGTGCTAGAGGTAGTTGAGTATGCAAAATGTGAGGACCGAATTCCAGCAATGGATTTGAGTTAAGAAAAGGTCAAAGATTAATAATTCGATTAATCTTGCCGGTCAATTTTTTGGTCCATTTTTTTTTTACCCCCTCTACTTTTATTTTTAAAGGGAATGTATTGAGTACATGATTTTAATGATTATTTCAGTTATAATTTATAGTTTTTTCTAATGGTAAAACAGAGGATGGATTCTTGAATGAAAAAGAAAACGAAAATAAAAGTAATACAATCATATTTATTAATTAAACAAAAGATATACATATATATAAAAACAGCGAAATTAAACAGAAATATACGTAAAGTGGGTAAACAATTACTCATTTTTATTTAGACATTCGTTATTGATACATTTACAAAAAGAAATAAAAATAATTCTAATTTTTTGCAACTGCAAGACATTGTACGATAATTTGCAGTCCATTTACAAGGTTGAATTAAGGGGGTATTCTAGTCTAGAAGCATTGTAGGTGTTTTTTCAGATGCAATAAAAAAAAAAAAAATTATTATTAAATTATAACAATTTTATTCCTGGTTTCTAATAACATGTACTTAAAAACAAGTAAGTTAAGTAAACAATCGAATTAAAAATAGTAATAAATTGAGAATAAAAAAAAATCCAAGTAAGAATTTCGGGTGAAAATTACCCAACATTACGCCAATGTTACACATTCGAATCTCGCCGGGTTAAAAGAAAGACTCGCATCACTAATTATATAAACTATTAATGTCACGTATTACTAAAGGCCCATAAGATGCATGTTTTTGTACAAAAATGTAGTTATCTTCTAATATTAGTAAGAAGTATAATATCCAAACTTTAAATGAGAATCTGTTATTAAATTATAACTTAAAAAGCAGAAATTTCAAACATTTTGAAATTTCGACATGGAATTTGCAAAATTTTTTGTCTGGAATTTATGAATTAACGTTTTTTCAATTTCACGGTTAAATAGGTAAGTAAAATGTTTTTAAAAATTATTGTTGAAACTTCAAAGCCGAATAGTGAAAAATATAAGTGAATAAAATGATACACATTACTCAAAAAAGCATTGTAAAGACGCACCAAAAGTGCCCATAATAATGTATTTGAAATCGATAGTTAATGCTTTGACATTCAAAATAAAATAACAAATTCATACTAAAAATATTTCCAAAGAACAATACATCTCCCTAATGAACCTTAAATTCATGTCAATTCAAAAGAGATAGCGAATATGAGTAACTAAATAATATGTGTCTTCTTGTCAAAGCAATAAATAAAACCTAAAAAAAATTACCAGCAATACTTCAAAAATACCGGAGAAAAACACAAATGACTAATATTTTCATTAGAACAAATCCCTTTTTTTTAACTTTTAAAGGTTATTCCCATCAATGTAATATGATAATATATCATTGAGGAAGAAGATAACACTAATAATCTAAAAGAACATATGAAAGAGAATAAGACGCGGAAAAATGAAAAAGATATTCGTTATCCACTTAAATAGTCCCAGTTGGGACCATTCTTTTTAAATTTTTTCTGTGTTTTGTTCTCTTTCATATGTTCGGTTAGATTACACAGGCCAACAAAATAAATGTTTGTGAAAACCTTTTTAAACAAATTTACCAAAATCTTTTGAATGCTGAAAAATTTTGAATGCAGAAACCGTATTCCATAGCAGTTTTTTTTAACACCCACCATTCTTTCACAATATCGATTTAATATTTAAAAAAGTAGGGAAAATTTGATTTTTAAAATTGGTTATATTTTGCCTACAATCATGTTTAATTACTTAAATTTGAATATTAGATGCTTATTTTATTCTCTTTCTTTCGTAGCTTTTTCGCCGATGTGTTGCGTTTTGTTGTTCTCTGTGAAGTGACCAACAGTAATCACCCATCATTTTGATATTCCACCGTCCCTGGTATCGTTTCGCCATCAATTTTATGTCCTGATGAAACCGTTCCCCTTGCTCTTCACTCACATCACCTAAATCACACATTGGCAACCGCCGGCCCGCGAGCCGGATCCGGCCCGCCGAGCTATTTTGTCCGGCCCTGATTCATCTCGGCGAAGTAATAGAGAAATAAATTAATAGTTCCAGGGAGAGAATAAATAATAGAGATGACACAAATTTACATGTATAACTTATTAAGCCTCAGGGGGATTTTGTGCTAAAAATCACAATTTAACAACATTGCTTTGACGGATTTTAATAAATTATATTTGGTGAAAGAAAAACATAGAAATCTACGCGCATTTACGACAAAAATCATTTTTATTTTTTGCAGCACATTTATCTACGTGTGAACAGTTTTTTTTCGAGGATGAAACACACCAAATCAAAAATTCGAACGAGAAAAAACAGACAAAAATCTCCAAAATTCTGTGCAATTATCCTTTAGTAATACCAACGCCAATATATTCATAGTCTCGTAATTCAAGTACAAGGCCAATCTTCACACTAAATTTTGAAATCAGTGTATAATCGACCACCACAACACGGGCATGTGCCTAGCATGGTGGTCGAAAAATCCTAAAATTCTTGTAACAAAAAATTAAATGAATAAAGAAAACATTAAAAAAAATTAATATTATGTCGTTTATCAGTAAATACATAAGAACTAGCAACGTGTTTTATTTAATTTAATTTTACTTTATTATGTTTGATAATTTGGTCCGGCCCTTGACTCGGACACAGAATGATAATTTGGCCCCCGACCTAAGAAAGGTTGCTCATGCCTGACCTTAATTTTTAGGAAAAAAGTCAAGATGGCTGTGCAAAAAGTGGACTTTAAGGCTCATCAGGCATATTTAATAGTGAAATGTGAAAAATTGGTGGGTGATACGACTTTTTTCGTTATCAGGACACCAAATTACGCAGCAATTAGTAAAAATTATCAAAAAAGATTTTTCACTGTTGGCCTGTGTTATTAATGTTATCTTTTTCTTCAACGACATATATAACTGTCTAACAATATATGTTCATTAAAAACGTTTTAATATACAAATTTATAATTTCAGTATCAGTAGTGTATCATAAAATACAGAACTAAGACAAAAAAAAATTGAAAAAGATTGGTTTACCTACCGTTAGGATGTATAGTTTCACAGATTTTTAATAAAATATCAAATTTCAAAGTTAATATTCAAGTTCTATTATTATCAAAATATTACGAAACAACCGCCTCGTTATGAAATAACAGAACTTATATATCAGTATATTATTTAAATATCATTGTATTAAATATTAATTGCAGAGCTGGAAATATGTGTAAAGCAGAATATGTGTTTATTTAATTCACTACGACCTCATGAAGGAGGGATCTGGCGTCATGAATTTTTCACACCTTTTTCGATCTGGATTCTAAATTCTTTAGTTTCACGCAACTAGTTTCGGGTGGCAACGTAATTATTACTATTAAAACAAAATCATTCAAACTCGAATAACTAATTTTTCTTCTGTCGGTTCCTCAATGCTGAGAAAAGTGACACAGACGTATTGGACGCAGACGTGCTGGACGCCGACGTACAGGACGCCGACGTATTGGACGCCGACGTATTAGACGCGGACGTACTGGAGTGATTGAAACTTGGTCTCTCCAGCGCATTGGTGATTTTCATGTGCTTTTTCCGCCAAACACTTTGCAAACAAGTTGGAGTTCTCAGTTTGGCGAGCAACGTGTAAAATACATTGTAGGCAGATAGTGGAAAGCCTGTTGCGGATGCCTAACTCTTCCAGAATCGAAACATTTGTGCGTCTAATTAATAGTTGTATATAAAAAAAATTTCGAATCGTGAAAATTCTATTAGTTTTTTCGCCATGTAAGGTAGGGAATGCAATCTCGTTCTCGCGAGATCTCGGCCTTTTTAGCGAGATTGATCTCGGACGAAAAGAGTTTAACGAGATTGCACTCGAGCATAAAAACGTCTTATTAGAAGCGCAGACTGACACGGACGGAGTTGTGATCTGTCGGTATAATAAGTTTCATTTTTTTACTTCTCTTTGTTTTTTTTGTTATAAAAGAACTGTTTTATTACCAAAAGATTTTTGTTTGATATTAAAAGAGAAGACTGGTTGTTTCTTTCATTTATTATTTGATAGACACGTACGTCAAAGTTTAATACTAAGAAGTTATTAAAAAATTATAGACAAATACGTCAAAAAATGTTGAGTGCATAAAAGTCTATTGAAAAATTCGTGAAAATAAATGTTTATCTTATAATACTTATAATTTTTATTATTATTTTCCAAATTTATTCATATATTGTGATTATTTGCAAAAAAACACACAAAACTACCAATCTCGCGAGATCTCGAAATTGGCGAGATCTCGCAGTATTGTTATTCATAAACTCGCGGGATCTCGCTTGAGCACCAATCTCGCGAGATTTGCATTCCCTAGTCCCGGGAGTAAGTTTTGAAAGCAAACTAGATAGACAAGCATCGTAATTAAATAAAATAATTAATTTGTAGTACGTGCCACGAGAAAGTAAAATTAAGTTACAGTGTACTTTTACCTACTTTCGCGGAATCCATTAATTAATAAATACCCCTCCAAATAAGTAGACTATGATAGTTTCAGACGGGATGACCTTAATTGTTTCTTTTGACATTGCTCACTTTTACGACACCTACCGCAAGTAACGACGCAAACACGATTATCTTTTACTCGCTGATTAAAGATAAAATATCATTTAAAAAAAGCGAATTTCTAAAATTCTGTCCAAAATAAAGGATGCCCCAAAATTTTTAAATTCCAACGGATTTAAATTTCGCATCATCGTTTTAATCACTTCGACCCATAAACTTGTTTTCACGATAATACAACATTAACCATAAATTTCTAAGATACATTAATTTTAAACTCGGCATTACAATCGAAAACTAACTATAATTACTTGATGAAAACATTAAATTTATTAAGACTCTCAGATCGAAGAATTATATCCGACTTAATGTTTATGTTCAAAATTTTAAATGTTAGAATAGACAGTCCTGATTTAACTAAGCTCATTGAATTTCATATACCCACGAGAGCCACTCGTTCTAAAATCCTGTTTAAATGCTGCAATAACCGGACTGAGTATAAGAAACACTCGCTTGTACCTAGATTACATGAAGTTTCTAATAGATATGCCGATGTGGCAGATCTATTTAACTGCACGAAAAGTAGGTACAAGAGAGCTATACTGTCAAATCTTTTCAATCAATATTAGTTTAATTTGTACTATAGATTTTTTAATGTTATCGCATCTCTGGTGTCATTTCTCTTTAAAACGCCACAATTATCTGTTATAATCTTTATTTACTGTTTCTAATATGTTTCCTAATATTTTGTGACATGTGTGCTTATGGTATATTTATGCCGTTGATATTAAATAAATAAATTATCATTATCATTAAATGTGGCAGCTCTAAAACGTCCATGTGTTATGTCAGCCGTGCGATGTTTTAAATATGAATACCGCAGAAGAGTCCCAACCACTCCCGTATGGAGGCAAAGATACCCTATACAAACCATCTTGAGTGGATGGTTATAATTTAAACGTACGTTAGAGTTTACGCATTTCTTTAAGTTAGGCGTTTTTTTAAGTAATTGCACAAGAAAATGAGGCTATGTAGACTGTGAGGTTCCTGGCTTCCATGCTATTATAGATATATATGATATATAAAAAAAACATATGAAAGCCATGTCAAGAATTAAAAAAAAAAAAAAATGGTGGTCCTCTACCTTGACTACTAAAAATAAGCGAATTCATGTTATTATTTTATGTTTATTTGAATCATGTACAGAAGAACTCATCTATATTTTCCTATTTTACTATGTTTACGAGGTAATGTGATATTTTGAAAATATTTTTTATGTAAGTTCTTATATCATAAACAAGTTTTTATCAACTTTATAGCATGGGAGTATTTTTTTATGAATATATTATTGTTATGTATAATTACCCAAAAAAATGTTATACTTTACCTCAATGAAACACGAAAAATGGATAGACAAGAAAAATACGTGTTAAATAAATATCTAAGAAGAGCAAAAGAAAATTTATTTATCATATTACTCAAACTTTTATAAGTACTGAAGGAGCGAAAAGGTATCACGTTACATTTTCGGTTTGTTTTTATTTCTTCCATTTCGCAGAATATAAAAGGGAATAAAAAGTATATGGCTTGCTTACAGTATACTACAGAAGCGATCATCGTAAAAATAGTGTTTGCCACTCGTAAATTTACCTGTTTTACGATAAAATGTTTCCAACGTAGTGAATGAAATGCCTACGATTTATAACAGAATTAAGAGAAAAGAAAATGTACAATACTTTTTCTCAGAAAACGGAGGATTTGGGAAGGATCCTTCTTTGGTGAATTTCAATAATATTTTTACGGTCTTTGATTTCTTAGAATGGTAAAAATCAAAAGGATTTTTATATTAGTATCTTTTACGGATTAATGTAAGAAGGGTGTGTTATTATTATAGAGATTTTTTTATTTATTTTATTTTTTACGTAACATTAATCTTAAAAGAATTTTATTAATAACAAAAATGTAGTTTCGCAAAGCTAACACAAAACAATTAGTGTTGTGTTAGTACATTTCTGGAATTTTATGAAAAGTCTTACGGTCCATCTTAAATAATTGAATAATAAAGATTAAAAATATTTGAACAGCACGATACATAGAGAGTAATGTTAAATTGAACGAAATAAAAACATATTTTGAAAGACGGTATAATATAATAAGAAATACTATACGCTAATTATTGTACTCCCGAATAACTTATGTATCTAAAATAACGTGTTTACGTAAAAGCCTCCAAGTTGTGAATAAACAAATAAATAAATTATAAGCGGAAAGTATGGTTTGTGCAATGTGAAGAACTAATCTAGCAGAGGATCGAACCCACAAAGCCCGGTTTAAAAAAAGGGTAAAAAACTACCTCCCTACTAACCCGTTGGTCGTGATATTGCAAAACATATAGTAGGTACAAAAATTTTAACTGTGCTGATAAAAAGGAAGTTTTTGTTATGCATTATCTAAAATAATGTACGTAGTCCTAAAACCTAAACCTTAAAAAATAAATGTCTAAATGTTATGATATCGCAGCCCACC
This sequence comes from Glyphotaelius pellucidus, assembly GCA_936435175.1. Taxonomy (NCBI): domain Eukaryota; kingdom Metazoa; phylum Arthropoda; class Insecta; order Trichoptera; family Limnephilidae; genus Glyphotaelius; species Glyphotaelius pellucidus. The sequence goes on from OW386551.1 coordinate 26,941,457, forward strand.
TGCTCGAACCCAGCTGGATAACACAAAAGGTTCTACGTGGTAGTATCCACAATCACACCGCAAAAAGTAGATGGGTAATAGTCGTAACTTAAAATGAAATAAAGGCCAGTGAGACCAAGCTTATAAAGGTTACAGTTATTTCCAAGCGCTTCTCGCCGCTATTGTGGGCCTTGGGCACAAAGCTACCTCTCCACGACTTTCACGCAATATGTAATTAGGGTACATTACATTATCACGTGTGCAAGTATCATTTTTCCATACTTATACTTACCGTCTTTACTTAATTATTTTTCAATTTCATTCGTGCATCAATCTTTTTTACCGTAACTACGGAGTCATTTTTGGGAGGTTCATCGAAAATAATAATACATGAAATTAATTAAGCAATGAGTTTATTAACTCCTGGGAGTACAATGCTTTATATAATATACTATATTCTGTATTGTATACTTTTGATAAATAAATAAATAAATATAATAATCTCCCACTTGAATGCGCTCTATTAATAAACAATCAGAACAAATAAATAAAATTGAATACTTACTTCAAAAAACTTACATATTTGTGTAAATATTTTAAACAAAACATTAATATTTAATCATTGAAGACAATATTAGCCGACTCTCAAACGAAAATTTGAAACATAAAATCAGAAAAATATTCGGTCGCATCTAGGAATTGAATCCAGAACCTTAGCCTTACGGGGGGTTCTGCTCTAACCACTGAGCTAATTTGATCCTATCCCCTTCGGTCATAATAGCTGTGTTATTTTTCGACTAAAAATCTACCAATATTTTCTTCATTTTCTTAACGCATATTTTTATTGGCTGCTATCTTTGTGTATGATTGTAAGATTCTTCACGAACAAAATGCATCTAGGTAGTGTCTTAGATAAATACATCAATTTTTATTTTAATGTGCGACATCTATTGACTTTTCTACAAGTTTAAGATGAATATTATTTTTATTTTTAGAATAACTCAACGAGTAAAAACTCAAATCGAAAAATTTAAATATTTGAAGACAATATTAGGTACCCTCAAACGAAAATTCAAAATGTCTTTAATGATTAAACATTTAATTTAAAGTTTCACTTATTAATTTTTCAATAAAATCAAAATAAATATTACGTACCAATAAAGTAGTGCTTGTCAGGCACAAGAGCTCCTCTTTTCTGATTAATATGTGACAAAATTTTGTAAAATAACTCATATATATTACAACTAGCTGAAGCACCCGGCGTTGCCCGGGCTTTACCCAGAGTTTTTCAAAATCAGATGTATAAGTTAAATTCTCCTCTTATTTTTAATTTCCAGTGCACAAAATTTCGCCAGGATGTATCAACATCTGCTTAGAGGTGTGAAAAGTGTATGGGGGTGGTTTTTTGAAATCAGACGTAGAAAGTGATCTCAAAAAACTCATGTTTTGAAGGTTATGTGTGTGAAATTTCATCAACCTCGTAATAAAAATGTGGATTTGTATAAAAATTGAATTCAATGCATCTTCAAGACCAGGATTAATAAAATTTTTCCTACACCCCCTCAACCTTTCCAATCCCCTTAACCCGCCTCGAACGCTGCCCAACCGGGTGGCGATACAGTTTCCCTGAATTTACATTGCAGACAGAGGAGTTCGTGTGAGGTGTTATTAATATGGAAATATTATAAGATCTATAGGAACCCCGCGAACTAAAATAAATAGACCACTCTTCACTCTGTGAATGCCATTTAAAACACACACTAAAATAACACACATAAAAATTGAGAAGATACCAAGAAAGAAAGAAATTATAATATTTCCGATAAATAACTTTGTTGAAAACCACCATTTTCTATATCTTTAACCAACCAGTTTCAGTTCGACCTGAACCTTCATCAGGGGTGTATAAAATATATTAAATAGATTACAGAGATACAGAGTATTAAAGGTAAAATAGAAGAGGGAGAGAGGACGTCAACTTTGGTGGGGGGCGAGGGGAGGTACCTAATAGATGTAAATCTAGATGTGAGGAAGGGAAATACATTTAAAATAGGTAATTGTAATTATTATCATTATTTTTATTCACAAAGTGAATAAACATAATGATAATATGTGAAAATTTAAAGAAAGAGATTATTTCTTCAAAATAGGCAAATTTACTTTGTGGCGTCATCATTTAATAATTTATTTATTTTTATTTATTTATTTATTTAAACGCCCATAGGGCTTTTACATATAGTGCAGTACATGTTTTTGGAAAAATATAAGAAATAACACAATATAATATAAACATAATATAAATATAAGAAACAAAATAAAGATAACATAAGATATAAGATATACAAAATATAGATAATACCAAATATAATAGTTGACACAAAGCAGATAACATAGAATATATGGTAAGTAAATTAATGTGAGATTGTTATTTTAATTATAGAGGGAAATACGATAGGATTGTCAATATTTATGTTTGTAATTAGCAAACTTTTTTAAAGTATTTATTACGTGTTTATCGAAACATAGCTACCATAATATTTCGATTAAGGTGCTATATAGTGCATGATATTAATAGATTTATTTTAATTGTTCTAATACACTGAGTTTAAATTTTGACATCGATTGATGACGATAAACGTCTATAGAGGAATATTTATTTCCGAGTATATGAAGTCTTTGCAGAGGAGAGTTAACAAAATAATTACTAGCAGAATTAGTTACAAGGTAAATCGCATTAGAGCGAGTATCGCGCGTGGGTATTCTCAAATTAATTTTACTGATTAAATCAAGGGCGTCCAGTCTGCCATTCGAAATATTAAAAAGACAAACTAAATCGCTCGCTATGCGCCTTGACGCTAAATCGCTTATATTAAGTAATTCCATTAAATATACATAATTTAGATCTTCGACAGGTATACCGAGTTTATGATTAATAAATCTTAAGAACTTATGCTGTACTCTTTCAATTCTTAGTTGGTGTGTCTTATATAATGGAGCCCAGATGGTTGAATTGTATTCTAAATTTGATCTCACCAGCCCAGTGTGCAGCAATTTAAACGAATTTAGTGATTTGAATTCTTTAACCGTCCTCAGGATGAACCCCAGACTTTTCATGGCCTTGTTAGTTATTACATTAATGTGAGGAACAAAAGTTAATTTACTATCAAATATAATACCGAGGTCCTTGATTTGATCTACTCTTTTCAGGAAAATGTTGTTGACGCTATATTGAAAATTAATGGGATTTTTGATTCGCGCAAAAGTAATTGTTTGGCATTTTTCAATATTGAGGAACAGTTCATTAAGGGCGCACCACTCTTGTAACCTCACTAGATTTGATTGTAATATACAGCAGTCGTTAAGATTCGTAATTGTTTTATATATTTTAAGGTCATCCGCAAATAAGAGTATCATAACTCCTTCAAAGATGGTAGTTATGTCATTTATAAATAAGGAAAATAACACTGGGCCCAGATGTGACCCCTGTGGAACTCCGGTGAATATTTCGAACTGATTTGAAAAGTGTGAATTTAGTTTTTTTTATTATTTTTATTTATCAAAAGTATACAATACAGAATATAGTATATTATATAAAGCATTGTACTCCCAGGAGTTAATAAACTCATTGCGGGAATGATACGCATTACATGAAACATATAGCTGTATGTATTAAATGGACATATGATGGGGACATACACAACATTATTATTTCAGATAGTCATTAATAAGATGAAGTTTGAGCATGTTAGTTTGGGTCTTTTTACATTGACTTGCACGTTTGATCTCGTTGGGTAGTTGATTATATTTTGTGTGAGCTATGTATTCTAGGGATCTTAGTCCATATTTTGTTGATTTGATTTTTGATATAAGAAGTTTGTTGTGATTTCTTGTGTTGTGTTGGTGTACGTCGCAATTGTAATAGAGTGTAGTGTTGGAATGTGCCGAGTGTTGAATTACTTGTAATATAGTTTTAGTTATTTCAAAAGTGGGAATGGTATTAAAAGGAAGTATTTGGGTGTTTCTGTAGATATCTTTGACATGTGTGTCCCAAGGTAGACTGAAAATATTTCGCAGGGCTCTATTTTGAACGACTTGGACTTCTGAAATCATTTTTTTTGTAGCAAATCCCCAAATTCCGGTGAGATATATTAGATGTGAGTGAATCATAGCATGGTAAATCGATTTTAATAGAGAGGGAGGAAGTAACCCGCGAAGTCTATATAAAACACCAGTTATAGGAGTAATTTTGGATAGAACATGTTTAAATTGGTGATTCCATGTGAGTTGTGAATCAATGAAAAGGCCAAGATATTTTGTAACATCAGCCCTTTCAAGGCGGTTATTATCAAGACTTATATTAAGACTTCCATTTTTTTTATTTGCAAACAGTATGTAATGTGTTTTTTTTTATGTTTAGGCTAAGTTTGTTTAGTCGCAGCCAGTTTGCCAGGCAAGCTATATCCCTTTCCATTTCCTTTTCAAGTTCGTTTAAATCATTATTGTGATAAAGAATCACTGTATCATCTGCAAAGAGTTGTATTGTACCCTTAAGTCCCCATTTAGCAATATCATTTATATATATTAAAAATAGTAATGGTCCAAGTACGGAGCCCTGAGGCACGCCACATTTTATCGTTCCCATGCTGCTTGTCCCTTTTCCAACAAAGGTCTGACAGTGTCGGTTAGAGAGGTAGCTACACAGTAACTTCAGGGGAGTGCCTACTATGCCTAGGTGTTCTAGCTTCTTTAGTAGTATCCCATGGTCAACCGTATCGAAAGCCTTTTTTAAATCTATAAATAAGCCTGCAGTGTGCTTACCCTGGTCTATATGCTTTTGGAGGGCTTATACAAAATCGAAGGCAGCACATTTTGTGTTAGATTGGTTTCTGAATCCATACTGTTGGGATGCTAATAAATTGTTTGATAAGAGATATTTAGTGAGCCTAAGCTTAATAACCTTTTCAAAAACTTTAGAGAAGACAGAGAGGATGGATATAGGACGATAATTAGAAGGATTTTTTTGCAATCATCTTTGTAAATCGGAATTATTTTTGCTATCTTTAGTTGATCTGGGAAGATTCCACTATCCAGGGATTGATTAATAAGAAAAACAAGGTGGTCAGCTAATATATCTTTGCAAAAGTTCAGGTACACTGGTGTAATTCCATCTAAACCTGGAGATGCATTAGACTTTAGTTGAGAGATGATACTGAGAACTTCTGTTTTATTTGTTTTGGCCATATATAAGGACTGTTATTTGACTGATATTTTTCTTTTGTGTAGATAACTTTCAAACCATTTCAAAATATTCCCCGTTATTCCTAAGGATCTTAATTTATGTATGAGAATTTTGTGTGAGACTTTGTCAAAAGCCTTACTAAAGTCGGTGTATACTACGTCAGTTTGAACATGATTGTGCATACTATTAAACAATTTTTCCTGATAGATCATGAGATTCGTAAGAGTAGACCTGTTTGCCATGAAACCGTGTTGTAGATGTGATATAACTTTATTAATCTCAGGCGAAAGTTTAGAGAGCAGTGCAGATTCGAATATTTTAGGGATTGTCGACTGAATACATATGGGTCTATAGTTAGATACATCAGATTTATCACCTTTCTTAAAAATAGGAGACACAAAGCTTGTTTTCCACTTTTCCGGAAAGGTGCCAGTTTTTATAGACAAGTTAAAGATTTTAGCAAGAGGATAAGTTAAAACTGATAAGCATTTCGATAAAAAGATTGGAGGAATGTTATCAGGGCCAGCCGATTTGTTTAGGACGAGAGATTTTAATTTGGTTCTAATGTCGCTTTCTTCAAATTTGCACTGATTGAAGTCGATCTGGTTATAATTGGATGTTGTGGCATTGATCAATGGGGAGTTGTTTGTTGATTCATAGACTTTGCTGAAGAATTCGGCAAACAGATTAACAACTTCTTGGGGATTATCGGCCATTTTGTTATCTAAATACATGTTAGAGGGAATACCGGAGTCGTTGTTATTAAGCATTTTTGAAAATTTATAAATGTTCTGAGGGTTGGCAAGAGCCAATTGTTCACAGTTGTCAATGCACTTTTTATAACATAACATGGACATATTTTTGGCGGTCTTTCTGAGTTCACAAAATTTTGCGTAATCTTTGGGATCACGTGATGATTTATAAATTTTATGAGCAATTTTTTTGTCTCTAATTGTTTTAATGAGATCGTTACTGAACCATTTTGGGTAGCTATGAACATTAATTTTTGAAATGGGTACAAACAAATCAATAGAATTATTAATAATTAAGTAAAATTTATCAACCATTTCATTGATGTTTTCTTCAAAGTCTAAAAAGTTCCAGTCAGTTGAAGATAAAAGATTTGTGATTTGGTTATAATCAGCTTTGAAGAAATTCAATTTTGTTGATGCAGATGGATTTTTTCTTGTTATAGAACTGTTGCATTCAATAGTAAGAGGAGGGTGGTATTTGTCGATTGGGAGGATAGATGCGGATACTTGAACAAATAAGGAATTGGAAAATACTAAGTCAAGAAGGCGAGAATTAATATTGTATACATAGTTTAACTGCCGTAGATTTAGAAAATTTGACATCTCGATAATCTCATGAGAACCGTGGTTGATGTTGTCGGTGCAAGAAGTTTTACTGTTGTCTATATCCCATGTGACATTTGGCAGATTATAGTCACCTGTCAATATCATGGTTGAGCCAGGAAATTTTCTTCGGATTGTTTCGATTTTAAGGTAGTGGTCTTTATATATCTGGGCGTCGGAAGATGGAGGAATGTAGATACAGCCGATAATAATTTTTTCTTTTTTGGTGGAGACCATGATGAATAGTTGTTCTAGTTGTGTATATATGCACTTGAGTTTTCTTGAGCTCAGTTTATTACTTATGGATATCAACACACCTCCTCCTCTAATTTTATTGATTTCGGTTCTATCTTTTCTGTACACTGTATGATTAAAGAAACCTAATTCTGAAGTGTCAATGTTTTTGTTCAGCCATGTCTCAGTGAAAGCGTAAGAGTCGTGGTTCAAAGTAGGTAAGTATGATTTCAGGTCCTGTAATTTTGTTCGTAGTCCTCGTACATTTTGATAATATATAGAAATTTTACTGTTTAGTTTTTTGGGTGCGTTTTAACGATTGTGAGATTGTTGTAATAATGAAAAACAATTACTTTGTGTAACAACCACTATTTAATTAACAATATCAACATGTTTCGAAAACTATGTTTTCTTCGTCAGGATAATAAGTTAATAAAAAATAACAAAAGACAAACAAGTATAGACTAATTAGAACATAGACAAAATATTAGAAAGGAGAGGTAAAGAAAGAGAAAGAAGAAAACATAGTTTTCGAAACATGTTGATATTGTTAATTAAATAGTGGTTGTTACACAAAGTAATTGTTTTTCATTATTAAAGAGATTATTATTCGTATTTATCACACGAAATATCCTTTTAATGTATTTTTCACTTTACACCTCATTTAAGATTTATGCTCTTATTCTACGATGTGAAATATTTCACGTGAACCACAACGTGCATAGATTGATTAGTGCATCAGATGCTTACGATTCCGAGAAACTTTCCGATGATTTACGATGGAATAGAATTTGTACAAAAGTTTGTGCGCAAACAAACTGTTTTCCGTTTGATGAAAACAACCAAATGGCGATGGAATAAACAATTTATTCTTGATTTTATTGTTAAAACAACCAAATCAATCTTTTTTTAATTAAGCACGTTTTATGATTTTTCCATATAAATTAGGCAAAAAATAAGCAGCACGCATTTCAAACCCGAAAAACAACTTATTATTTCCACGTTTCATGTTAAAATTGGCAATTAAAATTATAATTTAAAAGATATCGCTTTTTGAGAGATGCGGAATAAAAGAATAGTATCTTTATTTATTGTTATTGAATCATTATTATTAGAGTTATTGAGTATTTTATGATATCTCACCCTAGAGTTTGTCAATAAGTTGGGAGATCACTAAAAACAAACCATTTATACAAAACTTGCCTTTTAGGAAAAGTTATTCTAAAATATTTCATGTTATCAAAACTTTTTTAACGTTGATAACTTACCAACCAAGTTTCTCAAAGTGCTCACTTATTCTTTAACAATCTTAAATTCGATCACAAAAATGTGTGCTCTAATATAAAAATTTATATGTACATTAAGTAATGTTTATTGCTTATAACTTAAACAACTTTGGCTATAACTTTCCTTTGTCTTTTTTTAATCCATAGATGATATTTATTTGACTAATTCATATTGGAATTTCATGGCAAAATTGCTTGGCTCGGTTAATAACGGTCAGTTTAATCTCATATTTATTTCATTCTCTCTACATGATACATACCCATTCCAAGTTTAAAAGTAAATGTCGGAAATATTTAATGAAACTTTTTGCAGATTTAAGAAAATAGATGCACCTAAACTAAACTGTTGACATTAGGTATATCGTTGTGTGTTTTTCTTTTTCTATTATGGTCTTAAATTTGAATGTCGTTATTTTATTAATCAAGGATATGAATTTATAAAGACTGTTTAATAAATAAAATAAGATGTTCGTCTATTCCATAAATAAACATACTAAATGTTTCTGTAACCAAATTTCAATGTTTATTTTATATTTGGACTAGATTTACTCTCCACCTTCGCCAGGGCATCAACGTTCCTTTTTATAATTATTTTTAATATAAAATGGGATATTGGTGAATCTGCACCACCTTATGAGTCGATTTTATGCTTTTTGATTTGAGCTTTCGTTTTCGAATTTGAATTTGTAAAATACTGTCGCTCGAGGATTAATATCATCTGTTTAATGTCTTTTGAAATGCGTCGAAGCGTAGAATCGGCTCCAAACGTTTTTTTTAACCATCCATTAGACAAAATAAGGAAAAAAGTTTAAACAAATAATCAGACAGATTTTTTTTCCTCTTCATATATTTAACAGAAATAAATAATGAACACATTAATGAGAATTCCAAACAAACATAGGTATTGGTGACAATCACTCTGGAAATAATCCCGGAGACTTGGAGAAAATTTACACAAAAAATGTGTTAATTCACGAACCTTAAGCTCACCGTTTGAAAATTTTAATGATTCTTTTGTTTTATGGGCTTTATAGATTTAACATATTATAATAAGTAGTTGACGTAATTGACTCGAAATTTTACCTGTTTATTAAACCCTCGTAAATTTAACCTTCTGTTTTACCGCCATTCAATTTGTGGGTTAAAAATTTAAATATTATAAATTAATGTTATAAATTTAATATATCCTTTTAATTTGTGGGTAAAAAATCATATCTCCCAACATACTCTCTAAATATTTGTATTTTATTACGGAGTTGTGAAAGTACTCTATTGTTATTATATCCAACATTAAAAAAGTCTAAGGTGTCGGTCGTTTCCTATCTTACTGTACGAAAACAAGGAAAACTTGAAAATTTGTAAAACTCGGCCAGGAAATTCCCTAGAATCTGGCCAGAAAAAAATATATAAAACTATTGGGAAACAATAAATGAAATCTCATAAAATTTTCCTCAGTAGATTCTGGAAAATTCGGTGAAGGGATTTTTAGGGGTATTTTAGGGTTTTTTAACTTGGCGAAGGCAGCAAAAACAAGCAAAATGTGTTGGCAATACGAAAAGCATTTGCCAAGTAAAGTAAAGCTTGCAAGTGTCGGAATTACGTCGCTGTTGGTTGATTCGTTGGGGCGGATGGGGTCGGGGGTGGTCACAGCTGACGTCACGCAATTGGGTTCTATTAAATCGAGGGTGTTTCACCGTGGCGGGTAATAAACAAACGCCTTCTCGGAGTTCACTCGTCCGGTGGTGGAATTTATCATCGACAGGCGTATAATATGTCAGGCGTATGTCATATGGCATGTTGAGTTGGGTCATTTGTCTTTTGAAGATTTTGTCGGACATTTTTTTACGTATATTGTACACAATAACATGATCCTTTTTTATTAAATTAATTAAACGGTGCCACAAAATAAGTTTGGGGTGTTTAAGAATTCTTTTTTATTTTCTTAAATATTAAGATAATTACTGTATATAATTATTTTGACGATACTTTTTGTGTGTAAGTTTTTTTGTTACAATGTACAGATATAGATATCATGCACTTATTGTTTTAAAGTTAATCCGATATTTATTTGCTGTTCATCCAGCTGATTAGTCAGACATTTATGAAAAATTGAAATTTGAGTTGAGTACGCAGTTATATTGTAAAAGCGTATCCCATATCTGGTACAATACGCAGATAACTAATAAACACCACCAAATTAATTATAATGCAAAAAACATGTAGTGATTTAAATCCAATGTTGATGTTTTCTGGGTCTCTTTTTTAATATGAATACCGCACAAGAGTCTCAACTGCTCCCGTCTGGAGCCAGGGAGACTATGGCATCCCTATTTGGGGTATGTTGTGAGGCTGAAGGTAGTGGGAAGGGGAAGGAGATGGGGAAGAGGAAGGTGGGAAGTACCTGGCTATTCAGATCTGGTCACCAAACACGGCTAAAGTCATTTCAAGCAACGTTTCAATTCTGAATGGCGGTCTTGGTCACCAGGGCAATACTGAGAGTATCTTCCACTCTGGAACGTGCCGCAAATAAACTATATATTATTTTAAATGAATAAATTGTGAAATATTATACACAAATTAATAATATAAAATTTATTTGCCACGCCGGGATTCGATCCAGCGACCTTCGGAATGCGAATCAAGAGCCTTATCGCTAGACTACTCTATATGGATAATTTAAAATGTCATACTAATGTCCCGGACGGTTACGCCTCACGGTGTTATTTTACATTATTACTAAAACTAGTGGCCGCCCAATGTCGAAATTCGACCATAATTGTAATGTTTTTTTATTGATTTAATGTATTTTTTATTAATTTAAAAAAAATACATTAGCATTCTGCACTCCTTCTATGTATAAACTATAAGTGTGTGAAATGTCGTACTCCTCCGTCCGCGAAATTTTCGTAAAAAGGGGTACAAAGTTTTTGCTTTACGTATATATAGACGTTAAACTCAGACATGTGTAAATAATATTTGATTTAAGGCGAGCATTCGAATATTGCTTTCATCATTATCTCAAATCTTAGAATTTGGAGATGTCTGACAAAACAACTGGACGATCGATATAGTTTCTTAGGCTTTGTGATATATTTAAAAATAAAACACCAATTATCGACTCTTTTTTCAACTAAATAGATTAAACATTTTTCCAATCAACTATTACAGATTCACTCGCGAGAGATGAATTGCAAACATTCAATGCTTAATATTTACAAGATTTTATTTTTGGAAGTGCTGAAAAAAGATTTTAAAAAGTCATGTAAGGCATTCATTTCTCAACATAATCCAAGTTTATGAATAGCAAACAACGTGCTTGAAGAAACCGTTAATATTTTTGGCTGAATTTTTTCATATCTTTACACAATGAACAGCTATAATTATTGAGCGAGCGCGTTGTTGACATTGACATACTTTACGTCGGATTTTTGGATCAATGAAATCGATTCTTTAATATTCAACAGAATATTATATGTTGTTGGTGGCAAAACTGCAACCAAAGCCCGGAATGGCGAATATGTTCATTGCAAAATAATTGCCAAAATTAGGAATATGAATAAATTGATGATATCTGTGGGGGATAGTAATCAATTTTTCTAAAGCGTGTATACCAGAGGTTCCCAAACTTTTTTCTCGTAGACAATTTTCAAAATTTTATTGGTCACGGTGGACCCCCTGCTGGTACATTTCTACCACATTCCCAAAACTCGACCCGCGTTTTACTGAATATTGAATGGCGAGGTATGGTCGGTCACAACGGAGCAGTACCGGATATACGACTTTTTCTCAAACGGGGGCAAAATGGACCAGTATTCGAGATTATATTTGCCACGGAGGGGAGGAGGGAGCGTTATGGGATATGGAACGTGGGGGAAGGGGGGGTATGGGTATGTTCCCACCCCAGTACATTACACCCATATCCCATTACGCCCCACCCCCCCTCGCCTAGCTGGGCGTTTTAAGATATCATGCATAACCGGTACAATAACGTGCGCTGTACGCCAGTCGCTCTGTTATGGAGGGGGCGTAATGGGATATGAGACTGGGATGGGATATGGATATGGGGAAGTGGGGGTCCACGATACCAACTTGTGGACCCCCATTTCTTTATCGCGCCTACGTGGACCCCCGTCGGGTCTCTCGTGGACCCCTAGGGGTCCACCTGGACCACTTTGGGAATCACTGGTGTACACGAATAAAATATGGATCAGAACATGAATTATCTAATTTTGCAACGATTACATCATGTCAAATAGTTTTCCTCACGTAATCAGAATATGTATCTACTGTAAAAAATTGAAGATAATGAAATAATAACGTTTTAATAACGGTAATCCTTTTACTAATTATTGCCTGATATACTCGTAACAATATAATTCAAGATAAAATCCAGCCAATAAACCTATCCTTGTTGAAACAAATCAGTTTTAGAGAAATACGACCTTCTTAAAAAACAGTACAAATATTTAATGGCAAACTTTACCACACGCTTATACAATGTTTGCCATAAAAACTCTGTTAATAGAAGTAATTACACCATACTGCGCCAATGTACGTTTAATGTTCACCGCGTGAAGTAGGTCCTTATGTCTCTGCATGTGCTCGAATACACCGGGTGTTTAAAACGTATGTTAATGGGTGAATAAATAAATTAACCGCTGCTAGCAACGATTCGCCAATAATTTAATTTTATGGACCACGTGTTTTTACAATATCATAAAATTTTATTAAAAATCATTTGAATGTCGGCGAAAGGAAGTTGAATTATTCCATTAATTAACAATAAACCAAATCTTTATTGTTAAGAATTCGACTAAATTATCATACTTCAACCGGTTTATTAAAATATTCTGTTGGAATATATTGTCGAAAACCTTTAAAACGGTTGAAATTGCCTTAATAACAAATACATTTAAAATTTAAGAAAAGATTATTTCTCAATTTATTCCATTAGATTGCTAAAATTATAAGTATTGATAAAGGTAGGTATACTTTATAATATAACATATTATCATAATAAAGGCTAATTATTTATTCCCGTGCGTAGGGAGCGTGGCGAACCCATCGCTCAGGGAGTGGAAACACAAACCTGCAATAGCCATCCCAAGCCAAGGTGTGAGCTACCGTGCTCAGGCTGAATGTCCTGGGGAACAGTGTCAAGAACGGTGCCTCCGAGAAATAAGGTCGCATCTCGGAGTATTTAGACCTTACTCCAACATTCGGGGCTCTGCTGGAGTGGACCTTCTATTTCCCTGGTCACTCGTGGGACAAAAAAATTGGACCATTCGAAAACTAGGGGCCTTTTGGGAACCTAGGAGTGCTGAGGCCACCTCTGTGGACTTTCTTCCTGGGGCCCTTAGGAGGAACCAAGAGGAGAAGCCGTGGAGAGGAGAGCTGAGGCCACCTCCATGAACCCTTCCCTTGTGGGGCCTTCACGGAACCAAGGGGAAGTGAAGTGGAGAGATGATGTCCTCTTCCCATGTGGGGCCTTCAGGGAACCATGTAGGAGTAAAGAGGAGAAATGAGGCCATCTCCGTGAACTCTTTCTTATGGGGCCTTTAGGGAACCAAGGAGGAGTGAAGAGGAGAGATAAGTCCTCTTCCTTCCTGGGGCCCTCGGGGAGCCAAGGTGGAGTAGGCTCTTCTCTTGTGGGGCCTTTAGGGAACCAAGGGGAGGTGAACTCTCCGTCGTGGAGCCTTCAGGGAACCAAGGAGTGGAGAGGAGAGATGAAGCCCTCTTCCCTCGTGGGGCCTTCAGGGAACCGCGGAGGAGTGAAGAGGAGAAATGAGACCTGGGAAGACACATTGTCGAACCAGAAGATATAGCTTCATTTCCAATGACAATCCTGGTGAACTTTGTAAAAGGGACTGGATTACTGTCAAAGGAATGAGATAAAATGGGAGATAGCACAATGGGCCTACGGCCTAAGTGCTCACGGGAACTTTATTTATGTAAACCGTCTCCGCTCTTGAAAAAAAAAAATATATTCCCGTGCATTCATCTTTAGAGTATTTATGAATAAACTGAACAATCAACCGGTTAGGGAACTTTTAATAAGCCAGTCCTTTCCATGAATTTCTACTCGAAGGTAATTAATGTAAATGTAAGGTGATACGTGAATATTCGCACATGAACCATTATAATTATTGTAGAGGCTTCGGTATCGAATTAAGCGTACCATTTTATTGTGGTTAAAAAACTATTACGTTTTTGATATTATGATATTGTGACGGAAATAAACCTGGTTCATTCTTTGAATACATGGCTCTAAAATAATTCTATGTAGGTATTAGGGTCATTCTTCTTTTAAACCTACATAAAGTTGTCTCCACCAGTTAGTGGAGAAAAATTCAACAGAATTACCAATATTATTATTTTATAATTACTTTAAAATCTACTGTACTAAAAACGTAACGACTGTGTGCATTTAAAAAAAATATGTGTTTATATTTTTGTAGTAAAAATTACGTTACAGATCTGTGACTCCTCGTGATAGAAGTGTATTTCATACAAATCACAGTTGTATTCTACCACCTCGACTTGCGTGTATTCTATAATGTTACAAAAAATTATATGATGACATAAAATATAAAACTATTTTTAAACTCTAAAAGATATAACCTATAAAGTAACAGCGATTATTATTTTTAAAGATGCTTAATAAAATATTTTTAAAAATCTCAAACACTTGCCTCCTACAATTTTTATGTCTTATGACAATTCTGTCACGTGGGTTGTCATTCGAAATAGGTATACACGCAGCTCGTGTTTGTCACCCCAATAGGCATTTTAGGCCTCCTTCCCCCCTTGCTACAATTTCCCCTCTGAGATCCAGAGAAATTCATTTATAGTAAAAACGAAATGTGACAGAGTGGTGAAAATGTGACAGAGTAGTAAAAGTTAAGAAGGTTAAAAAAAAGAACAACCCATTACATAAAAGTATTAAACCTTTTTTATTATTTTGTATTTGTTAAACGTTATGTTCAGTTGAAATTATAGGAAAATTTCCAGTTTTCTAAAACTGTTTACTATGAACTTACTAGTTTCCTAGAGTAAAAACCAACCAATGGAATATGTTCTTCAGAACAAGCATTTGAGAGCTAGTTAGTAAACTAAACATTCAACTATTTATTAAATAAATGGGATAGATCTCAGGAGGGAAGGGCACTCATTATGATGGTAAGGAGCGCCTTCATTAAGATGAAGAAACTTTGTGTAACCTTAACCTAAATATAGGTAAGTCATCGGACGTGACTGGTGCGAGAGAAGTTTCACCGAACTCTTCCGGGCTACAATCAGAAAATATTAAGATTGCCCTGACGATAGCAAACTTCTGAAAAAAGAGGGCCTCAGAAGAAGAGTAAAAAAATAAGTCGATTATAAAATGATGCCCATACAAAAGAAATGATCGGTTGGATCAAAGTAAACTGTAGTATTGTACACAAGACAATCAGATCTGTTTCACCAACATTTTTGACCAAACATTTACGGGATTACGGTGGGTACACACGGGATAAAAACGTCGTAGTAAAAGTTTTAACTAATTTATTTCAGTATGTCGTATTTCTACTGAGTTGCATAAGGCCAAAATGATTATTTTTGGTGCAAATTTATGTATGTACATAGTTATGAATTAAAATTTTAAAAGGTTGAAAAACTTGCAAGGGTCATGTTTACGGTCAAACGCTTAGTGAAGGTTAACACGTCAGTGGTTTGAAGTGTGCCGATAAGTAAAATTTTGTTCAGTCGCGTTAACTTAATAGGTTTTTAAGTGAAGAGCTTTGCATCGTCAAAGGAATACAAATATAATGCTCATGAATCGCTAAAATAGGGCACATAAAGAGCATATGTGTTTTAAAAAAAGACAGAACTGTGTTACGAATATAATCTTATAAAATTTGAATTCTTTCTAAGTAGTATCAAATTTTTTTGTCATTACTTCCAGAATCTGTGGGTCAATTTGTCCAGGAGTGACGGATGTACGAATCTATCCGTCCCACTGCAGTGCAAGACGATGGGTCGAGAGAGCCCAGCTGGGGAGGCCTAGATTAGGTCTCCCTCAACCAGTCTCTCCCAAACGCATTCGCTGCCAAGACCTAGACAAACCTTACATGAACCCGGGCACCCCTGCTAAGTCATCAAACGTAGCGAACCACTTAGTGTTAAATATGGCAGGGGTGTTGGTTATCCAATAAATGATTCTCGGTGCAGCGGTACCCATACTTGCCTTCCAAATTGAGAAATATCAGTTTTAATCAATTATTGTAGACTGGGCTACAATGGAGAAATTAGTATGTAGAAGATTGAACACGCGACACCTGAATGCGAACACCAGGCTCTGAATTTACACATCGATCATTAAAGAAATGGAAGATTCAATTTTGCTTTTTCACATAAACACAAATATTTCATCTCGTAATAGAATCATACAAAATAAGTCTTAAAGTACACGTAGAATTTAAAAAAATATATATTTACATAGAAAATATTAATTTCACAATTTGTAAAATATCAATCTCTTTTTTGTGACATAAATTTATCACGACGTTGAACAAGCTTACAAAAATAATTTTTTGTCGAAATAACTATAAATAAAACATATTTCTTGCTCTTCACATTCATGAATCATGGTCTAAATTAGATTTCAATGCCAACGATATTTTAAATAATAACACATTAAAATGAGTTGTAGATTTATATTTTTATTGCAAATTTATTAAATGTAATAAAAACCATTAAAAATAATTTATATCTTTCTATAAATTATTTGAGAGTTATTTTAAATACAGTTATGCCAAACTTTGTCAGCATCATATCCTTCAGCAAAGTAAAGTAGAAAATCTGATTGAGCGATTTTATTATTACCGTGATGATCCACAAAAACGGTATTGTGACGGCACAAAAAAGGCAACAAACATACGTTCCTTATCACAATAATGCAGCAGCTCTTTCAAAAGATGAGATACATAATGTACGTAGGTCTGTCTCCTTTAAAGAAAAAAGTAATCGTTTTCTTGCATCTCTCTCACACACCGCACCGCGACGTCTCCGTAGCTACAATACTACTAGTCGTGACGATAATTTTGAAAGTATGGAATATGGCTGTAAGGATGATATTTAAATGTGAGAGAATTCCAAAAATTCAAAAACATCAAACGTCAATCCGCTGATGGTTTTGCTTTTGTTCTTAAACATATAATACTGCAGCTCTTTCTTACACACTGAATACCAAGAGTCGAAAATGAGACAAACGGTGAACTAATGTTTGTACCCCCCCAAAGGAAATATACAATCATTTTCATACATCTCCCTCAAACGTATAAAAAAAAATGAAATGCAATTCCCGTCGCCGTAGCTGAGCTGTAATAAGAGATGACTGTTTCCTCCAAAGGAAAAAAGTGGTACTTTGGAGGAAACCGACACATTGTGTGTCTCATATTTTGATTCACCTTTTTAATGTGTAAGAAGGAGCTGCAGCATTATTAGGATAAATAACGCTCGTTTTATGTTTTTTTGCCGTCCCGGTACCGTAATCGTGGATTGTCACGGTAATACGGCCGACGTAGTCCAGTGGTAAGGCTCTTGATTCACATTCCGAGGGTCGCGGGATCGAATCCCAGCGTGGCCAATAAATTTTATTTGATTAATTTGTGTTATTTCACAATTTATTCATTTAAAATAATATATAGTATATTTGCGGCACGTTCCAGAGTGGAAGATACTCTCAGTATCGTCCTGGTGTAAAACCACCGCTTAGAATTGAAACGTTGCTTGAAATGACCGGAATAGCCAAGTACTTCCCACTTCCTCTTCCCATCTCCTTCCCCTCCCCACTACCTTCAGCCTCACAACATACCCCAATTGGGGATGCCATAGTCTCATTGGCTCCAGACGGGAGCAGTTGGGATTCTAATGCGGTATTCACTGTAAAAAAAAATAATAAAAGCAATCTGTCCCAATAAAAACTCTCGACGTATGAGCTCTGGCGTCGTGAAAATTTTAAAATCTTTATGTGTCAGGGACATCTAGTTCAACTAATTTTAATAAGTAACTTCGAGTTTTGGAATATACAATTATTTTCACTAAATTTCACTAAGTTAGACAAGCCGCCATGCATTTTGCCACAATTTCAATTATTACTTAGCCATACAAAATATTTTTATATCATTGTAATGAAACTCGGGCAAAGCTGGGTAGTAAAAAAGGCAGAAACATTCAAACTTTTACATTAAAGTTGTGAACAGTGGGTAGAAACTCATATTATTTTATTATAACGACACATTGCTGTGTTTGCAATTTCATAAAAAATCAAATAAAAAAAACCTTATTTAAAAGTTTGCGTTAGTTTATGAGTGCTAGGCATTTTGGAGGGTAAATGGCTGGCCCACAAAGTTAATATAAAACAAACAAAACACAAATATACTTCTATTTAAAAGAAAAAAATAATTTTATTAAGTAATACAAAAATGTGGTTTAACAAATTGAACGCACAGTTCCAAATCGTACCCTGAAATAATACATATTATATCAAAACACGATAATAGATAACCTCCGTGGCTAAACGGCAAGCTATCTAATTAACGCTGCACCCAGAAGAGGTCGGGTTGAAACACGAGGTGGAAAAATAATTTGTTTCGAAATTGCAGAATCTTAATGTGCAACTCGTCCGATGCATATTTATATGCAACTGGTTGGATGTATCGAAACATTGCCTCAATTTATAAGGCCAATATGGGTACCGCAGCCCCAAGAACCATCTATTGGATACCAATACCATGAATACTGTACAATACAGGTCACTCCATTGGTTCTCTACGTTTGATGACTTGATGGGGTGATGCGGTTTGTCCGGGTCTTGGGAAAAGACTGGTTGAGGGACACCTTTTAATCTCTCCAGCAGGACTCTCTCGGAATATCGCCTTGCACCCAGTGAAAGGGTTGGAATCATACGTCCGTTGATCCTGGACTCACTGACCCCCAGATCCCCATCCATAATACCGTAACGTCAGTGAAAACCTATCACTGATTATTATTAATGATTAATCTACACATATTTTATCAAAAATTATAAATTTTTGTATCTGTTGGTTTTCCAAATAAAATAAAATAAAATTTACTTCCCGAAATTCCTCTCCTTCCTTTCCTTTAAAAGACCCTCCACACAGTATCCCCAAAGATTACATATGCCATGAGAGAAACTATTATTGTTATCAGTTTTTAAATTTGCTATTAGGGCCTCCGGCGTGGGAACGATTGTAAAAAAAAAAGGTATATTTAGTGATCAGATGTGAACAGCAAGTTCCTTCATCAACCTTATTCCCCAATTTCTTTCCCCTTAAAAATGGGGGTGATATACAATGCCTCCAGCTAGTTGAAACTCGTAGGCAGAATTACATTAAAAATAAACGAACTACATATATTCATACCTACATCATTGTATCTTATAATTTCATTAACTGGAATTGTTTTCTTCTTAAAATACGACAACTGAAAATTTCAAATGAATTCACTCTTTCAGATCGTTCCTGGAGACCGCAAATAATGCTTAGACCATTGTGAAGCACTTTTACACCGAGCCGTTTACAGAGTGGCTACGGAGAGATTCAATAAAAATCAACGAAATCTTCTACAAATAATCCCTTTCCGATAAGCCGTAGAAAAGAAGATGATAATACCAGAAAGTCATTATTCTGAACTTAATATCCATAAAATATAAAAACGGAAGGTTCTTCTCAATCGTATTGCTTTGTGAAATTTTTCGTGGTACTCTGACCTCACAATTTTTTTTCAATAAACCTTTTGATCGTTAATTTTATTGAGATCTTATTTTTAGTAGTCGGAAAGTATTCGATTTGTTTGACATCTGTTCTGCACAAAAGGATTGCTTTATTGAGGAACAACTTACTAATAATAATGACTTGTTCAGATTGATCAAGTAGTAAGTCAAGTAGCGAGTATACTTGCTACTTGAATCGCCGAAAATCGTTCGCATTAATTTCAAGTAGAGTACATTTGTGCCCGACGCCCGGTACAAGATGACGGTGGATGACGGGCTGCCACAAAGCAAAGTAAATACGCTAATTAACCATGTTGTAATGCTTAGAAGAGGTGAAATTTTAGAAGAGGTGGAAGAATAAATTAGTAAGATGAAAATAAAAAATAAAAATATGGACCCGAAAAGAGATTAATAGCAGCATAAATAAATTATTTTTAAGGTGGACTTAAATTAACCTTTTAGTAACTTTCAGTTTTAAAAACAAAAAAAATATTCGTCATCTCGGCTACAACATCTAGTCGCTTTGGAAAAAAGTCAAAAATAGGTGACCTGACTGTTAACCCCCCCTACAGTTGATCCCCCGACATTTGACCCCATACAGTTGATACATACCCCGTCCCCCGGCGGTTGATCACCCCCCCACCCCCCAACAGTTGACCCCCATACAGTTGATCCCCCGGCAGTTGATCGCTCCTATGCCACGACATTTCCGCGCGTCTACAAATGAACTATGCTAAAACGACGATTTTGCGCATGTCACCGCGCAGGGACGCGTGGTGGCTACTTGCCGAAAAAATAGAACGAAATGGATTGAATCGACTGAATCGAATTGAATCGAAGACCTGACTAACCCACTCTACTAAAATTGTGATGTTCGGACGCGTTTAGTTACTAATACTTGACTAAAATACTCGAACAATGCGAACGGCTCTTAAGTTCTGTAACACCTGGGAGTTTCAGAATTTGAGAGCTATTTTACTATAAGAAGCGCTATTGCATACTAATATCTCGTCGAAACGTATTCCGCTAGCGATAATTGGAATGACTGTGCGTAGACCAGATTTTGTAGTTTCCGGTCGTTCGGCGTTAGAGCGTTGGAGAACAGATCTGACTAATTGAACGTACACAAGTGGAATTTTTTCGCTTCGTGTCTCATGTAAATATGAGGTCGAGGAGTAAGGCGCACGACTAATAATCGAATCGGGTTCGAATTCCGGGGTGCGCAAGCAAATTTTATTTGATTGATTTGTGTTAATTCAAAATTTATTCATTCAAAATAATATAATAGTATATTTGCGGCACGCTCCAGAGTGGAAGCTCCTCTCAATATTGTCCTGGTGTAAGACTACAATTCAGAATTGAAACGGTGCTTGAAATGGTTTTATACGTGTTTGGTGACCAGCTCTGATAAGTGCTTTCCCACCTACCTCTTCCCCATTTCCTTCCCCTCCCACGACCTTCGGCCCAATCGATTAACCCAATTGGGGATGCCATAGTCTCACTGGCTCCAGACGGGAGCAGTTGTCGCATAAATATGCCACTATGAGAATTAGACATTTTCTGGTGTTATAGTAAAATGTTCGGACTGACGATATTTTTTCACGATCCTACCTATTTTTTTGAGCTATGACTTTATATCAAATTAGATAAATAGTTTTGCGTAATGTTCTTAAGCAAACAGACAATTTATGGTAATTACCATTTGTAATATAAAGATATCTGAAAATTAAAAAAAGATAACTGTTGTCACTGGGACTCGAATTCAGAATCTCTAGTAGTCTTACCGGGACACACTCTACCAAGTGAGGTACGGAGACTCAATTTAATGCTGCCATTTTTATAAAAACTAGTGGTCGCCCAATGGTCGAAATTCGACCATAATTGTAATGTTTTTTTTAATGATTTAATGTATTTTTATGCATAATTTAAAAAAAATATTAGCATTCTGCACTCCTTCTCTATATAAACTATAAGTGTACGAAATTTCATACTCCTCCGTCCGCGCAATTTTCGTAGAAAGGGGTACAAAGTTTTTGCTTCAACTAATAATATACTGATGATGATGATTACTAGCTGACCCGGAAAACGTTGTTTTGCCATATATATTATTTCCAGGAAATATTTTTTTAGTTCCGGGGTTGAAAATGATTGAATTACTAATATCACTATAAAAATAGGGGTTAATGGTAGAAGGGTGAAAATTTAGGGCTGTATGTATTTTTTAATGCCTCACCATAAAAATATAAAAATAAAAAATTTTGTCCAAAAAATAAAATAATAAAATTTGGGGTAGACGACCCTTAACTTTTAGGGGTATAAAAAACAGATGTTGGCCGATTCTCAGGCCTACCCGAAAAGCACACAAAATTTCATCAAAATCGGTTCAGCCGTTTCGGAGGAGTATGATAAGGAACACCGTGACATGAGAATTTTATATATTAGATTAACATTACCCTGAATTATTTTTTGATATTTTAAAAACTCTTTATTAAATACTTTTCTTATCTGGTATAAGTTTCGTATACGGTGCAATTTCGCGAACAATTAGATTTCTTAATTTGGATTCCTGATAGTTTTTACGTGAAGAATCGTAGAATATCAAATTCGTTGCGTTTTTATTAATTTGTATTTTTGTAGTGATTTTAATATTAGATAACCTACGAAAATACAGCATAATTTTTTTCTTGATTTGAGAAAGATCGAATTAAAAACGGTATTAATCGAGGCACAAAAGCTCTAACTAACTGCGCAAAAAGGGGGCTAGGAACATGCTGCTCAATTTTTTAATAAGATAGGGCGATAAGTAGATAGGGCGTTATGGGTATCAAACTACGCGTATCAACCTACACAATCCAAAAAACTCAATAAAAAATCGAGTAGCAAGTTACTTTTTTATTGTTGCTACTGTTAATTTCGGATAGTTAATTTAAGTAACTGCTAATTGTTCTAAAAATTGACATATCGGATAAGGTAATTTAATTAAATAAACCAATAACTTGTATTACATGCTCTGAAAAAATGTTCAGTAAGTATTTTTGTACTCGTAATTATAATAAGAAGATACGACAAGATGATAAGTACTTCCAAAACATGAAAAGATATCTTATGTAGGAAATTGAATTCTAGTTAATTATACTTTAATGTAAGGTTTTCCATCATCCCTTTCCACGAATCATTTGTTCTTGAGTTTCTGTATACCTGCCTCCTATGTATCCATTCACAGCGTCTACAAGTTCAGAAGGTGGAACATCAGTTTTACCAGGAATGTCGTTCTTTTCATGAAAATTATATTTTGTGTGTGGTTTTCTTCGTAATAAATTACAGGAAATAATTACATCCGGATAAAGTTTTCCAGACACAGATGTGAGTGAACGTTTTTACGTACCTTCGTGTGTTTTTGTAAAAGGAGAAGTTTCGTAGGCAATCTTCTGAGATCTTAATCTTCAAGGACAGGCTATTCAACTTTGTGAAAATAATAATACATGACGTTTGATTTAACCCGGGTAGGTGTTGGAACGAAGGTTAAGCGAAACGTACGTTATAATCTACGCATTCACAGATGGCCAATTTAATTATTTTAGGTTAAAACACTTTAAGCAAGTTGTGATTAGGTGATTCAATATCTTCTTCTTCCTTGCACTGTCCCAACTCATTGGCTAGTTAGGCTGTTGGGGTCGGCCCTTCTCGTTCTCAGGCCCGTACATATTCAATATGAATATAAATAAATAGTTTTGTCCATAGAAAAACCCAAATCTTTCAAGAAAGGCTAACAAACAAAATGTTTGAGTCACCGCAACAAAAATAGATTTGTTAGTCTTTCATGAAAGATTTGGGTTTGCTTATTGAAAAAACTATTTAAACATATTCATATTGAATGTGTACGGGTTCAAATAATTAATTCACTTTAATATTTTAAAGCATAACTTGCTTAAAGTGTCTTAACCTAAAATAATTAAATTGGCACAATTTTTGAATGCGTATATTATAACGTACGTTCGGTTGTTAGCTTTTAAAGATCTCTCGGCCCTGGTTATTAGGTATCATGCACAAACTCTGCATGTAAACAGCTTAAAAAGCAATTGTTTAGAATATTTTTAATATTTCCATATATTCCAATAATTAAATACACAATGCCATCAGGACCTATACAAACATCACCCCATAAACCCCTGCCACGTAGATAACCAATAAATGTTTCCCGGGGTGGTGATACCCATTTCCGCATCCCAAAACGGGTTGTTTCAACGTGAGCGACACTCTCAGTAATGGCCCGGTAAGAGACCACCATTCTTTGAAACTGTTTTTCCATGACTAATTTAGACCGACCTGAATTTCCACCCATTCTCCTATCTTATTGTCCACATCCTTTTACTTTCAACTTACTTGAACCTCACAAAATACCAATTTCTCCCATTTTTAGTCATCCTCTATATCTTTTTTTTATCATCTGCCATATTCCATTACCATTTTTCCTGGTTCAGGGTTGGGAGACTTCTCTGTCGCATCGTATTTAAAAATATGTATTTCATTTTCGATGCTGAAAATATACTGAAAAAAATATGCTGAAAGAGATTTAAAATAGCACGAACGGAAGAAAGCTAATTAACGAAAAAAATCATTTACATTCAATCAACAAAATTTTTAAAAATATCCTACTTTCAAGACTGAAGACTTCTATAAAAAATACTAAATATTAAAAATATGAATACTAAAACATACAAGATTAAATTCATCATACAGACATAAAACTCCTTTGTTTTCTTCACAACATGCAAAATAATCATTTTGAAGAGATATATAAATTTAAAAGGAAAAACTATTTTAATGAAAGTAAAACATTACAGATTTACTAATATTAAACCTTTCAAAAATGAACAATCATAACATTATAAAAAAACAGTAAATTATTAATTCAAACCACAAATCGTATTATTTATTAATGTTACCTAATCCTATTTTACTTTTGATAAAATATTTGTACAGCCCCATTATATTTGTTTAACCCCACGCCAAACTTCAGAGATAATTCTTTTCATTAGCAACAATACTTTTATACAAATATTTATTTTTTCTCTTAATTACGTTCTATTATGTTCATAATACTGTAACTAAAAAATAAAATCAACAAACAAAAAACCCATCGAAAAACCTAATGGTTTGCATTAACTTTATCATTTTGATGCATCGTCCAAATGATTAATTCATGTACAGCATGCTGTACAGCATATTTAAAGAAGCATGTCCCGTTTGTGGGTTTGTTTTATAAGCAAATCTTGTTTAAATCCAGATTTAGTTAAGAGTATTTGGCGTAGGTTTTCATAGTTCAGAAAAAAAGCGTGTGAACAAAAAATTTACGTCACCGTGGAAGATTATCTGCTGAAAGGAAAATGTCGATGTATTTTGAACCATTGATGAAAACGCGATATTTATTAAATTTTTGAAAAAAATTGAAAAATTCCAAAATATATAAATCCAAGAGCAAGCCAAGAATTTTTAAGCTATAAAAAACCAATATAAACCGATCCTGCGCTATCTCGATAGCGTACCGCTATCGAGATAGCGGATACTGGATATTATTATTTTTATGAAAGGAAAAAGTTTTCTCGGGAGAGCTTTTATAACAATGATAATTGCAATAACGCGGTATAAAAAGCACACGCAGATAAAAGAATTTTCCGCCATTCCCTTTACAATGGTTTCTCACAGTGAAAATGTTCACACGAATTGATTCGATTCGAAATGTACTCGTAATAATATAATATGTACCCTCGTTATATAGACGTTTGTCAATATAGACATTTGTCAATATAGACGTTTGTCAATTCAAAACATTTGAAGGACGTGAGTGGTCGACTTCCTAAGTGAAATGTATTTTTAAATATCACTCTTCTTCACTGTTGAATCTTTTTGTGGCATCGTTGGCCCATGTCAACTTTAGGGGTTGAATGGCCATGAAGAGGAAGGCGTGAACCTGAGTGAGTCCGGAAGAGACCCACGTTGCGGGAGGAAAGAAATACAAAGTCGGTAAATTATTCCTCAGCCGAGCTGAATAATGTCAACCGGTGTATAGATGTTGGGCATGCGTTTGACGTTTCTCCCAGCCGTACGCCGAGGCCGAAGAGATCAATGACTTTACTTTCCTCGAAGAAACTTTAATTGAAATACCAAAGAAGAAGCATAGAATTCCTACGTGACGTAGTTATTCGTAAGACAATTCCTTACGTTAAGATAAGGTATTCTATCTAGCAGTAAGTTGTCGTACACGAGTCAAGAGTTTTTTCATGCATTTAGGAGCTCCAGACAAGAGGTGGCTATCAAAGTCAACAACGGGGTGCACTCACAAATATTTTGTGACAGCACCTCTCTCTTGTGGGCGTTTCATACTTTTTCGTCCAGTCCATATGAGCCATCTTTTCATATGGATTCGTGATGAAAAAAGGACGTGTTCTTTTTGATACCGATTTTCGTACAGTTTAAAACGTCGGTCACTGGTTTACGTACCTACAATAATACATTATGTAGAAATGTTACATTTTTATTAGGTTTTATATTTAAAGTATTGATAAAAAGACTAAAATGCATTTACTATTGATTTTTTTTTTTTTTTTACATTAACTCCACACAGGAGGCCTTGAGGAAAATAATTCCCCTCAGGGCCTATGTCATCTAGGATGCTGTGTGGAGGGTCTTTTTGAGGAGAGGAAGGAATGAACATTGGTCTTGAAGAGACCCATGTTGTAGGAGGGAGGAAACACAGATGCCGGCAAATCGTTCCATAGCCGAGCTGTTGAACTCAAGAACGAGTCGAAAAAACGACCCGTTCTCATGTGACAAATGTCAACCGTGTACATATGTTGGGCGCGCGTTTGGCGTGTCTCCCGACTATGCACCGGTGCCGAAGGGATCAATGACGCTAGTTCCTCAGAGCATCTTCCATTGAAATACCGGTAGAACATGGATAGCATTCCCACCCGACGCCTGTGCTCTAAAGATTGCAACCCGTTCGTTAAGATGGGAGAATCTATCAAACGGACCGCCCGTTTCTGCACAGAGTCGAGGGTATTTTTCAAGTATTTTGGAGCTCCAGACCAGAGGTGGCCGCCAAATTCAACCGTGGGGCGCACTTGCGATTTGTACAGGGTAAGCAGTTGTGTACTATTAAAGTATCTGCGGGCCCTGTACAGTACGCCCAGTTTTTGAGAAGCTAACTTTACTCTGGCTTCGATGGAGCCCCCATACCTGAGCTGGTCACTTATAGTTACACCAAGCATATCAATGGAAGGTCTGTTCGGAAGATTGCTTCCGTTGAAGGAGACTAGATTTTCATTTCGATCCCTTTTAGACGTAATCAGACATGATTGGGTCTTTGAAACATTGAATTCGACGAGGTTATTCTTACCCCAAGAGAGGTAACCATCGATTCTTTGCTTCAAAGCCCTCCGAGCCGTTGGAGTTTGTGTGCCCTTTGGGGACTTGTCAAACGAAAAGCTGTCATGGACTGTACTGTCATCCGCGTAACAATGAATTGGTGCACATGACAAAAGGTCGTTGATGTGCAACAAAAACAAAGTCGGGGACAGAACCGATCCCTGTGGGACGCCAGCATTTATTGGATGCGAGGAAGAGGTGAAACCATCAGCAACCGTCTGAATTGACCTCTCCCTCAAAAAGTCGGCAATCCACGTACACAGGGATACGGGAAGTCCGTAAGATGGCAGTTTGTTGACAAGTCCTCGATGCCAAACCCGGTCAAAGGCCTTGGAAATGTCCAGTGCGACCGTTTGGGTCTCACCGAAACGTTCCAGGCACCGCCTCCAAACATGCGTCACATATGCGAGAAGATCACCGCACTAGCGGTTCCGCCGGAATCCGTATTGACGGTCGTTAATGATTTTGTTCTTCTCGAGATATGTGAGCAGTTTGTCGTTGATCACACGTTCACCTTGGACAAAACTGATGTGATCGCTATGGGGCGGTAGTTGGCCGGGTTGGAGCGATCGCCCTTCTTTGGAATAGGATGGATGACATTGGGATTGGGAACATGAATAAGTGTTCGGTATTTTCCGTATATTTTTGATGATTTGCTGACGGCAACGGCAAAGGCAAACGATCCTTTCATCTATTTATCAGTGATCCTTGATTATTGGTTATTATCAAGTTGTTACCATTTTTTTTACGATTCAGTACCGTCCCAAAATATATAATTTTCCCTAATGACGATACAATCCGTATGAATTCATAAGTATGAAAATATGATAATGATAACACCGCCTCGGGAACCATTTATTGGATAACTAACACCACTGCCGTAGGTCCCCCAAGTGGTTCGCTACGTTTAGTGACTTAGCAGAAGTGCCCGGGTTCATGGGGCGAGGCTTGTCAAGGTCTCAGCGGCCGATGTGTCCGCCCACCTGCTGCGCGGCCGGCCGGATCGATGGATACTGGTTGAGGAGGTCTTTTGACCTCTCCAGTCAGAATCCTTTGACTCATCGCCTTGCACTGCAGTTGAAGAATGGATTTATACGTACGTCACTCCTTGACACACTTACCCGCAGATTCCTACCTATCCCTCATACCCATTTTGTTCACAGAACTTCCTCTACTTTCTTTCCTTAAAAAACCCTTCACACGGCATCCCCTAAGACGACACGGGCCCTGAGAGTAATCGTTTTCCTCAGAGCCTCCCGTGTGGAGCTAATGTAAAAAAAAAACTTAGAGCGTTTAATTCACACGCGGAGAAGTGAAACGAGAAAGTCGCTAGACGTTGCTTTTATTCTTTTGCTTGTTTATTTTAAAATGGTTTGAAGATTGGGTATTTACTTACAAAAATAAAAATCTTTATTTTTTTTTGGATTTCGTAGGATTTGAACTCCGTTCGATCGATATCTGTCTCTCTGGCCGCTTGGATTTGTCCGGCACCTTAGCCGTTGCGCTACGGGAGGGTTGAGCTGAGGCGCGAATTTAGCGCATTATATTTGAACCGACGACCCGTCACATAATAAATTTTAGTGACGTATTCTAATCACTAACGCCGCTAAAGAAGTTTCACTTAAAAAATCGGTTGAAAAACGCGGTGTAATAATTAATGCGAGCGACGATATGGGAATCTGTATGAAAAAATGCATCACTGCATGAAACCAGTGGGACTAGGACATCTCATACCGAGAAATATTGTGAGGTGGAAGTCAAACGGGATTGAAAAGACGACTGGCAACTCCTTGACTTTTCAGATCAGATAACCAAATATATTGAATGGTATTTCAAGTACCGTTCCGTATCTGAATTGCGGTCTCTCGTCAGATCGATACTCTAAGTACGTTCCACCCCGTAACGCGCGAAAATACTTTTTATTGTTGTATTTAAATTTTATGAGTGAAAACACCCATGTTTTTTTCACTTCACCAAGTTTAAACTCGCGATAAAAATTACTAATTGTATTAAAATTTTTCCGATTCTTTTCAAACAGCAGAGGAAATAAATATTTTGAATCGATATCAAAATAAACTAATAAGCTTTTTGTATCGTGAAGAACTTAGCTAAAAAAATTTAGACTTGGCGACGAATGCGTCTGCCCACCTACTGGGTGGCGATTGAGATCGATTGGTTTAGGAAGACCTAACTTAAACCTTTTCAGTCGGATTCTCTCGACCCACCGCCTTGCACCACAGTGGGAGGGATCCGATTCGTACGTTCGTCACTCCTGGACACTTTGCCCCCAAATTCTTATCCACCCCTCATACCTTTTTCCCCTGAGAACTTCCTGTCCTATCTTTCCCTAAAAAGACTCTCCACACAGCATCCAGGGCCTCCTATATTTATTTTTTTATATGAATACCGCACAAGAGTCCCAACTGCTCCCGTCTGGAGCCAGTGAGACTATGGCATCTCCAATTGGGGTATGTTGTGAGGCTTAAGGTAGTGGGGAGGAGAAAGAGATGGGGAAGAGGAAGGTGGGGAAGTACCTGGCTATTCAGCTCTGGTCATCAAACACGGCTAAAACCATTTCAAGCAACGTGAAATGGTGGTTTTACACCAGGGCGACACTGAGAGTATTTTCCACTCTGGAACGTGCCGCAAATTTATTTATTTATTTCATTTTTATTTAGTTAAATATTTACACATTTATTATTCTAAATGAATTAATTGTGAAATAACACAAATTATTAACATAAAATTTATTTGCCACGCTGGGATTCGATCCCGCGACCTTCCGATTGTCAAGAGCCTTACCGCTAGACCATGCCGGCAGTCAATAGCTCCGTACGTAGCTAATAAAAAAAATAATAACGGTGGTATTTTATTCTATATTTTTCAATTATTGGTTTCAAGGAAACGCAATAGTGTTTTTTAACTTATTTTAGCTTATTTTAAAAAATAAATATTTTAATTCCGATTGTTCGGTATTTCGAAAATGTAAATACAGTCAGTTATAATAAAACATTGGAGTAGCGAGTAACAAGTGTGTTCTAGTAACTAACGTTGCGTTAGATTTACGATATTGGCTCTTCGCCAAGCAACACGTGGATTTAAGAATCATTGAGTGGTATTTGGTTAAGTAGTATTTTATGAGAGGTCTTAAAACCCATTTCTTCCGTTTTAATTAACAGAAAAAATAATGTACCAACGCAGACCCGTGAAAACTCATGGGACAAACTGTGATGTAATGAAGAAATCATCAGTGCTGCGTTGGTCACGTGGGTTCTATGTTTTCTTTTAAGGGGTCAAAGACGTGATTGCGTTATATTTGAATATTCATAGGTGTCGCCCTAACAGACGAAGAGAAAAACTTTGGAACGTTTCGAGTGGGAATCAGTATGATATTGACACCTGTCGTTTAAATTTGAAGCTTGCAATGTAGACTGCTTAAAACAAAAGAAGAGTTATTAGACGATAGAGATAGGGCATAGGGTTACGCCCATCAGGGAGTAACACCAATAACGGACTCGAGGACCGGAACAAAGGGATTTCGGACTTTGGACTGGGCAATAAAACGTTTAATTAATGATCCTGATGTTCTCACGAAGTATGGAGAGCAATGAACTTTAGATAAACAACCGGTGCATTGCGGCCATTGACTCGAATTTGAATGTAAACATTCAGGGCATTACGGAGTTGACAACCATAGAAAACGAGTGGAAATGTTAACTTTAAATATAAAAAAATGCAAACTTACGTAAATGAAAGAATTATATAATTAGAAATGAGGGTAGGGAACACAAAAAAAAAGTTATGACGGAAGAATTTCACTGAATTAGTGTTTATATAAAATTACAAATGATTTAATTGATAGTCCGGTATTATTTGGATTGATAAGCTTCCGAATTCCACTTCGTAATACTAGAAGTCAGGATTTATATTAGTGCAGGAGTCTTGGGACTAACTACCATATGTATTCCTCATTGCCCAGAATACTAATGGATGGAAACGATTATACCAAGTCGGTGGATATCTTCAATTTATCTTTGAATAAATATAGATTATTTTATTAAGGCAGTTCGGTTATGTGCAATAAATACGAAATAATAACCATGCACTATTTGTAAAAGCCCAGGAAGGGGGCGTTTAGTAACAAAATGACTTTATACCGTAGGCACTTCAGACAAAGCATATTGTGCGTGGTGACTAACAGTCGCTGATCTGAAGGAAATGAACAAATTGAACGAGAAGGGGCGTGGGTGCAAGTTGACCATAATTATTAAAGCTGTGAAAACAAGGCTGGTGAAAAGAAAAAAAAAAAGAAAAAGGGGCGAATTTCAAAATAAAATTCTATTAAAATTAACATATCGTTGCTCGGAGAGGAGGGTCTAGGATCTAGCATCTCGGAAACATTTAGAGACAAAAAAAAGGGGATTAACAGCCACGTCTGGGGCCAAGGGATCATATGTCACGTAGCTACTTATTAGCGAGAGAAAAAAAAGGGAATTTTGCGCAACATAAGGCTAGGAAAGTACAGTGGGACAGAGGAACGATCACGTTGAAATGAGCTTAGATAAATGGTTGTCGAGCTCTTGCACTTTATTGTGTTTATAACAACAATTTTTCTGACATGGTTTTTAGGCAATTAGGAGATTTTATTGCCCTAAAGGGTGATCAAGAAATACATGTGGCTTATGGATTATTTACTCTAAGAAAAAACAATTAAAACTAACGACCGAGATATAAAACATGATTAATTGCTTGGACTTATTAAATTTTCGAAATGTAAATAACGATTAGACGAAATTGATGGCTTTTCCTGCAAGAATGAGATGCATTTTAGGCGGGGCCCCGAGGATGCAATAAAATTGACGGATATTCGAGGGTCGGACTTTGGTAGTGAGCAAAAGAAAAACGGAGATTATATATAAAATTCGAGTAGCTGGTAAGATAGATTTTATGTTGAAAGGCTTGGTGGGAAAACATGTGTAGAGAAAACAAAATTGCGAGTGTTAAAAGCGAAATTGCGCAATCAGGGGTGTCATCAGAGCGTTGCGAGGAAGACACCATCTCGGATCAGGCTTTGACTAGTCATAAAGTTATAAAGAAAAGAGGAATACTCTGGGAAGGAGAGAGCAGACAAAGATAGTAATAAGGAAACTTTGGGGAACAGAAAATTGTGAAGATTGGGTGGAATAATAAAAAAAGTAGGGGATTAATGACAAAAAAAAGCGTAAATACAGTCTGGAAATGTAATGGATATACATTCGAGGAGAACGTAGGTGCCTAGAGAAAGAGATAATTATAGAAATCCCATAATCAAGTCGGAAAAGTAGCGGTATCTGCGTTTTGCAAACGCCTGTGCAAATTCGAGATCTAGATTCAGTACGTCACGGACGGACACTTTCCAAATTGAAGGAAAACGGGACAAAAAAACAGTCTCATATGAATAATAATTTTGTATTCTGAAACAAAGGGAAGAAGTGGGCGATCTATAGTACAATCTCTAAGTTCGGATCTGGTAACTATCTTAAGAGGAGTGCGTCCGATGGGTAGTGGCTAATTATTGATTTAGCATTGTAGTGAATTGAATGTTCCGATTCTCGAGTTGATATAGCTTATTATCTCAGACCATTGAAATTACGATTAAGCTCTTTTGGAGCTGAGGGACCTATTTAAAGCCTTGCAGGAGCTGTTTTAGTCAGTCGGTTTTACGGGTACGGGAAGGATCCTGAAGTGTCCTAGTGTGTCGCGAGAATTGTCTTTGTTAGTATTTTTGAGTTTATCAGTTAATTTTCCAGGACTTAGAAAATATCTGAAAAGATACTTACTAATAACTTCAGTGTCTTCAGGACTTAGAAAATTTCTGAAAAGATAATAATAAATTCAGTGACTTCAGGACTTTTCAAAGAAGTGCTTCATTTACTTTGAAATATCTCTATCTTAAAGCAGTGAAATTCTATAAAAATTTAAATTTAAATTCAGTGAATAAATAAATTTAGATCTAAAACTTAGCGTAAAAATTTAAAATAAAAATTTACTTTCTTTATCAATCCGGTTAAAACAACGGTGGTTTATTGTAGTAACTTATCCGTGTTAAATCCAGTGCTAAATAACAACATCGTTAAATTCAATTTATCAAGTTAACCGTTATTGGAATAATTTATATATTACTAAATTAATATACGGCACCTTAGATAACGTAATCAACTATACTTTTATCGGGTTATAAATATTATACATCAGAGGTGTTTATAAAAAGTTATTAAAAATTTTGAAATGTTTTAAGTAATAATAAAAAAATAAAAATCGAATGATCAAGTTAATCACGTTTGATATAGTTTAAAAAATAATAACGTCGTCAGAAATAATAACATAAAATAAATTGTGGCGTGAAGTGTTTATATAAGTTATTAAAAACTTTGAAGTGTTTAAAGTAATAATAAATAATAAAAATTGGACGATCAAATTAATCACGTTTAATATAGCTTAAAATAATAACATCGTCGGATATAATAAATTCAGTTAAATAATTTAATAGTAATAAATAAATGTAAAGATTGAATGACCAAATTAATCACGTTTTGAGATAGGTAAAACCTTGTATCGTCCGAAGTAATGAGAAATTGTTGTTTTAGTAATGAAGATTTCAGGTTGGATTCCGATTTTTCAAAGAGCAGTGTTATACCCTGTGGAGCTTTGAATAACAAGTCGGAGAAAAGTGAGTCAGTTTTCCTTTAAAATTTTCCAGGAGCATGACCAGCGAGAGACGGAGAGCAGGGTGGTGCCAACTCGATTTTCAGAGCTCGTCTCTGGATAAAACAGACTATTTGTTTGTGTGTATATGTGACCGTATTTATGAACTAATATCTATGTATATCTAATATTATTACACTTAATTTTACAGGAGGAAATGGGATAATCAAGATGTAGTTTACTATCAACTTAGGTGGCGTATAGAAAGCCGTGCTCGTGTATATTTTAGCGTGTTTGGGGGAATAAATAAATGAAATCAGGTCGCTCGGGAACCACCGAACAGATAATTAAACTACTTTTCTATAATGTTCGTAAGTTGAACCAAAATCAAGTAACTTAGGTATTTTTAGAAGGTATATAAAATACCTAACTATAGCAATCATATGTTGAAGGGGGATAAAAACAAACAATTAACTGTGTCACTGGGTCAGCTATAAATACAAGGTCGTGTTTACTTAACTGAGAGTACATACTTGTTGAAATAAAAGTGCATACCGATGCTCATTCACCAGGGTAGTAGGTCGAAGCGTTATATAAACAAACAATTAACTATGTCACTGGGTCAACTATAAATACAAGGTCGTGCTACATAACTGGGAAGTACCCGTTGCTTAGTGGGTTAGTGGTGTCATAAGTGGGGACGTTTTACCAATGATATTTTAACATTGTATATGTTTTGGATTATTTAAAGAAGGGCGGTTATTTATTATATTAGACAATGGACGTGACAAGTGTCAGGGACGACCAAATGTAGGGTCGGTCGATTAATGAAGTCAATCAATTGCATGATTGATTAATTCTTTTATGTACCCAATTAAATTAATTACCTTCAAAACTTTATATGGAAAAAAAAAAAAAATCAAGTTGTAAGTTTTCAAGCATATTCTATACTTTACTATTAGACGGTTGATAAATCACGGGAAAGCAACTTTGTCGAAGAAACTTTTAAATCTTTGGGATAATTGCAAGTCGAGTCAAACATGGGAGTTGACCTTTCATGATAAGGGTCTCAAAAGAAAAATGAAACAGAGTTAATGAACTCTAAAATAAAATCATTAAAACAAAACAAATCAATCCTGGAGTTCGGTAGCTCTCCAAAATCAAACTACCAGTATAAGATCTTAATTTATTGGTTATTTATTGTTATACTCCAATATTATTAAGTATATATCTGATCATTGGCTGGAAACTCACAACTTCCTTCACGAAATTCAGGTCCCCAATGCGGTGTACATAATGTCGCATTGTGGATTATAAACCTCACCCAAAGTATGTTTACATATATATCTTTCTATGTATTGTCCATTGAATAGTGCAAATTCGTTTTAAAGTTAAACGCCTAAGGCCTGGAGGTCGTGTTGCACCTTTTCTGGACGTGATAAAAGGCCTAGGAAACCTCGTTATCACAAAACACCGTGAGTATATGATTGTACCGAGGACGAAACCGGTTCGCCTTCAGTAAAAATTAAATCCCAGGAGGAGTCGGAATCTGGGGGTCATCGGGCTCTTGGGGAGACTTGAAAGTACCGCACGAGGGTGAGGAGTCACTAAAACGCGATAACTGTAGGTATCAATTAGTGACAGCATCTGTGACTGTGGGATATTCTTGTTGAACTGGGATCACCTGGTGTACTTGTTGGAGGATACGGAGCCAGATTATGCCAGAAAAGGGTTTGTTCCTGATTCGTCCACTGTACAATAACTGGGGTACTAACCAACTAAATCATGATTGTATTTTATAAACTTATAGCTTATAAACTTGGAGCCGAAGGATGCGGACTAAATGATCGGAGTAAACATTGTACTAAACATCACTAACTGATTCATTGTCTTGTATACTTGTTTTGAAATTGCTTGTAATTTGGGGTACTGGCAGGTAATATGTAGGCCATACAAAATGGGTAGGGACTCCATATTGGGGTTTAGGTCATTCAATCGCGTTTGGAAAAGGAAATCAAAATTAAATTAGTCTCGTAATTAAATAATCAATTCAGTCTCTCTCGATTCAACGCTTCACTAGAACCAGGGTTACCACAAACAATAAAAATAATTAGATTTCTATATCATGAAACAAAAATCAATCACAACGTATGATGAAGTCTACTTATAAAAATTTATACGTGTAATTTTATGTTCATGTCATAAAAGACGTATACAAAGTTAAGTACACATTTTATTCAAATGTAAAGTACTGGGGGATTAAAAGGAGCATCCTATAGTTATCGGAGGGGTCGGGAAAAAATTTCATGAAGGCTTATGTGGATTAGGGGTGGAATTTTCCATCCCCATACTCCGCATATAGAAAGCCTTAAAAGAGTAAATTATTTGATCACAGTCAGAAGAAGGGTTTAGGAAAGCTCCAACTCCTTAGCTATCAAGCATGAAAGAGGGGAAAAGCGAGAATATTACAAGTCATATAGGCGCTATTGTGTGTAGACACCAATATTTTATGTCGAAACGTGTTACACTAGTATCATGCAAGTAACAGTGCGCGAGGAACGGATTTGTTAGTTTCCGGTCTTTCGGCGTTAGAGCGTTGAAGGTCAAATTGGACACTTTAAGGGGGGGGGGGGGGGAGATGGGAGTAGGGAAGCGTGACAAGGGGTATGGGATGGTCAAGGAACTACTGTTTTGATTATTTTTAGATGTAAAATTGCAAAATATATGACGTCACACTATGGGAGAGGGGTAAAAAAATCATGAAATAAGTGTGACGTAATTTATGGATGGCCCCTAATTATTGGAGGTAAAAATGATGGAACCAATTTTACCGCGTCGTGTCATTTAATACACGAATAGGGATAGTTTGAATTTTCGCAAAACCAGTTTTAATTTTGAAAAAGGAAATAAAAATATAAATATTAAATTATATTTTATCGTTTGTCTAAATTGTCAAAAACACTTCCAATTTAGAAAATTAATCTTTAATTCAATGCAACCATTCTCCAGATCATTGAACCGGAGTTATAGATAGAGTCACAAATGAAAATAGTATTTTTAATTCAATGATTTTGCTAAGCGAAATTTGGTCACACAGAATCCACCGATTTAAATTTATGAAACAATTATTTTTTAAATCATTTGGTTTATCTTAAGCTACATTGAAATGATTCTCTGGGGATGCCGTGAAGCAAGGAGTTAATCTGTGTCTTGAAAAGACTATGTGGTGTTAGAGATGAAACACCAAAGCTGGCAAAGTTCCATTACCGAGCCGTTGAGTACAAGAACAAGTTGAACAAACTATATATTTATATCACACGGCAAATGTCAGCAATGTAAGGGGGCTGGGCTGGACTGGATTTTTAATGTCTCAGTAAAATTCCGGTAAACGAACATAGTTTATTGTCTTTATTTTTTTTATTTATTTATTTATTTTTTTTTTAAAAATAAAACATACAACGAAGTTGCATTCCCATGAGTTATCAAAACTCATTTATTACCTCCATCAGATGTTGTTGTTTGATCAGATTTTGTTTGTAAAGAACTATACGTAATTCTATAATATTAATAACCAAAAGTTTAAATACTTCTCAA
The DNA here is from genome assembly GCA_936435175.1 of Glyphotaelius pellucidus. NCBI lineage: Eukaryota > Metazoa > Arthropoda > Insecta > Trichoptera > Limnephilidae > Glyphotaelius > Glyphotaelius pellucidus. The sequence continues at coordinate 26,979,032 of OW386551.1, forward strand.
ACTATTTACTTAAAACTGTTTGTGCACCACTGTGTACTACCACTATGTGTCTACCTTAGAGTAACAGACTCTATGGTGCCTACATGTACCGTGTACTCAGTGTCCACTTGTTGCAATAATAATTTAGTGTCCAATGCAATTCGCCGGACTTGAAACATGTATTCTAAAATTTATTTGTACAAAAAATTGGTATAAAATAATTTACCTACCAATATAACCACGCACATATAGATTTCCATCGTAATAAAAAACCTTTAACTATTTGGTTATTATATAGCATTTACTTTGATCTTATATTTTTTATAATCACCTACTTTTTTATATTCTTTCTTGTATATATATGCTTTTTATGTTCTACACTTTTAGTACTATATTATTTTATATTCTACTATATTCTTCCTTACTCTTTTATATTACTCCATAGCAATTTACATCATTTTATATTCTTTTGTATTCTATAATATTTCTTTAATATCATATTATTTTATATTTTTTATTTTTATTTTTTATTTATTTTATTTTTTATTTTCTCGCACATTTTTTATATTGCATATATGTTAATGTACTGTATAGAATATCGACCACCACAACACGGGCATGTGCATAGCATGGTGGTCGAAAAATCCTAAAATTAATGTAACAAACAATTCAATGAATAAAGAAAAGTTTAAAAAACTTCCCCGTATTCAAACAAGTGCGTATTCTACATTACCTCAGTTATAACTGTGCGTTCTTCAGGACAGAATAATCAATTAAAATAACCAAGTACATTTTAAAAATGTACCTTTTTTTAACAGCTTATGAATATTAAAAATTTACCTACTATCACTTTATTTACAGATTTCAATAGAAATCAATATACATTTATAAAGAAAAATGTCAGGTGAAAACTGCAGTTTTTTTTGTGTTTATATAAATTTTATAAAAATATGTCTGAAGATGGCACAGATTCTGAAACTTTTTAATATTAAATACAAATAAATTGATGAATACAAACATGTATTGTTTACAAAGGTTTCACATTCACCGCCTCATTTCAGGTTTCCTGCCTCGGAACCAGTGAACTTTCAGGTTACATTTTGTCTAGTGAGGCGGTTAAAAAAATCATGTACATGTTGCAGGCTAATCATCAAATAAACTTCCTTCATTGGAAATTGCTAACAGTATTTTTTAAGTGTGCCAAAAATTGATCGCGGACCTCTTGATACAAAAAAAATTGGTTATCTGTAAAGTCGGTTTACGGACGATAATTTTACGTGACAACGTCATGTAATAACAATGGAGTGGAAGAAAGATAGATGCGTCACAAGCCGAACGCTTGTTCCGCGCTCTCGCTTGCACGCTCGGCTCAGGCGGAACGTGACAATAAGTAATGCTTTTTCGTGTGTGCAGCCGGCGTTCATCGATTTATAAGTCGTTATCACGTCAAAATGTATCACGCAAAATTATTGACATTAGAAATGGGTGTATCTAAACAAATCAGAACTGTTTCAGGAACTTTAAAAAATTGGTTCCCAAGACATATACTACAATTATTATCATCCAAAGAATATATGCAGAAATTTCAGAAACATTTACGTACGTCAAGCGGTTAGTTATAAATTAACGTTTGGAGAGCAGGGTTATCAAAAGTGTTCATGAAAACCTGCGAAAAAACAATGTAATACCAATAGATGTGCTTGTTTTAAAAAAAGTCATTTGCAATTCAAAATGTCACAGTAGTTTATCCTGTATCAACAAATAAAACTAGGAATAACGGGGACTTGTTAAAAAATAAATCTTAAAAAGATTTTATTACGTGCCATTTTTTCTTCCATTTTATTAAGTTTGAAGAATAAAATTTATCGAGGTTGAATAAAATGTGTCTATTTATTTAACTAAAAATGGTCTTCCCACAAAACGATATGGCTAAACGTGGTTATAATATTGAACGATGCGCCTGATGTAAGTTAGGCACATCATGAAATCGCGGCAGATCATGATATGGTGAGGCGCATCATGATCTGCCTGATATTACGATCAGCCTACGACACACATAAAAACTGAAACATTAAATTTACCAGATTTCGAAATATTATGAAAAAACTTTTCAATAATATATTTGATTTATGAAGCATGCTTTTAAATTGCTAAACAGCGTGACATGATTTGAATGGAAGTTAGTTGTTATTTCCAATAGAAATGTAAAGCTAAAATACCTCAATACAAATTTATCTGTAATTGAAGTGTGAATAAAAGTACTTTGTTAAGAAAGGAAAAATAGAGGGAGTTTTTATCGCTTGGGTAATGAACAGTATCGTAGGATTAATTGTAGGGGTGGGAGGCTCACGGGCCTAAGGTATTTAACCTTAAACATAATATACAGTTATAAACATTTACTCAAATTATATGGGTATACAAAATACAGTAGGTACACAACGGTCTTAAAACAGACAATGTCAACAACACAGTGTATAAAGGACAGTGATTATAATCATAATGTTTGATCAAATCTTTTGATTAAAATTCTGAGTACGGTTGACTTACACCATGAAGTACTTATGGGTACAATCGAAATCTTCATTCTAGAACTAATCTGAAAATCAAACGAAGTGGAATTGATCGTTCGCTCTAAAGGACCTTGTGAATTTTTTATGCTAAACGATGGCAAGGAAATCCAGCTATACTCGTAAGGTTTTATCTCATTGTACGGTTTCTCATATCCAAGCGATTTATTAAAAATAATCATCGGTTGAACGCTAAGAATTTCAATGTTTTAATAATTATTAAAATAGTGGATCATTTCTAAATGAATATCTCTACTAGGCCACTTAATATAGTCGAACAGATACCAGGTGCACTCCCAAATTTTCAAACGGGGAAGAACGTTCTTCCCCGTTTGAAATTTTAGGAGTTCACTTGGTATCTGTTTGACTATAGATGTCAATCAGGGTCTTATTGTAGTTGAAATCAATAAATAGGTTGTATTACAAATATGTAGATGTGAGTAATATTTAATAATAAGAAGGGAGTAAGTTTATAGGGAAAAGATTTAAAGAAATGTAGAGAAATTGTGAAATAAAGAATTACCTGCAACATGCTCACGAATTGTAATGGACTGTGCGTATTTAAAAAAATAAGATATATTACCCTCCACACAGCATCCCCAAAGATAGCGTAGGCCCTGAGGTAAATTATTTTCCTGAAGCCCATCCTTTTTTGAGTAAAAAAAATATTCATAGTCAATTACATCATCATTATCTTCACTCTTGGCTTTGCAACTCCTGGTGGGTCTTGGCCTCCACAAGAGTCTTCATTCTTTTTCAATTACAAACAAATAATTTTAAAGAGAATTTGATTGCAATTGTGTACACCGATAGAATCGAAAGTTTCAAAAGAGTTTTTCGATACATCCCCCCCCCCCGCCTGCAGTATCCCGAACGCTGTTATCCCGAAAATGCCCAAAATACTGGGTGTCTAGCGATGTTTATTAATATGTACTGAGTACTTCAACCATGAAAATTTAATATGCCCACCTTATCATTTGTAATACAACGTATCGTGTAGGTATGCCTAGATAAATAAAAATAAATCACTGCTAATGATTTAACACATCAGAGGGTCGATTGGGCGAAAATTTACGACACAAGATACAGTTTTGAGCTTCATTCCCTGACCGACAACCGACTTTAAATTTTCTGCAAAATGTCGTAGCACGACAATTAGCGAACAAGAGAGTTTAAACCGAAATGTCACAATTAAAAATAAAAGTTTTTTTTAACAGCATTTCCGCATATATACCGGAAAACTGAAGAATTTTAGCAAAGCCTCAATTACATAGAGCGAGTTTACAAGCTACTATCTGGGAAATTCACTATCTGTCAGGGGCGTGCACTCCATATAGGCATATAAGCACTGCCTACCCTACCGTATTTGTAAAACATAAACATGTAAATAATATTATAATTTATTCAATTATTGCTAAAAATAAATACACACTTCCAAAAATAAGGGCGAAAAACCGAACCAAGCAACCGAAACGCGAGCGCCACATCAAACGGCATACTACAAACGTGGCATAAACTGTAACTAGAAACTACACGCGCGCCCTCCGACTGCCTCACTAAAATGCGGCCTAAAGCAGGAAATATTTCTGCTTAGAGCTAACTTCATACAACATAATATCAATATTTACGAAATGCACAGAGCATAGAGTAGAACTGTCGTTTTGAATTTGCTTCCATGAGGTTTTTTTGTTAGCATCAGGCAGTGCTTTCTGGAACAAAATTACCAAATGGCAATCAGTGACAACATTCTGTGGTTATCTATTTCTATCGACTAGTTATCTTTCATAAATGCAAATTGTCTGTTCAAAAACGGTTGTCGTACTTTAATTGTGAATTATCTGATAAAATTGGAAATTTTTATCTGGGAACTTGTTGTAGTGGAGTAAATAATGTGTGTTTAAGTGATTTAAAAAAACAATGGGTTTTCTCGGTAATCTTTTATAGAAAAAAACGAATATTTAGTGTGGGGAGACGTACTCCTAAATTAGACAACTTAAGAGGAACGTACTACTGCCTACCCTGGTCAAAAACTCTGTGCACGCCACTGCTATCTGTTAGTAAAATCGCTCAGTGTCATCGTATTACTTGCTAACTAGCAGATTGTGGACAATCTACGGAAAAAGTTGAAAGGTGGTCAACTTTACTCGCTACTCGCTAGTGTTTGCCTAAAGATGGCGGCACACCAACAGCTGATTTCGTCTGTCAGAATTAGCTCGGCTACAAAATGTCGACAGAGTTGCATGGGGCGAGAGTCGTTATTTTAGCTGCTACTGTTGCTACTGAGCGAGTAGACAGTTTTGTGTGTCATCATGACAATCTCACTCGCCGATTCACCCGCTTTTAAAGTCGATTACCCGAAGCTTGTAAATTAGCTTAATGTAAACGAGGCTTAAGACACGAATCTGGGCAAGCACCGAAAAAAACTTCTCACTCGTAATATTATTGCGTCTGTAAAAAAATTATGTTCTATAAATTTGTAGGAGTTCTGAATCCTGTCAAAACTTAAAACCATACATCTTAATTTGTTCAACACAAGCTCATTTAGACTAGGTAAGTATAAATTTGTTGAGATGAAATTTTATTCAATGTAGAAATTCTGAAGCTCATTGATAACTTCGACCATTGTTAAAAGTGGTAAAAATGTAAAAATGTAAAAAAAATAACAAATTTATAGGCCCGTAGGCTTTGCCTTTCCCTTTTCTTATGTTTGGAAAACGGGAATTTTTGTGAAGAGTTTAAAAGTGGAATAAAGTAGATTGTCGGAGATACAAAAGCTCAAAATGAACAACGAAAGCTAAATTATATTGGTAAAATAAAATAGAACTTTGGTTTTATTATTCTTATAGTAAAATAATTTAGTCAATGGTTAAAAGACTTAATAAATTTTAACACATCGAAATTTTATTTTACATGTTACCTCTGCCGCAGGTCATTCCAAGTAGTTCGCTATGTTTGATGACTTAGCAGGGGGCCCGTGTTGATGGGATGAGATTTATTCAGGTCTCGGTGCCCACCAGCTGCGTGGTAGGCCTGATCGGTAGAAACTGGTTGAGGGAGACCTTTTGACCTCTCCGGCAAGTGTCTCGAAATATCACCTTGCACCGCAGTGAGAGGGATGGATTAATACGTCCGTCACTCCTGGCGATACTGACCCCCAGATTCCTAACCATCCCTCATACCTTTTTCCTTTCCAGAACCTCATCTCTTCCCTTTCCCCAAAAGACCCTCCACGTAGCATCCCTAAAGATCACAGCCTCTGAGTGGAATTATCTTCCTCAGAGCCTCCTGTGTGGAGGTAATGTAAAGTATTAGAGAATTAGATTCAAATTCATTTATTAAAAAATAATGGACTGAATGTATTATGTCTCGTCATGATAAAGTTGGGTAACACAGACATTATAAGATTATATGAAACTAGGTGATTGCAGATGACTTTCTTATTATTCGTAATAGTTCGTAAGCACCGATTTTAATTTTTCGTAATAGTTTGTAAGCACCGATCTTAATTATTCGTAATAGTTCGTAAGCACCGAGCCTTTCGAGCAAATTTCTGTACCGTCGATCTATAGATAGTATTTTTTTAATTTAAAAAAAAGACAAGTTCCAGGCATGCGTTGCAATGCCACTCTAGGAAAGAAATTGTTTCTCCCTGCATGTCCTTTCCCATGCGTCCCCGTTCCCACCCCCATTCCCCTCCCGCGTCCCCTTCCCCTCCCGCGTCCACCCGTCCCGCGAACCGCCTCCTCCAGCAAACCCCCCTTCTTCGTTCTCCTCCCCCCTTCCCTACTTCTCTCCTTCCCCCCATGCCGCTAAACTAGGTTTGAAATTCATTAATTTTTCAAACAATCGCGCAAAACTTAATGCAAATTTATAAAAATTCCATAACGCCAGAACTCACCAGTATATATATAGAAACCTTCGCGGGCGCGCGCAAAACAGATCACCAAAGTTTCATCGCAATCGGATGAATAGTGTTGGAAATAATTTAATAACGCCAGAGCTCACTATTATATACAGAAAACATCGCTGGCTTGCGCACATCAAAACCCCAAAGTTTCATTGCAATCGGTTGAATGGTTTAGAAACGCATAAGGGACAAACAAAGAAACATTAACTTTTATTTATTAAGATGTAGAGGCTTGCAACATTTCAGTGTCAGAAAAATGCAAAAAAAAACGTAATTATTTGAAGTAAATTACAACAAAACCCGTTCATTCAATGGTCCCGAAAGGCGCAAGATACTATCGATGTTAGTAAGAGAATTATTTTTTTTATGTGACACCCCCAAGAGCGCCACCCCTGTCTACAAATTGTAAAGACAGGGAAACTATGTCGCCACCCGGTTGAGCAGCATTGCGATGCGGGTTAAGGTAGGGGTTGTAGTAAGAGATTTGTTAATGCGGTTATTTAAACGACCCGTTCTCAAGAAGCCATCATCATCTGTGAACGGGTGTTCCGCTTATGTCATTTGACTTTCAAGCACATACACCGGGGATCAATGCTGTTAGCTCCTTAGAGCAGGTTCCATTAAAATACCTGCAGAACAGACTCAACATGCCTTCATTGCGTCTGTGCATTAGAGACGGCAATCGTTCTGTTAACAACCGATTATCAATCAGACGAATCGCCCTCCTTTGCAAAGAATCAAGTATTTTGGGGCTCCAGCCAAGAGATGAATCCCAAATTCAATTGTTGAGTATACTTGAGATTTGAACATGGTTTTGGCGCTTTTGAACAATAAAGCAAGACGCCCATTTGTCAATTTGTCATCGATGTCACCATCTCAACACTAGCAGAAAATTTGACACACAACTATTTTATCAATCAATTTACTGTAATTGGTAGCCTATTATCGAAATAAATTGCACACAAATACGCCCTGTTCAACTGTTTACCGCTGAATTCTCTTTGTTTTGATAATTTAATGACAGCTGCTGTCAAAATAGGAATGCTGCACGTTCGAAAATTCAAAATTGGCGCTCAATTCAAAATCACGCAGCTCTTGAACACCGCCTACTATCTCTCTAATCGCTATATCACAAAATAAAGATATATGTATACTTGTATACTTCCTGAACAAAGACAATTAATATTATGTAAATGATTGACGAGGTTGTTGACTTTCTGGCAGGTACATATCATTATCTGGTTTTATATTGACTTTGTACAGCTAATAATTACACGCCATATAAAAGTGCAAAATAAACCTTACCAAAAACTAAACGAAAAATTTTTGCACGAAAAATTGAACAAGCCGAATTCCAAATAATCACAGCGTGAAAAATAAGAGAATGATGGGCAATTTATGCATTCAATGCTTGTCAGATGGTGGATTAGTGTAATGGAAACTCAAACTTGTTTTATGGAGATCTCTTCACAGGTAATGAAGATTTATTAAACTTATTTTTCTCTCCAATAACAATTAGCAACGGTAATTCAGTGTTTCCCCCAACCTTGAACTTTCTACAAAAATTAAATTCTCAGTTCTGACATTCACTCTGAAGTACCGAAGTGGGTAGTAGATTATTTTTTTTACATTAACTCCACCCAGGAGGCCCTGAGGAAAATAATTTCCCTCAGTTCTATTTCATCTTCGAAGTTGCTGTGTGTAGGGTCGTTTTGAGGAGAGGCAGGAGTGAACAGATGTTGTAGGAGGGAGGAAACAAATTATTCCATAGCCGAGCTGATGAATTCAAGAACGAGTCGTAGAAGCGTCCTGTCCTCATAATGTCAACCGTGTACATATGTTGGGCGTGCGTTTGGCGCGTTTCCCAACTATGCGCCGCGGCCGGTGCAGAAGGAATCAATGACGTTAATTCATCGGAGCATCTTCCATTGTAATACCGGTAAATCAAGGACAGCATACCTACACAAATCTTGTGCTCTAAAGATTGCAATCCACCTATTAAGAGGAATATAAACTCTAGAAATATTTCGATTCTCATGCCTTCAAAATTTAGAATCGAGCGTCTCATTTGCGCCAGGCAAGTAAGCGAAAAAGTGGTTTTTATTTATTTTGTGCATAATTTTATAAAAATGAAAAAAAGTTAGAACATACAAAACCTCAAAAACAGTCTTAGCCATAAAGGAGTGTTTTTGAAAAATTGTTTCTTATATTTCTTCACAGTTAAGTCATGCAAAAACATATTTTAGTGGTTAACGCTTAAATTTTTGTTATATAAATAATAATTTTATTGTAATTCGAATACATAGAAAAGCTTGTAAAAGCTTCAATTTATCCGTAGCATATTTTTTGATGTTCACAACGTAAAACGATTCGTCGTAAAGATTAATCTAAATAGTATCTAAATAGGATTTCACGTCGAGCTTCATCTTAAGAAAGGGAAATCTATCAAACGGAACGCCCGTTTCTGCACATACTCAAGATTTTTATTTCAGGTATTTCGGGGCTCCAGACCAGAGGTGGCTGTCAAATTCAAAAGTGGGGTGCAGTTGCGGTTTGTACAGGTTCAACAGTTGCGCACTATTAAAATATCTGCGTAAATGTGCGGTCCGGTCAGTGGCTGAGTGGGCATCGCGTTTGGGTCCCACCCGGGCGTCGCGTGTTCGATTCCTCGGCCGTCTAAGTCCTCCGTCACGATTCAAGCAACGTTTTGAGCTTACTGTGGTGGTAGTAGGAGATTTTCAAACATTGTTGGGTTATTCGTAACCTGGGAAGGTTTGCATTACATTATTACATTACATAACGTTACATGATTACACAACTGATTTGACGATGGACACTGAAACGCTGTTCAAAACGTTAACTAAAGAGGAAGGTAGCGCAACACGACATAATACCCCAAAAATAAATCACGATAATACTTTCGGCCGTGAAAATCTCAAACCATATCTTACAAAATTCTAATTTTCTGTGCAAAGATACTGGGACTAACGAGTCATTTAATATTTAAATAGACGAGTCATTTAAATACGTACATTTTAAACACGGTCAAAATCATGAATAAAGGAACTGTTAGAGGGACTAACAAGACCCCTCTGAACCTTAAAACATTTACGGTAACATTGTGAGAGCATTTCAATGTCCATCATTTGCCTTCTATATTATTCTCTCGTAATTGAAAATTTGGGACATCAATTTTGGAATTTCTACCATACGATATTCCCAAGAATTAACTGAATACATATTTAAAGACTCATAGGGTAGAAACACGTAGAACGCGGGTTTCGTATTTCAGATTACCGGCGCCCAGCGCCCGAGCCCGCAGATTTGTACCGAGTTGTGGACGGTGACCAGACAAGTCAGAATGAAACCAACTCAGAATCACTTCAGAAAAGTCATTAGAAGTAATGAAAAAAAATAATTTAATTGTTTAAATAGGTTACGTTAGCTACTTTAAAATGATTTTTTTCATAGCTTTTAATGACTTTTCAAAGAGGTGTTGAATTGACTTTATTCTCAGTTGGTATGGAACCGTTGTGGACATCTGAATCTGGCTTCACTGTGTGCGGTTTTGCATACAAACATTCTTGTCGGCGCCCCTGCGCCAGTCGGCCGCCCATGCGCCGACTCGGAAACCTGCGTTCTGTGTTTCTACCCGTAGGTACCATATTATTTCAGTGTCAGACAAAATTAATATTTTAGCTTTCATGAATGTGGTTTTGTTAGTGACTTGGCGTCGGTTTATTCCAGATGAGCCAAGTCCTTTTGTATATCTAATTTGGGAATATCTAGAACACGTGCATTGTGCATTTTGTGAACGACCTTTGAATGTCACAAACTAACTGAAATTATGTTTACATTAATTGGCTATTTTTTCCCGTGGTTAACATTAAGGACACTAGAATACTTCATTATGTTGCTTCGAGTTACAATTTCATATTAATAAAATTTTGGTATTTGGTATTTTCCTTTTAAAAATAAAAGACATTTTGCAGTTTTTTAAACACCAAAATTAACATAATTTATTCATAATATGAGAAATAAGTTTTAAATATTGCCAAGTATTGTGGATAGCAACTATTGAACTTTAGGGAAAATTTCGGTAGTTTTCAGAGTGCTAAAACTTTTAGATACATAAAATTAATAAATTGATAAATTAAGTCGTAAAAAGTTAAAAATAATAAAAAATGTTCTCCAAAACGTTAACAAGTATTAATAAAATCCAAATAAAAAGCTCTGTGTTTATTTTTCGCTTAAACATGAAAGTTTTCTGAAAGCTATAATATTTTGGCCAATGCCATATCTGGCTGCAAAATTTGATTACAAAACTTCCAAGTGATTTTAACATTTAATTTCTCTGAACATTAAAAAATGGTTGTATAATTATTGTTATTTTTATAAACATCTTCTAGTGTTTTTGACTCGTATAAGACAGGCGGCAATATCGGTAACATTTGTATTACCAATACTTTTAATTAGCCAACACAGAAGAAAGCTTTTGGTAGGTAACATATAATCGTTAAATAAATCCACAGATAAAGTGTATGGAATGGATGTATTACTAAGCATCACAGAGAACATTTTTTTGTTTGAGCAATACTCTGCTTTGGCCTGGAACGATGTGATATTATATTTCTAGAAGCATTGTAGCAAACCTTCCGACTTCTTTCAAGTTCCCTTAGGCCACGTTCGCACAGGCAGGTGGCTTACTTAGCGCCTAATGCACCCTGGCTACTCGCTAGGATACACGGTGGCCGCACTGTAGGTGGTTTGCCTGGTGGGTCGCTAGGTGCCTTGCTCATTTGCTTGTCGGCACGTCGCTAGGCGACTCGCTAGGCGGCTCGCTAGGCGACTCGCTAGGCTCTAGGCGCTAAGTAAGCCACCTGCCTATGCGGACGTGGCCTCACCGTTGCTATGCCACTTAATAAAGAAATTGTTTCTCCCTGCATGTCCTTTCCCTTTCGTCCCATTCCCCTTCCCCTTTCGCCTCCCCTTCCTCTACTGCGTCCCCTTCCCCTATCGCGTTCCCACTCCACCTTCCCTTTCCCCACTCCCCTCGCCCGTTTCCCTCGTCCCACGAATCCCCCTTCCGAGTCTCCCTCCCCCCTCCCGGGTTCCCCTCCTCCCGCCCGCATTCCATACATTCAGTTTTCAAACAGCTCGCATGCCACCTATTGCATTTTTTCTACAAATCTCATAATACCAGAGCTCACCAGTATATATAAAAACCTTCGCGAGGGTGCTCACAACAAATCACCAAAGTTTCATTGGAATCGTATGAACGGTTAGCAACGCATAATTTCATGATGCCAGAACTCACAATATATATAGAAACCATCGCGGGCATGCACACATCAAATCCCCAAAGTTTCATCGCAATCGGATGAACGGTTAGCAATGCATAATTTAATGATGCCAGAACTCACTATTGTGTATAGAAACCACCGCGCACATCAAATCCCCAAAGTTTCATCGCAATCGAATGATTGGTTTAGCAACCCATAACATATATACATAGACAGAAGCGAACATATTTTTATAAATATAGATATTGGTAGTCAACTTTGTATTGCCTTTTATTTCAAATGGAACACATTGCTTTTTTGAGGATTTTTTTATGAGCTTTTGCCATTATAATGAAATGCACGTATTTATAGAAACATTTCAAAACTGGGTCAATATCACTTGTTAGGAATGCATTATTTGACGAGTGAATGATGAGATATTAATAATATTTACTTGGCTAGAAATTAATGGTGACTACTGCAAGAACTTTGTAGTGATTGACACGTTGTTGTTGCTTTGTTATGTCAAACGTGTGGCAGTGACATGTTGGTACAACATTATTTCGTAGAACCATGATCTTTGTTACATCCAACTTGTTGCTGTTGTTGCATGATGATACAACATCATCAGCAATTAATTGTTTGTGGTTTACTTTTATTAAAATTAGTTACTTACGTTAATTATATTTATACTTGAAAGCTTTCGAATTGCAGAACCATCGTTATTCACTTCCACAATTGAAAAGGGTTTTTAGAAAAAAATATATTTGAAGTATTATTGTATTATTCCGAAGACCACTTCTCTGTTTTAAACCTTTAATTTATTAAAGTCCGCTAAGGAAAGAAAGATAACAACTTTAAAATTAATAATTGCACATTAATAACATACAAAAAATTAAGATGCATAATTTTTTTTTTCTGACAAACTCTTGAATGTATTATCGCAAGAAAAAAGGAAAAAACGCATTATTTGTAGCTTTCAAATTACCGGAAAAGTTCTTAAGCTTTCAGGATATTTTTGTTTTTAAATAAATTAAGAAAATTTAATAAAACTCACGTAAATAAAAAGTTTCCGACAAATTATCTTGAAAATTGTTGTGGACTGTTGAAAATTGTTTTGTAAAAATCATTGAAAAGATAAACCGATAAAATTGTGTTACGGGCGTGTCTGTGCCCCGAATTGAATTCAATTTTATTTTGGATTCTTACTTTGGATGAAATCGATCAAGCGTTTCAAATACCAAAATTCTTTCTTGAAAAGAGATTGGGTTGGATTTTCTAAAGCCTATGAGTCGAAAGCTCTTGTGTACATTAGCGACAATCACAATTGGTATAGTTCACACTTCTAGGGGCCTTCTGTTAAGTGGTCAATATACTTTCGTAAAATCCATCAGCGTTTTAAATATGTTTAATATACCAGTGGAATCGTTAAATGGAGCTTTGAAGAGACCCACGACATTAACTTCTCGTGGTTAGCCTTTGAAGTCAGTCCAGATTAAGGACATTGAAATTGAAGCAATCCACTGAATTATTTCACTGACCTTGACTAAGGTCGCACCGGCTAGAGTATAGAGATAATATGCCGAGCAAATTACTATGCCTACTGATGTTTTTTTGTTATGCCGCCCCTTTGACTTGAAGAGCATTGCGTTGAAGTTTTTCGAAACCTTGCGTTAATTCGAAGAGGCGGCATAACTAAAAAAAAAACATTATCATTATAAGTAGACATATTATTTTGCCCAGCATATTTTTTCTAGACTCTGGCCGGTGCGACCTTAGGCAAGGTCAATGAAATAATTCAGTGGGTTGCTTCAATTTCCATTTATTTATTTTAATCTTAAAGCTCAATTGCAAAGCTTTCTCTCGGGGTGTCAGCAAGCACAGCGAGATATATTTCAATACCTCCCAACAGAAACACTTTCTCGATTATTTTGATGGCAATCGATTCGTTGAAGATTCGTTTTCGGAAAACATTTAGATTTTCAGCAATGTTTTTGTGAAGGGTTCGTTTGTATCTAAGATTACAAAATTTGTAATTTATTTAAAGTATCTACTTGCGAAGCAATTAATAACAATTATTAGTTACAATTAAAACTATTGAGTAATTTATATTCCGTTTCTCACTTCCAGAAACGGTAAAATAAACAAATTTTGATTTTGTAACGGTAAACCAATTTAACAAAGTTAATCATTAACAAAATAATATATCCTTTAGTTTATTTTATACAATAAATAAAAATATATTGACGTTTTACTCCGATCAAATTGCGGGTTACAAAAATCTGTTACTGCAAATAAAGAGAACCTTTCTAAATTATATAGTTTTTTTCTCACGTTTAAAAAACATAATGTAAGAGAGGATGTTACTATCAATTTCGCCATGAGTGGGGAAAACCATTTAAAATCTAATCGTTGCTTAGATTAGCTGTGTATTTTAAACAGAATGGTTGGCACCCGTCGTTCTTCCTTTATTTAATCCGGGCCTCTTTAAAGACCCGAATAACAAACATCTGCCAAAACCACCAAACAATGTAATTCAACCCGAAGTGATATTGTTAACGGTACAGCCAGAGGAGCTCCTGTGAAGTTTTAATATAAAAAATATCTATACAAGTACCCACTTACTTCTCAACCTTTCCTTTATTTTTCTCTCCTGCCCAATTTCTACCCCTCATGAAAAGCTCTGAAAATTGGGGTGTCAAAATCTTTATATGTGAGAGAATAAATATGTATATATGCGTATGTGTGTGTGTATATATGTGCATTTGTTCATATTTATATATGTATATATATAAAATACAGCACTAGGCTCCACACTCCATTCAATATAGTTGCTTCTCGCACTAATTTTATGTTCAACTCTCGTCTTCAGAGATTAGATTGTGTGGGGAATGAAACTTGCTCTATTGACATATTTTTTTATAAAAATATCGCTTCCTTTAAAAAGCGTATATGTATGCAGATATTATGCAACAATCCTTAAATGTTTCAGATTATTAACAGTAACAATTCAATACACACTGCTCTGTAATAACTTTCATAGTACCTACTTACTTGTTTAATATATGTAATAGTTGTGTACCTTTAATTTTTATAATAATAATAACAAACTTACGTAGGTAAACACTTAGAATAGCAGAATGAAAACTTTAAATTACATTTACAATTATTGCAGGAAATTAACTATTTTATATTAATTGCTAAAAAAGTGTTTTACACCACTAACATCGGTATCTTTCTAGTACTTGAGCTGCACTGGAATCATGCTTTGAGTAGTATAGTGACAATAATTGCTGAATCGTATACTGTTGGCCTGAGCCCAAATACGAATCTGCTTGTTGAACTCCTTTGTAGAACTTACTTACTGAATAACTACTTGTGTTGTGCCTGTTTATGTCTTTCATGCTCAGTTTTTTTATTTATGTACTATATACTTCTTATGATATTCCTGTACAACTTACCAATGTTACATGTAAAAGCCTTCAAGCCGTAAATAAATATAATAAATAAATATAATAAATAAATATTTGTACAAATGTGTTTATGTGTGTGTACATGTATATGTGTGTGTACATGTAAGCCTCAAAGGCGTAAATAAATAAATATTCGTACAAATATGTATATATGCGTGTATGCTTGCGTGTATGAGTTTATGTATGTATATATGTATGCACCTACAAACACATATTACACATGTGTGCATGCATGCACGCATACCAAAAAGTTATATATATTTTTTTAATCTATTTCTTCTTCTATCCTCAACTCTCTGTTTTTAATTTTCAGCATCATTATATACTAAATCCATATATTATGTTTACACTAGACCTCATACAAAGTAACTATGTGTAGTACGGTGCTTTAATGTATCAACTTCATGCAAATGTCTTAATTAAATATGTATTTTAAATATAATATAAAAAGAAAAAAACAGAGTGCGCGGTTCACCCACGATAGAAGTGAACCTTCGGTAAACTAAACTTCGAGAGAATGAGACGAATGCAGAGTATCAGGAATAGGATAATTGTAGGATTTATTTATTACAGTATTGTTACCAAGTTTAGAAATTATTTTACATTTTATTCTACGAAGCACCGCACAGAGGAGGCCGATAGGCAAAAAAGCATCACACAAAGAGGACACCGATTAATCTATCTCATTCTCTCGCAGATGGATGTGTTTGTCTCTTTTTAGTGTCGCTCGTTTCCGTTTCACCGAGTTTCAAATCACAACGGTGCTAAATAAGTTTTCACTTCAATAAATAATTCCACTACTCGGGGTCAGCGAGACAATTGTTTGACCCTGATAACTTAATTATTTGTTTGACTCTTAATTTCTTGTTTGACTTCGTTGTTGATTTATTTGGAGTTTTTCACTTATAATGCAAGTCAAAGCATTGAATTTTTTGGTGTTAGCCTAAATGACTTTCGGCAGTCGATACGAAAAGTATAATTTTTAAAGTCTTTTAAATCCATTTTCAAGCTTTGACTTGTAGTCTTCTTTATGTTCTTTATATTATAATTCGTCATTGCTCTTCATTTATATGTACTTTCCTTTCATTGTCATCTTTTTTTTATTCGTGTTTTTGTTATGTTATTAATGGACTTATTAATGCTAGTTGAGACTTGGGATAGTGGCACGATACAAAAAATAAACATAAATTGTCTTACCTTTTGGTACAGGAACGGCTGAGTCAAGGCCAGCCATCTCTCCAACGCCATCACGATTGCTATACAGACGGATCCCATTCCAAAAATCCTCAGCACCACCCTCAGGGCGCAGAACCACCTGGTCTCCACCACGAGAGGAAGAAAACTCTGCAAAGTCATCAGTCCCAGCATCCCCACCAGAGCCACCAGATCATTAATGGCGAGACTCCTCAGCATGAGAGCGTGCTTCCGATTCCTAATCTTCTTATCCCCTCTACACAGGGTTATAATAGCTGCGAGATTCCCTACTATCCCCACTGCGTAGGTTATTCTGATTATAAGGACACAAGTAAAGGACATTGTGTGTCTCGCCACTGTAGAATTGTCTAATGATTGTCCTATGAATGTGGCATTTAAATGTGGCCATAGATTATCAGGATTTGTTATGTTTTTCCACTCATCTGAATCAAACCCCTCCATGGCTCCGCGCAAACCCGAATTCAACATATTAATTTAGATTTCGTGTTTTTTCATGTTTTTGTTAATAAATTATCCTAATTTTACACACTTGATTTAATGTAAATGTTCTTTGGATGCGTCATTAACGTGTTTATTTGTATATTTTATCTCATTTAAAAGTAAAACAAGATAAATGCACACGTGATAATATTAACTTGTACTGTCCTTCGATGATCAATAAATTCGTTAGTTTTTATCTTTAAAAAATCTCCGTCCGTAAAATCAATTTCAATGTCTTTAAATTTGGTCTTTATTTCAGTCAGAATAAAAACGATTGACCTTATTTTAAACCTTCGCACAATTTTCGATAGAAAATTTGTCGTATCAGTAAGGTACGTGATACCTCATTGTTTTCTGAGACTCATTTACAGTTTGATGAAAGCGTTACTGTGATGTAACTAGTTTAAGATCAAGAGAAGACTTTGAGCTGCCTTGACCTGTCCAACCGTTTTCTTGGATGGCGTTTTCATCAACCGATAGACCAATTACTTCAATCATCCGAGGAATTCATGTGCGAGAAGAGTATCGCGTCTGGTAACGAATAGGTTGAACCAGTGTGAATAATATATTATCATATGTTAATAAGAGATTGCGTAGTCCATGCGTGAAGGGAAGGGACTAGACCTTTTGGGTCAGCCAATATGTTGGAATTCCACGATAATTTTATTCCGGTTGTTTTTATTATTTTATTTATACTTTCACGGTTTGGTGCCTTCGAATACTTTTGACCTTCTTACATAGAGGTAACGGACTACGCATTCACCTTGTATTTTCTTTCCATCTCTATCTGCCCTAGGCTTTGTTCTCTCTTCTCCTCTTTCTTCAAAATCCGCACCTACGCTCGTTGATTGAGCGATCAGCTGAGAGTGTTCAGCTGGAGATTCCGTTCAAATAAAGAACAGAACACAGCGTTCGAATCAAAAGTTCCAAAACTGATTTATTATTATTACACTTAGTACGTTTTTCACTCACGTTAAAACTGAATTCAACTGTTTGGAATACAATTGAAATTTTTTGTATAATGTTTTAAGTTCACTAAATGCAATGTCCGATATCGTATCCCTTCTGCAGCAACACGTGATATAATAAATATTCATGGATTTACGTTACTATTCGGTGCATAATGAGTTTGTTCACTTCAATATGTTGTCCTGTCTCACTTTCCTGTTTATCATGTGTTCAGTATTAGGTAAGAGATACCTACGTGGGAGATAGTGCACCGGGCTAGGATTCCAGACTATTTGAGGAGATAATAAATGTGATAAAGAAAAGTTTTGCTGTAAAACTTAAGGTCAAAGGTAAAATTCGATTAATATTTTTATCGAACCTATTTTGACAGTCTTTCAACAATCGAAAAAATAATGCACTATGAATTGTGAACCAATATATCGAGTATAAATTAATATTTATGTGGTTGAATATTAACTATTATGTTGGTTGCCTGCACATTGACATAAAAAATCAGCTGTTGCACAAAAACAACGTGGTATTTGTCACGTGGACCGGATTTAGACGGATAATATGACAGTAATATTATTTGAGTAGGCACTAATATAAAATGAAGTTGAACAGATTTACGATAAACTTTTATAAAAGATCTCCTGTCTGTGGAAGTTTACGGAATACGTTAAAACTTCCATAAACAAAGTAAGTTTAGGTTTGATCTTGATTTGATTTGTTAGAAATTTATTGAATGTTTTATCAGCTACGAAACCTAAACTTTCGTACTTTTCGTAGTAAATAAGTTTGATTTGGTTTTAGATTGAACTTTTCGTTCACTGAACAATCCAATTGAGGTAGTGCTTGCACTTTTGGCTCTGTAAAGAGAGATTCTTTTTTCACGTAATGTAATAATGCATTACCTGGCAAGTTGCCGCTCAAACTCGTTGCATTAAATGCGTTCTTCGACAGAAAGTAACGAACTAGGCCTTTTTTTATTTCAAAACCTGTCCCATTGAACAGATAATATGACCGATAAACCAGATTCTACCTTCTTTAGGAGAGAAGTCGACCTCAGGTACAAAAATACACCTGTGCAATCTACCTTTTTTTACCTTTTTATGCGTTTTTAATTCATCTAATCTTATTTTTAATTTTAAGAAAATTGGCATTGGAATTTGTGTAACATAAATTGTGTTGAATTCACTAAGTATTTATTAGACAAAATATTTTTTAAATATAATATATTGATAGTATCTGATAGTCTAATAAGAATACCAACCAATTTATTCACCACGCAATGTATTATTACGAAAAAAGTTTCGAAAACGGGTTCCGTAGTGAACACACAACAGCAATCCAACACACAATATTTCAACATTTGGGTTCACCGTTTCATATTAAAATATCTATAAACTTGTCATGCGTCCACAATAACAATGCACAACAACTTATAAATAATTATTCTTGATTATTTATATATTATTATGAACAAACAACAGATTGATAACAGAGTGAAACCCGGTCAAATCATCAGAGTCCCTAGTTTATCATTGGATCTGTCACAAAACTTGGAAATCGAACTGTGTTTACATTTTTTTTATCACGTCGGCCCTATGCACGCGACCAGCCGCGCAATTGTAAACAAACAACTACGGTTTAAACGCTGTGGGATTGGTCAGTCTGTTCCCGCCAAGCAGTGCTGCCATGCGCAGAGAGATTGAAGAACAATCCCAGAGCCGGTACACCTACTTCAACACCGCGAGTAGGTACTGTACTACTGACTATCGAGTAGGTACTAGATCTGGTACTACTGCTGCCGGCTCGGGCGTCGGACTAGCGCGGTTGCCGCGATACGACTGGCTGATTGGCTGGCGGTTGACGCGGGCGTCATCGCGACCCCTGTAGGTGAAACATTATTTCACTTCTTGGGAAACTTAGTTCCTGGAAGGCGTCTGCTGTATGATATATGAAAAGGGTTTTTATTCGGTATTTATTCACTTTCTATAAATTGCGAATCGGTTAAGTACAAAATATGTAAAGCAATCCAATTCTAAATGGAAACTGTTATCACGTTCGAAATTCCATTTATTTATAATAATTTTAATATGTTAATTTTCTTGCATTCGAAGAAACGAAGCTAAGATAAATAAAATTTAAAATGTAATAAGTTAGGGTTTCACAATATTCACTTCAATTTATTTGATGAATTGTTCAAATTCTATTAAACAACCCGTACTTTAAATATTTGTGAAAATTTGTATTGTAAATGATTTATTATTTATTTCTCCTTTTCACCACTCAGACCCATAAGCTTGTTTTCACGATAATACAACGTTACCAGACATATGTATGACGTAGGAGGTGTACCTGCAATAAGAAAAAACCCTCGAGTCTGTGCAAAAACGGGTGGTCCGTCTGATAGATTCTCCTAACTTAACAAACGGATTGCACAGGAGCACAGGCTTCGGGTGGGAATGCTGTGCTTGTTCTACCGGTATTTCAATGGAAGATGCTTCGAATAACCAGCGTCATTCCTTCAACACCGGTGCACAGTGGGAAACAGGCCAAACGCGCGCCCAACGTTTGTACACAGTTGTTATTTGTCACACGAGAACGGTTCGTTTCTATGACTCGTTCTTGAGTTCAACAGCTCGGCTAAGGAACGATTTGCCAGTCTCTGAGTTTCTTCCCTCCTACAACTTGTTCTCTTGGTCTTCAACTTGGTCTCTTGAAGACCCGGGTTCTCTTCTTCCTGTCCACAAAAAGAACCTCCACACAGCATCTCCAAAGATGGAGTAGACCCTGAGGGAAATTATTATTCTCAGTCCTCTGTGTGTTGGTGCACGTTCTCTTCTTCCTTTTCACAAAAAGACCCTCCACACAGCATCCCCAAAGATGACGTAGACCCTGAGGGAAATTATTTTCCTCAGAGCCCTCTGTGTGGAGTTGAAATGTGGGCTAAGGAAGATGGGAGGGGAAGTAGCCGGCTATCCAGATAAGGTCATAAAACAAGGTCAAAGCCATTACAAGAGGTGTTGCATTTCTGAATGGTGGTGTCAGCAGGACAATACTGAATATTGATATGATATCGCTGGGTTGAGAACCGGCGACTTTTGGGCCAAAGTAAAGGATTTTACTTCTCTCACTTAGAGTTCATCGTACCTAATATGATTATGTTCAAATTAATTACATCATTTCCCTTTAGGTTGATGGCATAATTAAATACGAGTTATATAATATTAGGTGCTAACTTAGCGAGTAACGAGCCATTAAAAACAATTAAAAGAGGTGAATTTTGCCTGCGAAATTTTATAGGTACTTACCAACTTGTCAATTAGTGAAAATTATAAAGGTAGGCACTTGGTAAGTAGGTAGGTCATAAGGCGATGAGCAAAAGCAAAAATATTTATTCATGTGGAAAAACAAATATCAAGCCCTAAACATTGATTTTAAATCACAACCAGAGGCGTCCTTTGAATTTGGTAAATAATCCAAAATTTACAGGATTAATTTTTTTTTATTTAACTTCAACTCCACATCGTAGAAAATAAATTCCCTCAGGGCCTTTGTCATCTTTGGGAATGCTCTGAAGGGTCTTTTTGAGGAGAGGAAGGAGTAAATGGACTTGCAGAGATCCATGTTGTAAAAGGGAGGAAACATAGATCGTCATCGTCCCGCCGCCGAGCTGTTAAATTTAATAATGAATCGTGGAAGAGACCCATTCACTTGTGACAAATGTCAACCGTGTACAAATATTGGGCGCGCGTTTGATGTGTTTCCCGACTACGCACCGGTGCCGAAGGGATCAATGACGCTAGTTCCTCAGAGCATCTTCCATTTAAATACCGGTAGGACAAGGATAGCATTCGCCTATGCTCTAAAGATTGAAATCATTCGTAAAGACCAGTGGCGGCTCGTGACTTTTGAGTGTGGAGTGCCAATATTAAAAAAAACAGCATTGAATGATGTTGTTGTAGCCAAAAAATTTTTTTTTTTCGAAAATCGATTTTTTGTACAAAAGATTTCAGGAAATTTCAGTTTGGCCGTGTGCTGCACGGATTCCCCGAAAATCTTCATACAAAAAGCCGATTTTCGAAAAAAAAAATTTTTTTTTTCGCCTCCTACAACATCAATAAAGCCGTTTTTTTTTAAATATAAGCACTCCAGCACACCAAACAGTCACGAGCCGCCACTTGTTAAGACAGGGGAATCATTTATTAAGATAGGGGAATCTATCAATCTATCAAACCATTTCTGCTCAGTCAAGGATTTTTTCAAGAAATTTGGGGCTCCAGACCAGAGGTGGTTGCCATATTCAACAGTGGGGCGTGCGGAGATATCTACGGGCCTTGCACAGTAGGGCACCGTGTGTACCCAGCTAGTAGTTCGCCTAGCTTCTGAGAGGCTTACTTGACTAGATAGACTATTCAAAATATCTAAGTGGTGTTGCCGCTGACTGCAAGGTTAGAGATGATCATAACCGATACCGTTTTGGAATGATTGATTTTTTTTACAATATTTTTTTTTTTAAATGTAATTGAATAATAAAAACCAAAGTTCTTTATAAATCATATTACATCTATTTTCATTATATATAGAAATAGTTTCGACTTTCCACCACTGCGCATCGAACGGCACGACCTAGTTGCCCAAAAGTTCATTAAATTTCAGAGAAATGCGTGATTGCCAAGATGAAATGCATTGTCATCGACAAAATTTAATTTGTGAATTGATAATTCCACATTCAAGATTTGAATTTATTCATGCACGAAAATATTCAAATAGATGCATTAAAAAGGCCAAATTTAAATTTCCGGAGTGTGATTGATTTTCTTCACAGTTGATTTACTGACACGTCTTTAACAGTCGGTTTATATCTTCAGTTTAAAAAAATCAGTTTAAATTTAACAATTTTATTATTAAGTTTTACAAGCATTTTAGTTTTTATTGTTGTGACAGATGCTTCGGCTTACAGGATCATTTTTAAACTGTCGTTTAGAAAATTTAATAGTTTGAAAATGGCCTTGTGAGTCGAAACTGCTGACACAATAATAAAGATTCGCAGAACTTAATAATAACATTATTAAATCAAATATAAAAAAAATTGGAGGTCTACAAATAAAACACAAACATTATTGATTTAAAAAAATCATTCGATTTATTTGACGTTATTCATCGTTCGTAATGAGAAATCTTTTAATTTAATTAAATTAATTGATGTATGATTGAAAGCGGCGCTTTCTACATATTGTAAACTGTATTTAACATTATCACCGATTAATCCACACAAAATTAAATTAATATAATACAATCTTAATAAGTCTTTATTGTAATATCTTTGCTCTCACGTATTTGCAATATTACAATGCCATAACAGATGAGAAACGATTAACTTCACAGTGTACTTAAATTAAAACAATTATTTTTTTATGTTAATTTATTTTCTTTTTTTTCTTATACTATATAACTATATTTTAATATCTACTTTCTTCACAACAAAAATCATTATAATTGGTTTATATTATATTCACTATAAAAATGTATTTATATTTAACTGTATGTTTCATAAATAAACTTAAATAAAAAATAATAATCCACGGGAAACAATAATATTATCATAATTATGACGTGCTGGACAATTTAATATCGTACTTATTGACGCGTTCCGCGTAAAATGGTAGTCACCTCATATTAAATTTATAATATGTAATCATTACATATTAATAATCATAATATTCACATCATGTCAGTTTTATTATCATATCATTAACTTATATGAATATGATGGAACATAATGAAACTAATTAATTTCTTTAGCAATAATCTCATTTATTCCTCAAATAGATAAATAAACTTGAATGAGAATGAAATTAACGACGTTTACGAATTTTTCGTTAATGCTTAAAAAATTAATTACGGTAGAACACACACGAACATGAACACAACTAACTGTTTGGTAAATTAATTTAAATTCAAAATGTAAGGGTATTTTGTTTAGTGATTTTTTTTTTAAATTCATGGATATTTATACTTTTGAATGTGGTGGCTAAATGTAAATTTGTGGTTATCAATTATAAATAAACGAAACAAATGAAAATCCTCAAATAGCGATTCAAGAATTACAAACCGACTTTAATGAACTGCTAAAATGAGCACATGATGTAGGTTTAGTCATAAATGTAAAAAAACAAAATGCATGTATATCAGATCACCAAGTTTGAAAATATGGAATATTCCGAAACTAATCACACACAACTTTGAATGCATCCATAAAAAAATAACAATAAATTGCCAATGTGAAAATATTGACTTTGTCAATGAGTAAACTTATTTAGGATTAAAAGTAGATAACACTTTTAAATGGGTTAAGCAAGTTACTAAAATATGTAACCAGTTAAGAGCTCTAGCGAACAATTTCTATAAATTAAAATTTGTCTTGCCTCATTGCACACTTAAATTGATATATTTTTCATTGGTAGAATCTATTCTTAGATATGGAATTCGAAACTGGGGAAATACAAGCATGACTTATATTAAGCATGTACAAAATTTGCAAACCTCTATCATAAAACATATTGTATCACCTAATTTATATACACAAAGACACAATGTGCAGCTTTTATATTGTGCTGAGGACCTACTCCCAATAAAAGGTATATTCTGGTTACTTACCATTAAGGATAACTGGGGAGATAGTACTTATAAAAAACCACTGGTACATAGTCACAGCACACGACTCACAGAAAAAAGGCCTAAATATACCTAAAATATCAAATAAGTATGGAAGCCGAACACTGGGGTACTGTGTACCGGTGATTTTTAATAAAATCAAAAATAGATTTGTTATTGAGGAAAATGAGAGTATAAATATAAAAATTGTGAAGATGTGGATTATGAGTGAAAAATCAGTATATCTGTAAAAAAATGTTCAAAGATGAAAAAGAAAGATTGATGATGTCATACTTTCTAATTATTAAGAATATATTACATTTTTCTTGAATGATAGATACAATATCTGTTAAATGTTGTATGCCTTTGTAAACATAAAATGTTGTTTTTTTTTTTTACTTTATTTATTTTCATTAACTGTAAAGTAGGTTGCACCAATCTGTTCATTAGGATTTGATTGTCTCTATTTGCTTTCTTCTTTACAATTTTAAATTTTATAAATATGTTTTTTATTTATTTCAAATGGTAATGGATGTATATTGAGGTAGAACCTGCAGACAAGCAGCCATGTGGCAGCTTCGCGGGATTACCTATTTAAATTGCCAATTCTATATGTATTTGTTAAGTATGTTTTTGTTGGAAATAAAAAAAAAAAAAAAAAAAAAAAACACTATAATTTGTTTGAACCGCTACATTTTTTATATAAACCGACCGGTTCCGCAACAATCTTACCTTCCGCGAAGCAAAATATACAGGGTACGTCAGCATAACTTCCTTTTTTAAAATGCGCGCCATTCAGTCGGTTGATGTCGTAGCGGAGCGCTAGTGATCTCGTTCGAGAGGCGGAACTATAAAGTTTTGTCCCGACACATTTTAGTCGCCATCATGCGTTGCAACAGTGAGCAAAAATATACAATAGAACTTCAGGTGCGGCAGCATAACTTCCTTTTTTCAAAACTTAATAAAACCCATTGCATGAATCAGAAATTAATTTGTTATTTTATAATGTAGGCACTTACCTAAAGTTTTTTTTTACTTGGTTTTTGAAGATCAAATCCGGTAGGTGACGTCCTAGGCGCACGTCGTAGGCGCGCTGGGTTGCGATCACAGAATATATGCATGTGTGTACGTTCGTGTGTGTACATATATTTTTATCTTTTTATATTTTTCTTTTTTATGTTTCTGTACATATATATGTCTACTTTGAAACATATTTTTAATAAATACAATATGTTATTTACCCGCCTCGGAACAGACTTTGTCTAGTGAGGTGGGTAAAAGAAATCTATGTACATAAATGAAAATGAAATAAACGCCCGGGTTGCTGGCACTGAAACTGAACTGAAAATCTACGAGTTGAAAAAAATCTAGAACACGCCCAAAGGCACATGTACTCAGTACAGGTGACTTTTACAAATGTCAAGCTATGACTCTGAAATTTGGAGGAAGGTGTCAATGATTGATGTGGTAACCTAAGAAAATAAATAAGATTTCCCTAACCTAACAAAAAAAGACGGAAAGCTTAGCCTCCCCTGTCTCATCGCACCTTTGTGTGGAGTGTCTGAACAAACTTTTGAATTATGTCTGTATTTTCAGACATACAAATCGCGCTAACACTACTATTAATTGAACGTGGATCCTTTTCACGAAAAATTAATTGAATTTGGTTTTTGATTGATTACTGAGGTTGATTCTCAACATCATTCACAGTTCAAGCATCACGTCTCTGGAACAAGTACCCCTCTTACGCACGAAGTGCTCTCTCAAAACCCATTTTCATGGCTATAATAAAAAGGTTTTTTCCCGCCCCACCAGCATAATTGTTCACATACACCCACATTCATACTTTCCCTTTCCGTCCCCCATCTCTTATCCACTTGAAGCCTTTGAATTTACCTAAATAAAATTCAGTAATGGTTTTATTACACACAATAAGAAAAAAAAATGTAATTAAAAACTTATTATATAAAGAAATAAATATAAAACATAGACATGTAGGTATTTATATACATGGTGTTACAGGAAATTCGTAGTACAAACGTTTAGTTCATATTTGAGAAGTGAATCTTAATCACTTCTCAAATATGAACTAAAAAATTCTAAATTCAGCACCCGGATTATCCAAAAACGAAAGATGAAATAAAAAAAATTATACGGAAAAATTGACTCCGAACGTGATGTAGATTCACCATTTCCATTTGTACTAAGAGTTTCCGGACACCGTGTATATGAAAAAAAATACCACATGGGCAAGTGGGTGTTATTGGGGTGTTTAAAACAAGTTTAAAATTTACTTATTAAAAATTGTTTACGCACTCATTTTATTTTTTACTGTTACTGTTTTTATTTTAACGTATACAAATTCACAGTTTGCCGAAAATGCAACTAAATATTTTTTTGATTCCGACTGAAATCTGGGGTGGATGGTAGAAATTACTACCTGGAAATTTAGGAGGCGGGAATGGGTACCGCCGCCCCGGAAATCTTTATTGGATGACCAACACTTCTGCCGTAGGTCACCTCAAGTGGTTCGCTACGTTTGGTGATTTAGCAGGGGTACCCGGATTCATGGGGTGAGGTTTGTCTAGGTTTTGGAGGCGGATGACCAGGACACACTGAACCCTAGATTCCTACCCATCTCTTAAACCTTTTTACTTCCCAGAACACTCATCTCCTCCTTTTCCTTAAAAAAACCCTCCACACAGCATCCCCAAAGATGACTTAGGCCCTGAGGGAAATTATTTTCTTCAGGGCCTCCAGTGTGGAGCTCATATTAAAAAAAATGAGTCCTTCCCTTAATACTCAATTAAATTCTTTTTAAATATATATACATATACTAGCTGGGTTACCCGGCTTCGCTCAGGACAACATTCGAGAGTGTTCTGGAGTGTTCCACAATTAATTTTATTTATTTATAGCGGACCCGACAGACGTTGCCCTGTACACAACTGTCGGGACAAACTAAAATTAAAATAGAATAATATTGAATATTCGATACTGCGATGGTAGCGCAGTCTGCCGGATCCAATGTAAGACATTCCAAAATCAACAATTCCTTAGAAATAAAAAAAATAATTAAAAGAACATTTTCCCGTGGACCAAATTGTGAATCTAAACCATTCTCGAATCCCCTTGAGCCCACATAAAAAATTTCATCAAAATCGGTCTATCCGTTTAGGAGGAGTTCAGTGACATACACACGGAAAGAAGAAATATATATTTTAAGATTTCGATAAATTTCTTATTTTGGTTCTTATTAGAATTACTTTCGTTTGAAAAAGCTTTTTTATGATTTCTTTCCTAGATTATTTACTTCGCGGTGTGAGCATGGAATGCGATGTATTTTAGTTGTAGTTGAAAAACTTGGAAAAAACAAATCGAGGTTTTGCCTAATTTTGGTAAAGTACATGGTAAAGTGGATATTTCAACGCTTCGTAGCTTACTACTATGTTGCTGAAATTAGTCTATCCATACATGCGAATGAAAAGGTTTTCTTATTTCAGTATGCAAGAGCTCTCTCTCTCTGAAAATTAATTCCATAATGTTTAGGCATATAATTAAGGTACGCATTCCATTCAACGAAAGCAAAAACTAAGAAAACTCGAAGAACTCGGATAAGTCTAAAGGATTAATATTTATCTCAATTAAATTTAAAGCTTTTCTTGAACTGATTGCGTTAATTTGATTCGTATTATACCTCTTAGAAAATGTACAATAAGCTTTCCGAATTAATAATTAAATAATACCAGGTAAAATGAAAAACAAAGAACCGGGTCATTGAATTCGTTCGAAGACAAAGAAAATAATAGACCCTTTTCCATTAAATGCCCATTATGTTCAGAGAGCGAACCCATTTATTAACAAAAACTGAGAAATGAAGAAAAGTTATTTTTTAATGTTTATTCGATTAACAAACATGCGTAAAAATGTATCTACAAGGAAATGAGTTTTTTAAACAAAGAATTTTAAAAATAAGTAAGTAAAATATTTTCTACAGAATAAGTTGTAATAATATGTGATTTTTTTTTATTTTCTTTGAAGCTTTTGAAACAAAATGAAAGAAAACATCGTGTTATTGAATTACAGTACAATATAAGTTCATCTTATTTGATCAGACTGTGTGTACTTTTTTGAGGTAAAATGAATATCTCCAAATTCGCCATTTAAGGAAAACTTAAAATTTGTCATAAGAGACCCGATATAGTTTTACATGACAAAATTAAAAAAATAGCTTATATCATCGATGTCGCTATTCCAAATTCCTGTAATATTCAAAAATCTGTTTCTGAAAAAATTAGAAAATATAAAAATTTAGGAAATGAGGTTAAAAGAATTTGGCATTCTCGGACTATAAAAATATTACCATTTGTTATTTCGACTTCTGGCATTATACCTAGCTCTCTAATTCAAAATTTAGGCTTATTAGATTTGTCAAAGAATCTACATATAAAAACGCAAAAATCAGTCATATTAAATACATGTAGGATTACGAAAGATTTTTTCAATATTTATATTGAGGGATCAGTAGGATTTATCGGTCCAGTTGGGAGTTCTATCGAGCTGAACCCTCTGATATGAAAATATCTGGAGTCGGTGAATTATTTTCCCATTTGGTCTCTGGTTGGTTGACATGTTTTTCTTGTATTGTTTTGTATTTATTATACTTATACAGTGCATTTGCATAGCGTGGATTGACTAGATGATCATTTGTGGAAAAGTGTGTGGAAGGATTAAGTTTTTCCTGTGGGGAAGATTTAACCCGGACATCAAGTTTAAAGTACAAATAAATTCATAAACTATTCGTTCAAAGGTGGCGCTAGTTTAATTATTTTAGGAAAAAAATACTTATTGCGAGTTATGCTTTAAAATATTAGGATGATTTTTTGTTAGCGGAATACGGAATAAATATATAAAGTAAGAGTAAGTTTGGTAATAAAACCTCATTTCTTTCAAGTCAGGCATTATAGAATGTTGTATTAATTTGTACGACTTTTTGGAAAGAATTAAGTTTTCATACGGACAAAACTATTTATTCATACGTATATACCATATATACAGGCACAACAAACAAATAGACTATTTTGAAGCACAACTTTGCAAAAAGGGTTTTCATCTAAAATAATTGTTTTTCCAAAGGCTCAGAATATATGTTTATTTTACGCAATATTTTTTCTTGATTAATTATTTTAAAAGGTTGTAGAACGAATTTATGAAAATGAATTTTCATGATTTGGTTTATGGTATTATGTGGTGTTGCGCTAAATCCTTCTTTAGCCATTGTCACTCTTCCGCTATGATGATTGACACTACAACGCCATCCGAAACGTTAGCTTAAGACAGAGAAAGCGCAACACGGCGCAATACCCCAAAAACAAATCATAATAGTAATGGCCTTGAATATCTCAAATCATCTTATATAAAAAATAAAAATATGCTTGCGTATTTATATGAGTATATGAGTTGCCTTTGTATTGCCATATTAAGCATAGGAAATGTTTGAAGCTTTCAAAATATCTTCTCTCCACCCCCGCAAAGGCTTCTGAATTATTACAACCGCATGACAATACATCTGAAAAGTTTTTTAATCATTACAAAAACTCTTGCGAAACTGTCAAAAAAGTCACAATTTGATGATTTGCAAAACAACGATTGTTCAATCAATTTCAAATTTCAAAACTCTTTGAATTTATGAATTTATTTGATGTACTTTAAATAATACCTTGAATCGAATCAAGAATTAAAAATATTTTGAAGTTTCAAATCAAAACGGTGCTAAAGAAGTTTTCACTTCAAAAACACTTTATTCGTTTGAATGGCATTGCAAAGCATGCCAGGTACT
Source organism: Glyphotaelius pellucidus (assembly GCA_936435175.1). Taxonomy (NCBI): domain Eukaryota; kingdom Metazoa; phylum Arthropoda; class Insecta; order Trichoptera; family Limnephilidae; genus Glyphotaelius; species Glyphotaelius pellucidus. Next base: position 27,009,385 of record OW386551.1, read on the forward strand.
CGGTGGTACCTAATAAATATGATATTTTTAAACACGTTAATTAAGATTTCTGTCCGTATCGTATATTTTTAAACACGTTAATTAAGATTTCTGTCCGTATCATTTATGCAATCGCTAAATAATCCATTTCTCTGAACGGAAGACTTTATGATACATATTAATACTCGATCAGATTTTCGCAATACAAAAACATTAATAATATGAAAATTGCGTGGAAAATGTTAAAGGATATTTCCCTCAAGCTTAGGGCAATGAACTTTGCTCTATTACTAACAATCAAGCAATATCAAAGCAAATGAGTTTTGATTCATATCGTGTTGTCTAATTTATGATCAGCGTATCAAATCATAATTATTCACAGATCTTTCTGGAATATAAACCCCAAATGAAATATTACCACGATAAATTAATTATATCGACGATTTGTTATTCCTATCAAACGCGCGCCAAACATTTGTATTTTTATATGAACACCGCACGAGAGTGCTCTGGAGAGAGTCTGGAGACAAGATACTATCGCTTCTCCAATTCGGGTATATTGTGAGGCTGAAGGTAATGGGAAGAGGAAGGAAGCGAAAGAGGAAGGTGGAAAAGTACCTAGCTATTCAGGTTTGGTCACCAACCATGGCCAGAGCCATTTCAAACAACGTTTCATTTCTAAATGGTGGTTTTACACCAGAGCAATAATGAAAGTATCTCCAACTTGGAACGTACCGCAAATCTTGATATACATTTTTCTTCTGTCCGTGTGTATGTTACTGAACTCCTCCTAAACGGCTGGACCAATTTTGATGAAATTTTTTGGGTGGGTTCAAGGGGATTTGAGAATGGTTTAGATTCACAATTTGGTCCACTGGAAAATGTTCTTTTAATTAATTTTTTATTTCTAAGGAGTTGTTGATTTTGGAATGTTTTACATTTGATCCGGCAGACTGCGCTACCATCGCAGTATCGAATATTCAATATTATTCTATTTTAATTTTAGTTTGTCCCGACAGTTGTGTACAGGACAACGTCTGTCGGGTCCGCTATAAATAAATAAAGTAAATTGTGGAACATTCCAGAACACTCTCGAATGTTATCCTGAGCGAAGCCGGGTAACCCAGCTAGTATGTTATATGTAATTTAAAATGAGTAATTTGTGAAATGACAAATCGGAGTAATTATTATTTCGCTTACGTTTACGAATCTCCGAAATAGCTAATCATTTAATAGAGCCAGGCCATAGCTTCAATAAAGAAAAAACAAAGTTTAAATATTGCAATATAAATTCATATTTTAATTTGTGCGCTTTAGAAACATTAGAAATAAACAAAAAAATTAAATCGAAAATTAATTAATTAAATTGAATTAACTTTTATGCGAAGACCACACAATATTTCGTACAGTTTGGTGCCAGTTAGACTACGGTACCCTCGATATTGAGGTATTTTTTGAGGCGCAAGGAGTCGAGAAAAGAAATTAAAAGCCTAGCCAACAATTTGTGGGAAAACATAATTATAATAATTAGAACAAAAAAAACTTGTTTTGAATACCACTTTATTGAATATTTATTTAAAATATATAACCAACAGGTTTTGATTCAACCTGGATCTTCATCAGCGTTATATAAAAACACATATATAGCCCCGATGAAGGTTGAGGTTGAACCGCAACCGGTTGTTTTTATATATTAAAGATGCAAACAATATAGTGTTATTTAAACTAAGTTATTTTATATCATTGAGACGAAGATAACACTAATATAGATATAAATGAAAATATGAAAAGGAACAAGACACAGACAAATAGATAATGGTCGCAACTGGGACTCGAACCCAGAACTGGGACAAATACCTTTACCAATTCGGCTACTGAGACCTCTTATTTAAATGTCATTTATGTCAATCTCGTATTTCAAGTTTCAGGAGTAATAATATTATCTTCGACTATTTTTTTTTTCAATGTTATTGATAGCTACATTTTTCATTGGAAACAAGTGTTCGAAGAACTGGTTTGTAACCTTGATATTGTCTCGAATAAATATTAACGATTTTATTTATATGAAACACCTATTGACCTTTTTGTAAAAGTCTAAATGTTAATTTTTATTAGAACAACTCTACACTTTTAAATAACACTTTTAAATAACTTTTAAAGGTTATTCTCATCAATAAAATATTTTTCCTGTTATTAAAATAAATAAAAAATATGTACACTGTACACAATGGGGAAGGTTCCTACATCTTCCAAAAACTGATCTTTCAGAATTTGTCGTTAAAATCAGTTCAAGAAGCTTTCAAATCGGATTAAGGTATTTTATCAGGTGAAGAAATTTAAACGTCTCTTTTTTCTGTAGGTATCTGCATAAATTGATGGATTACCTTTCCAGTCGACGAATGCTAGGAATAATGTTGCTTAATCTTCGCATTCCATTGACAAATCAATGTCGTTAAAAACTCGCTATGCCCTACCCTACCCTAAAAAGAAGATTTTAAAAATTTATTATTATTATCATTGTTTTATACTTGCTTTGGTCCACAAAGTGACATATTCTAAGGCGAAGAAGACTATATATTTCCTAGTATTTAACATAATGCCAACAATGTTATTCACGTTTATTTAACAAAGTTTTTCATACCGCAAGCTCTATGATGAAAGGAAAACTTCCACCAGTATCTGTGTAGTTTTAAAGTGGATTTTAGTTGGAAGTGATATTAATTTAATAGCCAAGAGATAAGCATTTGTATTTCAGAAATACGTTTATTTTGAAACTTGGTGTTTGTTACTTGGGTGACCCATTTAAATTATATACAGAATCTCTAATCTCTACTTATTATAAATTAAAGTCCGTGTCTATCTGTCTGTCTGTCAGTCGACGTGTCTATCTGTCTGTCTGTTCGCGATAAACTCAAAAACTACTGAACCGATTTTCATGCGGTTTTCACTAATAGTGGAAGTGGATGAGGAAGGTTTAGGTATATAATTTATAAAGGTTTTGTGTCAATTGGTTGAAATATACAAGAATGTCTGTGAGGGGGCTGGCAAGCGGGCGGTGTGGATTTGATTTGAATGCAAATTAACAGATGGCGTTGTGTATGTCAGTATTCTATATGATTTGAGATTTTTCACATTTTGATCTGTTGGGCTATCTGCTTCTTTAGTCAACGTTTCGGAAAGCAATTACACCGTACATCATCAGGGCAGATGTGAAATCGAAGATTGTGGTGAAGTAAGCGCTTATGATACCTTGATGCTTGCGCCAATCCTCGAAGAGCTAGTGTAATGAGAGTAAAATCTGATTACAAGAATCGCGCCTTTAAGACGAGCTGAATTCTCATTTTTGGATTATGGCTAAGCAAATACCACCAAATATAATTTTAATTTTGCCGGCAACCCAGAGATTTATTGATATGACATTACCGTATACAAACAAGTAAGTAATCCGCCTCACTAGACGATGTCTGTTCTGAGACGGGACATACATATTCATACACACATATACGCACATACATACACATACGTATACGCATGCATATAAAAACATAAGTATATAAAATCTACAAAAATATATTGGAAATTGTTAAAAGCTTCATGTCAATAGTTTCATACAAACAAAAATCGAAAAAGTATTACCTTTTAACAATTTTCGATAATTTAAAATTATCTTTACTTTAAATTAGCACCTCACAGGAGGACTTATGAAAATAATTCCCCTATGTCATCTTTGGAGATGCATAAGTGAAGAGTCTTTTTAGAAAAGGAAGGAAGGGAAGGAAAAAGGTATGAGAGGTGCTTAGGAATCTACAATCTGGTGGTCAGTGTGTCCAGGAGTAAAAGTTTCACGAATCCAATGCACCGCGGTGCAAAGCAACGTTCCGAGAAAGTCCTGTTGGAGAGAGCATAAGATCTATGTCAACCAGTTTCTCCCGATCCGACTTGCCACGCAATTTGGTGAGCAGATGTTTCTGCCGCCAGACCCGGAAAAACCGCACCCCATGAACCCGGGCACTACTGCTAAGTCACCAAACGTAGCGAACCACTTGACGTGACCTGTGGCAGAGATTTTGTTGGGTTATGGGGGGCGGTACCCATAACCGCCTCCCAAACTGAAATTTTAAAATTAATAAATCGAACAACTGTTATTTCCCTTGTTCAAAGAAAACAAGAACATTCTGTAAAATTAACTCAATTACTAAAATTTTCCCGAACACCGAAATTTACGTATCTTTTATTAGTATCAGTTTCATATCTATTTTCTCGAACATAAAGCAAGGGTAATAATATATTGTGGGCCAGACCATTTATCAAAGAATATTGTTATGAAAGCTTTTCAAGCAAAATTTTCGTTATCCAATAAAAAGAGTAACGAATATTTACATTACTTTTCTTGTCGACACTTTTTCGCTTTTCCACGCGTCCCAGAATCAAAAGGTATTTTTAAACGGAAAATATTTTTCTTTCACATTCTACCTTTTGGCATGTAGAAAAAATACACATGCACCTACACTAACCAAAGAAGTTTTGTTTAGTCAAATAATAAGAAAAGTCGAAGTTGAAAAGTACAAAGGTGAAGAATTAATTTACAGTTAATTTACAAACCAAATGAGATCAATTAATTAAAATAAGATATATTTATAAAATAAATTATGAAAAATGGTGACTCGACAGTTGGTCCGCCGACAATTGGCCCCCTGAAATGATATTTACAACAAAATTACAATTTTTTGTGCATTACATACCGTTTTTAAACGTAAAATCGACTTACCCATACAGTGTCGATTTTTTGTACTTATGCGCTGGTATATATGGCATAGTATATATAGCTGGTATATATAAGGCTCTTGACTCGCATTGCGAAGATCGCGAGATTGAATCCCGACGTGGCAAAGAAATTTTATTTGATTAATTTGTTTTTCTTCACAATTTATTCATTTAAAATAATATATAGTATATTTGCGGCACGTTCCAGAGTGGAAGATACTCTCAGTATCGTCCTGGTGTAAGACCACCATTCAGAATTGAAACGTTGCTTGAAATGGCTTTAGCCGTGTTTGGTGACCAGATCTGAATAGCCAGGTACTTCCCACCTTCCTCTTCCCCATCTCCTTCCCCTCCCCACTACCTTCAGCCTCACAAAATACCCCAATTGGGGATGCCATAATTTCACTGGCTCCAGACGGAAGCAGTTGGGACTCTTGTGAGGTAATCATATAAAAAATAAAAAAAGTAGATTTTTCCTTGATGAATTAGAATTAAAATATATTTATGCTTCGTTATCCGGCCCATCTTCTCTGCACATCCCTTTGGGATCACTTAGATATATTTTGTGTAATTAGGTTTGCTATATTTTCCCTAAACCGATTGCCGATTGCATATTGTGTGCCGGAGGGCCAATTGTCGGCGGATCAATTGTCATGGAACCATGAAAAATCATGCGTTGAAAGCGAAAACAACTTTACAAAAATACGGAGCTAATAATAATAATGCATATAATAAAAGTTTACGTATCTGGTACATAAACTAGATCTCTAATGGATCATATAATTGTTTCATATAATTGCGGAAACGTTTAATTCAACAAAATTTATTATGAATTTCTTGAATGAGCGAGAACCTATAAAGGTTTTCTAGTTTTATGGAAAAATATTACCAACTTACATGACTCGTACGTGTGCCATTCAGCTGATCGTTTGGGTTGCATCGTGCAGGGTGACGCTTACTCCGACAATAGCCAATATCCGATAGGTAAGGGAACTAGAAGACGAAGAAGAATGATAAAGTTATTTTCAAAATCATCTTCATTTCTCGAAAACTCTTTAAACATACTATGCAGTCCGTTTGATAGATTCTCCTAACTTGACAAACGGATTGCAATCTTTAGAGAACAGAGCACAGAAAGTCAGTTGGGAATGCTGTCTTTGTTCTACCGGTATTACAATGGAAGATGCTACAAGGAACTAGCGTCATTGATCTCCTCGGCACCGGTGCACAGTCTGAAAACACGCCAAACACGCGCCCGACATATGTACACGGTTGACATTTCGTCGTCTTAGTTCTTAATTGTCCAAACGACCATTTTAATTTTTGTTCAATCTCCACTTTTAAATGAAAATTGAAGTATAAAATATGATAGTTAATCACTTAACTAAGAATCATTTAAACTCATGAGACCTTTGCCTTTACGAAAATAGCTTTATCAAACACCTATCATAATGTTTCTTTGAAATAATGAAAGAAAATCTTCTCCTCCTGTAAAATTTTCTAATGGTCGTTTGGACAATAAAGAACTGAGGCGACGATTTATCACATGAGAACAGGTCGTTTCTACGACTCGTTGTTGAGTTCAACGGCTCGGTTGTGGAACGACTTACTGGCCTCTGTGTTTCCTCCCTCCTACAACACAAGACCCATGTTCACTCCTTCCTCTCCTCAAAAAGACCCCCCACACAGCTCTTCAAAGATGACATAGGCCCTGAGGGAAATTAATTTCGTCAGGACCTACTGTGTGGAGTTAATGTTAAAAAAATGCAAAAACCAATAAATTAACCAATTAATAAGTTGAAATCATAATTCGTGAAATGGTCTCCTGTTGTTGATATTTTGTGAAAACTATTGATTGAAAGATTAAATCGTCTCTATAATGGAGATAAAATTTAAGACCATTATTCAGAAATTTGATATCAACAATAACTCAATATCTGAAATCAACTAGCTCGCTTTCAAATGAAAACCCACGATGTACGAGAAGTGTGATTTTAACCAGGAATGTTACGTTTTGCTCCCAAATTAGAGTATTTATATTTATTTATGTATATTGTGCGTGATTTGATTGCCAACAAAGATAGTAGGCCAGTGCCGGATTGCCTAAAATCAAGTAGGTTCCGGCCCATGACCCGTCCCATTACGGATTTAAGTAATATCAATTTGATCATGAATGGATATAACAATCAATTTTTCTTAAAAATACCAACTACCACATACATACATGCACCTATTCCTCGCTTTCACAGGCTTGGAAACAAATTCACCTCGATATATTTACCAGTATTGAAGACATAATGATATTTTTATATAGCATTTTTATAATACATTAAGGAATTCCAGTCCAATTTTTAATTTTTTTAATGAATAATGATCTTCTAACTTAAATAACTGCATATTTAATTTTATTTTTAAAGTTAGTTTTAATGGTTAAAATAATTGTCAAAATTTTAATTTTTCAAGATCCCCCCTTAAACGTGTGACGTCATCATGACCAAAAGTTTTATTTATTTTCAACAGGTGCTGTCATTTTATATGGAAGAAGCTATAAAACTATTCAACAAGTAAAACATTATTTAGGTGGAATTATTTATTTATTATATTATATTTATTTATTATATTTTTAATATTATTACGGGAGAGTGATGTAAAAATTGTTTGAAATTATTATTTTTTTAGCTTTACGAATCGAAATCAATATTATGGAAACCGAAGCATCAATTTTGTAGACAACTGGAATCAGCTGTTCGACGTCCACCATTTTGGAATTCAAAATTGGAGGGTTGCGACAGGCATTTCGATTGTTTATGTATATTTTAAAGTTTTTGAATATTTTAAATAATATAGATAAACTAATACTCTATTTTTGATACTGAATTATTTAGGCCTAAATAATGTTTCAATAAAAACAGCAACTATGTCTAAATCTCTATAAAACAATAACACGGAATGTAAAATGGCTTGTTATATATTTCAATACAAATATGACCAGGTGACTGGGACGCGGTGACGTCAGCACTAAAATCCAATAATACCAACTTGACATTGTGTTTTGACACGTTTTAAAATGGACTTTTTAATAATATTTTTAAAAACTCTACGTAAAATATTATTTAATAAAACTTATATATTCAGAATCAGCGTTTATTGGTCTGTATGAACATATTTTTTTAAAGCCATAATATTTTTCACTGAAGTTCCTTACTGAGGAGGAGCAGGGCAATTGCATTTATTTTATTTTCTTTCTATTTATCTACAATACAAAAACTTTTTCTTATCTTTTATTTTTCTGTATCATGTTCTCTGTCATGTACTTGTCACGTATTAGTATACCTTAATAGGTTCACATTTGAACACATTAACAAGTGATTACTGACATTATTTGGAGTAAAAAATGGAAATGAAATTTTGGTTTTCGATGATTTAAATTTTTTAAATTTTTAGGTTGTAATCCGGTACTGCTTATTCCGGGTAATTCGGCGCTTTGGTGACTTTAGACGCGCGTATTTTCCCCGAACGATAAATCTGAGGCTCTAAGAAAACGAGGATTTAGAATCTGACCCTTTACGGCCAGGATATGAGGCAGTGAAACCGAAGATTTACTTTCCGGTCTGTCAGTGAACGAAGCCTTAATACCTACCTAGCCTCCTAATGCTGCCTAATACTCCCCAGTATAAAGTATAGTGCAGGGCGTCTTATCTTAACTTTAAATGAGAGGGTTGATTGGATGGGTGGAGGGAGGTATTGTGAATGAACTGGACATTTTGATAATGAGGATTTCCAGCCTTTGAAAATGAGGATTTCTAAGGAAAAATATTATTTCAGACTTTTAAACATGTTCAAGCAGTTGTAGAACAAAAAAAATATTAATCTATTTCATCAATAAAAGTTTGTATATGGTTATTCTTACAAATAAAGAATTACATAAATTCATTTAAGAAAATAAAATGCTTGGGGCACATCATTACTGAAAACCTCTCGGACGATGGCGATAAAGGCGACAAAGGAGAAGTATAATTATGCTGTCTAATATTATGTATTGAAAGATTCTTCCAAAGCAGCAATAATGTTAAAAAAATTGTTCAATTCATTTTGTACCACCTTTTATACCTTATCGAAGAAAGCAATCACTTTGTGGCTTGACATTTTACAGAATTCTTCTTCTTCTTTCGTATGGTGGGGGGGTCAGAGGGGGACATCTAGGTCTGCGAGCCAGTCTAGGGCCTCAGGCGTTGCCCTGTGGACCTCATCAATCCCGCCGGGGAATGAATGGAGCGGGAATTCGTTGACCACATGTTCTGTGGTCTGCACCTTACCGCATTCACACAACTCCAACTCTTTAAGCCCCCATTTATATATCATACGGGCACAACGGCTATGGGAGCACCTTACCCTATTGATGGCGGACCAGAGTTTGCGAGGCAATGAGAACCCAGGCTGTCTCTCAGTGGGGTCTTGTACGAGATGGGCATTTTTCACCTTGGCCGATTGCCACTCAAGCTTCCACCTATCTTCTGGGGTGAGAGGTGAATGGAGGAGTCTTTCTCCTTCTGTCCAGAATGGTTTTCGGGACTTCAAGCGGCATGCCGGGTGAGAGACGACATCATCGTGCAAAGGTATTGCGCTTTTTCGCAGCGCCTTCTTGTACTCCCTTAGTGTTGAAATCTCTCGCCTGATATTTGGCGGGGTTATATTTGCAAGTACGGGGAGCCAAGGGAGAGGAGTAGATTTTAAAGTTCCGTTTATGGTTCTCATTGTGGCATTAAGCTGAACATTGACCATGGAAGTGTGGGCGCTTCTAGCCCATACTGGAGCACAGTATTCAGCTGCTGAGAAAACCAGAGCAATGGATGCCGTTCTAAGCGTGTTGGCATCGCATCCCCAGCTAGTTCCAGCTAGCTTACTGACTAAGTTTAGTCTTGTCCTGGTTTTTTTGCCCACTGTTTCCATGTGTTGCCGGCAGTTCAGGCTCCTGTCCAAAGTTACTCCAAGATAGCGGGGATGGGGGTCATGGAAAATATTTTTTCCATCAAACTGAACACAGAGTTTTGAATTTGCCTGTGAGTTACTTAGATGGAAAGCTGTCACGACTGTTTTCGACCCATTTGGCTTTAGTCGCCAATTGAGGAAATATTCTTCCATAGCCTTGAGGTCAGAATTAAGGAGTTCTTGTTACAGAATGTAACAAGTTCTTTGAATAACTAATTCTTAAGACAAAGAGAATAAACTAAGCCACTCTGGCATCTATAAACTTAATTGTAATGATTGCCCAGCAATATATATAGGTAAAACAGCGCGTAAATAATTATTAGGGTTAAAGAGCACGTTGGGTGTCTAACAAGCACAGGTTTCTCAGGATTTGCCGAACACTTAATTGATACTGACCATACGTTTAATAAAAATACGGGAGTCCAAATAGTTAATATAAATAAAATAGGAATACGCCTTAATAACTTAGAAGCTTTAGAAATATTAAAATCAACGAAAAATAATTGCCAGATTTTAAACGAACAATTGGAATTAACCAACAGTCCCATTTTAAAGTTATTCCCTTTCTCCCTCTCTAACCCTCACCTTACCTTGACCCCTCCTCCTATCCTTCTCCCAACCATTATCTGATGCTCTCCCCCTCTCTTATATGCTCTCCCTTTCTTTTGTGTTTACCTCATTATCTAAACTCTGTTCTTTAATTTAGTTTATATGTTTATTGTCCTGAAGAAGATCGAGTTCGACCGAAACCGGTTGACGAATATAAATTTAAATAAAGTGGTTTTAAACAAAGAACTTGTTTCATTCTGTAACCTTTTATACGTTTGAAACATGGTGTCACCACCGAATCAGCTCGATGGAACAACTCCGGATCCAATATAATAACTCTTACAGAATAACATTTGGACCAAAGATGGTACTGCAATACTGCTAATCTAATTATGAATTGTACTGAATCGTGTCTCGTGTGGTATTACGAGACACCACGGCAAATGTTTTATCAAAATTTGAAAGCTAATAACGTCATTTTTGTAGATATCGAAAAATTAATTTTACATTTTCATCAAAATAAAAAAAAATAGCCGAAGACCTTATAAACATAACAAGAAAAATGTATATTTTCAAGGTTCGTAGCTCACGTTGGAAATATTTAATAATTATATTAACATATATCCCTGACAATAATGCTGATCAGTTTCGTGTTGTCAAAGCTTACCATTTTTCTTGCTTTAGGGTCGCAGAAGCTACTTGGTTTAAAGTTTTGGATGCACATGCATAGCCTGCACGGAGGATATTATTTAAAATCGATATAGAAATTTCTCTCATCCAATACATTCACTAAAAACAACAAAACTTGAATCAAAAGAAATTGAAAAGATGGCAAATCAAATAAAATGTCTTGAGTGTTTTTTCTGGGAACAAAATAATCTTTAACAGCAAACATTGTATCGCTTCGAGGCTTCAGAGTCGAAAAAGAATAAATTGTTAAGTTACTAACTTTGATCCGTGGTTGAAGAAAATAAATACGTTTTCAGAAAGATATATTTTTTTAACATCGGTGTATTTTAACTTTATTATATTCACTTTTATTTGTTTCTGTTTTGCTTGACATTTAGGGGACTCCTTGTCTTAAAGCACTGGATTCACACACGGATTTGATTGTCGGATCTGTCCGCCGAGTTTCTCATATAGTGAAGGTAAATCTATAGAATTTTTTTTTGTGATCTTTCACGGGTCTGCGCTAGTATTTACTAATCGAGTTGATAAGCCTACCTAAAGAAAGTCATGTTTTTTCCTTCACACCAGGTGTTTAAGAAAAATCTTAATCATTTATCTGAATGTATCAACATGTATCAAGTGGCTCGCTACGTTTGATTATTTAGCAGGGGTGTTCGGGTTCACGGGGGGAGGTTTGTCTAGGCGGATGACCAGGACACACTGAACCCCAAAGTCCTACCCACCCCTTAAACCCCTTTCCTTTCCTCAAAAAAACCCTCCACACAGCATCCCCAAAGACGATACAGGCCCCGAGGGAAATTATTTTTCTCAGGGCTTCCTGTACGGGGCTCATGTAAACAAACAAAAAAATCAAGCAAAAAAACTTTTAAACTAAGAACTCTGGCTTTTTTTCGTTATTTGTTTTTGGTGTATAATGCCGTGTTGCGCTACCTCCTTCTTTAGCCAACGTTTCGGACAGCGTTGCAGTGTCCACCATCAGGGCAGATGTGTAATTGTTAGTGGTGAAGTGTGTGCTTATTTACTTGGAAGCAATACCGTGTTGCCAGCTCCACTCCACTTCGGGCTGGCATTACAGTACACTTTAGAATAGTTGTAGATTTCACTTGTCCCCAAAAACAAATAACGAAAATACTTTTGGCCGTGAAAATCTAAAAACTTATCAAGAGCTCTGCCGTTATAAAAGTGGCACAGATTTTACTACTAACAATTCTAGGTAAATTACATTTTTCAATCCATCATGCGATGCGAGGCTTCTTAATTATAACAAATAAACAAGAAGCCGTACTATTTTTTCCCTACTTTTTCAACAATTTTTTTTATGTCTTTAACTCCCTTATAGTGACTACGAATCTTAAACTAAAACAGTAAAAATAATGGTGGAAAACTTTTCAACAAAGATAACTTATTCTGAAAAGGGTTAACGAAGCTATTTCTTTTCCTACGATCTACGACGTCTGGTATTCTCAATATCGTCCGGTCACTTCATCTGTTGCTCCTAGTTTTACTTCCCTTCGGAAAGAAATTCCCTCTGCGATTTGTGGCTTAATAAATACTTCAATAACTTTTATTAACATAATTGTAAGAAATACAGAAGTAAGGAATTCAAATATGTAATGAAGTTTCGTGACAGATACAAATCGTTGTTTTATGTTTCATTTTTAAATCGAAAGATCCACGTTACGAGATATCAAAATTTAACGACAGGACATAAACTTGAGCTCCTTTGTCATTCAAATAATAATATTATTTTGAAGACAATATTTCTAAAAGTTTTCTTTTTCTGGATGCTGGGCAGCAATAACAATGTGGAATGCTTTAATTTGCACGGTAATCTGAAATAAACGATAATATCTATACTAATATTATAAATGCGAAACTGCGTGTGTTTGTTTGTTACGCTTCCACGCATAAACCAATAAACCGATTATAAAAATTCTTTCACCAATAGAAAGTTACATTATGTGCGGGTAATATAAGCTGTACAAAATGGTAAGTTCTGGCGTTTTGACATTATAAATATTAATATATTATATTTATTATACGTTTTCTGTCGCTAACAAAAGCGAGTTATTGCTAATGTCAGAAAACAAATCGTTGCCGTAGAAACGATTTTGATATTTCTGTATATTTTCTGTCGTAGTTAATATCTATCTAAGTATATATAAATAAAAATGAATCTCCGAAATGTTTGTAAGCGCAGAATTTCCAAATTGGATAATTCTTTTTTACTTCTGGTGAGCTCTGACATTATGAAATTGAGGTGGCACGCAAGCTGTTTGAAAACTGAATGTACCGGGAATTAATGCGGAGTATGGAATGCGGGAGGGGGGAAGGATAATTGATAAGTACAAGCGCTACAGTAATTTCTTCTAATACCATGCGAGCGAAGTCACGGGTAAAAACTAGTATAATATTATATTTTTTAAATATTTTTTGCCATATTTTTTTTACAAAATTTTCATTGCCTAGAAGCAATTAAATGATGGCATCCGATTAATGTTTTGGAAAAATGAGTTTTAAAAAATCAAAATAATAACTATCTGTTATTATTTTTCAGTAAAAATTTATCGCTTACAATGGCTAAAGACATTTAATAATATTTTCATTCTCAGTGGTGGGGTTTATTCATTACTAATAGTAATAAATCTAATGTGCCCAAAATTTGTCAGAACATTGTCTGGTTATTATTATTTGCCTTCATTTTACATTATAAATGTCCCTGACAAAGTTTTCTAATTTTGAAAATGGCTCGACATGTGTGTCACATGGATAAAGATTACAAACTATAATGTAATATTTTACTAGATTTTGAACATTGTTATGTAATTTGGGAGATTTTAGCACCATCGATTTATTCACATTTAAATATCTGTGTTATATGATAAAGCAAAATAATCATTAACTAGAATTTTAATAGGGGACTTTCTAAATTAGTGCTATTTACAAAAATGTTTTAGATCACTTAATGCTTAACTAGGATAATTTATAATCCGTCATCTAAACAATATTAAGATACCAAGAAAAAGGAATTAACTCCAGATGGTATAGTCAGATTTAGTAACGGTAGGTTAGGTCATGTGGTAGTAGATTTTTTTTTAATTTTAACCCCACTATGGGGAAAATAATTTTTTTTAGGACCTATGCCATATTTTGGGATGCTGTGGAGAGGGTCTTTTTAAGGAAAAGAAGAAGAGGAAGATCTGCGAGTGAAAAAGTAAGAAAATTGGGTAAAAATTTAGGAGTGACGAAAGTATGAATGCTCCTCTGCTGTGCAAGACGATGGGTCGAGAGAGACCAGCTGGATAGGCCAAAGGGACTCCCTAAACCGGCCACTCCCCATCGGCCAGCTGGTGGAGAAGCGCATCTGCCGCCAAGATCTGAACACACCTCGGCAGCTCTGTTAAGCCACCAAACGTAACGAACCACTTGGTGTGACCCACAGCAGGGGTGTTGGTTATCCAATAAATGGTTCCCGGGGCAGCGTGCGCATCCCCACCTCCCAAATTGATTTATAGAGTCAATATCTCTATACTCATGGATGCTCAGGCTGCTATGTATGTAACCGCCCAACTTTTTATTCAATTGCTTCATTATTATTTTTATAGAAAACGTCAAATATTTAGGCATCAAACCATTACTATCTTGGGTTCGGTTAAGCACGAGCCATTCTAATGCTCGTTAATAATATGGGATATTTCACAGCTAGATTTCATTGATTAACAAAGTAATTGGCCTAAAAGCTATAATAATCGTGGTTCGCCTTGCTAATACCTACTGGCCATATTTAATAGCATCCATCAAGGAACGTTGATTGAATACATAATGGAATACACGAGCCATCCCAATTTATCCGTGTGGGCAAATTTCAATTAGTTTGTTCCCAAACTAAACATACTATTACGAACTCCGAATAAATACGTTGTTATAACTATATTCATAATAACTTTAAAATGCTACAAAGCATGTAATTGTATTATTACGTAAATTCATCAGGTGAAAGAACTAATCTATCTAAAAATTAATTTCATAATCGAAGCTTTGTCAATAGAGAACTCCATTTTTTAAATTTTTTTTTATGAATAATGACCTTCTAACTTAAATAACTGCATACTTATTTTTATAGTTAGTTTTAATGGTTAAAATAAATGTAAAGTTTTAATTTTTCAAGATCCCCCGAAAACCACCGTGACGTCATCTGACCCTGTGACGTCATCTGGCCAAAAGTTTTAGTTATTTTCAACAGATGTTGTCATTTTGTATGGAAGAAGTGATGAAACTATTCAATAAGTAAAACGTTATTTAGGTGTAATTATTTATTTATTATATTATATTTATTACATTATTATATTTTTCAATATTATAACGGGAGATTGGTATAAAAATTGTTTGAAATTATTATTTTTTTAGCTTTACGAATCGAAATCAATATTAAGGAAACCGAAGCATGAATTTCGTATGGTCTGGAATCAGCTGTTCGACCGCCGCCATTTTGAATTTCAGCATTGGAGCGTTTTATGGAAGCGGTGACGTCACGCCTCACAAATTCAATAATACCAACTTGACAGGGTGTTTTAATGAACTGTTTTAAAATGGACTTTTTAATATTTTTTTAAAACTCTACGTTAAATATTATTTAATAAAACTTATATATTCAGAATCAGCGTTTATTGGTCTATATGAACATATTTTTTAAAGCCATAATATTTTTCACTGGAGTTCCTTATTATAGGTTCATGGTTTGGGTTTTTTTCCCAATACTTAAGCTTGATAATATAAATAATGTCTGGATCAATTTATTGAAAAAAATCGAACTGATAAACCTATTTTTTTTATGAAATTGGAATTTAAATGCAATATTTAAATTTCCGCCAACTTAAATAAGTAGGCTTTTCTTGGAACGGGTTGTTAAAATAATGTAACAATTCATCCATTTTTTTCGGTTAATTTTCACGTTCTGTGTAAGTTCTGTGCAAGTTCTGTTATTACATCATTATAGGCCATACAATTGAAATAATCACAGAACTTGAATGGAACTTTCACATCACAGAACGTGAAAATCAACTTTAAAAAAATGATGATTTGTACAAATTTTTATAATAACCCATCTTTGGAATAAAACAGCCTTACTAAAAAACCTCGTGAAAATTTTATTAAAAAATAAATAAACGACCGCGGATATGAAAACATTACCAATTAAAAAATTGTTCATGGAAAGATATATATACACTGCTTACACAGCCAGAGGGGGTAGTTTATCTATTGTATCCGCTTCTTGTATCAACAAATTTATTTTCAACGAATTTTAGAATTTTTTCAAAGTATTTTAAATGTATTTTTGTTATTATTTTTGGGGTGTTATGCCGTGTTTCGCTACCTCCTTCTTT
Source organism: Glyphotaelius pellucidus (assembly GCA_936435175.1). Classification (NCBI taxonomy): domain Eukaryota; kingdom Metazoa; phylum Arthropoda; class Insecta; order Trichoptera; family Limnephilidae; genus Glyphotaelius; species Glyphotaelius pellucidus. The sequence goes on from OW386551.1 coordinate 27,025,740, forward strand.
AGCCAACGTTTCGGACAGCGTTACAGTGTCCATCATCAGGGCAGATGAGCTGATGGAGATGATGGACACTGTAACGCTGTCCGAAACGTTGGCTAAAGAAGGAGGTAGCGGAGCACGGCACAACACCCCAAAAATAATAACAAAAATATTTTTTGGCCGTGAAAACCTAAAAACATACCTATTTTAAATGTATTGTATATTTCTTATTTTTGAAGATGTCGTCAAAAACAAATACTATTTTAGAAACTAGATAAAATAATTACCTTTTAGACTTTGGTATTTGAAATATACTTTAGAGTTTATAAATTGCAGTATTTTAAGCTTTCAAAATGAAAAAAAAATTGGAAAAGAGCGTACCTTAAACATATTCTTGTCTACATCTAAAAATTTTGGAAAAATCAAAATTAAGAAAAAAGACCTTTCTTCAATGAATTTGAAAGAAAAAAATTCATTTTTTCTGGTTCGCACAATTAAAAATTGTAAAAAATATCACAATTATTCTCCGAGAGTGACTAAAAAAATCTGCAACTTTGATTTTATTTTTGCACGATTTAAACGTTGATTTCTCGAATTTGTATTTATTTATACACGCGTAAGGCGTTAAGTAATATTACTTTCATAGAAGTTTGATTAAAGTCACGCGGCAACGGCCGATTAAAAAATAACGTATCGAAATAACCTCACTTTTTCCTGATAGCCAATTCAATTAACAATTTGACACTGAAACTGACGAAAAATAATAGTAAATGTATTGATTACACGAATATAAGATTGAATTGGTCATGGAATGATGATTGAATCAAGATGGAATTGTTAAAACAGACGATATGAGTTAAAATACGATCTGAAACTGAACAACATTACATCAAAAGTCATGAAGAATTCCAGTATGAGGCAGAAGGCCAGTATGAATGAAAAAAAACAACGTTACTAGATCGACAGAATGAGTTCTTACTAGTAATAATTTCAAAAACAAACGTCACGGTTGGAAAAACAACTCAACGGACTAACAAGTCACTTATTTCCTGGTTCTTGATAGGGTATAATAATCTTTAAGAAATGTGCCAATTATAACAAAAAGCTATCAAAAGAGGAAAATCGTAAAATATAAAACATATTTAGAAAACCATTCTCTATCTCATATTTCAGAAAAGTAAAAGAAACCGAATTGTCAGTATCGAGCGTAAAAGGGTTGCGGGCGGTTTAGGGTCAACGAGATAAAGTTTAATAGTCTTAGGGTTGATTGAAAAACTTGACCTTGCGATAAGAAGCCGTAAGAAATAAAATTTACTTAAAATACAGCTACGTAAAACCACAAACACTGCTTTATAATATAAATTGGAATATATTATACACCTTATCTGTAAAACAGATAAAACACAGATTTATACGTATAGAAAAATCAGAGTGTGCAATTCACAAGCGGTAGAGTGGGGAAATTACGAATTATTTTTATCATTGTGAAAAACTGTATGCAAGAAAGAAAGAGATGGGTTTGGGCGAGAGATTTGTAATCTGAAAGTATGTTGCCCGTTGTATGCTGATGATGCGGTGCTGATTTCCAACAATAAGGAAGATTTACAATCTTTCGTGTCTAGGATGAACGAAGTATGTATGAAAAATGAATTAATGATGAATGTAAGTATGTCTAAAGTCATGGTGTTTGAAAGAGAGAGTACGAAAATAATTTGCAACATAGTTTTGAATGATGAATACTTGAAGTAGTTTGTAATTGGGAAGTATGCTTACGAGAGATGGGAAGGCTGATAAAGATATTGAAAGAAGGGTAATTGACACACGTTTGAACCTCAGTCCGTTTCTTAAAATTTTCAAGAAGGTTGGCATAATCACAATATAAAATTCACTATATATTATTTACTCTCCACATGTGTCTTTGTTGGTAAATAATGCTAACAATAAGAACAACTTCATTTAAAATCATTTGAAAATATCTAATTAGCTGTGAATGCAATACACAGACACATTTTCAGTGAATTCTTTATTCATGAAGCTGAAACTACGATGCGGAAAAAGATTTTAGGTACTTAAAATTTTATTTAGATTTTTAAAAATAAGACCGTGATTATCCATCTAATTACTTAAAAAAAACTTCCCAATTTAAATCGTCCTTCAAAAAAATATTGATAATTATATTAAACAACACGCGGTAACCAGTTTTTATGATTGCTGGCCAATATTAAAACTGGAAGAAAGTTTTGATCTTTAAATAATGGACTTAGAAATTCGCGAAATAATATCTAAGTTTAATGATGTTCATTCCAGGATTTGTAACTTTTCTTTCTCAACTTTTTATATCATATTAGAGTTGCGTAACAAACAACCCTGACCCTCCCAGCGGAAATTAAAAAATTCTCTTTGGTGAGAAAAGTGACTACTATTTATTTAGCGAATCTCTTGAAGGTCGCCAATTTTTCTTTACAAAAAGTTACTTGGTCAAAACATTTTATGAGCAATGGTGTTCATTTTCCGTAAAAACTGGTTTCCAACACCTTTTTTTTCGTATACTAACTGTATTCACAAAAAACATTTTTAAACTTGTCAGATTACATATCTTTTGATAAACATGCAATAATCTAATAAAGTATTATATATATAGGTTCCACTATTAAAAATATATAGGTAAGGAAAAATCACGAACAGTATGAATTTTTAATCAATTCCAATAGTTAAAACGGTAATCAAAATAATTTTCTGTTAGGAATATTTTATTATATTTAGGTATGTTTTTCCTTCCAATTTTGAAAATGGTGGCAATTAAATTCAGAGCAAGCGTGAAATCTACAGTTCATTGAACGAGAGTTACAAACTCACAACCGGAATTAGTATTTTTGTATAACATGCGTCTCTGCAAAAATTAACACACATTTCCCTATGACATTTCTGTGCTCCTAATAAGACGTCCATTTTATTTATAAAATTTATTTTTGGGTAATTTAATCCCAATTTTGTAAAAGACAATTAAAATAATTTTCTATTAAAATTTTATATTGTTACAGGTAGGTAGGTACCTACATTATAACTTCTCTGAAATTTTCACACGTTCTGTTACAATTTTGAAAATTACACTTAAATTCAAAGAAAATCAGAGTTCTAGAGTTAATTAAACCGCAGTTACAGACCGACCTAATCGAAATATTTTTGATGAAATTAGGGCCGTACAGAAATGGCACAAATTGCTTCGTGAATAAAGAAAAAGTGAACGTTTAGCACCAAAATTCTTCTAAAACGTGGTACTTTTAATGTAACTGGCAATGTTTTGGTATTATTCATGAAACTGGCAAAATCAGCCATGTTATTTTTTTATTTTTTTTTTATTTATTAGTGTTAATATATTACATAACATTAATAATATATTACTCCCAATGAGTTTAATAAAACTCATTTCGGGAAGGACAACATTACACAAATAAAAGAAATTTAAAAAATATAGGAAAAAGTAAAGAAAACTAAAAGAATTTTTTTTTTGCACAAGAACACGAAATTCAATTAAATATAGTTAAACGAAATTATTACGTATAGGGTTGTCAAAATAAACCTGCCGACGAACTACATAAGTAATTAAGCAGGTTTGGATGATAATAAACAATAAAAAAAAAAATAAAAATAAAAAAACAAGTTTCCGAAAACCATCGGAAATTGGAAACCCACAAGATAACAACAACAATACACGTAATATAATATTATTTCGTAAGCGGCCCTTGACACATAAACACACTCACAGTTTTATCAAACCCGGCGCCTTAATAAAATAATGTTTTGTTGTGAATTCAGAGAAATTCATAATCAGTTTTATATCTGATATAAAATTTATAAAAAAGTAACGGTTCGTAGAAACTTTTAGTAATACAACTGAAAGAGCCTTTCTTAGTTTTTTAGTCTATGATAAAAGTCACGTAGGTTTGGTAGGTAATAAGATTTTCATCCCCATATCACCCCCAGTTTAAGACCACTCTGCATTTTATATTCCCTTTGGGACTAAGTGCTAACATTATCTAAAAAAAAAAATATTTGTGTGCTTTTGTACGTTTTCTGCCCGACCATAAATGTACCGTAAGTTTTTTTTTATGAAACCGACAACGGTGAGATGAGTTATAAAAATAACCATATGATTACGGTGGCGTATAATTGTAATTCTGGCGTAATAATGAATACAAAAATATAATAAAATTATAATTTTGCTCAGTATTTCTAATTTTCAAAATGGCGTAACTCCGGTGTAAAGTTTTTAATCATAATATTATAATTTTTTTCAAGAAAGATAAACATTCCAGGGTTACGAATAACCCGACAATATTTGAAAATCTCCTTCTACCATCACAGTAAGCGGAAAATGTTGCTTGTGTCGTGATGGAGGACTAAGCCAGACGGCCGGCGTAGTCCAGCGGTAAAGCTCTTGACTAGCATTCCGAAAATCGCGGGATCGAATCCCGGCGTGGCAAAATAGGTTACGTTAGGTTAGAGTTACTCTCTAATTTAAAATTATTTTTTTTATTGCTTTTAAATGATTTTTCACGGAGGTGTTGAGTTGACTTTATTCTCAGTTGGCATGGAACCATAATAATATATTTATTTTTGTAATTAAATAAGCATGTTAATAAGAACGACCACGGCCCAGTACCACTGCTTGTATTTAGGTGTGAGATAGTACAGTTTATTATTGTCCAAAAACAAAATTAACGTAGGCGAAACTTTGAAATATGAACGGTTCAAAACGCAAATTAACTGCCTGAAATTGGATAATGATAAATTGTATGTATCCTATTGTACGTTTACTTAGGATGGGTTGTTGCTAGCCTACAATGATATAATAACAGAACTTAAATACAACATACACAGAACGTGAGAATTAACTTAAAATATTTGATGAATTGTTAAAAATTTTTGAAGCAAACCTCCCCATATATATACTACTAGCTTTTTTACCTGCGGCTTCGCTCGCATGGTTTTAGGGGTAAATTACTGTAGCGCTTGCAATTATCAATCATCCCCCCCCCTCCCTCCACCCCTTTCCCGCATTCCATACATTCATTCTCGGTACATTCAGTTTTCAAAAAGCTCGCGTGCCACCTAAATTTCATAATGCTAGAGTTGAAAGAAAAAAAAATATCCAATTTGGTGCAGTCGTTCGGAATTTATGCGCGTACAAACATTTCGGAGATTTTTTTTATTTAAATATGTGGAAGTTTGTAAATATAATAAAAAATATCACTATTTAATATACAGTCTGTTAAATCGTTACGAATTATATTTTTATTGTAGGAACTCTTAATTGACCCTTTTTCCAAAACATAAGCTTGTCCAAAAAAAAACAAAACATATTCTAATATTTGAATTTCCTGGAGCAGCAGCCGACCAGTAGTTAGGGGGCTGAGTACCTACCAGCATAGAGCCTACAAATATATCAACATCGTTTCCATGTCAACGATTTGTTTTCTAACGTTAGCAGTAACTCGCTTTTGTTAGCGACAGAAAACGTATAACAAATATAAATTAGTAATATTTATAATTTCATAACGCCTGAGTTTACCATTATGTATAGCCTATGGTTCTCGCATATAATTAAGCTTTCTATTGATGAAATAATAAAATCGTTTTATTGTTTTATGCGTGAAAGCGTAACAAAGAAAACTCGAGCAGTTTTGCATTTATAATAATAGTATAGATACTCTCTAGCACTTAAAAAAAACTTTCGGTGTTGTTATTGTTTTTCTAACTATTTTTTTCTAAATTTGTGTAAGTTGAATTACGTTTGTAGTTATTTTGAATGTTGAACTAAGTTATTTTGTTTGTTGAATTACGACTAAAGTTATATATTTTTTAGTTAGTCTTTGATTATTGTTTGCATACCAACTTTTAAGCATTATTTTTTGTAACTATGTAAATACCTCTTGTAACCACGAACCACGAGCTACTGGAGCTCAACTTATGGGATAGAAGAATTTTTAGGAAAAAATATACGATAAATTTGAATTTTGTTGTTATTTGAAATGTTATACTTTTTGTGATTTAACAACGGATTTAACACCGGGATTACGGTGCCGACAAAGGTCCGGGATTCCCGGGATCCCGGTTCTCGGGATTCAATTTAATTTATATGATCCCACGCAATATCCATAAAGAAAATTCATCAACTCTTTGTCTTTTTTTTTACATTAGCTCACATAGGAGGCCTTTAAAAAAATAATTTCCCTCAGAGCCTACGACGTCTTTGGGGATGCTGTGTGGAGAGTTTTTTTAGGAAAAGAAGGAGAGGAAGTTCTGGGAAAGAAAAAGGTATGGGGGTGGATAGGAATTCGGGGTTCAGTGTGTCCTGGAGTGAAGGACGTATGAATCCGTCCATCCAAATCCTGCTAGAGAAGTCAAAGGGCTCCCTTAACCTGTCTCTCCCGATCCGGTATGCCACAAAGTTGATGGGCATACTAATCCGCCGCCAAGGTCCGGACAAACCTCACCCCATGAACCCGGGCACCCCTGCTAAGTCACCAAACGTAACGAACCACTTGGGATGACTAATGGCAGAGGTGTTGGTTGTCCAATAAATTGTTCCGGGGTGGCGGTACCCGTACCCGCCTCCCAAATTGAAATGTCTTTTACAAGGCGCAATATATGTCATCTCATAATATTAATATTTTACACGTTTTTTTTACATCTTTAAATGTTTTTTTCCTCTTCTTTATTCCTTTCCTTTCCACACAATGACCCCTGAGATGACACAAGCCCTAATGGAAAACATTTCCCTAAAGGGTGTGGAGCTAATGTATAAAAAAGGATTTTTGTAGCCAAAGAATTATGAAAAAATTGCCTCAGAATCGTTAAATTTCAAAAGCAAGCATTGTCAATTTTATAGAAGATCAGAAATTTACCTTTCGAATGAACACCGTCAGCAAACTTGAAAAATCTATCAAATATTTTATCTAATGAAATACATATTTCGAATATTTAATTATTAATTAAACTTTGGTACTTAAGTACCTACCTACTGCATGTGAAATTTCCCACAATCAGTTTTAATTTGAAAACCGCGCCTAAATTTTAAGAAAATTCATTTCTTGAGTTCATTGAACTTAAGTTATTGAGTTCATTGAACTTAAGTTACAAAATCACTACCGAATTTAGTTTTTTCATCATCGGTACCTAAACGTCCTGAAGATGTTCTCTCACAAAATTAAGTAGCGTAATATTTCTCTCGATCCGGCCCGCCACGCAGGTGGGCAATCGGGCACATCGGTCGCCAATAAATTGACAAACTTCACCCCATGAACCCGAGCACCCCTGCTAAGTCACCAAACGTAGCAAACCACCTACCTAGGTGAGCTACGGCAGTAATAATATGTTTGAATATAACTAGAATCAATTAATATAATTGATCAAAGTCGCCCCACAAACACCCAAAATTTTTCATTTGTTGGTTATACCTTACCAGGGAAATAAACCGGATAATCAAAATTTCTTCAGTATTATGTAGTACTTAAGTACATACTTTTAAAAATACTATTTTTGGGTGTTGGTACGTGAAGTAAAATATTCCTACGTTAAATTATTCACGTTCAATGAACTCAAATTTAATTTTCAAAATTGGAACTATTGTGTCCTTCGGACAAGAACTAAATACTTCTACTACCTATAAATAGAAAATAATTAAATTCTTATTATTAAAAAAAAATAATTCCATCCCTGAAATGTTTATTTCTTTACTTAAATTTTTTTATAAATTTCGTGATTTTTCAAGTTTGCTAACGGTGTTCATCAGAAAAATTCATTGATCGTTTCTAAAATTGACAATGTTTGTTTTTGAAGGGCATTGAACCTGAGGCAAATATGTCTGTTTCGCAGTCAAAGTTACACGCCCTTAAAAAGTAAAGTGGTTGTAAGTATCAAATTATTATGCTCCAGCACGTTACGAAGAAATCGGCTATAAACAGCTTATTGACAAATCTAGACTTTCAATCATTCCCCACCTCTACCGAGAAGAGCTTAGTATTCGTTAGCCCCGCCAGTTAGGTACCATGTCAGACAAATGTTTTTTTCAGTATTTGATCTAGGTTAGAGAAATCGTGTTTCAGTCTGATTGAGCGATATTCAGTACCCAACGTCATTGGCAAGATAATACATGACATGGACAATGATGTGCACGTAGGTTTAGGTCTCAACTGTTACTTCAATAATAACTATTGCTTCAATAATAACTGTTCCTTCAATAACGACGAGAATGCCAACATTCTTTTAAATACCAACCAGGAATTATTAGATTGCTGGTCAAATAAAATTATCAACCAAACACTTCAATTATCTCAACCAAACGTATGTTGACAAACTTTCGTCAAACGAATGGTTGAGTATTGGAGAATTGAGCGCAGAAATAGAAGGATTTATGCTTGACATTCAGGATAGAGTCATTAATACTAAAAATTATAAGAAGTATAAATCAAATTGATGATTTATGTAGAAAATGTTTGGCTTTTCCGGAAACTATAGAACATATTATATCGGGATGTTCTATATTAGCGCCTTCCGAGTATACATTTAGGCACAATCAGGTTTTAAAAATAATTCACCAAAGTTTGGTAATTAAACATAACTTGATTGACTGCCGTAATGTGGTACCATATTATGAATACGAACCAAATTCGTTTTTAGAAAATGAATTTTATAAAATATATTATGATAAAACTATACTAACAGACAGAACAATTCGTCATAATAGACCCGATATAGTTTTACATGACAAAATTAAAACAATAACTTATATCATTGATGTCGCTATTCCAAATTCCTGTAATATTCAAAAATCTGTTTCTGAAAAAATTAGAAAATATATAGATTTAGGAAATGAGATTAAAAGAATTTGGCATTCTCGGACTATAAAAATATTACCATTTGTTATTTCAGCTACTGGCATTGTACCTAGCTCTCTCATTCAAAATTTAGGCTTATTAGATTTGTCGAAGAATCTATATATAAAAATGCAAAAATTAGTCATATTAAATACATGTAGGATTACGAAAGATTTTTTAAATATTTATATTGAGGTATCAGTAGGAGTTATCGGTCCAGTTAGGAGTTCTATGGAGCCGAACCCTCTGATATGAAAATATCTGGAGTCGGTGAATTATTTTCCCATTTGGTCTCTGGTAGGTTGACATGTTGTTCTTGTATTGTTTTGTATGTATTATACTTATACAGTGCAATTGCGTAGCGTGGATTGACTAGATGATCATTTGTGGAAAAGTGTGTGGAAGGGTTAAGTTTTTCCTGTGGGGAAGATTTAACCCGTACATAAGTTTAAAGAACAATTAAAGGACGACTTGTGTAGCGCCGTTTTTGTGAAAGATCACGTCCAGGGCGCAAGCACACGCGCCTGTAGGTTTCCTTCTAGGAAATAAAGCATACATTTTTGTTATTTTACTTTCATTTTTTAGAATGATCACTGCAGAAGATTTCCAAATGCTGGAAGCAAGAGGGAATATGGAATATAGCATCTTCGTTTTTGGTTGGAATGTTACGAAGCCGAAGGAAGTGGAAAGCGCAAGGAGATGAGGATGAGCAAGAGGAAGGATGGGAAGTTCCTGGCTATTAAAATGTGACCACATAACACGGTTAATGCCACTTAAACAATGATTCAATTCTGAATAGTGGTGTATCACGTTCTCTCAGAGTATCTCAGAGTATAACTCTGGAACAAGGTGCAAACATGCAAAGTAATATTTTAATTAAAACTAGCCATTCAAAATGTTTGCATTTTGATTTTGTTTATTGAAGTCCTTTTCACAATATTTTTCGGTTTACCGTCCGGAGCGTACACGAATAAATCAGAAAGACCCGTGAGCGGGCAACATGCAGCTGTCAATGTGAAAGACAAGGATTTTTCAAATTTACCCCCTGCTATCCCCTGCCACTACTATGTCTCCTTTGCAATTCTTTCCTCTGCTTCTCTCTCGTCCCCCACCCCTCTGTCACTCTTTCGCAGCGTGTCCTGTCCCATGCGCCCCCATTCTTCTCCCGCGACCCCTTCCCCTCTCGCGATCTCCTTCCACCTTCCCCGTCTTCCGCCTCCTACACCCCCTTTCACGCGACAACACCTTCCGCGTTTCCCTCCCCCTCCTGCGTTTCTATTCCACTTTCCCCCTCCGATATCCCCTCTCCCGCGGACCCACTCCTTCGTTCCCCTTCTCTTTCCTGAATTTTCCCCCCTCCTCCCTCCCTTCCCCTTGCCGCTAAACTATATGAATTACATATATTTTTCAATCGCTACGACATTATTGTAAAATTTCATACAAATTTTATAAGGCCAGAGTTCACACTTATACATGGAAATCTTCGCGGGCATGCGCAATACAAATCACCAAAGTTTCATCACAATCGGATGGATGGTTTAGGTACCGCGTAAGGGACAAACAAAGAAACATTCATTTTTTATATTAGGACTAGTGAGTTCCCGGCATGCGTTGCTATGCCATTTAATAAAAAAAAAACTTCTCCCTGCATGTCCTTTCGTCCGTCCATTCGTCCCGTTCCCCTTCCGCCTACCCTTCCTATCGCGAGTACTCTTTCCCTCTCGCGTTCCCACTCGGATGAATGGTTAGCAACGCATAATTTCGTGATACCAGCTCACTTACATATACACATATGCAAGCATATTTCGATTTTTATATACATAGATTTTTTTTTTAGCCACTTTTATTGTTTAAATTACCAACATATTTCATAAACAGTGCATACTTTATCAGGCATAAATTAAAATGGTGCCACAATTTGAGTTTGCTGTGTTTAAAGAAGTGATAAACATAAGCTTAGTCTTGAATTTTCTTCCCATTTCACTCTTTTCTAATAAGCTCTTAATTTTTTCCATAGTTCTACTTCCACGAACCATCTACAAATTGGCAGTTCAGTCCTTGCTAGCCGCAAGCGAGTAGTTCCAGTGACAGATCTATCAAGACATTTACGTAAATAATTGCACACTTTCGTATTTCGATGGTTTATCGAGCAATGACGGTGATAATTAAAGTGAAAAAGGATGATAATATTCAATCCATAACAGTCTGCTATAAGTAAAAGGGGAATTTTTTAAATTCCAATGTGAAAAAGTAGTTTGTTGTCAACGGTTAGTTCGACATAATTTCATGGATCAGATGTTTGTGAAAACGATTAAAGTTTATAAGTTTATAAACGATTAAAGTTTATTTCTACCCCGCAACCACTAAATACGGAGCCAAGGCGCTTACCGCTCTGAGAATGAGAACACCCGAAATGAAAATGAAAAGTGATATGAAAATGATGTAAATATTTCAAACACTGAGACTGATTGTCAAAAAAGTGTAAAAAGATTGACATATTATGATGCTTCCTACTTATGTAGTCACACAGATACGTTTATAAAGAAGTTATTGGAATTATTTATAAGCGTTATCTATCTCTAGTAGTTTACATGGATCGGATTGAGGGTCGCAATCTTCAGAACTTTTTTAATTTCACTTCAGAACTTCGATCCATCCACTTCGTGGATTGGGAAAGCTTTTCTTGAGTCTTTTCTCCATTGTATACTCGAACATATTATGCGTGCAGTAAGTATACTGTGCGACACTCGAAAATATTCGACATTTCACTTCATATTCATTTTTCTATCACTGCTACGCCTAGTTACTTTTGTTTTCAGGCATTGGAAGTCGAAAAAGGAAAGAATGCTGTTTATTCTGAATATTGATTTAGATTCCATGACCCCCCACCCCCTTAGTTGATCCCCTTACAGTTGCCCTCCCTCGCGTACTTATATACAATTTTTTTATTTTAGCGACTTCATAAAATAATTGTATATACAAAATATAATGGTGAGTTTAAGTAAGCATAGATATCGTATTTCTTGTCCTCCTCACTAGGGGGTCCTGGGCCGAGGTAGACTAAAGTTATTTAAATGTAGTTTATTTGTCTTCTATGTCGTTTTTAGTTTCTTCATTAAGGTTTTTTCATTGACCTCTTTCAGCTATATTTTTATCCTTGATTTGTACGCATTATAATTTTTTATTAGTTTTATGTCTTGGGGACGGACGTTATGGAGTTTTGTTGCAAAGTATATGTAGTTTCTTTGTTTGAATGTGGTTTTATAACTTGGAATATTTTTATGTCATTTTTATTCGATCTAGTGTTATGCATACACGGTCTAGTAGCGGATTCAGTATTTTTGAAAAGCTTTAATAATATATTTTATCATTTTGTTGTACATTTGGTACATTAAATCTATTGAAAATTTCAATTGATGGCGTTCTAATGGGTACTTTCAGTCTGGTCTTTATTTTTCCTTTACGAATTATAATCAGGTTATGTATGTACTTAAGCGTAACAGATCCCCATCCTATGATTCCGTATTCAATTTGAGAATGACATAACGCGTAGCAGATCTTTTTCATATCCTTTTTATTTACCTCATTTCTTAGATTTTTAAAGAAATATATAAGGCTTGTGAGTTTTTCCGCAATACCTCAGATGTGTAGGTCCCATGTAAGATTTTAATCAATTATTATATTTTATGTTTGGTATTTTTTCTATAACTGGGCAGTGACATTGAACATTATTTCTTTGGCATTCGTGTAATTTTAGTTCTATGATTTTACTGGTTGGCCCCATGAGTTCATTGAAAATGCTATATATATTTAGTAGTTTTGCTTATATTAAGGGTAAGCGAATTGATTTTAAGCCAATTTTGAAGGGCTTAGCCCTTGTTTAACCGCATTAAATTTATGCGGTCGTCCGACAATATGCAGTCGGTTTACGGAAAACGCGGAGTATCTACTTAATCAAAATATAGAACTAAGTGTCTCAGAGGGGATGTGCAGAGAAGATGTACCGCTGAAAAACAGAAATATAAAACAAATTTTCATTCAAATGCATCAAGGACAAAACTGTAAGCATACACCAGCATGTAAACATAAAAACCGTTGATTTACTATGATTGAGATTTTGTTACCAGAAAAAACGTTTCGAACATAGAATTAAAATTAGCCTAGACCCGTGAAAAACCACAAGATATTATAATTTCAATTTATGAAAAAGAAAATAAAAATAATTTTCTGTTAAAACTAGGCATATTATAGATATGTACCTACTTTATTGCTTGTGTGATTTATTTCACATAATCAGTTCCAATTTCGAAAACGACAATTAAATTCAAATGAAATTCGAGTTCTTGAGTTAATTTCAGACATACACTCGAAATTAGTATGTTTTTTGGATAGATGTCATCAATACAGACTTAATAGACTGAAATCCGGTAGAAATAGACCCACTCGTTGTAATTTATACCGTCTTTTCTTACATAATGTATAAAGGAGGCTAAGAGCATCTCGATTGAGAATCTCAAGAATGTAGTGAGACTTTTCTTTCGATTTTGCGTAATAAACTTGTACCTGTCGCGTACGAATTTAAATATGCGTCAGCCAGACCTTGCTTACCGGTGCTCAGCAAGGTGCATAGCCTCGTTCAGGGTCGGCTGACTTATTTATTTTGTCCATCGAATTTCTCCCTGAAACATGGCCTAGTATGGTGAGCTTTCAAAACTCTATTGTCGTCTCCATGCGGACAAAGATCTGAAAGATTTTTTGATTGTTGTCTGCAGATATACATAAGTTACTATCCGGCTTCGTCAGAGTTTCAAGATTTAGTTGTTTCACAGAATTTGAACAATTCACCAATCAATGAAAAATATTTTGAAAGTCGCTGAAGAAATCTTTTATAATCTCAATAACATATCAATTAAAAAACTTTATTCTAAAACTATATAAATACTAAACACGAGAAATAACAACTAACACTTATATTAAGACCCTTTCGCATTGGTCGAGTATTTTAGCCGAGTGGAGAGTATAGTAGTAACTAAACGCGTCCGAACACCATAATTTTAGTAGAGTGGGTTAGTCAGCCCTTTAGTCGATTCAATCCATTTGGTCCTATTTTTTCGGCGAGTAGCGATCCTCTCCACGCGTCCCTGCGCACTAACATGCGTTTTAGCAGAGTTCATTTGTAGACGCGCGGAAATTTCGTGGCATTGCAGCGAAGATGCAACTCTAAAATTATTTATTAATGCTGCCATTAATCTCTTTTCGTGTTCATAGTTTTTTTATTTTCATTTCACTAATTTATTCTTCCATCTCTTTTAAAATTTAACCTCTTCTAAGCATTACAATTTGCTTAATTAGCGTATTTACTTTGCTTTGTAGCAGCCCGTCAACCACCGTCATCTTGCAATGGGCCGCGGGCACAAATGTACTATACTTGAAAGTAATGCGAACGATTTTCGGCGAGTCAAGTGGCGAGTTACTCGCAACATTTGGGGAAAAAAGCTTGTTATACTACGGCACTAAACAATAATAAAATCCCACTCTCACTTAAAAACCGCAACAACATTATAACATTTAAATCTAAAAAAAAGCTAGATATAAACTACAGGGAGATCAGAAAAAGAAAATATACTGAAACGTAAACCCATCAATTACATACACTAAAAAAAAGACAATCTAAATATTATTTAAATTTATATTTATAATTACTTCATATTATTATTTTTTGTATTTCTTGGGCATTAACTGTGTAACAATTCCCAGATGTTTTGTTTTGAAGAGTTTTATTTCACATGTACATATGTTACTTAATTTTTATTTATCTGCTACCGGTTTCGACACATCCGTGTTATTTTAAGATTGCTACTGAAAGATACGGATGGTCGAAACCGGTAGCAGATAAATAAAAATTAAGTAACGTATATACATACGAAATAAAACTCTTCAAAACAAAATGTCACATTGTAATATTTATAATTACTTCATATTACTCATATAATTAAAATTTAATAAGTTAATGCAATTCTCAGCATAGAAGAAGATCCCAGTGAGGATATCATTATCTCTACCTGTAACAAAAAGGAATAAAATTAAACATCGTAAAATAAAATAACGTCTGCGTGGTTGAATTTCAGAACCCAGTTTCGAGTGCATGCCACGCCGTACGCGTCGCGCCACAAATAACATATGTGTACGTGGAATTTCAAACAAAGCTGCCGTTGTAATTCGGTTTTGAATTCAAGAATTCGTCACAAGATGTCAATGGTAGGACGCATAGAGACGCCCCCCACCCCCCTCTAAGTTCTACGAATTTGTGAATTTGGAGTATATCTCCGGATATGGAAAGATTGACGGTAATACTCAGCTGTATCAAGCGGCTGTATTTTACATATGACGTCATTTCCCGTCCCGGTAACTAGCCATCACTGGTTGACAGTGGATACGAGGAACGGGCTAATTTTGGAACCAGTTCCTATTGGATTTATAAAATGGTCACCAACACTAACTAGGCGAGGCCGAACCAAAAGCCGCCCGCAGGGCTACTATTATTATCTAATTGAAAACTTTTTTTTCAAGCTCTGTGAAAGTTCTATTCAAGTTCTGATATCACTTAGAATGGGTGAGTTAGGCAATTGGCTGTATACCTGCCTCTTCTTTTTGGAATGCCAAACGCTTTTCTTCTCTTGGCAATTTTTTAATCCACTCTCGAAATGCCACAATTTTATTCCCTATTATCCCCTTTCCTTCAATCACAGGCGTGCTTTTCTTCATTTTTCATCACTTTTTACGACTTTCACTTTTCAAAAGTGCATTGTGAACTTGCTGCTGTTCGCCTCCACCGCCAGAGAACTCGCTTACGTCCTGTGAAATAGGGAGGATGTCAAATCTACCACCGAAAAGTAATTTTTCGAATAAACAATGTCATCATCATCATGCATAGAATGCGAATGAAGAAAAGTGTGTTCCAAGATAACGAGTTGTAGCATTCCATCCTCTCTGCCCACCCCTTCGGAGATATATTATAATAAATAGAGTGAGTGAAATTAGTCAAGGTAAGTAAGTAAGTTTTGTATGGTTATCGGGTAAAACTCGTTTACAATACACAACGCCGCTTCATAACAAATAATAGGTACAAAACAGTTGTTCATGGCAACACTACGCGTCCTTCAGATGTTTGTACAGATTTCATCAATATTGCGCAAATTCCTCATAATTTTCAATGTTTCGTGAATGAGCCACTTGAATTCATTTTTCATTAGCCCTTATCCAAAAAAAATTACTAGATTTTCATGCTTCATACAGATATTACGAAAGTGCTACCAAAAATTAAAGTTTGCAGGTTTTAGTAATAAAATAAATAAATCAATACATATTTTTTTTTGCTTTTTTGATAAATCTTACTATCCAGTAGCTACATAAGAAAAAAATATCTGTTTTCCGATGTACTTATTTAATGTATTTTATGAAAATCTACCCTGTATGCTTATTTTCTTAAAATAAGATATTATTTTACACAGCTTCCCCAAGGATGATATGACATGGCCCTGAGGGAAACCATTTTCCCCAGGACCCCCTGCGTGAAGCTAATGAAAAAAATCTATGATTTTCAACCCTCCGATAGTTGATGAATCTGTTATTTTTTTTAACTTAGAGAGAACCGAAAAATGGCATCAGGAGTCTGTAAATGAATATTACAAATATCGATTTGTAAATATCGATATATATAAATTTGAAATGCTGTAAACTTTGACCAAGTATATTTGTAATTGATCGATGGCTGTAAAGGACAAAATATTAATGTTCAAACGAGCTAAAGGAAATTTTTTTTATCGTACCTTATATTTTTTATTGAATCTATATTTTTTTAAATCGTGTATCCTGTTTTTATGCACCTATAATTATGAATTTTTGTTATAAAATAACATTGAATAGACCTTTCAGAACACCTAGCATTTTTTATAAATTTCTTTAATAAGCAAAAGACATACTTATTTTCCTAGAAATATTTTAACGACGCCGATTGAAAGAAAAAAAACGAGGAAAATGGCGTATTTTTGATTTACAAATTTCCACTATCGATATTTTTTTGTACTTTGTAAAATTAATTTAACTACACAATTTCAATCTTTACTCATTCATAAACTTCAATTTTTCCATTCAATAATCGTACATTACCGTTCGCATTATCAATGCATTTCTTTCAGATAGTCATTTTGTCAACAACATAGAGTTACGTTTTCAACAACATTTGGCAGTGAGATACAGTGGCGTACCGATACAGTGTGATTTTATAGTAAACTCACATTCGAGGCACATATTAACATGATTGTGAAGAAAGCCCTTGGAATGTTAGGATTCTTATTCCGTATTGGAAAAGAATTCAAGAACATTCAAACACTTAAAATATTGTATTTTTCATATGTTCGCAGTCATCTTGAATTTGCTTCTCAGATATGGAATCCTCAATATAATATTTATATTAAACGCATTGAAGCCATCCAAAAAAAATTTGTTTATCATTTAAATTTCAAGTTTAATATTGGCTATCGTGACATAAACAGCTCGTTGGACCTTTATGGATTTAAACCTTTAAAAATTAGAAGAGACTCGGCAGATATAATAAATCTTCATAAAATTATCAATGGTTTTATTGATTGTTCGCCCCTTTTGGCTGAGATTAATGTTAGAGTCCCAGGTGTTAGAACCAGAGAAAAATCACTTTTTCATCTTCAAAAATGTTCTACTAATCTCAGACAAAATGCTTTTTTATTCAGAGCATGCAATGTATTTGATAAGAATTTTAATAATATAGACATATTCTCGTGTAATTTAAGTATCTTAAAAA
Organism: Glyphotaelius pellucidus; assembly: GCA_936435175.1. NCBI lineage: Eukaryota > Metazoa > Arthropoda > Insecta > Trichoptera > Limnephilidae > Glyphotaelius > Glyphotaelius pellucidus. The sequence continues at coordinate 27,043,434 of OW386551.1, forward strand.
AGTATGTCATAGCCAACATTAAATAACCTTTTGACCGTGTTGCAAGTTACCACGTTATTGCTGTGAATCCTTTCCAGTTGCATACTTGTCGTTCGACTTACTATTGTATTCACTTTTGAGTTGTAGGTATGTACAATGTACATATTATTATTATTGCTGTTGTGGAGCGAGAATAGATTTCTGACTCTGAATACTTCATGTTTGAAATTTAGTAGGCAGGTTCTTATAGTTTATATTGTGTTTTTATATCTTTTTTTTTTAATAATTTTATATTTTTGTTAAGTTCTTACGGGTACAGAACCCTTACTTTTTTGTTTTACTTTTTAATTATAATTTTAATTATGTGAAAATCTGTCATTGGATATTATGTATATTATTATTGTTATTATTATAAGTGTAAAGTATCTGTTGATTTTCCATAATAAATAAAATAAAAAAATACCTTAAGTTGGCGGTGGCTACCTAACACTCTATCTTTATATCTTAGGGGGTATTTCACCATCTTCCTCATATCTTATCCATACACATAACGAATATTAATAAATAATCAAATAAATACTCGCAAGTGGTAAAAAACTCAGCAAACTTATCCTATATGTAGCCATTATTCATAAGTTTAAGTGCCGAATAGTAAACTCAGAGTTTTTAAATAAATAAATCCGGTATAATTAATCTAAAATGTACTCTATCGTATGAATAATCTATGAGGAGGATGGTGAAATACCCCCTTAATCTGGCAACCACAGCTACTATCCTTATTTTATACACCCCTCCCTTTTCGCCAACTTATACATGTAGCTCTAACTATTTTGGCTATATTGCGTTCCAACTTCCTCTTAGGGGGTATTTCACCATCCTCCTCATAGATTATTCATACGGTAGCGTACATTTAAGCTTAATTATACAGGATTTATTTGTTTAAAAAGTCTGATTTTACTATTGGGCACTTGAACCTATGAATAATGGCTACATATAGGATAAGTTAGCCGAGATTTTTACCAGTTGCTAGTATTTTTTTGTTTATTTATTAATATTCGTTATGTGTATGGATAAGCTATGAGGAGGATGGTGAAATACCCCCTTATTCATATATTTCGGAACTATTAATCGATCGTTGTTCATGAATCTAGTATTTTAAATATGTTGCAATCCCTTCATGCAATTTGGGAGGCGGGAATGGGTACCGCCGCCCCGGGAGCCTTTATTGGATAACCAACACCTCTGCCATAGGTCACCCCAAGTGGTTCGCTACGTTTGGTGATTTAGCAGGGGTGCCCGGGTTCATGGGGTGAGGTCTGTCTAGGTTTTGGAGGCGGATGACCAGGACACACTGAACCCCAGATTCCTACCCACCCCTTAAACCCTTTTCCTTCCCAGAACTCTCCTTCTCTTCTTTTCATTAAAAAACCATCCACACAGCATCCCCAAAGATGACATAGACCCTGAGGGAAATTATTTTCCTCAGGGCCTCCTGTGTGGAGCTCTTGTAAAAAAAATGCAGCGAATTAAATATCGATCGTTGTTCGTTAATCTAGTATTTTAAATATGTTGCAATTTCCCTTCATGCAGCGGATTAAATATGAATATGTTGCAATTGTAATTTTGCGGATTTAATATAAATATGTTCAATTGTAATTTTGTTAAATAATGTAATGTAACGATACGTATATTGACAAAAAAATTAAACTCACAGCTATGCAAAAAATATATGTTTACTGTATTTAAAACAAAAAGGATTACGTAAATAATAATAAAATTATCATGCAAGTGGTCCATTCTTGCCAATTTTCAAGATTCGTGTGAATTATGCACACTATAATATAACTTGGCTTCAGATTTCAGCGCCAAAATAAACGGTTTAGCACATGGAGTCTGTTGGTATATTTACATAAATTTGAATTTGGCAGGACTCGTGTTATGTAAATTGAAATTGTGCTGCCATAAACATAGTCGTATCATTACTATTATTTAAGATTGTTATATCATTAGTTTAAATTTACAATAAAAATTTAAAACCTGATTTACTCCATTATATTTTTTATGACGAACATTCTTGAACTTCTTTGGATATAAAAAAAACGTGATATGAATGGTGCCACGCGTGTTTTTAGAAAAATGTTAATATCATTAAGATAAGTATATGCCAAATATATGCCAAAAATATATTATTAAAGCTTTTCAAAAATACTGAATCTTCCACTAGACCATGCATGCATAACACTAGGTCGAATAAAAATGATGTAAAAAACATTCCAAGTTACAAAAGCACATTCGGACAAAGAAACTACACATACTTTGCAACTAAACTTCATAGCATCCTTCCCCAAGACATAAAACTAATAAAAAATTCTAATGTATACAAATCAAGAATAAAAATATGGCTGAAAGAGATCAATGAAAAAACCCTAACGGAAACACTAAAAACGACATAGAAGACAAATGAAATATATTTAAATAATTTTAGTCCGCCTCGGCACAGGACCCCTTAGTGAGGAGGACTAAAAATTGCAATATTTAACATTAAATTCATCATTTTATTTTGTATGTACAATTATTTTATATAGTTGCTAATAAAAAAAAAAATAAAAAAAAGTGCAAAATTAAGTTTCCTATTAAAGCAGTCAAATTAAACGTGTTAAAACAAGGTATTAATACATTTAATTTTACCTAAACATACCTTACAAGAATAATACGACAAAATATTCAATTCTACTTCCGCATACGTAAGGACAATTATATTGCTCATTCTCCGATACAGCAGCTTCACTCCATGGGAAACCAATACTTAGGTGATATTGATATAATACATATATTACATAATTTATATTTTATTTTTTTAAGTATATTTTATTTATTTATAAAATGTTTACATCTTATATCTAATACATTCTTTTCTAGAACTACTATTACTAACTACTTAATAATATTTGGACTTCACAACATTCAGACATAATCCACGAAAAACTGCAAGACTTTTAGCTTCCAGTTAAGTTATATTTAATGATAAGTAGGTGAATTTTGTGGACCCTTTTAAAAAACTAATCTAATTCTCTTTTTAATTCTTCGGTTCTCTTTGTAAACCAATCTTATCACAGAGCTTAAAAAAAATCTTGTTTTTTTTTGCACTTATTTTATTTTAATTATTTATTCCTCATGTTCAGAGTTATTTCACCATTACTACCTATATTTATGTAAAATTCCTCTCGGCGTAAATAATTTATTAATTTAAAATTTACGGCACAAAGTGCCATTTACAAGCTTGTGTATATTTATTACATTCGTAGTACATTATACAGGCATTAAAAATAAACAATAATATCAAAAACTCATTATGTAGTGACCTCGTTAACGTATAATTGGCTGAAATGTTCGATCAGTACAACCTTATATTTCAGTATGGAAATATTAAAAATATCAGCCACATTGGCATAAAAATTTCCAATGGTGTGTAATCTATTTACAACTGAATTGGAGCCTGATACCGACATGTAGTTGTCACAATAAAACAAACTAGGGAACCTTGATCTTAGTGTAGGTATATGAAAGTGAATCAACTTTAATGAAATTTAATAAATAAATAAAGTAAAAAAATGAAACAATACGCAATTTTGCCTACGCCAAAATTAAGAAATTAGGTTTCAAAAATGATGACAACATTCTGGCAAATTGGGGTAGTAAAATTAAATTGAAAAAAAAAACAGATTACTTCTATAATTATTGTCTAGTTCGTAATGAAAATTACTGTGGTCGGAAGTTCCAGTAGTATATATGCGTATGAGCGGGAACAGGCCGGTAATAAAATAATTAGGCTCGGGAAAATGTTTGAAAACGACCCCCTTTTGTTTCCATCGCCGAATGAATAATAAGCCGATAATTACACCCTTGAGAGATTTTTGTTTGTATTATTGACCTAGATTATCAGACCCTTAACTTAACTTGATGATTATCAGGCCCAACCCTTTAATTTTGGAAGATTTTCTTCACAGACAACAGTAGTTCTTTGGAAGCTGTATATCCCAGCATGACGGTCTCATAAAAGTTAACTCATTTTGTATTACGGTGAGAAATACGATTTCAACATTGTTAGAAAAAGAGAATACGGCTCTTGCAGTTTGCATTAAAAAAATACTACAAACGCTCCCAAAAATTAGAAATACTTCTATGAAAAGACATTTAGCATTTTTTGAAAATTATTTGTCAGGGCTTGCATATTTTTAAATTTATATTTTGTTGAAGTAATTTTATTTCGTCTGGTCAGTGGTTGAGTGGGCATCGCGTTTGGGTACCACCCGGGCGTCCCGTGTTCGATTCCTCGGCTGGCCAAGTCGTCCATCACAACACAAGCAATATTTTCGGCTTTCTGTGGTGGTAGTAGGAGATTTTCAAACATTGTTGGGTTATTCGTAACCTGGGAATGTTTGTCTTTCTTTTTAAATAAAAAAAAAATAAAAAAATTTTTTATGGGAAATTAGATTAAAAATGGCGGTCGCGAAAATAGCACGGCGCAGAATAATATTGTCGTTCGAGGTTAATTCTGCTGTTCACAATGAAAGTTTTAGGGCCTTTGGACTACAATATTGAATGAAACTTAATAAATTATTTATGATGTTGTGGAGAGATGGGGATGTGGAGAAATATGATGAAGATAAGGAAATATCAACTCACCAGAAAAGTTCTGAAAGCCCGCCGTATAATCATTATAATATACTACATTATAATAATCTACACTATTATAGTAATATCGACAGTAGTAATTACACTGCCCTGCTCTTAGAATTAAAATAATAATTACATAATTTGTGCCCTTTACTGCTAAAGATACCCTCTCATTACATAATTACCCTATCATATAATTTTCAAATAACGTTTTCAGATTTTCACTCACTTTCTAACCCAACTGCTTTCCCTCCAATAATACAATAATATGTCAAAACGACTTTCTTTTGTTCAGCGCGGTTAAAAATAATAGAACACATTTAAATACTTACCTACTTTCGCTATAACATAACATTTTTCTGTAGTTATGGTAGGTACCTACCTGTTAATTTTGGTACCTACCTTAAATACCTGCTGAATATTATTTTTAATAAAAGTTTTCTCGTTAAAAATCAAAGTTCGTAGAAAATGCGTTTAATATTTTTAATTTATTTTATTTATTTATTTGAGACACAAACAGGATATTTATACAACACTATTTTGGTTTATGTAAAACAAATTAAAATACAATTATAAATATCCCTAGACTAATGTGTCTGCAGTGATCACATTTGCATATACACTGACACATGAAAAACATATATTTATACATAACTTTAAAAAAAACTTAAATAGAAAATTTGAAATACTTAATAAACTAGTTAACAAATTGGCAAATGAAGATATTATTAATATCTTAAAATCATGGTTTGATAATAGCTTACTCACACTTAATGCAATAAAAAAAAACCACTTATTTTAAATATAACAAGGTTAGCTCATCGAGAGGGTAGACACAGCTCTATTGGCTAAAAAATCGTGACGTAGCTTGAAGTCCATGTTCCACTGGGAGATTTGAATTAACTGCAATATAAGTGGCAATTTTTTTACTTCAAGCTACGTCACGCGTTTAAAATTTTAAATTTTAATCGCGCGAAAAAGGCCCGTAGAACTAACCTAACGCATTTTCTTTGAAAAATTCAGAGATACAGTAAATTATTGGAAAGATCGATTTATTATTATTATATTGAAACATAACCCCTCAAATTAGGAAATTGCCTTTCATTTTTCGTCAGCGAATCCATCTAAAGTTACCTGAATATTTCAAGTGGAAAAATTTCTGGCACGTAGCAGAGACGCTTTACCCGGTACCCTCATAAGCGTCTGATCAGAATCCACCTTATTCCACTTCGTGATTTATTTCGGCATGTTTCATCATAATGTTCTTGTGAGGCGATTTATTTTGCTATTCTTTTCAGAAGGGTGCTTTTATTTATTTTAAGTTGTTCTACTAAAATCGACTCGCGAGTAAAAAGGTTGAAGTTAGGCACCGAGCGGGTGAAAGATTGGACATTAATTTTTTTATGTGACGCCGCATAAGAGTTTCACCGCCCGCGGCAGGTGGAACTATTACTTCGATCGGGGAGCGTTGTGAGACAGGTGGATTTGGGGAAAAGGGTGGATATTTGGCATATCCAATTTTACAATTGGGGATTACCGTCGCCCCGAGAAGCATTCATTGGATAACAAACACCTCTGCCATAGGTCACCCGCTACTTTTTGTGACTTAGCAGGTGTGTCCGGATTCATGGGGTGAGGTTTGTCCGAGTCTTGGCGGTGGATACATCTGCTCACCAGTTGCGTAATATGCCGGATCGGGAGAGACTGGTTGGGGGAGACCTTTCGACCTCTCCAGCAGGGCTCTTTTGGAACATCGCCTCGAACCGCAATGGGAGAGATGGATTTGTACGTACGTCACTCTTGGACACACTGGCCCCCAGATTCCTACCCACCGCTCATACATTTTTCCTTCCCAGAACTTCATCTCCTCCCTTTCCTCAAAAGACTCGCCAAACAGCATTCCCGAGGGTGGTACAGGCCCTGAGAGGAATTATTTTCCGCAGGGCCTCCTGTCTGGAGATATTGTAATAAAAAAATTCACCTCACACTAAAAAAAAAAAGTGAATTGGGGACTCGCGCCAGGGTATTACAGATAAAAACCTCTTCCACTCGAGAACGAAAGATTTATGATTGATTAGTGCATATTATGCGAGCAAAATGAACCCATGTTGACTGTAGATAAATAGGAGAAGTTTATAAAAAGTATTGTATTTTTTTAATCAGGTCATTATTGAACAATACGTTGATAATAATTGATATTAATACTGTTTCATTTAATTTCGTTTTGAATGTTTACCTTTATGAAAATTTTCATACGATATTATATATATAAAAAATAAATTATCGGCAAACTAATAAAATATTTAAAAATATATATCATTAGGCCGTCTTTACACGTCAAACATAGTAAAAAATCATAACTTCCCCATTTTTATGTAAAGTAGGATGTTTAAAAGGACTAATGAGTTCTCAATAACTACTTCAGGGGTTAAAGTAGGCCTATAAACCAGACTATGATGGCCCGCTCGCACGTTGATTGTCCTTTTCTCACTGACTATATGACTTATATGTAAATATCAATGTAAATCGAAAAAAACCATGGCACCAATACAGCCATGTTGTTAAAAAGTGAAATTAGATTTGGATAATAATAATTTTGGATATATTTCTTACATTATCTTAATGTTTTACATATTATTATTGATATTAAAACAAAATAAATAAGTTTGTACCATCTTCAGATTGCGATTTTGATAGAATTATTGAGCCCGTCGTCCCACTGGTTCGGTATCGGTAAGCAATCAACATAAACCCAACATCAGACTCTACATAACTATAATATAAGACGAAGACCCTATAATAAACAATCAACATGAGAACCTGCGCAGAAAATTCCCACAATGGCTGCGCTGTGTCGAACTTTACTTCGGTTTATGTCGATTACTTACTGATTCCTATCCAGTGGGATGACGGACTGAAGCAGGCAATCACCAATCACTGTCATTATTACGGGAAAATGTATTTATTATTCACTAGCAATTAATTCAAAACTGTTTTAAACGCCACTAACTGGTTCGTAGTGATTTTTCAAAACTTGTAACGGGAATTTAAAAAAAAAAATTCGCCTGCGGCGCATTTCCGGTGTTTGCCATCATACAAATTACCTCAGAATGTTGAAAGCCCACCAACTTTCATAATTATTATAAGTGGAAAATGTGGCTTTTGCAATTGTGGAGGACTAGCTAGTGGAGGATCGAACCATCAAAGCCCAAGTGGGAACCAATAACTACCATGCTACTAACCGGTCGTGATATTTCAAAACATGTAATTTTTTTAAATTTTAATTTATGTGCTTTTTACGTGCTTTTTTATGGAGAGTGCGGGGGGAGATAAGATATACTCCAGATAAGGTTGGAAACCTTTGCGTTATACCTACGATGCTCCTAGCAAGCTAGCTAGGTACCTAGGTACGAATAAAAAATAACATATAATTGAACACTGTGGCATCTAGCGGAGACTAGACGAAGCATAACATTTTGGTGAAAATGGTTTCAATTTGGTTTCAGGAAATGCCCTGCAGAGTTCGGGTGCGTCGAAGTGAATATTATTTAAATTATTGGTTTTGAAAAGCGGGTTCGCCTGATAAAATAATTGATATTGTGTTTTCATACGTTTGCATTTTCGATGACCGTAATATATTATTATTTACAAGTTTAGTGCAAGACTGTAAGAATTTACATTTTTTTCTAAACTAATCTTCCGCTCTCTGGCCAAAGGAAACATTTAATAAAATCTCATAAAAAATACCACAACATTTTCGTATCTACTACAATGACATGATGGTGAACTCGACTTTGAATAATTTGACGACCTTGTCGAGACTATTTTGATTTGGCCAAATACCAATGATATAACGAAGTTATGTGTTTTCTTACATCATTACGAAATATTTTAAGCTCAAACTTGTTGTTTTTTACGGATTCGTCTTCTTCTTCTACTCAAAAGTGAGAGAAAAATTTGAAAATAAAACTTTTGCCAAGTCCTCCGACGTCCGGACTGCCGCTTTGAGTTTGAACAATCTAATTTTACGACATGGGCTAAAAATATATCTCCACGATGTTCACTGGAGAGTGGAGTGCTTACAGTCGTATTTTCTCTGTATAAATCGATCAACATTAAATAAAACGTTATCATTTTAATTAGTTTATTCAAAAACATTCGTTCAATTACAAGCAACAATATAGTTCTTCTCAAAACGGACATTTTATTATAAAAAATAAAGGTGTTATCTTTTTACCTAGAGTGAGTATTTTTGAAATGTTTCCTTGTATGTATTTTGTTACGTGGGATATAAATTTTCATAAGAACAAACATTATTTAATATAACATTATCCGTTTTTGCCCTATTTAATTACACATTCATATCCATTGTTTAAAGATTAAACAAATTAGATAAAGGATTTTCATATGACACAGATGATAAAAACTGAAGCTTTTTTCGATGTCATTCTTTCACGTGAATTTCGTTTCGTGGTAACGACACCCAGCGGAGCAAACTAGAACCATCAAATATCACTATCTTAATTTGAGTTTGATCGGAACAAATAATTATTTTCTGCAATATTCACACAGTAGTTCTTCTCCATTCTGTGAGAGTCGCCGCTGATTCAGAAACATTTTTCAAAGAGCTTTGGGTAAAATTGTCATATTCTCAAAAACTAATATTATATGCACGAGCTGTGTAAATATATATCACTCAAACTGTGTACGTGCAAAAATTCATCACGATTCGAGGTGTTGATTTTTTCACGACAACATTCTGTTGTCAAAAAACGTTAACTAATGAGGAGAATTTTCTGAAAATAGTTTTACCGTGATTTATTATTGGGGTGTTGTGCCGTGTTGCGCTTCCTCCTTTTCGAACAGCTTAACATTTCGGACAGCTTTACAGTGTCTAATAGGCCCTGATTATGATCACTGTAACGCTGTCCTAAACGTTAGTTAAAAAGGATCCGATCCGGGCGCCAAGGTGCCAAGGAGCCAAGGCATCAAGGTACCAAGGCGCCAAGGAGCCAAGGCGCCAAGGAGCCAACACGCTAAGGAGCCAAGGCGCTGATAAAACCAAACACCTAACACTGCGCCCTTGAGGTTTTTGTTGCCTCAGGAAGCGCAATACGGCATAACACCCCAAAATAAAACAACAGTGTTAGGTACATCGAATTTAATTAATATCGAGTTTAGGTACCTTTTCAGTCTTCTAAATTGAGTAGGTAACTAGGTAGGTACAGTTATTATTTATTTTCGATAGCAAAACTTTGCGGTTGGGCAGGAATCGATTTTACCGATCAAACAAATAAAAATGTCATTTGGCGCTAGTGTGCACTTTTCTCGAACAGCGCCATTCGTTGAAATTTGACATTAGAAACTTGACAAACGTTGATTTTATTATTACACTCTTTTTATTATCGACGAAAACTCACTGTTAGTGTTTGTTTCAGGTATCAGGGATACTTGGAATGGATGCTAAAGTTAATAACGGAGTCTCTGAAGTGGTCGCAGAACCCCCGAAAGATACCCATGTAAGTAAATTTTATCGCCGGCATAACCTATATCAAATTTCATGTTTCCGAAAGAATTTGACCAGAATAATTTTAATTTTTTTAAATGGAAACTCTTGAAAAGCCTTACCACAGTGCTAAATATCACTTTCAAATTAATACAAATGCTTTTATGCCTCTTAATCTTATGCGTGAGACCCTTTATCTCTTTCACATTGATTTTGATATGTGAAAGGACAATCATAAACAACAACCCTTTTAAAATTGATCAATTTTAGGCGCTTTCACAATATAAATCTTTAAATGCTCTGTTTTGTGTTTTCTAACAGTAAAGCTTATGCCCGATAGTTTTTGAAATCTTTGTCGAATTGATTTTGAAAACCGAAAAGCGATCATAAACAATGCATCATCTTCAGCAGGTTTTTCAAAGAAATCTTTATTTATCGTGTTTTTGTGTTAGGTAAAGCCTGTTCACGAAATGTCGAACAAGAAAGCATCCAAGGAGGCCCGTAAGACCGATGATAAGTCTGTTGAGCATGTCCTGAAGGCGCTCAGTAGTCTGCAGTCGCCAGAGGAAAAGCTGGCGGCTATGTGCAAGAAGTACACGGAGATTGTTGATGAGAATAGGAAGACCACCACCACCAATAAGCAGTGGGAGAAGAAGTACGTCCTGAACCAGAGGGAGAAAGAACAGCTTCAGCTGGAATATAATAAGACAGTTCTGCTCAAAGTGAAGCTGGAGAGTCTATGTCGAGAGCTACAAAAACAGAACAAAGCAGTAAAGGTCGGTATATTATTAATTTTCAATTTTTTCTTTCAAGTTTTTCTATCTACCGTAACATTGTTTCTTATAGTACCTAATTAAGTTGAAATGAAGTGTTATTAATTTATGCGTAATAAGAAAGATGCAGAATAGTAAAATTTTACCTTCTTGACAAACAATGTTCATTTTTTTACAATATAAGTTACACTTGTTTGAGTTTGTTTATTATTATTTCATTAATGTGAATGAAGAGTAAATTATTTTCCCTGCTCGTAAGATATAACGAAAATCAATTAGGTGCTATCTACTGAACACCAAATTTAGTGAGTTATGTTTTAAGTTTTTCGTGGTCGATATGTTGTTTGACTTTTGGGGTATTGCTATATTATTATGTTAAGCTCAATGTTTCTGCTCTGATGATGAAGATTACAAGGCTTTCCAAAATTTTCTGCTCAAAATTTGATTAAATAGTTTCTGAAACTTCTATACACGATCCATTCCATTTAATATTAGAGCATCCACAATTATTTCTTAGCGATATTTTATGTTTAATTTTTATCGCCTATCAACACTATCTAACACTCCTATCCCCATTTCCCATCCCTTAAAGCATAATTTTGATACTTGATGATAAGGGTATAATATGTTTAAAATAAGGGGAAAATTACTGTCCATGTCTGACGAAAAACCATGTGTAAAGCCCAGGCAAGGTCGGCGACTTCAGCCAGTGTAGAATATTTTTATATTGCTTTTAATGAATGCATTTATTTACGCCAACAGGATGAATCTCTTCTAAAAATTCGTGAAGAGGAAGAGCGCCGCAAAGAAACTCAGGCCAAGTTCCAGAACACCCTGACGGAAATAACAACGCTGATGCAACAGAATTATGAGAGGAACACCAAACTCCGCGACGACAACATCGACATGACCAAGAAACTCAAATCTGTCGTCGAACAGTACGAACTTCGCGAACAACAAGTCGACAAGATGGCCAAACAGATGTCATTGGAAGCTCAGCTCTGGGAGGCTAAGTTGAACAAGGCTAATCTGGAAGCTCAGGCCGATCGGGAAAAACTCCTCACGGAGAGGAAGCAGCTGCTCCTGGAGATGGCGCAGTACCAGTCACGGGCGACGGAGGCTCAGGCCACGGAGGTAGCGCTGCGTTGCCAAGTGTCTATGTACACAGACAAGTATGATGAGTTCCAGAACGCTCTGACAAAGAGCAATGAGGTGTTTGGAGGTTTCAAGGGAGAAATGGAAAAGGTATGTATGAATTATTTTTGTATTCAGTTGTGTAAAAATTCAACATGCAACTCATTCAAACCTCTTGTGATCCATCTCTCTTCTTCAAACTACATGCGTAAGTATATAGTTTGAAGAAGTGTAAATACATTTTTTTGTTGTTGTTTCACAACATAATTTCATTATTCGAGGTTATCAAATCCTTAACACATTTCACAATAATGATTTTGTGGACATTTTCCAACATTCTTCTTCTTATTCATTAACCTTCTGACAACCAGTTGTAGACGTAGGCCTCCCTCAAATTTCACCAGCTTCCAAAGCTTCCTTTTCAGGAGATAAGCCCATCTCATCTGTGGGATATAGGATTTTCCAACTTTTCTACATTCCCAATATTACCTACATAACTTACAGTACTCTCTCATTAATCTGCCACTCGATTAGCCTCGATCATTACACTCGATTAGCTACTATACCACCATTATTTTTACTAGTTGAAGCACAAAATCAAGCTCTTTAATACACCAGCATTCAGGAGTCTGCCGCCAAGCTTTGTACACTGACGGGTCGGGTTATCTTACTTCTACACACTCAGTTACTACACCACCGTCTACCTTGCTCTTGCTGACCAATTTACCAGGGTTTATTATTTCATCTTGTTTTAGGACATTTCGTAAGTCCTCTTGTGTTCTAGTGACTGTTACATGTCTTCCTGTTTGTTTCTGCCACATTTTTTGTTTGAATAAGTTTACAAAATGTAGTCTTCTCGCAAGCGTAATGACACCTTAACTTTAAACCAAGAAATTGAATCACTACGAAAATTCCATAGCGGTTTTTATGAAATATGTACTTGTTTTCATTTTGAGCATATTTTGTATGTGCTCACTGCTATCCGTCGCTTTCACTAAATCGACACTTGCCTGATTTTTGGGGTGGCGGGTTAGTGAGAAAAACTGTATGTGTTAGGGATTATCTCTGCTTCCTTCCATTCCTATCCATAACCTTCAACAAAAAAAACTATGTCACAAATTCAATGCAGTGACAAACTTCAATTATTTCTATTCTATTTGAATAACTCCAACGGCTCGGAGGGCTTTGAAGCAAAGAATGGACGGTTTTTTCTTTTTATTTAACTTAAAAATGGTACATATTATAGTAGTACTGATTTTCCATTAAAAGCATTTGCTTGTGGATCTAGAGAGTGTTTTCTCTTGGGGTAAGAATAACCTCGTTGAATTCAATGTTTCAAAGACCCAATCATGCCTGATTACGTCTAAAAAGGATCGAAATCAAAATCTAGTCTCTTTCAACGGAAGCGATCTTCAGAACAGACCCTCCATTGATATGCTTGGTGTAACTATAAGTGACCAGCTGGGTATGGGGGCTCCATCGAAGCCAGAGTGAAGTTAGCCTCTCAAAAACTGGGCGTACTGTACAGGGCCCATAGATACTTTAATAGTACACAACTGCTAACCCTGTGCAAAGCGCGCCCCTCGGTTGAATTTGGCACCCACCTCTGGTCTGGAGCTCCAAAATACTTGAAAAATTCCCTTGACTCTGCAGAAACGGGTGGTCCGTTTGATAGATTCTCCCACCTTAACGAAAGGATTGCAATATTTAGAGCACAGGCGTCGGGTGGGAATGCTATCCATGTTCTACCGGTATTTCAATGGAAGATGCTCTGAGGAATTAGCGTCATTGATCCCTTTGGCACCGGTGCATAGTCGAGAGACACGCCAAACGCGCGCCCAACATATGTACACGGTTCACATGAGAACCGGTCGTTTTTTCGACTCGTTCTTGAGTTCAACAGCTCGGCTATGGAATGATTTGCCGGCTTCTGTGTTTCCTCCCTCCTACAACATGGGTCTCTTCAAGACCAATGTTCATTCCTTCCTCTCCTCAAAAAGACCCTCCACACAGCATCCCAGATGACATATGCTCTGAGGGAAGTTATTTTCCTCAGAGCCTCTTGTGTGGAGTTAATGTAAAAAAAAAAAATAACTGCGAGTTTTTGTGGTGTGTGTTAATTAAAAGCTGACTAAATTACTGAGAGCTTAGAATCGGACCAATGTTAAAGAAGAGAACTCCATTCCTGCTGAGACTGTGTGAGTAACAATTTTGTGCCTTTCATGGTCCAAATCCTGAGCATTTTTAACAGTGTTTATTTTTATAATCAACTTTCAGTAAACTGTGTTTTTGGTGTTTATTTCGCCTGCAATGTTGGTATATCTCTGTGTTATGGCGGACAAAATAAATTCTAAACTCTCTGTTTATTTTCCAGATGTCGAAGAAGATTCAGAAGCTGGAGAAGGAGACCACCATGTGGAAACAGCGCTGGGAGAAGTCTCACGCAGCACTGCTGGACATGGCTGCGGAAAAGCAGCAGAGGGATGTGTCCTCGGCGCACACGGCCAGACAGCTGCAGCAGCTACAGAGGCTGTGCAGGACCATGCAGGTATGTCCAACTTCTAGAAGCTGGTGAAGCAGAGCACCTTATGAAGGCAGCGCTGGGAGATGTTCCTAAAATGTCCCTCTCAACCAAGAAGCATACATATTACATTTGCCCAAGAAGCATATTATATTGGCCTTTTTTTTAATTTTTATAATAAATCCACACAGGAGGCCCTGAGAAAAGTATTTTCCCTCAGGGCCTATGTCATCTTTGGGGATTCTGTGTGGAGGGTTTTTTAAAGGAAAGGAAGGAGATCTGCGAAGGATAAGATATGAAGGGTGGGTAGGAATCTGAGGGTCAGTGGGTTCAGGAGTGATGGACGTATGAATCCATCCTTCCCACTGCGATGGGCAGACACATCCGCTGGTAGACAGACACATCCGCCACTAAGACCCAGATAAACCTCATCTTATGAACCCGGGCACCCCTGCTAAGTCACCAAACATAGCGAACCACTTGGGGTGACCTATGGCAGAGGTGTTGGTTATCCAATAAATGGTTGGCGGTACCACCCGCCTCCCAAATTATGTATGCCGAGTGGGAGAAGAGAGAGCCATCAACCGCCACTCCGCCACTGTCGTAGCTTTTTTGTTTTAATTCTGCTGAGGAGAGGACAGACATGCATTTTAGGTATTATTATTTTAGAAATTATTGTTTTTGAATGGTGTTTTTTTATAAAAACATAAATTTTTAATATGTTTTAAAATAGTTATTGCAGGAAATGGTCTAATAAAACTGTGGAAGTAAGAAACCATAGAACGGTAATAGAACCCATATCCCACTGGTATTTGGTCACCAAACACGGCTAAAGCTATTTCAAGCACTGTTTCAATTTTGAATTGTGACCTTGTCGAACTCACATATTACAGAATAAGCGGCTGCCATGTATCCGTACAGGCAAAAAAATGTGCAAATTTTTTTCTGCCTTGGGATTAATTTCTAATAAATCCGAATCTTTAATTTCACCATCACATATTTGTGAATGATCATCTGGATCCTCTCACTTGTCCACATATAATCTTCTTTATCACTCGTAGAATCAATGTCTAAAACACATCCTTCTACGTTTTCATCCTCCATTGTTCAAATAATAATGTTGAGATCATAAACAGGATATAAATAATAAAGTTCACCAAACAAGACAACAATATCTACGAGGGTGGATCAATAAGTACCCATGTTAGGAATGAAGGTGGAAGTTTTTGACAATTTTTTTTTTATTCTATGTTATCTTCTTTTGGGTCGATGCACTTTAGCCAAAGTTCCTGCCATTTTTTTAACCCCCCGAAAAATATATCTTGTCAAACTCTTCAAAATGCGCTTCCGTTTTAGAGATTACCTCCTCATTTGAGCTGATTTTTTTCCCCCGAGCCATGTTTTTATGTTTGGGAACAGAAAAAAGTCACAGATCCAGATCGGGCGAGTACGGTGGGTACGGTAGCAGTTTGTAGCTCAATTCATGCAATTTATCTGCTTTTTGTCCACCGTGAGCAAAAACGCGGCACCCTTCGCCTTATCAGGTCAAGTATTGATTGCCGTTCCCGCCATGCCTACGGCGTCCGTTACTTTGCGCATTTTAGTTTGGCGATTAGCAAGAATCATGTCATGGACTTTTTAACGATTTCCTCGGCAACCACATAGTCTGGGTGGCTTGGCCGCTCCTTATCAAGAAGAAAGACCACTTTTAAATTCGTTGAACCAATAACTCACGGTTGTCATAGATGGTAAAGGGTCCCCAGAGACAGCATCCAACTTTGCTTTTATAACGTCTCATGTTTTTCCATCCAAAATAAAAAGTGAATTACGCTTCGATGTTGCTTTTTTCCGATTTTATCGAGAAACGCGTGTGATACAACTGGCTGCCAAATAAAAACTAACCTATGAATCAGTCTGAAATTTAGTATGGTGGTGTTTGACAGATGGCAGTACACAACGATAATGTCAACTGGTGCTTATTGATCGACCCTCGTATTAATTCTGAATAAATACGAATTTGTTTATAAACGTAAAATAAGAACAAATTGTAATCAAGTAATGACAATCTCCAGTGACCGGCGCCCCAAAACTATTATAAAATAATGGATACCACAAAGAGTAAATAAACACACATCAAATTCGTGTGCCGACAAGCGACCAGGCTCAGACTCAGGCAAGAGGCAAGCTCTAATGCTATTGTGCAATGGGAGATTTCTGTGAGATATGTGTTACAAAAACCGCTCATAAATTAAAATCCCCGTGTAAAATGATGATACATTATTTTTATGTGGTAGACAAAGCATCAGGCCAATGTAAAAACCGATATTACAAACAAGGCTGAAAGTCATTCCACTATGTAGATATTCCGAAATGTAGCCGCCGCTAGGTCCGAATTCTTCGGGTTGCAAATGTAGTCAGCCGCACAGACAGACATGGCACAACATGATAAGACTCCCATCTTAACGCGGCAGAGCGTTAAGATGGGAGTATATATTTTGTTTTTGACAGTTCGAATTATCCTTCATGAATAACCTGTATAACCCAAAAGGCAATGGATTGTCATACTTTAGCGTTCTTCGGTGTATGACTTTCGAAAGTAAATAAAAATTACATATTGCAAGAATATAATATCTGTTTGATCTATGTACTTAATATTATGTGGATTCTTAAATCGGGACATTTATGGATGTGAAAACTTTATTGTTTTGTGTAATTTCCAGGCTGAGCGTACTTCCCTACTTGGAGCACTGAAGGATAACAACATTGAGAGGCCCCCACTGCCGGTGCTGCCCCCAGAGCCTGAAGCCCCTGCTGCAGAGGCGGTGGATAGGGTAAATATGATTTTTTATTAACACTTGATAATTAACGGAACTCCATGTAAACTCAGATACTCATTATTTGAAAAAAAAAAAAACAATAAAAAAATGTGTGATGAAAAAAAATATTCAATGGGTGCTTAAAATTGCTACGGCACAAAGAAAACATCACACTTACATTCTTTGTCATAATAATGCTGCTGCTCTTTCTTACACAATAAATATTGTGGGTAAACAGGAGCTGTTGAAAACCAGCCAAATGTGGTACATAATCTGCTTCTCCCAAAGGAATTTCATCATACATATTTTAAAGAATTGAAACACGGTTGCCATTTCCATCACGGTGCCGTAACTTTTGAAATTATAAAAGCGCCCAATAGATTGTCATTATTAACACTTCCGTACCGGACCGGGGGAACACACTTACACTAACGAGAGTTTTACGCTGTATCTAAGTTGTTTTTTAAACCACATACTCAATAATTTGGGTAATCCTAGAAAAACTATTTGTTTATCAATCTGCATTAAAAAAATTAATATCGCATTATGTAATACTTTTCTTAATATTAAATCATTTCTATCAAATTCCGGTGGAGAATCTGTCCCGCCCGCCCCCCTTTCCCTCTGTTCGGGTGTTCCCGTTCCTATCTGCTGAACGTATCGGAACAGTTCTAAGCGATAGCAAGTAATTTCCAAGTTGTTAGTGGAAAGTACTAGATCCCGTTTGTTGACACTGCGCATCTTGTTTGCTCTTTTTACAATGCTATAATGTTCGCTTGCCGGTCAAAGATCATTTGGCCTGGGTCGTTTCCGGCAAGCGCCAATCGCCGGTCGAGATTCGGAAACAAGGAGTTATGTTGGCTATCGGCCCATCTTCTCTGTTTTCTATGGAAAAATACACATTATGGTCTAAATTCATTAGAATATTAATTATGACTTTATTTATCTAACGATTTTCAAAATGACTACTGGAATACGATGAATATACTTCCCTCTAATTATTACCAAAACAAATTACAAAAAATTATGTCATTAACAACTTTTAATTAGCAAAACAAATTGGAGTCCCCGAGTGACCCCCCTTCGGATCATGTGTGATTTTTTTCTTTCCGGGAAGAAAAGGTTAATAAGTTGACATTTTTTAAATTTCTGTGGCTCATGTTCTTTGGTATACAGCCAAAGATATTGAAATACAAGAGATATTCTATAATGGCCGCCCGACCATCGGCGGACTACTACCTAATGGGCATAGTTTGAATACAGTAAGAATTCGTTTCAGTTGATTTTCTGAAGGTTTGCAGCAGTTTTGGTTAACAATATTGGTGACGCCAGGAAACACAGTCCCATCCAGTAAAAACTGCGGAATGCACATCTCTTATATTTCAATATCTTTGTATTATAGAAGTGACTTTGTGTGCCCGGGAAACTTTTATTCAATTGTTTCATGATTCATTATTTTTTATTAATAAATCTTAACGTAGAATTTAGTTCATCCGCTGATGGGAAAAACCAGTTGGCAACTCAATCGCTATCCACAGTAAACCAAATTGCGGTTTTCATGCAACATGCAACATTTGTAAGTTGTTACTTTTAGTTTTGTTTGCTTACGAACACATATTTTTAAATCTTCAGGTTGATGCCATGGCTGCGTACTGCACACAGCTGAAACAGAGTTTGTCGCAACTCCAGGGTCAGCTTGATGTCCTCACTTCCAAGAGTGGGTCTGAAGAACCCCAGCCCAAGGAGAAATCTAAAACACCCGAGGCCACTGCACCGGGCAAAAAGAATGCCAAGAAAGGCAAAGGAAAGAGGGGAAAACAAAACGATACCAAGGAATCTGCCAAGGAACCAGAGGTCTCTCAAGAGTCATTTGAACCCTCAGCAGAGCCATCTAATGAATCTGAAGTAGCGGCGAAACCTCAGGAAGTATCTTATGAAGCCACAGACAAGCCTGTGGAAGAATCAACTGAAGACACAGTCAAGCCTGTGGACACATCAAGTGAAGACACTGTCAAGACTGTGGAAGCATCACTTGTTATTGCAGATAAACCTGCTGCACCATCCCCTAGTGTTGAATCAAAGGCCGTGGAAGCAGTTCTTGCTGCTTCTACTGAAACAGAAAAATCTGTGGAAGCATTACCTTCTGTAATAGTAAAGCCTTTGGTAGCATCATATGCTGCTGTAGCTAAGCCTGTAAAACCATCGGAAGCAAAACCTGTTGCCACTGTCAAGCCTGTAGAAGCATCGCTTGTGGTTGATGCAAAGCCGGTAGAGACAACTACCATTGTCACAGACAAGCCCGCAGAAGCGTTACCTGTGACTGAGGCCAAACCAGCAGAAGACACACCTGTAGCCGCTGCCAAGCCTGTAGAAGCAACACCTGTGGTTGAGGCTAAATCAGTGGAAGAAAAACCTGTTGCCACTGTCGAACCTGTAGAAGAATCACCTGTTCTCCAAGCCAAGCCTTTGGAAGAATCTCCTATTGCCATAGTCAAACAATTGGAGGAAGCTTCTCCTGCTATCATAGAGAAGCCAGTAGAAGAATTAGCTGTTGCTACAGCCAAACCTGAAGAAGCATCATCTGTTGTTACAACAAAGTCTGTGGAAGAATCACCTGTAGCCACAACGAAACCTGTGGAAGCATCACCTGGTAACAAAACAAAGTCTCACCCTGCACCGAAAAAGGGAAAACAAAATGATGCTAAAAAACAAACCAAACCCGAGGTTTCCCAAGTTTCTTCTGATACCACATCAAAGTCTGACGAAGTATTACCTATCATCGCATCAAAGCCTGTAGAAGAATTTTCTGAAACCTCTACTAAACCTTTAGAAGCATCACCTGTTGACTCGGCAGTATCCGTGGAAGCAGTTCCTGTAACCGCCGTTCCTGAAGCTGCAGTGCCTGTAGCCGCAGTACCTGAAGTCGCAGCACCTGTAGACACAGCACCTGCAACCGCAGCAAAGGCTTTGGAAGCATCACCTCCTAAAGCAACAAAGCCTTCACCAGCTTCCAAGAAGGGGAAGCATAATGATTACAAAAAGTCTCCAAAAACATCCGTGTCTGATTCTTTCACTGTAGCAAAGCCTTTAGATGTATCATCTGAAAACACAATCAAGTCTTCAGAAGTACCATCTGATGCCACAGCAAAACCCTCTCTGCCTGTATCTGACAACAAATCAAAGACATCAAAAAAATCACCTGTCCCCTCAAAAAAGCTTCCACAAGCTTCGCCTGACACCACAAAAATACCTTCAGAACCATCATCTGATATCACACCAAAGTCTTTAGAAACACCAACTGAATCTAGCAAGAATCCTTTGGAGACATCCTCTGAAGCCACTAAAAGCTCAGAGGAAGTGTTAACTGCCACCACAGCAAAGCCTTTAGAAGCATTGTCTGTCAATACAGCACAAACTTTGGGGGAATCAAGTGCAACCTCACCGAAACCTTCCCCAGCCTCAAAGAAGGGCAAACAAAATGATGCTAAAAAACCTCATAAAAACCAAACCAAAGCTAATGAAGAAAACGTAGTAGAGGCTGCTATTCCTACACCTGAAGCTGAAAAGGTTTCTCCAGTTGCTATCCCTGCACCTGAAGCTGAAAAGGTTTCTCCAGTTGCCATCACTATACCTGAAGCTGAAAAGGTTTCCGCCGCTGTCCAAGATATTTCTCCTGCCACTGAAATCAAAGCCGAAAGCCCATTAACTGGTTCAAAGGAAGCAGGAAAGAATGGTAAGAAAAATACTCCCAAGAAGAAACAAGCTGAACCCAAAGAAAAAGCGGTTCCTGAAGAAGTAAAGAAACCAGCTGTACCAGAAAATGTTGAATCTGTCAAAGAAAGAGTAGTACCAACTCCACCACCCCAAGAAACTACTGGTCTTCTTACTGTGGAAGTTGCTGATTTACCTGCTCAAGATGGCGATGTTTCTGTAAATGATTCTCAAAAATCTCCCGCCAGCAATGGAGTTAGTTCGAAAAAGAAAGGAGGGAAAAAATCACCCAAATCCAAAGCACATGGCAAGGGTACCCCTGGATCCGAAGCTCTCAGTTCGGAAGGCAATCTACCAAGCCCATGAGAAATGCTTTTCGTAGGGCTGCTCTTGACAATTTTAGCTATTGGACTGAACTGTATGAATTTTTTCACTATTGAATCTTTATGAATCTCTGATTCGTTTCATTTCTCTGGTTATAATTGAAATATGTTTCTCAGGCGATCGCTCGTCGCTTTTATTTTTTTCTTCTACCTGTGCTTTTAAAGGTGCTTAACTGTGTGAATTTGATTTGGTTTTAATGTCCATTATTTTGCGTGTTTATTTTTTGGAAAATATTTCTTCTTTGAATTTTTGAACAGAATGCTTTTATGTATTGTCAAAGTATTGTAAATAATAGCATTTCTTTTGGTGCATAATATTATGTACGTTTTTGCCATTCTAGTCTTCATAATGTGTATTCCCTACTGCTTCTCGAATACATATTACCCATTATTAAATATATTCATTATTTAATTATTATGTGTTCTTCATTATATTTTTGTATTCTTTAATAATTTATTTATTATGAAATGTGTATGTTGTGTATTATTTTATCTATCTTATAAATTATTAGATATTAAAGTATTAAGTATTTGCATTGTATTATTTTGGTTTATTTCCACAATCATTCACTAAAAATGTATATTTTCCTTCCTCACTAATATCCACTTTTACATACATGTACACACATTATATCTTTCCTGTGCTATCACAAGTACTATCTTCTTCCTTTCTAGCTGCGTTCTTATCCCATCTATTTGGGATTAGCATCTTAAGGTGGATATGACCAAACGAGCAAATGTTCATTCTAGTCTGCTCTTGCAAATTTTTTTGGTGTAAACAGTTATAGAGCATTCTTTCGGTGCTCTGAGTGTGTTTGCCGAAATTTAGTAAAATGCTCTAAGAATGCTCATTCATTTGAAGTAAACACCGCAAGTGCGCCCGAACAGTTGCCTAGAGCATTCCTTCGCGATCGCTCCTCGAGGCGGTCTCTATAAAGTGTTCTTGTATTCTTGGAACTTGTGTTGACTTGTTTGTACTAATTATGGTTGAAGTAATGAAAAATGTCTATAAAAGGTAGAAGCGTATCAAAATTTCAGATGTCTGCGGGATCCAACTTTGGAAATTATGAAAATAAAATCTAGTGTTCTTCCTTTAATTAAATTCGTCATTCACCTTTTCTTTTTCGATAATTGGCTCATGACGATAAATGCAGCACTTGAAATCACAATTTGGCTCACGAATTTGGCTATCGAATAAATGGCGGTAGATCGCCTACTGGCAGCGTTACATCGTTTTTTCATATATCTGGATGAAGTAAAGATATTATTTTTATAATGATTTATTATTTCTTCTTGAATATTTCAACAGATATCAATGGATAAAGAATAAGCCACATTTTAAATTCAGGTTGAGTACCTTTTGGTTCTGTAAAATTTTTAATTGAATTTTGGGTCCCACTCGATCACATACATTACAGTTAACGTCACAATCGAAGATAATGGTTGAACAATGTTTAAAGTTTGACCCAGAATGAATTATTGTTGCTGTAGCTTTGTGTGTAACTGTTCTACTAGGTCAGTATTGCTCTTTTCGGCTTCTAATCGTCTTCCTTGCGTTTGTGCTCGAATCTACAGGGTCAGTATTTGCGCGCTTTCTCCTTTTGCAGGTGGATTGTTCTGTTAATAATCCTTTTAGCCCCCTGTTAAGCAGGTGCATGGTTTCTTGATGTTTTTACTGCCAATTAGCGATGTATGGGGCCATCCATAAATTACGCCACACGAATTTCATGATTTTTTGACCCTTCCCTTCGTCCCTGTCACACATCGTCACATTTCTGAGACCCCCTCCCCCCTAGTGTGACGTCACATATTTAGCAATTTTACATCTAAAATAAACAAAATTCAGATCTTTACATGTGATGTCACAGAGCTGATGACCCCTTCATACCCCTTGTCACACTTCTCTGACCCCCTCCCCCCCCTTAAGGTGTGACGTAATTTATGGATGGCCCTTATTGGTTCAGCTGGAGTGGGCTCTTGAACGGGGATTCTTCGCGGGAAGCAGATCCTACTCCTACTCCTTTTTCAAATCGATCACTCCCAGAGAACCCGGTCCAGGACTCGGACGCAAACCCGCAACTCGGAGTCGGACTCGGAGCCAGAACCCGCATGCCTTCACCGGTGTATCCGTGTTCGCGGTCCGAGCCACTCGCAAGTCTTGCCCGGGCTCGAGTTCTTGTGCAGGTTCCGTCTCCGGCCGAACTCGTGCGTCCCGGTAGCCGCAACAGCGCTTAGTACCCAGTCCGCACCCAAGAACTCGGCCCCGGGATCTGCTCCTAGAACTCGAGTTCTTTTAAAAGGAAGCACGCCTTGGAGGCCTCCAGCAAAACGCAGAACTTACCCATCTCTACTGTCAATGAGTAATTTTTATCACATTCATTATTGCTTTCTCCCTTTTCTTACGGTGCTGGAATTTGACTCACTGTCTTTATAGCATTTAGTGTGGCAAGCCACCATCATCACTGTTGATATGTCTTGTTTCCACCCAGTCTATGCTAGCTCATCTGCCTTTGCTCTTTGCCTTAACACCTTTATGTTCCGGCATCCAGTGAAGGATTACCCTTTTATATTGGCAGCAAGTTTGTAAGTACTACTGCAACTACATTTCATCACCACATACTTGTTGAGAGTATTTTTTAACGTCAGGTATGCCTCATGGGTCATATATACATCTGGTAATGTTATATTGTGAAAACAAGCTTTAGGGTGGGCGTACGCTGAGACATCGGTCACGCAGAATGTTCAGCGCAAGATAGTTCAGGTTTTTGTGTTGCATGGAAGTGTATGGAGTGACATACGCTGAGTCGTGTATGTTTCTCATACATTCCACAACTGCGCTGAACATGCTGCGCGACCGATGTCTCAGCGTACGCCCACCTTTAGGGTTCGAGTGGTTAATAACATTCCAGTTCTATTAAGGCATAGAATAATATGGGAAATTTGGTTAATTTTTTTAATTCTTTCTAATGCCCACCAGTGCCAACAATATGTTCTTCTTTTTTGCCTAAAACTTCAGCCTTCTTCCAACTTCCAACTTCAGCACAACCTAATAACTGTTTTTAACCCCCGACGCAAGGAGCGGTGTTATAAGTGTGTTTGTCTGTCTGTGGCATCGTAGCTCCTAAACAAATGGACCGATTGTGATGCAGTTTCTTTTGTTTGAAAGCTGGCATAATAGAGATGGTTCTTAGTTACAATTCATGAAAATCTGTTAGGCGTTAAAAGGTTATCAGCCTTTTTTTGTGTCGGGGGTTTCTTAAAATTTCATAAATTTTACTTATGTACTTAAAATTTCATAAATTTTACTCATGTACCATAAATTTTACTTATGTACTTAAAATTTCATAAATTTTACTTATGTACTTAAAATTTCATAAATTTTACTTATGTACTTAAAATTTCATAAATTTTACTTATGTACTTAAAATTTCATAAATTTTACTTATGTACTTAAAATTTCATAAATTTTACTTATGTACTTAAAATTTCATAAATTTTACTTATGTACATAAAATTTTTCTCTTTAGTTTTCTAAGAACTCTTTTATTGTACACTATTCCATGGCTGTAGTACTCCCAGAGAGAGGTCGTAAATACGTAATCAACGATTTCCTATTCCTTTTATGAAAAGACAGAAGATACTTGAAAGATCACAATGAGCCGAGAAGAAAATAAACAATTTCGTCCTGATTCTATGAAACTCTTTATTTAATGGCTTAAATATTTTAGAATGTGAAAATTGTTCTGAAATATTTTTATTTTGTAATTGACAAAGTAATCCTAATTCTAAAAAAATTATCATTTGGAATATGTTGGGTCATGGGCGATATAAAAAGGTATCCAATAAGAGAAAAATGAAAGTGAAAGTATCAGATTATTTTTAATTCATTGTCTTCTTTGACAATTTCAACTTTATGAATATTTTAGCAGTACTCAACATGGGATCTGATGCAAATACCTCAATCTATGATGGTGGGTTTACAATAAGTGTAATTTAATTTTGTCAGGAGTGAAATGCAGTTTTATTATTGCTCTTGTAAATGTTGCATTCGGAATCGATACGCATCTTGAAATTACTCGAAACCAAGATAGTTAAGCCAGCCTTTTCTTTGATTTTAACTTTCCTTTTTTGCTTTGCCCACTCCACACTCCCCCCTTTTGTTGTGCCCAGCAGTTACAACTTAGGATTCCATTTCATGAAAGAATCTTGAATGTTATTGATTGACAGTCATCTCTTTTAACTCTTAAGTATTAATGAAGTAAGATCGGTAAAGATCTTCTTTGCGGCGTTATTTTTTGTTAGGTTCACTAACATTAGGGGGATTTCTCGGCGGGTTGAGGAGCAATTCCTTTGAAGCCAAAGTTAAGTTAGCCTCTCAGAAGCTGGGCATACTGTACAGGGCCTGCAGATCTTTAATAGTACACAACTGATAACTCTGTACAAATCGCAAGTGCGCCCGACAGTTGAATTTCGCAGTCACTTCTGGTCTGGAGTGCCAAAATACCTGAAAAAACCCTTGATTCTGTGGAGAATCGGGCGGTGTTTTCGATATATTCTTCTATTTCAAAAACACATTACAATCTTTATAGCACTGACATCGGGTGGGAACGCTGAATGCTTGTTCTATCGGTATTTTAATAGAAGATGCTCTGAGAAACTAATGTCATTGATTTCTTCGACACTGGTGCATAGTCGGGAAACACTCCAAATGCACAAATGTACATTTGTACATAGTTAACATTTTTCACACGAGAACGGGCCGTTTCTACGACTCGTTCTTGAGTTCAACAGCTCGGCTGTGGAACGATTTGCCGTCCTCCTACAACATCCAGCCTAGCAACGTGTTTCCTCCCTCCTACAACAATCAGCCTAGGAGTCATCCAAAGAAAGGAGGGAATCTGGCCTCTTCAAAAACCAGGTTACTACGTCCTTTCCACAAAAAGACCCTCACACAGCATCCTCAAAGATGACATAAGCCCTGAGGGAAATTATTTTCCTCAGAGCTTCCTGTGTTGAGTTAACGTAAAAATAATAAAATAATGGAGAAACCCCACCATTACATTTCTCTTAACCCTTTCAGACCTTAATTAAAAATGGCAGTGATAATACTTATTTTATGTTTCATTTACCTTATCTCCCAGTCAGTACAACATTTAAATGTATAATATTAAATTATTCACATAATTATTTTCTTTTTGTTTACAATTATTTGGTCCCATTCGTAAAAACTACTTTATTTAATCATGTATTGTGTTTGGCAAATACACAATAATTATTTAAAATGACTCATCGCTTGCATAATATGTGTAATTAGTACAAATATTTTATTTGATATTAATTGTAGTCCAAAATTACATAATTTTTTAATATTCAAAACATTAAAAAGATTAAATTTTTGTCATTTGATTGAGTAATTGTTGTAGGCAAGGGGTTAGTTACTTTAGAAAATTGAATTCTAAAATTCTAAATTAAATCTATAAACTTATAAACATTTTAATACTACATAAAAATAAAATAATAATTTTAATCTCTATAATTTTTTCCTGTAACCTTAATCTTGTCATAGTACAGATTAACACTACATATATATTTATTTTTACAGTGTTTCTTAGTTGTATACAGCTGAAAGACCTATTCGGACAAGTTAGTAGTTTAGTTGAATAGCAAGTAATGTAGTAACTAAACGTGTCCGAATGCCATAAATTTAGTAGAGTAGTTTAGTCAGTGGTTTAGTATGGTCCATCCATTTTGTTCTGCTTTTTCAGGTGAGTAGCGCCCCCCATTACTGTCACTGCTCACTACTCAACCACTAAACAAGTCTGAATCCGTTGTTTTAGTAGAGTTCATCAACAGCCACAGAAACATCGTCTCATTGGAGCGAAGATGCTGCTCTAAAATTCTTTTATTTTTTCTAGTAATCCATATTCGAATCCATAGTTTATTTACTTCTGTCTCACTATTTTTTTCTTCCCTCTCTCTCTCTCTCTGATGGCGCTACAGCCCATATCGAGCCTTGGCCTCTCACAACATTCGCCTCCAATTCCTCCTGTCTTCAGCGGCTGACTTCCAGATTGTTATCTGGAGATGCTGTGCTGCATCCCCTCTTACCTCATCTTCCCACCTCAGTCTGGGTCTTCCCACTTTTCTCTTTCCACCTGGGTGTCCAGTCAAAATTCTTTTTTGGGACGCGTGTATCCGGCATTCTCTGTACATGTCCAGCCCATCTCAACCTGAGGAGTCTAATGTGGGTTGAGATGTTAGGGGCCTGATATATATCGTACAGTTCTTTATTGTGCCGGATGCGCCACTGTTCTCCCTCTTTCACGGGTCCACATATATTCTTCTCAGTACTTTTCTTTCAAAAGTATCTAGCATTTCAGTCATCTTTACTGTCAGTGTCAGCGCCTCACATCCATATGCCTGCACAGTTCTAACAATGGTCTTGTATATGGTTATTTTGGTTTTTCTGTGGACGCTTTTTTTCTTCCACCTCTTCTAAAATATCCATTACAATCAGCTTAATTAGACTATTTACTTTGTTGCATTGCAGCCCGTTCATCTTCCGAAGTGCCGTTCACTAATGTACTCTATCTACTCCACTGTAATGTGAACGCTTTTTGGTCAGTCAAGTGGCGAGTTACTCGCCACTGACTAAACTACTAGCCTAGTCCGAACAAGCCCTTAGTAAATCAGGTACGCCTCATACGTCATTGACATATTATGTCTGGTAGTGTTGTAGGTAGCTTGAAAACAAGCTTATGGGTCTGAGTGGTTAATGTAATTTTGTAAACTTGTCACTCAACACCCCAACCCAGACCTTTCACCGTCGATGTAAATAAAAAAGCAGATTTTAATAGACTATTTCTACTAACTACTTCTACATTATTTATGTTACAGAATTTCGGAATTTTTTGAAAACTTGTTGATTTTGTTTTCATTGATTTTATCATAGAAGAATGGATGAAATATTTTTGTCAAAATTTTCTTCTAAATTTGAGACCTGTGCATGAAAAAACTTTAGCTGAACATTATAAATGAATGATTTTGGCAACATCAACATGATAATAAAAAGCCCTGCATTGTAATACTGTAATATGCAAAATGCGACATATTTTAATGATGTTTAATGGTTTTTTAAACTTAAATTTTTCATATTATCCACACTTCACATTAAACCATAACACCAAATTAGAATGTCAATGAATTTTTTTGTGAACCCATTAATTCAAAACTAATATATTTTTTAAATAACTCGTACTTTACTTGGGTATATGTACATTAAGGCTGCCCTAATTTAAAACTAAAGATAAACTAACTCCGGGAAATAATTCTACATTAAAAAATTTAAATAACTTTTTTCGAAATTCCATTGTTTTTTCCTATCTGAAAATATTTTCCATTAATTTCAACAAACAATTCAACTTTTTTTTACCTGAAAACTACTCTATGTTGGAATGTAGGAATTTCGTAAAAAAGTTATTTATCTTTTATACTTCTACTATCATGTAAAATCACCTCCCGAAGTTAGTGCACTCTACCCGCTGGCACCTTGTGTAGTAATCGAAGACGTGCATTGAAGATTTATCGTTTACAAGACAAAGTTATAAGTAAATTGATGTCAAAATTTGTTTGTGCAATTTGGTTTACCCTGGTAATAGTTTGTCAACGAGGTTGTATAATTTCTAAAAATTTCGATTGTGATAGTGCAAAACAATTTTTATTTTTATTTCTTGAACACAATTTAAAAATTTCCATCTTAGAAATCAGCAAAAATGAAGAAAGAGAAATAGTACCCTGTAAATCATGTTCTGTATTTTGACTCCTCCTCCCTTCCCCCCACAGCTAAGCACACCCTTCTTCTTCGTGTGCCCTATCAGGTCCCCCCGACGTTGGCGATCACTCTGGAAAATGTCTCTCTATCTTGTGCTGCCCGGACTAGCTCCACCGCACTTCTAACGCCGGTCCACTCTCGTATATTTCGCAGCCAAGACATTTGTTTCCTACCAGGCCCTCTATCTTGCCTTTCAATATTAATTGGAGCAAGTGATACTTCTCCCCTCGAAGTGTGTGACCTAGATATGAAATTTTCCTGACTTTAATTAATGTAAGCAGTTCTCTTTCTGCTCTAGCCCGTCTGAGAATTTATGTGTTGATGATCATGTCGGTCCATGGGATTTTGAGCATTCTCCGGTGAAGCCACATTTCAAAAGACTCTAACCTGTTCATGGTATTTACTTTCAAGGTATATCACAAATTAAAAATACATGCCTTCAAAATAACTCAATGCTTTCGCACTCATTACTCTGTAATAAAAAATTGTTGGACCCAAATCTAACGATTTTTTAATGTTATTGCCTCTTCTATGAATTCCTTGAATATAACGTCCATCGTGGTCTTATGTTTTTAACAAAATATTTATTATTATTTTGAATTACTGAACTGAATAATAATTGTCTCGTAAGTTAAATTTTTGGTTACCGTACTAACCTCATATCGTAAAATTAATGTAAGAACAAGTCCTTGCTAGATTTTAGTATTAATATAACCATATAACTTTTTAATTTTAATAAAAACATAATCCATTCAATTAAAATAGAAAAACTTGTACTGAATGTTTGGATTTACTCGGTGTCAATACATAAAATTTTTTGACTAAATAAAATTTAGTCAGTTTTAAACTTTTTAGTTTTGTTTTATATTGAAATTACTACCTAATTATTATATTCGTAATATAATCTAGTATTTTATATGTAAAAGTATTATAACCTTGTGACTCGTTAAGATGTTTTACGTAGATTTTAGTTTTCAAATAAATTTTGAATATATTAATACAATAACTCGTTCTTTGTTTTAATAATTGCTCTTTATTCTGACCTCTTCAGGTGTAGGCTGAAAGAGTTTTTGCAGACCTAAACAGGAGTTTGGATGGTGAAAGAGAAAATCCCATTCTTGGGATTTGGTAGACAGGATTTGGTGGAAACAATTCGGGTACCGCCTCCCCAGGAACCATTTATTGGATAACCAACACCCCTGCTGTAGGTCACCCCAACTGGTTTGCTTCTTCTGTGGAATTAGAAGGGTGCCCGGGTTCATGGGTTGAGGTTTGTCAAGGTATTTGCGGCGGATGCGTCTGATCACCTACTGCGTGGCGGGCCGGATCGGGAGAGAGGTTGAGGAAGACCTTTTAACCTCTCCAGCTTCGCTGGACTTCGTCGCCTTGCACTGCAGTGGGAGAAATGGATTGCTATGTCCGTCACTCCAGGACACATTGACCCCCAGAATTCTACCCACCCCTCATACTTTTTCCTTCCCAAAATTTCATCTCCTTCCTTTTCCTAAAAAAACCCTCCACATAGCATCCTCAAAGATGATGTAGGCCCCAAGAGAAATTGTTTTTCTCAGGGCTCCTGTGTGGAAAAAATGTAAAAAAAAGGACCGGATGAAGTCAGTGCAGGGCCTGTAGCAAATGTTATCAAGAGGCATTTAGTTTAATTTTGGATTTACAAACAAACTCAGTATGGTAGCAAGGTTGTGGTACATAGTGGGGAAAAAATATTGTCTTGTAGACGCAGAATAAATAATATCACAAGAAGTGTATTGTGGACTTGTCTTTTGTTTCAAATTTTTGTCATATTTGGGCCTATTTTCCATGCAAAACTTTTCGAAATTCAAATGAGATGGATATCTACGATTTCAGACGAGTGTAAGTGAGACGGACAGCGGACGTTCGGACTAAGTGAAACATTTTTTTTCCAATAAAACTTGTATGGAAGGCACTTCTAGTGCCAGAAATCAACGCGAGGTTCTAGAATCTAGACTATTCTAGAGCATCCCCAATTGGGGTATGCTGTGAGGCTGATGAGAGTGGGAAGGAAAGGAGATGGTGAAGAGAAAGTTTGATGATTACCTGGCTATTCAGATCTGGTCACCAAATACCAGGGCCGGTCTTGTGTAGGCGCAATTGGACCAGTTCCAATGCCAAACACAGCAAAAGCCATTTGTAGCAACATCTAAATTCAGAATGGTGGCATTTCATCAGGGCGATACTGAGAGTATCTACCACTAATTTATTTATATATTTATTTTTTCAGGTTCTCCGTAAAACAGTTATACACCAGCAGTGGCGTAGCGTGCCTTGGAGGGGCCCTGTATCAAAATTAGTTGTGGGGCCCAAATGAAGGGTAAAGATTTCTCACAAAAGAAACAAAAGCCCCGGGGCCCCGTATCATTGATACGATGGTAGCTACGCCCCTGTAAACCAGAATATTATGGAGAAGATTACAAAACTAAAAAAAAGTGCATGGGGGCAGTTTCACTATGTTGTGACGTATGCCGAAAGATAGCTACTGAATTCTCTGAAGGTGACATTGAAGATGTCGATTCTCAATGCTGAATAGTTTAGCAGTTGAATTGCTCTGTTAAATGGCGCATTCTGATAGGAAGAATCGATCTATGTCCGAGATTTCAAGAAATGGTTAAGTACGTTATTTAACATTGTCATCTTATTACGAAACTATGATTTCGTACAATGAACTATGGAAGTGATTAGAAAAAGAAAGTGTTAATATATTTCTGCCCATAAATAATACGCAATAGCTAGAAAAATAATATGCATATTAATAATACAATATCATAATACATAATTTTAATATTTATCAAACATTGCACTCAAACAAACGTAGGTAAAAATAACTTTTTGTGTAGGTTCGCTTTTTATACAGAGTTGACGAAAATTTCTCTTTTCAGAAATTCAGATACCTAATCATTACATAATTTATTGACAAATTCGTCTTAAAAAATGCATGCAAAAAATAATGGAAAGTAAGAAAAGCATCCTCTTTTACAGCTATGTTTTCTTTAATAGACGTTTTTTTTTCTTCATTTACTTTATAACCAGAAGACATGTTCATAAAAACTTATTGCTTTTGATGATAAATTTAGAGACATTAATCAGTATTGAATTTTTTAAATTTTTTTTATATGAAATATTATACCGCACAAGAGTTCCAACTGCTCCCGTCTGGAGCCAGTGAGACTATGGCATCCCCAATTGGGGTATGTTGTGAGGCTGAAGGTAGTGGGGAGGGGAAGGAGATAGGGAAGAGGAAGGTGGGGAAGTACCTGGTTATTCAGATCTCGTCACTAAACACGGCTAAAGCCATTTCAAGCAACGTTTCAATTCTGAATGGTGGTCTTACACCAGGGCGATACTGATAGTATCTTCCACTCTGGAACGTGCCGCAAATATACTATATATTATTTTAAATGAATAAATTGTGAAATAACACAAATTAATCAAATAAAATTTATTTGCGCACGCCGGGTTCGAACCCGCGACCTTCGGATTGTTAGTCGAGAGTCTTGCCTCGGGACTAGGGAGACCGTCAAATGCCGAATTGCTGAAATAAAGGCTTCGTTTGAACATGAATGTAAAATTGTAGACTTTTGAATTTATACCATTAAATTTAAAAAAAAAAATACACGTTATCCAAAAGTAATTTTTTTTTTTTTTTTTTTTTTTTTTTTCCTTTATTTTTCCCAAAATTTACATTTGATGCATACAATATTATAAAATAAAAAGAATAATGGGAACCCACTAATTCAATACTTCGTTTGTGTGAAAGCACTATGAAACAATACAAAGTAATAAAGTAGATATTTTCAATTAAACTTTTAAAATAAGGGTAAATTCTGTGCAATTTAGGAGGTGGGTATGGGTACCACCGCCCGGGAACTATTTATTGGATAACCATCACCTCTGCCGTAGGTCACCTCAAGTGTTTCGCTACGTTTGGTGACTTAGCAGGGGTTCCCGGGTTCATGAGGTGAGGTTTGTCTAGGGCTTGGCGGCGGATGCGTTTGCCCACCATCTGCATGGTAAACCGGATCGGTAGAAACTGGTTGAGGGAGACCTTTTGATCTCTCCAGCAAGACGCTCTTGGAACATTGCCTTGCACCGCAGTGGGAGGGATGGATTTAAATACACACATTGACCCCAGATTTTTACTCACCCCTATATCACCCCCTTTATCTATCCCAAAACTTCCTCTCCTTCCTTTCCTAAAATTATCCTCTAAACAGGTCCCCAATGATGACATAGATCTTGGAATTATTTTCTTCAAGGCCTCCCGTGCGGAGCTAATGCAAAAAGAGGAAACCTAAAAACCTTACATTTAAAACTATTAACACCTTTCCATGGTCTCACTTTGGAGCAGTTGGGACCCTTAAAAAAACGTTAACAATATTACAGATTATTTAAGTAAATACAATATCATTATTTATGCATCATTGTGTCAACATATTTAATATCAGGATAAACCATCAATAAAGTGAACATATTTTTGACGTGGTTTCGTCGTCCAACAATTTCACATATTTTTAATTAATTAAATATAGTCGTTCAATTAGTCATTTTGTTTCCTGGAAATATTTAAAAACACCGTAGAGATTGTAATATCGCATCCTAATGCTAAAATCTTTAAGTTTTATTACTGTTTTTGTCAGTGGGTCAAATTTCTTTCTCAACTTTTCATTTATCTAAATTTTAACATTTCTTGAAGATATTTATCAAGTTGTCGCGAATGAAAATTATTATCATTCTATTCTTCATCGCGGGTTGTTTTGAAATTTGTATCTACATTGGTAAGTACCGTCTTAGTTGTTTTATGTTTTTTCGTTTTTATGGTTTGTAGCACACAAGACCACAAATAAAAAAGTCGGTGTTAACACATCATGCCTTTTACAGTACGGGTTTTATGGTTTAACAGATGTATTATGGAAAGTGTAAGTGTTTATGCAACAAAGCCTTTTATTGAGTTTCAACTCTTGAGCTGACATTGTCTTAGTTATATGACTTGTAAAATTACTTTTACCTTTCAACCAACATAATAGGTTTATAGGCTTAATTTCAAACAACAATACGTAATAGGTGATCAATGGTCCTGCGGTTAGGAATGCTGTATTTGTTCTAGCGAATTTTCAATGGAAGGTGCTCCGCAGAACAACTTCCAAGTTTTCGTGTTTCCTCCCTTCTCTGGTATCAATGGTCTTCTCACGACCTAGATTCAATCCTGCCTTTCTTTTAAAAAAATCCTACACATTCTCCAAAACAGTTCGTACGCAAATTTAACATATTTATATAAAAAAAATATGTTCCAATGGCGAACATATCGTTTTGAAATACCTACTGACTTATTACGTTAAATTCAAAATCTCTAGGTACTACTATAAATCGTGGCCTCAGTTCTTAATTGTCCAAACGACCATTAGAAAATTTTACAGGATAATTCTTTCATTATTTCAATGAAAAATTATGATGTGTTTAAGATAAAACTATTTTCGTAAAGGTAATGAACTCATTAGTTTAAAAAAATCTTAGTTAAGTGATTAGCTATCATTTTTTTCTACATTAATTTTCATTTTAAAGTGGAGATTGAACAAAAACTAAAATGATCGTTTGGACAATTAAGAACTAAAGCGACGAAATAATAATCTAAGCACTTGTAGGATTTTTAAAAACTAAAAGTAGTAATAAATCATCATAATATTTTGATATATATATCAAAATATTGTGGTGCCTTAAAACACTGCGCCTAGAGCAGGGGGCGGCAGACCGTGGCACGCGAGCCGCATGCTACACTTTGCATAGGATTTTGTAGCTCTTCAGACATCAATCCCAATTTTTTAAATTCAAATTTAGACTCTGACTTAGCAACAGTGTTGCCAACTCAGCATCTAGAGCTAGAATTCAGCTCTAAATCTAGGTCAGCAGCTTAAAAAACATGTCTTAGCATCTTAGCTCCCTTTTTTCAGAAAGTCAAGATCTTTATTTTGCGGAGAACTCATTCACGTAAAATAATAATTTGATTTTGAATACTTGAGATAATAAAGCTATTCCTGGGTTGAAATCTTTGTTTTTTGTCTGAAATCGTTGTTTTTGTCTCCCCCTCCCCTCCAGGACAGGAACGTATTCTGAGATACCGTTTTTTTTCTCAGAAATTTTCTAGCCAACCCCGCCACTCCGGCCTCCACGATCGAGGTATAAGGCTATTGATTAGCAATCTGAAGGTCGGGTGTTCAAATCCCGGCGTACGCAATTCAATTGTATTTGATTGAATTGTATTATTTCACAATTTAATCATTTAAAATAATATAAGGTACATTTGAGGCACGTTCCAGAGTGGAAAATACTCTTAAAAATCGCCCTGGTGTAAATAGCTGTAGTCATGTTTGGTGACCAGATCTGAATAGCCAAGTATTTCCCTACCTTCCTCTCCCCCACTTTTATCTTTCACATCTCCTTCCCCTCCCCACTACCTTTACCCTCACTACATACCCCAATTGGGGATGCCATATTCTCTGCTATATTCTGTCTCTAGGCGGTTTGGAGCAGTTCTCTTGTATGATATTCACATAAAAAAAGGCTCTCTGATGCATTTTTTTATCCTGTTTTGAAAACTTGGCACTTCTCTCTTGAAAGTCTGCCGACCTGACCTAAAGTAGTTGAATCTGCTGGATAGCGAAGCTTCCGTATCATAGAACTAACGTAGAACCTCTCAAACGCAATACAAAGCCTTCAGATTTCACGTCATTAACAAAAAATACAATCGTAATTTTTATCATCTCCGCAAGATGTCACACTATTAGTGAAATCTATAAAGAACTTTATTTTAACTTACTTTATTTGGCGGTGACATTTCGTAGAATGTTAGCAATTTTTCTTCAATGAGAATAGAATACTTCTTTTCTTTCTTTATTTCCTACGAATATGGTTAACTTAATAAGATTTCGTGACTTTACCGTGTTCGGGATCGTTAAATAAAATAATATAACTGGTATAATTATAGAATATAAAAGTGTAACGTTTATCGCGTGGTGGTCAATGATGAAGAGAGGGCTCTCATACAAGACATGCCATTTATACCTTACTTCATGTCCAAACAAAGATTCCCAAACATTATTCTTTTGTTCCTATTTAAACTTGGATCCACATTCATTACACTTAATTTGATAATCAGACATTTGCGATAAAAGGGGCGTCATGTAAATGGCAAGCTCACGCAGGAGTGTGCTAGAGTGCACGTAGTCCAGAGGGTAAACCGGATACACATCACCTTGTTCAATTTTCGGGAAAGTGCCAATGCAAAGCAAGTACAAGTTTTTCTGGGGCACTCTGCACCGTGAACTGGGTTGAATAGTACGGAGATGATAAAATCTTCGTACAATAACCCTAAAGCACGTTTTACATACGATGCTTTTTTCGTCCAGTTGCCACATGGGTTGCCCATGGGCGTAGCCAGGTTTTGATTTAAGGTGGGGCAAAAAATAAAAATCTAAAGTACGTACCGAAAAAAGTAGGCTTCTACAACATATTAATGCTTTGGGCTCTATGAATACAAGGAATATGAACGGAAGAAAGAAAAACCATCCTACGAACGACGGACGGCGTAGTCCAGCGGTAGGGCTCTTGACTCGCATTCTGAAGGTCGCGGGATCGAATCCCGGCGTGGCAAATAAATTTTATTTGATTTATTTGTGTTACTTCACAATTTATTCATATATAGTACATTTGCGGAACGTTCCAGAGTGGAAGATACTCTCAGTATCGCCCTGGTGTAAGACCACCGTTTAGAATTGAAACGTTGCTTGAAATGGCTTTAGCCGTGTTTGGTAACCAGATTTGAATAGCCAGGTACTTCCCACCTTCCTCTTTCCCATCTCCTTCCCCTCCCCACTACCTTCAGCCTCACAACATACTCCAATTGGGGATGCCATAGTCTTACTGGCTCCAGACGGGAGCAGTTGGGACTCTTGTGCGGTATTCCTATATATATATATATATATATATATATAAAAAAAATGAAGTGCTGTAAATTTGAAAATGCGAAACGGTCGACAATCCTAAAGGTCATGCATCGGTCAGCCAGGGTGGGGCACCCATCTTGCCCCACCGTACCTACGCCCGTGGGGCTGGCTGTTCATAACGTGATTCGGGATAAGTTGTGGTTTCGTACCGATTTTAATATAGATTTAGGAAAATTCTATAATCAAGTGAAATTTTCATGCGAACGCCGGTATTTGAACCCGTTGCTAAGGATCGTCACCACTCAACCACGATGGAAAAAGGCGTTGAATCTTAGTTTAAAGCAGAGAATTCAATCACCTGATTGTGCTGGTAGACGAAAATAATTCAACGCATCGTCTGTACTAAATATTTTGAACAACATAATTCGAAAAAACATTGGCGAAGTCATAATAATAATGTTTTCATCGAAATAATTTTATACTTTGAAGTCTAATGATTAGGTCAAAAACTCAAGTACCAAGCTACACGATGTGTTCATGTATGTAACGCTAAATCTTCGCAAGAGTTTGGTTGAAACTTCAAAGTTTTGACTGTAGACCTCTCCGCATCTCCTCGACCTCTGGGTCACGGGTTCAGAACTGAGCTAAGTGCAAAAAAGTAATGTTCGTCAAATTGGTAGGATGCTCGAATACCAGTCGAACGTATAGAGTTAACAGCAGTTACCGATGATTTCACTTATGAGTATTTTTTTGCCAGGTCTTCCATCACGACAACGCAACATTTTACGCTTACTGTGATGGTAGTATGAGATTTAAAATATTGTCAGGTTACAAAATATCGTAGCCCGGGAATGTTTGTCTTTCGTTTTTATTTTATTTTTAAACGTATTTTTTTAAAAGATTAAGAAATATGTGATAACACGGTTTTATGATTTGATCTTCTCATGTGAAATAAATTTGTTTCTTTTTCGAAAAATCATGGTTCTATAGAAAATTTAAATTGACCCCTTTTAAATAACTAACTTATTGCTTCATCTGCATTCATACATACGTACTCATCTATTTCGATTGACAAGAACGGCCTTAATGAATATTTTAATTGATTCGTTCGTATTATATCTTCCTGGGACGCCTACGACTCTTTTTTACAACTACTCCCTTTACTTAATCACTAATTCGTTGAATGTACAAGTAACAAATTTTAAAGCGACCCTCGCTTTAGACTAGTGGTGTACTGGATGGACATAAAAAATAACGGTTCCATGACAGTTGATGTAGGAAAAATCTACTTCTCTATTTACTGTGTATACCGGTGACCGGACAACTCGGAATGAAACAAACTCAGAACTATCTCAGATAAGTCATTTAGAGTGATAAAAAATAAATATAAAAAATTGGTTAAATAGGTTACGTTAGGTTAGGGTTATCGGCTAATTTAAAATTATTTTTTTCATAGCTCTTAATGACTTTTCAAGGAGGTGTTGAGTTGACTTTATTCGCAGTTGGCATGGAACCGTGTATACCAACGCTAATTACAAAAAATCAGCACTTTGTATAAATTCGTTTGATATTCATACCAAATTATTATTAAAGGTATTTTTAAGTCAATTTTACGTTTGAAATTGGTAGATAATGGACAAAAAAATATAATTTTATAATAAATATCATTTCAGGGGGGCCAATTATTGTTGGCGGATCAACTGCGGGGTCACCACAAAATAACGACGATCCTTCTTTTTAACGCTTGACGTTTGGATGCAAATTCAAATTCAAATTTAAAAAAACTTTACTGTTCAAATTAAACATAAAGTACCTACATCATATTTCTTTGTTTACATAATAAACAAAAAGTAAAAAATAAATTGTATAGATATTATTGTGGACATTATAATGTGTAAATACAGGTATCTAAATTGTAAGTTAAATTTAAACGGTTTTCTTCTACAAGTACCATCTTGAGCAGGTAGGTACCGAGTGATGCTAGGTGAAAACAAATACTTACTTGACAAATTTAATGTCGCTACGCACCCAGTATTAGTGGGAGTTTGCTGGGTGAGAGGAGACTGCGTGTCCTCTATAAAAAATGGGTAAAAATTTAGTATGTTGCCATCTAGCCTAAAAAAATATTTTTTTGAATCTCATTCAGAAGATCAACAGAACAACTGATGTGATGCCTTCTCAATAAATTATCTTTATTGTTTTTGAGAGTAACGCCCCCATTTAGCATTTGGAAAATAATTGCGTGCGTATTTTAATATCTCAAACGATAAACAAAAGGTTTTTATTTATTTCTACTTTCTATTCTCCGCAGCTGAAATGCTGTTTGTCTCAGAAGATGAGTGATATGAGGTGAGAAGCCTTTCCGTCAAATATAATATGACATGATAATAAATATTATCGGTTGTCACAATTAAAACTCGTAGGTATATAAGTACTCTGCCTACGAAGAATTCTATTCAAAAACAGTCTTCTAAAGTTTCTAAAAAAGCATTTAAAAATATGCTAGAACAAATCTAGAAAAAAATCTTCGCTTGGAACTTCATTTGGAACTTATCCGAGGTTCATTCTTGAGACAATTGATAGACTTTGATGTTGATACCAGACTGGCTTTTTATTTTGAAATATTATTTAAAAATTATATGAATGCGTTTTAAGCGATGAATTAAATTGTAATTAATTTAGAAATGACTCTTCGCTCTTTGTATATTATTAATTAACGTTACTTGATAACATCCGGAGTTTTATTCATATTTTCATCTTTCCGTTAAATAAAATCCATTGAAATGAAAAAAAACGCATCTTTCATAACAGATGCATAAAAACGGCCATAAAAATGATGTGTAAAAGTTCATGAAAGTGAGAAGCATTCTTTTTTAATATAAGTAATTACATAAAAGATACTTGTCACTAAGCGATTGTGTAAGAACGGAAATGAATTATAATAAATATTCGTTGTTCGAATTTCAACATAGATTTTTATGCAGACAGATGTTATCAAATAAATGAAATGAGTTCCAAAGGTTCGACCTTTATAGGCACTTTCGCCAACAAAACTGACGTCTGGGTTGGCTCTGCTGTTGACTGTTAGCGCTAAAAGTTTTAAAATGTTTACTTTGGTCTCAAACTTCATTGCATTTATATTGCTCATATAACACTTGATAACAGTTTTTAAGATAAATATCGATCTGTTGTTAAAATAGATTGAAAATAATGATAATTAATAAAATGTGTTTAATTATATCAATTTCATTTGGGAGGAGAGTGTAGGGTATCTCGTAACCATTTATTGGATAACCAAGACCATCGCCATCCCTCTCTGGTCATCCCAAGTGGTTCGCTATGACTTAACAGGGATACCCGGGTTCATGGTGGTGATGCTTGTCAACGGCGGACTGCCCACCAACTCGGCCAGATTGGGAGAGACTCGTTGAGGGAGACCCTTTGATCTCTCCAGCAGTACTCCCTCGAAACATCGCCTTGCCCCACAATGCTGGACACACTGACTACAGATTCCTATCCAACCCTCACACCTTTTCCTTCCCATCCTTCCTTTCCTAAAATTCCCCCAATGGTATCATTTTTCTCAGTGGCGGCCGGAATTTCTCAACATATTGCCTTGCGCGGCAGTGGGAGAGATGAATTAATATGTCCATCACTCCTGGACACGCTGACCCCCAGATTCGTACTTCTTCCCCATATTGGGGGTGGGATGGACCTTGTCCCCGCTATGTCTCTAGTGTCGCGATCCTGGAGCGGAGCCTCGCTGACCACCCGCGCCACCCCTGTGGACTGGTGCCGGTCTGAAGGACGACAGTGGGTATTTGGGGACCTTCCGCCCTTCCTCCGACCACCCGACGCTTTTGTCCCCAGGGTCTTCGGGCGTTTCACCCCATTCTCCTATTTACTTTCATCGTGGCACCACCGGGAGGTCGGCTAAGAGGCGCGGTAACCAGGTGCCGCTCTTGTCTACCTGATCACCGACACACTATCACCAGGACTGCCGGGTGGAATGCGCCGCATCGCCCCTTCTGCACAAACCTGTGAACTTTTTCTATCTCCTTATTGTTTTCATTTTTAATTTTTTTTTACTGTT
This sequence comes from Glyphotaelius pellucidus, assembly GCA_936435175.1. NCBI lineage: Eukaryota > Metazoa > Arthropoda > Insecta > Trichoptera > Limnephilidae > Glyphotaelius > Glyphotaelius pellucidus. The sequence goes on from OW386551.1 coordinate 27,084,831, forward strand.
CATTATGTACATGCGCTAGGATAGGCAAAATGCCTACTTCTTGTTTTCTTTCTTTTTCCTTTTCTACCCCTGTTCCAAAGTTCATAAGGTAAGTCACCTGATCTTTCGTTATTACTAACACTTGCATGTGGCGAGCACTTGCATACTGCTCACTAACAACGTATGCGGGGACTTTGGAGGTCTAGAGTCTTGAATCTGAGTAGAGCCGTTTACAAAATTAGAGTCCTTTGAGGCCTTGAAGGGGTAACCATCTGTTACCTATACCAGGGCGGGAAAGAGGGTGGGTCCTCCAAAGATTCGTACTTACCCCTCATACCCTAATCCTTCCCAGAACTTCCTTTCCCTGTGTGGAGGTCATGTTAAAATACAACAACTTCAAATTATATACTATTAAATTGACCATTGTATTTTATTTTCGCCGATGGTGGACTTTAGTCTTCTGTTAAGAACACTTTATTTTGGAGATCGAATCTTATGTCAAGTGAATACATAATAATGAAGTATCATATGCTACTAGAAAGACTTCATTTTTTTATCTTCATTGCGCAAGTCATATTTGGCCATCGGTTTAGAACTTTATTCGATCTGATAGATGTTTATTTGATGTTGAGGTTTGTTAAGTTAATAAAATATTTTTCATGGCGTCGAGACTAATGACCAATGCCATCTTGACATGGAAAATGCAAATACGTGGAAAAGTTTTAATAAAAAATGCAACTCTTAATATTGGACTCAATGTTGGACATACATTAAATATTGGACTAATCAAGGATATAACTGACTGATCGAAGCCAAGTCCTGTTTTAATTCAACCCTTTGGCATTTGTCTGTAAATTTATTTGTTACGTTCGGATTCAACATGGTGGCCTTGCTGGATAGGTATCTACTACCTTTTTTATCCTGCCAGAGTTCACAAGAGTATAGTGACTGCGAGTTGTCAAATCGGAATAATCAATATTACAGTAGGTACTTACCGGCCCGAAGAAAGCGTGAAAAAACAATTGTCATTGAGATGGTACACTTCTTTGGACAAATTGTATATTTCCTTATTTTAAATGTTAAAAAATTACTTTAAAGGCGTTCGCCAATATCTCAGTTTAAAGTTACATGATAGCAGGGGTGATAGGGTTCATAGGGTGAGGTTTGTCTAGGTCTTGGAGGCGACCGCATTTGAGGCATTCAAGACTGGTTGAGGGACATCTAACCTAGACCTCACCAGCCGTACTCTCTCGACCCGTCGCCTTGCACTGCAGTGAGAGGGACGGATTTAGTCCGTCACTCCTGGATACGTTGAACCCCCAGGATTCCTATTCATACCTTTTTCCTTCCCAAAACTTACTCTCCTTCCTTTCCCTAAAAATACCCTGTACACAGCATCTTCAAATATGACTAGCCCTACTGTATGGAGCTAATGCAAAAAAAAAGTTTTAAGATAGGAACATTTTTTGTATTACTTGCACTTATCATTTATTTACATGTAAAGTGTATGAGTACGGAAATTTAATTGATTATTTATTTTATGTCATCAACGTCTTTATAAATTCATGTATAACAGTGTTAAGAATATTAATGCTGTTAAAATATACAATGTAATACATTATTTTAACAATAATAATGTTGGTTTAAGGGTTGGCAACATTTTGTATGTGGCAACCCATTTTAGTTCTTTTGTTTTTTCTCTATGCTCCAAAATTTCTTCTCTTGTTTTTCATGTAAGAATACGTACGTCTTAAAATAAATCCAGTTTTTAAAAGTGTTATATTTCTTTTCATTAACTCAGTAGATTACAACTTACAACAAATGCCATCGACCAATAAAAAACGACATTCAAATTTAAGACCACAATAGAAAAAGAAAAATATAAACAGTTCTGATAAAGTGCATCTAATAATTAAATCATCTTCTTTACGGTAATATAAGGTAAAAGATATAAGGTATATATAAGGTAAAATAAAAATTGAAAGTGAAGTCTATCATCTGTCATTAACTTTTGGAATACCTACATTGCTATTTGCTACTCATGGTTAGATTTTGCACATTTTTATGAATATTTAAATAGTTTTAATACCATAATAAAAGTTTTTTATGTATTTTATTTACGATAAACATAATCCACTACAGAAACTGAGAGTTGTTTGAATGTGGGTTAGTGGGAAACTGCATTAGTATGTAGGATTTCTTCGGAACTAATCTGAAAATGAATATGATTATTTATGAGAATATATTCAAACAAATTGCATATTTTAAAGGCGTTCCAATTTATTTAAATACCATCAGATTTCCTTTTGGAATGCACTAATGAGGATACCATAACTTTTCCAATATTTTAATATCAAAAACTTTCTTTCGTATAAATATTAAGATAAAATTTAGAACTACCATCTCAATTAAAATGTGTTTATAGAGTTTTCTAATTTTTCATGACAAAACAAGCCTTTTCAGAAATGCAATTAAATTATGCGTACTATTAATTGCAAGTTTACTAAACAGGAAGAGTACGTCACTCGTTCCCAAAGAGGAATGGTTATTTTGTAATTAAAAAAAATAATTGTGTGAGTATCGCGTAAGAGTATCAACTGCTAAAAATTTATTAGCAGTTGTTATTTTGTATATTTATTATTTTTATAGTTATTTTGTAATTAAAAAAAATAATTGTGTGAGTATCGCGTAAGAGTATCAACTGCTAAACGTCTGAAGCCAGTGAGACAAGTAGTGGGAAAGGGAAGGAGATGGAGATTAAGATAGTGAGGAAGCATCTGGATATTCAGATCTGGTCACCAAACACAGTTAAAGCTAATCCAAGCAATGTTTCAAATCTGAATTTGTTCTCCTCCTATCGCTGAGTATCTCTTAATCTAGAACGTGCCGCAAACACAATATGTTATTTTAAATGAATAAATCGTTAAATAAAAAATACTATTACTTAATCAAATTAGATTAATTTCACGCGTGGTGGGATTTGAACCCGCTGCCTACGGATTAGTCTTCGTATTAAGAAAAGAACGGCGTTTTACAGACTGTTATTTTTAAAATACGGACATTTTTTATAAATACATATGAAATCACGCATAAAGGTATTTTCTTTTTCCTGGAGCCCTCTCCTATCTACCTATCTATCAGCAGAGCAATCTAAACTCCGTGGAATTGCACTCTTACCAGTCACGTAGATAGTGTGGTGTCTTTCTTTACTCCGTATTTCATCAACCTTCCCCTGAATTATCAATTGGGTACAAAAGTTAACATCAGTTTTTATACCGAATAAATTGAAAACAAATTAATTAATTAACTTTATATATCTATTCGTCATATCGTTTAAACCATTCCCTCTGGCTGTGAAGGGCATGAAACCATTAAAGTACTGTTGCGTGTTGCTGCACGGTTACTTTGTTTTTGTAGAAAAGTCTACAAATCATTCGGACACCTATTAGATAGTTGCGTGTTTCTTAAAATAATATGATTTTTTTGATCATTTCGATTGGTCTAACCTCCATTCAATCTCTAGCCCCACTCTAATCTCACTGATATTCTCGGATAAGCTGACCTCATACCAAGCCTGTGCCATGTCACTCGGGGAACCCCTTCAAGCTTCTAGATTCTAGGGGTTGGGAACACGGATTACATTTAATTTAATTGGATGAAAAGAGTACTATGGGAAGTCCCGTGAAGTTGCGTTCAATTGAATCAAGTCTTTTTTTTTTGTTGTTATAAATATACAAAAACATTACAAGGAAGCTTTTGACTGTCCAACTAGGAAGGACTCCCGTTCTAGGACAGTCAAATTGATAGGTTTCGAATGCATTAGGTACATGATGATTAATATATGTAGTGTTAATTAAAATTGAAAAATTACAATTGCCTAATTATAATATATGGTACAGTTTTATAATTAGTTAAGCATCGAATATAAAACGTATAGTGTTTTCGAATTTCGATTGAGTCTTCTAATCGTGATTAACCCTAGACTACTACTACTCTTGTTGCGACGTACAAAGAAACTACTCATACGCCTGCGAGGCGCATCGTATTGACTAATGATTTTATTCAAAAACTATAAGTATGATTGATATGTTTTTAATGTTTCTATAATTTTGTATATTACTTAAAAAAAATAACACAATTTTTTATTATATTTATATATTTTTTATTATAAAATCTTTAATCTCAAATGAAACTTAGGCAATGAAACAGTCTTCTCTTAAAAAAATAAACCACTTAAAATATACATTTTCAAAAAACTTCTTCTACTACTACACTACTAAAAATAGTCAATTATGATGTAATTAACTAAAAAAAGTAACAAAGTAACAAAAAAATATTTTGCTTAACAATTTGATTAAGAGGGCAAAACTTACATACAAGCTACTCATACGTCTTTGGAGCGCCATTTGGCCCTTTGGAGGGCCATATCAAAAAAACTGGCAAACTTAACGTAACGCAACAACCGTCCTGCGACACGTGCTGCCGATGACTGGGATGTCCTAGAATTTCAGTGCAATTCGCGCAAAGGATAAAAAGAGAGAGCAATATATAAAAAACGCGGGCGCCTCTGCGACGTAGAGTAGTAATCTAGGGTTAACGTTAGGTTATTACACCAACAACAAGAGACAAAAAGGTTTGAGTCAAATGAAGTCAAGTTATATTAAGAGATTCAAGAAATTTTTTATTGTCTTGGGGCCGTCGCTACATATGTCCAGAATCTTACTACTAACTACCAACACTCCTGCCACAGGTCATCCCAAATGATTCGTTACGTTTGGTGGCTTCGCAGGGGTATCTGGGTTCACGTCTAGGTCTTGTTGCGGATGCCTTTGACCACCTACTGGTTGGCTCGTCGGACCGGGAGAGAATGGTTGAGGGAGATCTTTTGAACTCTCCAGCTGGATTCTCTCGACCCATCATCCATGGAAGGGATGGATTCATACGTCGACATGTCTGGGATCCTCCTGAACACATTCACTCCCAGATTTCAACTCATCCCTCATACATTTTTTCCTTCCCAGAACGTCCTTCTCTCCCTTTTCCTAAAAAAACCCTCCCTCTCCAAACCCTCCACCAAACACAGCATCTCCAAGGGATTTTTTTCCTCAGGGTGTCTTGTGTGGAGATATGATTGGAAATTTTTGAGGTTTCTTTGTCTCTTAGAAGAATACTGAGAATCGTTGCCTCCGGCAGCTAGAATAGCCCCAACCAACGCTCCCACACCCTCCACGGTCGTGCGCTGAATGGAGAGCCACGGACACCTTGCTTGACGTGTGTGACTTTTTTCTGCTTCTCTTGACTTCCAATTTGCCAGTAACCATGAGCTTCTCCAAGTTCGAGATCTCTGTTTTCATTTTAGACGGACACTTGACTTGTTTTGGACGGATGAAAGGAATGGATGGACTACCAGGTAGGGTAGTCCATCGGGATTGACGCTACGTAATAATCAAAAACAAATTAATCGTAATAAAGAGATTCTTACTTGTGCAGTGGTGAACTGTACCACATGACAACCGCAAGGTAAAAAGGTGTGCTAGACGTATAAATCCATCCCTTCAACTGCAGCGGAAGGCAATGGGTCGAGGGATTGTGGCTGGAGAGGTGAAAAGACCTCCTCAACCAGTCTCTCTCGATCCGGCCCACCACGCAGCAGGTGGGCAGACACATCGGCTGCCAAGACCTTGAAAAACCTCACCCCATGAATCCGGGCACCCTTGCTAAGTCACCAAACGTAGCGAACCATTTGGGGGACCTAGGGCAGAGTTATTGATTATCCAATAAATAGACACATACTTTCAAAAGTGTTCTCTTTGAAATGATTAAATTTGTCTATAAAATACTTAAGTATGTATGAGACGATGTGTGAACAATGAAGCTGGAACTAAGTTTCATGACTCTTGACAAATAATGCTCTCTGCAAGCATTCAAGAATCAATTTTTAAAAAGATGAAGGGAAATTGGAGCGGTCTGTCCTTCTAATGTCAATAGTTCTATATGAATTCAGCTATGGTACTTACTCATGACTTTTTTGGTATTTACATTATTTTATATTTTTTTATGTGCCGTAAAATAACAAAACCAAATTTAATATGCAACGACGACGATGGATGGATACTTAAGTGCTCATTGAGGACATATTTTGAAATGCTGACAATGTGAAGTGGACAAATGTATTATTCAGGCTAAGGTCAAGTGTATTTGTGCTCATCTTAGCTTCGACCAAGATGAAAAGGTAATGCTTTTAGTTATTTAGGAAAACAAACAACTTTGTATGGATATGTTGCAAAATGCTTTATTCTGAATCTAAATGCTGGACAGAATTTACATCAATATAAAGTTAGGCTGTTTTTGTAATCGTTTAACTCCAAAAGATCTGTTTTCTCATTGCTTAAATAACTAGACATGCAAATAACTGTTAATTAGGCAAAAATGCTTAAGTTACTTAAATACTAACACGGAATCTTAATGAATTAATTGCTTGCTAATTAATTAATTGGTAGAGTTAAATTGAGAAATATTGTGAATAATTTTGTTCGCGGTTAGATTCCGCAGGGCACATGCGCCGTAATAATTTAATGTGTTTTTTAATTTTGTAAAAATAATTTCACAAGCCGTGTTTAGCATCTAAATGACAAAGTTATTTGTTTGAAAGATAAGATCAAAGCAATACGCAATTTTACCCAAATGAACAAATCTGAAATCATTTTTCAATTTGGGAGGTGCCACTCTGGGAACCATTTATTGGATAACTAACACCTCTCCCACAGGTCACTCCAAGTAGTTCATTACATTTGGTGACTTCGCAGGGGTGCCCGGTGAGGTGAGGTTTGTCCTCACCCAGAGGTGAGGATTGTCCGAGTCTTGGCGGCGGATGCGTCTGCCCACGATCGGGAGAGACTTTTTCAGAGAGAGAGAGGTTGATGGAGACCTTTTGGTCTCTCCAGCAGGACTCTTTCGGAACATCGCCTTGCACCGCTGTGGGAGGATAGGATTTATGCGTCGGTTACTCCCGGACACACTGACCCCCAGATTCCTACCATCCCTCATACCTTTTTCTTTTCCAGAACATCATCTTCTTTTTTTTAAAGACCCTCAACACAACATCCTCGAAGACAACACAGGCCTCGAGGGAAATTATTTTCCTCAGCGGAGCTAATGAGAAAACAAAACTTTTCATTGTAAAAATCGCCAAAGTAATAAAATGAACTCTATTTCATCAGGGACTTCTACCACTGAAGACCTACACCTTGGCGTGTCCGTGTTCGAAGTAGGTTGACTCAGTCTTTTTGAACAGATAATAAAGTTAAAAAGTCATGGATAATTTGGTGACATCCATTTTATTTCAATTTGGTATGGTTTACATGTTTAAGAAATATACGATCAGCGTCTTTTACGATTTCAATAATGGATCCAGTTTTGCCATTTGTTAACTAAATAAAAGCCATTATTTTCAAAATGTTGAAGCCTGGAAAAAACACTTGGTTATTGTAATGTTAATATTCAATACAAAGTCTCTAATATACGTAAGCTGTTTAAATTACTGTAAAAAGTTCAAAGATAAGTATGTTAGGCTTCACAGAAGCCAGAATAAAGGAGCTCAGAAGCTGGGCGTAGGTACTGTACAGGGCTCACAGATACTTTAAAAGTACACAACTGCTGTCCCTGTACAGAACGCAAGTGCGTCCCACGGTTGAACTTGGCAGCCACCTCTGGTCTGGGGGTAAAATACCTGAAAAAACCCTTGACTCTGTACAGAAACGAATAGATTGATTCCTCTATCTTAACAAGCGGATTACAGTCTTTAGAGCACAGATCAACCTGACAAGCTGACCATGTTCTTGTTTCTTGTTTACAATGGAAGATGCTCCGAGGCACCGGTGAGTAGTCGGAAAAGTACACAGGTACACGGTTGACAATTCTCACAAAATAACGGGTCGCTTGTACGATTCTACCGGAGTTCAACAGTTCGGCTGTGGAACGATTTGCCGCCCCCGTATTCATTTTAGACGGACACTCCTTGTTTCCTGCCACCTACAATCTGGGTTTTCTTCAAGATTTCCTCCATACAACATTTTCAAAGTTGACGTAGGCCCCGAGGAAAATTATTTTCTTCAGGGCCTCCTAAGGGCTAATGTAAAAAAATGTATTTCAAGTTACACACTTCTAGTTTAAAATACAAGTAATAAATTGAAAAGTTTACAAATAAAAACTTTAAAAATGGTCATCATTTTATACGTTTTCTTGAATACCAACGTTTTCACCATAATCACGTACTATGACTCAAGTGTTAGGAATACCGTTATTAAGTCGGCATTCTAAAAAGAAAGGAACCTACTTAGGAAAGTATCAGGTCAACGATATGAGCAATCAATGCCAAAAATCGATTCATTGCGAATTTAGATATTTTGCAAACATCAATGGGTTGTCACGATTGTCATCATCTTGCACTGTGGCGTAGCGATGAACTTTAGGGTCCCCCGGGGAAATAGCATCTCACTGAAAAAAATACTCTTAAGAAAAAATTGTGGTTGTTCATTTTGTTATATAAAAAAAAGTATTATTTTAATGTTCACCTGCACAAGGTGTCCGGAGCCTGAGGTACTATAGCATTCAAAATGGGGTACGTGGCAACTTTTGAGAGCATAAAATTAAAAAAAAAAAAAAAAAAAAAAACACACAATTAGTGCCTTGTGGGAGTGTTTCATGAACCAATTATATTCATACAAAACTTTGTTTCACGGATGGCGATTTAAAATTTCAGGTAAGGGTAAGAGGCAGAGCGTGTGCTCAATGGCCTCGAACCAAAATGAACACATTTGTTTTCATAAAAAAATGTATGGAAGGCACTTCTAGTATTATATTCTTTATTCTATGGTTGAGGGGCTGAAGGAAGTAGGGAGGGGAAGAAGCAAGAGGTACTGGAAAAGAAGAAAGAGGAAGAGGAAGGTTGGGTAGTAGATAACCGGATAATAAGTTCTAGTCACTAAGCGCGGCTAAATACATTGCTTGAAATTCTTAATTTGAATGGTTGTCTTTCACCAGAGCGATTCTGAGAGAATATACTACTTCGGTTGCGTGTCTTAGATATTGTATTATGGCTTAAAACATATATTATAGGTGAACAATTGTTGGTCTCTTAACCTCTTCCTTGTTTACTCTATCTGCCCGTGATATATTAGATCTACCTTTCAATAGATTATATCTTCCGTGTCTATATTTCGTGAAGAGTCCAAGTATTCCGTAGCATACAGAAAAATATAGAAAATATTGAAACAATCTATTAAATTTATTATTGTTAGCTCACTGCTATAGGCGTAGCTATTAATTTCTGGACTATTTATTAAAAGGTTACAAAGTTAATATTTTGATTGCAAACTGTTTCCACACTCCTATCTCTGTTGAACAGGATGGATGGTTGATAACAACACCTCTGCCGTAGACTACCCCGAGTGGTCCATTACGCTTGGTGACTTAGCGGGTTCATGGGGTGAGGTTAGTCCTGGTCTTGGCGTTGGATGCATCTGCCCACCAGCTGCATGGCTGATCGGGTTGGAGATGGCTTGATGGACCTCTCCAGCAGGACTCTCTCAGAACATCACCTTGCACTGTAGTGGGAGGGATAGATTCTTTCGTCCGTCACTCCTGGAGGCACTGATCCCCATATTTCTGCCCACCCCTCATACCTTTTACTTCCCAGAACTTCATCTCCTTCCTTTTCTCAAAAGACCTCCCACACAGCATCCTCAAAGATGAAATAGACCCTGACGACAACTATTTTACTCAGGACCTCCTGTGTGGAGATGTGTGTATGTGTTTATGAATATGTATATTTATTATTTTGACCGGTCGGTGGTTGAGTGGGCATCGCGTTTGGGTCCCACTCGGGCGTCCCGTGTTCGATTCCTCGGCTGACGAAGTCCTCCATCACAACACAAGCAACATTTTCGGCTTTCTGTGGTGGTTGTAGGAGATTTTCAAACATTGTTGGGTTATTCGTAACCCGGGAATGTTAGTCTTTCTATAAAAAAAAATTAAAGAAAATGTATATGTGTGTGTACATGTATGTATATATATATGTAGCCGTCTCAGATCAGACTTCGTCTAGTGAGGCGGGTTACTTACTTGTTTGTATACGATAATATTATATCAATAAACGCCCGCGTTGCCGGCATAAAAAAAAAAAAAAAGTTTTTTTTTAATATCCCTATGCATTGTAGCTGTCGCAACGCCTCTGATGCTAGTGATGCTAAGTGTTTCGTAACTAATGACAATGCTTTGATTCATTAGCTAAATGATGAAGGATGACCGCCACATACAGAGGCATTAGCCGGTTGATAAGTTGTTGTAAAGTATCATAATGACCTCATTACTTTTACTAGTTTTTGCTAATCTCAATAATAATGAGATATCTGAGCATTTAACATTGTTGTAGTAAAAAACTCGTGGTTCGTGGGCCAGACCGTTCATACAGATCTAATTATTTAACAATAACAAGATAAAAGTCATTCGTCTTTTTGTGCTTCATTCGAATTCTTCAATTTGCTGTATCTTAAAAAAAAAATCATGTTTCGAGATAAGAGGTAAAACATATTATCAATTCAATTCAAGCAGTAAGAAGAAAGAAGAAAAGTACTTACCAGGAAGATATTTTGTACCTTTGCATCACAGATGAAATCGTTTGAAATTGTTGTGGTAATAATAGTTATCTGTACAAAAAATCCTAAAACTATTAATCATTAAAATTTGGATTAAATATCTTACGAGGAGCGACTCGAATACTTCATTTTTATTTATTAGGCTGGAAAAAAAGACAATCACTATGGTGACTTAATATGTTTACACAAAATTATTCACGATAAGAAAACCTTTCATTGTCTGACCAATATTCAAGTTAAAAGTTCTAAAAAGACGAGGGATGCAACCCCACACAACGAAATAACTTCATAAATAAAAGAGAAATTTTTTTCGGCTACAACATCTACAAAGTCAATTTTTTTAAATTTTATCCCTTAAGCTCTCTGAAAAGTCACGAACCTCCCCTTTATGTAGAACAATTTGTATTTTGGTATTAATTGACAAAGAATTAGTAATTTTCTTGCGAACTTTTTACGGAAAAAGTTCGCAAGAAAAAACGGAAAAAACTTTTTACGGAAAAAGTTCGATATACGGATATCTAAATTTTGTAATGTTGGCACATCTGCATAACGAGACCGTGGAGACGAGTTCAATCTTTACTTCGCTAGTAAAATTATGTTTATTTATAGGGTCCATAGGTACTAAAAAGGTAATAAATTACCCTTCATATTTTCTAATTTGGGAAACCGTTTTTGTCTGATCAAAGTAAAATTTTACTTTCGTTATAATGTACAGAGATCGTCTCCAAAATTAACATATTAAAACTTACTCTCTTACGCAATCCAATAAAACTTTCAAGATAATTATCGGACTTACTAACTCAATAGGTAGACCATTAACACTTTATGCACAAGATTTCGGTGATTTTTGATTAATATAAGATAGACCAAAATACTCAGTTATGCCTTCATTATTATTATTATTATTACTGCATCGGACCTGATGAATCAAATATTTTTTGTTATTTATTATTTTAACTTTATGAGTAAAACCTCAAACTGTAATATTTAATTAAATGAAGACATTATGAGCGAAACTCAATCGAAAATCTGGAAATAGAAAAATCAGAAAAAGATATTGGCACCTCTGGGACTCGAACCCAGGACCTCCCTACTTTCCGGGTTGGGCGCTCTTATCCACTGAGCTAAGGTGTCGATATCCAATTCGGTCACTTTTAACTGTACCATACTTCGACTAAGAACCACCCATATTATCTTCATTTTTCTTAACGCATATTTTTATTGGCTGCCATCTTTATGAATGATTGCAAGATTCAACTCGAACTAAATGCAATCTAGATGGTGTCTGGATAAATTATTATCCATTTTATTTTTAATGTGCGACATCTATTGACTCTTCTGCAAGTCTGGGATGAATATTATTATTTATTATTTTAACTTTATGAGTAAAACCTCAAACTGTAATATTTAATTAAATGAAGACATTATGAGCGAAACTCAATCGAAAATCTGGAAATAGAAAAATCAGAAAAAGATATTGGCACCTCTGGGACTCGAACCCAGGACCTCCCTACTTTCCGGGTTGGGCGCTCTTATCCACTGAGCTAAGGTGTCGATATCCAATTCGGTCACTTTTAACTGTACTGTAAGGTATATATATTTAATAACAAAGGATTAAAACATACAAATAAAGGTTACTGGTGTTTGAATTGTATATTGGAAGACTACATATTTTGTGTAAATGTGAATTTTGTTTTTTTTCATTCGAATACCGCACAAGAGTCGCAGCTGCTCCTGGAGCCAGTGAGACTATGGCATCCCCAATTGGTGTATGTTGTGAGGCTGAAAATATTGGGGAGGGGAAAGAGATAGGGAAGAGGAAGGTGGGAGAAGTACCTGGCTATTCAGATCTGGTCACTAAACACGGCTAAAACCATTTCAAGCAACGTTTCAATTCTGAATGCTGGTCTTACACCAGGACGATACTGATAGTATCTGTGAATAAAAAAGAGAAGAGAAAGAATAAAATAAAATATCAAATTACAAAAAAGTAAACTGCTGCTTGTGTAGCATTCTAATAAATATGTAGGTAGGTACATACATATATATTTAATAATAAAGATTAGAACATAAGGGTAGATTTTGCATTGTGTTGTTTTTGTTGGAATTTTCGTTGGAATTTTTGTTGAAATTTTTGTTGTCGTTTTTGTTTTATGTTTGATTTTATTTTTTTGTCGTAAAAGTTTGCTCGCCTTTATCCCTAATTGATGTAACCAAGTAGTGGTCATATTAATTTATAAGTGCTTTCCTTTTTCCAAACATCAGGCATGAAGTTGTATAGTTTTGGACCTAAGAACGACATGTGGTTTTGAGCGATGATGTTTTGGTTGTGAGTGGTACAATTGGATTTCTCCGTGAATGTCGGGTGTCGTTAATTTCCTTTTGCCTAACATCCGGAACTCGCAACTCTTCAAATAGTGCATCGCTGTGATATCTAAATGGTTTCTTGAGGTTTACCCTTAGTAAGGATTATTAAACGTTTGCTAATTTGTCCAAACCAGCTTTTGCACACACAACCCAGCCTAAGGATGGATGGTCTGGAAGTGACACACACAGAAAATAGCATCGTAGATGAGTTTTAGTTATTTTTTTACGTAAAATATTTCTGATTGTTATAAACATGTGCGTAAGCTTTCTAACCTTTGTGGTGACTAGGTCTCTGTGTCCGTATCATCTATGATATTTGTCAAACATAATACCTATGTATTTTATTCCATCAACGCAATCTAATGTACAGCGATTACAGGTAGAAGAGTCAATGCATTTTTGTATAAAAATATTATATGCTTCCTTGGGTTGGCCCGCTTTTGTCGCACTAAATCGTAAAAAAATATTTTTTCCGAATTAAGAGTCAACAGATTATAGTCTAATATTATCTATCTTAGTCTATCTTTAGCTGTTTTATTCTATCTTCGGATTTGCATTGTACATCATTCCGGTTCTTTTATCAAATATTAAGACAGTCAATCATCTGCAAACGTTATTATGTGATTGGAAAAATTGCAATTACATAGATCATTTATATAAATACTGAACAAAATAGGCCCTAAAGTACTCCCTTGGGGTACACCAAATTTTACAAGAGTTGCATCACTAACAGTATCATTAATTTTAACTTTTTAAAATAAATGAAATCATATTAATTAATCATTTCGACACGGCCTAACCGCAGTTTGAAAACGCAATTTCTTAATTTTACACCAATGGTTCTCAAAGTAGATCCCCGATGTGTGAAGGAAGGAAGGGGGAGTATAGGGGGAGAAGAGCAGTTGGAAGAGATGCGCCGACCGCTTATTGCCCATTATTATAATGTATAATATAAAAAAAATAATATTACACCGATCCAATCAGTAGGTAATATGTGACCATAATACCAGACTATTAGCCCGGAGCGCCGGGCTCGATTCTTGGAACCCAAATTTATTTATAGCACTCTCTACCAGTGATGGGTTATAATATAATATAATGATATATTTCTATTTTTAAAGCATTCGTTTAGAATTTATGGTTTAATTACATAGGGAGAAATAGATTGATAATTTAGATAATCGACGATTTCGTGCTAGAGCGTCAAGCTCTGGGACTCGAAAATCGAAATATATTATTTATTAATCGCAATAAAAAAATGGATGTGGAAAAGTTTTTTTTGGTGTAATCACCTACTAACCCGCGTGCGATGGCGTTCGCTCAAATTCTTTCGATTAAATTTAAAACGTTTAACTCGAGATGGATGCGGATAATTCCCCGAACTTTTTGGTGGAGTTGAAGTGATTGATCTAATTTCTGGTTTAAAAATGGATCACATAAATTGTGCGTCTGATTCAAATAATAAATTTAAGCACAATGCCCAAATCCTAACAATCTATCTAAATAAGAAATGGAATTATATTATATCTACATAGTATTGTTTGCTACATGTATCATCAGGTAGGTACTTATACACATCATAGCATTGTATAGTCAATGGCGGACTAACGGGGGGCGGTAGGGGCGGCCCGCCCCGGGCCTCTGGTCCTGGGAGGCCTCCAAACGCTTCCATGTTCCCTTAATAAAATCCTAAACAAGGTTTTAAGGCACCAAGGACACTGTATTTTTTTTTTGTTTTAGTTTTTTATTTCATTTTCTGAAAGATGCATTTATTAAAAATGCTCTTACCAAATGTTTAAGGAAATTCGAAAAATTGACGGATATTTTCAAACTTGTTGACAACATATAAAAAAAAAAACTGTACATCCGATTTGCATGAAGCAAAACTGTTTGAAAATCAAGTGTCTATGGCACCACGTAGGGAAATTTCGATACCTAAAAAAAAAGAAAAAATGGCGGATAAGCGAATTTTATTTTCGATTTTATATGGAAAATTTACATCGTTCATAAAAAAAAATTAGAAGGGGGCCCTTTACAAAAAATACCTAAGTGGTGCCATAGTCACTGAATTTCCAAACAGTTAACGAATTTTTTTATACTTTGTCCTGGTGTCTTAAAGCCTTGTTTAGGATATGATCAGGGGAACATGGAGGCGTTTGGAGGCCCCTGGGACCGGAGGCCGGAGTGAACTGAAAAAATGCTTGTAAAATAACAACAACTTCTTAAACCAGGGGGGGGGGTCATTCAGCTTTGCCGCCCGGGCCTCTGACAGGCTACAGTCCGCCACAGTGTAAAATACATACGTTGAAGAAAAAAAAAAATTTTTATATAATCAGATCCCATTAGATTTTTTTTTACATTAACTCCACACAGGAGGCTCTGAGGAAAATAATTTTCCTCAGGGCCTATGTCATCTTTGAAGATGCTGTGTGGAGGGTTATAGGGAATTATAGCAATCACACGGCAAAAATTAAACTAAGCTCAACAAGTATAACAAATTTTTGAAAACTTGTTACGTCTCATCAAAGTAATTGGTAATTTAAAATATGTGTTTAATTTGTAAGATTTAATTCAATGAAAAGCACTTCAGTTCAAAATAACTATTCGACATTTATTTACAAAGTTCTTTTTAACACGACTTGCACTTTTTTATAATGCTACGCGGAATATGAATAATTGTTTACGCAGCTCGGTCCCTGGTGGTCTAAGACACTTCTTAGCTCGTTGAAAGAATTATGGGTGAAGAGGAAAATTTAGGAATCCCATAATATTTATAAAAAATGGTAAGACTAATTGAAACAAACAACACACAACCATTAAGTGGACATGACCAATTTGGTAGGAAATCTATTCTAACATTTGATGATTAGTTCCTAAAACCTATACCAGGGGGGTCCAGCCAAGTGCAAACCAGCATATTAAAGATTTTATGCCACAGAAGGCAACGATAGTTAGTTATTGATTTCAACACTATTTAAACAAATACCTATAGAAACAATAAATTACAAAATCAACACTTGATCAAATAAGTAAAATTATTAAAACTCTCAGACATAAAACTTGTTTTCGACTTAACTTTTATTTTGAAAATTGTTAATAGCGTGGTAAACAGCCTTGATTTATCGATCCAAATTACCCTCTACACACCTGCAAGAACTATTAAATCTAAAATTATTTTTAATTGCAACAACAATGTCATGTAAAGATATTTCAATTCCTTCAGGACTGAATCATTTAGATACTTTCTCGGAAGGAGTAGATGTGTTCAACTGCACGGATAAGGGGCCATCCATAAATTACGTCACACCTTAAGGGGTGGGGGGGAGGGAGTAGAGAAGTGTGACAAGGGGTAGGGGGGGGGGGGGAAGTCATCAGCTCTGTGACGTCACATCTAAAAATCTGAAATTTGATTATTTTTAGATGTAAAATTGCAAAATATGTGACGTCATACTAGAGGGGAGGGGGATTCACAAATGTGACGATGTGTGATAGGGACAGGGACAGGGGGTAAAAAAATCATGAAATTCGTGTGACGTAATTTATGGATGGTCCCTAACAGTTACAAGAAGGCTGTAATAACATACCTCAATAACAATAATCGACATTAGCATAATGCCAGTTGGATTATACATAATTTAAATAGCATAATATTTAACTTCATATTTTTTTTGTTCCATAAAACGATTTTGTATTTATTTTTTTAAAAAAGAAAGACAAACATTCCCGGGTTACGAATAACTCAACAATATTTAAGAATCTCCTACTACCGCCACAGAAAGCCGAAAATGTTGCTGGTGTTGTGATGGAGGACTTAGTTAGCCGAGGAATTGAACACGGGACGCCCGGGTGGGACCCAAACGCGATGCCCACTCAACCACTGACCGGTTTATAACATGATACCCACCCAACCACTGACCGGTATATAACATGTTTGTTAAATGTATGTTTGTTAGGTGTATAATAATATCAATAAAATAAATAAATTAATATTAATAATTCTTTAGTAAATTTTAAAAAAAACTCCATATCGTGAGTATCAAACCCTTCAACTTTCGGATTTGTTTAAAATACTTTTACCGGATTGGAAATTGTAAAAAATAAATTGGTCCATTAAGAACTTGATCGAATTGAGTTCATCCTTTGCCGGTCCGAAGATATTCCCGTTTTAACGAGTGCAACGACTTTATTTTGGTGCATTTTATATTTATACCAAACTGGATCGCTTTCGCCGACAAACGAGTCTGGCCAATAAACTATAAAAGCAACTTACTTTATGACCTCTAATTATCTTTTTGTACATCTTTTCCTCTTCTTCCGCTACCTTCTCCAATCGGTGGTTAGCTATCATCAGGGCAATCATCATACCGCGAGCTACAGCCCGGTGTATCTTAGCGGAACTGCAATCGTAGCAGACAGTAAAGTTAGCCTCTAAAACTGTACAAGGTCCACAGATACTTTAATAGTACACAACTGCTAACCCTGTACAAATCACAAGTGCGCCCCACGGTTGAATTTGGCAGCCACCTCAGGTCTGGAGCCCCAAAATACCTGAAAAAAAACACTCCACTCTGTGCAGAAACGGGCGTTCCATTTGATAGATTCTCCTAATTTAAGAAACGGATTGCAATCTTTAGAGCACAGGCATCGGGTGGGATGCTACCGGTATTTCAATGGAAGATACTCCGAGGAACTAGCGTCTTTGATCCCTTCGGCACCGGTGCGTAGTCGGAAAACATGCCAAATGCATGCCCAACATTTTCACGGTTTACATTTGTCACATGAGAACGGGTCACACTTCGACGCGTTCTTATCTTTACAGCTCGGCTGTGGAACGTTTTGTCGGCCTTTGTGTTTCCTCTTTCCTACAACATGGGTCTCTTCAAGACCATTGTTCATTCCTTCCTCTCGGATGACATAGGCCCTGAGAGGAAATTATTTTCCTCAGTGTGTGGAGTAAATAAAGTCATGTACAAACAAATCAAGTCAATTCTAAATGGTTCTATTTCAGGGCAAATCTGAAAGTAGCTTATACTCTTTTATTTTCAAAAATATGGCATATGACTGGTCGGTGGTTGAGTAGGCATCGAGTTTGGGTCCCACCCGGGCGTCCGTGTTCGATTCCTCGGCAGGCTAAGTCCTCCATCACAACACAAGCAAAATTTTCGGCTTTCTGTTGTGGTAGTAGGAGATTTTCAAACATTATTTGGTTATTCGTAACCCGGGATGTCTTTCTTTAAAAAAAAATGTTATTTTTAATATATTAATTTGAAATACACAAATTAATCAAATGAAATTTACTTGCGCACGCCAGACCTTGAACCCATGACCTCCTATCCTATAAATGCCTGTTATTTTGAGTTAGGTATCCAAAAGTACTTTAAGATGTCCATTACTTGAAAACCATAAAAGCCTGTGACAACCTTTTCACGATTAATGGAATTGTAGCCTATCTAATGTATATGTAAAAAAATATTTCGGTTTAGCTCATGTCAAGAAACTCACAAACAAAAACCTCTTTTTGACATATTTTTTAGGTCCGGCGACAGTTGATCCTTCCGACAATTGATCATTCCGACAGTTGATCCTTCCGACAGTTGATCCTTCCGGCAGTTGGTCCGGCCGACTGATCCGTCCGACAATTGATCCTTCCGACATTTGATCCTTTAGAAGATTTTTTTCTTCAAGAAAGTATGCAAAGAGGATATACGGCCGTACAACCAAAGTCGATATATTTATATCTGAAGGCATCTTGAGTGAAAATCCGCTTTAAAAATATTTTTACTAACAATAATTTCGACTCTCCGAAGAAGCATGCGGCAATAACAAAATACGATATGCTTATAAGTGCAGTCGGCTTAGCAAAAAACCGCTAAAGATTCCTACCTGCATATAATATAACTTTTTTATCGTCTCCAGCCGGACTCTCTCGACAAATTTTCCACACTGCGGTATGGAAAAATTACCTGGTTATTCAGATCTAGTCACCCTACATGGCTAAAGCCATTTCAAGTAACGTTTCAATTCTGAATGAATATTGACGAGTAAAAAAATACGAATTGAAATGGCTTTAGCCGTGTATGATGACTAGATCTGAAAAGTCAAGTAAATTTTCTACACTGTGGAGCAAGGCGATGGGTCAAGAGAGTCCGGCTGGAGAGTTCCTAATTATGTCTACCTCAAGCAGTCTCTCCCGATCCGGAACGCCACGCAGTGGGTGAGGAAAAGCATTCGCTACCAAGACCTGGACAAACCTCACTCCAAGAACCCGGGCAACCCTTAGTTTAGTTAGGGCTTAGTTTTATTTTTTATTACCCCCTTAGGGTTTAGTTTTATTACTTGAAATGGCTTTAGTCGTGCCTGATGACTAGATAGGTGTTAGATGAATAGCCAGGTTTTCCACATCTCTTTCCTCTCCCCACCACTTTCAGCGTCACAGTATACCAAAATTGGGGATGTCATAATCAGACTGGCTCGAGACGATTGGGAGCAGTTGGGACTCTTGTGTTATATTCAGATAAAAAAATATATTATATGCAAGTAGGAATCTTTAGCGGTTTTTTGCTAAGCCGACTGCGCTTGTAAGTATGTTGTATTTTGTTATTGCCGTGTGCTTCATCGGAGAGCCGAAATTATTGCTAGTAAAAATATTTTTACAGCGGATTTTCACTCAAGATGCCTGCCTTCAGATATAAGTATATCTTTGGTTCACTTTGGTTTTGACTTTGGTTGTACGGCCATATTTATATACTTGCTTGAAGAAAAAATCTTCCAAAGGACCAACTGTCGGAAGGATCAACTGTCGGCGGATCAACTGTCGCAGAATCAATTGTCGCCGGACCAACTGTCATGGAACCATTTTTGACATAGGCACTTCTAGTATTAACCCAGAATAATGTTAATAGATTTTTAACGTTATCCCCTTAGGTTAAAAACCCCGAGGATATCTTTAGTTTAAATTATTCCACGCAACTTATTGATTTCACAATCTGACACGATCATCTTTGGTATCCGTTGGTGATGCTCTAACCTAAATAATTAATAATAATTTCCTTTATCGATCATATCCCGGAACTTTATCGTGTATTGTTTCTATAATCCATGATGGACCATGTACCAGTAGATCATAAAGAGAATAAAATTAATTTTGTCTAGATTATTAATCCTAACAAAACACGCATTTAATGCTTGAATACAATCCACCCGCTTTGAGACGAAGGACATGTTATTTTGAAAGCGCATTCCTGTTGAATTAAATGCAATTTATTCGTGTTGATTCCACTTATATATTTACACAAAGCCAGTGATCTGAATCATCTGCGTGACGTTCTTAAATAAAACCATCCATAACAATGAAGGATCGTTGAAAAGTTCCGTTATTATTTGAAGACGCTATAAAAAATGCACAGTGGATTTAATAAGGTCTTTGTGTTTTGGCACGATATTGCAGGTATTCGGTGTTTCCGTGTTAAAGCATGCTTTATTTATACTGTAAACAATTTATAAAAAAACTGCATATTCGGATATCTTACTTTTTGACTATAGCGAATGCAAAACAAGAAAATAAAAATGAACAATGCAGAGCGCATTGCACAAAACCGAACGACATATTTTTTGATTTATTTAGTTTTACTTTAGAGTTTTGGCAAATTTTGGGTATAATAGAAGTAGGTGATTAGGTTTATTGTGTTTACAAAAATAAATTAAATTTTGCTTGTGTGTTTTATTTCTGTACTGAAATGGCAATAGAGTTTGGCACAATTTCACAGGTGAGCCGAAACATAATTTTGCAATCGATACGTGTAGGCATCGTTAAAAGTGATTCGAAACAATGTGTTTTAAAAAACGTTATAACTATTGACACTCCAACAGAATTTTATCAAAGTTGTATTTAAAAAAAAACAAGCACATTTTGTGTTATTAATATTTTGGATGGTTGGGCAGCAATTGAACTTAATTATTAATTGGGTGGTGTTTAATTCGCAGAACTCCCTTTATTTAAAAAAAAATAATAATCTTTGCCACAAACCACTTTGAGACGACTTATTTGTACGATTCTGAATTTACATTTTTTGAAGGTGTCCAAATTGATTTATTACTGGTTAAACTAATTTGCTGAGAAAATAATTGAGGCAGTATTATATGGGGTACTACGAAAACTGTTTTCCCCGCACTAAATATTATTGCTTAACAATGACGTTTCTGCTATGACTTATTTAAATGTAATATTGTTTAGGTTTTGAAAACATACTAAGAATTGGGGAATAAATAATTTTCCTTACTTTATTAATTAGAGTTACATTGAGGTAATTCGTTTGTTTATTGATTTCTAATTATTCGAGCAAAATTTAATAACCACCGTTTGAAAATGGCCTTGTAAGCCGAAACAGCTGTCACAAAAATAAACACTTAAATACATGCAGAACTTAACAAAAAAATGATAAAATTTAATTAAAAAAAAAAATCGAGCGTGATGAGTTCGATTTTTAAAAATTAAATTATTAAAATAAAATTATATTCTAACTATACTCCAATTTCAGAACAATTAACCAATTAATATACCTACTACGAAGCTTCACTCCTACTTAAGATCAAGTGAATTCAGTTTCTTTTAATAGATGTCGCAAGTATAGTTAGTAATACGAAGTTTTGCTTTATTCCAACAGATGGCAAGTACGATATATTATCAAAAGAGTACCATCTATCGTCGTTCGTGTCTTAGAAATACTTAGAGCCTAGTCAAGTAAGAACGTCGAGTCCAGTTTTATATTCAATGTAATTTTTATTATATTAAATCAATCATCTGGTAATCACACGAACCTCAAACTTATTTGGAAGATACCCAACACATCTAAAATTGTATTAATCATTGGAGACTAACTTCGAAATGAAAAAAAAAATATCGAGTTGTGTTAAGAATCAAATTTTAAGTATTAAGTAAGAATAATTATCAAAGAAATTACTCACTTATTTACGTATTGTCAGTTTGTTACAAAATATAAATTTTTTTTCAATCTTTCTAAACCCAGGAAAACCACACCGTGGTTGTAAGACAAAGTTTATTCAATATTTTTTTTTTTAACCAAACAAAGTGCATTATTTACCGCGATCACTATAGCAAACATCACAACTGACATCGTTTCGATGATTTTAGTACCTGCTCATACACCACATACCCACTCAGGTGAGCTTCACCTGGCGCGTGCAACTCTCGGCATATCAGTACGAAAGTTTCACCCGACGGGGCAACACGTTTACCAAGTTACTCCAATCCGAGCCGAAAAGATCGCGATCAATACACGCGTCTACTATCAACCAATCATTCCGAATACTTTGCAAGAGAAAACAGTTCATAAACGGTCAACAATTGATTAAAATCAGTTAATTTTTTTATTGATTATTATTTTATTGACCGCTTTGTAATGTGAAATAATATAAACGTGAATTATGATGAGAGTTCTTAATTATTTGTGAAAGTTGTGTAAAATGGTATAAAGTCACCCCGGACATCGGTACACTTTGAATCGATAATTATTTATTGAGATTATTACACTGAACTGCATTTGAATACCAAAGTTTCTAACATGGCTGCAATGAGGTTCTTCGCAGGTGTTGCGATATTGTTTCTAATATCGATAAGTAAGTTTAATTCAATTATAAAATCTTAAATTTTTATTGTAATACAATATTATTTAATTTCAATGCCCTTCGTACCTCAATTATGTACAAATTACATGTACATAAAATAATATAAACAATCAATCTTCACTTGTTTGCACAATTTCAAACCTAGAATAATCTTTAATCTACTACTGATTTTCCTACTCTGTTTACTTGGTATTTTACTGTTGGTATTTTGTTAATTTTTCTATTTTCTTTCAGATATATTACAATTTGTTTATTTATGTTTTGTACTTTCTTGTATAGATAAAGATATATCCTTACATCAATTTTAGCATATCATCTTCATAACATTTATTTATTCTCATCTTTTTTAGTATTTCATTCTTCAATCTAGTTTAAACTTTTTAGTACTTCATATATTCATCTATGTATTCATTTTGTTCAAACTTAACTACACAATTTTCTCTAAAAATACACTTAAGATTTCTGTACCCACGTATTAACTTGCATATTGACACACATTTTACAAAAACCGGATCATGTCGGAGTTAAATACACAAATTTGACATTAAAAGAAGCTTTGCACAAAAACTAAATAAAATATGCAAAGAGAACATGAAAAGATTGTATTTTTTTGTTGAAAAAGGAGAAATCGTGACCAAGAAACTGTGCGTTAAATAAGGTAAAGTTCTTGATTTGCATAGTTTTGTTTACGTCAGCTGACAGATATTTAGAAATCGCCTTCATAAACAAACCGGTCTGCTGCGAGTTATTACAAACCATGTGATTTAATAGTAACTTCTATCAAATAAAACCTTACTTTACATTCATAGACGCACGGTTTGTCATTATAAACATTACCTATCTGAGTATTATATTAAAACAATGTGGTTTGTTAACTAGAATGTATACAAAACAATAATTTCGCAATATTATTACAGTGTTACACATAAATTATTTCAATTTAATTCGAAGGGCAAACGTGGCTAGCAATTCATTTTCTTAGATGTTAAGCATCTGTTATCGTGATTGCAAGGCCATACATTCGATTCACATTAAGTGACATAAAAATATTTGGGATAACCATAAAGTAAATTCTTTCACGGCCTACTTATAAGATTAATCGATAATTTGTTTAAATCAGTTAAATGCAACAGGTTTTGCATCCGGTTTTAATGTGTTTAACAAAACTAAAGCTGTGATAAAACTCGCTTTATGATCCGTGCTAGTAATCAGTCAGGGACAACAACGCGTGGAGTTAATTTTATTGAAAAAAAACCTTCATGAAGATGTGAATATTGCAACTCCACACAACATCTTAGAAGATTAATGTGACAAGGAAGTTTTTGACATCAAATACATCCAAATATCAAAGATTAAGTTCGAATCTGTAATTAGAGGTGGATTAATTTTAATAATAGTTTTCTGTTGTAGTTTTAATTAACTGAGGATTAATTTTATATTAGTTTTCTGTGCCTTTTGTTTTCTTTGGTCTAGTGCAGATGCATTGCCATCTCCCCATGCTATGATACTATACTCAATAACAGATTGACAGGCTGCAAAATAAATCATTTTCAATTGTTGTAAATCGAAAAAGTTTTGTATCGTTCTAAAAAGTGCATGGATTTTCATATTTTGTTTGCAATTATTTGAGTGTGAAGGGATCTCTTGCTTATTAATGTATCAATATTTTATGAGGAAGTAAACATAAAATTCGGTAAGTGATATTTGAACCATAAATTGATATCAGTCCGTTAAGATGAGAGAATTTATTAGACGAACTACCTTTTTTTACAAACTCAAGAGCTTTTAACAGGTAGCTAGAGATGCTTCAGCGTAAAGTAACTACATCGGAACTGTGCGATTTTTACAGAGTCAGCACTTGTACCAACAATATTATAGTGAAACAGAAAATAAATAAAAAAATCTTCTTTAAGATGGCATTAAAATATATCTCTTCTCAAGGCTCAAAAAAAAGGTTAACATGGTACATTTGAAACGACGCACAAGATATAAAGTATTACAGTGTCATATTATTTTTTAACATATTATTTTTGCAGATTGACGTGCAAAATACATGAAAATGTTAAAAGACCTAATATTGCCAACCAACTACAAAAAACTTTAAATACAGTTAAACCGTTATGTGTAAACTTTTTCACAAGTTTAAGTACTCACTCAATACAAGGTCAAATGCTCAAGATTTTTTTGTGAACAATGAGATAACGAACACAACTAGACTTACCTGTACAAAAACGTGTTTTATGTATGTCAGAAAAGAAAGAAACATTAGATTATAGACACGCCTTAATACCCGGAGAACTTGCATGAATCAAACAAAAACATTCAAAATATATACAATTATAATTAAATCAACCCATAATTTTTATTCATCTTGTTCACAGGTTCAATAGTTTTATTATTGGCAATAAAAGTTGTATGGATGGACAGATAGTAACCTTAATGTAACCAAATTTACTCCGGCACAAAATTCTCCATTTGGCTTTTCAAATTTGCACTGCCCTTTATGAATTTTTTGGCCAATGCACCACCTTTTTAGGTTTTCACGGCCAAAGAGTATTTTTGTTATTGTTTTTGGGGTGTTATGCCGTGTTTCGCTACCTCCTTCTTTAGCCAACGTTTCGGACAGCGTTACAGTGTCCATCATCTGCCCTGATGACACTGTAACGCTGTCCGAAACGTTGGCTAAAGAAGGAGGTAGCGAAACACGGCATAACACCCCAAAAACAATAACAAAAATGCACCACCTAGTTTCAGCTCGCATAATCTATTTGATCTACCGACGATCATTCGCTATGGAGCTTTTAAAAAAAATTAAGACCCCCATTCGTTATTAGAATGTTTTAAAAAATGATTTGAAAATTAAAAACTTAAAACGACTACGTAGAAATTTAACAATGTAGTGTTTTGTTAGTGACATAATTAATGAAAAAAAAAACTTTTTTGGTCGATACCGGAATGCATAGATCAGCAAATTATTTTTTTACATTAGCTCCACTTAGAAAAGTAATTTCCCTCTAGTTTGTGTCATCTTAGGGAATGCTGTGTTAAGGATCTTTTTAGGGAAAGGAAGGAGAGGAAGTTCTGGGAAGTAAAAATGTACGAGGGGTGGACAGGAATGGGAGTCAGTGTGTCCAGGAGTGACGGACGTATAAATCCATCCCTCCGACTGCGGTGCAAGGCGATGGGTCTACAAGTCTAATTTATTTTTAGAGCCGCGTTTAGTGTTATAATTTCTTAGTATTCATGGTAAAAGAGAGAAATGTCCTGTATTTGAATGATAGGCTTTAATATAAAAAAATCTATTTTTTCCTCCTCGTTGATTTTCTTGATGGTGTGTTAATGTTAATTTGGAATAAAAAGTTTGGTGCATCAAATGATTCAAAAATTTTGCTTAGAAGCAATACAGAAGATTTACGTCCGGCTGTCAGTGTAATATGTAGTGCAAAATACGATCATTTTAGTTCAAATTTCATCAAGTATTCTTCACGATAAGCAATTACATAGGTCAAAGTTACGATGAAAAGAAAGAACAGGCAGTTATTTTAAGTATTTCATGTAATATTTTTTACACTGTAAATTAACTCGTTAATGTTACACATACAAGCCTTAATTACTGGAAAACAATGATTCATTACGATATGTTATGCTTTAATGTCTAAGGTTTTCGGTTTACAGATGAAAAAGCAGAAACACAAGGACAAAGAAAAAGATTAGACGTAGCTAAAAATTTAATTGGATATACAAGTATTCTAAATAACGTAAATAAAACCAGTTTAGCATGTTGCGGCAAAGAAATAATGAGTTTTTATGTGGGGAGGTATTCTGCATCACCAATGAACCAAACGAACTCTAAACTAAGTCATAATTTCCGTTCCAAATACATGTAATTAGATGATTTTTAAAACCGGAGGCTTCCATGACCGTTGGCGCCTAATTAACAATTTTATATTCCGGTTAGAAGCGTGTTGCATCTTCTTCCAGTTTATACACGCTTCGTTTAGGTACAAGTATTTAAATTACCAACATTCTTGACGACACTGCAATTCTACGGATATGATAATCAAGTGACCACAATTTCGACAACAATAAGATTCTAAGCACTTGGCCCTCCAATGTTCATGTATTTAAATTAATTCAATAAATTAGTTATATTTTTAAAGTAATCCCTATCATTATATATTTTTCCTGTGATGAGAATTGATCACGCAGCCTCACACTCAAAGTCAAATACCTAGACAAGATTATTACACAACGGAGGCCATTTCACAGTAAGTGGCAATTTAAATCACTTCACTGGGTATATGAAGAGATGATTTGTCCAGAGTCTAGACCGCATTTACATCGTGGAACCCAGATGAGAATTTATTAATGATTATTGTTTTCTTTGTAACAAACACTGCTTTAACGACTAGCAAAGAACTATTAGCTAGGAACACATTATTTTATTGTGAGATTTACCATGCTATTAATATATCCACTAAACCTTCAATTAGACTTAACTTTTACTTATAATTGTTCAAATAAATTACGTTTATTTTTGCATTTTTTTAATTAAATTTTTTTTTTAAATTTATTTTACACACCTTACAAATATAAGACAAAAAATCCCGATAAACTGCTTTTTAGCGGGTTCTGTACATTTCAAAATATTATAATAGTGAGTTAATAATTACATTTTTACAATTTTATAAAATAAAAATTTAACAGAAATTTGGAGAAATTTTTTTTTATGAAAACATAAATAACAAATTTTAAAATCTTCAGAATAATATGTCATTGTAAGCTAATACAAATTAATTCTTTCACTAAGCCAAGTCTTCATTAAATTTCCAAATTGTGTGTTTTGGGCAGAGTTTTTAATTTCAGTAGGTAACATATTTAAACAACTGAGAATCATGTAATTTAATGTTCTTAGTCCATATTTATTTATATGCTTAGGTACAATAAGTCATTCATTAAAGTTAAAGCGAGTATTATGGTTGTGTTTATATATAAAGGGTTATTTATGTGCTGAAATATAATTTTGTACCACAGAATTGCTTTCACTGAACGAATTTTGAGACTCTGATAAAATAATGGAATATTATGCTTTTCTTTGTATATTTTTTTCAGCTAATAATTTAACAATTTTTTATTCAAAAAATAAAAAAGACATTTTGTAATAAATATATTAATTATTGATATTGCATTTTATTTTATGAGGCCGTCACCAAAAACAAACAACTTATATTGAGGGCCAATGCTTTTGCTAATAAGAAGGCCTTTTTTTAAGCACACTCACCGTAGGCAGTATTATTTATGGCCACTCGTACATAAGTTTCCATCTCTGTATCTAAGTAACTATCAAAGTAATTAATGTTACTCGATTTTGAATTATTTAATGTGCGAGTAGGATTGACCAAGGTAAAAATAACGTGGGGTACAGTATTGAGATCATTCAACAGCAGAGTTTTCTTAATATGTAATGGTGTTTGGCGAAGACAGTACTTAAATTATTGATTTTGTAGTACTTAAAGTTGGAATATTATAAGGTGATAAAGATAAAGGGGCAAGAATAACGGAAATTCAGAGTACCTACCCAACTATTTTTTAACTGACTTTAAAAGATGGTCTCCCACTCTTTTTGTATATTTAACCACTTTAACAACGATTATTTTTTTTGTTTGAAAAAAAAAATGGTTCAGCTTTCAATATGATTTTGTTAAGCTATACTGAATTTATAAAATTAATATAAACACATAGTTTTGGAATAAACTACGACTTATGATATGCGAATGTAGACTTTCAAACATGAAAAGACCCATCCATGTTTGCCAACTTCAAGTACATCTGCACAATATTAAGATCATAAATCCGTACCGTTTTTTTAAAAGCCATCGTTAAATAAATTTTAAAATCCTTCTCGTAATTATGCATAAACATTCACTATGGTTCTTTCTTCATTCGCGGTATAACCTAGTGATATGAAATTGGCGACCAATTTGTATGAGGCCGTGAGCTGATTCAGTTTTTTGCTTGTCCGTGCGTTGATGTATTTTTAAAGGAAAAATTTCAACGCGAGTCGCGAATCGTTCAATCTCTTGGTATTTTGCTAGCTAATGGATAAACAATTAGAAAAACATTTGCAATAATACTTGAAGTCCATTTCTCCAAATATCTCCATTCTGCCATAAAAATGAATATTTTTTCCAAATTTCAAGAGATGTGAAAGAAAATCAAGAATGCGTCGTTTTTAGTGTAATAATATCGTTCGATCACTATTTCCTAGGCTACCAAAACTATATCAAATTATCAGCTTTCTACGGTTGCGATAGTATGAATTTATGTGGAATGTTGGCAGCTCAATAAAATGCATGCAATCTCAATATGAATTCATAATTAATTTGATGAATATTGAAATTTTTGTAAATGACATTCGTGATATGAAATTTCTTAATCATTAGCCATCGTGGGTGAAATTAAGTGTATCGATCTTTTTAATAGTAAGAAGATATTTGCTAAAAGTTGATGCGTATCATCAATATCCAAGTCAACCAAAACCTCTCCTAAATTTACCTGATATGAAAATAACATACTTGTATTTTGTACTTTATGTATATATTTTGTTAAAAATCAGCAAAGCACAACATAATCGAAATTTCTCCAATTAACATAAATTTCAATTACCACTTTGCGTGCATACAACTCAGCCAGGCAATCATCAAAGATAAAGGAACGCAATAAAAATGTGCGAGTCTATTTTGCAGGTATTTGCTGATCAAAAGCATAACAAAGCCCAGAGATATGGCTTATAGGGCTAAATAATAAATATGGTAATTTGAAGTGTTATCAATAAAATTTTCAAGAAAAACAAAAACATTTGTTATAGACAACTTTTATTTTCACACTCTACCGGTTTCGGAAGCACCCTTCCTTCTAGAGTGGGAATTAATTAAAGTGGTCTATAACAAATTTATGTGTTTTTATTGTAAATTATGGCGAGCCACAAAGTTACTGCTGTTTACAAATATACAATTAAATTTTCATTCATTTATTTTTTGTGTAATGATGGCCTCTAAGTTAAAAAATCAACGTTGTCACATGAAGAGAAAAGTTAATGAATCTATTAAATTAAACCTAATATCAAAAAATTACAAAAAGTTAATGCTTTAGTGGTAAACGAACCCCCACTCCCCGACTCATCCAAATATGTAAAAAAAATACACTTCTCTAAAACATACTTCTCTTAGATAGTAGCGTAAATTTAATACATTTTAAAATTACACTACTCTAAGTAGCGTAAATTTAATGCATTTCGTAAAGGTTTATTCAACCATTCTATTTGTTGATTTTACATCGGTTTTCTAAAAGAAATATTAATAATAAATGAAAACAAATAAATTTGTGTAGACCACTATTTAATTAACAATATCGACATGTTTCGAAAACCATATGTTTTCTTCGTCAGGATAATAAGTTAATGAAAAATAACAAAAAACAAACAAGTATGGACAAATAAGAACATAGACAAAATATTAGAAAGGAGAGGTGATTAATTACTTAAAATATCATAAAAAAATATTATTAAATCAATAAAATTATTGATAAAGTCATTGTTGGTTTAATACAGACCTGGCTTCACTACTTGTGATGATTCTCATACGACATACTTAAAGATTTAAAATATCCACCTCTTTTATTTGTTTTGCCTCTATTAAAAAAAACTATTTATTTAACATTCTGTTCTTGGATCTTGAAACCCACGTTTGTTCTTGATTCTATCAAATACCTTCTGACCCACGCCGTCCGGTTTTTAAAGCTCTTGACATTGCGCTTAAATAAAGCATTTACCTTGGTGCCCAAAACAAAATATTTTTATTTATTTATGTCACGTATCAAACACCTGCACTTTTCTATACGTTTTATACGAACTGTAAGTTTTAAAAAATGTATTCAAACATAAGTTAAGATGCACTTGAGGGAAAAAAATTCCCTCAGGGCTTTGTCATCTTTGGGGATGCTGTGTCAGCAGACTGTGTACTAGAGTGCTAATATTAAAAAAACACCATTATATTATTTTAGCCAAAAAAAAATTTTTCGTTTTTTTTAAAAATCGATTTTTTTATGAAAAATGTCAGGAAATTTCAGTTAAATTTAATTGATTCCTTAAAATCTTTATACAAAAAAATCGACTTTCGAAAAAAAAATTTTTTTTCGCCCATTACAACATCAAAAAAACACATTTTTTAAAATATAAGCACTCTAGTACACCCAACAGTCACGAGCCGCCACTGGCTGTGTGGCCTTTTTAGGAAAAGTAGGGATAGGAAGTTCTGGAAAGGAAAGAGGTATTGTGGATAGAAAGAGGTTTTGTGGATATGTGACGATCTTATGTATCCATCCCTCCCAATGCGGTGTAAGGCGATGCATTTCCACCCCTTAAATTGATTTGCGTTATATCATTCGATTATCAAGAAAAGGGGTTCCCGAAAAAGTCTGATGCAAAACATGTGAAACCGGGTAGTAAAACAAGATCGATAAAGTATTGCGGAGATGAATATTAACCGATCTAATTTTCTTAGACATAATGACAAGATAAATACATAATTAGCTTCATAAATAATACGTTGGTTCACGTGTTCAGGTAGGAATTTGTAATCAATAATAAAAATAAGGTAATGGATAAAAGGTGACCGTGATTTACTTTTTCTCCATATTCTAATCCAAGATGACCCAAATAACTGGGATCCATATCTCATTTGAATATTCTGGTTTTGAACCAGTTTCAGATTAGGAAATGGGTTTTGGAGATGACGCCCATCAGTCAAATGAAAGTAGTTTACGTTCGGTTTCAATAATGAAAACATATGATTAAGGTTTATCTGATCGAATAACTGCACCAAAAAGTATTATTAACTATAGTTATAATCTAAAAAAATTGAAATAAAGCGTAATAAACGAACAGACGAAGGCAAATTAATTTGTAACTAAACTTGTTGGCCTTAAACTCAAATAATGTGGTCTATAAAAAGATATATTTTAGTAATAGTTCAAAGTTTCTGATGAATGTTAATAAGTTAAATTTCAGAGAAAATTTCAGTTTAAGAAATGTTAATTAGTTAATTTACTACGTATTATGTATATTTTTGTTAGCTACACATTAAACTCTTGCTGTCTCTGTATCATATAATATTCTAAAAGCCCATCAGGGCGTTTAAAACTAATATTTTAAATAAAATACAAAAAAAGTCATATTTCATACTTTGTGACTTCAACTTTTCACACACACAGAGACAGCAAGGGTTCAATGTGTAGCTAACAAAAATAAACATAATACATGGTAGATATAAAGTTACATTTTTGACTGCATATAATATGTTATTAAAATAAAATAGGGAAAAGTGCAAGCAAAAAACAAGAAACTTACAATATTAGTTCAAAATACATATTAATATAAAGTATTGATGTTTTAAGATTGAAAGACGGTTAATAATGAGGTAAGGTTGAAAAAAACAAACGTTTATGTTAAAACTTCGGTTTTCGCAATGTAAGTGAACGAATGGTTAAGGTTTGTCATATATTGAAGAACAGGGCAATAACCGTGTCATTAACCCGCATAGGTATTCTTTGCGGATGTGTTTTGGGATATTCCACTTTCTCGTGCATGACATATTGACAGAGTTCAGGATTTTGCCGTGAAAATCTTTGCAAAACTGGTTTTGACGCAGAACCAAAGCGGCCGCCTTTTGAATGCATTTCAGTTGTGAAATTGCTTCCACCTGGTGAATATGAAATCTGCGTTCCTAGGTACCTTTCCTCCGATTTAATTAATTTAAAAAGTTTTAATGGGTATCTTAATTATTTCTTAATTTCACTACAGCTGCATTTTATTTTTGCGAATTCATTATTATTTCTCTCATTTTGTCATTTTCTATGTTTTTGCATTTGCTCCTTTGCAGAAAAAATCTCAAAGAAGGGGGGGGGGGGGGGCACTAAAGATTTCTTGAGCTACCTTTACTTTAATCGTAATTAAAAGAATAATCAAATCACATGCAAAGTTTAAGAAAGTTTTATTAAAACTGATTGTACACATATACAAGACAATGCCATCTTATGATATAGAAAAGTTACAATTGTCGTTCTCTTCCTTAAATGATGAATTCTTTGAGCCTATTCTTCCTGGCAAATTGGATAATTACATCATCAATAGGACAATCAATTTCAGGGTGAGCGTTCAACAGAGCTAATCAAAAAAACAAATGCCAGACAGAAAAGCCGCGACTTTTCTCATTGCTATCTATGTGCCAGACAGAAACGTATAAAATACGATGACGCGGATGCGCGCGCGTGCTACATAAGAAATCATAACTACTCGATAACTCGACTCAGAGTCGAATGACGAAAGAAACGAATGATTAGCGTGCGGGCTGGCGGCCTCGCAAGGGGACAGGCGAGCGCCACCCGCGCCCCCCATAATGTATCCGCCACTGATTAGCCTTTCACTGTTAGTTAGAATCCTCTATTGTTATTTTTGTGTTAATGGGAACCATTTTAAAGAAAGTTCTTCTTCTAATTTTTATTAATCCTTAACAATTAATACATGAGCTTTGCGCAGCTTCGGGAATCCAGATTTTTTCCTCCAATCAAAATCGGTTTCTGCGCACTAACCATCAGGCACATTATCTTGTTTGCCAGACTCTACCTGATTATTAATCATACATGTTTATAGGGAAAACCTGCACTTAAACACAAAGTTATTTTTTCCATATTAGCCAAACATTTCAACTTAATCAATATTATGCTGGTGTAAATCCTATTACCTATGTTAAGAAAAAAATCTGCTGATGTACCCCATTTGTATTATGAAAAGCCTAAATCATCTAACAGATCAATGAATCCACCTTCGACACAATACATACAAGACATCTGATATAAAATTCTTGTGGTTCTCATACGCACTCCTTCCGATGGTGTCCACTGCATACAAATAGAGTGAAAAGTTTGCTGCTAGATCTAGTTTTAGGAGTTTATCACTGACCTCTGAAACCCGTGCAACGTACGAGACTGTAACCAGTTTGAAGTTGTGAAAACATAACCACGTAATTAACGCCGTAAAGAATTTGTGGTCGAAATGGAACGTTTATTAAAGCAGTTTCATTCATTATTGAGATATAAATATATTACATTACCGACGACACCATGTGAGTCACTTCATTACTCAATACAGGTAATATCTTAACAAATTATACTTATTTTTAACAAATCTTAATTAATTAGGAAACAATACAAGATAGGGAAAGAATGTCACTTATTGTTTTGTTATTGTGGCTAGATAAACAGCATTACTAATACAAAAAATACTTCCCAATCGTAGAACGGTGTTTTAGTTAAACATTGAATAAAGGCTGTATTAGCTCAGATTCGTTTTGGTACTAACTTCTGTGTTTCCTCCCTCCTACAACATGGGTCTCTTCAAGACCAATGTTCATTCCTTCCTCTCCTCAAAAAGACCCTCCACACAGCATCCCAAATGACATAGGCCCTGAGGGGAATTATTTTCCTCAAGGCCTCCTGTGTGGAGTTAATGTAAAAAAAAAAAAACTAACAAAAAAATTCTTTAACTGGGGTGCAAAAGAGCTGGTAACGGTGCATTTCAGCAGGCTGACACATGAAACTCCGGATTTATAATTTATAGACCAGGGTATTACGGATGTATTACCGCGTGAATTAAATAAGATTTCAATGAAAGTGATGTTTTTTAATAACATAAATGTTTTATGAACGTCTGGGCAAATATAAATTCTAGAAATCAACTTTTTTATTTTATAAACGAGAAAAAAGTGAAGTGACAGTATCACTAAATAAAAGGAATACGCTTTTAAAATAAGGTATTCTCTAAAAAAAATTGACGTTTAAAGTGAAAATGTATGTGTTTTTTTTTTTTTACAACTTTTTCATGTTTGAAATTAAAATATTACATCTTCAATTTTTGTAAAATCACTTTGTGGCGTCATTTTTATTAATTTTTTTTTTCATATAGTTAAATATCACAGTTCATAAATATTAAAGTGTATTTCAAATACGAAAAATCTAATATGGAGTTTTATCCAGTTTCTAAAAACAGTATTTATTTACATCTTCAAAATAGGCACGTTTAACTTTGGGAATAACCCGAACTTTGTAGAGAAATTAAAAGTTTATACAACCAATAAATTACCCTTTTCAACTTAATATTACGGCTGTTAAGTATCAGTTTAGACTATTTTAGTTTATTATTAAGGTTAGCACACACACGGTTGTTTATCAATTTTAAAAAATTTACACCACATTTATTAGCAATACCGTTTAATATCAATTTAATACTAATATACTCTACCATTTAATACAAACATATGTACATGCTTCCCATACCTTATAATGATTACAAAATCATTTTAATTTTGTTAAAATCTACACCATATGATACGTAGATATTATTATATTATTTTTTAATTTTTTTTTTATTATTAATTGTGCAATGAAGTGGCTATATTAGGTATCATCGGATAACGTAATATTTTCACATCAAAATGATGTGGCCAAAGGTTTCTTCAGTAATATGCAGTCCTGTTTTCTAATAATTCAAGGTAGATACCAAAATTCCCGCATGTGACTTAATTAACTGCCTTTTTCTAGCTGAAATATACTAGTGGATTATAATTCTATTATATGACATATAAATTTAAACTTTCAGAAAATAACGATTTTTTTTGTGAAAATTTTGTAAGGTCTTGTATAAAGC
The DNA here is from genome assembly GCA_936435175.1 of Glyphotaelius pellucidus. Lineage (NCBI taxonomy): Eukaryota > Metazoa > Arthropoda > Insecta > Trichoptera > Limnephilidae > Glyphotaelius > Glyphotaelius pellucidus. The sequence continues at coordinate 27,120,237 of OW386551.1, forward strand.
CTCGTAAAGATCTTTGTTAATGATTATTATGCACATTAACTAATAATTATATATTATTTGGATCGTTATTTTCTGTTTATATTTACTTGTCTCTTTTATTGATTGTAATTCGTGTCGTAAATTTTACATTATGGTATTAAAGAAAGGCGATGTTTTAACATATTTACGCAGTCGGAGGTTTTGACCTCTAACACACATCATTAGAATGCATAATATTTTGTGGTTTGATCTTTCAGTGTGCGATGAATCTTAAAATGCAACCCAGATGCAAATCATATTATTTAATTGCATTGTTTTCATGATACGTTAATAATTTACAAACAAATTGACTTGATTAGTTGCCAAACTAAATGGCAAAAACTTTCTTATTTGTTGAATTAATAATCTTTCTAATTCTCTCATGTCCCCAACGTCACATTTATGATCGAAAGCTTATACTGAAATCTTAACAGCACAATTTATAAGCGTCACTTCCAAAAGGTTAAGAGCACCTACAGTAGTAATACTTTCAGTTAATTAGAAAGGCAATAAACATTTATCTCCTCCGCATATAATATTTAGAAAATCGAGAGTTGTTATTATTTCCCTACGATACTATTCTTATACAAGCTGCTGCCGTTCTAACTGTATCGCGGATACATTAATACTCTACTTTCACAAAGTAATTTTCCTTGAAATCTAGACATTTTGCATCATTGTATGAACATGGTCAAATTGCGGTGCGTTGTCGCAACTGATGATGTATTCATTGGACAATAATTCGAGGATTGAGACATTCCCCTGGCTGCCATGAGATTTATTGTTTACTTGTCTTCAGTTATTGAAGGAAAACTTGTGGAAGATTTGTTACCTTTCGTGAGTCTGGAAAATTTAACCAAAGTGGGGAAACTGATTCTTAGCGGATCGTTTAAAGTAGTAAACGAAAGGTTTAATAATCAGCCACTGCCTTCCTCTGTAGGTACCTATGCCCGTTTCAGCCAATTCCTCGCTTTATACCTAACTTGTTTATCTTGTTTACAACAGGGCACAAATGTATGGTGCAATTTCTCCAATTGATTCGATTGTTCATACTCCAATATGTTTCCTGGGCATTGTTTTATACCTTTTTGGAACATTCAAGTATGATTATATTGGTTTCTCCCCCATCCTTTCTATTTATTTTTTCATTAGCTTCCCTTTAAATTTATTAATTATTTTCCATCTCTGATGGCGGGTTGTTGTTGTTTGTTGCCAAGAATTTGTATAATTCATCAAATTTCAAAGCTAATTTTCAAGTTCTGTGAAAGTTTTATTCATTTGTTATTACATCACCAGGAGTTTTAAAAAATTAAAATAATAACAGAACAAGAAGTTTCACAGGATTTAATTAACTTTGAATTTGATGATTTGTTCAAATTCTGTAATACAACTGGCGCTAGGTATTCATCTTTAAAGACAAATTTGTTTATTGGTTTACAATTGAATATTTACGTAAGGTTAATTTTTTCAACAACATTTTAATTCTCTCTTTATTAAGCTATTAAGAATTGATTGGAGTGCTAACATAAAATATATTCCGTTACTTCAAAGTTCTAGGTACTTCTGAAAAAACACATTTCAATTTCAACTCTAAATATCATCTCAAAATTTTCACTCTCGTTGCGTTTGTTCTGGTCTCTTCGTTTTGCTACTGCAACACTCCACTTGGGAGCACTTTACTCAGGTTTTCGAGCAAAACCACTCTGTATGAAGTGAAGAAAGTGACGTGGTCCTCACGACCCGCGGGTCTAATGACATGTCGCGTGAGGAGACATAAGTGCCGTGATTTTATTGTAACATAATATTGACATAACTCCCAACACACTTTCCAGATCTACACGCAATTCTGGACGAAATTGTCACAGCGTGATGCAGGTTGCACTTTCAATCATTTTACATATATTATGTATCAGGTTGCACTTTCGATCATTTTATTTATATTATGTTTCAGGGCAGTATAAATTCGAAATACAAAAACACAATGCATGTAATACAAATGCAAAATACATAGTATGACAGAATATTAGAAATTTATCGAAACTTTTAGATGGAGTAAAGTTGGATTGAACAATTGGACATAATTTCTCTACTACACCTTACAGATGTAGGTACACGCAATTGAATTTTACTGTGGCAGTATTTTTTCAACTTACATATCGATGGTCTCGTATCACAATGACGGTTGTGCGATTTTGTAGTTTTACAGTATTTTTAAAGTTAAGTTTCTGCACTTTTACAGTTTTTAAGATCAAAAATTGTAGCATAAAAGAAAAAATATATTTGACTTGATTTCATCCAAGACTTATAAATCAACTAAACGAAGTTAAAAAAAGCCAACAGCGCGATTTTCAATTTATTAGCAGATCCGATTTTGTTCTTCGGGATTGTCTGTTGTATGTTGTGAGGCTGAAGTTTGTGGAGAGGGGAAGTAGATGGGGAAGCGGAAGGTGGGAAAGTACCTGGCTATTTAGACCTGGTCACCAAACACGGCTACAGCCATTTCAAGCAACGTTTCAATTCTGAATGGTGGTCTTACACTAAGGCCCAAATAACATGAATGATTTTTAATTAATTAATTGTAAAGTAACACAAATGAATAAAATAAAATTTATTTGCGCACGCCAAGATTCGACCCCACGACCTTCGAATTGCGAGTCGAGAGCCCTACCCTTCGACCATGGAGGCCGTCATTTATCATAGAGCAAAAATGGGCCTAGGGTGAAACTAATTACAATAATTTTGAAGCCTAAAAACCCACAAAATTCACACAAACTATGAACGACTGTTTATTTAAAAATTTTGAATCTTTTACATTATTGTAAGCCACAACAAATAATTGAAAAATGGTATGAAATTTATTAAAAACAGGAAAATAAGCCACATTTTCTATAACGATGGATACTCCTTGTCAACTTGTTAATAATCAGAAAGTTACCATAATGAACATATTTTCCAAGAGTCATTAAACTAAAGCATTCATTTCCACCTAAATATATTTAATGGCTGAACTACGGGCACACGTACATAAACCAAAAGATAAATAGGTAGACTGAACACGAGTTGGAGACAGATATGTGCAGGTTTGGTTGGGTTAATAGCGACGAGAACATTCAGAGGTCAACTAAGCGATTTTTAATCATAATACCATTATTTTAATGGCTTTCTTTATTTTAATAGACATCAAAGACAATGACACGAATTATTAATTGCCGTAAATATCCTAGACAACATAAAACTTTAACCGTTTAATACACAAACCAAATGAAATAGGCCAATTACGTAATATAAAATTAGTTTAGTGCAGTTTTATTATAATATTTATTCCAAGAAGGATTTTTATCTCTTTACCAACATTGGTACTTTAGTCTTTTTTGGACAACTTTCTCCTATTGCTTATTCATTGCAGAAACTTTTCAAAAATACATATTGTTTAAAACGACCTTTCCACTCGAATTATAGATCTTTTTTTGTTTCTAGGTACTAAAAATCTGAACTATGGATGAAATTTCTTAAATCTAAAATATTATGAAACGTAAATATTTATACACCACTGCAGGTATAAATTTCTTCTTTAAAATGACATACCTTAATTTAGAGGTAGGTTTATCTTTGTGCAGGAGAAAATAGAGTCTGCAATCTTTGGAATCATTTTTTTTTTTAATACAAGATTAAAAAAAAATTGCTTTTTGGTGTACTGATTTCTTTATTTTACCCAAAGCAGATGTTTTTAACGTGAACACCATACAAGTCCCAACTGTTCCCAACCATCTGGAGACAGTGAGAGTAGGTAAGGCATCCCCAATTGAGGTATGTTGTGAGGCTGAAGGTAGTGGAGAGAGTGTGGGATAGAGGACCGTGGGTAAGTACCTGGCTATTAGGATCTGGTCACCATACTACAGCCATTTCAAGCAACGTCTCAATTCTGAATGGTGGTTTTTCATCAGGTACTAATACTGAGAGTACCTTGCATTACGCAAGAGCTATGATACATCTATACTAATATTATAAATGCGAAACTGCGTGTGTTTGTTTGTTACGCTTTCACGCATAAACCAATAAACCGATTTTAAAAATTCTTTCACCAATATAAAACTACATTATATGCGAGTAATATAAGCTGTATATAATGGTAAGTTCTGGCGTTATGAAATTATAAATATTAATATATTAAATTTATTATAAGCTTTCATTCGCTAACAAGAGCGAGTTATTGCTAACGTCAGAAAACAAATCGTTGCCGTGGAAACGATGTTGATATATTTAAATAAAAATGAATCTCCGTAATGTTTATACGCGCATAACTTTTAGACGACTGTACCAAATTGGATAATTCTTTTTTTCTTTAAGCTTTGGCATTATGAAATTTAGGTGGTACACGAGCTGTGGGAAAACTGAATGTACTGGAATGAATGTATGGAATGCGGGTAGGAGAAAGGTGAGGGCTGATAATAGTAATTAATATGTAAGCCACGGGTAAAAGCTAGTAATATAATATGGAGGGTTATTTGTATTAAGAAAAATCAAAATAAATCATAAAAATTAGTAAAACACAAAAACAATTGTCCAAATATAATCATTGATACTTGCGTGATTCCTACACCATTAATTTGAAGGTTTAAAATAAATGGTAAACACCTTCCCAATTGTTAAGGTTTTCTAAAAACAGATATCCAAATATATCAAACTTGCAACACTATCCGATAGTGAAATTTTTAATTGAAATTATCGCAGCGTGATACAAATTTGTAACACTTTTGTTTCCGTTAGATTTAGAGTCAGATCTATTGATAGAGATGTTGAAACACGTAGGTAGTAGGTACTTATGTCATAAGTTACAGAAATATACACAAAGTTTATCGGTAAGTGAGATATTTTCACAGTGGCCTTTTGAATTCTCAATTTCTGTAATTTGACTAAGTACGTCCAAATAATGAGACTTCCTTTATCGAAATAATTACTTGTTACTTAATATTTTTTGTCAAATATCATATCACATCTTGGTCTAATAGTATTTGTGGTCGAATGGAAGGCTCTCTGGAGGTCGCGGGTTCTAACCTCGGCGTGCGCAAGTAAAATTTATTTTTATTATTTGAATAATTATTTTTTATGATACTTAATAACTAATTAGTCGATACTTGTTTGTCTGTTTTAATTTTCGTTATTCGTTTATCTTAAGGAAGAATGCTTTGGTTTTGAAACAAATCGATTATTTTGATTAAGTAATTTTAATTTTCACAAAATTAAATTTGTTTATTTTGTGTTGTTTCACAATTAATTAATTAAAAAAAAAAATTGTAGCACATTTTCGGTACCTTTCAGAACTTAAGCTTTAGTTACTCTTAGTATCGCTCTGATGGTAGACTACCTTACTTCCCCACCTTTCTCTTCTCCATCTCTATCGCCGCATCACTAACTTTAGCCTCACAACATATCTTAATTGGGGATGCCTCTCTGGCGCTCCAAGGTTCAGAGCAGTTGTCACTCTTAAGTGGTATTCAAAATAATTTTAAAAAGTATACAATAAAACAAAATTAAAAAATCACGACAAAAAAAAACATTCTACGTTCATTAGAGTTTGGGAAATATTTAAGAGAAAAGATTTTGATTGTCGTATTTGGGATATTTCAACAATTTGAACATAAACATGATTCAATTATGTTCATGACTAGTAGGTGGGTGGTTTGGTATATTTATGACTTGTAGTGAAGTTATATAGTCAGACGTATAATACCTACTCGAAATATACAATTTAATCTTCGAATGCATTTGCTCTTTTCAGCATTAGAAATAAATATCTCTACACCTTTATTGACTTATCTAACAGGTGAAAAATTATTTAAAAAAAAGACATAAATAAAGATCTTCACATTCTCTAATTTACATAACAAATACATTATTAGGAGGCATGACCCTCGACATTTGTATAAAAAATAATTAATGTCAGTAAACTTTACTTAAGAATGATGACAGGTAATGAAAGAAGCTGTGCGGTATCAGCCATGAAATGATTTAAAATCATTTAATTAGCCTGAGTTATGAAATAACTTCATAATTTCTCGAGTGGTTTTTTTTATTAAATTCATGAAAATTATTGTTATTAAGTCATTGGATACTGATTTCTTTATTTCGTTAAATTTCTTCTACTTTCAAATGTTGACATTTCAATAACTGTTGATAATTGATAATATAATATTTAAGGGGTTCATGATCATTGTGTGTATGTAGGTACTCAATTCTGTTGATAATAATTTTTATTCTGTGTGTTATAAGTACATTTTATAAAAGCCGTATTTAAAAAGAATAGAAAATCAATATTTCAGTAATGATTGTTATTGTTAGGAACTTGACCGTTTGATATTTATTTCATCTGTCAGAAAATTTGTTTGTACATTCCGTTTACGGTTTCAAAAATCTGCCGCATGCAATTTTTTATTTGTTTTTATTGTAACAATCATATTACGCATTTTCAAACGTTGTGTGATAATGTTCATTATTCAACCAAACCTTACTTAGACTCAGCTTTTCACTATTATGGTACTTATGGCCTGAAGAAAATAAAAAAAGTATTGTCATTGAAATAGCGACGTTTATTTGGAAAAAATTGTATTTTTCTTAAATTAATTCTACACAGGAGGCCCTGAGAAAAGGGATGGGTAGGGGTGGGCTGGGGGTCAGTGTGTGCATAGTGACGGACGTATGAATCCATCCCACCGGCCGCGTAGTCCAGCGGTAAGGCTCTTGACCCGCAATCCGAAGGTCGCGGGATCGAATCACGGCGTGTCAAATAAATTTTATTCCATTAATTTATTTTATTTCATAATTTATTCATTTAAAATAATAAATAGTATATTTGCGGCACGTTCCAGAGTGGAAGATACTATCAGTATCGCCCTGGTGTAAGACCACCATTTAGAACTGAAACGTTGCTTGAAATGGCTTTAGCCATGCTTTATGACCAGATCTGAATAGCCAGGTACTTCCCTACCTTCCTCTTCCCTATCTCCTTCCCCTCCTCACTACCTTCAGCCTCACAACATACCCCATTTGGGAATCCATAGTCTCACTGGCTCCAAACGAGAGCAGTTGAATCTCTTGTGCGGTATTCATATAAAAAAAAAACCCACAAGGCGATGAGTCAAGAGAGTCCGGCTGGAGAGGTCTAGGTCAAGTCTCCCTTAGCCAGTCTCTCCTGATCCGCCCCGCCACGCAGTAGGTGGGAAAACGCATTCACCGTCAAGATCTAGACAAATCTCACCCCATGAATCCGGGCACCCTCACCAAACGTAGCGAGCCACTTGGGGTGACCTACGGCAGGAGTATTGGTTATCCAATAAATGGTTCCAGGGGCGGCGGTGCCTATTCCCGCCTTCCAAATTGGTCTAATTCCGTTTTTAATATAAAAAATGCATTAAATAATATGATATAATTTATGATTGAGAAGATACTTGAATAGATACTGGTCATTTGACGGATGTGCGACGGCGCATACGCCAAATTTTTATTTATTTAGGAATGCGATTTTAACCCTTATGTATAAAGAAAACTTATAAAAAACAAGGTCAGAATCGCTTAGGGAATTCTTGTTCTTGACGTATGAGGTATTATAAACACAGCTAGCCACTCAGAATATTTTTTATTTAATTTGTCTATGAATTCGACCCTTCATTTTACTGTTTTGTTAAATAAGAGATAATTAGAAACGTATTTTTTTGGAAGCAAGGTCTACCGATCACAAAACTACGAGTAAAATAATTATTAATGTTTAGCTGTCGTCGGGTTATAACATCTAACCTCAGGAAAAGTGTTCAAAGTATTCAACCGAAGAAAGGACGGCCCTCTACCTATTTAATAGTGAGGTACGATAGATACCAAATCATTATTAATGATTCGGCTTCGCACGGAGGTCAAACCAATAAAAATAAATTGCACTTGATATTATTATGTAGGTAGATAGGTACCTTCGCTGCCAAATAACGGGATTTAATAATATTTATTTTTGACTAGCTTTTGGGGTCACCTAACTTCCTCGTAACACTTTTTCGCTAATTACCTTTTTTTAGACTTCGTAAAATAATTCATTACTTGGTGGTAATTTAATGATTTTTGGAATAACCCCATTTGCAACTTATGCTGCACGCAATATTAATATGAATAAATAGTTGTCTCCAAGGGAAAATATCATTTTCTCGCATCTCTTTCAGTCGTATTAAAGAAAGATGCCACGTGCCGTTGCCGACACGTTTTTTTTTTTTTATCTTAAACGATCTTTTTTATCTTATAGAAAAACTAGATACTATAATATATTGTATGACTATTCAAAGACAAAACAAATGAACTAGTAGATCATATGGCTTCTTGTTATAATGAAATCCTACTAATAAACCGCGCCTGCGCATTCGAGTCTGGCCTTCAACTTTCTTTGCCATTGACCTAGTTGGGTTTCGCCTGCGGACCGGATACACTTACATTCGGACACTTGTCTCCAATAATCCGGACACCCGCCTTACCACTCAGACAGAGGCTCTACGCAAAAAGGTCAAACACTTCACATGACCAGCTAAAGCACACTTTGAAGATGACCAGTACCTTTCGATCAGATGCTGATCGATTTCGGCTACTGACTTGAATATTTGAATGCGTCTAACCGTCGAATAATCCACATTTTTTCTATACATATATACAAAGCCACTTTGTCAAACTGTAAAACATTTCAAACAACCAAATTATCTTCACCTTTGAAATGATCAACCCTTTTCAATAAAATAGAGATCGATTTGAGTATTTGAGCTACTATCTTGATTACAATCAGAGTGGGATTAACTATTGAGTCTTCCGCAATCTTCTTCATGAAATACAATGATTTGAAATACTGACACCATTATTTGAATGTGTGAAGCTAGAATGATTTCTACGGAAAATCGTCGATTTACATTATTTAGTTAACATCGTTTACGAACTTCGACGGTATTTTAACTTTCGAAGAAATTTTATATGACGAGACTGATAATCTCAGTGGCATCTATAAGTACCTCATTCATATTGTGAAATACAAAAATTAACTTTGAAATAATAACGAAATGATAGATAAATAAAGTTAGCCGAAATATTGTGTGCATTGAATTTGTAAAAAATTAATGAGGAAAAAAATGCGATTTTTTTTAGTTCATGATTAAATTAATAATGGGGCATTGTTTTGGTGCAATTAACATTAAATCAACACTACAAATTGAGATTAAAGCCATAACTCATTTGTCAATTCACACGGCTGAATTCTATTGGGTAAGATGGACATGTAATTATATCTAAATTAATTAACACCGTAACACCATGTTCATCTGATTTTGCCCAAGTCAGTGAAACTAAAAAATCCGAATTCCACTTAGAGATAAGTTGTGCGGCTGCGGTAAGTGGGGAAGAGAAAGGAAAGAGGATGGTTGGAAGAACCTGATATTAAGATCTTTTAAATAAACACAGCTAAAGCCATTTAAATCGACGTTTCTATTTTGATTGTAGTTTTCTTACCAGCGCAATTCTAATGCTCTGCATTAGAATTGCGCTATTCGCTATTATTTCTCCCATATTTGAGAACCGAAACGCAAGCTGAGCCATGAATTGTGAGAAAAGAAGGAAGCAACCTCAAGCGGCTCCTCGCTCCTTTCCCACAAATCCACCTTAACGAATGGATTGCAATCTTTAGAGCACAGGCGTCGGGTGGGAATGCTATCCCTGTTCTACCGGTATTTCAATGGAAGATGCTCTGAGGAACTAGCGTCATTGATCCCTGCGCCGGTCATAGTTGGGAGACACGTCAAACGCGTGCCCAACATATGTACACGGTTGACATTTGTCACATGAGAACGGGTCGTTTTTTCGACTCGTTCTTCAGTTCAAGAGCTCGGCTATGGAACGATCTGCCGGCCTCTGTGTTTCTTCTCTCCTACAACACGGGTCTCTTCAATACCAATGTTCATTCCTTCTTCTCCTCCCACAACAAAAAGACCTCCCACACGGCATCCCAGATGACATCATTAAAGAGGGAAATTATTTTCCTCAAGGCCTCCTGTGTGGAGTTAATGTAAAAAAAAGTCGTGTCTAAACTCGGCAGTTCGGCTCGCGTGTGTATACGCAATATAAGACAGTATATTATCCTCGAACGAAGTTCAAATTGATTTCTGCTGAAAAAATCCGTAACGATTTTTTTTTGTTCAACTATAAAAGTCACCACCAGCCAATGGGAAAAAAGCTATACAAATGAAGATATTCATTTTTGCAATGATTCGCTGTGCTTTGTCAGAAGGTTTTAATTCAGATCTCTATAATTAAATTTCTTTCCAGTAGTAATGAAACTAGCTCTTGACGATTTTTTGTTATTGTTTCATTATTCCGTTCCTTTTTATTTAATGTATGTATGCGTATGTAAACATATAGTTTACATCCATTAGACTAGCCTCATGGTCATATTGTGAAGATCAAATAAGTCCCTTTAATGCGCAAGTCGTGCGCACTTAATTTTAATGTACAAAGGCCTACGCATAATTTTAGAAAGTTTTGTGACAGATAGTGTGTAAAAAATCATAGATGAATTATGTTATTTCTCTGTCGTAATTTCGACCTTTGCGGTCATTTTAATGAGGGGATTGTAATGACGATTATGTCACTTGCCCGCAAGAATGATGGCAGTATTACCGGCAAGTATTCAATGATCTTTTTTAAGCCTATTTCGAAACCATCATTGATTCATTTCAAACAAGGCTTTTATATGCTTCAGAAGATAAAAAAAACATGAATTTATTGTAGTATTTTATGAACTTACGTAAATCATCAAACATAATCTAATACTGTAAGTAAGAATCATAATAATTTATGAGTCGAATTTAAGAAAAGTTAATATTTATTACAGCCATTAAATGTAAATTGAGATTGAATACATTCCTTAATTATTTTTTAATTGCCAGTGATTTGCTCTTAGAGTATAGATTTTTTTACGTAAGCTTCACACAGAAGACCCTGCAGAAAAAATCCCTCAGAGCCTATGTCATCTTTGGGAATGCTGTGTAGTGGGTATTTTTATGGGAAGGAAGGAGAGAGTTCTGCTAAGAAAAATGTATGAGGTGTGTGTACGAATCTTGGATCAGTGTGCCCATTGGCGTGTGTGGAAAGAGTCCGGCTGAGAGTCTAGGTAAGGTCTCCCTCAACCAGTCTCTCCCGATCCGGCCCGCCATGCAGTAGGTGGGCAAACGCATTCCCCGCCAAGACCACACCGTAAACAAAATTCGCCCTATGAGACCGGACTTCACTGCTAAGTCACCAGATGTAGCGAACCACGTAGGATGACATATGACAGGGATGATGATTATCTAATAAATGTTTCCCGGGGCGGCGGTACCCATACCTGCCCCCCAAATTGTGAGACAAGTATGGTACAATCTATGAGTGAGATGAAACTAATGTTTGAAGTGAATCGAATTGACTACGTACATATTTTTACATTATAGCGTAAAATTTAATCAGTTTGAGTCTCGTGTTTACTTGCTTCTTTCTGCAGAAAAAATACGCACATTAAATAATTATTTGGTATTAAATAAGTATTTTTTTTAAACTCCATAACTAAGTATCACTAAAAACAATTCTTCTTCACACTGTGTAAATTAATACTAATTGCAATAATAGTTCGTTTAAATAGTGCAGTTTTGTGAAGGCTCACCTCAATTGCGCACAATTCACCACAAAACAATTTGGCGCCTATTTCCTAAACAATACATGGTTATTTAAAAGTTCCAAATCTCATGATGAATAATGACAAATCGATTTGAACATTGACACATTCATCACAAAACATTAAACTGAAAAAGGTGTGAAGTTTTCACTACAACGGAGTTACAGTTACGGAGAACAATAGTTTGAGAGTTTTAACAGAGACAAGCAAACAGATTTTCTGCTTTGTAGTTAGGACTATTTGTCAAGCATGAGGCTAAATTACAGTTTAATTGCTCTCATCAGGGAGTTGCTTTATCATTTTGTTACGGTCGTCTCTTTAGCCTCATTTACTTTCAGTCATTATGGTATTATTTACGTTTTATTTAAATCAACTACGTGTTTTTGACACGCACCGTGAACATCTGCCTAAAAAAAGCATGTATGAAAAATTTTTATTAATTTAGTGAACGATTTTATTTTTATACGAATAACTTAAGACCCAGTTTTCCACATTTTTACCACCTTATTTCACATTTTTCTTAAACACATAAAGTTTTAAAGTTCTTAAAAAAAAAAATATATATATATATATATATAAATAAAACGTTATATGTTATTCTTGAAGATAATATCTATACATTCCCCTCGCCGATACGGCAATTATATGAAATTCCCTCGATAGAAAAAATATTGTTTATGCTCCGAAAATTAATGCAAACACGGTTTTTTCAGTTATTTTACAAGTTATTATCCCACAATTTTTTACGGGTTTGCACTAGAATTTTTCTAAAAGTTGATTCTCAAAAAATAAGATGCTTTCGAGATGGGGGAAGATCTCACTTCCATTGTAAGATAGATATTATGTTTGTTAAAGAGCTGTTCAGAGATTTTGAGACGTTTGCCACGAAGAGGACATTTAAAATTCATATCTATTCAAATCTATTCACTAACCATAATATAAATCATGAATGATTGCATTTGTAATAGGTAAAACCCGCATTGTCCGAGTCAAATGAAGCGTAAACTTTATTTAAACGAGCTTTCCTTTTCCGAAGTGAAACCTCTGGGAAATGAGATGAAAGAGAATATGACAACCGCAGAGTTAAGTGATGTTTGTTCTGACACGTTCAGTGGTTTTACTCTACTCACCTGTAAATTTGTATGTCATGATGGTACGCTTGCATTTTTAACCCTTTAGAGCCTTCAACCATATTTCCAAAGAAAACATTCACAAGAAAGCTATTGATTTTAAACACTTAAAAAATAAAATCTAACAAATCATATTATAACATACAACCTAAGTATCAATCGTGGCTCTCTTACAAGGCACAAGAGCTCCCCTTTTCTGATACGGTATACATTACTAATGATGACCTTAAATATAATATTTTGTAAAATAGTGTAACTCATATTCTTTGTCTTCAATAAAAAATAAATAAAAATGTACATTAAGTCCGATGATGACTAAGGCTCAATTTATGTAAGTTTTATTTTAGAATATTTTTATCAATTTAAAAATTAAGTTACGCGTGATTAAAATTTCAAAAGAAATAATGAAGGTATTGCGCAAAAATAATCCGTATGTATTTAAACATGAAAACATACATTTAAACACCGAAATTATCACTATGGTAATCCATTGGTTACGAGAGGGGCAATTTATATAATTTCCTCCCAGTTAATATTAAAACAGAAAACTTATTTTTTTAATTTTATTTATTTAATCCACAAAATAATGAAAATGAGCTATATTGTAATGAAATGTATTTTTGTGCAATGTAATGAAAATACTATTTATTTTAGTTATTTATAGATAAATAAGTGAAAATATATATTTTTTTCTTGAAGAAAAACTTAAAAAAAAAAACATTATTCACGATAATTTTTAAACCATTAAGTACCAATCAGCAAGTAGTAATTTTGTTTATTTGTAAATGTTTAATTTTTTTTATAAACCAACTGAAAATCAGTCCTTTTACTGTAGAGGTAATGAAAAAAGGGATACACCCCACAAAACTATTATTTTACCTTATAAACCAAAAGTTTGAGGTAAATATTGGGTGCACAAACTAAAAATAACAGGTGTAGGTACTCCTGGTATTTTGACGTATTGACTTATCCAACCAATTTGTGGGTATGGGTACCGCCGCCCTAGGAACACTTTATTGGATAACCAACAGCCTTACCCTAAGTCACCTCGAGGGGTTAGCTACGTTTGTCTAAACTTGATCTTGCTATATATTTTTGGGGCATCACTGTATTCTTCTTAAACATTGTTTTAGCAATTTATTTTGCGATATTGATAAAATTAGCATCAACTCTTTTGTTTTAATAAAATAAATGAACGAGAAAAGCATTTAATTTTTCAAACAGCCTCACAGGAAAGCCTTATATTTCTAAAACAATTTGACTATAATTCACCAGTACTCCAAAGCACCAATGCCATTCAATGGGTTAGAGACAAACGTACAATACTGCAGGTAGATTTCCCAGCGTTGATTGGTGTCACTTAGTTCAACATCGTCTTCGAGCAGCAGTACGAGTGAATGATCGACATAATAACTGTCATTATTTGTAAAAGGTTAAAGGAATTACTTGCAATGATTGCTTTTACAGCGCATTAGCGATCCCATTATCGGTAGAAGTGGTTCCATGCCAACTGAGAATAAAGTCAACTCAACACCTCCTTGAAAAGTCATTAAGATGAAGCCATAGTAAATAATGCAAAATCACACAAAATCATGTGTTTTTGTTTTGAAAATTTGATCGCTTAGAAATATTATAGATGCTTCAATTAAATACTGCGTGTAGAACATATCTTGGCCCTTAAAAATATCGGTCATTTTTTTTATAAGTCTTTTAATAAGCCTAGAAAAAAATAAAGTAACAGGTCTTTAAAAAAACACTTTTAAGTGCAAACTCTCCTACTTATGAACATCTTTTCGGATATGATTTTATTGCTTATTGTGGCAAATTTAGTTTCTTTTATGATAATCGCAAAAAAAATTGATATTTACGCCCGATATTCACAAAATAAAATAAAATATGCATATTTGCGTTGTTATTTCACAATACGGCTGGCAGCCGACGAATGTGGATTTTCAAAGTGACCTTTATGTCATCCACCGAAGGACTACTGGCTTGCCACACCCCACTTCCATTCAGAAACGCCCTGGCCGGAGCAGGGAACAGACGTGTGACTTCACGTCGCTCGGTTCCGTGAAATTAATTTTAAATTTCCTTGTTGTTACAATAAACAATGTGTAGAAAAGGAGTTAATGTTTTTTTAGGTCTTTACGAAATCAATCTATAAAAATAATTCTCAAATACCTTTTCCAACCGTTCCAAGAGCTTTTTCTCAAATATTTTTAAACTCCTCCCACAATGGGCGTGAATTCCGACTTCGATTTTTCCCTGGACTATTGGATCCCCTTGAAAGCTATGAAAAAAATAATTTTAAATTAAACGATAACCCTTACCTAACGTTACCTATTTAACCAAATTTTAGATATATTTTTTTATCACTCTAAATGACTTATCTGAGATGGTTCTGAGTTGGTTTCATTCCGAGTCGTCCGGTCACTGGTAGAAGTATCATTAAACCATTTGATTATTATTTTGGCAGCAAAATACACTGATTCTCATACAATAATGTTTTGTTATTTACATGAAATTTAAAACATCGATCGTCCAATTGATTAGTTAGACATCTCCAAATTCTAAGTTTTGAGATATTGATGAAAGCAATATTCGAATTTTCACCACAATTCAAATATTATTCGCCCGTAGCTGTGCTTTATATGTAAAACACAGACACGCTGTAAAATATGCATGACATATAAAACATGCTTTAAAATAACACCGGGAGGCATAACGGTTCAGTACATTAGTATGACATTTTGAAATATCCTACTAGTGGCTCAGAAAATATCAACATTTGTTTGTTTTATTATAAGTATTTCTGCATTATAATTGATTTGGTGGTGCTTATGGGTAATCTGAGTATTGCACCTTATAAAGAGTGCACTTTTACATATAACTGCATACTCAACTCAAATTTCGATTTTTGCGAGATGTCTGACTAATCAACTGAATGAACGATATGTTAACGTCGTTTGACTGGATTTGAAAAGAAGCATATTTTTTAAATTGATAAAATTATCTACTAGTTCTACCACCCGCTCGGCTTTAAAGCTATTGCACATATATCACCCCGGCACTGAATGGAGGGGAAGATGATGATTAGGAAGTACCTGGCCATTCAGATCTGCTCACTAAAAACAGCTATTAAAATGATAATAGTTTATTCCAGAATGTATTCAACGGTAGTGCAATGCAAAAAATTCCCTATTTCGAAATAACAAAAAATTAGACAAATAATAAGAAAAATAAATTAGACAAAATAAAAATATATAGGTATATAAAATAAAATCAGAAGAGCGTCATTTGGAGGTTATCAACCACTGACCCAAATGTAACCCACTTACCCTGGTATAAATAACATTTTATGGTTAGTCCTTCAAGGCTCTCGCAAGGACTCTAATTTTTTAAAGAACGATTTTACATTTAAATAAATGAAGCTAGACCTCAAAATGTCTGTGCACACGGTGTTATTAGGCAGTATGCAAGTGCTTACAGAATGTACACAATGCAATGTGTTAGTAAGATAAAGATAAACATACAATAAGACAGTAGGGTAACGAAACGCGAGGCGGCAAACGCTTGGAAGTCCCATCCAGCAAATCCTGCAAACAAAGAAGACAAAGTTAATAGAAATAAGAAGAGTAGTGCGCTGAAGAAAATTAAAACAGTTTTTTTAAACGGTTGCACTCTGATGGGAAAAAAACTACCTATCGATATAGACACACTTTTAAGGCGGCACTATCCGAATTTCTACCGATTTCTTGCAAATCTCCCTTGAACATTTGACGTTTTTAAGCTCTTAAAAAAATATATGTTATTTTTGAAGATAATATCTATACAACCCCTACGCCGAAACGCAAATTATATGAAATTCCCTCGATAAAAAAAATCGCAAAGTATGCTCCGAAAATTTTTATTTTCAAGCCTGACTATTATTATATCTATGAAAAAATTCACAGTGTTTCTTTGAACGTTGTTTTAGACAACCCCCACGAGATTTTTGCTCTATTTTAAACGAGTCATGTTTTATTAAGCATTTTCACAATTTTCGCTTCAAATTTATCATTGAAAATATTAGCGCGCTCTGTCCAACATTCGTAATTACATATATCTCCATCTTCTTCTTTTTGAGCCGGGAAGCATCGCCTTAACAACTAATAGAGAACAACATCCACGGTAATTGATTCTACTTCTGCTGGAATCGAACCTGCAATCTTTGTAACTTAAGTCAAGCGTTTTAACCAAAACACCGTGAAGGTCGACACTTGGTCACTTTGGTCAAATCATAAATCCACCTTTAAATGCCTTAATCGAGGGAGTTTATTGTTGTTGGAATTCCGTACGTAAACCTGCCTTGTAATCGATAAAAAGTAGGCTGAAGTCGAAAGTTTCGAGTGGCGTGGTTCAATGTTATGCTCGAGGATCTAATAACGCTACCACCGGAAACAACTAGTGGATATTTAGAATTAATATGTATGCACGATACACAATCATCGTATTATGCATCAGAAGACGTCATGACTCGCGAAAACGAGAGATTGAAATAAATAGCGCGAGACAATACAAGTGATTTCATCTTCAATCAGACAGTTTTTATGTTTCAGATGCTTTCATGTTTATCTTAATCAAAAGATATGTTAAAATGTACCGTTGAACACAGTGGCGGACCTATCAAAACATATCGATCCTCTAGTTGATTAGTAAGACATCTCCAAATACTAATTTCATATCACGAGGAAAGCATTTATTTTAGTAATTTTTATATTTAATATTAAAAGATACAATATAATAAAATAAAACATAACAATCTTAATTAACTAATTTCGATTCCAGGTTAGTAGTGAATTTTTTTTTATGTTTTCCCATAATAAGCAAATTCTATGTGTATGGGAGGAGGTATTATTTGTTTAGTTATTTAGATTTTTTTTTAAATTTCTTTTTTATTTTGTAGTTTTTTTTTAAATTTATTTTATATAAGTAAAGAATAAGAGAAAAAATATATTTTTTTAATTATTTTTTTGATTTATTTATTTAATTAATAGAATGCTCACCATAAATCGAATATCATTTTCACGTGTCAGTGTTTTTTTTAAATTTTAAATATGCTATAAAATAACACCGGGAGGCAGAAGGTCTGGTAAATTTTGAAATATTCTTCTAGTTACCGAGAAAATATAAACATTTTGTTTAATTCACTTCTTTAATTTTTTTCTGTTTTATAAGATATCTGAGTATTGTACCAGATGGAGGGTACACTTGTACACGCGACTGCAAACTCAACTCGATAACATTATTTACAGGTTGCCATGGTAGCGGCTCACGATCTGTCAAGTTTTGACATGTCAGATCAGAAAAATATCGATTTTGATAAGGAGGTTGATTGCAATTGCGTTGAGAACTGGTTTCTTTTCAGTTTCTCCATGAGCAAAAAGAAGCGCTAACTCCACACAGGAGGCCTTGAGGAAAATAATTTCTCACAGAGCCTATGTCATCTTTGGGAATGCTGTGTGGAGGGTCTTTTTAAGGAAAGGAAGGACAGAAAGTTTTGGGATGGAAAAAGGTATGAGGAATGGCTAGGAATCTGGATTTCAGTGTGTCCAGGTCATCCGCCGCCAAGACCTAGAAAAACCTCACCCCATGAACCCGGGCACCCCTGCTAAGTCACGAAACGTAGCAAACCACTTGGGATGACCTATGTCAGAGGTGTTAGTTATCTAATCTAATAAATCCCCGCCTTCCTGCCTCCCAAATTGAATGTGTTGAAAATGTGTTAGAATGATTAAAACAATTGCGTAAAGAAATATTTACAGAATTTATAAAAATGGCCTAATGTTCGATTATGTCCTTTAATTCTAGGTATAGAAGAATAGAGAATTCCAGTCCAATTTTTTTAATTTTTTTTATGAATAATGACCTTCTAACTTAAATAACTGCATATTTATTTTCATTTTTTATAGTTGGTTTTAATAGTTAAAATAAATGTCAAATTTTTAATTTTTCAAGATCCCCCGAAAACCACCGAATCTAGTGTGACGTCATCATGACGAACCTAAGTATGAATTTTGTAGGGAAATGGAATCAGCTGTTCGACTCTCGCCATTTTGAATTTCAGCATTGGAGCGTTTTCATAGACATTACTGGGCAATACGATCGTTTTTTGTACAGTTAAAGTTTTTTAATATTTTAAATAATATAGATAAACTAATAGAGATATTTTATTTTTGAAACTGAATGTTTCAATAAAAACAAAAACTATTGTATGTCCAATTCTCTATAAACCAATAACACGGAATGCCGAACGGCTTGCGTCTTACATTCTATTGATTTCTATACAACTTTGACCCAGGTGACGCGGCGCGGTGACGTCACGCCGCCAAAATCCAGCAATAGGGTGTTTTAATGACACGTTTTAAAATGGACTTTTTAATATTTTTTTAAAAACTCTACGTTAAATATTATGTAATAAAACTTATATATTCAGCATCAGCGTATATTGGTCTATATGAACATATTTTTTTAAAGCCATAATATTTTTCACTGGAGTTCCTTATTATTAAAATATTCACCGTCAAACGCGATTATCTCAGTTTGCCATTTTGTAGGTTAGATGGTTTCTGCATACCATGAAATTAGAAACGCCATAGTCTCATCGGCTCCAGGCAATTTGATTTCTAAATTGATTATGTTTAATCAAACATTGTTGTGGATATTAATAAGAAAATTAACACGACTTTTAATATTTCTTACGAATTAATGCAAAATGTATTGCCATTGTTTTAAAAAGAAATATTCAGATTTTCTCATAGAAAAGCTTTCTGTCTCCAACAGCATTGTGAAATAAAACTCGATACTTATCCATGCAAACGATCTCCACAAAAGTAATAAAAACATGCATAAGTCACACAGGAGATGCGCTGTAGCATTAATCGTAATATTGTGAAAATGAAAGAAAATTCTCAGAAAACATGAACATGAACCTTAATGAAACATTTTACAAGGGGAAAGCGAAATTTTCATTGTAAATTGGTCCATATGATAAACAAGCGAGCAGATGACTGAGAAATTATGTTACACCGTGACATTGCGAAAACAATATGAGCTGAAACAACAAAGAAATATGGGAAACATAGATACAGGTATTATTCTTTATAATAATCAACAGTGAATGTCAAATCTCAGCATGTACATTACGTGGTATCATCAATTATTATTATTAATAATTAACCAGTCAGATCTATTTGTTCGGTGTTCGGAAAAAATCATATAGGTCTCATAGAAATCGTTGTATCTCCCTTATGTTTGGAAATATGATCTAAACGGTGTTAGAAAATAAATAACAAACACCACGCTTTATGTTGAAATTAACCACAAAATGATTTAAATGAACACCTTTATGAATATTTTTCCAATTGAAAACTTTTTTAGCACAGTTGTGATTTGAAACTCGATGAAAAGGAAACGAGCCACACCAAAAAGAGACAAACCCATACATCTATAGTATGGGTCGGCAACCTTTTGTTGTAAAAGGACCAAATATTTTATGTGGAGATTAGTGCGGGCCGCACTTCGGCCACATGTCATTAGAGTACGTGATATTTGGTGACTTGGCAGGAGTGCCCTGGTTCATGGGGTGAGGTAGGTCCAGATCTTGGCGGCGAATGCATCTGCCTATCTGCTGCGTGGCGGGCCGGATTGATCGGTTGAGGGAGGCCTTTTGACCTTTCCTGCCGGATTCTCTCGACTAATTGCCTTGCACTGTAATTGGAAGGATTGATTCACACATGCATCACTCCTGGACACACTGACACCCAGATTCCTACCCACTTTTTCTTTCCCGGAATTTTCTATCCTTTCCTTCCTTAAAATGATCGGCCCGCGGGCCGCAGGTTGCCGACCCATTGATCTATAGGGTTGAGCATGCGAGAGAATGAGATAGATTGAAACCTTACCTACGTACAGAACCTACGAAGCGTCGCGCGCTGTCAAGCTGCACGCATTGGTCGTTTGATTATGAACTCACTTTTCAAGGCTCTTATTGGCTGAGATTGTGTAGGTGAAGGTTTCACTTTTACCGCGTGTCAACCGCACATGTTTTTTTTAAATATTTATTATTAATTATTTTTACATGAAACGACAAAAAAGTGAGTTGACGATAACATTTTTAACGTTTCTCAACATTTGCCTATTAAAATATATAGGTGTCTTTATTTTTTTTCGTTATAAGTAATTTTAGTTAGAAAAACGTAAGATGTGCCATTTTTAAAACTTATTTTTATTTGGGTGCAAAATTTTTATATTTCGAAAATTAAATGTTTATTTCGATTTATAAAAATTTAAAGCGTATTTTATCGCCTGTCAAAAACAGTTTTTAGGTGTCAAAAACGGTTACATTAAAAAGTATTGCATTTGTACGGATTTTATTGTATGCCGGAAATTTTTTTATCGCTGACAAATATCGTCGAAGCCTGAGGGGTTAACATGATAAAGTAGGAACTACTGGTAATTCGACTTAAATACTGGCAATTCTCATTCATTTGACACACTGCAACGCTTGCGCGTTGGACCGCGCATTTGAATAATGGAGCGGTTTTTAAAACCAACCGTCATTTTGTTTCGAGTGTCGCTTGCAATAACTTCTTAGTTCCATGAAATAATACAGCTTCCTCATCCTTTAGCATTCCGCAGAACACGTTAACGTTAACAAAATAACGTAGCGAAACTACTGCTTTGCGATCTGATTAAAATTATATAGATTGAATGAAAGGTGATTTAAATATTATAATCGATGTAAATGTTCGAGAGTATGTAAAATAACTTGATTAATTAAGTTACAGATTTATTGATCGATTAAAGGAAAATATGACAGTTTCTACCGGATTCGAAGAGCTGTGTATAAATAAACAACAAACATAATTCAAGTCAATAAGACAACTTTATGCCAAATCTGCTATAATATACCTTGTCCAAAACAAACAACACATTCCAATTCAACCAAAAACCATAACAAAAACCAGGTCCTCAACAAATAAAACACTGAACATACCGATAACCCACACCACACATGGACAAAGACACTTTCAGTATTATGCAACCAAACTTTTTAATTGCATGCCCATTACTTTGAAACAAATACTATCTGCAAATACATCTACAAACATTCATAAAAAACATATCACTGACTGGATTAAAAATCAAGATATTAACTTTATACAAAACATTATTATTCCCAACCAAACATAACAAAACTATAAAAAGTATAAAATTAAATAAACCTAAAAATTAAGTAGTTTTTCAAGTATCCAATAACTATACATACACTTACAATTTATATATGTGTGTACATATATATATGTGTATGTGAATGTGTATGCGGATGTGTACGTATGTATATATATATTCATATGCATGTGTGCAGGTACATGTATTTATATGGATGTGTATGTATGTATGTGTATGTTTATATATATATAATTTTTTTTTATATTCCTCTAATATATTTAAATACTTTTTTTTTCTCTTCTATATAACCAATGTACAATAACTGTTAAAATTTGAAAAAAAATACATATAAAACTTTATATTACAACACATAAATACTTGTCACACATAAACATAAATAAACACGTAAACACCTCAGCACAGGTTCTCCTAGTGAGGTGTTCACGAAACATACAACAATACCTATCCACAGTTTCACCTTCACAAACCTACCTTACACCCAACATAATAAAATTATAAAGGTAAATACTGTAATGTATAGAAATAAATAAAAATAAAATAAAAAAATTGAAAATTGATATCACATTGCACCGCGTTAGTTGTGTTTAATAATGCCGTGGTACTATTATTAATTATAACAATCATAATCATCATTAAGACCTACTGTTTTAATATTGCGGTGGGTCAGTTTAAAGGTTTGTAATGAATTTGCATAACGAATGGAATTTATTTAATTATTTTTTAATGTCGCAATTAACATTGAACTAACTGTGATATTATGGGAGTGATTCATTGTAAGTACAAACCTACTTTACTTTACACCTTCAACCGTAAACCTGAAGCAACTTTAACCATAGAATAAAACTATTGGAGTTGAAATAGTACCCACCTACTTCAAAGGTTCAGTACACTTGCAAACGTTTAATTTGCTCTTCAGTTCCACCGTTTTCGGTAAAAACTGTATCATTTCTTTTGTATGTATTACATCCTCATTGCATAAACGTAGAAACGTGATGTAACCAAGAAAAAATGGCAATAAGACACTAAAATGGTTTTCCGTGCCCTGACACATAAACGTTTGTATTGTCAAAGAGTATTTCCATATAAACTCTATTTGCTGTTTAAATGCTACCTTCGGCCTCTCGCAACATACTCCAATTGGGGATGCTATAGTCTTACTGGCTCCAGACGGGAGCAGTTAGGACATTCATACAAAAAAAACTTTTTTTTACATTAACTCCACACAAGAGGCCCTGAGGAAAATAATTTCCCTCAGGACCTATGTCATCTGAGATGCTGTGTGGAGGGTCTTTTTTTTGATAGAAAGGAATGAACATTGGTCTTGAAGAGACCCATGTTGTAGGAAGGACAGAGGCCGGCAAATCGTTCCACAGCCGAGCTGTTGAACATAAAAACGAGTCGAAGAAGCGACCCGTTCTCATTGACAAATGTCAACCGTGTACATATGTTGCGCACGCGTTTGGCTTGTTTCCCACTAGGCACCGGTGCCGAAGGAATCAATGACGCTAGTTCTTCGGAGCATCTTCGACGTCGAGTGTTTTTTTTGCAAGCTGCAAGCATTAATTAAAAAATGACACGCTTAAAAGTATTAAAACATTAATTATTGACACAGAAAACAAGATTAAAGATACAATGTTACAACCTAACAAAGATTAAATTATTATGTTTTCTTCTAGATGTTTTCTTAATACCTTTCTTCTAGAAATATTTTAAAATATTCATACAGACTTAATTTGAAAAACGAACGAGTTACAAAAAAACTTGACCTAATTTATAATTAATATTATTTTATTAATTTATAATCATCCGGCGCTACGCTTCTGTCTACTCAATTTTATTTCGTCTTCCCCCCGAAAAATTATTTTATTTCTTATTTATTTATAACAATTTTTTTTAAATTAATGATTTTATATGTTTGTGTTAAAGACCCACTGAAGAGTATTTTTCACTGTAATATCAATAAAATTTAATACAAAATGAACTCAGTAGGCTAATCAGCCAATTTGGTCCAGTCAACGAAAATCCCTCCACATATTAAGTTAATATTAATTTAGTTAATTGCACCGAGGAGAAAAAACACCTGCTCATCAATATCTATTGATCAGTGATCACGATACCAATAAAAACTTCAATTTAATATCTTCTCAAAGCACGTTTACAAAAAAAAATCAGGTCATTCCGTGTCTGTTGATTTGAGCAAAAATATCCGGCAAAATAAAGGTAAAAGGAAATGATCCGCCAATAAATTCATCGATAAAAATTCGCGTCGACGGTCATTATCTGGAGGCATAACTGTTTTAAGCTGATCTATTGATCGTACTATATATGAAAGGTACCTCTATGATTAATTAGAAAGAAAAAAAACTAGAACACGACTGAGTATACAAAACAGGTTTTAACAAGCTATCTTGGCTCTAGTAATATAAGTATTTTGTACGTGCTCTCAAGTGGGAATTACATTTTTGATATGAGACGAGATAATTGAAATCAAAATTGAATGCTTTGATTTAATGACAATGGGAACATCATAATATTCTAAGTTACTTGCTTTATTAGTCCTTTCTCGAGATACGAATCAAAATTTTAATTGGTAACATATATATTAATGTATTTATATAATCCTTTCTCTGAATACGCCATGGAGGTTTGGGCGGGAAAAGTATGATAAATTGAAAATGGTGAAAGCAGTTAATAGTGAATCACTTGCTCTTGGCACTAACTTTGATCGGTCTTTTTTATATATATTTTTATGTACATTCCGCATAAGAGTCCCAACTGCTCCCAACCCTCTCGAGTCAGTGAGACTTTGGCATCCCCAATTGTGACCCTAAAGGTAGTGAGGAGGGGAAGGAGATGGAGAAGAGAAAGACGGGAAGTGCTTGGCTTACGGCACACGGCTAAAGCCATTTCAAGTAACGTTTCATTTCAGAATGGTGGTCTTACACCAGGGCGATACTGAGAGTATCTTCCACTCCAGAACGTGCCGAAAATATACTTAAATTATTTTAAATTGCTGGTAGCATTACCCCCCGAACATGACGCACTGTAACCAAAATCACCTTTCTGATATTTTATACTCATAAATAATTGTATCTCAAGTTTTCTAGTCGGTACCTACCAATAACTGACTAATTTGTTTCTGCTGGTATGTTTACAAAACACGGTATCAGTAATATTATTTGTTTTTCTATAGATGCCTCTTATTCATTTCACCAACTTTGGTCATAACTGTGATTCAAATTTTATGACACACCTTGAAGATTAATATTTAGATGAGACATGAAGCAGAAACGAAGGTTCCACTTTGGTACGCATTATAATTAGTCTGAATTGACCTTCAACGCTATAACGCCGAACGACCGGAAAATACAAACGCCAGTCCACAAGAAACACGTTTTGACGAGACATTAGTATGCAATAGTGCCTCTAATTGTATAACTCTATGCTCCTAATTTTCATGAAGCTAAAGAAATTAATTAAAACATGTTCTAGTTTTTCAACAACAACAAAAAAACCCTCCACCAAATGTAAGTTTTAACTATTTACAAGGGGTAGTTTAAATTGTATTAATACAATCTCTCTAAAGCAAAATGCAACCCATCAAAAATATCGAAAGATAATTTTTCAACTCTCAATCTAAATTATTTCAAGGCAAACTCTTCTCAAACATACATCACCAATAAACATGCATATATGTATAATGGATAGAAAATTCCGACTCGATTTCCTTTAATGTGAAAAAGTGAGTTAATTAATTCATAATTATGTTTGTTACAAAGCGTTGAGAATCGTGTTTTATTTGAATGCAATGATAATGCTGTTGATTAAATCTGACAGAAATTTCTTTTTCATTTTGTTTATGGAGTAAGTTAGATCCCATACGATGCCAATTGTTGGTTTAGACATTTCAAAACCACTGGTCGTCAGTACCCAACATTAAATTTAATTTCAAAACAAGTTGTTAAACGTTTTTGTTATTGTTATTGTACGCATTGTCGGTTGGTGTTATTTTTGTACTAGTTTATGTTTAAACCGTAGTTTGTTTTCTATGATATTTCGTATGAATACGTGCATTAAATTGTGATTGGATGAAAATCTCTGTAATATATACTTAAATGGGTAGATTATAAATTGTGTCATTTCACTAAGCCTTTTTTTGAATTTATAATACAAATAAACTATGCAGGTTAGAGTTAGAGTTAGTGGGGTGTGGGTTTAAAAACATAGCATCAGGAGGCCCTGAAAATTCCCTCAGGGAATGTGTCAAATTTTGGGATGCTGTCTAGAGGGTCTTTTTAGGGAAAGGGAGGAGAGGAAGTTCTGGATAAGAAAAGATATGAGGGGAGGGTAGGAATCTGGAAGTCAATGTATCCAGGAGTGACACGTATGAATTCATCCCTTCCTCTGCGGTGATAGGACAATAGTTATCTCTCAACCAGTCTTTCCCAATCCGGCCCGCCAAGCAGTGTGTAGACAAACCTCACCCCACGAACCCGGGCACCCTGCTGTCACTTGGGGTGACCTGTGTGGGGTGTTGGTTATCCAAATAATGGTTCCCAAGGCGGCGGCACCCAAATAAAAAAATCTTTACTTGAAAGCAGTGAAACTGCGTGTAATACATACTGGGCATTTCACTAAAACCTCGCGAGCTTTGTGTCGTCATAAATTTCGTACAGGTGTATAGAATTTGTAGGTAACACAAAAACACGAATGTCATTATGAGTTATGAATTTAAATCGTTTGGGAGGTTAAAATTTCCTATTCGAAAACGTTTTCAATATAAAAAATTATATTTATTAGTGAATTAAAAAGTATTAATTAAAAATTATTTATTTATAAAGTTAACCAATTTATTTTAATGTTGAACACACTTAAGGTGAATTATCAAAAACTGCGCTATTTAATTTCAAAGACATTATTACTAATTTAATGAAAAACAAATAACTTTGTGTAACACCACTATTTAATGAACAATTATCAACATGTTTCGAAAACTATGTTTTCTTGGTCAGGATAATAAGTTAATAAAAAATAACAAAAGACAAACAAGTATAGACTAATTAGACCATAGACAAAATATTAGAAAGGAGAGGTGATTAATTACCAAAAATATATCATAAAAAAACAATTATATAAAATAAAATATAAAAATTATTTTAGAATGGGTAAAAAAATTTACATTAACATAATAAAAAATCTTTTAAAAACAAAACAAGAAGTCTAAATAAAAAAATAAATTATTATAAATATAAGTATAAATACGAAAATAAATTTAAAAGATGGCTATTTTTAAAAAACGTTTGGTTATTTATAATATTTAATTTACTATTAACACTTTTTCTAATTTCTAAAATTTCTAAATTATCTAATTGTATACCCGTTGTGTTAGTGTGTAAAATTTTTAAACCTTTATTAATATCAAAAGAATGACCTGTTTCCAAATTGTTATTACACAAAGTTATTTGTTTTTCATTAAATTAATAATGACGCCACAAAGTGATTTTGCGTATTTTGAAGAAACATTATTACTATTTTAAATATGTTAAACAGAAATATAGGTAAATGTTATAGGCTTTACCGGTATACAATGGACGCCCGAAGTTTAAAACGTGTCTCCACCATGAAAGATCTTGGAATCATGTTTGATAGTAGGCTGACATTTCATACTCATATTCAGATGATTTGTAGTACTTCATTGAGAATGCTGGGCTTTGTTCTGCGTACTGCAAGGAATTTTAGAGACACCGGGGTTCTCAAAATTTTATTCAATTCCTTAGTAAGGAGTAGACTTGAAAGTGGGTCGGTGATCTGGAGTCCACACCAAGTAAAATATTCCCTCATGTTGGCGAGGGTTCAGAAGAAATTTCTAAGATTTCTATAGATGAGGGAGTATGGCTATTATCCGTGGCTCTATCCTACCGAATTTCTTTTGGGTATGCTCGGAATGAACCATCTACGGGTCAGAAGGGATGTACACATTGCTAAGCATTTCTTCAGATTGATCCGCGGTTGGTTTGAAAACTCAGCTATCATGGAGAGCATTCATTTCTATGTTCCCGATGGGTATCTTCGCCACCAACAGCATAGACTGTTCTATCTTCCGGCCTGCAGGACTAACTTGCCAATGGTCATGCCGGTCGGGAGAGCAATTTCACTGTTAAACAGAATTAATTCGGATATCGACATATTTAGCGTTAGTGAAGCTGCCTTTAAAAGGCAAGCTCTATTAATGCTTGTATAGTTTGTATCTACCACTGTTACAAATGTATTTTAAAAACGAATTAAATGTAAAATTTTGTAATGTTTTTAAAAGAATAAAATGAATTGAATTGAGAAATCATAGCAATTCATTTTTATATACTAGGTTTACTTATTTTTCTTGCAAAACTTATAGAATTGAACCTGTTAGGTTGAAAATTGTTTAAATGAGTCAAAAAATTAACGCCTTTATTTGTAATTGATTTGATAAAGCCCTGTTGTCTTTGTCTATGTAATTTGCGTTCTGGTAAAAGGGAAAGGTGTGAAGAAAGTTGTAATCAATAGCATCACTCTGTGGTCAACAAAAGGTCAAACTCAATGTCACTAAAATTCACGACGCTCAATTGATTGGGTGATTAATGTATGACCTTTTGAGATAGAGTAGCCAGGTGTTGAAATTTATATAGATGACAAAGAATAAATCCTAACTAAATTGGAAGCACAACTGTTCTAAAGATGGAGTTAAATGTTCAATGTTAACATCTGTTTACACGTAAAGGTGGTAGTTATATTAAAGTTTTCTGTGTATTTCATACTAAACCATAGTGATGTAACTGTTGTTATGAAGGTATCATAAACAATGTTGTAGAAACACCGTTTGCTGTGTTTACTTGAGGGGTGCCAAACCATAACGTTTTAAGTGCCATACAAACTCAAATGCGTTTTATTGCAGTAAAACGTTGTATGCTGATGTTTACTTGTACTCTAAAGTAGAAGGCTTACTAACGCCAATATTGCCACTAAAGCCTAAATATTGTGAAACAGCATGACATAACGTTTTAAGTACAAATTGAGCTGCAAATGTTAGTTCATTAAAAATGTCGGAGAAGACGGTGCGTCAACATCGAGAAAATGTGTTTTAAATAAAAATAGATTGAGCTTATTGCAAATGCTGGCAAAAAACCCCATTCTCTGTAATGGATTATAAAACCTTTTTTAATTAAATGAATTTGGCTGAAACTATGATTAATACCAAAAAGCTGCAGATTTCTTTGGCAACGATGATTTGCCTAACATCTGAAGATTTTGGTGTAATTCGTACAAAGAAAAGTTACGGCGAATTTGTTCCATGGAAATCAACTCCAGTGCTTAAGCCTGGAATTAATAAGGCAAATTTTGAGGACCTCCAAGTCTACATAGTCGAGACACCAGTACCTTTTTCTGCCGAAGAAAAGAAATACATTAATGGCATGTTGCCGTAGCCGAGAAAGCAAATTGTTTTATGAAAACCTTTTAAAATAAAGATATTGAAAGAGTTGAGTTATGTGCAAGTAATACAACACTTACAACGTTATGAATTGCATAAATAATGGCACTTAAAACGTTTTGTTCTTTTCATTTTTTTCATAATTTTTTCCAAATTATTTCCATATTTTGGAAGAGCACAAAATTTGTTTTAAATTATTAATAATAAATGAAAATTTGATAATCCATTTTTTATAAATTACTTTTCTTTTTATTTTTCCATTAAAAATGTTTTTTGTGTCTCCTGAAAATTTCATTTTCTGGCACTTAAAACGTTATGGTTTGGCACCCCTCACTTGTGAATTGAATGAAAGAACATGAGCCAAGTGTGCAAAACTAATTCCATATTATTAAGTTTTTTTTAAACTAAGTAAGTTTTCAAGCAAGTAAATACATATTTAAGATTCAATGCCAAATGAGTAGAGGGATATGTAGGTAATAAATGTAAATTAACACCATTACGAAAACCTCAAATAGAAAAAAGAAAAGCTCAATACAAAAGCTTCCCGACAATCGTAATAATAAAGATATATTAATGAAACTGCAAACCAAGGCACATTTTATCTTTAAAATATTTTTCAACGATCCAACGTTTTTTAACGAAGATTTCGCAAAAATTACTGTTATTACCATTTAATGGTGTAATGGAATAGTAAATTGATTAATTAAGTACATATGATTCATATAAAAAAAAGGTTTTTTAAATGAATACTGCTTCCGACCGCCTGGAGCCAGTGAGACTATGGCATCCCCAATTGGAGTAGGTTGTGAGGCCGAAGAGAGTGGGGGGGGGGGGGGTGGAAGTACTCGTCTATTCAGATCTAGTCACCAAACACAACAAACATATTTCTATCGTATTTATTTTCAATATTATCTTATTGTACTTCTAATAACAACTGTATCATTTCAGCGATATTATTTTCGTGTACTAGTACATTATTATTTTGTTATTAATATGTTACCCTCCTGTGTAAGTACTGTATACTTATAATCTCATTTATCACTTTAGTGTAAAAGCCATTTTATGGCGTATGAGTAAATAAATAATGATTTACATTTATGTAAAAAATATGTTTAGTTATTTACAATGCCGCGGGCTGGAAAAAGCTCAATTTATGAGGAATTAAGTAATAAACTCAAAATTATAAGGTTGTAAAACATGAAACCATAAATATTATCATAAATTAAATTAATACTTAAAAAAAAACATCAGCCAGAGGTGAAACTAAATAGGGATACTTAATACAGAGTGGCATACAAAGCGCACTTCACACAACGTATCTTTAAATTAATAATTATTAATAATGTGAGCACTTAAGTATAAATAATCATTTAACAAGTATTAATTGTATGTACAAAACCGCACCTTAAACGCATTAAAAACGCTGATACGATGTTAAAACTTCAAGAAATTTCACAAATCGCACGTCCTAAATGTTTAATATAAGCATTAAAAATAATTACCATTCTGATATCTCACCAAGCATCTGGGATAAAACATTATGCTTAGTTATCTTTGATATGAAAAAATGGGTAGGCAAATAAGTGATTTTTAAATGTTACACCTGCTAGAAGACCATTTTTCAAATTCTTGAACGTATGTTCATTTTCCAGTGAAGTGAACAGATTTTTAACGATCAAACATAAAAATTGTTCGAAGAATTAAACATGACCTAATTACGGGGTCTTCAAGGATAATCGAGTAAAATTTGTGATGGTTATTAAAAGTACTGTTTGTTTTATGGTGTGAGGTTGAGTTAGGTTAGGTAAGTTAGTTAATTAATAAAGTGTCGAAACTCAAATTAGAGAAGGCAAAATGATTGAGAAAACACATATTTTTTTATTGTTACTCCCCGAGGCAACACAATAATTATTGACAAATGATATAATATGTCCCAAAATTTAGTATTTTTGAAATAACTTTTTTAATTACACACGTTATCACAGCACGTCATATTCCCATCAGGGCCTATTTGGGGATGCTGGGTGGAGGTTTCTTTAAGAAAAGGAAGGAGAGGAGGTTCTGGGGAGGAAAAAGGACTGAGGAGTTTGAAGGAGGCTGGGGGTCAGTGTGTCCAGGAGGACGGACGTATGAATCCGTCCCTCCCACTGCAGTGTTAGGCGATGTTCTGACAGAATCCTTCTGAAGAGGTCAAAAGGTCTCCTTCAATCAGTCTTTCCCGATCCCACCTGCCACACAGTGGGTGGGCAGACCCATCCGCCGCTAAGACCCAGATAAACCTGAACCCGGGCAAAATGACCAAACG
Source organism: Glyphotaelius pellucidus (assembly GCA_936435175.1). Classification (NCBI taxonomy): domain Eukaryota; kingdom Metazoa; phylum Arthropoda; class Insecta; order Trichoptera; family Limnephilidae; genus Glyphotaelius; species Glyphotaelius pellucidus. The sequence goes on from OW386551.1 coordinate 27,152,105, forward strand.
TAGTTTGGGTGACACTTGGGGTGACAAATGATAGAGGTGTTGGTTATCCAATAAATGGCACCCATACACGCCACAACATTGAATTATTCAAGTTCAAGGAACTAAATTTTTTTTTCACAAAGTATCATTTTTGAAACTGGAAATGCTCGTATGAAGAGTAATAAATTCAGACAAGCAATTAAATAAATACAAACCCCTGATATAATATTATAAAAGAAAATTATTTTCACCATCTTTCTCAAACTATTTTACTTGATAGTTATCACGCTAAATGTGAATTGTTAGTGGAGAAACAAACCCAAGGCTGGGATTGTTATGCTCAAACAAAACAACAAAACAAAATAAAATTGGCGCAAAATAGAGGGAGAGTTTGACTGGGACGCTTTTGCTTGTCACGTGGAATTTTCTACGGTTTTCGTATAACCCCCTGTTCCGTGAAATCTCCCAATAATTGAGTTCAAATCTAAAAATAATGAAGTAACTCTTAAAAATAATTTATAAATATTATCTTCAATCAACATATTATACAAATACGTATACAAATATTTTCCTTTACGTCTTTTGCTTTTACATACTAACGATCTCCATTCTCCAACTATCATAACTATAAAACCCAATAAACTTATGAATGATGACCGTTGCTCAAGTAAGTAATTACTTGTTGCTAATGAAAAGCGCTACTTCTTTGCGACATACAGGTAATCTATTTGTACTTAGAACTGGAATTACCCGCATCGGAACAAAACGAAATAAAAGGTTTAATTTTATCAGTCATGCAATGTATGCCAAATTACAACTCCGACAATCAATATTTTGTTGAATATTGTGAAGTTCCTTTATTCATCTGAACTACAAACGAGTTATGTATTATCACTGCTTATTGACAAACTTAGTACTTTTTCAAAACATCAAACTGCGATTAGGTCAATTACAACCTAAATTAAAACACGTGCAGAAATTAACAAGGATTTTATTGAAATTGATTAACTTATTTTTTTTTCTTAAATTACGGAGTTTTAGGAATTAAACACACGATAAATAATACACTCTCTTCATATTCCGGCTGTGCTCCCAAAGATAACCTTATTTCCTTCTACATGTGCGACTGTACCTTGAGACCCGCATTCCGATTTTCTACAGATATATCATACATCCCTTGAATATTAAGTTGCCTCTTGAACGCTAAGGAAGCTCTTAAAAAAATATTAGTGTTATTTAAAGACAATCGCTATAGGTATATTATCCAAGTTTTTTTTACATTAGATCCGCACAGGAGGCACTGAGGTAGACGATTTCGCTCGAGGCCTATGGCCTCTTTGGGGATGCTGCGTCGATGGTCTCTTTAAGGAAAGTTAGATGAAGAAGTTCTGCGAAGTAAAAAGATATGAGGGATGGGTAGGAATCTTAGTGTCGGTGGGTTCAGGAGTGACGGATGTATGAATTCATACCTCCCACTGCAGTGCAAGGCGATGGGTCAAATGAGTCTTCCGTAACCAGTCTTAATTGTTGCAGGTGTCTCCTAATATGATAGGGTACTGTTCTTAGTTCTACCATCACCCACATTGAGTTCCTACTCGTATTGAGTAAGCCTGGTTCGGATTTTGGTTGGTTCATATACCTACTTATACGAGAAATAACCAATCAATATTTCATTTAAATTTTTGTTTCAATATTTCTCACATAATCTCACTGAAATACCATCATTTTATACAATGTATAATGTTATTGACTACACTTACATAATAAGTAAGTGAAGAAGAAGTTTAAAAATCGTGAGCCTACGCCAAACATATTGAAATATAAGCCTACACTAATTTTCCAAATTAAACTTCTGCGCATAACCAGCTGGATGTCCATTTGCATTAATAAACAAGGAAAAGGTCAGTCCCTTAATTATAAACATGTACGAGCTCAAAAACGTTGACAGTAGTTTAAAAAATATGAAAGTAGAACTGTTTTTTATCGTCACCATAGTCTTATTGAAACATAATTTATGAATACCTCCCATTCTCTTAGTGCGCAACGAGGCGTTTAATGGTAATCATAGATCTCTCAACTAAGCGTGGAAGCCTATTTTAAATAATATTTTATTGAGGAGACATTTCTTTTCATTCGCATATGATTATGGGAACATTATATCGCAATTAATAATATGTATAAAAAAAACTTAAATCCTTTAATCAAAACAAAAAATAAACATGAAAATCTTTGACTCCGTCGTTTAGTAAAAGCAGGAACTAGTGCTTATATTTTTTTTGGTATTCAAACCGTTTTTTGACGTATGAGACGACATATAACTGAGGATAAGTAAGTTATGTGTGTCAAGTCATAGTTGTTTGGCATTCCATCCTGCTGCTTGTTAAGTGCAGTCTGTGGAGCTACATTTTATAAGTTTTTAATTTCATTACTGTCCATAAAAATTCCAAAGTAAAAAAAAATATTTGGTAGAAGCGCGTCTACAGTTTCAAATCTAATTTTCAATTTCAAATTTTGCATCGAGATATTTACAAAATTTTGCCAGCAGCATATAGGTTAAATAGGTTATTCACGGTAAAATAATAAACCTTTATATTGGCGAAATTTCAGGCATCGATTAAGGTGGGGCCGTATATCAACTGCATCAAATTGATTAGAAAATTATTTTAAAATTGAATACTTTAAATAAACAACATAAAATTTAACTATTTAAGACAGATGCGGATAAATTTGGTATGTTAATAGATCCACACTTTCTAAACAAAATTTCCTCTAAAGTTCGAAGACTTTTCAAACCCAAGGCATTTAAATATTAGAGAAATTCATGAGAGTTATTAGTTATACGGTTATGTGGGATTTTACTGGCGAACAAGTGTTTGCTTTCCGGCTTCCAAAAATAGCAAAAACGGTGTCACTGAACGACCCAACCTTTCGCTTACAAATGCCTTATTATGGCTCCGTAAAATATCTATAATGAATGGAGCATACAATTTGACGTATAAATGTCCTCAATTGGTTTTGAATGAGGTGCCATTGGAAAGTATATGGAATTATCTATCTCTTGAACAAAATATGGAATCTTTAATACGTATATACTTGACTGAAGGAGAATATAATGTTAAGTGCTAAAAAGGCACTTAAATGAATTCAATACTGTTCAAAGTGTGTTTTGTAAATGAACAAAGGCGGATGGAGAAATTCAATGCTTAGAAATATCCGTTCAAATCACCACGCAAGTTCATACGAACATAGTAAGGCGTGATCATAATACATTTTTAGTAAGACGGCATTTCCTTATAACTTATTAACTCATGAGAAATTATTGAAAATAAGTTTTATTACTGCTGGTGATGGATACTAATTGTCAGACAGTCGAAAAGTAATATCAAAAAGGAAGAGGATGGGTTTATTACCTGCATAACCAATAAAGATTACTTGCTTTATTTAAAAAGGTAATTAAATATCCAAATAAAGGGATAGTAAGTCGTGAAAATTGTCAAGTTTTATACATAGAGTACGTAAACACCAAAATGATTCTTCTCCAACAAGCTTTAAGCTTTATGGCTTTCAGCCGTAGCGTTCAAGATTAAATGGAAGTCGATAAATTCACACAAGGTTTCGTACCGTTCCGGTGTTTGACGTTTACGTATAAATTTAATACAACTAGTTGATTATTTTAGATGATTATTTTATGGTGATTATTTCAGACCGATTTTTGATTTTAGAGTGATTATTTTTTTGGGTTATTACGCCGCATTGCGCTTTCTCCTTCTTTATCCAACATTTCGTACAGATTTGGCAGATGCCAGCTGTTACGCTAGCCGAAACGTCGGCTAAAGAAGGAGGCAGCGCAACATGGCATAATAAAATAAACATTTTTGACCGTGAGAACGCCTCACTTTAACTTGTAAATTGACTAGTGAACTTGAAATCGTATAAATCGTAGGAAGTCACGATATTTTAATATCAGATGCATCACGATATCTACAACTTATATCTACAACCATAGTAAATAGTATAACCATGTTTGTTAATAATTTTACGTTTTTCTTAATTATGTTTTATGTTCTTCTTTTTTATGTTTTTCTTTATTATGTTTTTATATAGTATATATTTTATATATATATATTTTTTTTTTCTTTGTCATTTAATAAGTTGAGTAGGTAAAAATACTACACCAATATTTTTTAACATAATGGAACTTAATTGGTCTACAACATATGAATTTTATTGTTATAATCATTTTTCTGTATGACTGTTGTTTCCTCAATAAAAAGAAATAAAAAATAAATAAAAACTTATCTATTGATATAAAACTACACCGTAAATAATTTAACTTACCTAATAAATTGTTGGTGCATGGGTTAGTAAGTAATGTGTAATTCCTTCGTAATGCGTAACATTTAAGTCAAGTTCAATGAGCTTTTAATTATAAATATTATTTGAACCACTTATTTAAGCTACTCATCATATCAGACAGGTGATAAACTGAGTGTACCAAACTTATTATTTGAATAAATAATAATACTTTTTTCGAAATGCGTTTTTGTTTTGTTAAAATGCTTGAAAGATACTTAAATAAATGAATAGAGTGAAGATACGTTACTGCGACAACTTGGGCGGTTTCACTAAACTAGGTCCAGAGGACATAGGTACTTCAGTCCATACATAATATATTCTTTGAATGGCTTTCCTTTTCATAAGCGGTGTTTTATTTTTCGTTCGATTAGTACGAATAAAATTTAATGTATTTTTTATACCAAATATATCATATTTATATCATTGGATGGATGTCGAATTTTTTAAAGTTTACTAACATTAGATAAGTAATTTTCGTTTTTTGAAAGGCATAGGAAATATGTGTGTACTTAATTTTAAGTGACATAATTTAATTGAAGAAGAAGATAACACTTTTAAATCTAAATGAAAATATGAAAGAAAACAAGACACAGAAAAACAGAAAAAGACAATGGTCCCAGTTGCGACCATTGTCTTTTTCTGTTTTTCTGTGTCTTGTTTTCTTTCATATTTTCATTTAGATTTAAAAGTGTTATCTTCTTCTTCAATGATATATTAAGTTGATGGGAATAACCTTCAAAAGTTATAAAAAGAGAGTTTTTCTCGTAAAAAATTGAATATTCATTTAGACTTTCATAAAGTCAATAGTTCCATATGAATAAATTCGGATACATTTATCCGAGACGCTATTCAGGTTACAAACCAATTCTTTGAATGATTGTTTCCAATAAAAAGAGTAGTTGCCTATAATATGGAAAAAGAACTAGTTGAAGATAATATTAATGATTCTAAATATTTGAAATATGAGATTGACAAATATGACGGTTTGACAGAAGGTGGCAATAGCGAAATTGGAAAAACGCGCCGTCCCGGTTAGACGAGAGGTCTGGGTTCGTGTCCCAGTTGCGACCATTGTCTTTTTCTGTTTTTCTGTGTCTTGTTTTCTTTCATATTTTCATTTAGATTTAAAAGTGTTATCTTCTTCTTCAATGATATATTACGTTGATGGGAATAACCTTCAAAAGTTATAAAAAGAGAGTTTTTCTCGTAAAAAATTGGACATAATTTAACCCTGATTCAGACTTTCTCTATTCACACGAATTAACCATTTGTAGATTTATTATACTACAGGTAAGATACCGCGCAAAAGATTCACTATCTGGGGTCATTGAACTAATAATCAAATAATTATAATAAGAATAATCAAGTCTGACAAAAATAACGCATTAAGGCTAAGATAAATCAGTTTTCGATTAAAAATAAATGAGATTCAATTCAATTCCATTCAATTCAATTTCCATTCAATTCAATTTATTCACTTTAAAAACATAACAAAATTAAAATTTAAAATCGTTTTTAAAATAGATAAAATATTAAGATTAAAGCATATTTAAGCAATTTAAATAATATGAACAGTTAAAACAAATTGAAAAATTTAAATATCAATGAACAATTTAAAAATCAATGAAGCACAATCAGACTAACAGCAATAAAGCTTGCTATTTAAATTGTGCTTCATTGATGCTAAACATGTCGATATTCAAAGTGATTCTATTTAACAACAAGATTGCTCTCTCGACTGGCATAACCATTAGCAAGTTAGTTTTGCATGCCGGGAGATAAAACAGTCATGCTGTCGGTGACGAAGATAACCATCGGGAACAAAGAAACTAATGCTTCCCGAGTTTTCGAACCGTTCACGTATCAGTCTGAAGAAATGTGTTATAATGAGCACATCCCTTCTGACCCGTAGACGGTTCATACCGAAGATCACACGGTGATAAAGAGTAATAAAAACAAATATTTGCTTAATTTTTTTTGTCGCACTAACCTCGACAGTATTATGTGCTTTGCACTTAAGTAGGTACGCATTTGCGCTGTATCTGTGTGAAAAGCATTTTTGTTCATGAGTAAACAACCATCTATTCAAGTGCATTTGCTTGTATAGAATATAACATTGAACACGAGTGCATACCAAGACCACTTAACAAATCACTGACCTTTCTAACTTCTAAAGATTTGATGTTCTACTTTCATTGGGTTCACGACTACTTTACATAGCCTCGTTTACCGAGTGGGCGCTAAGCATTCATTTCGCGAGCTCACGAGATGATACTAGTTTTATTATACACACTAGCGCAGATCCGTGAAAAATCACGGGCTATTATAATTGTAGGATTGGTGAGTCATTGAACGCTTTTATAATTACAGTGACCATTCACGGTTACGGTACCGTAACGGCAAAAATGCAATAAAAATACGTTCCTTATCGCTATAATGCTGCAGCTGAAATTTATGGAAATTACATTGTACTCTAACAAACGTTTAATTCGAAATAATAAATATTGAGGTCAATAATCGAGTTAAAAACTATCCTATCTTCTAAGTTGGACCAAATTACACAAAGTAAGTCTAATTTAATAAAAATCGGTTAAGTAGTTTCGCAGTTTATCTCGAACAAACATCGTGACGCGAGATTTTTATATATAAAGATAAAGATTAATAAAAACTTCGTAGATAACAAAATCGAAGAAAAACAAAAGTTATTGAAGAATAATAAACTAATAAGTAAAACTGGAGCATTTGATTCTTAGTGAATTTTTATATTTTCAGTTATTTATCTTTTTTTATGATTTTCACTTTGTATAAAAACCACAAGTTACACGAAGAATTTAAATATGCTTGAATATTAATAAAATCAGACGACGCGAATTTTCTTTAATTCACGGAAGAAGTCAAAATTGCGTCCAAAACTACTGGACTAATCTCAAATAAATTGGTGAAGCTATACAAAGATAGAAGTTAAAAATGTTCCTTTATTTAACTTTTCATCTAATGCTTTTATAATGATTTTCAAGCTTAGGTATACTTAAAAGCCAAACTGAAATAGATAATTAGGCAGTGGAATCGTACAAAGCTATAATTATTATCATTGTTCGATTTTAAGAACGCATTTAAAATGATTTAATATTTAACACGTGGTTATTTGCAAACGTTAGCGTTAATACCATCTTCAGGAGTAAAACACAAAACTACATTCCATTATAGCTAATTAAATTTTAAAATGTGGCGCAAAACGACAAAACATCTCATCTTAATGAACATTTCCTTACTATCTGGTAAAAGTTGCAATATGAAAACAATACTTAACCTTTCATTATTTCATTTCCTAAATTAAAATGCACGATTTACGTTCATGCACCTCTAAAGAAACGAGAACACAAAACCGCAGAGAGTTTTGTAACCCCGACGCGCGACGCAATAGAAAAATAATTGCCACATTTCATTTGCCACAAATTGGCAGAATTTCGAAAACATTCTAATGAGGATGGTCTCTTGCTGTGTGTAAATTACTGGTAAAAGGTTGTCGCATTGTTTTATTATTGACATTTGCGCATAATTTATGCAACATCCAAGTATTTCCCGTATTTTCACAATGTACATGTTATAGTATTTTCAGATCAATACGTTATCCGGAGGGAAAAGTTAAAATAAATTAATTAGTTTTATTGCAGCATGTTGATGTATTGGGTAATAACATTGGGTACACAACTGTTATAAATTAAAACATTTGTTACGAAACAAAATATTTGTGTGTGATACACATCCCTAATAACGTCTTTTTAAATGTGGGCTTATCACGAAAATTTATAGAAAACGGTTTTCACCGTTGTTTAGTTTCTTTGCAAGATCATTTTAATGTTTCAATTTTTTTTTTTTACATTGACTCCACACAGGAGGCCCTGAGGAAAATAATTTCCATCAGGGCCTATGTCATCTGGGATGCCGTGTGGAGGGTCTTTTTGAGGAGAGGAAGGAATGAACATTGGTCTTGAAGAGACCCATGTTGTAGGAGGGAGGAAACACAGAGGCCGACAAATCGTTCCATAGCCGAGCTGTTGAACTCATGAACGAGTCGAAAAACGACCCGTTCTCATGTGACTCGTCAACCGTGTACATATGTTGGGCGCGCATTTGGCGTGGCTCCCGACTATGAACAGGTGCCGAAGAGATCAATGACGCTAGTTCTTCAGAGCATCTTCCATTTCAAATACCAGTAGAACAGGGATAGCATTCCCACCCAACGCCTGTGCTCTAAAGGTTGCAATCCATCCGTTAAGGTGGGAGAATCTATCAAACGGACCGCCCGTTTCTGCACAGAGTTGAGGGTATTTTTCAAGTATTTTGGATCTCCAGACCAGAGGTGGGTGCCAAATTCAATCGTGGGGGCGCACTTGCGATTCGTAGAGGGTTGTACAGTTGTTGTGTACTATTAAAGTATCTGCGGGTCCTGTACAGTACACCTAGTTTTTGGGAGGCTAATTTAAATCCGGCTTCGATGGAGCCCGCATACCTGAGCTGGGGTCAATTTCAATGTTTTTCCTTGTTTCAAACATTTTAATATGTGACTCTTTGACTGACAATAATGCCAGTCATGTTTATACTTTTTCTAATGTTTTCATTTGTAAAACGTTATAAATAAGCTCAACTCATGTCATTCCCCTTTTTCTCTATTACGAGTAGGCTATCAAACCTATAACTTCATAGGGTCAAGACTCGCTAGGACAATGTGTTTTTTTTTTATCTTCGAGCTAACAACCTATCTGCTATAACCTCTTTGGTTTGTGCAAAATATCACGAAAAAGTCCAGGATTTACAACCCTGGGCAGAATCCAGGACATTGGCGCTAACAAAAGTAGGTACACGCTAAAAATAAATATAATATTATCTTAGTCGAATCTCCCTTTTCATGGCGTAAATTACTTTCTACAAAACTCATAAACTTCGCATTCTGTACCCTGTACCTATATCGACAATACGCACATTATTCCAAATATTTATTTAGTTTCATCATTATCTACCTGATGAATATTGTAGCACCTGTTCGGAATTCAAGCAGAAATAAAATATTTTTCTCAATAGTGATTTCTTCCATCAATAAGCTTTTTTGCAATTTTATATGGTCTAATAAACACTTGCATCATACCTTAGCCTGTTATATAAAAATGAGTTAGTCTAAACACATGGAGGTATTTTCACAACTTTAAATTTGAATATCTAACGACCTCCGGAAAATTAAAAAAAAATCCATTAATAATTTTTTTTTACGCAAAACGTATTATTTATTCATTTATTACACGCCTTAATGGGCTTTAACATTCTCTTGTAGTGATTTGAGTATTACAGTCATTCTAAATTCTTTAAAATTAAAATAATTTTAAAAATATAATACAGTGAAAAAAATGTAACAACAAAAGCATATAATAAAATAAAATACATTGGTAAAAACGATAAGAAGTCTCACATAAATAGATATTCAATATAAACAAAAATCGAAGATTTTATATTTGCCTATGTCTGGATGTTTAAAATAATCTGAATAAACAATATTATTTTTAAGGTGAAGTATATCTCCCAGATCAGAATATTTATTTCCGAGACCCTTAACTCTCGGAATCGGGGAATTTTGATAAAACAGTGTCCTGTGTTGTTAAAGTAAAAGGGTAGTAAATGTCGGCAAGATCTTTTGTAAATATGGATGTTGATTAATTGAAGCAATTCAGGACAGTCAATTTTGTAGTGCTGTATTTTATGTACTAGTTTTAAATCTATTATAACAAACAACCTAAGAAAAAATCGTGCTCCCTTGTCCACTGGAGCGCTTTTTGCCACAATATGGCACTATTTAAAATACTTCGGATTGCTTTACTGCCAATTTTTGCATATTTCCTTTATTTGTAAGTAATTAAGTAGAAGTTCACAAATTTATAATTTTTTTAAAAAATCTTTTGGATATGTAATTATCGACAAAAGATGTGAATTCATTGGCTACATAGATCTATCTTTAATCAGTTTTTTTGTCTCCTTATTAAAATTCGGAGGTATGATTTTTTTTAATTTGGGACGAAAATATTCAAAATTATCACAAAAAATGTCGTGCAATCGGAGAAAAAAGTTTTAAATTGTGCTGTTGCTCCAGTGGTTTTCGGGCACAAGAGCTCCTCTTTTCTGATAAAGTGTACACGACTTATAATGACCTTAAATACAATATTTTGTAAAACACATTTGTATAAATGTAACCAATATTATTATATTGTGTATAAAGTGTGAAGAGTATATGTGTAATTTATACTAGAATGCTTTTAATGCGTTTCTTTGGGTCAGTACCCGGTTAGCAGCAGACAGAAGCGGTAAGAGGTTGGCTGGCTAGACCTCATGAACACCAGCGAACACCGTTGGTTGAATGCAATGCTGGTCCAGCTGCGGGCGTGACGATATGTGGGCCATTAGTTTAGGCCGCGCACTTAGCCGGAACCGACGGGTTATGGCCGGCATGGGTATTATTGATATGGGTCGATTATAATCATTTTGATTCGTTAAAGTTGTAAGTGCAGGATGTGATTCTTACTCACGATTGCAATGCTAAAAAACATCTTTTAAATACATACTACATTATTAAAACCGGAATTTGACGATTATTTAGTTTTTAGGTGATTGAACTTGAATAGTATTTAAATTAATTTTTCCTAAAGCTTAAAAAAGCCGTTATAAAGTTACCAACGTGTCAGTATAATGCTGAACAGTTTTTCTTGTCTAATTTTTCAAAACGTCAAAAGATATTTGAAGGCCCATAAAATATCGTGGCTAGTTGCGAGGTTGCGCGCTAAAAAATGGGTCCGTTGACTCTTCTTCTTCTTCTTCTTCAATGGCCCATTCCTACAGCCAATTTCCAGCCTTGGCCTCCTCCAGGATGAGCCTTCACCGACCTCTGACCTCGGCCGTCGTCTTCCAATCTGCAACATGGAGTAGTTCCCTTGCATCCTTCCTGACATCATCCTCCCATCTCAACCTAGGTCTGCCCGCCTTTCGTTTATCTCTAGGTGTTAGAACCTTCTTCGCTACTCCGTTGATACGAGACTGAAAATAATGTTGTGTTAGTTTTCGTAACCCCAAAATTTATTTTTCAAAAATTATTAAAAAATTCTCTAATGTGAGCTAAGCTACAAACTTTCCAAAAATACTCTCCTTTGACAACTAAAAGATATTAGTACTTATTTATAATATAAGAACCAAATTAATTACTTGAAATAACTTATTAAAGGTTTAACAATAGGTTTCTATAAATCCTATTGAGATTATGATATTATCTTACGCGTCGTTCACTTAATAAATAATTCATACTTTTAAGTCACCAGTGAGGAAATTCCAACAGAATCGTGCCCAGAATAGAAGTTTAAACTAAACATTATCAACAGCTTAAACTTGAATCTTAACAAATATGGAATTATTTATTTGTTATTATTGTCGATCTGAACGTAAAAATAAATATATATACATAATGCTTTTTTTAGCTCCATACGGGAGGCCCTGAGGAAAAAAAATCTTTCAGAACCTAGTTTTAGCGACCTTTGTTGTAGCGAATTCTTGGGGTGACTGACCTACGGTAGAGGTATTGGTTATCCAATGAATAGTTCCCAGGGCGGCGGTACCATATCCACCTCTCAAATTAAGATGTTGTAGAGAAATTCGTTTTTTTGTCGATCAGAACATAATATAAAAATATTTTAAATTATGAGCATTTCAGTGCTTCGTTCAATGGATTTTCTTGAAATAAAGCATAATTTTCGGAAACCTGTCGTTAAATGTCTTCTTAAATTTACATTCTATTTTAAATTTAATAGAGTAGGTATCCAGTTTTTTTTGTTTCTTCAGAACCCAGTAGCTATGGAAAAAATATGCTTGAATTTTACATACAGTTATAATTTTTTTTTTCAAATAAATCTGCACATAGAAAAGATGCTCACCGTTCTCAAACGCAATTTTGTGCCGATGTTTGGTGCAAATATTGATCTTGACCGTATGCAAGGCACGCCACTGTTTTTCCCCCAAAATTCGTGATTGACGGTTAGTGTGATAAAGGCGTAACTGCTCATCTTTACAAAAGTAGAAAAATGCATGAAAATAAAACAAAATCAAAATGCTTTTAACGGCCATATATAGTACATGCATATACACGTTAATTAGGAGAGTTTCAGATTTTCTATTCCATTAAAGATTCAATAGCTGCCCAGTGGGTTAGATGTTCCATAAATGGGATAACAATTACAACATGTTCAAGCTGCAAAAAACTATCAAATTACCGCACCTGTTCGACATGTATCTGGCATGATGTTTTTTTTATAATCTTCAATCATCATTAATTAATTGAATTTAGGTATGCGTATGAATCTGTGGAAATATCGAAAATTTGACAGGTGATTTAGGTGCCGTATTTATTATGTTAGTTCAGACGATTGTTAGTTTTTTTTATAATAAAACGAAGATTTTTTAACTATAATTATGTTGTACATGCTAAGATAGATAATAGATATAACTGACTTCACATGTGAATGAACAGTTTTTATTGAAATGTACATGTATAGGAACCTAATGATTTTCACTTTATTGTTAAGATAAAGTACCTACTAATAAGAATAATCTCCAATAAAAACACATACATTTGTTGTAGACCACTTTTATTTCACTACACTCTACCGGTTTCGGAAGGCCCTTTCTTCGTCAGGAGAATATTGTAACTAATCTACATAGACATAGAATATTGTAAGACATACATTGGGATTTCCGGGAAGAAATTTATTTCCAGTGAACCGCTCTGTTCTTCCCGGAAATCCCACAATTACCCCTACTCCTTCGCTTACCTCCCACTCACACACCTAAAATGTGTATCTGACAATATTCTATGTATATGTAGATTAGTTACAATATTCTTCTGACGAAGGAAGGGCCTTCCGAAACCGGTAGAGTGTAGTGAAATAAAAGTGGTCTACAAAAAATTTATGTGTTTTTATTGTAAATTATGGCGAGCCACAAAGTTAATGCTTTTTACAAATAAGAATAATCTCGTTTTTCACATAAAGATAAATCAATGTTAACAAGGCCACAAGTTATATTTGTCCAAATTAATTCTTATCCTCAATGAATATAATTTATTCTGTACAATCTCCCCTTTCATGCAAAAAGCACTAACAAGGCGGCATGTTAAATAGTTAACTATCGTAAAATAATATAATTTATTCCAAACAATCTCCTGTTTTCCGAATGTAAAAGTTACCCAAATATAATACGCTTGTATTCTTCGGCACCGACATGAATGAGACGTTAGTGTTTATCGTCAATAACTCATTCTAAGGCTTCTATCTACTTTTCGGTAATCTGACCACAAGATCTTCTAAACTTTCATTCCTTTCCAAATAATAATCAGGGAATCATCGAAAGAATGCGCACGTGTTGAAACAATCTTTTCAATAATAATTCATCAATGATTTCTATTTATAACTGAAAATCCACTAATTTCTATTTACTTACCTATTATTACTATTATTGAAAAAATAATGTGTTGATAGGCGCTTTTAATATCTACTTAGGCATAATTATTGTAAAATTATCATCGTATAAAAGTGCGGATCATTTGAGCACATAAATTAAACAATTGGAAAAAATACTAGTTTTGCAACGATTCTAATTCAAATTCAAAAGAGATAGTGCTGCGGGATAATGAAATCCCTTTATTTTTTTTAAGTAAAACCCTTCTTGTGGTTTTCAAGGGTTAACGATAGTAATAAAAGAAATGTTTTCAGTCTACGACCTAGATAAGTCTACTGTAGGTTAAATCGTAGCTTCATAACAATATAAAATACAATGCTCCAAGACCAATATGTCATACACGAATAATGGCGAATGACATATTAGGAAGACTTAATCATTCGATTGTGACAGCATAAACATATTTATTATGTTATGCTAACCGTTATTTTAACAGTTTATTTCATATTGCATCGGTGACAACCTCTTTTAATATATGTGAATAATGAATCCAGTTAATTGAATTTTGATTGGTAGAAATACAGAATTATCTAATCAAGTCATGCACTACAAATCAACTCCCAATGTTTGTTTAAATATATTGTTATAAGTAAACCCTCGATTTCACAAGGTTTCGTTTTGAAAACAGGAGGAAAAATTTCACGAGCTTTAGTAAATGCTAGCTTTTATCAACTTTATAAAGTTCGACATGATTTGAAAATTTCACGGCAAAAAGTACTAAAGTGATTTGTTTTTGGGGTACTAAACCGCGTTGCGCTACCTCCTTCTTTAATCAATATTTTGGACATCGTCAGGGCAGAAGTGCAATCGATTGTTCTTATTTTTTTTCATAAATTCTTTCGTATTCCTTTTGATTAGGGCTTATAAAAATACCCTTTCATGTTTCTAACTAATTAGTACTGCGGCTCTTATGGCTTTATTACTATTCCCATCTGATAGATGTATTCACTTGACTGATTTTTGTTACATTTATGTTTTGCGAGGAAAAATTCTTAGTAAGATAAAAACTGTAATCGATTTGGTGAAGCGCTTGCTTATGTATGAAATTGCGATACCGTGTTGAGATACCAAAACTTGGCAAAAAATCTGGCATTAAAATAAAATTTATAATCGTTTTCTGTGTTTAGTTTTGGTGTAGCCGTCAATTACCGGATACCAAGAACTTAACCTACTTGTCCATATTAATGGGATATTAAATTTGTGAATTTCAATTGCCTCCGTAATTAGGCGTAATCGATAACACGTCTACCCTGATGTTGGTGATACATACAGTAACGCTGTCATAAACATTGGCTAGAAAGGGAAGTGGCGTAACACGGCATAATACCCCAAAAATAAATCACGATTATATAAAGTTCTTTCGTTCGAAATGTTCATGACCTACGTCAAAAATATTTCCTATCAACCTGGGATGTTGGATTTTAAATTATAATATCTTTGCATTGATCGAAAGTGCCCACTATAGCATAGAGTGAACATTTTTTTGGTATCGTTACCAATTGTTTTTTCCTATTAATTATGAATTAGCTGTAAAACATTTTTGAAAAGATGATTTGTTATTTTCCCTGTAAAAGACTTAATTTGGCACAATGCAGCAAACCCATGAAATGATAATGTGAAAATCAGTCCATTTTGAATACTTGAAAGGTAAACGACCTTAGTCGCTGCACCACTGATAATGAGTAACATTCGATTTGAACAAAGACATAACAACTAGTATTGACCTTATGTCCTACATTCTTCACGTGCAAAGCGTAGAGTAGGTACCCACTAGATTTCATTTTGAATCGGTTCATTAGTTGAACGAATTCACTTCTTTATGTCTGTGACTAAATCGCAATAAATTGACAGTACGTTTGAACTGTCAAAGCAATAATAACTGTACGCAATTCCCTAAGAGCCGTTCATAATGATATTAAGCTATAAAGCCGGATGCAGTCAATAATTTATCACAAAAGGAAGTGACGGAGATTCTTCTTCAATAAACCGTTAGTTTATAACAACAATTTGAATGTGTGCCATTTTCGGTTACTTTTTTATTGTACTGGATAGTTTAAAAAAAGTTAAAACCAGACAGCTATGGCTGGCTATTCAGATTAAAATAACCAAATAGACTTTTTTATAGCTGCTTTTTCGTATTGAAATGCTTTCTTGAAGTTCTTGAAGTATTTTTGAGAATGAAAACGCCGTTGTTTGTTGTTGCAATCCTCGTCGAAATTAATAATAATTGACGTTAATTATAAACGTAAAGTCTAGGTTAAGATGTACTGAAATGATAAATAAACAAATTTTTGGTGTCTAGGATTCTCACGACCTTTTGTGTGACTTTTGTATAAACATTTGATCTGTAATAACATGAAAATTAACACACCTAAACACAAAAGCGTAAAAGTCATATTTTACACAAATATTGACAAATCAAGTTCGGAATAGACTGATTTCATAAAACTTTCTCCATTCACACGGCTTTGCTTTATTAAAAATGGAAAATCGCAGTTCAAATATTGGCAATAAACAACGCTTAAAACAAAAAATTATCGGTGAAATTTTTATCTTGGAGAGAGAGTAGGTAGGTAAAGAAAGCTGCGCATTGTAGACAAAATACCTATAGGTAATATTATTGTTTGCGAAGTTTGAAGAAGCAAATATTATTGTTGTTTGATTATTACAGAATAAACTAGGCGTTTACCTACATATGCCAAATAGGACACAAACTTGGTCACGGTGACCGGACAAGTCAGAATGAAACCAACTCAGAACCACCTCAGAAAAGTCATTAAAAGTGATGGAAAAAAATATAAAAAATGGTTAAAAAGATTACGTTTGGTAAGGGTTATGGGTTATTTTATTTTTTTCATAGCTTTTGATGACTTTTCAAAAAGGTGTTGAGTTCACTTTGTTCTTAGTTGGCATGGAACCCTTAGTCACAATGCTGTTTCTATCGACTATTTTGTTCAATAGTTAATCTTTGCACTTTGCAACAGAAATACACATTTTCTTTTTGTAATTTCAAATGTAGATTATGTATTTTAACAAAGTAAAGGCTGAAAGTATTGTATCAAAATATGAAGCGCTAAAACATATTTATATTATTTATTTTTAGGCTATTATGTCGTGTTGCGCTACCTCCTTCTTTAACAAACGTTTTGGACAGCATTACAGTGTCCATCATTATCATCATCAGGGCAGATGAGTAATCGATTGTGGTGACGTATGTGCTTACGCATTTAGATGCGGTACCGTGTTGCGATCATCACGGCAGATGTGTAACCCTTTCCAATGAACAGAACACGATGCACAATATAATGTAATGCGGCCCAAAACGTTGACTAAATAAAGAGGTAGCGCAACACGGCATAATAACCCAAAAATATATCACATTTGGCCGTGAAAATCTTAAATCATATCCTTCAAAAAACATATGTTTACAAAGTATTGGTAAAACTCACGAACGGTCATCACATTCGTTCAGTTTTTGTCATGAATATCATGACAAAATCAACGATATCATGACAAAATATCAACGCATCTAATATTTATTCATAACTAGCTTTTCCCCGCGGCTTCGCTCGCATGGTATTACGGGAAATTACTGTAGCGGTTGAACTTATCAATTATACCCCCTCCTCCCCACCCCCACCCCCACCCCCTCCCGAATTCCATACATTCATTCCCTTACATTCAGTTTTCAAACATCTAGCCTGCCACCTAAATTCCATAAAGCTATAGCTCAAAGAAAAAAAGAATTATCGAATTTTGTTCATTCGTTCGGAATTTATGCGCTTACAAACATTTCGAATGTTTATTTTTAATTAAATATTTGAAAGTTTGTGAATATAATAAAAAAATTACACTATTTATTCAGTTCATTTATTCAGTCTTTATAATCGTTACGAATTATATTTTTAATGTAGGAACTGACATTTATTCCAAAACAGAAGCTTGTCCAAAAAAATAAAACATATTCTAATATTTGAATTTTCTGAAGCAGTAGCAATCGTTTCCATGGAAACGATTTTTTTCTGACGTTAGCAAAAATTTGCTTTAGTTAGCGACAGAAAACGTATAACAAATATAATATATTAATATTTATAATTTCATTACGCCAGAGCTTACCATCATATACAAAATATAGTCTGCGCATATAATTTAGCTTTCTATTGGTGAATGAAATTTTAAAGTCTTTATATTGTGTTATGCGTGAAAAGGTCCTAAACAAACTCGAGCAGTTTCGCATTTATAATATTAGTATGGATATGGATTACTCATTCGGGTAACGTAACTCAACATCATTCGGGTAATGTAACTCAACATCATTCGGGTAATGTAACTCAACATCATTCGGGTAATGTATTTGTGGTTTTTTGTAGTATCAGTTTAATTCCGCACGCAATTAATGCCATACTTTTCTCTTCGTATTTGTCGATCCAAATCTCAAACGAAGCCGGATGGTTAATTTATTGATTTTCGATTTATTGTATCTACTGCGACAGAATGCTTCATACTACGTTGTAAGGTGTGCAATTTTAATTTATGCTAATTTGCTGAAATAAACAATAATTTACTTTGATCGCAATCTATAAAGTTATTCTTTACTAAGGAAAAATGCTGTGTTTATTATAATACCAGACAATGAATAAAAGCCTTCACCAAGGTATTGATAATAACAATTATTGATATTACGTAAATTATTGACCTCGAAGTGATTTTATTACAAAACTGCGCTTTACGAAATCGTTTAACCACATAATAATTATTAAGTTTCATCACGTTCCACAAGGAATCATACAAATTGTCAACACATCTTCAACATGAACACACCATGTCCGTTTTTAAAACACGGCATAAGTTAATATTAAAATATCTTGTCCAACGGTTCTCGGATCATACAATATTGCTTCATCAATTCATGCATCATTTCTTCAAAAGATCATTATAACAGACAAGTTTAGGACTTATCATTCATTAATTTAAATCATTATCATTTTCATAAGCATGTATCCCAGAGTTTTGAGAAAGATTATTTTCACGAATAGATTAAAAGGCATGCAGTATAATAATTGATTTATTGAATGAAGGAAAAATGATTACACAAAAAAAAAAAAAATGTTTTTGAGACGAAAGAAATATATAAGATTACCAAAGAAGCAAAAGACATTATCATTCGTATGTAGAAAAATGTTGTAGTTTCAGGGATGTAGAAAAGTAATTTATTTAAAAAAAAGTTGAATGTTTGTTTATGGGTTTGATCTAGGACGTGGGATAACTGATGATCAAGGGCTGAGAAAAATTATGATTGAAATGAAAGTAGGTAATTGACTTCGGTAAATAATAATTAATTTATGGGATACAAGAACAGTAAATAATAAAAGGGACGTAGGATGGAGGTACCTACGTCGTAGGTAGACTAAAACAAATGCTGCTGCTTAATTTTTAGTACAACCAGGGATTCAGAAACACTTAATACACAATTATGTCAATATATTATTAATTTATTAAATGAAATTAGTTAAATGAAACAACGATAACTGATTACCAAGAATTGCAATAATTGGAAGGATGGATAATATTTGATTACCAAGGATGTTAGGTACTAGTTGAGTAATAGAGTTGATCACCAATAATGTAGAATAGTATTTGATTATATGGATTGGGATAGTATTTTTTAACATTAATTGTTTGGTGATTACCAAGATAGATGATTATTTACCAAGCTTGTTAGATAGTTGATTGTTAAAAATAATGTTGAATATTAATTATTTAAATGAAAGTAGTGGACCAAAGACGTGGAAAATATTTGATAAAATGAATAAAGGATGGTGGATTTACCAAGGATGATAAAAGCTAACTGGTTAATTAGAAGTGCGACCAAGGATGTATAGAATTGATGTAGGATAATTGAGTAAAGATGGTAAATGATAATTGATGAAATGGAAATTCAACCAAGGATGTGACCAAGGTGTACAGAGAAATATTTGATAAAATGGATGTGGGATAGTTGATTTTCGAGGATGTCAAATGCCAATTAATTAAATAGAAGTACAACTAAGTATGTAGAAAAATATTTAAAAAATGAACTCAGAGTAGTAGATTACCAAGGTTGTTAAATGCTAAATGATTAAATGTAAGTGCGACCAAGAATGTTGAAAAATATTTGAAAAAATGGATGCAGGATAGTTGATTACCAAGCATGTAGGATAATTGATTACCAAGCATGTAGGATAATTGATTACAAGGGTGTAGGATAATTGATTACCAAGAATGTAGACTAAAGAGCGCGTTATATTGTTCCAGGTCGCGTGAAGGCGACTTGCGTGCTAAACTCCGACTTTGGCTTCACGTTGGATTGCGCTTTCAAAAAGTCTGGCTTATTCAGGGTGAGGAACTTGGGCGGGATCAAGGCCCACGTAGGCTTAGGTAATTACCCAGTTTTATCGATAAACTCCTGTTTTATTACTATAATTTTTTTTATTATTTTATAAGATTTAAGGTTTGAATTTTTGGTGACCTTGAAAATTTTCCATGGAAACATTGCATATTTTTCGTGATTGATTTATATAATAAAATGAACATTTTAAAATAAACCACTCATTTACATAACGAGTTCTCTTTATCTTTTTTCCTTCTATATTTACCTATTTATGTTAACTTATTTACTGTATTTATTATGTCTTTTTATACCTTCTTGTGTATCTAAACATGTTTTTAGTTGAATTTATTAATAATTTATTGGTTCAGGTAAATAACTTACATGTTATTATTTACTCGTAGAACTTTTTCCTTTCTTAATACTTGTCCCTTTCTTGAAATTATGATTAATACATGTATAATTAATATTGTTTTTCTTTTCAGTGTTTTTCGTCTTATTGTACATTATTTTTTGCTGTTTGTACTAATATTTCCATCCTAGATAACAATATCTCTGCATGTCACAAAAAAGGTTGTATTTATTTGTTATTTTTTTATTAATACAGGTATTATGTCTGCTTATCTTTGTTTCGTTTTTTTATCTCCTTTTCTTTTAAGCGAATCCAACGAGTGGTATAAGTAGGTCTTTATTTTTACATCGCCTTCGGAAAGACATTTCTAAAGGGTGATGAAGCCAATGATAGAACGATCAGTTTATAGGATGTTTTCGTTAGAGCATTTTTAACGGTCATCTTCATTTTCTGTTAGTTTCGTTTTGCACTCATTATGTACTGTATTTATGCAGAAGACAAAGCAGCCATGCTTGTGTAATAATGTCACAACTGATATTCCGATGAGTTTGTGTACTGCTTTATGCATTAAATATACATTTGATATTATCTTCATAAACAAAATGCATTATTTTTGCAAGAACTGGTGCAAGTAACCGTTATTACTTTTTAAACTCAGTTTTTGCTGTAATTAACTTGTTCAAACTTAAAACCTGTCTGGGCACTAATGAGTTGGTACCTATCTATTGTTTATTTTAAAATAAGTTTTTTTGAAAATTATTTTCTCATGAATATCGTTTATACGGAATGATAGATTGTAACAAATTTTAATTTGAGTTTTTATACACCAATTAAAACATCAGTCAAATAAATGTAATGTCCTTTAATACGCATTAAGAGGAAACGCGGGCGCCGAGAAATTTGAGTAATAGGTATATCACTGATGTTTTGAATGTCATTTTTCAAAACTGTTGCTGTCAATATAGTTTTTACCCCCCTCCCTCCGAATAGTAGGCAAAAGGAACAACTGCACTTCAGGCTGATTACTCCTAAATAAAAACGTCAAAATCGAGATTTTGAATTTTCCTGTTTTCTCCAATTTTTTCACCAACTGTATTAGTTAATTCATTAATTGCGTACTATCAATGGTTCCATGGCAACTCAGAACCGTGAAATTTCGATACCCCTTTGAAAAGTCATTAAAAGTTATGAAAAAAAATTGACCAAAAGCTCTTAACTTAACCTAACGTAACCTGTTGAATCATTTTTTAAATATATTTTTTTAATAACTTTTAATGACTTTTCAAAGGAGACGTTGAAGTTGCATAAATCTGAGTTGTCCCGTCCAATATGTCAGCGGTCAGTAGCCAAGTTGGCATCGCGTTTAGGTACCACCCAGGCGTCGTGCGTTCAATTCCTCGGATGGTTCCATCACGAAACAAGTAACACACTTACTATGGTGGAACTAGGAAATTTTCAAATTTGATGGGTTATTCGTAATACGGGATAGTTTGTCTTTTTAAAAAAAAAAAAAAATAACTACACGGTGCGGGATTGCATTATCCTCCCCACATTCTGGAATAAAACTTTTTATTATTATTCGAAGAACATATTATATTTCTATCTTTTTGGTTTTTAAAATAAATTGTCTAATTTGTATACTGAGCGTATGATGATGGCGGTCAAACTAGGCAATTTTAAGGATTTTCGGAGGGTCTCAACCTCTATAAGAAGTACCTTAAAAAAAACCTAATCGTAGGGACTTGCCAGTGATTGTTATCTTTATTTCTATTTCACTAAATAAAACATTATACGTGCACTAGTGTCAAAATCCAGAGAGGAAATAGGGGAATACATCTGTATGGATAGAACGCAGCCTGCGTTTTCTCTGAAAGTAATTGTTAACTTTATGATATTTTAATTCTTTATTTGTGCATTGACTGTCGGTTTAATGTTTCGGATGAAACCCGTTAGTTACGAGCATGTTTAGGTTTAAACTATTCTCTTCGAAACAAGTTTAGATAACCGAAGTTTTATGGTATTTTTTATTTGAATTTATTAGGCACGACTTTGACAAATCGACCTACACGATAAATTTAAAATGTGTATCAAAGAAACTAGCATATGCAGTCAAAAGCAATATGTGTTTGATGTAAATTCACCCCAAGAGTATTTACACAATGCTTGTCTTGTATTTATTAATTTTATTACCACTTTCCAGTTTTTATCCAATATACCTAGCTATGGTTTATGGAAACTTTTAAAATCTTCGATATTGTGTGTACAGCCGAAAAAAGCTTTCACTAAGATAGATTTCGTACTTGCATGGTGATAGAAGAGAAATTTACACGGTTTTGAACTCGTGACCTTCGGGTCCAGCTCACGGTTCACCGCATTTACTACACGGATAAATTTATTGACTTTATCTATCTGGGAAGCGGGAATGGGTACCGCCGCCCCGGAAACCATTTATTGTATAACCAACTCCCCTGCCATAGGCCACCAAGTGGTTCGCTACGTTTAGTGACTTAGCAATGGTGCCCGGATTCATCGGGTAAGATTTGTCTAGATTTTCGCGGCGGATGCGTTTGCCTACCTGATGCGTGGCGGGCCTGATAATGGTTGGAGAGACCTTTTGACCTCTCCAGCAGGACTCTCTCGACCCATCGCCTTGCCGGTAGGAGGGATGGATTCATGCATCCGTCACTCCTTGTCAAATTGACCCCGTTTCCTACCTACCCCAGATATCTTTTTCCTTCCCGTAACTTCCTCTGCTTCCTTTCCATAAACATACCCTCCATACAGAATCACCAAAGAAGACACAGGCCCTGAGTTTTTTGCCCTCCCGTGAGGAGCGAATGTAAAAAAAAAACAACTTATTTTTACACCAGCTATTCGTTAAATATTATCAAAATGCTGATTTCGGTTGTATGTGTGACCGACGTAACTCCGGTTCAATGAACTCTGTAACTCGGATTTGCTTCGAATTTAAGTGTCATTTTAAAATTTGGAACTGATTGTGAGACGAATTCAGGCAAGCGATAAATATTTATTTTACCCATATTAAATATTTATTTTTCTATGACTTTATTTATTTATTTATTTATTAAGGAACATAAACAGTCTTAGTAATATAATAAACAAGAGAGGATGATAAAAAAACTGACCAATTATTAATGTTCACAGATAGGTATTTAGAAACAAGACTTACTAAATGTAAACTAGAATATTTAAGAAAAAATTAGAAAAGAAAACAGAACTAAGCAGCAATTAAAAAATAATAATCATTGTAGTACAAATCTGAATTCAACAAATCAATACACAACAATAAAATAAGTGTGATTATAACTAAAACAATAGGTATTTGGTTTGGAAAGGGTAAGGGGAGGAGAGGGACAAGGGAAAGTTGCCACGCAAGTAATATAAAAATATTAGATACAATTGATTAATATTCATGAATATGTGTTATTCGCACCTAGAATGTTATACAGTGAAGTTCTGTAGCGACAGTAACTAGCAGTAAATATGTCAGCACGTGTGTCTATGTCCGGGTTAAATCTTCCCCTCAGGAAAAACTAAACCCTTCCACATACTTTTCCACAAATGATCATCTAGTCAATTTACGCTATGCAAGTGTACTATATAAGTACACATAAGTACATACATAACCTTAATACGATTCAAAAAGGAATCATAAAGACCATATTGAAAGTACCCATTAGAACGCCTTCAATTGAAATTTTCAATAGCTTTGATGTACCAAATGTGCAACAAATATATGCCAAAAATATATTATTAAAGCTTTTCAAAAATACTGAATCTTCCACTAGACCATGCATGCATAACACTAGGTCGAATAAAAATGATGTAAAAAACATTCCAAGTTACAAAACCACATTCGGACAAAGAAACTACACATACTTTGCAACTAAACTTCATAACATCCTTCCCCAAGACATAAAACTAATAAAAAATTCTAATGTATATAAATCAAGAATAAAAATATGGCTGAAAGAGATCAATGAAAAAACCCTAATGGAAACACTAAAAACGACATAGAAGACAAATGAAATATATTTAAATAATTTTAGTCCGCCTCGGCACAGGACCCCCTAGTGAGGAGGACTAAGAATTGCAATATTTAACGTTAAATTCATCATTTTATTTTGTGTGTACAATTATTCTATATAGTTGCTAATAAAAAAAAAAAAAAAAAAAAAAAAAAAAGTATAATAAATACAAAACAATACAAGAACAACATGGAAAAATAATTAACTGAATCCAGATATTTTCATATCAGAGAGTTCGGCTCGGTAGAACTCCTAACTGGACCGATAAATCCTACTGATCGCTCAAAATAAATATTTTAAAAATCTTTCATTATTATTATTTATGGAATCATATTCGTTTTCGCAATTATGTTCACAAATATGCAGAAAACATTTTTCAAGTCTATTATTATCATTCTCACAAGTCACAATAATAAAACGAAAAAAAAATACTCACGTGTAAATATTGACATTAACGACGATTAGCATTTTCCCAAAATAAGTAGAGCGTAAAGTATAGGAGATTCTTCGCACTCTCCCGAAAACTCCCACAACATGCTTGTAAAATAATTACTACGAAAGAAAATCTGCACACTCTCACAATCAAATTTCCATTCCATTTTCACTATTTTCTCGCAAAAGAAAACGTACTCGCATAATGTATAATTCTCGTAAGTACCTACTCAATAATATTCACTTTAGTTTCCAACAATTTTGATGTACTCAAAACCAATCATCATTAAAGTTTCATTATGAAAGTTTGCTTTGAATCAATCTTTTGAACCTCATTAACAGAAACTGTATTGATAGTTATGGAGATTTGACGGTAAATAATCGTTTTCGTGGCTATGATGACATTGCCATTTTGAGAGTACTCTGGTTGAAGTCCGTTACAAAGGTGAAATGAGAAAGCAAGGCTATGACCGTATAAATAGTTAATATAATTAATGTGGTACGTATTTAACATGTGCGTATAAATTAGGTCTTCAATCAGAGCTGGAGCAATTGTTGCGGCAGAATAGGCATTTGAAAAACTAGGAATTTGTACCGTAAAATGTGACTGATCAATTTTAACATGGAAACTCAATCACTTTTTTATAAATAAATTTGTACGCTACATTTAATCATATTTATTGCACATTTTCACCCTCAAATTAAATATAAAAATGTATGTATACAATTTTCTAAAACATGTATGTGTGTGGAAAGTTAAAAAAAAACTCGGAGGAAACGCTTTTCGAAGTAAGCGACTATTTTTGCTTAGTTCTTTATTAAAGTGATAATATATAACAAAATAATAACAATAATATTTACAGTTTAATAAAAATTATTTCATGGAAGACAACATTATACAATTCAATTTTTTTTTTAAACAGAGTTCAATGAAGAGTGTACGTAGATTTTAAAACAGAAAATACATTCCACAAGAAAGATATACGAACGTTAGAGAGTTCCAAAGAAATATCGTGTCACTGGTTACAAAACTGCTGAGAGAGCTTTCCCCAATGTTTTGACTTAGATATACCGTTTTTACGTGCTTATGTTACTCCAATCCCCAAAAAAAGTTAAAATAAAATACTATTTCAAATATTCAAGTATTTACATACATATATCTGATAAATTAAAAAATATAAATGACATGAAACTCTTATAAACGTTGAGGAATTTATAAAATTATTGTATTAACATTTTTCTCGGTCTAAAAATATCTAAAAAGAAGTTTTACAATTCAACCGGCAATATGTTTGAACCAAAATTTTTGGAACCAAAATTTTGGCACTTATTTCGGTATCAACGTTGCCAGATTTTTTTTTTGAAGAAACGAGTATTTTTTAATGGTAACGAGAATCATGCAGAAATCCGCGATGACCAAAGTCGCCCCACGATTCAAAAGTCGCCACAAGTTATGTTGAAAGATATTTTGCGCACAATTTCTTAATAATTTCACGCAGGAATAACTGACGCACAGACAAACAAAATTAATACGTTTGATAATACCGAGTTCTATACATTAAACTTTAATAAGTAATTAGGGAGTATTTCGGAATCAGTAGCTTGTTAATTAAAGATGACCACATATTTAAAGATTAGTTTTCGGTAAGTAAGTTGTTAGTAAGTTGTAAGTTTCTCGGTTAACCGAAGTTCGTTGCACGCGTACGGTCGTAGGCATTTAATATTATACAATAATAATTGATTCGATTGGAAAGGCACCCGTCCTTGCTCAGAAATAATCTGAGGTCACTGTGGCAAAGATTTACTCAGTTTAATTATAAATGACTTAGTTGCTAAGGAACCCACTGTTAATTTGATGAAGCAATAAGCGGACATAAAATATATCTGTACCTGTGGCTGCGAAGATAGTATATTCATTATTATCTATGTCCAACGGTGACAATCTTAATATTTTTAATAGTAATTACACTAATTAAAATATACATTTAAAATGCTAAACAACTTTTTCGATGTATTAAACCTTGTTATAACGATATTTTTTTAAAAATCTTTGCGAATTTTTCCAACTTAGTGACACTAGTGGCTCTTTGAAAGGTCGAGCTTGCGCTCGGAAAAGTTTTTGTTATCATTTTCTCTTATCCATACTAATATTATAAATGCGAAACTGCTCGAGTTTGTTTATGACCTTTTCACGCATAACACAATATAAAGACTTTAATAATTCTTTCACCAATATAAAGCTAAATTATATGCGCAGACTACAGGTTGTATATGATGGTAAGGTCTGGCGTTATGAAATTATAAATATTAATATATTATATTGGTTATACGTTTTCTGTCGCTAACAAAAGCGAGTTAATTGCAAATGTCAGAAAAAAATCATTCCCATGGAAACGATGTTGATATATTTGTGGGCTCTAAGCTGGTAGGTAGGTAGGTACTCAGCCCCCTGGTCAGCTACTGCCCCAGAAAATTCAAATATTAGAATATGTTTTGTTTTTTTTGGACAAGCTTGGAATAAATGTCAGATAAGAGTTCCTACATTAAAAATATAATTCGTAACGATTATAAAGACTGAATAATAAATAGTGTAATTTTGTATTATATCAACAAACTTCCAAATATTTAATTAAAAATAAACATCCGAAATGTTTGTAAGCGCATAAATTCCGAACGAATGAACAAAATTGGATAATTCTTTTTTTCTTTGTGAAATTTAGGTGGCAAGCTAGATGTTTGAAAACTGAATGTAGAGGAATGAATGTATGGAATGCGGGAGAGGGTGGGGTGGGGAGGGGGGGGATAATTGATAAGTTCAACCGCTACAGTAATTTCCCGTAATACCATGCGAGCGAAGCCGCGGGGAAAAGCTAGTTATTAATAAATCAAATACGAAAATTTCCTCTGAAATCTCTGTAAGAAGATGAGATGAAATGAACATTTGTATTTGCATTCCTTTCTTTGTTGAAAGATTTCAGTTTTTATTCGTACTAAACTATTTATTCGTGTTCCACATGTACACTCGCCAACAAACAATTTATCTTTAACATTGGCACAACGTGAAAAATGTTTCAATTAGCGCCATGTACGAACATAAAGATTATAATTATGGTACCTTAAATACCTACCCACTAAATTATAAACCATAATATGTTTAAGTAATTTTTTTTTTCCAAAAGGAAATATACAATTTGTCCAAAAAAACATCACTGGGTATCTCAAAAACAATTATTTTTTCAGGCAGGTAGGTATTATAATTGAAAAAAAATATATTGAAAAAATGTGAAGAAGAAAGTCCAAATAAACACGTCTATTTCATATTTGGAAAAAGTATCTTTTCTGAACCATTAAAACGGATTATGATCCTTGAAACGGAAACAGAACGAAAAAACAAATTTACAGACAGACTTAATTCAAAACGGTCAAGTTAAAACAGTACTTTGCTAAACTCAGCTAATTAGATTAGAAAACAAGTAGAATCAGATAAACTTAGCTGATTTTAAGCATATTTAATGATCACAGTGTAACAAAAGAGATGCCCGTAGTACGTCAAATGATCGTTTTCTAATCATTATTGTATTTTATGGTTATTTTATTTCCATAAATCATTGTCAATAACGTTTAAGTCAGTCCATTATTGCCTGTCATATATTCAAAGCCATCGATAGTTCGATCATTAGTGTGATCAAGAAAGCGAAACTAATAATATGATATTATTCGCTTAGTCGTATGTCCAATGTCCATTATGTTTCACATCCGACAATGACAATACAATATATACCATTATTAATACATGTCATTTATCATTCAATAAAATAATAAAATAAAAGTAGAAATCAGACACATGTTTTACGTTGGTTATTGGCTTTTGAAAGAACACAAATCACTTTTTCTACAATTTTTTGTTTAATTAAATATCAATTAATTTGGTACTATAATTATTGATTGCAATTTGTAATGAAAATTCATAAATCATATCAACCTATTAGACCGGTTGTATCTAATTGTAACCCTCTTAGCTGCAATTGGCATTTACAATCAACGTAACAACATTATTACCCCAAATAAACGACAAGCAATTCCCTTGATTTAATAGATAACTTAAAATCGTTAGATATCTTCGTTATTTGTTTTTGGGAGTTATGCCGTGTTGCGCTACCTCATTCTTTAGCCAACGTTTCGGACAGCGTTACAGTGTCCATCGTCAGGCCAGATGTGTAATTGTGTGAAACGTTGGCTAAAGAAGGATGTAGCGCAACACGGCTTAACACCCCATAAACAAATAACGAAAATACTTTTGGCCGTGAAAATCTAAAAACGTGTCTTTAGATATCTCTAATAATGCCTACCCCTAATAAGATGTCCCTTTAGATATCCATAATAATTATTCATCTTGGTTATTCTTCCATTATTTTGTGTTAATTTATTAAAGTTTTTAATATATAAATGCAATTATTATAATGTCTTTAAATAATTTTTAATTTTATATATATTTTTTTTATTTAACCTTTAACTAACTAATCACCATTCTTTGTATTTTTTTTTTATCAATTAGTACTTGTTTGTCTTTTAGTATTTCTGTAAATTTTCATTTTATCCAAACGAAGGAACCATTGATTTCAAAACATGTTGAAAATTTTGATTGAATAAGTGATACACAGTGATTTGTTGTTATATAATTAAAATGATGCCACAAAGTGAATTTGTGTTCATTGAAGAAGTATTTGTAGTTGGTTTAAATATAATCATCCTTTTAAAATTCCTTTATTTGTAAAGCCACAGCTAAAATAAACAACTTAGGGAGTTTCCATAAAATCACCGAAATTTGTGCAATGTCTATGTAAATCTGTAAAGTGCTAACATTTTTTGCATAATTGTCCACACATTTTTCCAAATTATGGTACCTACCTATCTGCCTGAAGAATGTTTGAAACCAGAATAGTCATTGAGATAGCGACAATCTGTGTAATTCCTTTACTGAAATAAAAAAAAAAAGTTATATAAAATATATGTTTTGTAATTTAGTAGATAGGTACTTAAGTACCTTCTGGCAAATATCTGGGAATTTATTTTGTTTTGAATTATTTAAATAAGAAAAGTTTACAGAACTTCTTGTAATTTTAGGGTAACACAGTTAGTTGCCTTTAAATAATTTGTTCAATCTTCGATTGATCCTTAGAATTTGTTTAAAGTTCACAAAAATATATTAGGTCGCTAGTGGAGGACAATGTATTGATATGCAAATTAATTTAAAAAAATGTTACAGATTCCATTAAATTCTCTTTAAAATAAGTTTAATAAATTATTGAAATCCACACACTATCAGTAAATTTTCTTACACTCCATTCCAAAACTAATCGTGTTAATGATGGCAGGTTTCAGCGTGGGAGACGAGTTGGGATTCGGCCAGTCCCTCACCAACCTGGACACAAGCAAGAGGAGGTCAGTGGCTGCCAGGAATGGGGCACCGGGAGGAGGAAACAACCTCGGCTCTCTGACGCAACACCAGCAGCAGCAACAAAAGGTACTAATCTGCTTCTAACTAACTGAAGAAGGTGAGAATGCTATTCAAATCTGGTCACCAAACACGGCTGAAGCCATGTCCACCGGCGTTGCAATTTTGAATGGTGGTATTTATTGTGGCTAATTCGTAGTACTTATACTTACCTGGGTCACGTCCCAATGCGACATGCTGGCAAAAGTGGCGACATCTTTTGACTAATTCTTGAATTCGGAACCGAATAGCTTTGTTTGAAATTCGTACACAGATGTTATTTGTGACGCGGCGCGAATGGCGTGGCGTCAGACATACACTCAAAGCCAGGTTCTGAAATTCAACCAAGCAGACCCAATTTACACACTGAGATTATCTTCCAATGACACCGTATAAACGATAAGAAACCCTTCTGCCTAAAGACTTCCAAAGAAAGCATATATACTTTGAATAAACATCGATACCAATCTGCACCAAATCATGGAATTTGCCCTTTTAATTAAAATTTA
This sequence comes from Glyphotaelius pellucidus, assembly GCA_936435175.1. Lineage (NCBI taxonomy): Eukaryota > Metazoa > Arthropoda > Insecta > Trichoptera > Limnephilidae > Glyphotaelius > Glyphotaelius pellucidus. Next base: position 27,183,186 of record OW386551.1, read on the forward strand.
ATATTCAAATTCGCCCTCCCCGTCATAATTTGAATTGATGGCCCAGAATATCGTTGAAGGATGAAAGCCAGAATCGTTGAAATAAAAAAAGTATATAATTAACTACTAGCCCCCTTTTTTAATTTCAACAACAAATTGACATCCATTTATCATACTTTAAAGGCTGTTTATCAGTTGTGTAAAATTGTAAACATGTTTATTAGTAAGGCCCATTATATTTATTCAATGTATTGATCGTTTAGTAAACATTTAAAAGGACCGGATATCTTTGCTATAAATTAGTCAGCACTTTCACAACGCCATTTTCTGAAGATCCACCTTGCCTATTTGGTGTTGACTCAATTTCTGTGGGAAATGACGTGGGCACGTACACTGTGCGAGACACTTTAGGAATTTTATAGGCTTGCTTGTGAAATGTTATGTATGTCTCAAATTTTGTGAAAATATTCTCGGCCACGGGTGTAGAGTCCGCTTTTGAAAGACAAATGGTTGACTTTCAATTCGCTTTTCGAGAAATGACAGACTAAACTGAATTCTCGATCTTGATGCCATACAATCCTTGTATGGACATTCAACAGTAAGTCGAGTCAATAACTTGATTTTGTATTTTTCGACAATTTCATGGTTTCATGGATTTTGACACGTGAATACCTAAAATATGCGACAACAAGAGCTGAGGGTGTTTATGTAATAAAAACTGGTGATGTTATTGATATATCTCTCGTTTTGTTAGCATTTTCTTTGCAAAGATTCGGTAATCTATAAAACACAGCTTTCGTATTATCTGGGTTGTTTTTCACATGTATATAATTGCAATTATCTTAATATACCTACGTATAATTTTTTTATGTGAACATCACACTAGTGTCCTGGAGCCAGTGAGCCCATTGCATCCCCAATAGAGGTACGTTGTAAGGCTGAAGGTAGAGGACAGGAGAGGGAGATGGAGAAGAAGAAAGTGGAGAAGTACCTGACTATTCAGATCAGGTCTTCAGATATGGCTTAAGCCATTTCAAGCAACGTTTCAATGCTGAATGGTGATCTTACTGGACAATAATGAGAATATCTTCCGCTCTATAACGTGCCGCAAATATAATATATATCAATTTTACATTAATTGTGAATAAAACGCAAATAAATCAAATTTTTTTTGCGCATAAGACCTTCGGTTTGCTAGTCGAGAGACTTACACCTCGACCAAGAGGCCGTAAAATACATAGCATGTCTCGTTGTTATCAAGCACAAATAAAAATACCTTGAGTATCATATCATAGATTTTACCGTCAAGTGTTTTATTTCCTAGAAAATATGGATAAATAAATCTTTGTGATTTGCGCTTCTATAATAATACCAATAAATTTTGGAGAAGCGAGCTTACCTTGGGATCGTAATATTAACACATTTCTGTAGGCGTTGTAAGTTAGATTCAAATAATGATTCGGTAAACGAATTGACCCACGACATTTAAATTAACTTAGATTGAAATCAGTGGGATTGAATTAATAACTGCCATGTTCAAGAGTCGAACAAAGAAGTGGTATTTCCATAATGAAAGTGACTTACTGAAGCGCACGTTTTTGTAAGAGAATGTTCTTACGAGAGGATGCTAAAGGCCTAAAGATCTTCTGATAGGCACCGATAATGTGTGAAGTGCTTGCTATCATCACACCATGCAATGTCGCACTTCAACAGCAAGTGCTGTAAAATATATTATTATAATATAATATGGTCTTTGTTACTTCTAAAGTGTAATAAAAAATACTTTGTTTGACTTTGGTTAGTTTACAGAACAAGATTTCATAATGCACGTAACTTGGCGGCATCTGTGGTCGAGGGTTACGGCTGTCAACTAGCAATCCGAGTTCAAATACCGGCTTGCGCAAATAAATTATTTTTGACAAATGTGTAATTTAACAATTTATAAATAAAAATAATATTTAGTATGTTGGAGGAACGGAAGATATTCTCAGTATCGTCCTGGTGTAAGAATAGAAACGTTGCTCTAAATGGCTTCAGTCGTATTTTGTAAATCACTCAGATCTGAATATATTACGGTACTTCCCCCTTTTCTCTTTGCCACCTCCATCCCCTTTCCACTATCTTCAGCCACACAACATACCCCAATTGGGGATCTCATACATTTTCACATTTCCATTCACGTAAAAAAAACATCAAAAATAATTTTACAATGTTATGATTATTCTGACCTATGAATGAATTTCCTAGAATATGATATATAATTTGAGATTTCACTCCTAAAAGTATTATCGTGATTTATTTTTGGGGTACTGGGCCGTGTTGCGCTACCTCCTTATTTAGTCAACGTTTTGGACAGCATTATAGTGCCCATAAATAGGGCAGATGTTTACCTAGAATGTTAAATTTGCATTGATTCCTTAAAAAAATGCAAATCCCGATTTCCTATTAAAAAAAAATCTTAAATTAATACACATGAACTCCAAGAAATCAAAAAACTCTCTACACGTGTTTATAAATTTATTTTTAACTGCAAATACGTAAAGTAATTGTTGGCAGTTTTTCGACCCATGACTTCAGATCTAATCGAAGAACGTTAAAATTCTGTCACGGAGGTCATCGAATCGATACTAGAAAGATGCATGTATGTCTTATTATCGACGCCGTTATGGCATTTTATCGTTTTCCGTAAATTCGTTGGAACATAATGGCGCTTATATCTATTATAAACTTCTATTTTTCTCCCAATTAATCCAAAGATCACAAAGAGAAATCGTTAGACAATAAAGCACCTTTGACTTTTATAGATTTTTAAAATAGACATCGCCCACTTTCATTTTAGAGATGACGCTCGTAAAAATAAAGAATTTTTATGATCTCTATTTTTATACTTCCGTGTCGTTTCTATTCACCGTAAAGATATATTTTAAACTTTTTTACGGTTTTGGGGATAAAAATGTTGTTAACATGAGTATTCATAATATCAGGCAGTATTTTATAACATTTTTCATTTTACTGACAGTCAAAAGATAAAACTTTATACGTGAAAAAATGTGTGGTTTTCAGAAATTGCATAGTGCTCTGATTTTACATTTTCCTTGTGTGACGAATAATCGACCCTTGACAACAATATATTATGAAACATTTATTGGAGAACGTTCATTTACGATGTATTTCAATATCTCACAATTGCCGTAAAGATTGCGATAAAGTTAGAAACAAAAGCTTTCTGTAAAGTTAAATAAAAATAATTCTTTTTTAGTTCTTCTGACAATTTTAGACTTTCACAAGAATATTTTGTTAAAATTATAGAGGACGATCCAAGAGGGAATATTTCAATGACGTCATTAAATTTTTTCATTTCTTTTTTTCCAGGAAAATACTGACAGAGCAAAGAACCGCCTGACAGTTAGGATCCCATCTACATCTACAACCCCAGCTCCTGCTGTGAAGATCACTCCAACCATTCCACAAGTGTTTGTTGTCGATGATAACACCATCCAAACTGGTCGCGCGAGCTCTATTAGACAATTAACTCTCACCAAACCCCCACCATTGACAATTCCCCCATTCAAGCCCATCCCTCCAGCGTTAGACATGATAGCTCCAACACCGACGTCACCATCACAGATTGTATACAATCAAAATGTCATTCCTTCGAGAGCAACGTCAATATCCCAGAATCAGAAGTCACAGAATCTGAACAGAATGGGGCAGGTCCCCAAATCAAACTTCGTCAATGTTTCTGCAGCTCCCATGCGAGTTCTCAACGTTGGACAAACCGTGCGAGGACAATCAGGATACTCTAATACTGCAGACCAAGCCTTGAGGACAATCCCTGCTCCGGTCATTGTTGGAACAGGACCACAACAATATCCAAGTTTCAATGCGATGCCAGCTTCGATTTCAAGGATCACAACTGGAACCTCGATGCGTGTTGACGATTCTCCGATCGGTAGCGTTTCCGTTGTATCTCCTCAAACATCAAAGAATACTGTACAAATTGCAGTTGCTCCAAACACGATGTCAAGGTATCCTACTGCTGCATCATACGTCCAGAATACAGTCTCTCTGCGTAGAGACCAAGGTCCAGCAGCCGCTTTCCCAGCGCAATACCAGTCCAACAATTACGCTCAACTGCAAAATCATTTGTCTTACAACCAGTTGCATCAAGGTCAAGTCCAAAAGATCTCTCCAAAGATTGACAACATGGTAACGTATAATACAGTAGGAAATCAAATCGGAGCATCTGAATACCCTGCTCAGGGAACTTTGCAAGAAAAGATCCTGGCGATATCCAAGGCTACAAATCTCTCCGTTGAAGCCATTGAAGCGGCAATCAAGTTGAGGCAACAGCAACTGATCAGCCAAATGATGAATACTCCACCCAGCACGACGTCAACTACTACCACTACTCCCAGACCTCCTCCCCCACCCCCACCGCCAGTAAAAAGGTAAAGTTTACTTACTCACCTAAAACGAATGAATTTTTAGGGAACTGTTCGGTTTTTTCCTGTGAAAGACATGCACCTGAATTTTTTTGATAAAACCTCTTTTATGTTAAAACCATTTTTCATATTTTGAGAGCGGGTATGGCTACCGTAATCCCGGAAACCATTCATCGAACAACCTCTGCTGTAGGTCACCCTAAGTGGTTCGCCACGTTTGGTGACTTAAGAAGGGTGCCCGAATTCATGGAGTGAGGTTTGCCCAGATCTTGGAAGCGGATGCGTTTGCACACCAGCTGCATTGCTGGCTGGATCGGGAGATGCCGGACTAGGAAGTCTCTTTAAACTCTTCAGCCGGATTCTCTTTTTTTTACTTAAAAAGACCTTCCACAAGCATATTCAAAGGGGACGTAGGTCTTGAGGGAAATTATTTTTCTCCGGACCTCCCGTGTGCACCGTAAAAAAGTGTCCCTTTGTTAATTATACTTCTGACAGATTTTTCATAAAAAAAAAACTGTTGTCTTTAATCATAAAAAGAGCAGGCTACCCCGCCTCATCCAATAAATTGAAACAAAAACAAAAAAAACTAGCGATATTTCAAAACAGTATTAAAATTTGCCTAAAAATTTGTAAGTGATTTTTACTTCCGCAAGTTAATGTACACTGATAAGTACGAAATTAGCTAATAAATAATATTACAGTACATTTTGTCCTTGATTTTTTTGCATTGTAATAATTAATGTTCACTAACTAATACGCAATTGTACATAATAATAGTTGGAAATATATGTGACTAATTAGTGAATTTTGCAATACCAGGTATACCGCCAAGTATGCAGACCCTGCACAGAAGGTGATGAACGCCCCGAAGGAATATTACCCGGTTGGTTACGACAAGAACTTCGATGACAACTTTGTCTCCAAGGTCGAACTACCAGAGACGTCATTCTACTGCGGAGACCAGAAACACTTCCCAGGATTGTATGGAGATGAAGACTTGGGTTGCATGGTAATATATAACATTTTTAACTCGATCATATTGCACTTGGTCTATCTGTAAATTGGTTAGCACGTTCCGTTTCCGTTTCAAGATGATGGTCGTTTTGGCAGTTCAGCAAAGATTCTTTTGTCAAATGGGAAATGGTCATGTGTATTTGGAATTTCTTATTCGCATTCTTTCAAAATTATGATAGATACTACCTGCCTGAAGAATGTTTGAAAAATGAATTGTCAGTGCGATAGCGACGCTCATCCTTTGACAAATTGCATAATTCTTTATCAGAAAAAAAAATGTTACTGATTAATAATTAAGTAGGTAGATATGGAAGTATTTACTTACAAATTTTATAATTACCGAGAAAATTTCGTTTTATTTATTTATTGACTAAGAATAAATTAGAGACATAATTTTATATCAACGCAAGGTCGACTGTTCACAGAAATTTTAGATATCAAGTATGTAATTTGCAGCCGAGTGGTCCATAGTGACGTATCCTTAATTTCATTTGTTTGAGGTAAAAGCCGAAAATGTTGCATGCGTACTAAAAAAATATATTCTGATCAGAGCTCAGAGTAAGTTCTTCTACCCCAATAGCGCTACCACGAAGTTCGTCAGTTTACCTGACTTATTTAAAAGACAGAGTTAAATTTCTTAAAACGATAAATTTTTTGTTATTGAATCTACTCAATTTCGTTTTTCAAAACGGCCAAAATTTTTAAATTTTAGACACAAACGCAAAAAGAACACTTTTCCATGAAATCCAACGTTACAAACAACGTTATATTATTTTGGGACACTTGTAGCATCTGTTCCGCAAAGGAATTCTAAATTGTTCTAATCTATGCGAAAATTCTAAACACTGAAATAACAAAACGCGTGAACGTGACACCGTAAAAGAACATGCTTAATCTGCCGTTCGGTAATTTATCCGAATTGGTGTTGTTAACAATGTTCGCACACGGTACAAGTAATTTACATGAATTGGACACACTTACATATGCCCGCTATTTGAAGACCAAATAGAAAGCTTTGCAATCGGGTCAGCGAGACAAACGTGTTGTACGTTATTTAGCGATCCTTTTCCTTACGCATTTTGATGCCATGACTCACATGACCCGCGTCATACAAATTGTTTTATCTATGCAAATTCAATGAACCCCGCAGTTGATTGAATTGTCATTTCGCAATAGAAATAACAGGCTCAATATAATTTGAAATTGATTAATAGCGCTTACATAAAATTTAATAAGCTTATTGAGTCGTTCGTTAAAGGCCCTTTCTTTCAATGTTGATCTGTTCATTCGCGTCAAATTGACTGGTTCGCATGTTTTCTTTAACTAACTATAGAAGGTTTGTAATGTTAGTTATATTTTCTTGGTTTCAGGTCTTCCACGTCTGCGCCCTAACTGATGAAGGCCTCATTATGAAGTCGTTCTTGTGTCCAGAGTCCACGCTCTTTGATCAGACGATCCTGAAGTGCAACTGGTGGTTCTACGTCGACTGCAAGAGCTCTAAGCGACTTTACGACTCGAACATCCCGATTTCAAAGAGTTATCAGCTCATGAAAGCTCTAACCTTTTTCTCTTCATACAAGAAGGATGTTCAAGGAGAAGATCCTAGCAATAATTTAGCAAGATCTTCTGCAATCACAGAAAACAGGGAAGGGGTAAGAAATGCTGTAAAAATACTGCAAACCCAGTCCCACATGGAATTACCAAAGGTTGAAATAATTGAAAGCAAATCCAACAGTTCAATCACTGCTCCTCAAGTCTCTAGAAATAGCAAAGTTTTCACACCTGTAAATGTAATTGAAATCAATTCTCTTTCAAGTGATGTAAGTGAAGGTGATAATGTAGTTACGGAAAAGGTGGAAAAAATAGTAAGGAAATACAGACAACATCCAACAAATCGCTCCAGAGAATCAAACCATTCCCCAGTAGACAGGGTTCCTACAAAAAGTCCCACAGTTGCAAGCAACGAACACAAGAACATCACAAGAAGCGAAGTTAATACGCAAAAAAGTGTTGTCCAGTCAACAAGCGTCAGAAAATCAATTAGAAAAAAAATTAACGTGTCTCCAAAAGCAGGAGAAACTACATCCACTAGTACTGAATCTAGCGAAGATATCAAACAAAAGCACCGTTCAGAAAGAGCCAGTGAAGAGAGCAAGGATGCGGATGTACCAAAAGCTAAGCTACGCAGAACAGCACTACCTAATAAAAAGATCAACATACAGGAAGTAACTGGGAATCCTAATAGTCATGTGATCAAACCCAATAGAGACACCGTTGATGTGACTATCGCTAAAATGGACGAAGCTATCATAGGACAAAAGAAACAAGATTCCACGTGATTATAAAATGAAGTGCATTCAAAATGAAAAGTAATCTTGTAAATCGTAAAATTTTCTAATTGACATGAATAACGTGTATTAGAGACTAAAATGGGATGTTGAAAGCAATGCTTCTGTTGTTAAAATGTTATTTATAAGTTTAAAAGACAATGTTTTACAAGTTATTTAACAAAAATGGTGAAGGACTATTAGAAAAAATGAAGTCTCGTGAATCTATCTTCTACATTTTTTGTCAATGTTGTGAACATAGATTCATAGTAACTTCAGAAAATTTTGTACATATTTATAATTTATTCTCTTCGACCTAAGCTCAAATGTTAATTGTAGTCACATCTTCATACTTAATTTAAGAAAATAGATTTAAGTACTTCTAAGAATAGTACTCGTTCGTTGCGGATAAAAAAAACAATCTCATTGTAAATATTTCACTGGCCAAAATAATATAATACTGATAAACACTTTGTGAGTATGAAAAATGAAGCAAGTCCAATGAAAAATAGTTTGACATTCGGACATATTTTTGCCATCTTTAACTCATTGCGCTCAAATTTTTATCGCTATTAATTCTTCGTTTACCTAGATATTTAATTCCTTTTAATGTTATCAAAAATATTTAATTACTGTTATGGTAGATATGGTAGTAGTTGAATGAATATTTGACGAAAAATATTGTCAATAATGATATTAAGCCACGAAATTAGTCATAACTAAGTAGGAATATCTTAATATTATTTTTTTTTGAATGATTGAAAAATTTACATGAAAATCATTTTCTTTTTGAGGCCTTTAACGTTTTCATTGAGTCATCATGAACCATCTTTATGTAAGAAACATATCATACATCATTAATCATGTTCACCAGTCTTATAAAATACATCGTTTCCATATTGTAATAGGTAACTTCCTTATTGTTTTTGTGTCAAATCTTCAGCCACGACCTATAGTTATTTTCTCTTGCCCTTTTAAACTATAGTTAGGCGTGGATGATTTATGCAATTTATCAACACGCCTCAGGTGAAGTGAAGAAGATTTGATCCGAAAAACAATGGTTTGTATTATGAAATGACAACACACCTAATTATTTGCTCATAAATGTAATAGTTTAAATATGAAAACTTTACTAAAATAAAAAAAAACATTTTATTTATACAGGTTGTTCCTTTGACTTTATGTGCGAGTTAAATCTTCCCCACAGGAAAAACTTAACCCTTCCACACACTTTTCCACAAATGATCATCTAGTCAATCCACTCTATGCAATTGCACTCTAAAAGTATAATAAATACAAAACAATACAAGAACAACATGTCAACCTACCAGAGACCAAATCGGAAAATAATTCACCGACTCCAGATATTTTCATATCAGAGGGTCCGGCTCGATAGAACTCCTAACTAGAGCAATAAATCCTTCTGATTTATATTCATAATTCATAATTATATTTATTACTATTATTTACAACTAAAGTACAAAGTAATAATGCTTTAAATGTGAAAGCACGTTAAAATGTGGAACCAGTGGGACTATATCAGATGTTGTGAAGTGGAACTTATCGAGGATTCCATGACAGTCGGGCCCCCGGCATACTTATATAAAGTACAAAATGGAGTCGGCTTAGGAAAAAATACGGTATGCCTACTTACACAAAATATAACTAAGTGTCCTCGAAAGGGTGTGTAGTTAGGATGCAGCCCCGAATCTACGACGTTTTCAAACCGGGGCAGAAACTTGATAGTGGCGCCCCCACTCGCCAGCCGTGTTGCTCCCTTTTTACTTCTTGTATTTATGAAATAGTATTATTTCTTAATTTTAATATTAATACACATAAAATGATTATATTATATTACACAAAATAAAAGTTTTATATTATCTAATTTAATGTAGATCTGAATGAAATGGAATCTTTCAGTTCAATTTTCATCCTCTTCATGAAGGCCGCACTCTTGAAACGCACAGCGCTGAAAAAGAAGAAGATGGAGAGATATGTAATTACGAGTGTTGGACAGAGCGCGCTAATATGTTTAGTCGTAGAATAGCAGCGAAAATTGCGAAAAAGCTTAATAAAACATGACTCGTTTAAAATAGAGCAAAAATCTCGTGGAACGTATCTTAAGTATCATTTAAAGAAAAATTATGAATTTTTTCACAAATACAATTTGTAAAATAAAAGAAATAGACTTGTTTAAAATAATTTTCGGAGCATACTTTGCGATTTTTTTGTATCGAGGGAATTTCATATAATTTGCGTTTCGGCGTGGAACGTATCTAGATATTATCTTAAAAAATAACATATTTTTTTAAGTGCTTAAAAACTTCAAATGTTTAAGTGAGATATGTAAGAAATCGGTCGAAATACGAATAGTAGACCCTGAACAATACAATATTGCAATACATACAATAACAAACATTTAAAATTTACTTTGTTTCATTAGTAAGTGGTTAGCGTGTTTTTTTGGTTTTTTTAGACCATATTGTTTTACCTGCCCACGCCCTTACTGTGCCATCTCAACGTCCCCTAATTTTCTATGGGTCTTCTACTGCCCCCCTGAAAGTCTCAAACGCCCACAAGGAGGCGTTGAGGATCTATGACGTACCTACACTATGCACGCGTTCAATTTAGAATACGTTCATAAATCAACTTAGGATGTGTTCAAAAACCTACTGGGCGTTTTAAAATTAAATAAATAATCTATAGAACAACGTGCGCTGGATGCCAGGTGAATGTGAATTTGAGAATCAAGTATTTTTTTCAATCAAATATTTAATTCACGATTTTGGCGACCCCTAAAACTGCCGCCCGGGGCAGGCGCACCGGTTTGTCTAAATCTAGATCCGGGGCTGATAGGATGTACCGCCGAATAACAAAACTATAAAACATATTTTCATTAAAATATATACACAAGCGTAAAAGTACAAAAAATCGCCACTTTAAATAAATTGCTTTGATATCCATAGAAACTAATTATTAAAGGCATTTTTGAGGTCGATTTTAAATGGTAAATAATGCACAATTTTATAATAATTATAATTTCGTATATATAAAATGTTGGTAAGATTAAAAAAAGTCAACCAAGCGACGTTATATTATTTATGGTAGCCTTTCATCAGGGCGATACGGACAGTTTCAGAGATATTAAGATTTATTTTAAGTTGTGCGTTTCTCGGTGGTATGTTTTAATCGCCTACGGATTGTCCGATTTGCGATTTATTAGAACGCCATCTCTTGGCGTTGTCAAAATAAAGCTTTAGAGACGTACTACATTATCGTGGGGTACGCCCTGCACATTGCGCATTGTTGCACAGGTGTCGCTAAAAAACCTGAGCTGCTTGAATGCAGCCTACACATAACTTGTGTTTTTCTTACTTACTTACGATGCGATACGATTGTACTCACCAGCCATTAGAGCATTCCTGTCCCGGTGGGACCGGTACACCAAGGGGCACTGATTTGTTAGGACTTGGAATACGTGCTCTGAGGACGGAAAGGAGGTTGGAGTTTAATCGATCGGTATACATGGCAACATCGGTATTATTGTGTACACTTGTTATATGTGTACTTGGATCTTCTCATCTCTTTACGGCTATTCATGGCTTCTTGGCTATTCGTAGCTTTTCTTGTCTTTTGGAGAAGTGAGTGGAGTAACTCTCGAACTTAATCCATCGATGTTTCTTGCTGTTTATCAACAAAATAATAATCGACGGTTTACTTTCAGATGCAACACCTCTTCGGGCAATAAGTCATGAACTCAAGTGCTCTACTGAGAGATCATATCACCTGTGAAACGGTAATATTCGACTGAAATATAAATAGATGATTATTTAAATAATTAAATTGAAAAGATATGACCTTCGTTTTCTTTGTGATCCCGCAGGCGCCAGCCGGTTAAAGCTATGATGACTTGTCCCAGTACCCAGTGATGACGTTTCCATTTTAGTCTGTGTTATGATTGAATAATATCAAAGGGATTGGGTTATTGTTCAAAGCACAAACTTAAAACGAACGTAACTTCCCATCCGAGAGAGATAAATTTATTTCGCAAAATGTAGCAAATTTCGCAGATTGTTATTTGTGCATATGAGAAATTTCAGATTTGTTACTTACAACTCTAGTTATTTAAAAAAAGAACCAGGAGCGATATAAACACTTCCTCTCCGATCCGCACACCACTTGATTATCCTTGAGGTTTTTATTACTTAATATTAAATAAATAATAATTAAATAATACTTTCACTAATATTGGCAATACTTTCACAAATGTGGGAACACATCGATTACACACGTGTGTTATATATTAAGCATCCCGATAATTTTTAAGTTTTTGAGTTTTAAAATGTGCAAGATGGAGGGAACATCTTTATTGAGTTATTGACTCGCCCTGTTCTCGAGAAAATAGGACTTTCAAAAAATTAAGCCCAAATTTAGGAAAAAATTAGCGCACCATACATGATAAAATATCGAAACAATTTTGAAAAAAAAATACACGAAATCGGACGCGTAGACCGTATACAAAAAGCTAAAATAAAATAAAATTCCCGTCGCCCACAAATATGAAAAGGTGGTGCGAGAGTACATTACGGTAGGTAGTAGGTAGAACCTCTGGCGTAAAAAAATGAAACGGTCAAATATTTTTTTTTTTTTTTTAATCATTTATTCCAGATCTCGGGGAGGGTGGTGCAATCCCACGAGTTCCATATTATACATATATAATAATCAAGAAATGATGACAAGATATAAAAAGGATACATAAAAAAAATATTTACATGGTTAAAGAAATTTAAAAGAAAATAATAATAATAATAAAAAATAAAAATAAAATAAACTTTTTGTTTTAATCTATGTCCTCAGGAAGTGGATCCATCGCTTGTAGATGGGACCCTGCAAGAAGTGGAATGCTGCCATCACAATACTATTTTCGCTCGAGGCTAGTCGCGTTCTGTAGTTGGTGATCCGTTTTTTCATTAGTGCTCGGAATCCGGGAACGCACCCTTCTTCAAACATCTCGGTGGCACTGCAGTACCAGGACAATCCAAAAAGCGTTCGATATGAATTGTTGTACTGTACTTCAATTCTTTTTAGTGATGCTTTCTTAAAGTTGTTAATAAACAAATATATAGTAATCGTTAATTGCAAGATCACGGCCACAAGATTTACCCACTTATCACTTATCAAATATCGAGTATCAAATCCCGAAATAACCGATTTTCTCGTGAAATTATAGTAGTAAAAACCTAGAAACCTTCGCCCACACATTCTCAACCAATAGGATCCTTGAAAAGGGAAGTCATAATCAAAGCGGCCAATGAGCGCAGTTTGAAGCTTCGTAGGCATTTAAATGCGACATTTCCGTTTCATATCTCAATCAATAGGAGCCTTGAAAGTGAGGTCACAATCAAAGCAGCCAATGAACGCAGTATCATAGGTACTACAATGCGTCATTTCCGTTTCATTCGAATTTCAAATCACAACGGGGCTAAAGAAGTTTCACTTCAAAAATTCATGTTACATTGGGCGCAGGATGGGATTTCTTTTGTATTTTTGAGCCTTTTTAGTTTAACGGAATTTCAAATTATATTTTCGATTTTTATTTTATTACTCCCTTCATGCAAAATATTACGTAATCCCCCCATGTCAGCCTTGTCACAACCAAAGCGAGCGAGATAGACCGAGTCAAGGATAAAGAACGTGAAACCGCCTCCGGGGTGATTCTGAGAGTACATTTTAAGTAACAACGACAAAAGCAAACATACCATTTATTTTATTTTTTATGTGAATACCGCATCCACCCCTCTTCAGCCCGCTAAACTTTGGCATCCCCAATTGTCGTATGTTGTTAGGGTGAAGATTAGTTGGAGAGGGGAAGGAGATTGACGGCCTCCGTGGTCCCGAGGCAAGACTCTCGACTCACAATCCGAAGGTCGCGGGTTCGAACCCGGCGTGCGCAAATAAATTTTATTTGATTAATTTGTGTTATTTCACAATTTATTCATTTAAAATAATATATGATATATTTGCGGCACGTTCCAGAGTGGAAGATACTAATAGTATCGCCCTGGTGTAAGACCACCATTCAGAATTGAAACGTTGCTTGAAATGGCTTTAGCCGTGTTTAGTGACCAGATCTGAATAGCCAGGTACTTCCCCACCTACCTCTTCCCTATCTCCTTCCCCCCCCCACTACCTTCAGCCTCACAACATACCCCAATTGGGGATGCCATAGTCTCACTGGCTCCAGACGGGAGCAGTTGGGACTCTTGTGCGGTATTTCATGTAAAAAAAAAAAAAAAGATGGAGATAGATGAAGGTGGGAAAGTAACAGGCCCTTGAGATCTGGTCATCAAATACCGTATTCATGTATTTTTTTTCCGGCGGGTCTTTTAAAGGAAAGGATGGGAAGGAAAAGGCATGACGGGATGTGTAGGAATCTGGGGGTCAGTGTGTCCAGGAGTGAATTCATTCCCCTCGATATGAATCCATTCCCCTCGACTGCGACGCAAGGCTTTGGGGTCGTTAGAGGCCGATTGGAGAGGTCAAAGAGTCTCCCTCATCCAAACTCTTCTCCAATCCCGTCCGTCACATATTTGATGGGCAGTCGCATCCACCACCAAGACCTGGATAAACCTCACCCTACGAATACTGGCACCCCTTTCAAGTCACCAAACGTAGCGAACTATTCGGGTGACCTACGGCAGAGGTAATGGTTATCCAACGAATGATTTCCGGGCGGCGGTGCCCATACCCGCTTCCCAAATTATTATCAAGCGATGTTTCAATTCCTAAATATTGTCTTACACCAGAGCGATACTAGGAGTATATTCCAGTCTGGTAAAAAGCCACTTATTTTTAATTAGAGTTATTTTTCAGTTTGCAGGAAGAATGATTAGAAAAAGTTTTGCTTGTTACTTAAATTATTTGCGACACGTAGTTAATGCATTTTTTTGTTTTAATATTTTTTTAAAGGCAGGCAATCATTCCCTGGTTAAGAATAACCTGACAAAATTAGAAAATCTCCTACTACCATCACACTAAGCCAGATGGATGGTCGTAGCCAGCCGAGGGATTGTACTCACGAAGTTAATATGAGAGGATTAAAAACTAAATAATAAGTTAATTCTGCAGTTCGTACGCATAAATAGAGTTTGGTTTTGAAAATGTAAAAAATTATTATCAATTATTCAATATACATATTTTTTTGATATTAGACTTCTCACGAAGAAGTACAACTTTGTGAGTTTGTGTGTTTATGTTTTTGTATGTTTGTGAGTTTGCGTACAAGTTGTATGTTAAAAAAAATATATTTATTCAGGGAGGTCAAATGTTAAAATGGTTAAAGATTATGATCAAATTAAAGAAGTATGTATTATATGATTTTTTATTATAAAACACAACATTGAATAAATTTTCAAGAGATCTTGTAACAACAGCACAAAAGAGAGATATAACAATATAATTTCGGAAAGATGTCGGATTTCGTTTATCGATTCCAATTAATCAAAACATTAAGGCTGATCGTAACGATATTTAAATATTGTGCTGAGATTATGGTCACCCTTGATAGCTACATATTATATAACAATATTATGGCATATTTTTAACAAACAAATTATTTCATTCAAGCAGAGCCATAAGAAAATAAAAATGCTAACAGATTATATAAAGCAACAACAAAAACGTAATAAGATATAAAATGTTCTATACTTTTGGTTCAATCTCAGATCAAAAGAATTACCATTCGGTTAATAGACATTATGCATCTTATAACTTTATAGTCTTCTTTTCTAGGAAGTTCGAGATGACAGTCGTTTATAGAGTATTTGGCAACGCTAATAAGTCATCTAATAGTTGTTTCCCAAAGGCGTTGGGGATGACGGATGTTGGTAGAGCATTCGACAGCAAAAATGTCGTCAAATAAAATGTTTCTCTAAAACATTTAATACCAAGAGAGTAATGTTTCCACATCCGCTCAAGTTTCCTGATTCGTTTAGTTTGCGCATGCGGAACCGAGTGAACTTGGTTGCATCACAATTTACAGTTTGGCGTATCATTAATCAAAAGTGTTTTTATTTCATTAAAACAAATCAATCGGTCTGTCGCCAATTGGTGGCGGGAATAAACGTTCAAAATTCAGATCAACACGAAAGTTGTCGGTATAAAAATCGCGTGGTTTTGCAATGAGCGACGAAATTTTTTGAATAGCGGCACCTAAAAACGTACTGCAATTTGAACTAGTGTATTTTCTAATGGTTTTTTTGAGCGAATCGATTTAGAAAGCTTTTTTAATTAATAATTTGTCTCTACCGATTTTCTGTCGATTGGATTTGTTTTATAACGCAATAAAACACAATTTTTGCTCAATGTTAAAAAAAATGTGATGGTGTTTGCAAGTGTAACTAATTCTGAATAGGAAACCTCTAACGTGTTGAATTATTGCTCATCTTGGGACTTAAATCCTATGCATGTTCCTTCTGGTGATCAGTAGTGAAAGCTTGACTGCAGCTTGTAGCCGAAGCCATCATCTCCGGAGAGGGAAGAGTAGTCATCGTATTGGGGTGAGTGGTGTACCCCGCTGCTGCCTCCGTACCCGGTGGATCCTCCGCCCGTGGAGTGTCCTGCGCCTCCGTGGCCTCCGCCTCCTGAGGGGCCGGTTCCCTTGGCGGCCTGGGCGGCGTCCACGGCGGCTGATGCTACGGCTGCTTTGGCGGCGGCTTCAGCGGCATTGGCCTGGGCTTGCTGGGCGGAGAGCTGGACAAACACAAACACATTATATTAATTGTCGCTTAATTTACAGCTTTACATCATAATGAACCTACAGGATTTTGGAATATTTTGAAGGCTTGAACTTCAGGGAGCTGTTTTTGTGAGACATAACAGAAGACCGGAAAGAGTAAAGGCGTCTCCCACAGACGGCCAGAGGGGCGATTGCGTCCTTAACCTTAAAGTTTACGACATTCTTGCTGAACTGGAGAGAACTGGAATCGCAATTAACGGAAAAGGTGTTCTTTTTAAGATAAAGGACAATTCCTCATCTTCCTCAGGGCCCTCTAAGGGTTGTAGAATCGTACAACTCTGGTAACACTCAATATGATTAATGGTATATCCATTAACTGTCATTTCTTTTGACGAATTGCACTTTCTACAGTTGGAAGTACCGCGTGTTAAAGATAAAGCGCGGAATTTTAATTAATGATTAGAATGTGTCGATGATTTGTTTTATGTTTTATATTATTACAAGTATTGCATAAGCTTCTAAAGAGGAGTGATAAAGACAAATTAGTGTTGCGTATCGCATCAAAAAAAAAGTAAACACGTTTTCTTTGGAAATGTAAAAACCGAACAAGCTCTAGTAAATTCGTCAAATCAACCTCTTAGTGATGAGATAACTAGTATTTATCATAAGAAATTTAGATATTTTTTTGGATTTTTTAACGCGAACCGCATTGGCAATTGCATCATAATTTCGCATTTATTGACATCGTAAACAACTTTTCCAATTTTTTTTAGAACCTACCAGGAAACGGTCTAATTGCAATTACTTTTATGTGTTTTAACCACGACGAATTGTCTAACCAAATATGCATACAAATATGTACATAAAACCTTTTAAAGCGCACACGTCTAAGGATTTTACTTTTGGATTTGTCAACAATGACAGTAACTTGTCATCTCAAATCATCAACTTTGAATCATGATAAATTATCATCACGTTTTTATAAGTAGGCACATGACAGATTCATGTTTTTATAACTCAGAAGCTCTTACTATCCGAGATATCACCAAAGATTTATATATTCAAAAAACAATTAATTCATCAATTTTTAGAAGATAGATCTCCTGTTGGTTATATTGTGTTAAATTAAAACTAAACGAAAATAATTGTTGTGTAAATTTTCAACAGCAAGATGTTTTATGGGATCCCATTAGGTTGAACTTGTGTAATATATACATTTGTATGATTTATTTTGTTTTTATAGATCTAAACTGCTCCCAATTGTCCGTAGTCAGTTTGGCTATGGCATCTCCAATTGGGGTATATTGTGAGGTTAAAGGAATGTTGCAAGGAAAGTTTATATTTGGTTAGCTTTGTGTTGAATAAGTTATTAGTGGCTGTCTTTACCTGGGCGTTGTAGGCAGCAGCCTGTGTGGCTTCCAAGTCGATTCTGGCTCCATGCAGCTGGTCGGAGAGGGTGGACAATCGCTGCTTGGCAGACCCGACCATGGCTTGTTGGGCGGCGAGTTCTCCTGCGGCTTCGGAGGCGGCTTGCTGGGCGTGCTCGGAGGTGGCTTGGGCGGCGTTCAGGGCGGATTGGATCACGTTGACCTGGTGAATGAAATTATGTTAATATTCCAGTAAAGACTTAGTAGAGATGGTTAAGTTTTTATATGGAGATTTTACATGCGAACGAATGCGACTAATATAATATGGGCATGTTCCTAGTTTGGTAGTCATGTTTAGTTAGGCTAGTTCTGCAATACGACGACGAAAAGATTATTTTATATCTTGTTCTAATAAAGATTATGAGTATTTTTTTTTAATAATGCGAAAATCAAGAAATTGTGATAAGAAAAGATCACAAAGAAGGAGAAATTTACGATTTTTTTTTTATTATTTCAATATCTACCGTTATTGGTAGTTGTGAAAAATTCAGGTTATTTAGGAACATGTTAGAATGATGTTGGAAATCTTACTTCGAGGAAGACATGATATAAAGTGACTTTATTTTGATCACAAAACATGGTGTTTGCAAAATCAGCACGCAATCGTGCCATCCTGATTTGAGTAGACTTGCGTCCTCAAAAATGTTGTGTAAAACACCCGATTTTCAAAATTTTCATTTTAATGATCTTATCTTACGCTGTGATCTACAAAAATATTAAAATGTCCCTTTTTAATATTATTAAGCACGTGAAATACTTAAACATAATGAATCTTTAACAATTCAATGTATTTGAAGAGTTATGACACTGAAAAAAAAAACGCGTTCAAATCTTTAATATTTCAAGCACTGGATTAAAATTAATATCATTATTACTTCTGGTCAATTTCCCATGCCATGCAATAAGTATTTCTCATTTCCCGTTTATTTCCTGGTCGATATTCTCAGTTGAACCCGACGAGTAAAAAAAGATTACTTAATATTAGTTCGTTGGATCTTTTAATAGAAATTGGTTTGACAATACGGAACAATAGTTGACAGAGGTGGTCAATGAAGAGATTAAACGTTTCACGCTTTGATTTCCATGAAACTATTCAAGCGTACTAATTGCTGTCGTAAATGAAAGCGATCAAACCAATTTTTTGCGTATGTTGGCTCACGAAAAAATACAAGATATAACGAATTTAATTAAAAGTACACAAAGATTTGACCTTATTTAAGTATTAATAAATAAGTCAATCGGATGACTGAAATCAATCAAATCAAAACCGAAAAATATTAGCTTTACATTAGTTCACACGGGACACTTGGGAAAAACGTATGAATCTCTTTATTATTGTTGAATATAAAGTCTGATATGTAAGCATGAATGCATTTTTAACCGGAATAAACAAATAGCGTGTTTAGTTACTCTCGTGGACTTCTGTCATAAACTAAAATGAGCTAAAAAGCTTTACATGCAATTTTGAACATTATTAATTATATGTTTTTTTTTAGTGCTAACTGTGCTAAATTACTTCATTGTAATCTAAAAATATTTTTTATTTAACCACGGCTGTTTGGTGATGTTATTTAAAAATTGATATATTTACCTGATGGGCGGCTTGCTGGGCTGATCCCGCGGCAGTGCTGGCGGACCTCTGGGCGGTGATCAGCTGCTGGGATTCCCCATCAAGAGCGACCTTAGCGTCCCTGACCTGCTGTTCCAGACCCTGGAAGATGACCTGCTTTCCGGCGAGAGCGGCCTGGGCGGTGGCGGATGCCTGGGCGGCGGACTGGGCGAGGGTGTTCTTGGCGACGTAGGCAGCCTGTTTGGCTGCGGCGTGCTGGTTGGCAACGGCGGTGTTAGCCTGATCGGCGGATCCCTGAGCGATGGACCTCAGTCCGCTGCCCGCGCTGTATCCTGCCTTCTTGCCCCCGCCTCCATGGGCGTAAGCGTCGTAGTGGTTGACTGAGGCCTGGGCCACGGGGGAACCGAAACCGCCCTCATACTCGTCATAGAATTGCTCCTTGCCCTGAGCGCTCTTGCTGTTTGAGCCAGAACTGGCTGTCCTCTTTGGGGGAGGTTTGGCCAATACCAAAGCTGCCACGTCTGTAGTAAGTTAAAAAACGATTAGTTATGGCTGGATATAGAACAGTGCTTCTTTATATTGATAAGAATAGATGCGTTGTACTACACTTTGTGTTTGGCGAATGTTTATTGTGGTAATATCCCCACAGGGGATTTATTATCAAATATGCCTTTTTGTACTATCTATTAAACGTAATAAGTAAAGATTGCCCAAAAAAAGAGTAATCTAATAAGACAATTCTAATTAAGACAATATCAATATAAACAGAATAATATCATGATTATTTAAATACTGCAATATTTGAAAGCAAATAATTGTATATCCGACTTCCCAACTAATGCAATCGGACTCATGACGATCCACTTTGTACGATGAACTTAAATTCGATGACTTTGATAAATTATTGCTTTTCAAATTAGAGGAAAGGAATGTGAATTAGAATATAATCGATAATGCGATACGTTATTGTCATTGCCCGTGAAAGTAATTTTAAGTAATGATGTTTGCTTCTGCTTAGTCATGATTAAAAAAATGATTGATGTGAAAAGTATACGGGTTTTAGTGACTGTTTTTTTAATGTAAATTTTTAGGTACTTGTGTATTATTTGCATATTTCTTTACTTACTCATGCATACGAATGCTACGATGAAGATCTTCATAATGATAGATAACTGACTCAAGCTGAAAGAAACAAAAAAGGTTAAAGTAACACTTTAATTACCAATAAAAAAAACCAATGTCAGTTTGAATAAAAATTAGTTTAAATGCGTTAAAAACAAGTATTTTACTTAAGCGTAAATAAATTTCCGTGCTAATATATATTGAATGATTTTTTGTAAGGATCACAAAATAATTATTATTTTCAGTAAAAATCATGATGGCAGGAATTTTTTTGCTAAGTTTTTAATTTGAGTTTTATTAGTTTTTAAAATCCAGAGTCTGCAACCGATTGATTTTTTTTAAAGCGCGAAACTTTAAATAAATTCAGGATTATTGTATGTATTTTTTATTGAGCCGATTATTCTATAGCACTATTAGAGAAGATTGTAAGATTTATTGACCTTCCAAAATGTTCACAAAAGCTTAAAAACCACAGAAGGCACACTACACCTTCGACTGAACGAAAAGAACAAGATGCCATTTGCTCGGAGCTTCGAGTATTTATATGAAAAGCGCCAGACTACCCTACTTGTCGCATTGTCGCCCCCACTTACGCCTTCTGGTCGAATTTCTCAGAGCATTTTCATCCGACTATCTCTATTACGAAGAGAATTTTGTTTACAAGTGTTGGTCATTCATTGATACTGTGTTTCTGGTGTTGGTTGGGCAATTGTCTCAGTTCATGCCGGTCTCGGTGGTCAGTAGCAGAGCATGTTTTCACAGAGTACAGTGACTACGATCTTTGGATCATCGATGACTTAGACCTCACAGGGAAAATTATATGTTAGAGTCTTTAAGTAAAAGATTTTGATTATAATAAAACATTTATTTTGCTGTGAGTCAAAGGGAAATTGTTCGACGTGTCGAAAGATTTCGATAAGTTATAGCAAATAATATTTTGTCTCTGAAAGAATTGCTTGAAAGAATAAGTTAATAAATTTTTATTGTTTAATTAAAATTAATCAGTTGATAAGTGAATAATCATTTTTCAAGATCAAGAGGAGTTTGTTGAAATTAATTTGATAAGTTAATTAATGTATTGCGTTTAGAGTTTGATAAGTGATATGACTTATATTGTTTGTTTAAAATACTGCTTTCTTACATTGTCTGCAGAGGTAAGAGAGTTCGATCTATGTGTTATTACTTGTTTTGTTTGTGTGTTTATTTTTAAGTGTTTATAGAGTGTGTTGGAAAGAATTTGAAACGTTATTTATTACATAATACAGCATTTCGAAGAGTTTTGAGTGCAGCTATTTTTGAAATAACGGTATTGCTTGCTGATTTAAAGGTAGAAGGCATAATATATAAGATGTTTGTATTAATGTGTAACCATAATGTTCCTTTTTATTTCCTGTAATATAATATTCAATTACAGAAAAATATTACTTAGACAAAAGATTTAAGATATAATTTTTATCTCATTAGTTTTATTAAAATATCCTTACTATTTTTTTTACTAAATAACAATAATAAAATTCTTTTGAGGTGTCAAATACTATCCCCAACTTCGATTTTATCAATTTTCGTGTTACTGGCCAAAGAAAAGTTTATTTTGGCATTATATTATGCATATATGTACTTATTTACATCGAAAAAAACATACTACATACAAAAACATTTACTTGCCTAGATGAAAAGTTTCTTATGTATTGTAGTGTTACATATCATTCATCCAATTTAGTTGCATAATAATCAATTTAGTGTTTTTTTTGGTCTAGGAAGTGATTCATTAAGAAGTGCGATCAAATTTCTTAATCTCATATAACCTCACACATTAGTTTCACTTCTAGCTCAAGCCGTAAAAACGTCAATATTAAAAAAAATTCTTTAAAATTCACAATAATGAAAAGTGACATATTTCAATTTAATAAAGTTTGTTTTAAGTTATTCGTACAATGGAATCTAATATTTTATTTGAACAGATAGAAGCAAAAACGCAAAGGTGTTCTCGAAAAACTCGCTCTCTGAAATTTGTAAAGAAAGATTTGATCTGTATTTACAAAAATTAGGTTATTTTCAACACAATTTTATTTCATTAATACTTGTGCTACCGTCATTCATGTTGTTCTATAAAAAGTTTAGCATACACGTACAAGTTACGACAAATATTTAACGTTGCAAATTTATCGTATAAAATCAAATATCAATTTTTACGTACCGGTTTCCCAAATTAAAACATGTGGCGAAAACGGGACGTGAGTAAATCAAGCAATTGATTTTTTCTTTGCGAATTTTGTAACGAAAAACTAGTATAGTCTTTCAAATAAGAGTAGAAAAAATTAAGAATGGAACTACAAAATTTGTAAGCTGGCAACACCAATTTAACTGTCAAATATTCTTTTAATAAGCAATTATACTGAATGTATAGAACACAGTAAACCGCATTTAAAACATTTTTTGTTTTAAAAGAAAAAAATTAAAATCAAAGAAGCACTGTTGTTAAGGTACTTAATGACATACATTTGATTAAATTGTGTTCTACAAAGTGATTTGATTTCATTTAATTTAACATAAATTTGAATTTAACAGTAGATAGAAAGGAAGAATCACTAATGGTGAGTTTAGTTACACTACTTTTAGATCTGAATGAGTTAAATATGTTCAGATCTAAAATAAGAGACATGATCTTAAGCCCGGGCAACACTAGGTGCTTAAGCTAGAATTAAATAAATGTGAGCAATTTCTAAATTTTTAATTATATTTTATTAAAATATCGTTATGCTTCATTATGTTAACACAAAATTGCAAAGGGTTAATAATTATATACCTATATGCTATTCTAATATTGAGATCAGTGGGTATCTGTATTGCAATGTCAAATATTTTTTTCACTTTTACGCCCTTTTAATTTAAAAAAAAGTAAGTTACACAGCTTTACATTAACACCATGAGTTATATGTTTAGTAATGCCATTTGAACAACAGTGGCGCCCTCCTTTGTTTTCTACTCTTATTTGACAAACTCTACCTACGTGTTTTTATGATATGTTTTTTATTGTTTGGAGAACAAACAGTTATAATATTTATAAAGGGTGGTAAATATTAATAAAAAAACTGAGCCAATAATAGGTTTTCACGCAGTGTCTTAATTAGTGATTACAAAAAAGTTACAAGATTACAAAAAGTTAAAAGATTATAAAAAGTTACAAGATTACAAAAAGTTACAAAGAGACGAGATGGTGGTAGAGAAAGGAAAGGGGATGGATGTTGTTTGTGTAGAGTTATACGTATTGTGTGAATATTATTTCATTATAGGTTTGAAATTTCGAGGCATTGAATTAAATAAGTCGATAATATTTTATGGTCGGTAGTGGCTACATATATAACAACATTTCCTGTGTTCAACTTTAGCTAAGGGGCGTTGGTTTTCCAACACTTTTTATCATAAATATTTTCTTAAATAATATTAAAAAATATATATGTATATGGGGCCGGTGAGACTACGACGTACTCAAGTTGTGGGGCTGAAAATATTAGGGAGGGAAAGGAGATGTGGAAGAGCAAGGCGGAGATTTTTTTTTTCAGATATCAAAAAATAAAATATTATACCACATTTCAATGTAAATAAGTACATAAAACATGTTTTTTTAAATTTTATTTTAAAACATCTCAGTTTACACGGAAAATTAGTCAGGCTTGCCACCGAAAAATCATTCAGTAATATTAATGGGAAAATCCTTTGACAAACCTTAATAATCAGTGAAGATTTTCATCGATGTGCTTCAAAATAATTATTGGTATCTTTTTCGTACGCCCCACTATTTTTATTAGTCTATATATTTCACAAATGTTTACGTTTCAGAAACTGGGTAGGTAATACGGTGTCGGCCGCCGGCCTAGCGGCGGCCGACGTGGTCTAGCGGCAAGGCTCTTGACTCGCAATCCGAAGGTCGCGGGATCGAATCCCGGCGTGGCAAATAAATTTGATTTGATAAATTTGTGTTATTTCACATTTAATTCATTTAAAATAATAAACGGTATATTTGCGGCACGTTCCAGAGTGGAAAATACTCTCAGTATCGCCCTGGTTAAAACCACCATTCAGAATTGAAACTTTGCTTGAAATGGCTTTAGCCGTATTTGGTGACCAGATCTGAATAGCCATGTACTTCTCACCTTCCTCTTCCCATCTCCTTCCCCTCTCCACTAATTTCAACCTCACAACATACCCCATTTGGGGATGCCATAGTCTCACTGGCTCCAGATGGGAGCAGTTGGGACTGTGGTGTTTACATGGAAAAAAAAAACTTTTAAAAGGATTACCAACGACGTGTTATTAACAAAAAGTTAACTAACTTCAGAATTTCCCTGAACTAATTCTTTTTCTATCTTTTCAAATAAAAATCGCATTTTATTTTAGGAACCACGTTGGTTACTGTCTCCCACATTTGAATCGTACCAGAAATTTTTATTTATTTAAAATACACATCTACGGCAAATATTTAAAAAAAAAAATTAATAATCTGAATATCAAGAACATTTTTATGTGTTCGTATTCTTGTATTTTTGTGTCGATTTTAATTTGAATGTCAGCACCAGCACGTCTGAAGTCAGTCATAGACAATATAAACGGGACTTTCGTTCCGACATCGATGTACAGTTTTTATCGATGATTATTTTTCATCTAATTTTGTGAAAGTACAATCAACTGCAAATAACTTTTAAATCAAAGCTTCACATTGAAACACATATTTGGTTCATCTATTCTATTAAAACCACATTGTGATTAAAAATCCATCTTAGAATAAAACCCATTTTCGGGTAAAACCCAATTGCAAAAAATATTGTACTGAATACTTTTTATTTTCAGTTCGGCCACTGTGGTCGAGGGGTAAGGCTCTCGGCTACGAATCCGATGGGTTTGAAATCTTGGCAGAAATAAATTTTATTTGGTAATTTGTGTTTTTTATATAAAATAATACTTTGTATATTGTGGCACGTTCCAAAGTGGTAGATACTTTCAGTATCGCTCTGGTGAAAGACCACCATTCAGAATCAAAATGTTGCTTGAAATGGCTTTAGCCATGTTTGTTGATCACATCTCAATAGCTAAGAACTTTTCGATCTTTCTTTTCCTCATATCGTTCTCCTCCCCACTAAGTTTAGCTTCACGACGTACCCCATTTGGGGATGCCTCGGTATTCGCACAAAAAATATCTATTATTTCTATTTGGGGCTATCTACGGACTTGTAATTATTTTTAACACGATGTTTTCAAAACAATGTGTTATTAATAGTTTTACAGTCTGTAACGCCATTTTTGTTAACGTTAGGAATAAATTCCTAGTGTAAAATTAATACTCAAATTTTTTATGTTAGCTCCATACACGAAGTCCTGAGGAAAAAATCCCTCAGGGCCTATGTCATCTTTGGGGATAGTGGTGGAAGAACTTTTTAGAGAAATAGATGTGGGGTGGGGAGGAATCTGGGGGTCAATGTGTCCAGGAATGATAGATGTGTGAATTCATACCTCCCACTGCGGTGAAAGACGATGGGTCCAGATAGTCCGGCTGCAGAGGGTAAGGGGGTTAAGGTCTAATTTTTTTTTGCATTTTTTTCTGAATGTTCAATATGTCGAGAGTATTGTATCAATATTTCAAGTAAATCGGAGCAAAACTAAGGAAGATACAGAGTTTCAAGCGACCGGCTCTCATGCTCGATTCGAGTATATTTCAAGTATAAAAAAACTTTAAACCGATTTTCTCGCAAACAACATTTTTGAAGTTCGTGAACATCATGACGCAAAATCTACTTGACCGATCCTTTTGAAATTTTGTACACTATTTTTACACATAAATCAACTTGTAGTCAAGGAGAGTTTTTTTAACCATTTTTTCCGTTTTAAAATATCAAATTCACAGAATTTTTTTATTAAAAATCGTATTTTTCACTTCAAAATGCTGCCAAAAAACGAAAAAAAAACCTCTCTCTTATTACTTAAGAAAATGCATTACATTTTAAACGCATTTCAATTGTTTTGGTTCAAATAATTCGGCAAGGAGTTATAGAGTTCACCGCATAACAACTTTTTTCGAGGTGCCTCCGGAGATTCGCTCTCACGGACTTTGATATTTTAAATTGAAATTTTTTCAAAGATTCTTCAGATGTTATACTATAACGTGTATATGAAATAAATTAACCAAAAATACTTACATCTCCAAAAAAAAATGAAAATATGCCTTTTTTTCGCCTTTAAAATCTTACCCCCCCGTAAGTCTTTCTCAAGCAGTCTCCCCTGATCTGGCCCGCCACGCAGTGGGTGGGCAAACCGATTCTCCGTCAAGACCTAGACAAACCGCACCCCTTGAACCCGGGCCCCCCTACTTACTCACCAACCATAGCGAACCACTTGGGGTGACCTATTGCAGGGTTGTTGGTTATTAAATAAACCCAGGACGGCGGTACCCATAGCAAAATTGAAATCAATTCAGATGCACATTGCATCGTACAAGTAATTACACCGTATATTGAAGCAATGCGTAACAATAAAAAATCTATTCATTGTAATATTAAAACGTCAAGAAAGAGAAAAAAAATTGAAAGGAAGTGCCTACTGTAAAATAACGGTTAAATGGTAAATTAATTAAAAAAAATACGTACATAAATATTGATTATTTTAAAAATTTATCGTGCAAACGGTTACAATCTTCGTGCATACTTACAAAGTTCAATTTGATCTGATTTTAAAAGAGAATTTTTTTTCTTTTCATTCTCTGACACGACGTTCCAAATATTTTACAATAACCACTGTAAGAATAACTGCTTATCGAAGATTATCCATTTAAAGAAAAAAACCTAAAATCGATCTATCTACTTCGTCACACAATATCTTGAATCAAAGGGATAAGAGATTTTTAGAAACTTTAACACCCGATTAACACGAATCAGAAGGTAAAGCTACAGGGATTCCATTGTTGTGCTTTGTCTTATTTTGTGGACAAATTTCGCTTCAGAATGCTTGCGAATTTGTATAAAAGTCCACTTTTTTTACTTGTCATTGTAGCTGTGATTCCGTTGGAAGTAATGCAATAGAGCATTCAGAGATTTTAATGCATTTCGTCATTTTTTATTCTTGCAAAATGCGCAAGTAATATTATTATTGAAAATGGATAATAATACGATATAAGTACTTCGTCGTGCCGGTCGTTATACTTTTTCTCCGCAGCGTTTATTTGGTCGAGATGAGGAAGTTAGGCGGAACAATCCTATTCTCTGGTAGAATTAACAGCTAAAAGTATTGACTTTGCATTGTCTTGACGCTGAACATAAAGATAGCTCTATTGAAACACTGCTATTCAAAATGGTAATACTGTTATATCTTTACCCCTCAGACTAATTTGTTCGCTTTTGGGAACAGCTTATACGAGTCTCGTAGAAATTCTTGTGTCTCCCTTTCTATCATAGTAAGAAATACGATCTAAACGATAGTCATAAAAAACACCACAACACCACAGAAAAAACACAACAGTACACAAACCGCTAGTATAGTACGCTAACCCTGTACAATAGCAAGTGCGGCCCACGGTTGAATTTGGCAGCCACCTCTGGTCTGGAACCCCAAAATACCTAAAAAACCCTCGACTTTGTGCAAAAACGGGAGGTCCGTTTGATAGATTCTCCTAACTTAACAAACGGATTGCAATCTTTAGAGCACAGGTGTCAGGTAGGAATGCTGTCCTTGTTTTACCGGTATTACAATGGAAGATGCCCTGACGAATTAGCGTCATTGATCCCCTCGGCACCGGTGCATAGTCGGGAAACACGCCAAACACGCGCCCAACATTGGTACACCGTTGACATTAGTCACAAGAGAACGGGTCGTTTCGAGTTCGTTCGAACTCGTTCTTGAGTGAACTGTGAACTGTGGAACGATTTGCCGGCTTCTGTGTTTCCTCCCTCCTACAACATGATCACTCCTTCCTCTCCTCAAAAACACCCTCCTCACAGCATCTTCAAAGACGACATGGGCCCTGAGGGAAATTATTTTCCTTAGTAAAAACAAATTTATTTTTAAAAGTAAAATTTTAAATAGTACCTTTCTAAAACAGTTTTTAGTTTTTGGATGCGTTCAGGAATATTGCATTTATTTGGATTTTATTGCAAATCGGAGTATTTTGACCTTCTGACAGAATACGCCCGACGCCTGAGAGGTATGGTAGAACAGAGTCGGACTGGTAATCAAAAACAGGCTCGTGTCTTACCCTAAACAGAACAATTAGTTTTTCCTCGAAAAGTTTATTTTGGTTTTCACCCATTTTCCCAAGAAATTCATTATTTTTTTTTTGATGACTTACGGTAAAACAATGCCTTCATAATGCGGGATGAATGAAGTTTATTTAACATTAATGTGGTGTAAAGGGAGTTTTTTTAAAATTGGCTACACAGTAGACCCTAAGGATAAAAAAGCCCCTCAGGGCCTGTTCATCTTTGAGGATGCCATGCGAAAGGTCTGTTTATGGAAAAGAAAGAGAGGAAGTTCCGAGAAAAAATCAGGTAAGAAGGGTGGGTAGGAATCTGGGGGTCAATGTGTCCAGGAGTATGACGGACGCATGAATTCATCCCTGCCAGTATGGTGGAAAGCGGGGAATCGAATGCGGCTGGAGAGGTCAAAAATTCTCCCTCAACCAATCTCTCCCGATCCGACTCGCCACGCAGTAGGTGGGCAAAGGCATCCACCGCCAAGACCTGGAGAATCTCATCCAATGAACCCGGGTACCTCTGCTAAGTCATCAAACATAGCAAACCACTTAAGGCGACCGAAGGCAGGGGCGTTGGTTATCCAATAAATGGTGGCGGTACCCACAATGGCCTTCCAAGGATAATATTTTTCCATAAGATAATATTAACGATATAGAAGCAAACAGACTCTGATTAAATAACTTGCCGCCTCGGCACCGGATATTCTAGTGAGGAGGTCTAAGAAATAAGATATCTTGTCAAGATAAATTTGTATCCATTTTTTATTTTTAATGTGCGACATTTATTGGCTTTTCTGCAAGCATAGGATTAATATTTATTATCTTAATGAGACAAAACTCAAATTAATATATAGCAAGATGTATGTTTCAAGATTGCTTTGTCCGGCGTTCCATCCTCACTCTGCCATCCCACTTCGGGGAAACGGCATGATGCTAGCATACTTCAGACAAGTTTTCAGCAATAATTGCCGAATCGAGACTTTCCGCTAGGATACCGAAGGTGTCATTTTCGATTCGGATTAAACCATAAAAATCGCAATAAAATGCAGTCAAGTTCTTTTACAATCTTGAACAATGAATAAATAATATTTTAAGTCAAAGCCAAGAAAAATAGTTTACCGCTTTTGAACGGAATAAAAATAAAGGGGTTGTCGCTTTAGCCTATTCATGGTTTGAAGTAAATTCTGACTGTAATAATTACTGTAAAAAATGAGATATTTAATCCGTTAAAACCTCGCTGAAAATGAACGGACAGTTGGATTTGTATATAACTCATAAAAACCTGAAAGAAAGTAGATACGGAAAAAAGTAAACGGTTTTATAAAACATGAGGTTTGTGATTAATTCAAGTGTTTTGACTAGTTTAGTTCAGTTGAATACTGTACTTTCTTTGCTGTGTTAAAATTAAGCTATATGTACGTGAAATCCTATTTAGATACTAATTAAATTCATCTTTACAACGAATCGGTTTACAGTTTGAACATCACAAAATATGCAAGAGATAAATTGAAGCTTTTACTAGCTTTTTTATGTATTGGAATTACAATAAAATTATTATCTACATAACAAAAATTATAAGCGTAAACCACTAAAAAAATGTTTTTTCGTGACTTAAATATAACGTTAAAGAAACAATTTTTTTTAAATACCCCTTTATAAGACTATTTTTGAGGTTTTGTATGTTCTAACTTTTTTCATTCTCATAAAATTATGCACAAAATAAATAAAAACCACTTTTTCGCTTACTTGCCTCATGCAAATACGACGCGCTATTTTAAATTTTGTAGGCATGAGAATCGAAGTATTTCTAGCGTTTATATTCCTCTTAAGGCTCCATGCCAACTCAGAGTCGAGTCCAACTCAACACTCTTTGAAAATTCATTAAAAGCTATGAAAAAAATTATTTTAAAATAGCCTATAACCCCAACCTAACCTAAATTATTTAGCTAAATTTTAAAAGTTTTTTTCATCACTTTTAATGCTTAGTTCACACTGAGCTATATATCTGCGAGCAGATATCTGTTGATTCGCGAGCGCTTATCTTTTGTCCTTTCACACGACGCCGACGCTATCAAATATTTCTTCCTGTGGTAGGAGAGGGGGTCAGTCGAATTAGGGAGCGGCAACGGAACGCATATTTTTTGTACTGAAATCTGTCAACTTGACATCTGTCATCCACGGGTCTAGGCAGCTCCGTAATTACAATGACCCCCTCTCCTGTTTTAGTCGGAGAAGGGGAGAGTTATCTTCTGGGATATCGCGTCTGGAGCGGTTACGTCTGAGATGTGTATTGTCTATGATTGATCTGCGCTTAAAAACGCTTAGGTGTGAACGGTCTGAAGGGATTGTATGGAGAGCGTTATTTGGCGTGCTATGATCTTTTATATTTGATAGCTGAGTGTGAACCAGCTTTAATGATTTTTCAAAGGAAGTTCTAAGTTGATTACATTCTGAGTTGTCCGGTCACCGACTTATAAATATGGCTTCACAATAAACTTGCTAAATAAATATTCGGCACGACGGATTGGGATCTAAAAAAAATCACATTCACTATAATTTTTTGTATAAATAAATAAATCAGGCCTACAATTTTTTTTAATGTTCTCCACACAGTATATTAAAAAGAAAACAGAAGATAGTTTTTTCTCACAAAGAGACAAGGCTCTTGTGTTTGATGAGGGAATTCAAGCTCAAATCGTAAAAGTAAGTAATAAAATATTGTCAAAAATAAATATATATATAGGAAGTTCTAAGAAAAATAATTTTCCTGGGGCCTACTTTGGGGATGCCATGTAGAGTATCTTTTAAAAGAAAATAAGCAATTCTGGGGCGGTAAAGCGTGTGGTTGGGTTCCGGGGTCAGTGAGTCCAGGAGTTATGGACATATAACTCCATTCCTCAATTGCGGTGCAAGGCGATGGGTTTAGAGAGTTCGGCTAGAGAGGTCGAAAGGCCTTCATCAAACAGTCTCTATTGATCCTAATCTCACCCCAAGAGCCCGGGCACTCCCCCGCTAAGTCAGCGAACCACTTCGGGTGACCTATGACAAGGGTGTTGATTATCCAATAAGTGGTTCCCGTGGCGGCGGTACCCATATCCGTCTCCCAAATTGAAATTTGTATTAATAATATTATTTGTTCAAGTAAAAGGAGTGAATCTGTGGTCGCTGCGAGTATAATTTAATGGTATTATATAAACGACACATTCGAGACAGAGGACTATTTTTTTGTATCATAATTATGTCCTTCAAGAAATTTGTCCTTTATTTTGCCTTTCATCCTATTTTCAGAGTCAAATTCGTAGACCATTACGTTACGAAGGCTACCCATATCATTTTTATGAGCATGTTCTCAGAGTAGTTGAGTGACAACCATTGAAAAGTGTCTACGGCCGCAAATAAAGGAGAGTTTTTCCATCCTACTCCTGTTTATCAGGTTTCTTAGTAGTTACGACAGACAGCTTAAAAAGTCTGAAATAATTTCATTTGTACGGTGGAAGTCGAGAAACACAATGTTAATAACTATGCTACAGCATCATAAAGCTAAGACAAGATTGTCTCATTATAGCAAAAAAAAATCCGTGGTCATAAATGATAACCGCAGGGGAAAAAGAGGAATGTGAGTTAGAATCAGTTTTCCGGACAGTTGCTTAGTTGGCATCACGTTTGGGCCCCACCAGTGTTCAATTCCTCGCTGGCTAAATCCTCCATCACGATACAAACTACATTTCCGCTTGCTGTGGTGGTAGTAGGAGATTTTCAAATAGTGTCGGGTTATTTTTCTTTACGAAAAATCCCAATAATGCCATCTAGTTTATCTACCACATAGCAACATCCACCGCTGTCAAAAATCTTTTGGTTGTCATTGCAGGCAAGAATCATGAACGTCTGCGCGCAAATGTACAACAATAGACTTTTTGATTTACAGAGGCTCAAATTTTTGCAGTAGGTTTGCCCTTTTCTGGATTAATTTGTTCTGAAAGAATACTGATGACGGTGGGAAAAAGCGTAAACAAAATACAGATTTTTAATAATTAAATTCTTGGACTTGAATAGACATTCTTTGTTTTCCCCCGTGGTCTTTATATATGTTTGCACACCCCTGATTCGAACACACAACCTCCCGTAAAATTCGTTAATATGCCAAATGGTTGTCTCTTAACAGTACGATACTGAGAGAATCTTGTACTTTATGAAAGCTCGCAAATAATATAGATATATATACATGATGTATTCAATTTTTCCAGTATAAAAATACATGCATATGAGTACTTAGAGACATCGTATTTAATTGTAGGTAAAAGTCATATAAAATAAATAAAAGTCAGGAAAATTTCATATCTGGGTCACGTACTTCGAGGGGAAAAGTATCACTTGCTCTAATTAATATTGAAAGGAGAAATAGAAGGTCGCCGAGGGCCTGATAGGAGACAAATGTCTTGGCTACGAAATATACGAGAGTGGACCGGCATTAGAAGTGCGGAGGAGATATTCCGGGCAGCACAAGACAGAGAGACATTTTCCAGAGTGATTGCCAACGTCGGGGGGACCTGATAGGGCACACAAAGAAGAAGAAGAAGAATTAATCGTAAACAAAAATAAACCGAACCTAGAAAAAGGAGGTCACGATATAGTTTTCTTTGTCAACTTAAATTGGAAAGTATGAAGATAAACGGTGTCAATAAAAACAATAATTTACCTTTTTTCATAACAATCGCTAAACGACTAAAATATTATATGTTTTTTACCTCATTTAAACAACTGTAAAAGCCAAAATTTGTTACATATCTCGAAAATATTGTCAACAAAGAAAATGAATCATGTTTGTTTCTCTTGTTTCTTTCAATCATTTTTGATTTGCGACGGAAATAGCATGTCCGGAATCAAATGTTATCATTATAAAACGATTGAAAAAGTTTAATGGACTTTGATCAAACGGGTAAAAGATTACATTTATTTTATCTGAATGTTCTGGTTTCTGAAAAACAGCTGTGTGTGTGGTGAATTTTAAGAGCCACCGTATAAACGGTTTCTATAAGTGTGCTGAATCGCCAATTGGTTCGTCGAATTTATTTCTTGGGAGATTTACCAAGACATTGTTAATTATCGGTTGTCTGGTACGTTGCACGGTTAAATTTATTTAACTCTTTTTAATTTTATAATACGTGAATACCGCACAAGAGGTATCGGCTCCCAACCCTTTGGAGCCAGTGAGACTGCGGCGTCCCCAATTGTCTTATTTTTTGAGGCTGAAAGTAATTGAAAGGGATGAAAATTTATTTAGTATCAATTGTTTAAATATAACATAATTAATAATTACATGTCACAGTTAAAAACATTTAAAAATATTATAAATAGTTAAAATAGAATAACTATTAACTGTCATATTTTCGCAAATTATCGCATTTAAATAGGATTTTGGAAGTAGCTCTCAAAGGTATATGAAATTCAATGAGGTTATTTAAATCTGTACTTTCTATACTTTTTTCATCAAATAATTATAGTTTATGCTTTCAATAAGAATACCGAGTTTAAAATTAATGTATCCGTGTTGAATCTGAACGTATTTTAAAATGGGGGGACCAGATTGAAGAGTTTTATTCGAATTGACTGCGAACCAAAAATGTATACAAAATTATTAATATTGGAATATTCCTAAATCCTATGGGACTTAGAAAAATGAAGCTTTGTGTTTCCATTCCTTTATTACTGATTGCATTTTAACGATGATATAAAGATTGTGGAATATAAAGAAATGGGGAAGAATGTGGTGGGGAAGTACCTAGTTCCAATTTAGGATGGTAGTCTTTCACCAGAACGATACTGAGAGTCTGTGATACGAAGTGTGGAAGCGCAAAGATATATGGAATACTTACATATATATATAATAATGTTCCTTGAGAAAGGCGTAAAAATATTTCTGTGTACTTTATCCTACCCCGCAAGAGTCCCGACTTCCGGGATATTTTAGTGGTGGCATTCCAAATGGTGGAAAGGGGAAGAAGAATGTTATAATGGTGAGAGCACAAACGTATGTCGACAGTAATGATACATTGAAACAATATTACACCTTTTTTTCACCGTTACCGGTTTCAGACGAATATCACCATCTCCTGACTGGGGGATATGATTTGAAATTTTCACGGTCAAAAGTAGTATCGTGATTTCTATTTTAGCCAACATTTTGGACAGCATTACAGTGTCCATCATCGGGGCAGATGTGTAATTTTATATAACTTTATTCAGACTGGTACAATTATTTCTTAAACCATGTATCCTTTTAATGATTAACCGATATAAAACCTAACAAATGTGTTACCATGAATATAATAGTATATTATTAGGCATCTGCTTTACAAATATAAATGGGTGAATACAATTCAAATTAGATTTTCCCTAATTAAATAGTAAATAAATCTACATCACCCTTGTAATTATGCCTGCTGGTATTAACCAAATAATTAGAAATTCACAAAATAGCAACAAAGATAGGAAAACCCATATAAAAATTGTATACCAACCTCCTCAAACGTTGTGTACGTAAACCACAGTTTAAGGAATAATTAAACCAGTTGAAGATGGCCATGATAGACTTAAACCGGTAATGGTCAAAAATAAAAAATAAAATAAAGCGGAAGAAAGTTAAATAATGGAATTCTACCACGAATTGTCAGGATCAAAAATAAAAATCTGCATACTGAGAATGAATGACTGCCTTTATAATTAATGAGATTCACAATTGGTTTTTACCCCTGACTATCGGACTTTTTAATGTCCTTATAATAGGAATAAGGGACACAGCTGATTTTTTATTTAAAATTACTGATTTTTTTTTCTAACTCCAAATAATACAGAAAAACAGGTGGCATCAACCATTTTACCGGTGACCGGACAATTCAGAATTAAATCATCTTAACACCTTCTTTGAAAAGTCATTAAAAGTAATGAAAAAAAATATAAAAATAATTGGTTAAATAGGTTACATTAGGTTAGGTTATGCGCTATTTTTATTTTTTTATTAGCTTTTAATGACTTTTCGAAGAGGTGTTGAGTTGACTTGATTCTGAGTTGGCATGGAACCCATTTTATCATAGAATTTAGTTATTGACACCATTCAATTTTGAAATTTATCTTGATACAAAATGAGCTTTTTTAAATACTTGCAATATTTTTGCATGCTGTTGTTGTTTACGTGCCTTTGGTTTAAAGCTAGCCATAAGTTACTTTACAGGACTATTGTGGGATTTTACAAAACATGCTTTATCATTCATTACCTCCAACGATTTACATTTAATATTAACGACTTTTTGCAACACCGGCATGTTCTGCTGTGAAACACTTAGCATCTAGAATAAGAGTAATATCCCTCAAGCCTCGATTTGTGATTCGAGTGACGAAATTTGAAGGTAGACACTGATATAGGTATTTTTTACTTAATTGCAAAACGATCAAGTAAACAAAAATAATAAGATATGGCTAAGTATAAAAAAATTACCGTATTGATAAAAAATGAAAAAAAATGAGATATGCTATGATGTCCGCCCGACTATCGGCGGATTACGGTCAAATGGTGCTAGTTTGAATACGGAATTTAGTTGATTTTTCGAAGGTGTGTAGTAGTATTGGTTAACAAAATAGTTAGAATACGGAAAGAATTCGTTCATTTAGTTGATTTTTGATGGTGTGCAGTAGTATTGGTTAAAAATATCGGCGACACCAGGAAGCACAGTCCCACCCAGTAATAACTGCCAATAGCCTCCTTTATATAAAAATCTCTGTGGAAAACCTTCGTTATTACAATATGTCTAAAGTTCTGTTGATCACCATCAATAATAATAATCAGTTATTTTTTAAAGTTTTCAATTTCTGAGGCGGAAATGGGTCGCCCGGGAACCATTTATTGGATAACCAATACCTCTGCTTTAGGTCACCCCAGATGATTCGCTACATTTGGTGATTTAGCAGAGGTGTCCGGGTTCATGGGGCTAGGTTTGTCCGGATCTTATCAGCGGATGCGTCTGCTCACCAACTGCGTGGTAGGCTGGATAGCGAGAGAGTGGTTGAGGGAGACATTTTAATCTCTCCAGCCGGAACACTGCCTTACCGCAATGGGAGGGATGGATTCATACGTCCTGGACATTCTGACTTCCGGATTCCCGCCCACCCCTCATATCATTTACCCTCCCAGAACTTCCTCTCCTTGCTTCCCTTAAAAGACCCTTCACCCAGCATTCTCAAGGATGATATAGACCCTGAATGGTTTTTGTGTTAGGATCTTCTGTGTGGAGCTAATGTAAAAAATATAAATATGTTTTCGTTTTCCCTGAACAATTGACAAAATGCACAGCGTCGAATCTGTGTTACACAGAGATTCAATAACATTACAATGTAGGTTCTTTAATAAGTACTTTTTTACATAAAAGTAGAGATTGTGTTTTTTCCGCATTAGAAATGGGTATATTAAATATTAAACCGACCCCAAAAAGCATTTTGAAGTCAGAAATGTTGTAGTTTATTTAATTTACCCAACAACCGTCATTATTTCCAATAATATAGAAGGTCGGTTTTGAATACCAATGGTAAAACTTTACACCGATAACTCTTTAAAATAAAGTTGTCATTTAAAAGAACACAACCAAGTTCAAATGACAGCCATTTCTAATGTAAATTTATTCGCATAATTTGTTCAGTTACGTAAATTGTTCAAACTTCATTTGCAAAGGTAAACAATGTGGTAAGATTATTTGATCATATTATACTTTTTGGTGCCTTTCCCAAAGTGGACCGCAACATTCAATATGAAGCGGCACGTAAGAGTATAGTTAGCAGAAGAGCTCGGTGTAAAAAAGAACATTACATGCCTTTTGCTGATATATTACGCTATAAAAGTTTGCCAACTGTTTTACAAAGTCAACAGATATTTACAGTATAGAACATTAAAATGCAATAAAACATGTTAAAATCGTGATAATGGCCATGGCGTTGGTTTTATTTGATGGATAATTTTATGCCAATAGTGTTTAAATATGATTTGGAGCGTGTAACGTTCTGGCCGGCATCATTTTTGAAGAAATATGGAGTAATGATTTTACCAGCCCATAAAGCACTTTTGCCACCAAAAAGTGACTTTTGCGGGTGTAACGGCGCGTCTCAATAATGACGCATGGTTTATCTTTATACATAACCATAAACGATGGACGACTTGGAAGCCAAAAATCACTGCTTTATTTTTTATATTTATTTTTTTATTAATTTATTTTATTTCTACTCTTTACTTTACAAATTATTACTCTGGTTTACATAATAATTCATTTTTTGATTCTACTACTCCATAGGTTGAGCTCTAGGAGCTCGTGTTTATGGGATGAGTATTTATTTACATGCAAAAAAAAAATGTATACAATGATCAAAGACTTAAAGAAATAAATATACAAACATTTTTTGACAAAGGAATACAATTTAGAAAAAAAAAATAGTTATCGAAAAAAAATAACAATAATATATTTTCTTATTAGATGTTACAGATTGTAGGGGTTAATTAAGGGTACAATATATCGTTATCCAATTTCAAGGACTTAATTTGCTTTTTAAAATGTTCGTAATTCAATGTTTCTGTTTCACTAATTCTGTTTTTGGATAATAATATATTGTACCATCTCACACCTAAATATATTATTGCCGATATACGGCCACAGCTGCTAGAAAAAGAAATAAAAAATTGGACTTCCAGATTGCGCTGTATTCGAGCCAATGTATTCAAGTCATATTTAAACACTGATGGCGTAAAGTTATGAGTCCAATAAAGTCACTACCATTTTTTCAAATACATCTATTTGAATTTCGCTGTTTTTTTCTTTAACGAATAAATACAAATCTTGGAAATGGAAAATAACTAACTTGTTGGAAACTGTTTCACACATAATAAAAAGCGAATATTTTATATCAAATAAAAAAACCTGTTTTTACGGGTTGATTTATTTAGTCTTTTATGTCATTTTAAAGTTTTATAAACCTCCATAAAAAACAGTGACCGGACAACTCGGAATGAAACCAACTCAGAACCACCTCTTATCGGCTAATTTAAACTATTTTTTTCAAAGCTTTTAATGACTTTTCAAGGAGGTGTTGATTTGACTTTATTCTCAGTTGGCATGGAACCATAAAAAACACCGGTAGCATCAGCTATGATCAGATGCATTAGCTTCTGCCAGACATTCCACACAACTCACGTGAGCCGTTTCATAATAGTAAATAAATAATTAAGAAGTTAAAAGGGGAAAGTAAGGTATATGAAATCAATTGTGGTTACGAAAATGTTTTCGGATCTTTCCATCAACGTTCAAGCATTTATGGACTTCCTTGCTAGTTAGGAACGGCTCACGTGCGTTGAGTGTATGGACGAAGCTAAAGCTAACTAACTAACCATCACGCCGTTTCCCCGCAGGGGTAGGCAGAGAGGACGGACCGCCAAACAACTCGATCTTGGCACACACTCCTTGCTTCGTTCACATTCATACATCGTCTCATACATGCTCTTCTTTTATTCTGACTCTTGACATCGCCCGACTCAAGTATCTGATTCACTTGGTTGTGCCATGTCTTCCTCGGGCGTCCCCGACTTCGTCTACCATTCACATTTGCGTCATATATTCTCCTTACACTCCTTTCCTCATTCATTCGCTCTACATGCCCAAACCATCTGAGCGTCCCTTTTTTAATCTTATTCATTACGCTTACGTCAGCCTTGCATTCTTTGCGGATCTCCACATTTCTCACACGATCATACATCGTTTTACCACACATACGTCTCAGGGATCTCATTTCTACAGCATTCAGTCTACTTTCATCCTTTCTATGCCAGTTCCTTGCCTCACTGCCATACATCAGGGTAGGTACCAGCACTGAATTATGGACGGCTAGCTTCGCTTCTTTTGACAATGTTTTGTTGCTGCTAAAGGCGTTCAGTCCTCCATTAATGGAGTTACCGGCATTTACCCTTCTTCCGATATCTCTATCAGTCTTCCCATCTCTCGTAAACATACTTCCTAAATACACAAACTCATCCACCTGCTCCAAGTATTCGTCATTCACAAACTTATCATAATATCAAACAACATTAATTGCACAAAAATACAAGTACAAAAGGTGTAGCTTATAGGTACATCCTTTTTCTTTTTTTTTATTTCTTCCAGCTTACCCAATAAATACAGATATAATACAATTTTCAATTTTATAAAACCCAACAATGTTTGTTATTTTATATGAAAAAAACAGTGGTTATTTAATTTATGTAAGTATTCATTTAGAGCATGGGTCGGCAACCTTTTGTTGTAAAAGGGCCAAATATTTTGCATGGGGTTTAGTGCGGGCCGCACTTGGGTCACATGTCATTACAGTACCTACACCTATTCCAATTTAGGAGGCGGCTATGGGTACCTCCGCTCCGGGAACCACTTTATTGGATAACCAACATCTCTGCTATAGGCCACCCCGAATGGTTCGCTACGTTTGGTGACTTAGAAGGGGTTCCCGGGTCCTTGAGGTTTGTCCGGGTCTTTACGGCGGACGCGTCCGCCCACCAGCTGCATAGCAGGCTGGATCGGGAGAGAATGATTGAGGGAGTCCCTTTGACTTCTCCAACCGTACTCTCTCGGAACATTGCCTTACACCGCAGTGGAGGGATGGATTCATACGTTCGTCACTCCTGGACACACTGACCCCCAGAATCCTACCCACTCCTAATACCCTTTTCCTTCCCAGAACTTCCTCTCCTTCCTTGCCTGAAGAGACCCTCCACATCCCATCCCCATAGGCCTTGAGAGGAATTATTTTCCTCACGGCGTCCTGTGTGGAGCTAATGTAAAAAAAAACACCTTCGATACTTATGTTAAAAATAAATATTTCAGTTTTGAACATAAAATGCTTATTGTAAATTTTTACTATATTTATTGTAGTTAATAAAATCAATGAGATTTTTGTGGTTGCTTTTAGGCTGCAAGTTATTTTTATATTAGCTTGCATTTTTGAAATAGAGCCGCCTAATATTGGGTCTAAATGTGAATCCGATAACCGAGACCAGTGTTTGTTTTCGACAATTCAGAATTGAAAAAGTTTGCTCACAAATAGTACCACCAAACATTGATGAGCAAACCTTTTTTAACTCCTTGTAGTTTTCAGAAGGCAAATCTATCACGTGGATTTGAAAATTGCTTGGTACATTATCGATATCCACTGCGAAAGAGTTTTCGAAAATCTCCATCTTTTGAAATCAGCAAACCGGTTTTCAAAACTCAATATGAAGTTGTATCGCTATCCTTTCGCTCCCTTTTTCGTTCCCTTTCACATGCGTTGTGACGAGAGTCTTGCGGGCCGCAGGTTGCCGACCCATGATTTAGAGCACAGGGTCTCAAACTTATCTCGTCTACCGCCCACTTTGAGATTTAAAATATCTAGTGGCCCACCATATAATTGCAACAGTCACTGCAAATATAATTTTTAAGCATGCATTATTACACGGATAGAATAGAAAGCCAAGACTTTTTGCATTTCATAGATTTCCAAGATATTGCTTTTTATCATAAACAGTTTATTCAACTTCAACATGAGATTTCTACAGTTTGAATTTCAAATTAATGTCAAAATATTACTAGTAGGTACGGTGGGATGAATTCCACGAAAACTCAGAATCCTTACCTAACGTAACCTATTTAAAATTTTTTTCATCACTTTTAATGACTTTTTATAACTTTTAATAACTTGTCGAAGTTGCATATTCTGTGTTGTTCGATCACCGGTGGAATGATCGCCAAGTCTCTGAATGAAATACCTTCACAAAATTGACTGAAAACACGCATTAGAAAATACGGTTTGATTTTGTTTGAACGCAAGGTTGAGCTGAATATCATTTATCTACTCATTTTAATAGAATATTTCTAATAACGTGAACAAATGAACCCATTTTTTATTTGCCCTAGAAACTTGCCGTAACTGAAGAAATTCATATTACCCATTACTTCCATTATTTACACGTCCGAGGTATAATGTAGGTAGGTAGGTACGTGGTTTGATTTTTCGTCATATTATTATTATTACCTGAAAAATTTGAACGATTCATCAAATCAAGTTAATTTTCAAGTTCTGTGAAAGTTCTATGCAAGTTTTGTTATCATTGTTATTACTGTGAAGCAACTAGCCCATAACGATATAATAAAAAAAATTGAAAATTATGTTAAAATTCTCCGATCCGTCTCAAACCCGTTCTTATTCTCGGTTGTTCAATTTATCAAATTTCAAAGTTAATATTCAAGTTTTGTGAAAGTCTAACTCAAGTTCTGTTATTACACAAGTATTGTTAAACAACTGACCAATGACGAAATAATTACAGAACTTGAATTTTAACTTTGAAATATGATGAATTGTTCAAATTGTTTGAAACAACCCATCTTTATTTTATATTTACTTTGCTATTTTAATGTCAACTTTTTGTGCTACCTGTCTTCAGCCATCAAGATCATTTGTATCTCTGTAATATTATTTACAGATTTTTAACAGAAATGTTAACCAGTTTTCTTCTTTCATCATTTGCTTTCACCGAATTGCTTTTTTAGGTGTTTGTTGCGAATTAACAGTTGACGGTTATTTCGTTTAAAATAATTGTTCCAGAAAATCTATTAATTATTTTAATTTTTTGTGATACCACACAAGATCACACTGGTTGTGAATGTTAACTGTAAAGCTGGTGGAACTAGGTAAATTACCACAAACAGAAATATTTTATTAATTGCGAATACCTAGACTTTTATGGCTAAAAAAGGTTAAAGCCCGAATAAAATAAAATAAAAAATAAGCATCATTTCAAACATAACAATAAGTGGCAAAAACATACACATTTCATTGGGTTTGCCGTTCTTGTCTGAGAGATTTTTCCTTCAGTGCTCTCTCATAAAGACTTTAATATTATTTGCTTAAAATGGATTTTCGATTATTTGCTAAAATTTCAATTTAACTTGTTTTTATTTGAATTTTGAAAATTTGTAATTATTTATTATTTGTGCGTATATTATATTAGAGGCCCTGCTAAAAACCAGCTGTATGACTGGGGAAACCCTGAATTTATAGCTGAGCAGTTATCCCTTGGTCAATATTA
Source organism: Glyphotaelius pellucidus (assembly GCA_936435175.1). Taxonomy (NCBI): domain Eukaryota; kingdom Metazoa; phylum Arthropoda; class Insecta; order Trichoptera; family Limnephilidae; genus Glyphotaelius; species Glyphotaelius pellucidus. The sequence continues at coordinate 27,226,186 of OW386551.1, forward strand.
TCAATATTACAAATTTAAAATAAGACGTATAAAAATGTAAATATTTAGACAAATTAATGTTTTTATTATTATTATTTTATTACACTCAATGCGAGCACTTCATCTAGGAAATAAATTATTATTAGATTAGCAATAGATGATTAGTAGCATATAACCGGATGTTGATTGAGCCAAATTAACCATAACACAAATAAATTCTTGATAGATCTTCAATCGTTTGATTGATGTGACCAATGGTAATGGTGAAATAATTGGGTACCTATTCTTAATTGTTAATGGATTAGGTAAGTCAATAACATTAACGTTTTTGGTGTTTTGTTCCTATTTGTTTTCTTAGTAAATGTTTTCATTTTATTGAAAATTTTATAATATTTTTATACATATTCCATTTCCTGTATTTTACAGATAGACAAGAACGTTTTTTATTTTTTAATTTACCTCAATCAATATCAAGACAATGTATTCAATTCATGTACGTAATATTATATGCGCTGCGATTTCTGGACGATAATTTTATTAAAAATTTGAATATACTCGCTATATTTGAATGTAACTGCCGAGCATTTGCGTATGAAAGTACGTTTTATATAAACGCCTATAAATTATGCAAACATTTGTAATAAATGAACATTATTCGCATTTAAATTTGGCCTCTCACATAATTGAGAATTTTATTTTGTTTCCGCAAATAAGCATCAATTTATTAAAGGAATGTGTAATTATGTTCACTTACACAGAGCTGACATTATCATTACATGATACGATGGATTATAATCGAATGATCCATTATATTACCGTATTTTAATTTAATTTTATTTTGTTTAGGAATCAAACAGTTGTTTATCAGATAATTAGCGAGTACCCGGCATGTGTTGCTATGCCACTCAAAGAAAGAAAGTTTGTGTTTAAATTCTGTTTATTGACTGCTCGAATACACAGTATTTTTGTTTTTTACACTGTGCGTACACGAATAAATCAGAAGATTTTCCGAAGCGTGAGCAGGCTACGTTTAGCTGTCCATGTGAGAAGCATGAATCTTCCAAAATTACCCCCTGCTATCTCCTACCGCTACTATGTCTCCTTTGCAATACCCTCGTCGTCTTCCCCTCCTTCAACCTTCCCCTGCGTATCCTATCCCATGCGTCCCCGTTCCCGCCCCCGTTCCCCTCCCGAGTTCCATTCTCGCGTTCCCTTCCACTTCGCGTTTCCCTTACACCTTCTCCCTCTCCCTCCTCATGCGTTCCCCTTCCCATTTCGTTCCCCTTCTACATCCCAGATTCCTCTCTCCGTCTCTAAGCTACATGAAATACACACATTTTTGTATTTTAATTCTGTTTATTGAAGTGCTTTTGGATACCTACACAATATTTTTTCGTTTTTCTGTTCTCCATTATATATAGAAACTTTGCGCACAAAAAATCACCAAGATTTCTTTGCAACCGGATGAATGGTATAGGAATGCTTACCGTACAAAAAAACATTAATTTTCATATGTAAAAAAGATTACATTGTAAAACGGATATTTGATAAAGTAATTAATTTCACGAATTATCTGTAAATAATTAAACATAATATATGGACAATGTATAAAAAAAAAAAAAAAAATAATAGAACATTGAAAAAAATAAAAATAAATAATGTTTGAATCAAGAGATACATTGAGTCAGATTGATTTAACCCACGTATCATGGAGCATAGTGCGGTATCAATAACATCACTCAAAATAAGATTTTTAAAAAAAATCACAACATCTGAGGCGGAACATCGTCAATTAAATCTGTTTGTAACAGCCGACCAACTCAATTAACAGATTACTTACAAAAAAATTAACAGACTACTTCGAAAGAAATGAAAAATGAGGAATTTCAGAAAACTTCCAAGGAAATTGTTCAAGTAGAGCGAAACAATAATTATTTCATCCAATAAGTGCACTTTTTGTACCATTGCCATTAATCACTGTTGCAACATGACGCTCTATTTTTTGGAGGAAATTTATTTAATAATATGGTTATTATATATTTTACATTATTGCTGTTTCTGTTGGCATGTTATTATTTATTATAAAGGCGTTAAAACGCATTCATAGCAACACAATACCTTTCTTTTTTAACCATTCAGGCCTCGAGCCAATTTTTTCGGAAGATAAAAATATTTTCAATAGAATCGGAATTAATGGAGTATTTCTGAAAGCATCGAAAACTAGAAATTGTTGCAGAAACGCTTTCAAGTTTTATAATTCAAAATAAACACATAATTTTTGAAATACAAAAATTTTGATGGCAAATATAAAAAAGTTTCAAAAATGGCTCATCTTTGGTTTTTTCTATTTAAAATTAGTGATAACGTTTATAAATTATAAAAGCATATATATTTTTAGGCAAATATATTACAAACGTTATCGTTATCTCACTCTTTTACCATTTTATGTAAAAATGATCAATAAAAAAGTTTAATAATTTTTTTCAAATTGCGGCGGAAGCTTTGGATTCACAAAGGTGTACAGTTAAATTATTTTGTGGTTAATTTTTAAATTTGAATATAAAGCGTGGTATTTTTTTTCTGTATAACCTATGTTTTTGCATTTTGTTAAGCACTTGCTTACTGCTTACTAACAACGTATGCAGGGACACTGGAGGTCTTGATTCGTTCAAAATAAATAAATGTAGCTTCGTCTAACAAAAAAAAAAAATAGAATCTTGCGAGAGCCTTGAAGGAGTAACCATCTGTTATTTATACCAGGGCTGGTAAGTAGTGGATAACCTCCAATGTCTAACACTGTTAAAACATATTTCAAACCATTATAGTAAGGGAGACACAACGATTTCTGTGAGATCTATACGATTGTTCCGAAAACCGAAAAAGTAGCCTGAGGGGTTAAATGAAAACATTGTATGGTACAAAAGAAATTCTGGTCGAACATGAATGCAAAATTAATTCATCTGAAATATTTCACATGTGTTATAGGTAAAGGTGTTTCCTTTGTTAAAGACTATTATGTTTTTCTTTGCATTTACGCCTAAATAATGGCAGGTATTTACTAATTTTATACCTTTCGCCACGGTGGCTTTTAAACCATTGGCAGTTGCGGATTTACCTTTGTTGAGGCCGGAAGCTATTAAAATCTCAGGCCTTGCCAATTTGGAGAGTCCATGCTGAGAGTGATTTTTTTTAAAAAGAAGTTAAATATGACAAAAGTTTACAGTTTATGCTTTACCTATCTATGTTAATTGATTTTATGCACTTAAAACATAAAATGTTATTTCAAAATAAATAATTTACTTAGTTTTTACCACTTTTATTGTTTACAAAACCAACATGTTTCGTGAGTGAAGCTCACTTCTTCAGGGTTTAAACCCTGAAGTGAGCTTAGCTCACTTAGAAAAATAGATTTTCAGATTTGAGACTGAAGTTAGAATCTAAGGGGAAGCTGTTGAGGGTTCTCTCCCAGTTGCTTGTATTGTCTTGTGAGTTTCTTCTTTCTGCATTAGCCGGAGTAGCCACTACGTCGTGTTGGAAGCCATTACCGTCCAGGTTGCGTTTGATGCTTCCCAAAGTGTATTGGAGTGGCGGAGTTACATAAGAACAAAGATCTAAGGATGAGCCAGGTTTTGGGGAGTTGTTAAATACAGGTGATGCTGAACAAGATCCAGGCGACATATCAGTTCGTGGAGTGATGTCTGCTAGGTCACAGAGGCTGACAGTTTGCGGATTGTGTTCCTCAGGGATCCCTGGGAGTGGGGATCGCAAGAGCCTCCAGGGGGGCACTGGTTTACCACCCCCAACCCTCCTCCGCCAGCCTTCTGTTGTTTGCGCCATTTGGCACGACGGAACCATACCTGAAATTCATAAACGAATAGTTAATTAAGTTAAGTGAGCTTAGCTCACAAAACATGTTGGTTTTGTAAACAATAAAAGTGATAAAAACTAAGTGTATTATTAATTTCAATTAAAATTGTGCCTCAAAATAAGTTTGCTGCGTTTGAAGAAATAAAATTTTATATTTACGTAGGGACGCATGTACAGTTTTATTTTTACATTACTTCTACACCGGAGGCACAGAAGAAAAAAAATCATATACGTCATTTTATGGTCGGATGGTCTTTTTATGGAAAGGAAGGAGGAGAAATTCTGATAAGGAAAAAGATATGAAGGTATGAAGGGTATGTAGGAATCTGGGGATCAATGTGTCCGGGAGTGAGGGACGTATGAATCCATCCCTCCCACCGCGATGCAAGACTATTGGTCGAGGGAGTCCGGCTGGAGAGGTCAAAGGATTTCCCTCAACCAGTCTCTCACGAACCGACCCGCCACGCAGTAGGTGGGAAAACGAATTCACCGCCAAGACCTAGACAATTAACCTCACCCAATGAACCCGGGCACCCCTGTAAGTCATGGCAGAGGTGTTGGTTATCCAATAAATGGTTTCCGGGGCGGTGATACCCATATCCGCCTCCTAATTGAGAATAATCATTTTAAAGAGATTCTTGCTTCTATAGTGGTGTATTACATCGTAGGACCTCTGCGGGGTAAGAACGGACAGCAGGACTGTGTTCTTAACTATTTTAGTCTTTTTTGAATCACTATCGGTGTACACAAATATTTTCAAACATTATTCTTTAAAATACTTTGCCTTACTGGTTTTTGAAAGTTTATCGATTCAAGCACCTTTTATGAAACGCTTATTGAAAAATATGCGGCATTTACGAGTGAGTTTCGGGCTGCAACCTCCTTGATAGCCAACCTTCGAGAAGAGAGGGCACCAGCAGAAGCGTATTATAAATCTAGTAGTTTTGCGAACAGTAGACCTCGCGTCCAAAAAAAGGTGTGTTTCTATTTGACTTTTATTCAATAAATCGAAACCAAAATTTTATTCTGAAATCGTAAGATTTGTAATTAGGTACTGAAATACAAACCTACTTTTACAAACTATTTTTAACGTAACATTTTTTTAAGAACTTCAAATTTTATTTTATTTTTATTTATTTTGGAAAATCAACAGATATTTTACACTTATAATAATAACCTTAATAATATACATAATATCCAATGATAGATTTTCACATAATTAAAATTATAATTAAAAAGTAAAACAAAAAAGTAAGGGTCCTGTACCCGTAAGAACTTAACAAAAATATAAAAATTATTCAAAAAAAGATATAAAAACACAATATAAACTATAATAACCTGCTTACTAAATTTCAACATGAAGTTTTCTCACTCCACAACAGCAATAATAATAATATGTACATTGTACACACCTACAACTCAATAGTTAAGTCGAATGACAAGTATGCAACTGGAAAGGAATCACAGCAATAACACGGTAACTTGCAACACGGTCAAAAAATTATTTAATGTTGGCTATGACATACTTTTTTAAGGTACTTAAATTACATGAGAATATGTCTTTATTATTAAAATTCTTATCAAATACATTGCATGTTCTGAATATAAAAGCATTTTGTCTGAGATTAGTAGAACATTTTTGAAGATGAAAAAGTGATTTTTCTCTGGTTCTTACACCTGGGACTCTAAAATTAATCTCAGCCAAAAGGGGCGAACAATCAATAAAACCATTGATAATTTTATGAAGATATATTATATCTGCAGAGTCTCTTCTAATTTTTAATGGTTTAAGTCCATAAAGGTCCAACGAGCTGTTTATGTCACGATAACCAATATTAAACTTGAAATATAAATGATAAACAAATTTTCTTTGTATGGCTTCAATGCGTTTAGTATAAATATTATATTGAGGATTCCATATCTGAGAAGCAAATTCAAGATGACTGCGAACATATGAAAAATACAATATTTTAAGAGTTTGAATGTTCTTGAATTCTTTTCCAATACTTTATTTATTTATTTATTTATTTATTAAAAGAAGTTTATACAATGAACAAAAAATTGTGTTAATTCATCCGCCATGCTAGGGATGTCCCTGTGTTATGGCGGATGAAGTTTACAGATTGTGTAGGTACAGTGTACAGCTATTAACTTATGCAATTCATTTAAGTAGTTTAAGTAACATATTTAGTAACAAATTAAGTTAGTCATTTAATTAACACATTAAATTAATTTATGTTACAAGTTGTATCAATTATATTACAATTCAATTAAAATAGCAAATTTTTACTCATCATCGTTACTGAATGTAAGGATCCATTTTGATAATTTTTTTTTAAAGATATGGGGTTGGGTTTCGGATTTCAGGTTCTCGGGGAGAAGGTTAAACATTTTAGGAGCTAGGTACATGAAGTGTCTTTGAGCTGATGTGGTGCGTAGTGTAGGAACATTGTAGTGTCATTTGGTTATTGTTCTGGTGGTGTAACTGTGATGTAAAAGAGTTTTTTTCTTGTATTTGAACATGAAATGTGTTAGTGTAAATTTTAGATGAAGTTGCCGTATGTTTAAGACATTATATTCTGTGAAGAGTCTATTGGAGGAATATCTTGTTGGTCGCTTGTTGATAGCACGTAAAATCGTTTTTTGGGCTTTTTGCAGAGGATCAATAAAATTAAGAGCACAGCCGCCCCAAATTATGACGCCATAATTTGGGGCGGATAATACGGAATAAGAATCCTAACATTCTAAGGGCTTTCTTCACAATCATGTTAATATGTGCCTCGAATGTGAGTTTACTATCAAGTAGAACACCTAGATCACGAATTTGAGTAACCCTTTTGAGTGATTGGTTCGCTATAATGTAGTCATGGTCAAATTTAATTTTATTTCTAGTGAAGGTAATCACATAACATTTAGAAGTGTTCATGTTGAGATGATTAATTATACAGTAGTCATTAAGTCTATGAAGATCTTCCTGTAATTTAATGCATTCGATGATAGAGTTAATCGGAAGATATATTTTCATATCATCAGCGAAGAGTAGAACTTTTGCATAATTAAAGCATTTTATAATGTCGTTGATGAAAATTGTAAATAGCAACGGTCCCAGGTGAGATCCTTGGGGTACACCGGAAGGTATATTTACGAACTCAACAAATGAGGAATTATATGTATAATACATGAAGAAATTATCCAATAAAAATTATATAATAAATCCATCCACAATCATAAAGAAATGTCACCATTTCAATGACAATTATTTTGTTCAAACTTTTTTCAGGTTCAGGTCCAGCGGTAAGGATCTTGAGAAGAATCGAATCCCGGGGTGGCAAATAAATTTTATGTGATTAATTTATGTTATGTCAGAATTTATAATTAAAAATAATAAAGTGTATTTTGAAGCACGTTCCAGAGTGGAAGCTACTGTCAGTATCGCCCTGGTGTAAGACCACCATTCAGAATTGAAACGTGGCTTGAAATGGCTTTTAGCCGTGTTTGGTGACCATATCTGAAAAGCCAGGTACTTCCCCACCTTCCTCTTCCCTATCTCCTTCCCCTCCCCACTACCTTCCGCCTCACAACATACCCTGATTGGGGATTCCATAGTCTCACTGGTTCCAAACGGGAGCAGTTGGGACTCTTGTGCGGTATTCATAAAAATAAGGTGCCATAATATTGGCATGCCAATTTGACAGCCGTAGTAGAAACCACGATCAAGCGAACTTTCGTAGGATAAAAATGTAGTATTCAATAAGGCCAATAATTTGGGAGGCGGTATGGGTACCGCCGCCCAGGGTACCGTTAATTTAAAACCGACACCTCTTCCATAGATCACTCCAACTGATTCGCTATGTTTGGTGACTTAGCATGGGTGCTCGTGTTCATGGGGTAAGGTTTTCTAGGTCCTGGCGGCGGATGTATTTGCCCACCTACCGCGTGGCGGGCCGGCCAGGAAAGACTGGTTGAGGGAGACTTTTTGATCTCTTCAGCCGAACCGTCTCGACCCATCGCTTTGCAACGTAGTGGGAGGGATGGATTTATACGTCCGTTACTTCTGGACACATTGATCCCAGATTTCTAGACAAATGTCGAGTTAAAAAAGGACTTTGCTACGTTCAATCAATTATCTGCTGCATGAAAGCCGTTGGCGGCAACAAAACACTGTCAAAAGAAGCGAAGCTAGCCGTCCATAATGGAGTGCTGGTACCAATCCTGATGAATGGCAGTGAGGCATGAAACTGGCAGAGAAAGGATGAAAGTAGACTGAATGCTGTAGAAATGAGATCCCTGAGACGTATGTGTGGTAAAACCATGTATGATCGTGTGAGAAATGTGGAGATCCGCAAAGAATGCGAGGCCGATGTAAGCGTAATGAATAAGATTAAAAAAGGGACGCTCAGAAGGTAGAGCGAATGAATGAGGAAAGGAGTGTAAGGAGAATATATGACGCAAATGTGAATGGTAGACGAAGTCGGGGACGCCCGAGGAAGACATGGCACAACCAAGTGAATCAGATACTTGAGTCGGGCGATGTCAAGAGTCAGAATAATAGAAGAGCATGTATGAGACGATGTATGAATGTGAACGAAGCAAGGAGTGTGTGCCAAGATCGAGTTGTTTGGCGGTCCGTCCTCTCTGCCTACCCCTGCGGGGAAATGGCGTGATGGTTAGTTTGTTTGTTAGTTAGTCCATTGTAGGTCCGATGCTGAACGCAGATGTATTTTGATAACATATAATTATCAAATTATCTTGGTCACTCAAGTCGCTTTTTAAATTATTTAAAGATAGATACAAAACATATGCTAATGCTAATGAAAATACGTTTATCTTAAAACGTAATAATTAGTGTAGAGTATAAATAGCTTTCTCGTAGATTTATTATTATCAAACTCTCTAGCCATTTTATTGGTCATGTTTAGAGCATGTTTTTTTACTAGATTATTATCTCTCCGTATAATTACTGCAATTTCGAAGATGGTGAGTCGAGATATTGATACGGTCTGACGTCTCGATGTTTTCTGTTAATGTTACGTCAAGTTAAAGCTGATCCGCAAAAACAGAAATCACTTACAAATAATTTTATCTTGATGATTGACCAATTGGTTCTTTGTGTGATTTTTTTCCATTGAATTAACACAAATTAAAAAGGAATTTTTTAGCCGCGTGATAAAATTTAATTATAAATGACAGGGTTTTTGTTTTAATTTTTTTGTAGCCAGCGCGCTGTGGAAAGTAGAGTACTTAATGCAGGAGTATTTTCAAAATGGAATGGCTTTTGCATTTGTTCCTATAAAAATGCTTAATTTTGATAAGATACTCCGATTTTTTTTTTGTCATAAAATTTTCAAATAAAAGCTTACTTGTGAAAGTTCCCAGCTTCTTAAAAGCTTATCTCTGGAATAACTAATGTACATTATGTTAAAATGACTATTTGACGGCCTCCGTGGTTGAGGGGTCACGATTATCTGCTGCGAATCCGTAGGTCACGGGTTCAAATCTCGACGTGCAAGTAAATTGTATTTGATTAATTTGCGTTGTTTCAAAATGTATTAATTTGAACTATTAGGTACGTTTGTGGCACGTTCTTGGTAAGTAAAAACTTGTCTTGTGAAAGACCACCATTCAGAATCGAAATGTTGCTTGACACGGCCTTAGTCGGGTTTGGTGACCATATCGGAATAGCCAGGTGCTTCTCCACCGTCCACTTCCCCATATCTTCCCCTTTCCTTTCTTCAGCTTCACAGCATATTCCTGTTGAAGATGTGATTGTCTCACTGTCTTAAGACAGTTGGGAGTAGTTGGGACACTTGTGCGGACTTCGTATAAAAAAATGTTCGACCGACATCGCTTTTAACATCTATCATGACAAATGGATGATTAGCCTCATTTGGAATTTTTAACATATTAATTAGAACGGTTCCCGTTAGTTTGTACATTTGAATAAATAGCTCTTTGGACTAAGGTGTTATTTGTTTACTTTTATTTGGATTAAATTGACATTTACATAACATTTGTATTTGCAAAAGTACCTAAATAATAATTTATAAATTGGTATACATGTAATTTCATTTGCCGTTAAGTTTTTCGGGTCGGTATAAATTCCTAGATAGACATAATGCATTTTCCGAGGTTTTAAATATGTAGAATTATTAAAGTTGACTTAATAAAAGGTCTTAATGACCGAGTTGATGACGCTTGTCCCGGTAAGACGAGAGATCCTAGGTCAGAGTACCAGTTGCGACCGTTACCTTTTTCTTTTTCGGTGTTTTGTTCTTCTGCATTTTTTTGTTTAGATTTATTAATATTATCTTCTCCTACAATGATATAATACATTGATGGGAATGACCCACAACATTTATTGAAAAAGAGGGTGATTCTAGTAAAAATTAAATATTTTATTTTTATCAGTTTGGAAACCTTCTTTTATCCTGGATTTAAAAAAAAAACCTTCCGCGAAATAAAAAGTCAACGTTTCTAATCTAAGCCAATGCAAATCGTGATTGTTTATTATTTTATGATATCCAAATAAATGCGCCATGAAATTATATACCTAAGCGAATACAAGTTTAATAGTTACCGCACTTTTTCTTAGAACACCTCTTTGAAGCACTTTTGGCGAACGGAAATAACAGTGGTTCGAATTTTATTGATGGATCGAATTCTGTCTCAAAAACTGCATATCATTTTTAATAACACGCCAAAATAACAGCAGTCCGGTCAAACACTCATTAAATGCATTATTCGGAATAAGAAATTTATCTATGCGTAGGTATGTAAGTTAATTATGCTGTAACTTGAGATGCGGTGAAATTTAAAAATAAAAAACTTTCTCGAGATGATGAGTAACATTCTAGCATTTTTGTAAGTCGGTGTAATGTAATTATTACATTGTTTTGTTTGAATGAGAAGACTTTATCAAGACGCTATATTGAAAATATTAACTGAATGCCTTAACGTATAAATAAATACATAACTGACTTAATAACACATCCCCCGTACACATACACACTAGCCTAGCTTTATTATGGTGGTACACAGGGCCGGCCCTGTGCAGGCGCAATTGGAGCAGTCCGCTCCAGGCGCCGACTTACTAAGGCGCCAAGGAGCTAAGGAACCAAGTCGCTGATAATAAAGCGTACTTGAAGTTTTTACTAGCACCAGGTGCCAGGGCCAGGTGGTACAACTCAAAAATATATAAAAATATATTTACATTTTAATAATTTTTCTGTGAATTATGTAACTCTTCGAGTCCGACATTAATTTTACAAGTGACAAGAAGCTATAAGAAAGCATAAACAATATATATTTTTTATAACATCGAAAATGTAGGTTTCCTTTGATTCAACTTAAACAATGTAGTAGTCTAATTTCAGAAACGATTTTTTTTTAAATATCACACAAAGTAGTTTTATGATAAGAATTTTTTTATTTTTATTATTTTACTCCATAGACGAGGGTAAGGCTCTTGACTAATTATAAAAAATTAGTTTACAATATTATAAAAATCACAAAAATAAAATCACTTTTTTTTTTTTAATTATACAATTCAAGTATGATTGTAAAAGATTAAGATAAAACGAGAATAATTTTGAAGCAATTAAATGTCAATTTGACAAAAAAGGCGTAGGAAAAATTTGTGTTAATTCACAATCAAGAAATTAAAAATAATCTATAGTGTATTGGCGTCACGTTCCAGAGTGGAAGATATTCTCAGAATCGATCTGGTGTAAGACCACAATTCAGAATTAAAACATTGTTTGAAATGGTTTAGCTGTGTTTGGTGAAGTAATCTAAATAGCCAGGTACTTCCCCACTTTTCTCTTACCCATATCCTCCCCCTTCCCAGTACCTTCAGCCTCACAACATACCCCAATTGGGAATGCCATAGTTTCACTAGTTCCAGACGGGAGCTGTAGGAACTCTTGTGCGGTATTTACATCAAAGAAACTATACTATAAAATGTGAGATGCTCACTCACTTTTTCTTACAAAACTAACAAAAGTAGTATTGTAGTAAGTAAGTAAGTAGGTTTATTAACAATTTCCAATAATTATTTTTAGATTTATGGTTTTGTGACACTATGTTCACTCCAAGATAACCTCTTAGCAATTACCAAAAATTCTTTTTAGATTTTTGGTTTTATGATAAACTTTTAACAAGTTCAAATAATTTTATTTAAATTTTGTACACTTATGTTTTTAATGATTATGTGTGTATGTATCTGTATGTTTGTGTGTATATGTGTGTTTGTGTTTATATGGATAAATATGTTTAAATATGTGTATGAATGTATTTATGTGTACATGTACGCAAATTTATGTACCCGACTCAGAACAGACATCGTCTAGTGAGACGGGTTACTTCCTTTTTTTGTATAATTATGTTATTTCAATAAACGCCCGGGTTGCCGGCAAATAAAAAAAAATAAAAAAAATTACAGAACCTATTATTACTGTAACTACATAACATAGAAGGTGTCCTATTGAAATTTCAAAAAGGTCCCTAAAATCGTTCTACTTCAGACGTCAGTTCGAATACATTTTTTTATCCAGCTTAAATTATGCTTTAAACGTTTCGTTCTACTGAGCTAGTGTTAATCTGCATAATTATATATCTGCATGTAATTAACACGTGAATGCAATAAGCACTGTAAAATATTAAAAACTTTACTAACTGTTTTCCCCAATTTTATAACCATCCGTATCATGCTTCGTGGCGTAAAAAGATAGTGAATTATGATTTATTAGTGTTAAATCAAATTAATTGACACAATGGAATCACGTAATCGCTGCTTCGATATAAAAATAAATTAATCTGATAAAAGAGCCACAGTTTTGCTTCGGAAATGGCATCTTGCTTGGAAAATTACAGAACGGGTAATAGTTACTTACCGATCCATTACAACTTTAATAAGATATTATTTTGTTAAATTAAAATTTATGAATATTGCGTCATTTCTAATATAATTCATGAATTGAGAATATTTGTGATGGTACATACTTTATCCCAAGAACAAACTACGTTTCAAAATAATAAGTTGAATCATGCCGGTCATTGCCGACTCTATAAATATGACTAGAAACACGGCTTCTGTGCTCGAGCCAAGACAAGGCCTTTGTAAGGTAGCGGATTTCAATTCCGGCGGCGTATTTACAAAACCTATACCGGTTCAGTCGCGGCGGCGGCGGCGACTGAAATGGGATAATTTTTTATTGTGTAAAATCGTCTTTAAACTCTACAACGTTTCGGATTAGGTTTTGTTGTGCAAAATCGTCTACAAACCCTATAGGGGCTTAGGTTAAGTTTGTTGCAGTATATTTGGCCTATTCTGTTTCAGTGACCTTGACGCCAGCTTTTGTTTGTGCATTTACTTTGTTACATTTTTTTAATATTAATTAAAACATACAATACATAACGTGCATTGTATTCCCAAAAGTAAGTTAACTATAGTAAAGTAACAGTACATTTTGGTACATAAACTAGCAAAACATATTTTGTCATTTACTGCACAATCCTTGCTTTCCTCACACGTTGTCTAAAAATATATACAAGTCCATATCTATTAGTTCAGTCATCCCAACAATCTTTAATACCATTAGATAGTTTAACCGCAGGGAGGATGGACCGCCAAAGAACTCTGTCACACTGCTTGCTTTAATAACATGCATAAGTCCATACTTACTAGTTCTGTTATCCCAGGAAAACCTAATCCATTTCAGTCGCCCCTGCGACAGAAACTGTGTAGAGTTTGTAGACGATTTTGCACAACAAAACCTATCCCATTTCATTCGCCGCCGCCGCGACTAAATCGGTATAGGTTTTGTAAATACAATCCCGGCGTGTGCGCTTAAATTTTATTCGATTAATTTGAGTTGTTTCACAAAAGGGAATTAAATATAATATATAACATACTTTTGCGTCACTTTCCAGAACGAAAGATAATCTCAGTATCGCCCTGGTGAAGGCCACCCAAAATATACCCACTTTTGTTATTTAGATTAATGTAACAAACGTGAAATGTTTTATTTACGTTTAAAACGCAGGTCATTTCTTGTTTATTCACAGCCCACAACTTCCGAGAGTTATAAATTACTTTTACGATATGTCAGTTGATCCGCGGAAAGAAACCTAGACGAAAATGTAACACAAAATAAAAAAAGTTGCACAACACATCTATTACGTATCTCGACTCGAGTATGGAGTTTCCGTACCGTTTCTGCAGTTCCGAGTGATGAAATTTTAGCAAAATTAATGCAAATTTAATGTGAAAGAGATGTAATTTAAAAAAATCTTATTGGATAATAACACTCAAATGCCAACTGAGTTGAGGTTAACGTTGTGTAAAAAATCTCGGTAAGAAAGTAATCCAACCAATTGTAGTTAACTATTGTACTTCATACTCTACAAAAGAACAATTTCGGTACAAATTAAAAATATTGGATCACTTAAATTACTTCCTATTCTCAGAAAAAAAAGAAAATTTTCAATGATACGTATTTCGAAATATTGACCCAATTCTATTGCCATTATCATTCATATAAAGTTAGGAAATATATTTTATTTTACCAGCTTTTATCTATGAAAGTGGAAGCAGTTTTATATAACTGCAGTTCCGAAGATCACACCAGTTCTTACCGTGCCGGTGGTGTTTTAACATTATACAGGGTTTTAAGGTGCGTACTTGCTTTTACCAGACATTGATTCCTGAAATTATTTGAAGTAAAAAATGTAAATGAAATTCTACTCTCCGATGACATTTTGGAAACTTTTTTTTTCAACTTAAAACATAAAAAATAGTAGGTATTGGACAGTAAGGGTTGGGGTAAGGGATTTAGTGGGGGTTTAGTGTTACTCGGTTGAGTTTGGTTTGAAGAAAAAAAACATGAAATAGTCACCGGAAAAAAAAAATCATTTACACTTTGTACTACAAATAATTTCAGGAATCACTGGAAGGCGCCGAATCTCGGTCAAAAAGAAGAAGATGGAGAGATTTTTTTAAATTTTATTTCTTTTAAATTTGATTTATTCTCTAGACTTTATGTCCGGGTTAAATCTTCCCCACAGGAAAAATATAACCCTTCCACACACTTTTCCACAAATGATCATCTAGTCAATCCACGCGATGTAATTGCATTGTATAAGTATAATAAATTCAAAACTATACAAGAACAACACGTCAACCTACCAGAGACCATATGGGAAAATACCTGACCGACTCCAGATATTTTCATATCAGAGGGTTCGGCTCAATAGAACTCCTAACTGGACCAATAAATCCTACTGATCCCTCAATATAAATATTTAAAAAATCTTTCGTAATCCTAAATGTGTTTAATAAGACTGATTTTTGCATCTTTATATAAAGATTCTTTGATAAATCTAATAAGCCTAAATTTTTAATTAGAGAGCTAGGTATAATGCCAGTAGCCGAAATAACAAATGGTAATATTTTTATGAATGTCCGAGAATGCCAAATTCTTTTAATCTCATTTCCTAAATCTGTATATTTTCTAATTTTTTCAGAAACAGATTTTATATAATATTTCAACAATATTATTATTCAATTTGTATCTGTCTAAACTATTTAAAGGCATTATCAACCTGACAGTTTGATAATGCCTTCAGAAGGCGAAACAGCTGTCACGTGTAATAATAATTACCTAGCAGAACTTGTTTATAAATAAACTGTTTTTATAAATTGAATAATAATATTATTGAATATAAAAAAGAAATAAAAAATGTATTTCTACAAATAAAACTTGATAACAAAAAAAAAATGGAGAGATATGTAATTACGAATGTTGGAGAGAGCGCGCTAATGCGCTAGCGCCGGTGGGGAACATCTAAAATATCTTTTAAAGAAACACTGTAAATTTTTTCATAATTATAAATTCTAAAATAAGTGATATGAACGTGTTTTTAATAATTTTCTGTGCATATTTTGCGATTTTTTTACAGAGGGAATATCGTATAATTTGCGTTTCGGCGTGGAAAACGTCTAGGTATTATCTTCATATATTTTTAGGAGCTTAAAAACTTGAGATGTTTAAGGGGGATATGTAAGAAATCTGTAGAAATTCGTTTAGCGATGGCTTAAAGTATTTCAAGAACGTCCATTAACACCTAGAGTATTTATCCACGGATGAGGATATTAATAAACAATGTAGATTTTTTTTTACAAACTTTAAACTTGTGTGGGTAGGTACATTTTTTTTTTTTTTTTTTTCTTTATTCATTAAAATGTTTGTTACATGAATTTTATGATTTTTCGACCACCATGCTAGGCACAATACATGCCCGTGTTGTGGTGGTCGACATTATAATATTAATACAGATAATAAATGATAAAATTCATGCATTCGTGAAAATTTACAACAGTCTTCTTGTCAGTAGAACTAAAGATCTGCGTAGTCCACCCAAAACGAAGTAAGGGAATACCCCTCTAGGGGTTGACCCATGTTATTTTTTAAAATTTTCACGTTTCCTTATTAAAAACCTGTCTTATTTCACCAAATATTGATTATACCATTTTGGAAGTGAGTTCTTATTCGATTTAGCTCGAATGAAAACATATTAAACGATACATCACTCGACCTACAAAAAACCCACAAAACATGTATTTTTTTAGCCAAGAAGAATCAATGTCAGACCAATCTGTGTTTTGGATGCTGTTTTAATTAAATTAATGTTTTATTGCTTTCGCTTGAATTGATTTATTTTCGATATTGATTCAAAATATGATTGATAATTACCGACAGGTAGGTTTATTTGTGCATCTTCTGCATGACATACCTTTTATACATGACTCTTGAGTTCCTGTTGTGCTTTGCAATGCAACTTTAAAAAAGAAATTTTTTGTCCCTGCGTGTCCTTTTCTACATCCACCTTCCTTCACGCGTCCTCTTCCCCTGCCTAATTCCCCCTCTACCTTCACCGCTCCCTCTACCCCTTTCCCTCTACCCCACGCGTTCCCCTTCCCCCTCCTGCATTCCCCTTTCATCTTTCCCACATACTCGCGAGCCGCCTACTGCAAATTTTTTGTACAAATTTCATAACGCCAGAGCTCACCAGTATATATAAAAACCATCACAGGCGTGCGCACAACAACTCACCTAAGTTTCACCGCAATCGGGTTAATTATATAGGAAATAATTTCATAACGCCAGAGCTCACTAATGTATATATATATATATATATATATATATATCGAAACCATTGTGTGCATGCGCACATCAAATCTCAAAAGTTTCATCGCAATCGGATGAATGGTTTAGGAACGCATAAGGGACAAAAAAGAAACATTCATTTATACTTTTAAAAAGAAAGACAGACAATCCTGGGTTACTAATAACCTGATAATATTTTAAAATCTCCTATTATCACAACAGAAAGCGGAAAATATTGCTTGTGTCGTGATGGAGGACTTAGACAGCGGAGGAATCGAGCACGGGACGAGTAGGTGGGACCCAAACAAAGCGATGCCAACTCAGCCACCGGCCGGTCATATAATATTTATATAATACATTATTAATTCAAGTTATTCAACATTACTAAATCGAATCTAGTTGGTAATAAAATTTAAAATAAATTAATGGCTAAAAACAACTTTGTTGATGTAATTTAATTATTACATTTTTTTCTTTTCAGTTTTTGAAATCCTTTTTACCCAAAGGCAAAACACTTTGAGAAGCGTAAAAATAGTATTATTCTTAAATGTTATTAATAAAACTGTATAGAATCAATCGTTCGATATTATTATTTGCTTTAGTTAAGTCCAAAAGGTGCAAGAAACTATTATAATTAAATATTATCAACGCCTTTCAATCTAAATTACAGGCTAATGTTTCAGATGTTTTTTGGTCATTCTTTGGAATTTTTTTCATTTCATTTATCAAAACTTTGCCACGATTGTGTTTTTTATTGCTTCTCTTAACAATATGACCGATACGTACGAATATTGCCTAAGACAATAAAAACTACCATTAGTGGTATGAAATAGTTCTTATAATAACTGTATCGGTGCATTTACGATACATAACATAAAATACTTTTCTTAAAATGTTCGTAATAGAATTGCATAAGATTTTGGAACTTTTTAGATAGTTTTTTTTTTTTTAAATTAGTCAAGCTAAATGTATTTCTAAGATAACCCCCTGGAATATTTTACATTTGGTGAAATTTTGGTGGTTTGCCAAAAAATTTTGTATTTTATAAATATACCTGTATTAAAAGCATTCGCACAGTAGTTTTTATAAAATATGAATGGAAAAGTACACGTATGTGACACACACACCTATGTAAATTTCGTTGTTTAGTAAATTCTTAATGTTAATTTAGCCAAATTATCCCAAGCAATCGGTTGTTTTAACATGATAGTCCGAGATGTGAAATTTAGAATTATATTAGAAATAGTAAGCCTTATTTCAGAAGATTACAAAGTTTTTTTTAATATATATTTTTTTTATTAGCTTCACCCTGGATGCCCTAAGGTAAATAATTCCACTCAGGGCCGCTGTGTAGGGGGTGCTGTGTAGTGTAGAGGGTCTTTTTAGGGGAAGGAAGGAGAGGAAGTTCTGGGAAGGAAAAGGGTATGAAGGGTGGGTAGGAATCTGGGGGTCAGTGTGCCCAGGAGTGACGGATAAATAAATCCATCATTTCCACTGAGATTCAAGGCAATGTTCCGAGAGAGTCCCGCTGGAGAGGTCAAAAGATCTCCCTTAACCAGCCTTTCCCGATCCGGCCAGACACGCTGTTGGTGAGCAGATACATCTGCTGGCAAGATTCGTACAAACCTGACTCCATGAACCCGGGCATCCCTGCTAAGTCACCAAACGTAACGCACCACCTAGAGGTGTTGGATACGTAATAAATGGTTCCGGGGCGGCGATACCCAAACCCACCTCCCAAATTGAAAAATTGAATTATAGTACCGTATAGGATCATTATCGACATTTCAAAAATTATCGGTTTTTTATCTCCGTGTATTGATTTAAATAATGACGATAAAAAAAAAAACTATTCCGGAATTTGGAGAGGTTGGAAAAATTACACACATTTACGGAAACCTAGGAGAGCTGAGGCCACATCGGCGGACTCTTCCTTCGTGGGGATTGCTGAGAGGAACCAAGAGGAGATCTGAGGACACCTCCGTGAAGGGCCACTCCCCTCTCACGAGACCTTTAGGGAACAAAGGGGGAGTGGACTCTTCTCGTGGGGCCTTTGAGGAACCAAGGGGAGTGAAGAGGAGAGCTGTGACCCTCTTCCCTCGTGGGACCTTCAAAGAACCAAAGGAAATGGAAAGGAAAGCTGAGGCCACCTCTGTGGACTTTTTGCTGTGGGGGCCTTCAGGGAACCCAAACAAAGAGGGACATCTTATGGGACCCATTCGCGGGAAAATAAGGACCTTTACGGAGCCTGGAAACAAACTCAAAGGAATGAGGTAAAATGGGTGATAGCACAATGGGCCCACGGCATAAGTGCTCACGGGAACTACATCTGTACCTTAAATATACATATTATGTATTCCGTCTCCCCTTTAAAAAAACTAAATTTGGGAGGCGGGAATGGGTACCGCCGCCCCGGGAACCTTTATTGGATAACCAACACCTCCGCCATAGGTCACCCCAAGTGGTTCGCTATGTTTGGTGATTTAGCAGGGGTGCCCGGGTTCATGGGTGAGGTTTGTCTGGGTCTTAGAGGCGGATGACCAGGACTCACTGAACCCCAGATTCCTACCCACCCCTTAAACCCTTTTCCTTCCCAGAACTCTCCTTTCCCCCCTTTCCTTAAAAAAACCCTCCACACAGCATCCCCAAGGATGACATAGGCTCTGAGGGAATTATTTTGCTCAGGGCCTTCTGTGTGAAGCTCATGTAAAAAAAATGAAAAATATATATATATATATATATTGAAAAAGAAGATAACAAAATGAAATAGATCCAAGACACAGAAAAATAGAAAAAATCAAATGCGCAACTGGTACTCCAGTTGCGACCATTGTCTTTTTCTATTTTTCTGTATCTTGATTTCTTTCATATTTTCGTTTAGATTATTAATGTTATCTTCTTCTTCTTCAATGGTATATTATATTGATGGGAATAACCTTCAAAAGTTATAAAAAGAGAGTTTTTCTTTTAAAAATTTGAATATAAATTTTTATTTATATTATATATGTGTAATATTACATACACACATAACAAGGCATAAAGTAAAATAAAGAGAAAGATAGTATAAGAAAGCAACAAAAAATACTCATTTTCAAAACATATAACCGGTAGTGGTATTATTATTTATTACAAAATTATGAGAAGTGCATTGCAATTTTAAAATTCTTAGTAATTTAATACATTTCAATATTTCCGCTGTCTATAACGTAACATCTTCTATCTCTCCTATCTTTGTAACTGGTGATATAACAAAATATAACCATAAGACAGATATACTACTTATAAATACCGTAAGTTCTTAAGAATGATTCTTTTTTAAATTTATAAATTAGATACCCACTTAAGAATAATTCTCTTCAAGAATACGAAAACTTTCTTCAATCTAATCATTAAAGTAAGCTGCTGCATTGGAACTATTAACAAATTGAATACATTTATTTAGTTTTCAGGTCTTCTACGAAAGTTTCTACAAACCATCACAATATTTTAATAAACATTTTGGAAGCCGTTTTAGCGAAGTTTCGAACCAAAACGTAGATGCTCCGAACGCTGCCCTCTTTGAAAAACCGAAGCAACTGAAATCAAGTAAGAATCCAAATGCCAATAAAGTTACGTACAGTTTTGTAGAAAACCCACTTCTCATGGGCTAAAAATGGTGGTTTATTTTGTAAGTTAATCTGATAATTTCGTGTTAAATAAATAAATTGTCAAAATTATTCAAGAAAATTCATGAAAATCTTCCGTGCGTGCAAATTTATTTTTAGCCTTCGTTTTTGGGAATAACTCTTGTTAGAATATATTTTAAGGTTATCCAAAATATCATCAAAGAACAAGATACGAAAAAATAAAAAGCTCAAAACACAGAAAAATAAAATGGTAACGGTCGCAACCGGGACTCGAACCCAGGTTGTCTTGTCTTGCAGGAACAAATGCCAATCAATTCGACCATCCTTATTCAATGATATATAACATTGATGGGTATAACATTAAAACATTACAACAAGAGTTATCCTATTAAAACCTTAATATTATTTTAGACTTTTAAAAAAGGTCAATCAATATACGTCCCATATAAATAAAATCGGATATGTTTATCCGAGATAAATCTAGATTAAAAACCAATTCTTTAGAACTTTGTGATTATTTAAAAAGGTTACAGCCAAAAATATAGGAAAAATTAGTCTAAGATTGTATTTTAATTCTGAATGTGAAATATGAGATCGACAAACATGACCTAAAATAAAGAGGTCCCAATGGCCGAGTTTTAATGAGGCCTTTAGGGAAAGACAAAAGCTTTTGGATTCGAGCCCCAGTTGCGACCTTTACCTTTTCATTTTTCTGGGTTCTTTTTTCACATTTTTGTTAAGATCTATTAGTTTTATTTTATTCTACAATGATACATATTTTTTAATTAATTTGGATTTTAGTTTTTTTACCTGTTACTTGTTCACATGATAAACCAAATTTCAAACATTGCTTATCGTAAACGAAAAATTATATAAATTATTCATTATTCTTTAGCATAAATTATATAGGGAGTATACTTACGAAAGGAATTGCGGGGAATAAAAATATGAAAAATGCCACGGTCAAATGCTTTTTTTTTGTATTATAACCGAAAATAATTCATTTAACACACTTTATAAGCACCTGCGCCCACAATAATCGTACTGCAGGTGTCGATAAAAAATCTGTTTAAATTCGTGGAAAATAGAATAAATATGCAAGTAACCACAATTTATTTGCCTTATTGTTGGTTAACAAAGGTGTGAAAAAAAAATGTGTACATGTTGATAGAATGTGTAATGATTCATTGTGGAAACATGATTATTAAATTCCTAGGCACATACATTCCAATGCAGTGGAGTTTCGTGATTTTTGATAATTTTCTGTATTTTATTGCAATAATTACAGGCGGGTATTCTGTCTACGGTCCTACGTTGTGGCAGGCCAGATATGGAGTAATTGTTCGAGGGAGACCTGTTAGCCTCTCTAGCAGCAGCCTCTCAGCAGTTGGAGGGATGAATTCAAATGTCCGTCACTCCTGAGCATATCGACCCCCAGATTCCTACTCAAACCTCATACCTTTTTTCCTCAAGGAACTTCCTTTCCTTCCTATCATTATTAAGACCCCACGTACAGCATTCCCAAAGATGAGAGCCTCCTATGCGCAGTTCAAGTGAAAAATATACAATTTAACAAAGTAACAGGTGCTTTTTGGTATATTAAAACGAGATTTGTTTATTTACGACAATATGCAGACCGGTCCGTGGCTGAGTTGGCATCGCGTTTGTGTCCCACCCAGGTTCATTTCCTTAGCTGGCTAAGCCCTCTATCGTGTCCATCACGATACATGCAACATTTTCCGCTTTCTGTGGTGGTAGTAGGAGATTTTCAAATATAGGTTATTCGTAACCCGGGAAAGTTTATCTTTTTTAAAAGAAAATAATATTTCGTGTTTTTTGTTATCTACCGTCCAAGCTACCGCAGATAATGCATTCTGTTACGGAATACCGCGGAGGCGATTGAAAAAAATACTTCAATCTGCACTTTCGAAAAATATATTATGTCAAAAAATCCGTACGCCCAGGTTCCTACTTACTTTTTCTCCACTAAAAAAATGGATTATTTGTATGTTAAATATAGTACTTGTTGCTACGGAAACATGCTTTATAATATTGCAATATGCATACAACCTGCTACAGAAGGTAATTATTGTGTTGAATTGCTTCTAATTTCATACAATTTTGATTACATATACCAAATACTTGTGCATACTGCATTCTACTTGAAAAATTAATGATCCAACCCTCTCTGTGTTTGTAAATTATACCATGTTTTATTAACATACTAGCGAGCTACCGGCATGCGTTGCTAAGCTACTAAATACACAAATTGTATCTCCCTGCGTGTCCTTACCCATTCGTCCTGTTCCCCTCCCGACTCCCTTTCCTCTCCTGCTTCCCCTTCCCCGCACGCGTCACCACTGCAATTTCATGACGCCAGAGCTCACTATTATATATAGAAACCATCGCGGGCATGCGCAAATCAAATCCCCAAAGTTTCATCGCAATCGGATGAATGGTTTAGAAACGCATAGACATCTCATACACCCATATAAATACACCCAAGCAAGCATATTTTGATTTATGTATATATAGATTTGGAGATATAGGTAGGAATGCATTTGAATTTTGATATAATTATTGCTACGAAAAAACCAATTATAATGAACAAATGTATGACAATCTGAGGGCAAATGTAGTCACCAACCTCAGTAACGAGCAACAACTCAAAAACTATGGAACATTATAAAACTCAAGAGTATACCATCAGATAGGGGTTACTAGAGTCCCTGTAAATAATGTTTTCTTTTCCAAAAACACTCAGTGAATATCAACCATTTTCATCGGACTTAGCCCACCTTTGTCCATCTTTACCCATCTTCGCCAATCTTCGCACAACAGGCAATAATTTAGTAATGCGAAACGGTAAAAGCGATTTGCGGCTTGTACGTGACATACGAGAAGGCGTGATTGATTTCCGTGTAAAATATACTGTTTGTTTAATCAAAATAAATATAAGTGCCAACTTGCGTAGATGCATCAAATTTACACCCTCTCTAAGATTTCTAAAATGTTTAACCTTTTTTCGAATTTGTTCGTGATCGGCATTCATTTAAAATACGGTAATATTACAACCGTAACTTAGCAAACAATCTGAAAGTGTGAAGTCTAAAGAAGCAAGAACTCTCAAAAGGCGAACTCTGGCGTTTCCATAGCTTTTCATTCCAAATTTACTAGGTCAAATGCAAGTCTTTCAACACATGTCTCAAGTTCTATTTATTATAGGTAACATTATTTATTATACCATTAGTTCTATTTCTTATACCTCAAGTTACTATTTATTATACCATTTAGCTACGAACATTGGAAATATAATAATTGGGGTATGTTGTGGGAAGTGAAGGAGACGTGGAAGGGGAAGGTGGAGAAATACCTGACTATTTAGATCTGGTCACCAAACACGGTAAAGCCATTCAAGAGGTCTTAAGAGGAATATAAACACTAGAAATATTTCGATTCTCACACCTTCAAAATTTGAAATCGAACGTCTTATATGCACGAGGCAAGTAAGCGAAAAAGTGGTTTTTATTTATTTTGTGCATAATTTTATAAGAACGAAAAAAATACAAAATCTATATACAAAATCTCTAAAATAGTCTTAGCCGTAAAGGGGTATTTAAAAAAAAATGTTTCTTATATTATTTCATAGTTAAGTCATGCAAAAACATTTTTTAGTGGTTTACGCTTATATTTTTTGTTAAGTAATAATAATTTTATCATTATTTATTATTTTAACTTTATGAGTAAAACCTCAAACTGTAATATTTAATTAAATGAAGACATTATGAGCGAAACTCAATCGAAAATCTGGAAACAGAAAAATCAGAAAAAGATATTGGCACCTCTGGGACTCGAACCCAGGACCTCCCTACTTTCCGGGTTGGGCGCTCTTATCCACTGAGCTAAGGTGTCGATATCCAATTCGGTCACTTTTAACTGTACCATACTTCGACTAAGAACCACCCATATTATCTTCATTTTTCTTAACGCATATTTTAATTGGCTGCCATCTTTATGAATGATTGCAAGATTCAACTCGAACTAAATGCAATCTAGATGGTGTCTGGATAAATTATTATCCATTTTTTTAATGTGCGACATCTATTGACTCTTCTGCAAGTCTGGGATGAATATTATTATTTATTATTTTAACTTTATGAGTAAAACCTCAAACTGTAATATTTAATTAAATAAGCGTTAAGAAAAATGAAGATAATATGGGTGGTTCTTAGTCGAAGTATGGTACAGTTAAAAGTGACCAAATTGGATATCGACACCTTAGCTCAGTGGATAAGAGCGCCCAACCCGGAAAGTAGGGAGGTCCTGGGTTCGAGTCCCAGAGGTGCCAATATCTTTTTCTGATTTTTCTGTTTCCAGATTTTCGATTGAGTTTCGCTCATAATGTCTTCATTTAATTAAATAATTTTATCGTAATTCCAATACATAGAGAAGCTAGTAAAAGCTTCAATATATCCGTAGCATATTTTTTGATGTTCATAACGTAAACCGATTTGTCGTAAAGATGAATCTAAATAGGATTTCGCGTATAGCTTCATCTTAAGCCAGGACTGAGAGTATATTCCAGTATGTCAATAAGATTGATCATTTAAAAAATTTACAGTAGAAAAAAGATTTATGACATCTCAGATAAAGTCAGGGCTTTAAGCTAATAATAAAATAATCAATAATAATCTAAAACTCGGCAATATGTCGATATGCTATAAGATTTCTAAAGTGGCATATTTTTTCGCATTTCTGTCTATCGTATCAGTGATTTGATCTACTTATTGAAAATACAATTATAATATCTGATAAGCAGCGGTCATAATGAACCCGGGACCTTCAACTAACAAGTATGGACATAAGACATTAGCTTGAACAGAAAGTGAAATGCAAGCCAGTCCATATTCGTTTTTTTACACGGTGATATAGACACATTGCCATGGGTTAAATTACTATATGAACGTTGACTAGCCGTTACGAAATTAGGCTATTCAAGTACCTGTGTCGAACAATACCATGGTTAAAAACTCTCGGTTAATATTGTTAACGGCCCGTTTGTGGTAAATAAGAAATGTTAAATAACATGCCGCCTTTGTAACCTTTGCCGTAAAAAGTCTGTAATCATGTAACTTTACGGAAATTGTATTCGAACTGTTGACAATTGGATACTCTGGACACCGGGTGTTAGTAGAGGAATGAATTAATAATGTGTTTGATTAATGATTAAAAAAAAATGCAATGAATCGAAAGGATTTTAACCTCAGATTCCTGATCATACTTGGAGTACAAAAAAAAATAATTTTGGTGTCCGATGATATTTTTGAAGTAAATCTTCTTTACACACGCTTAACTTGGGGAGTAAGCTGGTGAATGCGTGACGAGAGGGTTACGAAAACGAGGCGAACGGAAGTTGAGAGGGAGATATAAGATTGTGAAGATAGAAAGAGAGAGAGTTACGTTCCATAATCTGTAGGGGCAAGAGAAAGAGGTGCGAGCACACATTTTCTTTCTCTCTTTCTCTCGTAGCCAGTTACGTTTCGTATATCTAAGTCACAGAGCAGGCCTATTGCCTGTTTCACACTGTAGGAGCAAGAGAGAGCAGTGAAGTCTTACTTCATTCGTGTGGTCTAAAGCACACTCGTATTTCTATTAATGACATGTTTTTTCATTTCATCACATGGCGCAACGGTATCATGATATACGTGCCGTTTCGTTTGCTGCCATGCTGCTGGAACGAGATAGAATGCTTGTCGTGTGATCCCGACTACTCAGTTGCGAAGTATGATGGAAAAATGTTTTTATTATTTAAATTAACCAATTTTTTCAGTTCTTTCAATTAGGTGGATACTTTTTAAAACATTTTCAGAAAATCGAGTTCTTTTGGAGATCATCAGGTGAAAGGTAGTTTCAGTATAGCTCTGGTGAAGAAACCACCATCTTGATTCAACACGAACTATTTTATCATGCTTTGTGACCAGATATGTATCGCCAAGATCATCTTAGCAACAATTTCATATTCTCTTTCGGGAGAATATCTTCTCTTACAGCTTTCTACCTCACATAATTCCCCACTAATTCAGAGCAGTTTAGTACAAAAGTCACATTATCAGGAAAATGTTTTGATGAAACTTCATTATGCGCGTTGTGATTTTAAATTCGTATGAAACGGAAATTACGCATTACAGTACCTACACAGCGTCAACCGCTTTGATTATGACCTCACTTTTCAAGGCTCCCATTGGTTGAGAATGTGTGGGTGAAGGTTTCACTTCAACCTCGTTTAAACTGCACTCGATTATTTTTTATTAGGAATTGATGCCACTTTGAAAAATATGAAAACACCATTCAGGTAAGAAAGCTGCATAATTATTTAATTTACATATATTGCTGCTGTTACCCAAACTTTATTGTCATTTGTTTTTTTTAGTTGTCGTTTTACATACATTACTCCTAAATATTTATGTATACCGTTATTTTAACCCCTCAAAAGTTGTATTAACCCCCCTGTTGTATCCAATAAATACATGGAAAATAAAAATTACCTTCCCTTTTTGTTTCTATTTTGGGCAGACTCAAATGAAATCCAACTTTTAGATATTGTGGGAACCTGTGGATATACTTAAATATATCATGGTTCTAAATAATGACATATCCATAGCTGGTGAAAACAATGTTTCTACCTCTTCGTGCAAGTGAAGATCTAACCTAGTTATTCATCACGATTCATGATTATCATGTCCCGAATAGATGTTTACCAGTCTCCATGAATTATTTATGGAAATAATGATTGAGGTGGTACTGATGGAGATGTGAACGAACTTACTGCATTTACGTAAATACGAGTAGCTCCAAGTAAGATATGAACGGATCATATTCATGTTTTGTTGTGATGTTTTGCGGAGAAAGTTGATAAAAGAAAGAGCATTTGGAACCAGCCGGTGTCGCGTGCAACATATTACAACAGCTTATAACTTCAAGTTGTTGCTTTATGTGTAATACTTTTCCGGGGGGCAAAACCCTCTGAACACCCAGTGATTTTTAATAATAATAATAAATTTTAAAAATAAATTTTTCGTAAGTACATCACAATCACAAGCTTACACGAATTTAATACATAATATAATAAATTACGTGTAATATTTGAAAAAATTGAAGAGATTTGCCTATATTTCATGTAAGTACGCAGACAAAAATTTTGAAAACAATTTCTTGCAGCCATTTCTCTTACAGACTCTTCCAAGAATCAATTGAATTAACCTTTTGAATCTCTCCTCGCTGAGGCAAAATATATCTAAATCAGATGATGAGTCATCTACTCCTCCTTACTGGGAGGACCATTGGCAGGTTGATCCTACAGTCTGAAAAATAGAACATCTATTATGACAAATTTTAAGATAATTATCAGGAACTTAGAGTGGATGGCGGCATATCCATTTCTTCTGAGCTGCAGGAAGTGAAGTCCAGGCATGCCCTGAAGAAATTTCGTCGGATAGTGGGAGAGAGGGTGACTGCACTTCCTCGTGTTGATAAATCTCAGAAAATTTTTCTGAACCCTCTTTTACGAGAGGGAGCACTCTATCCCCCGAGGATTCACACCTCACCGGGCCGCTCTCCGACCTACTGTGGATCAAGGAAAATAATAAAATTATTAGAGTACATATATCTCAGAAAACAAACCATTTAGAAAAAAACCCTAACACTTTTAAAACCGATTGGCACACCCTTTCGATATGATTACGAAATGTCAGCTCACTTTTATAACAATTCCAAAATCCATTACATTAGCACGAACCTTTGTAGCGATGAAATGAAATTTTTAAAATATTCTACTTGTATTTCAATCGTTTTGTTTCTTTTTTATTGTAGTGACTTTATATACTTTAAAATTATTGTAAGTACAAAATATAACAAAACAGAATGGTGAAATTAAGTATAGATTTGGTAAAAGTCCTCCTTACTAGGGGATCTGTGCCGAAGCGGACTAGTTATTTAATCAGAGTTTATTTGTCTTATGTCGTTGTGTCTATGTCGTTATTAGTGTTTTTTTTGGGTTTTTTCATTCACCTCTTTCAGCCAGTTTTTATTCTTGATTTGTATTCATTAAATTTTTTTATTACTTTATGTCTTAGGGTTTGATATTATGGAGCTTTGTTGCAAAGTAAGAGTAGTTTCATTGTTCAAATGCGGTTTTATAAGTAGGAATGTTTTTTTATGTCATATTATAATAAAAACAAATATAAAACTTAAAGTGGAAAAAAGTTTTATATTTGTTTTTATTATAATATATTATAATGGAATTCCACCATGAATTATCAGTTTCAAAAATAGAAATTTTTTTATGTCATTTTTATTCGATCTTGTGTGGTTGGTACACGGTCTAGTAGAGGATTTAGTATTTTTAAATAGATTAAATAATATATTTTTGCCATATATTCCTTGTACATTTGGTACGTTAGAGTTATTGAACATATTTTTTTTTTATGATACCTTTTTGAATTGTATTCAGGTTGTGTATGTACTTATGTGAAGCAGATTCCCATCCTATAATTCTATATTCAATTCGAGAATGACATAACGCGTAGTAGACTTTTTCATCTAGGTATAAAATCCATTTTATATCTAGATTTATTTTAAGATTCTTAATTAGGATTTTAAGCTCATAAAAGTTTTTGTTGATACTTTGTTTATTTTTTTATAAAACATTGATTTTTTTTGAGTTAATAGTATATTTGGTTTGTTCGTAGTTATTGTTTCCTTATCTATTTTTCGAGCTTTCTTGTTTACGTAATAAATATTTTAAGTTACATTGGAAGAAATAAACTATATTTTAATATGCACACACTTGAGGATCGAGGAAGGTTAAGCAACTTACGCTTCTTTTTCAAAAATGTAAATTTGGAGTTCGACTGCTGTGAAGTCTAGAAGAACTACTCTACACACTTGACATTAGGATCTATTACATTGTTCACAAATAAATTACTTTATTTTGTAGCAATTCATCTTCAACTGAGTTTAACCAAAGAAAATACAAAAAATATCCACATTTTTAATATAAAAAATTGAATGTTCAAAATTAATCCAAACAAATCTATCATATCATAAAATTATTTCTCAAAATATTTATATTATTGTATTTTCATTTTTTTAAATTTATTCAAATTTTAAACCATGTTATAATACCATTGTTCATGAAATAATCTTGTAAATTTATTACTAACCCTAGTAAAAAAATTGTTCCCATAATACATGCCCCGCGTAAAAGCCCTATAGGCGTATAAAAGAGTAATGCATGTATATTAAATACACAAAAATCAATATTTCTGATGTGTTTTTGTTTTTCTAAAACGTAGATAACCATGAATGGATGGTTAATATTTTTACTATTTTGAATACCTCCATTCATGGAACGGTTGTACGCAAACTCAGAATCAATTCAAACTCAACACCTCTTTGAAAAATCATTGAAAGCTATGAAAAAAAATAGCCTATAACCTAACATAACTAAACCTATTTAACCATTTTCGTATACATTTTTTTTCATCGCTTTTCAAAAGAGTTGTTTAGTTTAGTTCATTTTGAGTTGTCCGGTCACCGCGTGGAAATAAACCAATCAACTATAATTTTATTTAAACCATTCTACGAAAATAATAGTTTTTCAACATTTAAGATATTTGCACAAGATTTAAATCATATAAGAAATAGAAAAGTGTATAGGACAAGTGGTACAATCCAAAGAAATAAACCGATTCAATTTGACCTCCTAAGAATTAATCTATCTAACTAACCAGTTAAATTTGCGAGATCAGTTAAATTCGTTGAATTGAAAGGGTTACTTACTTTTGCTTTTACCATTATCGATACCCGGCTCACGGGCCTCACAATACAGAAAACCACCTTCCAGATTGGATCTGTCAACTGTTGGCTCACACAGCAGTTAAATATTTAACCATTAATCAATTATTATTTTAATAAATTGACAAAATGTGCAGTGTAAAAGCTTTGTTATTTTGTGCCATAAGTGCAGGAGTTTTTTGTTTTGCTGTCGACGCATTAAGAACTAATGTAAGTACTGGTACTAATTCATTAGTCGTTTTTTAACATGTAAAGTAGTATTAAATGTTATCTTCGTTACAGTGGTGAAACTTTATATATTTTAAACGATTTTGTAAATTTATATTTTCGCTGTGATTTGCAATTTTATCAATTTCACTACAAATTTTTGATTTCTAAATAATGTCTTAATTTTTATACGTAAACTTATAAATAACCAAATTCCAAAATATTTAAAGGATGAAATAGTTTTTAGTAAACCTACTTGTAATTATGAAACCGAAAACGTAAATAGAATAAGAAAAATAGAGTTACAGAACTGTTTAATGTTCTTTTATGTTGACAAGAAAAAAACAGTTTTACTCATAGTTGTATTTTGAACTCATAGTTGTATTGAAAAAAAAAATGGGATGTATGAAGGATTTGGCAATTTTCTCTGTATCAAATATAACAAAGAAAAGTAAATAGATATACACAGCCTTACTAGAGCCTGATGTTAGCATATACCTGGATTCTGGATTACTCTGTTCACCTTGTTTAGGAAACTTACCACACAGCAACCATTCAATTAGCTAATGAATGTATTTTTTTTATATAAATGTGTATAATTAGATTAAAGTTACTATTTGTATCATTGATAATATATTGAAATTTAACAAGACTGTGTGTAATATAATTTTAAATAATTTAACAGATGGCAACATAAACAAAATTATCAATTTAACAACAAACAGATTAAAATAACTGGAATATATATTTATATTTTTATTTATTCGTTTTTTGCTATTGTGGACGAAAGCATTATGCAAATATGTCATTTCTATGACTTATTTTTTTTTTTTTCAAATGATAACGATTCCTGCCTTCTTTTTTTTTACATGATATAGTTTTGATTGAGATTCCAATGTAATAAACACTGTGAGAATTATAGAACTATTTATTCCTATCAGAATTATATTACTAGTACTATCAGACTTATAATCTTTCTCAATTTTCAGTTACGGAGAAGAACTCTTCGATATCTCTCATTCACTTTACTGTTTAAATTATTTTTATTATTATATATATATATTTTTTTTTATTAAAATATAAGATAGATCATGAAATTATTAATACATAAAAATAATGAGATTGCCTCTACTCAAACCTATCGTATATTTTCTTAAAAACAATTTAAAAAAAAAAAAAAAAAAAAACTTCGATATATTTCCTGTTTGAACATTCGGATAGGAAATATATCGATGAAAGATTTAGTTTTTATTTTTAAGATTAAGCTTTTATTTTTAAGATTTAGTTTTTATTTTCTGTTCACAAAACAATGAGTTTATATTTTGGTTTTCTTTATAGTTTTAATATATTATCATTTTATTTATTTAAACTTTGTAACTTTTCTCAGTACTTTTACAACTATCACTATATTTAACTGCTTTACGGCCTTTATAACATTGTACTTGAAATGATGTTTACATTTGTAATTATTAGATACAATATTATGTTTTACAAAAAACAACAACTACCTAATGTGAACTAAACCAGGAAATTTGACTGTCCTAAAACGGGAAATCTCCTAGTTGGACGGTCAAAGTATTTGTTTATAATGTATATGTATTTTGTTTCAATAAATAAATAAAAAAAATAAAAAAAATAAATACTATAAACGTGGTGTAAATTTTGAAAAAAAAAACAAGTAAAAACTTTACTAAGAAACAAAAGGTATTAACTGATAATTAACATCAATTACATAGTTCAAAGGAAAGATATTCTTTGTTTATATTCATTGTTGTACAAACACGAAACTCTGGTCGAATTTCGGTATTCCAAAGTATTTAAAATGTCCTACATAATTCTTGTTTTTGAATATGTCATAAAAATGAATATCATTTTTGAAATTAGATAAAATTATCTACTTAAATATTTATAAATTGAACTTATTTATTTTCAAACGTATAAATAGTTGAAAAAAAACTACTTATATCTTTATACTAAACGTTGAAAAATTGTAAAGAAACGCAATCACTTCATTTGCTATCTCGTTTAAACGATAAAAAAACATTTAATAATAATTCACAGACAATAAACAAACAAAAAAACTTTTTCATGCATTGTTTTTGCAATATGTACGTTGACTGTTTGAAATAATATTTAATAAAATAATATTTATAATTAATAAACTGCATAAGGCATTTATGCTATTAAAAAACACCACTTTCATGGATTTTTTATTAAATTCGCGCGGTAAAAGTCAATTAAAAAATTCTATGTTTGAAATAACTTCACATTTTTAAGACGGGACTCTCATGTGTCAGCCTACCAAAATTCCACGTCACCAGCTATATTGCAGCATAGTTAAAGGTATTTTTAAATAGCAAAAATTCTAAACAGAGCTTGTACAGTCTTTATGCAAAGTGTAAAAAAAACATCGTTTGAGGGTTGTAAGTTACTTTTTTTATCAGTACGGCTGATTATGCTTAATAATTTACTTGTAAAGAAAAATAAACAAGGGGTACCTATCCTCATGTACATATATGTACAAAAACTCAATGTACAAAAATGTGACAAATTAAAAAAAAATTCTTAGTATCACAGTTTTGTGCAAAAGTTTCCGATTGCCTTTATATCAAAAATATGAAAAAGCAGAACAAAAAATCCGAATCATTAAAATATTATTGATCTTTATTGCGCAATATATTAAATTTATGGCATCTAAAAGCATTAAATCTCCATTCATTAAGACATCGGAATTTGAATTTGCGAAAAAAACGACCACGTTGCATCGCGACTCATTCTAATAAATTTACCGGTCAGTCCAATCAAAACGATAAAACGACCAATTATTATTTGAGGTTGAAAACAGTATTGCAAAATTGTGTAAGCATATACTCCAGTTCTTATAATGATAAGTTTTAATGATAAAATGCTGTGTACCTGTTTCTTGTGCACTATATAATTATCCACCTCGTTTCAAAATACTGAACTTTCAAATACCAGGTATGGTCCTGCCGCTGGCACCTGAATAATTGTAACTTTTTTTTTTTTGTTCATATGAAGCAGATACTTTGTGATGTGACATTATAATTTAAAATAAAACAATAACTTTGTAAACACTTTTTATTTTTTATGTACTTAATGCCAATATTACATAATGGCATTAAGTACATAAAAAATAAAAAGTGGTGTTTACAAAGTTATTGTTTTATTTTAAATTGTAACTTTGTTAACTTTATGTTATAAGCTTGTTATGAGGAAGGGGTTACAACGCGTCTATCAGAAGGGTGATTCTGTATCTTTTGTGTTATTTTTTGCGTTAAGACAGCGTTAATCAGACAATTAAGACAAAAATGCAAAATATGTCGGACATCGGAAGGCGTCCGTCATGCGTTATTGTTGCTGAATCTTTTGAGACAATTTCTGACTTTTGCTTGTTGAATCGGCCGTATAAAACACATTTTGAGTTATTTATATTAATTATATTATTTTAATATTTATAATTTATTATTTAATAATTTTTTTTTATTACCCAAACACATTTAATATTATTTTTTAGAAAGTTTAAGCGTGCGTAATAAATATGAATAAAATTACCCAACATAAATGATTTTAAAAAAAAGTTATTTAGTTTCAAATTTAAAAATTGATCAGTCACCCTACTTTACGGACGTTTTCTTTATTCTGTGGAGGAAATTTTCACTTATATCATCCTCCTTCATTTCCTAACAACACCCTCCACACAACATTCCCAAAGATGACATAGGTTTGGGGAAAATTATTTTCGTCAGTTCCTCCTTTGTGAAGCTGAAGTAAAAAAAATATAATTAAATTCTCCCATCGCTTATTATTATTTTTTTGTGCGCGCTTCTTATTTGTTTATTCTTATAATATGTCTCATTTTCAGTACCTACACTTAGTATCCTGATGAAGAAGATTTGGTTTGGTATTAAAATTGCGGTTTTAATAAAGATAATTATTTTAATTTAATAAAAAATTACATGTTTCCCACAGAGCTTCGGCCAGGCAGCATACGAGCCCGACTACTATCCCAACTACTATCCCCAGCAACAGCTGTTGCAGGTGAAAAAGAAGCCCCTGAGGGATCACGAGAAGCCGCAGGACTTCAGCAAGATCCCCGGCACCCCAGGGGTGGACTATCCCCTGTACCACTCTGTTCCGCACACCAACTTCCACTGCAGCGATGTGCCGGTCCACCCGGGGATGTATGCCAACGTTGAAACTGGATGCCAGGTTATTATAATTAAAGAAAAATTCCAATTTACTAACTGAAAAATTGAGTAAGGCCCGGGCAACTTCTTCTGTCTAACACATCAGCCAGAATAAGTGCGCTTTAGCCAAATAGCGCACGACGACATCGACAACTAAGCAGAACCAAACCAAACTATCGACAGTTTATCGATATCGCTAGTACGCTCGGCACGCGTTGTCTCCTATATCGACAATTTATCAATATCGTAAAAAAATATCGCCCCAAGTTGGACAATGTAATGTATGCGAAACAATTCGACAATAATAATATAACAAGAGAATTTGAATAGAATCTTTACAGAACTAGATAAATACCTTTGAAATTTGATGAATTATTCAAATTCTGTGAATTAACTGGCCTTTAGTTTTAGTCCCGCTGTTTTTGAAGATAGAAATGGAATTTCATTTTCCATTGGTTCCAAAACATATTGATTTCTATCATTAAAAACAGTGGTTAAAATAAGGTTGTCTAATAAATACTACATATTATGATGCATAAATGGTGCCTCAAAGTACTTTTACAACTTATCGAAGAAATTTTATATTCATTTGTTGTCCAGTACTTGTAATTTATGTACAGATACCATGTTCGAACAAATTGATCCCTTTCGAAATTTGCGCGGATCATAATGTATTCTAACAAAAGTAAAAGTTGAATGATAAATTTCTACCATTTAAGGTTTAATAAAATATAGATATAGACATATAATTCAAAGCTAAACCATTCAACAGTAAATGAATACTGATAGGCTTTGATACTATTATTTTGTCAATTATACAGAGATAATAAAGGAATACAACTAGGTTATCTGAATATGGCAAGCAGCAGAAAAGATAGGCTTTATGTT
Organism: Glyphotaelius pellucidus; assembly: GCA_936435175.1. Lineage (NCBI taxonomy): Eukaryota > Metazoa > Arthropoda > Insecta > Trichoptera > Limnephilidae > Glyphotaelius > Glyphotaelius pellucidus. Next base: position 27,261,982 of record OW386551.1, read on the forward strand.
TCATTTGAGCAAATTATGCAAATACAGCCTGGAGTGAAATTATTATGATGAAATATTTGCGGTTGAAGTGGTTTACCTGCATATTTCCCATTTGCAATTTGGCGTTAGATTACTTGTGTAATTATTTACGTTAACGCTGTACAAAAAATTCTCCAGACTTGAATCTAGTAAACTCTAATATTTCCGTGAAACATTCATAGAGTTTTTTTCACTCTTTTAAAGTTTCTGTTAAATATTCGAAAATTTGTGTTAAAACAAAATGAAATCCATTGTTATATCTAGATTACTTTTTCATCTTGCTACGCAACTACGAATAAAAAATATCTCTTTTGTTGGAAATTTTGCAAACTTTAGTCAAGCATGGTAATAACAATAATAATATGCATTCTAAAATTATCTGAATTTAGTCTATAAAAAGCGGAATGAACAAACCTTTACTATTGAAAATGGTACTCTTGGACAAAGACACAAGATAAAATTTACGATTTAGATAACCCTGTGTAATTTTTCTTGTGAATAGCTCAATTAATTAACTGAGTGGAGAGAAATTTGATATGGAAAACCATTGGTTGGACAATAAGCTTGGGATAGCAGAGCTTCATTATCGAATATTAAATTTATTTTATACAAAGAAGATTGTCTGTGACGGGCGGTCGGTCATCGTTTGTTTGATATTTATACAAATATATAGTTTTATACCGAGACTGATGAAATTTTGCAAATTTGATCTTCCAAATAAGAGGAGGGTTAATGTCGACGTTAGATTTCGAAAAACTCTGTAAAGCCCGCGCAACGCCGGTGACTTCAGTTGGTATTAAATAAATGTCAAGAATTTGATGGCATATCGATTAACGATGGCACACGATGTCAATATAATATGTAGTTAAAAAAAATCTACGTTTTGAATCAAGTTTAGTAATTAAATCTACTTTTTTGCCCATTATGCAATACTTGCGTCTAGCGACCGCAATTGCCAAGGTCGTGCTATGTCAATGTACATATTTTATCCAAGACGTAAACATTATAAAAATCTTACCTTTTCTACAAAGTGTGTGTTCGATAAACCCTGTTTAACTACATAATATGTATAATATTATTATGAAGTAAATATTAGACAGAGCGTTCGATATGTTCGAAATTTGGAATTGAAAGCGGGAATTACGTTTTTTACAATAAAAAAATAGCTAAAAGTAAAAATATTTAAGTCAGTGATCAAGTACAAAAATCCTTTTCATTGGTTTTTTTGTAGTTATCAGGGGCTATCAATAAATTACGTCACACCTCAAGGGGGGGAGGGGTGTAGAGAAGTGTGACAAGGAGTATGGGGGGGTCATCAGCTCTGTGACGTCACATGTAAAAATTTGAATTTTGATTATTTTTAGATGTAAAATTGCAAAATATTGTAACGTGTATTTCTTGGTAGAGCATCAGAATCTCCCTCAAGTTTGTGGGAAGGGAAATACAGTCTTTATCTTCGGGCATTTTTAGATAAATAAAAGAAATAATTTAGCAGTACAATATCACCTATATTTTAAAGGTATGGTGTATACATGGGTGCCCTCCAAGGCGTCAAGAATTCCACATTTCCTAAAGGAATAATAAAATAACACATAAGCAAGAGAGCATACCTGTGGACCGTAATTTATCTAAATTATCCTGACTCTAACGCTGACGCGAATCACTATTAATAGGCGACCAGGAGCACGCGGGGTCTCCATGGACAGGAACCGAGGAAGGCCCCAGGGCCTGGGGACACCTCACCAGGGAACAGGAACCAGGAAAGGCTTCTCGGTTGCGCGTACCGGTGAAATCTCGGTAGACGCCGTTTACCGCGCCCTTCATAGATCAGCGCCGGGCCTCCATCCGCCTCAAATATCGAGTTCCGCGAGGATAACCCCTCTCAAAGCCTTGGCCACGTTAATATCATGAACGCCAAACAAAGGATTACACCGATTATCCACACTCAAGTACGAGAGTGAAGGTGGGCACATTGACAATATGGCGACTCCACCATTTAAACTTTTAAAAATCCCGTTTCACTCACGGAAACAACACGGCTCGCGGTTATAAAATAAACCATGATTCTTCGTAAAGGTGATACTATCACATATTTAACAAGAAACTTAAATAATTCGGCGACTTGTCGAATCAACCTCGGCTCCCCAGACGACGAAAATTCAAAAAGTCCTTCCCGAAATAGATGGCGCTAGTCGCTAGCGGTTAAGAGCTAATCTTTACGGCGATCATAATAAAACGTCAGCGGCCAGGTGAGTTTAAGATTAACTAGATCAAGACAATATTTATTTAATCAAAATAAATATTATCGTGACAATATGTAACGTCACACCAGGGGGGATGGGGTCTCACAAATGTGATGATGTGTGACAGGGACGGGGGGGGGGGGGTGGATATCAAGTAATACGTGTGACGTAATTTATGGATGGCCCCTCATTAGGTGCAGTAAGATTTTCACATTATTTTTACAATTAGTGCATTTTTTCGATAAGCTTCGTTTCGATAGGTAGGTGCATTTTTCGATAAGCTTAGTTTTCAAAGGTACATTTTTCGATAAGCTTGGTTTGGGTGGGTACACTTTTCGATTAGTCCAGTTTCGATGGCATCGTTTTTCGATAAGCTTATTTTCGATAGGTACATTTTTCGATAAGTTCTACATTTTTCGATAAGCTTAGTTTGCACAGGTACGTTTTTTGATATTTTTATTTCGATTTAGTTTCGGTAATAATTTTTTTGGATAATAAATTTTTATTTTTTAGTAATAAATTTTTTGGAAGCAAAAATATTTGACAGATTAAATCAGGTTGTATTGGTAACAATACTGTGATTAGAGAACTTTTATTCTAAATTTGGGTGAGTTGACTCTAATTGCTGATGATGATGCAGATGATGATGCTGATGATGATACTGATGATGATGCTGATGATGATGCTGATGATGATGCTGATGATGTTGATGATCCATTGTTTAGTCTAGTATTAAATTTGTATACGTATTTTATTTGTCTTGCTTTGTCAGGAAGTAATGTATATTTTAGGCACAATGTATTTGAAGTTTGTTACCCGTGTGTTTCGCGTATTTTCAAAATTAACTTTCTTTGTTTAACGGATTAGTTAAAATGGTTTTCGGTAATTTTGTCGAAAATCTAGTACTTGAAATATATTGAAAATCTACAGTGCTTGTTTTCACGAGTACAAAACCTTTAAAGATTGATAGTGTTCTACTTACACAATTTTCATGCATTTTAAGTCGAGCATGTAAATGTATATACCTATCTAATATTTCCAAAGAAATAATTATGTTTTCTTAGTTTTTTCGTGATAAATAGGCAATCTGTATTCCTTCGTAAATTCACTTTGTAGCATTTGTCATTTTATTTTATTTTATTTTTATTTATTTAGTATAGTATAATACATTTATAAACATTATTTATGATATGTTTTGACTATCCAACTAGGATGATTCCCGTTTTAGAACAGTCAAATTAGGATTAGTGTGAACATATGGAACATGATTTGTACAAAAAAGAGGGAAAATCGAGTAAATAAAAAGAAGAGAAATAATAAAAAATGAAGTTAGAAAGTTCAAAACATAGTATATATAATAATTAAATGAATACAAATCATTTTGTAATAATGATAAGTGATGTGATAAAAAGTTTTGTTTTTAATTAATCTGTATTCCTTTTTTTAATTTAATGAAAAACAATTACTTTGTGTAACAACCACTAGTTTTCGAAACATGTTGATATTGTTAATTAAATAGTGGTTGTTACACAAAGTAATTGTTTTTCATTAAATTAATGATGACGCCACAAAGTAAATTTGCCTATTTTGAAGAAATAATCTGTATTCCATTTAAGATGAAAATCAACCTGGGTATTTAACATGGTTCGTTGGATCAAGGCAAGGACATTGGCATTATTCATCATCAATACATCAGTCATGTACTTTAAATTCAAGATTTGTTTAGATTGGCTTTTTTAGTTGGCCGTTTGGTGCCGTTTTTTTTATTAAGTATTTATTTATTTGCCGATTCTGTAGCAATTGCTTTTGGCGTCCCCAGGCTCTACTACTTTAGATTTTTTTTTCCAAGTCGCAAACCTTGTCTGTGATTTTTTTTAATATATAATAATATTATGTATTTCAGGCCTACCACACTTGCCACGATGGCCGCGAAGGAGACCAAGGAGCTTCGTTCCTGTGCGCCAATGGAACATTGTTCAACCAGGAGATCTTCTCTTGCGACTGGTGGTATAACGTGGACTGCGCGCATGCGCCCTCCCTCTATAAGTAAGCTACGTAATAGTACGATTTTACTCAATGAATATAGGGCGGTTAGTTATTCTCAGTAAAATTATGATGAATGACTAACATTCAGCACCGAAGCATTGTTTGAGATGTAATTCTGCGTTTGACCACATTTTATGTACATACAGATTTATGTACACTTTCCAACTTTCAAATTTCCATCTCTTTCTTCTCCCCACTTGCTTCAGCGTCACAACAAGAAGAGGAGTGTGGGGAAGTACCTGGCTATTTAGATTAGGTCAAAACATGGCTGAAGCCATTTCAAGCAAAGTAACAATTCTGAATGATGTTCTTTCACCTGAGTGATGCTGATAGTATCTTTCACTTTGGAACAATGTTGATATTTGTTTCTGAATCTTTATTTTTTATTCGGATATGTGCAAGATTTTTTTCTACGTCTAGTAAAAAAAAATACAATAAATACGGTTTAAGAAATACAGTTTAATTGGTGTAAAAGTAACTACATAAATTTGGTGTTTTACCTTAAATCAATTGATGTATTAAAATAATTTTTTTAATATATATTCAGAGCAATTTGGGAGGCGGATATGGGTACCGCCGAACCATTTAACCATCATAACACGGGCATGTGCGTTGCATGGTGGTCAAAAAGTCTAAATTATGTAACCTTTAATGAACTGAATAAAGAAAATAAAATAAAATAAAAAACTAAAAAAAAAAAATTTGGTAGAAACCAGTAACTTTGTGGTTTGACATATTTTAAATTGAAATTACACAATAATTTTGTTTGTAAACACGATTTATTTAATTTTTCTACTACCGACCGGTTTCGCTTTACATAAGCATCTACACAATATATATTTTTGATCAGTTTAATTTTTGTAACCTGGTTCGTTTGAGACTTTGCTGGGGGTGCCCGGGATCATAGACTGGTGGAAGGCCGGGTCAGGAGAGACTGGTTGAAGGAGGCTCTTTGACCTCTCCAGCTGATCTCTCTCGATCCATCGTCTGGCATCACAGCGGGAGAGATGGATTAATACATCCATCAATCCTAGACACACCGACTCCTAGATTCCTAACCAACTTATATACACTTTTCCTTTCCTAAAAGTTCCTATAGAACTAGAATAGAAATAGAACTTCGTCTCCTTCCTTTCTTTAAAATATACCTTCAAACACCTTCCTCAAATATGACACAGGCTCTGAGAGAAATTATTTCTTACTCTCTTCCAACGTACATTTGGAAATGCCATAATTAAAAAAATTAATAGGTTCATATTAATCTTGTTTTATTTTCCAGCCTGAATGCTGACCCCGAGAAGAACCCCTTCGCCCCTAAACCCAAGAAGCTAGAAGAAGAGGAGCTGAAGAAACCAGTATTCAACAACTTCTATTAAAAACAAACATATTTATTTATTTCTGATATTGTAAAATTCATCTATGTAAATATTTAAACATAAAATCATTATTATATTATACATCTGCTTTTACTTTTTTCGGCTTTTATTTAATATACCTGAGCATTATTGGAAAACTTCCAACATAACCCATTTATTGTAGCAACTATTTTTTTTTTAAATAAAGGTTTAGAACAAATCCAAAAATTTTGTAGCTTTAGTTGCCACGATTCAATGAAAAAATTCTCTTTGACGAAAAATATTCAATTTCTGAATCAAATATGAGCCTTTGGGTCGGTAATTAAATTAGTGGTGAATTTTTTAATCATATTTGGGATGAAAAGAAATGGATTTTTATTCTATATAGAGGCCGGTATAATAAAGATAGACTAGAATCTATCGTCATAAACTAGGTAAACTAGAATCTTTAGAAATTTTCCGCTTAACAAAAAAATATACCATAACTTTTTAATGAATAAGCAATTAGAATCATTTGCTATGTATCCACTTTTGTATTCATTGTTATTTTCATAATAATTTCGAAATTAAAAATATGTATTTAGTTAATATTATAATGACCATTCCTACTCCAATGTAAACATGTATCCCTTCAAAAAGCATATTTGCAAGCGATTTCACAAAAAAATTAGGTCATTAATAATTCATATTACTTGTAAGGTTTTTCCCTGAACAATATTGAAGTGAGCTATAAACCCAAGGTAATTTAGCCTACTGGAATTACCAAAATATTTAGAAATTCGACTAGTCTAGTCTAAAACGACTTAGTAACAAATGTAATTTATCATTGAAGAAGAAGATAACACTCATAATTTAAATGAAAATATGAAAGAGAACAAGACACAGAAACATAGAAAAAGACAATGGTCGCAACTGGGACACGAACCCAGACCTCTCGTCTAACCGGGACGTGCGCGTTATCCAATTTCGCTATTGCCACCTTCTGTCAAACCGCCATATTTGTCAATCTCATATTTCAAATATTTTAGAATCAACAATAATATCTTCAACTAGTTCTTTTTTCCAAAAAAGAGAGAGAGAGAGTGAGAAAAAATGAGAGAGACTGAGATGACTTATATAAAAAAAACAAATGTAATTGATTAAAATCCTATAGACCACCCCGCTTCCCCTCTCTCATATGTTATGTATATAAACCATAGACTAAGAATAATTTGTACCAGTCTGAAGATGGCTCTAGAGAGCTGAAACCGGTAACGGTCAATAAAGATAATTTCGAATTTTGGAAGAGCTTGTCGTTATAAATATTTTCGGAGGTTATTCTGATATTATCATATATAATTATATTGGCAAAATTGAATATATTTTTAATGAATTTTCAAACGCAAACGGAAAAAATAAACTCCATATCGCTTCGGCGTACATTTTTTAATTCTAAGATGTTTATTTTTTTTAAATAATTTAATTAATGATTAATATTTTCGATAATTTTCAGATATAAACGAAAGGGTTTTTATGATATGTAGAGGCAGGAATCATGAAAAAATAAAATAGAAAAAAATATTTTTTTAAAATAATAACAACGTTGAATATTTTCGATAATTTTTTATATAAAGACAAATGAGTGTGCAATTTACACGCGGTAGAAGTAAAACCTTCAGAAAACCAAAAAGTGGGGAGGCTACAAACCACCGCACAAAGAGGAAACAGATTATACTAAATCGTTCTCTGGCAGCTTAAATCCTATAAAATTTTCTTGGTGTCTTGACATCACAACTTCAAATCACAACGGTGCTAAAAAAGTTTTCACTTCAAAAAGGTTTTTTAAAAGACGTTTTCTTAGGCTCTATTGAGCTAAATTAACTTATATAATTTTGGATGGTACGAAAATGATGTTCTGAAAACAATTTCCGTCGTAAAATAACCTATGTTGAAAAATACTCTTTATAAGACCAATTACAGGGGTTGGAAATAAAAATGCTAAGACTCCATTTGTGCGGATTGACTGAAATGATTGATTTGCAGTAATTATTATATTAATGGCAGTATTCAATGCGAAAATCTTGTAAAAGTCAAATTTGACGAAACAAGTCAATTTTATGGGCCAAATGCGACCTTACTAATATTAATCATGTACTTTAGGATATTTAAAAAGTTAACAGACCCTTAAAAATAATAATTTTTTTTACTCTTCACTAAATATCTTTTTATTTATTTTTTTTAATGCAAATATTTTCGGCTTTGCTGGTGTCTTACAGTGTTTTTTTTTAAATTTATTTTTTTTTTTTTTTTTTATTTCCTTTAGCCAAAATACTGGCACACCATTTGCATTTTTCTTGTATCATTTAATTTTTCTAGTGGGTATTCGTATAATTATATAGATAATAATAAGGTAATGTAAAGATAATAATTATGTACATAATATTAATTAACTTCTATATTTATTTTTTGTGTGCCTGGTGCGAACATTATTGGGTCATGACCTAATTATTATTATTATTATTATTATTTTTAATATCTGTAATGTTATTAAGCTAAAAATGATCCTAATTAAAAAAAAAAAAAATAAAATAGATAAATAATCAAATAGATGTAATAAGTACAATTAAATACCCAAGAATTAACAACAAAATCACACGTAACCAAAAATAATACCATGAAATACCACGAAGTTCAATGAAATACCATAAAATAAGTTTTTTCTATGAGTCATGAAAAAACCATGATATAAAAAATTTCCACGAAATTCCATGAAGTAATGTTTTAATGTGAATAAACATTTAATACCACAAATACTATGAAATACCACGAAATACCGTGAAATATCATGAAGACCGTCAAACACCATCAAATACCCTCAAAAACCGTTGAATACCATCAAATACCTTAAAATACTGAAAAAAATTAAAGACTTTCATAAAATATCATAACATACCATAAAATAACGTAAAATACCATCGAATACAGTGTAATACCATTCAAGTATACAGATGAAATCGTCTTCAGACTTTTTAGAACAAATCCAAAAATACCTTTTAGAACAAATCCAAAAAGGGTCTCGTATTCCGCCAACGAATTGGATGATTTGCAGAAAACTGTTGCATTTTGATGATTTTTTTATTCATTCGTCTTTAGCAGATCACATCCTCAATATAAAAAAAATTTACCACTGTACAATGCAACACGAACTACATTATCAGTCAGTGGCTGAGTTGGCATCGTGTTTGGGTCACACCCAGGCGTTGTCGTAAGTTCGATTCATCGGCTGGCTAAGTCCTCCATCACGAAACAAGCATCATTTTCCACTATCTGTTGTGGTAGTAGGAGAGGTTTAAATATTGTCAGATTATTCGTAATCCAGGAATTTGACTTTTTTTAAAACAAAAAGTCTTTATATTGAATACCTACTTCATATGTCCTATATGTCCTACCTATCAGAACTTCTCAAATAGAACGGTAACAAAAATATTTTGTTATTATCGTAATGTTTTAGTTGTTGTTCTAGATCTAAATAAATAAATTCTTAGTTTGTAACTTTTCGGCACTAAACTTCTAGGATAACTACTACGTTATGTTTGCATTCTGAAAAGCGGCATCTTTAGTATTTTTCTCTCAGCAACTAAAAGCATGATACGATTTTGTAAATTTATATAATTTACACCAACAAACTTACGAAAGTAGACTTGATTTTGTAGCCTTACTGAGGGTAAGCAATAAGATTGAAACAAAATGTTTCCCAAATAACATAGATGGCGGTAGCAGTCTTAAATACATGATTTAACTTCAAAACGTACTTACTTCTTATCATAATTTTTTACGGTAATAGTATTCCGTAAATTTAACCATAAATAATATTTTATTAAACTGCAAAACTTAATTTTTTTAATTTAAAATAAATTTTGTTTGAATATAATGTCATTTCGGCTCTTTTTTTTTTAATAGTACATAATGTTTATTTTATATGTTAATTTAGTTAAGGGGATCCAATAGTCCAGAGAAAAATCGAAGTCGGAATTCACGCCCATTGTGGGAGGAGTTTAAAAATATTTGAGAAAAAGCTTTTGGAACGGTTGAAAAGGGTATTTGAGAATTTTATTTTACAGGTTAATTTAGTAAAGACCTAAAAAAAACATTAACTCCTTTTTTACACATTGTTTATTGTAACAACAAGGAAATTTAAAATTAATTTCACGGAACCGAGCGACGTGAAGTCACACGTCTGTTCCCTGCTCCGGCCAGGGCGTTTCTGAATGGAAGTGGGGTGTGGCAAGCCAGTAGTCCTTCGGTGAACGACATAAAGGTCACTTTGAAAATCCACATTCGTCGGCTGCCAGCCGTATTGTGAAATAACAACGCAAATATGCATATTTTATTTTATTTTGTGAATATCGGGCGTAAATATCAATTTTTTTTGCGATTATCATGAAAAGAAACTAAATTCGCTACAATAAGCAATAAAATTATATCTGAAAAGATGTTCATAAGTAGGAGAGTTTGCACTTGAAAGTGTTTTTTTAGACCTGTTACCTTATTTTTTTCTAGGCTTATTAAAAGACATAAAAAAATGACCGATATTTTTAAGGGCCAAGATATGTTCTACACGCAGTATTTAATTGAAGCATATATAATACTTCCAAGCGATTAAATTTTCAAAACAAAAATACATAATTTTGTATGATTTTGCAATACGTCGCATGGCTTCATCTTAATAGCTGTTATACAAATCAAAACTAACGATAAATTGTCAATTTCGAATTGAAATGTGCATTAGACTTTAATGTGCATTAGCGCTTTGCATGTGCTTTTTTAGACTAAATGGAAGTTAATTAGTTAGTGAGGTCTTTAGTCATTTTTCAACCACATTCGTTTCTTCAAGATCGAACGGAATAATTGATGACGTCTTAGATGGATTATACGATTATCGTTTACGATTTATATCAATCAATTCTAGGAGCTTCGTTAGTTCACCTGCAATCATTAATAAACCAGTTATTTTGTATTTCTTGGACGTTAACTATTTAAAAATTTCTAGACATTTTGTTTTTGAAGGGTTTTATTTTCCAACGTACATTTGTTACATAAATTTTAAATTATAAATTATTTGTTACTTAAATTTTAAATTTAAGTGACAAACAAATGTACATTGGAAAATAAAACTCTTCAAAAACAAAATGTCCAGTTATTTTGCATAACGAACGACATTATTCAAAATGTTTTGTATATTGACAGCTTATCTGACACCTAGAAAATTCAATCATCGGTTGGAATATCTTTTATCAATTGTTGACCGTCCTCGCAAATATTGATAACAACTGACAACAGATGACAAATTTAGCCAATATCGTATTGATATAGGGTTTTACCTATCGTCCATGTTACACATTTTGAACTATGTAAACTCAATAAGTTGATACGTCTGTGGTATTGCGACGAATTTTCAAGTTTTTCCATCTGAAACCCGAAGTGAGCCGCTTTTTTTAATTGCCGAAAATATATGTTAGAATAATTTCATTTTAAAATTAAAAGAAAGCTTGTTTCTAATGGGTTGGAATCTCAAATTGTTTTGAGAAATCCCGGAAATTGGAAAAAAGTCACGCACATCATTTTTTTCCTCACTAATTGTTTCCAAGACATGTTTAGGAAACGAACAACGCGAATTCAGCGTACAAGATTACCATCACAAAATATCGTGTGATAGTAGCCCGTGTATTGTTAGAAGAGAACATTAAAATGTTATTTTATATGAAAGGTAATTAGAGAAAGTAAAATGACAATCAAAGAATATAACTATACACAGCCGGGTTATCCACCCAATCCCCCACCTCGACACTAATTGTCCAATACGTTCTGATTTTTTTAAAATGTTTATTATCACCGCAGACCAAAACTTCATCTACATTTTTCACTCCAAATAAGGTCAGGAACCGCTGGTTAAAGTGACTCAAGAATATCATAATAACACCAGCAGCTATTGTTCATTGTTATCAAGTTTAATTTGTAGAACTCCATTTTAATTTTTTTATTTCTTTTATATATTTAATAATATTATTATTCAATTTATAAAAACAGTTTATTTATAAACAAGTTCTGCTAGGTAATTATTTTTACACGTGACAGCTGTTTCTTAAAAAAAAATATATAAATAAAAAAAGCAGCTATTGATTCAATTTTTTATTAGAATAACTCTCTTTTTATAACTTCAGAAGATAATTCCCATCAATATTATTGAAGATGAAGATACTAATAATCTAAACGAAAACACAAAAGAAAACAAAAAACAGAGAAATTAAAGATAACGGTCGCAATTGGAACACGAACGCAGAATCTCTCGTCTTACCGGGACAAATGCCTTACTAATTCGGCTACTGGGACCTCTTATTTAAACGTCATATTTGTCGATCTCATATTTAAAATTTTAGAAGTAACAATATTATGATCGAATATTTTTTACATATTATTGGCAGCTACCTTTTCATTGGAAACATTTGTTCGAAGAACTGATTTGTAACCTAAAAGTGATGGAAAGAACTGATTTGTAAACTAATCTCGGATAAAAATATCCTATTTTATTTATCTAGAATACCTATTGACATTATTGTAAAAGTCTGGATGAATATTCAATTCTTATTAGAATAATTCTCTTTTCATAACTTTTGAAGGTTATTCTCATCAATGTAATAAATCATTGAAGAAGAAGATAACACTAATAATCTTAACGAAAATATGAAAGAGAACAAGACACAGAAAATAAAAATATAACGGTCGCAATATGAGTTTGACAAATATGACGTTTAAATAAGAGATTTCAGTAGCCGAACTGGTAAGGCGAGAGGTTTTGGGTCCTTTCCCAATTGCGACCGTTATTTTTTTATTTTTCTATGTCTTGTTCTCTTTCATATTTTTGTTAAGATTATTAGTGTTATCTTCTTCTTCAATTAAATAGTTGATTCCTTTAATATAAAATTCAATCCCAGAAGGATGTGTAAAATTAATTTTATCCGCTCTACAGGTACTTAATCTCAATTAGTTCACCATTGGACTGTTTGATTTGTTACCTCACCTTGAACTTTTCTTTATCGAAGTAACGAGAATAATATTTATGATATTAATATTGATTTGAAATCACCCACAACAATAAATTATAATAATGAGTATCGTGCCAAAAACAGAGAATTATAAAGTATCAGATAATGAAGTCATATTATGTGACGTGCAATTCAACTAACCAACGTAAGTACCTACTCACTCGACGATAATTTTTATAAATATAAGTAAGTAAATAGTAACATTGCAGGAGAAGTTTTTTTATATAGATATAACACAGAAGCCCAAATATACAAAAGGGCGATGAAGAGAAGTACAGGTAAGTGATGACAGAATATTTTGAAGTAGTTTTTAAAAATGGCTGTAGCCATTTCGATTAGCCATCGCATTCCATTTCAAATAATGCTCCCACGGACCCAGAAACGGTGAAAGACTTCATATACATATTCCATTGTTTATTACTCTTGTGTAAAAATTGTATACATTATTTACCCATTGTAAAAGCTTCATGGGCGTCTAAAAAAGTAAATAAATAAGTAATACACCTAGGCTCGTCTATAAATGACGAAGGAGGCTGTTAACAGAAGTGTAATAAAGGATTTGTATGACAAAAGACGCCATTAGCAAAAAGCTAAAGATAATGGACTGACACAGGTTTAACGAAGACCACCAAGATGAGACTTATTCGTGCACTGATTTTAATAATAAATACTTATGGGTACTGATTTTACTAAAAAATGTAGGTAACGCTGGAGAAAAAGCTCAGAATTCTATGAACAGCCTGACGCCCAAATAAGTATTTATAATTAAGAATCTCGCGTCTTCTGATTTTAAAATAACTTATAAAAAATGAATAGTTTTGTTTTTGTGTGTATGATTTGATATTGACGGCCTCCGTGGTCGAGAGATAAGGTTCTTTATTCGCAATCCGAAGGTCGCAGGATCGAATCAGGGCGTGCGCAAATAAATTTTATTTGAATTGAAATAACACAATAATTTTGTTTGTAAGAACGATTTATTTTAATTTTTTCACTACCGACCGATTTCACTTTACATAAGCATCATCAATGTATAAAAATTAATCAGTTTAATTTTTTTACCCTGATGATGCTTATTTAAAGCAAAAACGGTCGGTATTGGAAAAATTAAAATAAATCGTGGTTACAAACAAAATAATTGTGTTATTTCAATTTATAATGTCAAACCACAAAGTTACTGCTTTCTACCAAAAAAAAATATTTGATTAATTTGTGTTATTTCACAATTTATTCAATTAAAAATAATATATTTTATATCTGCGGCACGTCTCAGGTGGAAGATATTCTCTATACTAAGTATCGCCCAGGTGTAAAACCAACAGTCAGAATTGAAACGTTGCTTGAAATGACTTTAGCCGTGTTTGGTGATCACATCTGAATAGCCAGGTAATTCCCCACCTTCCTCTTTTCCATCTCCTTCCTCTCTCCACTATATTTAGCTTTACAACATACCCCAATTGGGGATGCCATGGTTGCATTATCTTCGGACGGGAGCAGGTGGGATTCTTGTGAGGTATTCACAAAAAAAAATAATTTTAAAAAATTGTTCTATGTGGTTGCACAGTGGTCTTTGAGAGTGTACACTGACTTTACAAGATAGACTGTGAAATATTACGATGTACGTCCTCTGATAAATGAAATCATTTCATCAGAAAGGTTTTGGCACCCAGACACTACTAATTCTATCGTGATTACAGTTTTACTTGTTTTTTCTCAACACGTTGATAGAATTAATAAAAACACAGCCTAATTACATAGTTTAGCTCAAGATGCGTTTCGGATTCCAAAACGATTGCTAAAAACTAGATTTTTGCTAAAAACATTCTGTTCATTAGGAAATACGAGGATATTGGTTAAAATAAAATTGTCAAATTCTAAACATGTTTTCTGTGACAATCTTTGGAATACTAATATATATTTCGAGAAGGCACTCAGTCATTTCACAAGATTCTTATCTATCTAAACCACAACGTCACGAATAAAGATTTTTTTTACAACAAACATAAAGTTCGAACTAAAGTTAAAGTCATACGAAATAATGCAAAATCATGTATTTTTGTATTAAAAATTTGATCGCTTAGAAGTATTATAAATGCTTCAATTAAATTTTGCGTGTAGAATATATCTTGGTCCTTAAATATATCGGTCAAGTCTTTTAATAAGCCTAGAAAAAATAAAGTATTAGGTCTATAAAAAAACATTTTCAAGTGCAAATTCTCCTACTTATAAACCCCTTTTCGGGTGGTTTTATTTTTTAATGTAGCAAATTCAGTTTCTTTTATAATAATCGCAAAAAAATATATATATTTACGTCCAAACTTCACAAAATAAAATAAAATATGCATTTTCGCATTGTTATTTCACAATGCGGCCGGCAGTCGACGAATTTGGATTTTCAAAGTGAACCTTATGCGGCCCACCCAAGGAATACTGATACACCACACCCATTTTGAATAAGTTTGGCCCCGGCCGGAGCGGGGAATAGACGTATGGCTCCGCGTCGCTTGGTTCCTTGAAATCAATTTTAATTTTCCTTGTTATTACGATAAACAATGCTTAAAAAAGGAGTTAATGTTTTTTACAAGCCTTTACGAAATTAACTTATAAAAAAAATTCTCAAACAACCTTTCCAAAAGCTTTTTCTCAAGTTTTAAACTCCTCCCACAAAGGGGGTTGAATTCCGATTTTGATTTTTCCCTGGACTATTGGATCACCTTGAAATGTCTTCAGAATTAGTGCAATATCCGTCTGTCAAGGGTCTGCAGAAAACCGTATTTGTATTCTTTGCCATGTAATTTTTTAAACTAAATGACCAGGGAGAGTCGTAGATTAAAACACTTATGTAGATTAACAAAACACGTGATACGTTCGAAACTTAACCTTGCAGAAATTTAATTTGTAAATATTGAGAGAACATCCGGTAATCTATTATTAGAACATTATATCAACTTAGATTTTAATGATATGTAATATTTTAAAACCGAAGTGGTGTCTGACATTGTTAACGTCATAGAAATGCGAAATGCATCTCGAAGTCTTTTTATAATTTTTGAAGTGAAAATTTCTTAAGCACCGTTGTGATTTGAAACTCGATGAAAGGAAAAATAGCGACACTAAAAAGAGACAAACACATACATCTATAGAATTTAGCCTGCGAGAGAATGATAAAATATAATTGGTCTCTTTTTTGTGCTGCACAGCTTTCCCACTCTTGTCTACTTTAGTTTTCTGAAGGTTTCACTTCTACCGCATGTGAATTGCACACATGGTTACCTACTTATAACAAGCTCTCTTGACTGCCATAGATACTAGGTTCTTGCATGTATCATGATGGTCGTAAATAGTTTATACAATGTAATAACTAGGTAAAATATTTAATAATATATCGTAATAAAAATAAAAATATTTAAAACATATATTTTATAGAAAATAAAAGATATAAATATATAAATAATTTTATAAGACATGTGAAAAAGATACATTGGTATCATAACGTATTGACATTGATTGATGCTGTTAATTTCGAAGGCGGGAACGGTTACCGCCGCACCGGGAACCATTTGTTGGATAACTAAACCACTGCCATAGGTCACCCCAAGTGGTTCGCTACGTTTGGTGACTTAGCAGGGGTGCCCGGGTTCACGGGGTGTCTAGGTCTTGGTGGCCAATGCGTTTGCCCATCTACCGCTTGGGGTGTGGGATCCGGAGAGATTGGTTGAGGGAGACCTAACCTAAACCTCTCTAGCCGGACTCTCTCGATCCATCGCCTTGCACCGCTATGGGAGGGATGGATCCATATCCATCGTCCGGTTAATTAGTCGAACATTTCCGAAAAATTGACATTTGAGTTGAGTATACAGTTATATGTAAAATAGTTCTCTCTATCTGGTATTATACTCAGTTTATTAACCCCACCAAATCAGTTAAAAGCAGAAAAAACTTGAAGTGAGTTAATCAACATGTTGATGTTTCTGGATCACTAGTAGGATATTTCAAAATATCAGACTAATATACCGAACCGCTGTGCCTTCCGGTATTATTGTAACATATTTAATATGTAAAACAAAGACACGTGTAAATATTGAGAGGTGAGCATCGATATGCTGCTTTCCTCATTATCTCAAAACGAATTATTCTAGATGTCTGTCTAATCAACTGGACGATCGATATGTCCGTCACTCCTATAAACATCGACTCCCAGATTCCTACCCAACCCTCATACTTTGTACCTTCCCAGAACATCCTCTCCTTCCTTTCCATAAAAAGACCCTCCGCACAGCGTCCCCAATGATGAAATATGCCCTGAGAGATATCTTTTCCTCAGGGCCGCCTGTGTGAAGCTGGGTTGTTAAATTTATTTAAAAAACTTGACATAACAGTTATTATTAGTCAGTCTGTAACAAAACAGAAATACAACAATTGTTAGCACTGTTTTTTCTTATTGAAGTTCCTAGGAATTTCTCATTAAACTAATTTTATAAACTTTGAGAAAGTTACTTAATGAAAACTGGAAAAAAATAAGACAAAACTTTTTAAACATTGTTATATTATTGATTTTAAATGTGTTTAAACTTTAAAATCAGTACTTCTAGTAATTACACCAAACTCAAATCTGACACTAAATCAAAAATTCACTTTACGTAAAATGATTTATTCGCAAAAGAAATCCCATTAGGAAGACATTATTGAAGCAAGAATTTCTAAATGGGTGTAATTATAAACCAATGAAAACAATTAGGCGTAAAAAACCATGGAATTAAAAATACAGAGCCTCGTTTGGACGCCGCTTTAGATAGGCGCAAAGCACCGCGCATCCATCGTACAACGCATACCATTAATGCATAACAACTCGGTCAGTCGCGACGGGATATTATTTAGAAGTGAATCCAATTCACTTTCGCATCAGGCGGTGTGGAAGAACGGCCATCGGGTAAATTCCTAACCGATCTAAACCGTTGGTTCTTCGACGGTGTTCCGCAAGTTTGTAAGAAGTGTTCGGTTAAAAGAAAGCGTCGCTCCACCTAGAAAAGTACTTAAGATGAAGCTATACGTGAAACCCTATTTAGATAATATTTAGATTCATCTTTACGATGAATCGATTTACAGTATTAACATAAAAAATATGCCACGGATAAATCGAAGCTTCTACTAGTTTTTCTGTGTATTGGTATTATAATAAAATTATTATTTGCATAACAAAAAATAAAAGCTTAAACCACTAAAAAATGTTTTTTCATGACTTTACTATGAAGTAATTAATACAAGAAACAAATTTTTAAAAATACCCCTTTATGGCTAAGACTTTTTTTTATGTTTTGTAGGTTCTAACATTTTTTCATTCTTATGAAATTATGCACAAAATAAATAAAAACCATTTTTTCTCTTGCTTTCCTCATGCAAATACGACGCGTGATTTAAAATTTTGTAGGCATGAGAATCGAAATATTTTTAGCGTTTATATTCCTCTTAAAATAACTTTTACGTAAAAAAATTACGTATTTTTATTTAATAGACTATTTAAGTAAAATTTAAGATATATTTACCACAGTGAAATTAAACACGACTGAAATTATTATTTTTATTTTTATTATTATTGTTATTTTTGATAAGTAATCTAAGAGAAATATTATTACAAATAAATACTTAAATTCTCCGAAAGAACTCTTAAGAACTTTCCGATTTTGGTCCGTATTCAAAATTCTGCTCTCTTTATTAGGGCACTGAAAATATCGCTAGGTACATTTTTCAATTTCATGAGTTTGGATGTAAAAATGGAGTCATTTAATCGACATAAGAATGAAATCAACATAATTTATAGATGACGCAGGTAGCTTTGATCTTGCTAATATCCGCAAATGGAATATGAATCTAGGATCGCATTAATATTTGCTATTAAATTTCTCTTTTAAACTTTTTTTTTTATATATGACATGTAATTGTGACATTTACACAGAATAGATAATCGCATATTACCATTCTAGTCGGCTGCCTTTTTTTATGGTGACAAATAGAATGTAGTTGATTTGTCTGTATAAGTCTAGTGTAAACAAATGGATTTAATATATTGAACATAGTAAAAAGTATTATAAAGCAGAATATAGAAAATGGCATGTGAAGGGATTTGATTAAGCAGGGTAGCAGGTACCCGAAGAATTTTATCGACCTTTTATTAGCATATTTGGAGTAATAATTAAAACAATTAAATAACTCCCGACACAAAAAAAAACTCTTAAAAAGAGCTGATGACGCCTGAACAGATTTTCATGAATTGTAGCTACGAACCATCTCGATCACGTTAGCTTTCAAACAAAAAAAACGCATCATAATCGGTCCATTGGTTTAGGAGCTACGATGCAACAGAGAGACCCAGACCTCTTTTTGCGTCGGGGTTAAATAAAAAAAGTGCATGTCCGGTGATATATTTTTTCAATAACAATAAAAATAAAAATATTTTTCAATCACACGTCACTTCTGATCCTATCTCTATACGTCGCAACGGGTTTGAGCGATACGCACGCTGTTTTGTGTGTTACCGTGCTGCTAGAACGAGACGCAACGCTTATTATGTGACCCGCTAAGCTATAAACGCGCTACTTTCCTGACTACTCAATTGCGACGTGTGATGGAAAAATATTCTTAATATTTTTAATTAAAAAAAATGTAATCGAACAGCATAATGACATCAACACATTTTACTCTATTTGTGCTCAGGAATCTCCGGTTAAAATCCTTCGGATACGTGCTGTTACACCCTGTATACAAAGACAATTATTTTTTAATGGTTTTTCTGATACACACATATTATATATACATACACACACACATATATATATATATATATATATATATACTTACGCACATATACATGCCTACACACATATACATACACACATATACACTAAATACAAGTGTGTATTTAATCTAACACAGCAGATTTAAAAAAAGCATTCTAAAATCCCTCAATAAACGAACGCGAAAATTTCAGCAACCCTCCTACACTCAAACAGAAATGCACACAAGCACACATGTATACACACATACACTCACACATAAGCATATATTTGTACACTTCTATCTGAGGACGAATTTTGCTGTTAAAGAATCTAAACAAAAATAATTTTAAAATTTTTTTACAATGATTTTTTTTAATAATGTTACACATTACGATTTTCCTTGTGCATTACTTTCAATTAAATTCATTTTTATTTGGAAATAATGCGCAAGGAAAATCAAGAGCTTAAGAACCACTGAACCATTTGAAATTAGATCGATAAATACCTTTATTTACTTCCTCGCCACTTGTTACATGAATCTAGAAGGTAAATTAGATCTAATGCGTTTGAATCACGATCGTTTTAGCGCAATCTTATTAGCCGTATCTATTATGTATTATGTACCATTCAAGTTTATTTATTTCTCTTCTTTTGCCTAGCAACAGTAACATTAGAATGTAACCTTTAGTTCGTAACCTTCGTTTAGGTATTCATACTTTATTAATTCATCTTTGTGTTGCGAGTGTCAAAAGATAAATATATTGACGCTCCCTTAAGGGTTTAACATCACATTTTATAAGTTTTAGTTAAGATTGCTTTACAACATTCAATTAGGTAGGTAGTCATATTTGGGCATTTAAAAAACTCTACAAACCTTTGCAAAAATGTCCATTGATTCATTCCTTTGAAATCTACTTTCACCGGTATACATGTTTTAGTAAATTCCATTATACAATTAGGCAGGTAAACGATTAGGATGAACGTGAAAAATATTATGTAGTTGAAATCAAGCCAATTTTTACGCCTAGATATGCATGGAAGCTAATGAGAACGGTTAGATTAATGAGTTCATTTGGAGGTACACGGAAGTTATCAAGAGAAGATGAAAACTAAATCGGTTTAAAGATCACTTTAATTAAACGCGCATAATTAATTTGAAAGGTAGGAACATTCAATGTACCTTAAAAATGTAAGGTTAGAAACAGTAGTTGAAGCGTTTTTAGTGCGGTTTTGAGTATGTTAAAGGACCATGATGCATGTTTTATGCGTGTGAAAGACCACTGCACAAGTGGATAATATGCACAAGGAAAGGAAAAAAAAGGATTTACTGCGCTTTTATTCTGGCTGGGTTTATTGTGCAATTATATGAATATATTAGTCGCTGTATGCGGGACTCGGTTTTCGATATGCGGTAAGCGGTATATGAGCGGTATGCAGAGATGTTTAAGCGGCGAGGGTCGATTAATGACTGATGTGGGTAAAGCAAAAATGGCAGGTATATAGGGGTGGGTAGGAAGGAACATGTGACAATACTAACTACGAGCACAGGGTCTATGAAGTATGTAGATGTATTTAGGTACGTGTAGCTATGTATTGGGTAAATGCCCAACCAGTAGGTATATAACAACATTCGACAATTAGGCATTTACATAAGCCTATGTCTAATTAAAATTACTAAGCTTTTAAAGTAATTTTACTATAACTTTCGAGTCCTTAAATTGAGCCTGACCTTGAGAGGGCCCAGAGTTATTTATACACTATGTCCTGTTTAGAATGGTTTCCTTAAGGTTTTCGATCCTATCAAGTTTGTCAATCGCAAAATTTGACCTATCATGTCCAAAATATTATGACAACGGAATACAAAATCACGAACGTCTGGCTATAAAAATATGTAGATACTTATTTGTAAAAGCATGTGAATTCCTTTCCAAATCTGTTTTACCGCACAAACCGCGTAGAACAGCGAACAAAGTAATTCATACCTTTAGTTGAAGGCCATCTCGTAATACTCGTTGTACAAGTAATAATGGTAGATCAATGAAATAACGTGGTAGGAAACAGGATGAGGTAATAATAAATAGGCGTTGGAGGAAATCTGGACTTCAAATCTAGCCACTGAAAAAGTCAAGGTGATTCTACAGTCAAAGGTTGCGTCACCTTTTGAAGTTCAATTATTCACCTTTATTCACAACAATCAGTTTTTTGTTTGGTCAAATTCGTTATAGTTTTTGGTCTACGTAGTTTCTGAGAAGTGCTTAGGGTTTTTTATAACTTTTTCTGGTAGGTATAATGTATTGTTGGTAAATTAGTATTTGGAAACTAAAACTGGACATAAGTGATCCCTACAGGGCTAGCAATTACTCGTAGTTCGATAGTTATGAGTTTGAACTCAATGCCGATACTTTTAAAATCGTCAAATGAACAAGGGTGGAAAGGGGTAATGTCAGGAAGCACTTGGCTATTTAGACTACGCTAGTAATTGATGCATTGTGTTGCTAGTACCTATATCGGTAAATGCCAATAAAAATCTTTATTTCCGAACGTTAAAGAAACAAATATCTGGTCTCAATCACTTTTATTTTAAATTATTGCCGGCTTTCACCCTTCAAGGGTGTTCTAGGCCATCATTTCAAATTACAGAGATAGGAAAGGTGAATTTATATATTAATATTATTTAAATGTGCAAATTTCCGAATTATATGGACTTAGAAGAGATGAGATGTTGTATGGAGGTGAAGTAATTTTAGATAGCGACGGAGGTTAATTTCCATCATGACAATGCTTCGACGCAAATAACAAATGGTAAACATTATTTTTTTTTTGTATTTCTTCAGCATTAACTATGTAACAATTTTTAAAAATGTTGTTTTTTAAGAATTTTAGTTTTCTCATTGTTAAATATTAGTATTCTTATTAAATTGTTCGCCTTAGAAACTTTTGAAATTAAAAAAAATAAATTTAACATTTATATAGTTAACAAAAAAAATAACATCCTGTAAATCACCTTTGTTAACCAAGTGTCCTTATTTTGACTCCTCTCAGCCTACTCCCTCAAAATCTTCTTAGAATTTTAACAATATCAAATTATTTCTGTGCTTCGACAATTTTAAGTTAGTTTGAAAATCCATCAATGAAGAAAAGACAAAATACTAATAAATTAAAACGAAACATGAAACAGAACCAAATACATGAAAATTAAAAGTTAACATTCGCAACTGGGAATCGAACCCAGTATCCTTTGTCTTACCGAGGCAGCGCATTAAGCCGCCGCTATCCGAATTCGACCGATTTCTAAAAATCTTTTTTTTTTTGAAGATAATATCTAGATATGTAACACGCCGAAACGCAAATTATTTGAAATTCCATCGATTGAAAAAATCGCAAAGTATGCTCCGAAAATTATTTAAAACAAGTCTATTTCTATTATTTTACAAGTTATATTTGTGAAAAAATTCACAATGTTTCTTTAAATTATGCTTAAGATACGTTCTATGAGATTTTGCTCTATTTTAAACGAGTCATGTTTTATTAAGCTTTTTCGCAATTTTCGCTGCAATGTTATCACTTAAAATATTAGCGCGCTCTGTCCAACATTCGTAATAACATATCTCTCCATCTTCTTCCTTTTCAGCCGAGAAGCGCCGCCTTAATCGATTTGACCATTGTGACCTATTCATTTTAGGTAATTTTTGTCGATCCCACATTTTAAATTCAGAATTAACGATATTTACAAATTTTTCCCCTATATGGCTGTTTTATTTTTAAATGAATAAGTCCCAATAAATTTATTGGTAATCAAATATTAAAAAAAAATATCCGTGAATAAATGACTCGGGCGTATCGAATGTAGCAATTTATAAAAAAATAAGTAACGACGAATTTAAATCACGTAGCACGTGCTAAATTCGAGTTCATTGGACATTTCTTCGCCGGATGTGAAGGTTCTGCCTTACTTCAAACATAACAAATATTGCCTTCAAGTGGTTGTCGTATGAAAATGAATTATTCATCAGAGTATATCGAAATTTAATGAATTATTTCTAAGGCCTTTGATTTGACAGGATTTGTATGCAATACACAAATAAGTGAACGTCGAATGTGAAATTGAAAATTATGGGCTACTTAGCCATAAGTAGAACACTACATTTATTTGTTTATATTATAAATTTTATTTTTACAGTTTGGGAGGTGGGATAAGTACCATCGCCCCTAAAACCATTTATTGGATAACTAACACCCCTGCCATAGGTCACCCCACCCTAAGTTTGGTGATTTTGCAGGGTGCCCTCGTTCGATGAGGTTTGTGTAGATCGTGGTGGCGAATGCGTTTGCTTACCTAATGCGTAGCGGGCCGGATGTTAGAGACTGCTTGGGTAGACATAATCTATGTCCACCAGCCGGACTCTCTCGATCCATCGTCTTGCACCGCAGTTGGAGGGATGGATTCATAGGTCTCTCAATCTGCCGCCCCGGCTCAGGGCCTCCTATGTGGTGCTATTAAAATTTTTTTTTTTTTCATGGGAAATTACAAAATTTGTGTCAAAACCAAAATTTGAATGATTGAAATGATCGTTATATTTGTTTCCGCAAGTTGATCTTGATACATTTACTTTGCTGATGCATTTTCTTATGATTTTATTATCTACATATTATTCTTCAAGAGATCACCACGCCACTCCACTGGTTAAGAAGCAACTTGATTGGTCTCTTCATTGTATCTCGGAATAATTTAAATAATAATAAAAAAAATATTGGCATACTGGGAAAAAAATAATCTAGCCATTCAAAATTGAAGTAGGTATGTAATTAAATCAAGACACATCCTTGACCGGTGCAGGATTCAGTGACTCAGTGTGGGTTTGATTATCTTTGTATGAAGAGCCTTCTAGCTTTTCTAGTGGAGTTAAATGATGCATGTAACCTAAAAAATTAATAACCTTTTGAATATTTACAAACATCAATTTGGTACAGGAATATCATTCTAAAGAGCACACGTTGAACACATACCGTCACCGATAAAATTTTAAATTTAAAAAAATAGTCTAACTAGTTAGGAACACCCGCCAGCGGTCCTCTCTTACCCCGCAAATGCCCAAACAATGTTATTATTTAAAATTTTTGTTCTTTAAAAAAATTGTTAGTATTTTTATTTAAATTTTGCATAATAAAATTTACAGCCCTAAATTCTTGGCGCCCATAAACTTTAATGTGCCGGCCAGAAACACAAGGTCAGTACTACCATATTACTGTGGTAATACTACAACCAGGGCCCAATTCAATGTACCACTACACAGAATTCAAATTATTACATTGACCAATTTACTTAAGATATCTCTACCAATCGTTTTAATGCATTTTAAGAATTAAATGTATGATTTATAGAAATATTATAAACCATTACAACGTGTAAAATTATTTTGTTATTTAATTTTTTTTTCTTTTCATCATTTCAAATTTGGGCAAATAATGTTACCAAACTAAAAAAGTGGCAATTCTTATTATGTTGTTGACAAATTTTCTTAATTTTATTGTTTCATTGGAAATTACGTTTATTTCCTAATTTGTAGACATCTTCTGAACTTGAAATATATTTTACTTATTATTTACCAACCATTAAACATTTTCAACGTGCTTCATCTTAATGTTGTTATTTACATTTTTTCATTGTTGCAATATTGTAGTATTTAAATTTTGTAGTATTTATTGTTTGATTTGTAATCTACACATGTTTCTCTCAACTTCTGTTTTCGTTTTTCTTGCTGTTTTACAAATTCACTAGAGCTTTCATGTTGTAGTTATACCTGATATTATGTTTTATTATGTAAAAGTCGAAAGCTTTAAAATAATAAATGAATAATTATAAAATTATTATGATTTGTAGTAATCCTTAACTTAATCAGTTTTATGTATTTAATAACGGACTATATCCAATTACAATTACAACAAATCACGTATTATACCCAGTTTATATGAGGAGAAATTATACAAAACGGGATAAAAAAGTTAAATTACATGACAAAAAAAGGGCCTAAAAACAATACAGGTAAGGTTAAGACAGGAACAAGGTTTTGACGGAGTTCACGATTCTGCCTCATTAAAACCAAATAATTATGTACTCATATTCTCTATATTTTTTTGTACGTGCATCTATGGGCATTTATATAAATTAATTATTGCGTGTTATTGGTTCTGTAAAGAGTTAGTAGACCCCGCGTATTGTTGATTATTTCAATCTGACAGCTCGTGACAACGTTCATGCGAACTCTGGCGTAGTAAAAACGTTCACTTTTCAACCCGGCTACTTTCTAAAGGTCCATTATCACTACAAAGTAGTTTCATCCGTGTACTCGATGACGTAGGGTTTACCTGGCTTGTCTCCTAGACTATAATCCAATATATTTGATTCAGAATTTTAAACCTCCCCTACTACTCTGAAAACAAGTATTCACAATCATAATAAAAAAAATTATTACAGAATAAAAAATACGGTTGCAAAAGCACGCAAATAACTCATGCATATTTTTTTCATTTCAACTTCTGCACAACTGTCGACGAGACCTTTCTCGATGCGATTGATACTCCCTTCCCTGTCGTATAGCGCAGTTGTTACTTGAATTACAACCAAACAGACGCAAAATTTATGTAATAACTCAATATGCCCGTCACTTTTAGATTGGTGATTAATGACGGGCTAATCTGAAAACGTATGCCTTTAAAATACAACGATTGGACCCATTATTCTATTGTTCTGCCGTGCGAGTTTGGGAACGCAATTTTCTAGAAAAATCTCATGTTTTTCTGAACGAAAGGAATACATTTAGGTACATTTCGCTAATTACTTTCACCTTATCTAACTTTTACTTTCTTGTTAATAGCTTCAGTGTTTTTCCTTTAATCCATTTATCGACTGTAACTAAATACATGCGTTTGAGCGGTAGCATTATGACGTTTGCTTGTTTTCATTGCACAATATTTGTCTAATTGATTTATGGGCGTTATGAATGTAGTTTACAAAATAAAAGTTTGGTCACGAAGCTTAAAACGATATATTCGTGTGCAGCGGAAGTGATTTTACAGTAGTTACGTTGATAATCTTTTTTCCTCTTTTAATTAAGTTCCGATTGATTTTTTTTGTTATTTCTCTTTTTGATAGGTACTTGGAGGGGGCCCACCACTTTCCCAACGGCTGTGTGAGGAAATCGATTGTTCAATCTCCTTAGCCGTACACGTCAGGACTCTAATTTTTTTTTGTTATAAGGAAGCTACATTTATTTTTAGACGAATCTTTACCCTCAAATGTCCCGGCATGCATGATTGTTAGTATGAAGGAAAAATGTATGCACACTTACATTTGCAGTAATTAACAAGATAAAGACACATCATATATGTGTTCGCCTGTTAGTTCAGCATTTAGTTAGAGTGCACATATAAACATACTTCATATTATATTTATATCTCGCCGGAATTTGGGGATTTGCTACAAAAAAATGATTTCAGAAGTCCAAGTCGTTCAAAATAGAGCCCTGCGAAATATTTTCAATCTACCTTGGGACACACATGTCAAAGATATCTACAGAAACACCCAAATACTTCCTTTTAATACCATTCCCACTTTTGAAATAACTAAAACTATATTACAAGTAATTCAACACTCGGCACATTCCAACACTACACTCTATTACAATTGCGATGTACACCAACACAACACAAGAAATCACAACAAACTTCTTATATCAAAAATCAAATCAACAAAATATGGACTAAGATCCCTAGAATACATAGCTCACACAAAATATAATCAACTACCCAACGAGATCAAACGTGCAAGTCAATGTAAAAAGACCCAAACTAACATGCTCAAACTTCATCTTATTAATGACTATCTGAAATAATAATGTTGTGTATGTCCCCATCATATGTCCATTTAATACATACAGCTATATGTTTCATGTAATGCGTATCATTCCCGCAATGAGTTTATTAACTCCTGGGAGTACAATGCTTTATATAATATACTATATTCTGTATTGTATACTTTTGATAAATAAAATTATTTTAAATGAATAAATTGTGAAATAACACAAAATAATCAAATAAAATTTATTTGCCACGCCGGGATTCGATCCTGCGACCTTCGGAATGCGAGTCAAGAGCCTTACCGCTGGACTATGCCGACCGTCAAATTGTTGGTGACCGAACAAAGTTGGACTTCATCATTGTACCGTACAAAGCGATAAGTTGGAAAAAACCAGGTAAAAAAAGTTACGTTGGGTTGGTATGGGCAATTTTATTTTTATCACTTTTAATGACTTTTCAAATGGGTGTTGAAATGCCATCTCGTTGAGTTATCATGGAACCGCGTTATTATATATGAATCAATGGTGAAAAATACAAAACATAACTCCTTGAAGGGACTTGAACCCGCGGACTCCGCATTCATAGTCAAGAATCGTAACCGCTCAACCACAGATGCCATCAAAGTGAAGTAATTGATCCATAAACCCCCGACTTAATGCGTACACTTACTACTTAAAATGCGTACACTTACTACATAATGCGTACACTTACTACTTAATGCGTACACTTACTACTTAATGCGTACACTTACTGCTTAATGCGTACACTTACTACTTAATGCGTACACTTACTACTTAATGCGTACACTTACTACTTAAAATGGCCGGAAAAAATAATATATTTAACAAAAAAACAATTTCTTTAAAGAAGCAACTCAGTTAACACAGTATAAAGTGTGTTAAGATTTTCAGTTTAGTTAACACAACAATACCCGGATACGCCCATCGTACACTGTGTTCGTGATGATGTTACCAATGTGGGGGAAAATGTGGCGTTTTCCACTTGCGCGTATACTTTAGAGGAAATTAAAAATGCTTCTTTTCTGCAGACCTCGATAATTAAACTGTATTGTTGCAGAAGTAATATGTGAAAGGTCCGTTTACACGAAGCGATTTACATTTGCAACGTTCAAAACGTTCATTCAACGTTCATTCCCGTTTGTGCAAAATTTTGGGCGAGAAACACGGTACACGGTGCGGCGTCCATACGACAGCAACTTGCATGCGCGCTTGTGCAAAAGTCGCTATCATTTGAAGTGTTTGCAAACCATTTGCGCATCATTCAGTTTTACCGAGGGAATAACCAAACACGTGAACACAGGAAATATCATTAAATCATTTTTGTCATCAATAAAATCATTTTTAAACCAAATTCCCTTTTCTACACAAAAATATATATTGATTTCGAAAGATTGTTGTTATATCTATAAAGTTATGAGTTAAATTTTGAAATAATCTGTTTATTTTTATTATAATAAGGTTTTGCCGTCCTTCGTTGTAAGATTTTGAAATGTTTTAAACAAAATGTTGAATTATACAACACACATTTCATCTAATTTAGTAAAATAAATAAATTAACTATCTAGGAAAGCTACTTATCAGAATTTTATTTAAAGTTCAAATAAAATCATTAAAAAAAATTGGCGCGCGTATTTTGCGACGAAAGTCCTTTAGTTTGTCTGTTTATTTATGGTCTTACAAACTTATATACTCAGATTTCTTTTACACACTTATTTTACTCAAGACATTATTGAAAAATATAAATACTTAAAAAAATAATTACAAAAAAAACATAATTTTAACATTCTTATCATTACGCGTTTGAGCGTTTTTATTAATTAATTTGAATAAGGCCCTCCGTTCATGGAGATACCAATAAACTACGTGATTGCGACACAACCACAAGTACCCTGCAGATACACTACTTTTTAAAGCTGGTTTCCGTACACGGCGCTACCCGAATTATACTGAACTTGATCATTTTTCACGTGCAGCCGTGGAGTTAACACCATGTCAAACGATGTCAAATGACTTTTTCTCTAACATTAATCTATGCCTTCTCCACTAAATCCTTTCTTGCGTATTCTGGTAATGTAAAGTTATACAAACACGCATTTTTTCCACTTCCAGAACAAATCTAACGTTATTTTCTTGTTCAGACGCCATTTTTATCAAACGTCAAACGAAAAGTAGCAGACACGAATGCTGCGATGCGTAGCGCGCGATCAGCACCGTCAATATCGCGCAACTGACTTTGAACCGACAGTCGCCCCGTAGCGTCGTGTACGAACTCTAGCAAAATCGTATGGGGGGTACTCTCGAGTGGCGCGGATGCTACGCACATGAGGCTAGAATAGATTGTAAGTAGCGTCATGTACGGAGGCGCTAAGGGTATAATTAAAGCAAATTTTTAATGAAATAAAATTGATATTGAGTTATTAGTTGAAAATGCTGGTACGGAGAATAATCAATCTCTCTCATCGGAACCGCCCTTTACAGACGAACCGACCTGTGCAAATTTGAGCAAACTTAGTTTGCGCAAATTAACGATCGTGCTGCATTATAGTTTTTCATTTTAAGGTATAATTTGAAACATTACATTTTTATGGAAGGCATTCAGAGAACTAAAAGATAAGATACGATCTCTCTGTTGTTATTTAATCATTGAGTTAGATTTACGCTTATTGTTCGTGTTCCGGGACGGATCATATTATTAATAAAACGTGCAATTATATGCATCGCATATCGCGGATGTGTCTGCAACATTGCATTTCTGTTTACAATCAGAACTGTACAATACACATAATTGAGGCTTTAGTGAGGAATCTTTCTCCAGCAATTGAAAACATATTTCTTTTTGTGGAAAACTTGCGCGCAAATCGAAATATTTAAAAATCTTAAGGGGAACGGCTGCGCGCTTGTTTCATACAAATCTTCATTTTTGGATTTAAGGCCGAAATACCCAACGAAATTGAAAAATTAGTTTTTGTAATCAAAAGGTGTATCAAATATACAGTGCGGATAATATACTATTTTATTTATTTGTGGTTCAAATTATAAAATATACTTATGTCCAAGATTTCAATCTTTATGATTTTAGAGGCAACTTGGGCAAATATTTGTGATTAAATCTTTAAAAAAATATATTTTACTCTATTGATTATAAAATTTGATAAAATATGAAATTTAAAAAAAAATCTATGAAATAATCATTTTGATGGGCGTAAATTTAAATTATAAATGACCTATTTGCGTCGGTGTACAAATTTGTTTGTATAACTTAAAATGACCAAAAAACGCCTTTTTACAGATATTATATCATCATCATCATAATCATCATCATCATCTTCGTCGCTTTATCCTATTCGGGTCGGGGACCCATTGCATCGACAAGGCTCCTCCATACGTCCCTGTCTTGAGCTGACTGTTCGGCCTCCGTTCATGGCAGTCCCATCCTCTCCTCACACAGTTTCTGGAGTTGCCTCGCCCAACTGTGTCTGGGGCAGCCCACTGGACGTCTACCCTCTGGAATCGCACATAGTATCTTCCTCGGAATTCGGTCATCAGGCATTCTTAGTACATGCCCAAGCCACCTCAGATGCGATTTTTCTATGAAGAGTAGCAGTGGTTCAATGTTTAGATCATCTCGGATCGTCGAGTTTCTTATATGATCCCATTTCGTAACCCCTGCCACTCCTCTCAAGTACCTCATTTCGGCAGCTTGGACTAGGCAGATATTATATATTTTATTTTATTTTTCATTATATTAGAGTAGAGAAGGCAAGATACTTTTTTAAATCATATATTAGTTTTGTTTATAGATAATTCTAAAGCATTTGATACTATCGACCCAACAAAATTACTTAAAGTTTTAGAGGCAATAGGAGTGCAGGGACGTTTTCTTAATCTTTTGAAGAACTACCTTAGTGATCGTAAAATTCAGGTAAAAATAAATGGTAAATTAAGTAAAGGGGGAACATTGCCTACTGGTGTGCCACAGGGCTCTATCCTAGGTCCAACACTATATATACTCGTAGTATTTGTCGCTCTTACAAATTAAGTATTTTCTTTTGTCAAACACTATGTATATACGGATGACACCGCACTTGTCATCGCACATAGGGATCTGCTCGCGGCCATGAATATGCTACAGCAGGATTTCATAGCATTACAAAAATGGGCTTACGACTCTGGTTTAGTTATAAATGCACAAAAAACAAAACTAATGCACATAAGATCGCCTCATGCCAGATTTACAATAGCACCCTCAGTGGTATCCCATAACTTTGACTGCATACATAACAATTGTTTACAGCCCTGCGACTGTGGAAGAATTGAGCTTGTCAAAGAGTATGTGTACTTAGGGGTGACGGTGGATTGTAATATGAAATGGGATATCCATATTGCTAAGCTATGTAAGCGCCTTCGAGCGATTGTAGGCAAACTGTATAAACTTAAATATTATTTGCCTGTCAAAACCACGAAATTAATCTATTTATCCTTGGCTGAATCTAACGTGAGATATGGTATAACTTCCTGGGGGCACTCATGTAAGACAAACGTTCAACATGTACAGTCAATTCAAAACGCCATGGTAAAATTACTCGTCAGCGAAGCAGTTTACGACCAGCGGCAAAATATCTCATTAATGTATAAATCCATAAATGTTTTACCTCTAAGAGCTGTTTTTTGGCATAAAATCTGTATGCAACATATACTAGATAGCCCATACAAAACAATGGTGGATCACATGTACAATACTAGGCTCACACAAAATGAAGGGATGATTGTACCTAGATTTTCTAATAAACATGGCCAGCGAACTCTTGAATACATTGTACCGCTTATATTTAATATGCTACCATATGATTTGAAAAAATGTTGCTCGACACCTAAATTTGCGCTATTGTTAAAAAAATGGCTATTGGAATCAGATTTTCTATATTGACTGACTCCTAGTGCACTTTAAAATTAATTTTTTTTTTTTTGATGTATTCTTATTATAATTATTATTTTTATACTTATTTATGTTTTTATTATGTATTTTATTAAATTGAAATATTTTTTTCCTCTATTGTATTATACTTAATTGTACTATGTTTCTGTCCACAATGTTCCTGCCGACAAGCTACTTGAAGTAGCTTTGCAGGTATAATGTAAACATGAAAAAAAAATTATTTTCTGTAATAAAAAAAAACAAAAAAAAAAAAAACTATTAATTTATTCACAAAAAAATTCCAGTAGAATTGAATTCTTCAATTATCTCTACATCCTCATTTGAAAAGAACATAAATAAAATAGCACATATTCATAGGTATTTAATGTAACTTTTGATTAAAAAAAAATTATTCAGTTTTTGGATTTTGGCCT
Organism: Glyphotaelius pellucidus; assembly: GCA_936435175.1. NCBI lineage: Eukaryota > Metazoa > Arthropoda > Insecta > Trichoptera > Limnephilidae > Glyphotaelius > Glyphotaelius pellucidus. The sequence goes on from OW386551.1 coordinate 27,294,722, forward strand.
CAAATACAAAATTTATATAAGTTTTGTATGAAAAAGACCACGCAGTCATTCCTCTTAACTTAAACAAGAGGAAATTAGTATTATATACCTATAAGTAAAACATTGAACGCCTTGTTTATTCATATCACAAATACAGAAAAGGTTCTCTTATTGGCTTTATTCTTCATTTATGTGAATATCGTACACGAGTCCCAACTGATTGGACCAATCAGACTATTACAACTTGCAATCCCGACTTTTGGGGCACTTATGTTGTGAGGCTGAGGAAATGCGGAGGAAAATAAGATAGGTGGAAGATTGAGAAACATCTGATTATTCACATGTGGCCACAAAACACGGTTAAAACCATTTTAATCAACGGTTCGCTTCTGAATCACGATCTATCACCAGGGCAATGTTGACGGTATCATTTACAATTGTGATGAGTGCCGCAAATATGATTTAAGTTAATTCATATTTTTTATCCAATGTCAAATCACCTCATTTAAATCAAGTTTATTTCTGGATCCTGGACTTGTATTCAAAGATCTTCACCGCTAGACCACGGAGGACTCAAAGAGCGGAGAACACACAAGACCGAATTTTGAGCTCGTAACCTATAGGTCCAGGGGCACCGGTCTTATAGCTATGCATAAATGTTTTTTAATCAGTAATTCCGAAAATTACTCTTCAACACATACTGTCCTGAGCAGCGAACACAATAAACACTAGCGCAATGAGACTAGCTAAGGGTATGCTACAACACTGGGTACTGGCAACTTATACAACTACCAAAGTTCTGCAGTGAAATAATTAAGTATAGACAAAATAAGGTATAGACAAAGCCATTCGGTTGGTATTGTTTTCAGCAATTTAAATTTCCCAGCTTTATTGAAACTGTCAACACGTTCTAAAAATGTATAATTTAGTTGCATTCTTGAGATGTTCAGGCATCGAATGTGTGAGAAAATATTACGTTTGATTTCATTACCAGTAATTAATTACCTCTGTAAGCTCAAAAAGCAAGATTAATGATTTTCCCAGTCACCGTGAAATTCCTACCTGGTTCATTATCGCCAAAGTGGTGTCTACTAATGCGCTAATTTCACACAGAATGCGTATAGTTTACATACGCACACCAACTACGTTATTATTTGAAGTACAATGTTACAAACTGAAAAAAGAGTAATAATTGAGTGAGAATAGGTATTTCTTCAGAACTAAGCCAATAGCTGGTTTGTATTTAAGTTATCTCTGTGCGTATACACACGCGAGCCGAACATGTGAACCGAACCACAAATTAACCCCGGCAGCGGCATTACGCCTGCGGTTGCTCCGTTGCTTTCCCATAATTCGTGGGGGTTCGCAAACCTGTATACAGTAGAGGTGGGTCTAATATAACGTTAACAGGTATGGATAACATAGTATCTTCAAATAACGGCGTAATCTGTTATTGTGGCAACGCATAACAGATTATTAAATAACTTCGTTATTTTATAAACCGACCGTAGTAGGACCTTAGTTCTTAGTGCCAGGAAGTTGCCGATCACCGAAGGCATCCGAAAAGAACCGAAGTATTGTTCGATAATCTGTTATTCCGTTCCGTTCGTTATTGGAATTATTTAGTTATTAGATCAGTTCAGTTCTTCAGTAACTTCAGTTCACTTTCGTTATCCGTAAAGCTCGGTTATCCCTTCAATTTCTTTCTCCGTTATTCGGCTCTTTCGTTTTTTGTTTAGTGTTATTATATTTATAAATGTTTGGGAATAAAAGATGAAGATTGCCGGACGTCCTCGTTTTCGTTTTCGTTTCCCTGATAGCACGTCTGATATAATTTTATTTGACCAGTTTTATGTTCCTGGTGATTTGTAAAGGTTGATTTGTTTAATATTTTTGTTGTCGTTATCTTGAAATAGGTGTGCTTTTACAAAAGTGCACTACGCAAATATCAATATTTTTTTGTTAAGAATTTTAAAATACCCTAAGAAATCGCTTGCATTAGGTTAAAGTACTCAAAACTTATCAAATTAGTTTTCGAAGTTACTAATTAGCATAGTAACATAGCATAACAACATCAAAATATTATTTAGGTCATTTCCAAAGTACTGGGAATTTTACTCAAGTGGTCAGGTAGTTACAAACAAAATATATCATCAAATATTATTTAGGTCATTTCAAAAGTTCTAGGAATTTTACTCAGGTGGTCAGGTAGTTACAAGCAGATATATTAGCGTTATGTAGACCTAAATAAAATTTCCAGCCATTTGTAAAAAATGTAGATAATAATTACCATTGTGCCGTTATATGAAATTACCGGAGTTCCAACCCATTTGTTTCTAAGCACGTATTCTATCGTAGCGACGAAACAAAGCAGGTAGATTTTTGCAAAATATGCTTTACTAATCGTTTTATTTATTATTGTTGTGTTTGTTTACATCTAAATACAATTTTTAATAACTTTCGTTGACCGTTAATCCTTTTGAAAGCTTATCTGACGTAGGTCCCCACAGAGACAAAATAATTAAAACATGCTTTAATAGATTTAAAAACTTGTATACTTACAAACTTTGAATTTATGCACAAGACAAGTATGTGAAGCATGTAGTTTTTTTTGCATTTGTATAATGTCATTTTATGGCGTGTTTTATACATAATTAAATATCTTTCACATACCATAAAAAACTAGTAAAATCTCAATACATAATCTATTTTGAATGAATTTGTTAATTGTAACCTATCTAAGATTTTAAAATTGCTTTTCTGGTTCCTAGGCTACATTTCATTGTGGTAAGTGTTACAATTAAATGAAAAAAAGTGGTGTAATGAATACCAATACTTCAGTTATTTAAGATTTCTTTGAAATTTGTCTTCAATTACCTGTGCTATGTCATTAGGCTATTTTCAAAAATTCTGGTATTTTTGGTGATTTTAAAATATTGAACCGCAACAATTGAAGAAAAGAATGTCAATATTTACATGTTCAATCATAACGGCCCTACTTTGGTTTTTCCAATTTGCAATTCTAGTTGATAAGCCGACAATGTATTCTATGTACCTAGTTACCCATTTAATCGAATTTAATATCACTACCTCATTATGTACTTAAAGTGGCCACAGGATAAATACGAATTATATCGATGATTTATCATTAAGTATTATTTATACTTGCTTTTTTCAAATTTTATTAAATATTTATCTATGTCACATATTATAGATGACTAGATTATAGATAAACTATATTTTTTAATTTTTACGCGATCTTTTGGCTGTTATAAAAGTATTTAATAATATTACGTATGATTTACATAATGATAAATGTTTTCACAACAATTTGAAACACGTTTTTTTTCAAATTCAAGTACTAGGTACGTATGTTTTAAGAATAATATATTGAAATTTGTTTATGAATGTACTTCTGAGCCTAAACAAATAATATGTAAATATAATTGTTAATAAAAAAAATACAATCTATTTGATAATTTTATTATTACAATGACAACAAGTAGTTGAGGGAAGGTATTAACTATCATACAAAATACGCTTAATTTTCTAAAAATAAAATTGCCATTTCATAGTATTTTACTTCCATGAAATCAATAGTTTCAAACCTTTAAAAATATTTGAAAACCTTAATGTATTGTAGTACTTAGTGCTAATTAGTAGCGTGACGAAAGACGAGAAGTGAGGATCTTTCAATATTATCTCTGCGCATAAGTATTTGGGAGGATGGTGAGTATATGTACAAATTTCATACAATTAAAAAATTAATTTGATCACAATATTTTTGGTGGGCAAAAAAACAATACATAATCCTAACAGTCTGAATAATGGTTATTTTCCGATGTAGGATAATAGGAGTAAAGATTTAAGTTCACAATATTATGTGTAACGTGTCAAGTGTACCTACATTATCTACAAGCTGTTATTAAATAACGATGCCGCTCCATTTTCCGTTCTGTACATACATTACCTTCAAGCTGTTATAAATAACGATGCCGCTCCGTTTTCCGTTCTGTACCTACATTACCCACAATCTGTTATTAAATAACGATGCCGCTCCGTTTTCCGTTATTAAATAACAGGTATGATACTATGTTATTGGGTTAGGGTGTTATTCGTTATATTAGGTATCGGAATGGAACCGTTATTCCCACCTCTAGTATACAGCATTAGAGGCTATTATTTTTAAGTAATATTATCTGAAAGAAAATGGTGTTATCGTTTTCATTTTTAAGGTTGTTTGTGTTAATTAATAATATTAAATTTTAATAAAAATACAATTATTTATTTACAACTTGGGAGGCAGATATGGTTTTCGCTGCCCCGGGAACCATTTATTGGTTAACCAACACCCCTAGGTGTTAAGTTTCATGGGGTGAGGGTTGTCGAGGACTTGGCGGTAGATGTGATTGCCTACCTAGTGTTGAATCTAAAGTGACATTCCACACCATATGACAAAGGCACAAAGAGAGATTGTCTTCCTCAAGGCCTCCTATGCTTAGCTAATGTAAAATAATCTCATATATATCTATCACAAAGCAGAATTTGTTGATACGTGAATGGTTTTTTTTTAAAATAAAATAATAATATAATTAATTACAATAACTTTAAATTAAAATGGAGCTCTGCCAAATAAACTCGATAATAAAATTGAATATTTTATTTTATTATTATTTATGTAGCAGTTTTATAATGTCAGCTTTCGGGAATTCAGTGTTATCGTCACCATCGCATAGCCAAAATAACAGAGCTGCGCAAAGTTTCCGAAAAAAGCTAAGCTAAACGAAAGCCAAATAATAAGTTTAGAGATCGTGCTTTCGGAGTATCTGGGCCTAATGCTGGAAATAGAATTCCTCCGGAATAACGATGCATAATAAGCCCAACAGAATTTAGGCCCAAACTAAAAACCTACCTTTTTGAACTCTCGTACCCTTAATTTAAATACCTATACTTATCCGAGAGTAAAATATGTACATTTTTAGGCAACATCGCGTTTTTGGTCAAAACATTGTACATTTATTTTCGTGTGGATGCAAATTTTAGCCATAATTTGTGTTTAATAGTTTGTAGTTTTTCAAGATTTATAAGAAAGATACTTAAAATTTGTACCCTTTTTATTATAAGAATTATACTATAAATTTGTAACCCTGAGGTGATTTTTCACAAAAAAGGGCGCTGTACAAATCATCCAAATATTATTATTATTATTAGTATTTGAATTTGAAATATTCAATTGCGCATTATTCTCAAAGAAAATGACTACCACTAGTCTAGCGTATTCAATATTTTTTTCTTGCCAATATCTGCTCAACCAAAAATTACAAAAAAGTTTTCTATAGATCGCTTAAATAAAAGAATTGATTTCTGTTTTCAACGCAAAGTTGGGTATTATTATAGAACGTAAAATTTATACTGCGGATTTATCAATTTCTGGTTGTAAATTAGCAATCTTTCCGCTTGAGCCAATTTTGATCAATTAATCCAAGAGTGAAATATTGCTAATAAAATTCATAAGCAGAAACTGAAAACTATAACGGCTTTCACTGAACAAAATAAAATTAGTCTCGGCTCATGTTGTTATTACTAATAACGTACATTTACGTTATTTTGACTTCATATAAAACGATTATAATCTTCACAATCAAATCATCAAAGTTATCACCGCATGGTTAGTCATATTATTTTAAACACATCTCTTCTGGGAAATGAAACTCAAAATATTCACGTAAGTGACTGTACGAATTTAACATATCTCTTACGAGTTTGCGAGAAAACAGCCATGTTCAGTTTAACGAACCTCCACACAAGCCATCAATTTCTTGAATCTCCTTCAATTGATCAAAAAGTAGCAAAGTATAATTTTTAATTTGGAACTTAGATCTTCGATTACTCAATACTTCTACAAGAACTTAGCCGCTGGTGTAGATGGCTGTTAAGGAAGTGTTTTGAAATAGATAAAGACTAAGGGTATTATTTATTGTAGTGGCAACAAAGAAAGAAATACGTTCCTTAACCCGTTAACCCCGTGAGAGCCAGTCGACTGACATAGATTATTTACGGGTCATGTACATATACACCTGCACCGCGCGGGCAAAACTATTAAGGAGTTGGAAGCCATTTCTTCATTTCATTAACTGGTAGAAGGAAGCAGACCTTCACAGATTAAGTCAGGAATTTCCAGATAGTGAGCTGACAGACCTGAAGAGGCTTAAAATCGTATGCAAGTTGTGCTGGGCAGAGTATTCTAAAATGACCTTTCAAACAATTAATCGAAATACTTCCATCGATTCTAAAAAACTTTCCATTAAAATTCATTAGAATCATTTTGATTTGTAGGTGCAAAACTGTGTATGATGTCCTTGTCTTTAGAATAAATAATTGTTTTCTAAAGCGACCCAAAATGTAATGGAATGGTTATCTATTTTTTTGGAAACTTAACTTTTTAAGGGAAATACGTAAAAAAATTAAAATGTTTGCTAAATTCACTCATAAGTTTTTATTAGCGTTTTTTAAAATAAATTTAATTGGTACACAACATGGTTAACTCCCTATTAATATTAAAAATAAGAATGTTTACAATTGATCATTTTTTTATGCTTTTTATGATGCTTATGCTTTTTATGCTTTTATGCTTTATGCTTTTTATGATCTTGAAAAGAGAATTTATCTGTGCCTACTGTGAGACTCGAACTCGATACTTGAGGTTCGAATTCGAATTCGAAATCGATCCACCTTTCGTCCAGCTAAACATCTTTCCCATTTATCTATTGAGTATTCTACTTAACCCCTAAGTTAAATTTAGGAAAACTGGGATTAAAAAATATTTTTTATCAGAAGTTTTCAAAATTGACTTGCCCGACAAAGTAACTGGCTAATCGACTAATTTTATGATTTTATTGTTATTAATATTTTACAATAATTCATATTCTACAACAAATGTCAAGGACGTAATTAAGTCTCAAATATTTTCAATAATTTATTTTCATTATTACATACTACAATAGTAGTACATACTACATACTACAATAAGATACCAAAACGCGTGAGAAAGGTTATTATTGTTTAGATAGGCTCATTTTTTGTCATCTAACGATTTTTGAATGCCAACTTATTAGAGAAAGCAGCTTATTGCGTAATACATTACGTGCCTACTTAGAATAAAGATATCAAAAACATTTTATTATGTATTTATATTACGATAAAAGGGTAACTAGCTACCTATTGTATAAAAACAAAGCAATCTAAAACCCATTATTTGTTTATGACGGAAGATTATAGAACAAGATTATAATTTAGCGTAGAAAGTAAGTAAGGTGAAAAGATATTGAATGTTCGAGTGGGTACCTTGGTGTTAAGTGTAACAAACTCAAGTGTGGTAAGTTAATGCTAGCTGTGTTAGAAAAGTGTGAGTATATCTTTGATAATTACGTCATATTTTTGGAGATCCATGCCGGAATTTGCTCTTGACCTTTCTTTAAAACAAACATCAAACAAATAATGAATTTGGGAGGCGGGTATGGAGCCATTTATTGAACAACCAATATCTCTGCCATAGGTCATCCCAAGTTGTTTGTTTTGCTTTGCGTTTGGTGACTTAGCAGGGATGTCCGGGTTCATGGGGTGAGGTTTAACTTCCTATTTGTATACAAAAAAATTACAAAACTGAACTCTGATAAATGCAGACACAAGTTAAGATAAGATGGACGGAACGTAATATCTATCCACCCTAAGAGAAAGTTTTTTTGACTCCACGCCGGAAACCTTCTTTGGGGATGCTGTGGAGTGGGTTTTTTAGGAAAGGAATGAGAGGAAGTTATGGGTAGGAAAAGAGTGATGGGTAGAAACTGGGCGCCAGTGTGTCCAGGAGCGACGGACACATCGTTAGGCGAAAGTGAAAAGGTTCTCTCAAATCTGTTGTGGTAACGTCATGCGATAATGAACTCCAAAGCAGCTCACTATAGATCCCATTATCGCATGACGTTACCGCAACAGAAGGAACATTTTCACTATAAGCTTTTGTTTTTTTTTATACGAATACCGCACAAGAGTTCCAACTGCTCCCGTCTGGAACCAGTGACATTATGGCATCCCCTATTGGGGTATGTTGTGAGGAGGGGAAGGAGATGGGGAAGAGGAAGGTGGGAAGTAACTGGCTATTCAGATCTGGTCACCAAACACGGTTAAAGCCATTTCAAGCAATATTTCAATTCTGAATGGCGACCTTACACGAGGGCAATACTGAGAGTATTTTCCATTATTTCGTGACGCAAATATACTTTACATTATTTTAAATGAAGAAATTGTGAAATAACACAAATGAATCAAATAAAATTTATTTGCCACGCCGGGATTCGATCCCGCGACCTTCGGAATGCGAGTCAAGAGCCTTACCGCTGGTCTACGCGGGCCGTTACCTAACGATATGAATACAACGACCGGTGTGGTCTAGCGGTAGAGCTCTTGACTCGCAATCCGAAGGTTGCGGGATTGAATCCCGATGTGGGCAAATAAATTTTATTTGATTAATTTGTGTTATCTAACAATTCATTCATTTAAAATAATGTATAGTATATTTGCGGCACGAAATAAAGGAAAATACTCTCAGTATTGCCCTGGTGTAAGGCCACCACTCAGAATTGAAACGTTGTTTGAAATGGCTCTAGTCGTGTTTGGTGACTAGATCTGAATAGCCAGTTACTTCCCCACCTTCCTCTTCCCTATCTCCTTCTCCTCCCCACTACCTTCATCCTCACAACATACCCCAGTTGGGGATGCCATAGTCTCACTGGCTCCAGGCGGCAGCAGTTGGGACTCTTGTCTCTCCCGATTCGGCCTGCCGCACAGTTGGTTGGACAAATCCCACCCCATGGATCCCTGCTAAGTCGCCAAACTTGGAGTGACCTATGGCAAACGTGTCATCCAAAAATGGTTGCCGGTACTACGGTACTCGCACCCGTCTCCTAAATTGAGTAGTCTAGTTTTTATGAACTATTTTAAATGTAGATTTATAACGTAAATAATTGAAAAATGGTTTTTCGGTTTGCGCTTTGTTACAGATAGGAAATAATGTTCAGTAGAAAAAACTTGGCCATGAAAATTTATTGGGTAGGTAACAAAAATTGCTTGAAATTCAATCGTAATCCGAATAGCCAGATTGGTACTAAAAGTTCTGCATTCATTCAAGCACATTTCTGCTACTGTTAAATTTAATACTGGATGACATTTACAAAAAGCTTTAAAATAAAAATACAGTAAAGAATAAAAATGTTATATGCTACAAAACAAAAAACAACCTTCACGTACAGCCGTTAGGTGCATCTTTGCAGGAGTGTAGATGTAATTATGCACAACATCTATTAAGGAATCCAATTTCCGGTTACGTGTGCAATAAATTCATGTAATCGCAGGTCGTTTAGGTTCAATGCAAATTGGAGGCTAGTTCTGTAATCTGATATACGGGGTATTAAGGCACTTGCTTTACTTACTAAACAGTGATTCTTGACATTATTTGAAGTAAAAATTGTAAATGAAATGAAAATTGAAAATGTAAATGAAATTACGGTCTCAGTTTTCAGACGTCTTTTTTTTCAATTTTTTTTTTTCTTCTAATCAAATAAAAAAAATTCTTCCATATGCCATCATTGGTCACTCAGCCGAGTAACCGATCAATTCCTCACCCCGCCACTCAACATTTTCTTTGAAAAGTCATTACAAGTGATATAAAAATATATATAAAAAATTGGTTAAATAGGTTACATTAGGTAAGGTTTTGAGCTACCTTTTAAATGTTTTTTTCATAAATTTGAATGACTTTTCTAAGAGGTGTTGAGTTCAGTTGATTCTGAGTGGAACCAATAAAAATCATTATTGTGTGAGTCGTGGAGTTGTGAGTCCTATCAAAATGTTACAAATCAAGATTGTTTTTCTCTTACCCCTGACCTCCGACGTGATTGATTAACTGTCAATAAAATCCTGCCGTTGAGAGGTCTTCTACTGTTACATTCATTAGGAATAATCATAAGGAGCTCTCCGCCATAGGTACTAAGTCTATTTATCACTTTTAATACGGTATTTCCTTACACCCGCTTGAATTGGATTTCGTTTGCAAAAAAATCTCTGAAAATTAAATATTTATTTATTCATAAAATTAACGCCATTCAGCTTTTACATAATATCATAGATAAGGTATAGCAGCAACATGAAAAAAAGCTCAAGTGAGCTTTTATATTTAAATATTACAATATTGCAACAATGAAAAAATATATTTATATATGATATATGTTCAAATAACTTTACTTAAGGGGTATGTAGAAAATGTTTAATGGTAGGTAATAAGTATAATTTTACACGCTGGGAAACAAACCTTATTTCCGATGAAACAATAAAATTAAGAAAATCAAGCTAAAAGTTTTGAAAATCTAAAAGCATTGAAAATATGAATTAACCATTCTGTATACACTTACTCGTATAAATAGAAAAATAATAAAAAACCGTTTGTGTTAGAAATTTCTCGTAGTACATTTCTGTTAATATTTAACATATACACATTTTGAGTTTTGATGGTGCATTTGTCTTAAAAAATAGAGTCGAAAAAACGACCAGTTCTCATGTGACAAATGTCAGCCGTGTACATATGTTGGGCGCGCGTTTGGCGTGTCTCCCGACTATGCACCGGTGCCGAAGGGATCAATGACGCTAGTTCCTCAGAGCATCTTCCATTGAAATACCGGTAGAACATGGATAGCATTCCCACCCGACGCCTGTGCTCCAAAGATTGCAACCCGTTCGTTAAGATGGGAGAATCTATCAAACGGACCGCCCGTTTCTGCACAGAGTCGAGGGTATTTTTGTAAGTATGTAGATTAATTTATAAAACTGGGAAGACTTCGGTGGCTGGGTCATGTGGAGAGAATGACCGAGCATTAAGCATCAAAGTCCCTGCTGAACTCAAGACCGATAGGGCGAAGGAGCCTGGGAAGGCCAAGATTAAGATGGAGCGACAACGTCCTCAAAGATGTATCTACCTTGGAGCTTCTAAACTGAAGAGAGCTGGCACAAAACCGAGATGAGTGAAGGAAGACTCTCGAGGAGGCCAAGACTCACCAGAGGCTGTAGATACAAGAGTGATGATGATTATGACGTAGATTGATCTTAAATTAACGACAGCTGTGCCATTTTCGCGCAGGGTCTCTCAAACATCATAACTAAAAAGAATTCCAACGTGTTAGATGTTTATATCGAATTAGTTATTACGGAAATCATCTTTGTAGACAGTGTATTCTAATAAAACTCTGACAAACGGTATAATGAACTGAAATGAAAAGATGCGCGCCGTTGCCAAGTTTCCTTAAAAGTGGCTACTACCAACAGAAGGAATACTGGAGAGAGATAAATGATCAACATTCTTACACGGTAATGCTGTGTTAACATTTGTTCTAAACAGAAACTTGTTACACTTTTTTCACAACACGTTACACTAACGTTCTATCAATATCAACCTTTTTACTTACATACACTACACACCTTTCCGGCATCACAATATTCGTTGTTTCGAAATCGTATTATTTTACTTAATTGAGAGCACTTTAAAAGTGTAATAAATACATATGAAGGAGAATAAATAGTACACGAAAACATCTTTAACGAATTCATTCCACAATTTATAATAGCTGCAAAACATTAGTTGAATTGAAACACTCTCATTAAATGGCAACTTAAATGAGATGAAACACTGTATGAACATCACGATTTTGATCTAGATTTATAATAGTTAGTACAAAGCATTGAATAAGCATACCACTGATAGGTTCAGGTTATCATCTCTCCCGCTTTCTCAAACACGGTAGGTTCATTTTATGATATAGTTATAAGTAACATAACTACATTCTTTTGACGTGATTACGTCTTATAAATCGATGAACGCCGGCTGCACTCACGAAAAAGCATGACTCATTGTCACGTTCCACCTGAGCCGAGCGTGCAAGCGAGAGCGCGGAACAAGCGGTTGGCCTAAACGTTCGGCTTGTGACGCATCTATCTCTCTTCCACTCCATCGTTATTATATGACGTTATCACGTAAAATTATCGTCCGTAAACCAACTTTACAGACCATTTTTTTTTTTAAAAGAGAGATAAAAATTTGAGTGTATTTCAAATAAATTGATATTATCGGAAATGCACTCCAAACAGGCGGCTATGGGACCTATTTATTGGATAATTAACACCCCTGCCATAGGTTACCCCAAATGGTTCCCTACGTTTGGTGATTTGGCAGAGGTGCCCGGGTTCATGGGATGGGGTTTGTCTAGGTCTTGGCGGTAGATGCTTTTGCCCACCTACTGCGTGGCGGGCCGGATCGAGAGTGACTCGTTGAGGGAGATCTTTTGACCTCTTCAGCCGGACTGTCTCAACTCACCGCCTTACACCGCAGAGGGAGGGAGGATTCATGCGTTCGTCACTTCTGAACATATTGACACCCCGTTTCCTGTCCACCCCTCACATCTTTTCTTTCACAGAACTTTGTCTTTCCTTTCCCTGAAAAGACCCTCCACACAGTATTCCCAAAGATGACATGGGTCCTGAAGATTTTTTTCCCTCAGAGCCTCCTGTGTTGGGATAATGTAAAAAAACTCATATTCTTCTCCTCGTCCTTTTTGGTTCGAGGACCCATTGCCTCGGCAAGGCGCCTCCAGGCCATCCTTATCCTGGATTCCTTCGGCCGTTTCCGGCTGCCTCCGGGCGTCCATTATAGGCCCAGTCTCTCCAGTAATACTGAATGGTGATGTTCCTAGTTCGAAGCACCGATCCGCAGTTTTGTATCTTCAGGTTTGATCATGGTGCCTTTTTCTTCCTTCTACTACTACCATCATTACACGGAAAATGTTGCTTGTGCAATGATGGAGGTCTTAGCTAAGAGAGGTTCGAACCTAGACGACGGTGAGAATCCGAAGCTTCGAACCATTCAGTCGTGGAAGATAGCTGATAATCTGATAGCTGATAAGTTCTCTAAATACTGTGTTGGTATGGATATGTTTATTTCGTGTTATTAATTTACATGACTGTTAGCCAATTTGAAATTGCTATTTTCATATAACTTAGCATATCATAATTTTTTGGGAGCACCGCGCAGAGGCTATTGCATATATTTTAAAAGTCTTTCTATTTATCTACAATCTAAAAACACAGTTCAAGTGTATTCTTTTTCTAGATCATGCAAGTAATTATCTGATGCATTGCACGAAAATTGTATAATATTTTGTAATGCAAACTTACAAGAAATCGTTATTATATAAGTTATCTGCAATTTAAAACTGGTGGCTGTTTTTTGAAGTGAAAACTTTTTTTACCATCGTTGTGATTTGAAACTCGATAAAACGAAAAATAGCGATTCTAAAATGAGACAAACACATAAATCTGTAATATTTAGCCTGCGAGAGAATGAGATGGTATAATTGGTCTCCTCTTTGTGCGGTTCTTGGTAGTCTCCCCACTCTTGTCTACTTAAGTTTTCTGAAGGCTTTACTTCTAATGCGTGTGAATTGCACACTCACATCTTTTTCTGTTTTCCACTTTTCTCATTAAATATTATATACACTGATAAGCACCAATAACCTTTGTATGTATACCATCTATTAAGTAAATTTTTTTTTTTATTTAAACCATAAAATTTATTTTGTTATCTGTATCACGCATTAAATCTCGTAATATGTTAAAAAATCGTGTAAAAGCCTATTAGGGTATTCATTATCAAGGAATAAATAAAATTGAAATAATCAAATTAGGAGGAAACCAGAAGCCAATTTATGTATTCTTGGTGTTCCTAATATTGCCACAAATATAGGTAACAGTCATAAAAATCGCTTGGCAAACGGAGTCTAGAGATCGCGATTTCAAACGCAAAAGTGGTTTCTATTTATTTGGTTTGTATTTATTTCATAAAAAAGTTAATTAATGGAAACTGTCACAGATAATTTTAGTCAAAAAATGCGTTCATATATTTCTAATGAAAAAAAATATTTTAAGTTGTTTACGCTTATATTTTTAATAAAATAATTATCAATTTTATTTAGATTCCACTCAAGGGAAACGTTAGGAAAAGCTTCAATTTAACCAAAACAGTTTATTTAGTATTTATAATATATACAGATTCGTAGTAAAATTGATTTGAAAACAGTAAATTAGTATTGAAGCGCCGTATACCCGCTCAAAAAGAAGATGGAGAGATATGTAATAACGAATGTTGGAGAAAGCGCGCTTATATTTAAAACGATAAAATTGAAGAAAAAATTGTGAAAACCTTTAGTAAAACAAGACTCGCCAAAAATAGAGCAAAAATCTAAAATGAGGAACATCTAAATTAGCATAAAAAGAAACACTGAATTTTTTCATACACACAACTTCTAAAATAAGTGAAATGAACGTGTTAATAATAATTTTCGGAGCGTACGATTTTCTTAACGATTTTTTTTATCGAGGGAATTTCATATACATTGCATTTCGGCGTGGGGATCGTCTAAATATTATCTTCAAAAATAACATTTATTTTTTTAAGAACTTAAAAACTTCAAATGTTTAAGGAAGATATGTAAGAAATGAGTAAAAATTCGGGTAGCGGCGGCTTAATCTTCGACTTAAATCCAGTGAGACTTTGAAGGTTTAAGGTAATAGGGGAAAGAGAAAGAAAATTATACAAATAAGATCCACGATACACTCGCAGTTGCTTTAGATGGAAAATGATTTTATGGTGATTTTTTTTTTAAAGAACGTATTTTGTAATTGATGTGGTTTAATCAATGCATTAAAATAACTGTGATTTATTTGTGCTGTTAATTGTTTTCTAACTGCATTCTCCCAACCATCTAAATGTTTCTAATACCAATAAAAAATGTGAAATTCAATATACTCGTTTGTTGGGTAATGCAAAATATTATAACGTTCTCTTAAAATTTTAAACAATGGAAAAAACGGATCCCAAGTGTTGAGTGTTTCTTATAATTCGCTTGAATAATAAGTGGTTTGGTAGTGAAATTATAATCACTATGCAAACAACGATATTTCAACAGTACGACAACATATTTCATATCCTAATCTTCCATTATACGTATAAAAATCAAAATATGCTTGCTTGGGGATATAGTTAAGAATTGTCTATGTATTGCTATATTAAGCATATGAAATGTTTGAAACTTTAAAAATACCTTCATTCCGTCCTCGCAAAGATTTCTGGATTATTATAACCACACGACAATACATCTGAATTTTTTTTTTAATCATTACAAAAACTTTTACATAACTGTCAATTTGAAAATGAAATTTTGCAAACCATCGATTATTAAATCAAAACTCAATTTTCGAAACTCTTTTTCATTCATTAATTTATTTCAAGTACTCACCTATGGCACTAATCAAAATCGAATACTTTAAATCCAATAAAAAATCATGTTTTTTTAAATAGGTATCTTTGTTAGGTACCAAATTTGATTTATTGTTCTTACTCGTATAATGTACAAAAAATAATCGAAAATTTGTAAAAAAAATTTGGTGGCACGTGAGCTTTTTGAAAATCTGAATGTACCGGGACTAAATGTATGGAACGCGGTAGAGGATGGAAGGCGAGGAAATGGAGGAGGATATGGGAGGGGAAGGGGTGGGGGAAGGGAAACGGGATGAATGGGAAAGGACACGCAGGGAGAAAAAAAAAAATTATTTAATGGCCTTGTAAACATGCCGAGAACTCGCTAGTCATATTATAATAATAAATCAACAAATATTTACGATAGTTCATTAGGTAACGTTTAATTGAACTATTTTTAACAAACATACTGATTCGTTTTTTTTTCTTTTACATTAACTCCATACAGAAGGCTCTGAGGGAAATTATTTTCCGTCTTCCATTTATTATGTCATCCTTGGGGTTGCTGTGTAAAGGGTCTTTTTGTGGAAAGGAGGGAGTGAATCCGGGTCTTGAAGAGACCCATGTTGTAGAAGGGAGGAAACACAGAGGCCAGCAAATTGTCCGCAGTCTAGCTGTTGAACTCAAAAATATAAAATTAATAAAAACAATACCTTACCATTATATTTTTTGTACGACTATTTTAAAACTTTATAACCAGTTTTTTCAACTATAAAGTTAGCGGTAAGCACCAAATTTTATTTTTCTAGACGATGAATTAATAACTTCGGGAGTGAAACGTTTAGAAACATCTTGAATATTTGTAACACGTTCTAGAAAGGTCGAATCTCCAGGGCAAATTCGACCGTACGTTCGTCCAATACACGGGTCGCTAGTCGCAATTTCTGTACACAGCTTTCTTTATTTACGTCATTAAGATTATGAATATATTTTAGGGTATATTGTCACCTTCCATATTCACATTTGTGCAATTGTTTGGCGTTTTATGTTAATGATTTGGAGAATCTTGTTCTCCTTTGAAAAACGGTAGATATACATATCGCCTCTTCTGAAGATCGCAATCCAATTGCAAAGATGTTTTTCTTAAGCGATCTATTTTAATAGTAGTTATTGGCATATATCGTATCCTGCAGTTCATGCCATACTGTATACTTCAATGCGGTTATGCCAGTCAATATCTACATTATCTGTTCAGTAAGTAAACGAGGCCTACATTTCAAACTACCCTTAGAAAAAATGGGCTGATAAATTACATAACTTTATAATTACTCGCTTACTATCTTGCATGCAAGCATTTTCACTTTGACTATAAATTATCTCTTCTGTAAACAGCAGAATATTGACTAATAACCAATCCGAATTGATTGCTCGGACTGTGGTACTATAAGCAAGCAGACACCCACTCCTCTGACGAGTAAATAAATGAGTTCAATAGATTGTTATACCTTATATTATGGTAACTGGACAATGTTGCGAGTGTTGAATAGTTCATCACACAGTTTAACAATCATCCGCACTACCGGGAATTTTTTTAAGTAACTATATATTCTAAGATTCACTAGCTAATAGTACCTAAAAATTGCAAAAAATCGAATTGCAGTGTCGTTGCCCTAACACATCATCGTTTATCAACCTTTTAAATAAAGCGACCCCCTTGAAACACAAAAAAAAAAAACTACATTAGCTCCACAAAGAGAATATATGTAAAAAAAGAGAATATATGTAATCTTGTGGGTAGAGGGTCTTTTTAGGAAAGGAAGGAGAGTAAGTTCTGGAAAGAAGAAAGGGGTGGGTAGGAATTTGGGGGTCAGTGTATCCAGTAGTGACGGATGTATGAATTTATCCCTGCCACTGTGGTGCAAGGCGGTATTCCGAGAGAGTTCTGCTGGAGAGGTCAAAAGGTCTCCCTCAACCAGTCTTTCCCGATCCGGCCCGCCACGAAGTAGGCGGTTAAAACCTCACCCCCATGAACTCGGGCACTCCTGCTAAGTAGCGATCCACTTGGGTTGACCTTTGATAGGGGTGTTGGTTATCCAATCAATCGCTCGCCTCCCAAATTGTTGGTTCCATGCCAACTGAGAATAAAGGCAACTCAACACCTCTTTGAAGTCATTAAAATCTATGAAAAAATCATTTTAAAATAGCCCATAAACCTAACCTAACGTAACATATACAACCATTTTTTTATCATCACTCTTAATGACTTGTCTGAGGTGGTTCTGAGTTGGTTTCATTCTGAGTTGTCCGGTCACCCAAATTGTTATCTCCTTGAAGAAAATTTATCGGTTTTCATACGTAAATGAACAGACATGAATAAATTCCTCAAATTTATTTAAGTTGTCTTCACTAAATCTATTAATAATAATTGAATTGAGTGCAGATTGGCAGATCAGATATAATTGCGTATAACATAACAGTTAGTGTATTAGACCCAAATGTTCGACAGTTGTCTCTATCATGCAATACTACCATGAAAACTATTGAGACACCTGAAAACTACATATACTAACATTGAAACTACGCACTCTAACATACAACAAAATACAATACCAACTAGTTAAAAAATTAAATTGAAAATTTTTGGCATTTGTTCGCCCATATCTATATTTATGAGACAACACCTCTCATCGCAGGCTCTTAATATCAATTACACTTAATTTATCGCCCAATATTCCCAAATATAGAATAAGTGAAATATTGTAAGATCCGGCGTGAAATAATCTATGATCCTTGAAAACGAAACGCGGCCGCAGTTCTCATATTATAACAAAACATGTTGAAATTTGTCATTAATTTTGATCGGTTTTCTACAACACTCTCGATATTATTATTCTTCTCAAATCCGTCACTTAGTACACAAGATTAACGAGCGGTAACCTGTGTTTATCTCGAATTTTCTCACAGTAGTAAAGTGGTCTGCCGATGAGAAAAAATGCTGCAACGCTCGTTTCGAACGTTCATGATCAATATTCAGACATTTCAGGTGCAATTGAAACGTCACACTGCTTTCATAAATGTACTCGATCGTATCTATTACTGCAATTAATACGATTGACCTAAGCTTTGTCTTTCCTAAATCAAAAATGCAACAAAAGCCATTATTATTCAATTTTTTTACGTTAGCTCCACACTAGTGATGGGTAAGTTCTGCATTTTACAGGAGGCCTCCGAGACGTGCTTCCTTTTTATAGTACCTACTTGAGTTCTTGGAACAGGTCCCGGGAGCCACTCCCGACTCGCGAATGGCTCGGACCGAGACCTTTGGGTCCGAGTACTGGAGCAGGTTCTCTGGGAGTAGTCGATTTGAAAAAGGAGTAGGAGTTGGATCTGGTTCCCGCGAAGAACCCGAGTTCAAGAGACCACTCCAGCTGAACCTACACATCGCTACTCCACATAGGCGACCCGGGGAAGTAAATTTTTCCCCTCATGGCCTATGTCATCTTAGCTGTGAGGAGGGTTTTTTTAGGAAAGAAGGGAGAGGAAGTTCTGGGAAGAAAAGGGGTATTAAGGGAGGGTATGAATCTGTGGGTCAGTGTGTCCAGTAGTGACGGATGTATGAATCCATTCCTCCCACTGCGGTGCAAGGTAATGTTCCGAGAGAGTCCTGCTAGAGAGGTCAAATGGTCTCCCTCAACCAGTCTCTCCCGATCCAACCACGCAGTTAGTGAGCAGACGCATCCGCCGCCAAGATCCGGACAAACCTCACTCCATGAACCCGGGCATCCCTGCTATATCAGCAAACTTAGCGAATCACTTGTAGTGACCTAAGGCAGAGGTGTTGGTTATTCAATAAATGGTACCCATTTCTGCCTACCAAATTGTTTACTTTGATGTATTGTTATTTAAGATTAAATAAATATAATAATATGGTTTCTATTGTAGGTGTGTTATTTTTTTTTATTTTTTTATTTTTTTTATTTAATATAGATATATAAGTTTACAGTGGGTTAATATAAATTACATATTGGTTCATAAATTCTTTAAAATTGCAGTCTCACCAAAGAAGAAGCTAGTTCTTGTGCTTGATGAGCGAGTTACACTAATTATGACAGAAATAGAATAACATTATGCAATAGGTTATATAACATTATATAATGGGAACAATTGAAACTTCTGGATCATCTATATGTGAAGATGTACATACAATGGGATATGGTTACATACTAAAATATTGTGCACTTTAGAGAAATTCGAAAAATCTAAATTATATAGAAATAAATATAGATTGACGATAAATAGAAAGAAAGAGAAAAACAGGTAATTATTTAATTAATTATTCCTGATGAAGTGTTGCTTCAGTTTGAGTTTCAGTTTATTGATGTCTTTGATTTTTTTTATTTCAATCGGAAGATTGTTGAAATACTTTATTCCTAAATAGATGTAATTGTTTTGCATTAGTTTGGTATTAAATTTTGGTATTTTGATGTTGTCTTGATATCTTTTTGATTGGTGGGTTTCAAATTTGTTGACGATATTATCTTTGTAAATTTGGATAATTGCATTTTTCTTGAAGATATTCTCTACTCGAGGCACCGTGAAATCTGCGAAAAGTGTTTCTGTTGGATATGTGGAGGGTTTCTTTAGGATTACTTTAATGATTAGCTTCTGGATCACTTTGATCGGGGTAAAAATATTGTTGTATGAACCCCCCCATCCAATAATTCCATGTTGAATTAATGACTGGATTAGTGCATAGTATACTCTTTTTAGATTGTTGGGTTTTAAAATATTTCTTAATCTTATGAATATATATATACACTTTCTGATACGCTTAACCAATTCACAGATATGGCTCTTCCACTTCATATGTTGTTCTATTATCTGATACTGATTTCAACGTTGAACAGCCTTGGATACATGTGATTTTGTTGCATTTGTTATTGTGGATAATTATTTTAGTGTTGGGGAGTGTTTTTATTTTGTTAATTGAGAAGTGTATGTAGTATGTTTTGTTAGTGTTCAATGAAATGAGATTTGTATCAAACCAATGTTTTAAGGTGTTCATGCTATTATTTGCTTGTTCGTTTACTATATTCCAGTCAATCCCATTCACTATGATAGCTGTGTCGTCGGCATATGATATTATGTCTGCGTTAAGTGGTAGTCTGAAAATATCATTGACATAAATTATAAATAGTAGGGGACCTAGCACAGTGCCTTGAGGTATCCCGAAATTGCTTGTTAGTGGTAGACTTAGGGAGTTATTTATCTTGACTACTTGGTATCGTTCAAATAGATAGCTGAATGTTATCTGTTTGAATTTTA
This sequence comes from Glyphotaelius pellucidus, assembly GCA_936435175.1. Lineage (NCBI taxonomy): Eukaryota > Metazoa > Arthropoda > Insecta > Trichoptera > Limnephilidae > Glyphotaelius > Glyphotaelius pellucidus. The sequence goes on from OW386551.1 coordinate 27,315,378, forward strand.
CCTTGAAAAGGTAATATTTTTAATTTCTGAACATGCTTCACTTAACACACCTTATCTTACCTTTACTTACATCGAACCTATAATCTACCTTAAATGTACGCTCTGCTTAGCTCTATAAGAGCTACCAACCTCAGTCTAGAAGGCGCTGGAAAACAAGACTAAAACCAAATAAAATTTTATCAATTCAATGAAAACAAATGACTTTGTTTACACCTCTATTTAAGTAACAATATCGACTTGTTTAAAAAACTATGTTTTCTTCGTCAGGATAATAAGTTAATTATCCTTATCTTTATCTTTAACTTATTATCCTGACGAAGAAAAAGTAGTTTTTGAAACATGTCGATATTGTTAATTAAATAGCGGTGTTCACAAAGTTATTTGTTTTCATTGAATTAATAATGACGCCACAAAGTGAATTTGCGAAGTTTGAAGAAAAAATTTTATCAATTCACACGGTCGGTATGATATGATATGATAATGATATGATTTGAGATTTTCACGGTCAAAAGTATTGTGGCGTTTAATTTTTGGGTTATTTTGCCGTGTTGCGCTACCTCCTGCTTTAGCCAACGTTTCGGACAACAATCCAGTGTCCATAATCAGGGCAGATCTGTAATGGATACTGTAATGCTGTCCCAAACGTTGGCTAAAGAAGGAGGTAGCGCAACACGGCATAATAACCCAAAAATAAATCACGATACCTACGTAATATTTATGTACACCATAAATCATTAGTTTCCTGCTAATTTTGTACGAGTTTTTGCACTGTATATATTGGAAACTTGTCAATTTCTCGTATAGTTCGTAAATGAATATATTGACGTGACAAATTCAATGTTTAACACTCATATTAACATTTTTTTATCGGTTTATTATTACCTACTGGCAATTATTTAATATGTAAGATTTTTTATGTTAGTAAGTAGGGTAATGCGCGTTTTCATCCCACGACAAAATATCCCCGACAAAATCCTCCCACAAAATATACTACGGACAAATATCCCCCAACAATAAATTTACTTTACTTGAAGAAAACAATATGACTTTGTGGATGATTTTCGTATAAATCGCTTTAGCTGTGGAAATTGACGCCTTTAAAATAATCAGATTCTCCATACACCACTCAGAATTTTCTTAACTGTACTTCCATTTTCTGCGCTTCACAATATTTCCTAATTTCGGAAATCATAAAAAGTGGGTAAATCATTTTCAAATTGGTAGCATGAATAAAAATGTTAGGATTTTGATTCACGATTTTCTGCATTATGATATGGTTAGTTTTTTTTTTTAAATCCTTTGCAATAGTAGATAATTAGGTACTTGTTTAATAAAATTGCTAAAAACTCGTGTTTGAAACCTACAGTTACATAGCTAATGATAGTTAAAGTAATCAATAATATCAGGTTTTAGAGGTCCAGCAAAAGTTATTAATATAGGTGCACAACTCAACTCAGCTGTAGGTATTACAATCGGATATAAGATACAAGTCCTTGAACGAAACCATTTGAAAGAGTGAACCTTATTCCATAGTTCTCAAAATGTGAATCTAGTTATTATATTATTATTCAATCCAATAACATTATTTCAAAACAATTATTTCAGTGATCGATTTACCCATATTATCCACAGAATTGAGACTATTACGTTTCGATACTAAATAATTAGCACTTTGTTCCATATTATGTGAATTGAGTTGATTGATTTTGGATTCACTAGATAGGTCCCCGTAATTGCTTATTTTGCAGTTTTACACTCTTCAGAAAAAGCGACGAAAATTTCCTAAGTGATGTAGTCGTAAGCACCGCGCAGTTTTTGAGTAGATTGTAATTGAGTAGATGTACCATGCCCAATGAGTACTACATTTTATGGGCAGTGCCCATTGGGCATGGTACATCTCACTCCCGTTGATAAGTACCCCACAATAGAACAAGCGACAATAATCCACAAATTCTCATGAAGGTGAAAGTGAAAACGATGAAAATATCTCCGTGGTATCCTGAACTCGTAAAATTAAATTAATAATTTGATGAATCTTTAGAAATCTTAGAAACAATTTTTTTTAACTAGGAATCGTGGTGCCTCTGTCTACTAATAGCCAGAAGCTTGTGGTTCAGTAGGTACTTCCGTCAATTATTACAGCCAGCATCCTGGCGTCTTGCGGTGACCAGAGAAGTGGGAGGAAGAAGATTGAGTGAAAGCTCACTTAAGAGATTAATCTCACACAAACACTACAAAAATTGATATGTAGAAGCAAAGGTTCGTTGATTTTTTGATTTCGTTGGCGACATTAAGAATTGTTTCATTGAAATCGCGGGTTTTTCAGTATTACTTAATAGCTTCGCTATTTATTTTCCAAAGAAAATGAAGTGTCTGCCATTATTAAATTAATAATACATATTATTTTATTTAAGTTTAGCTGAAGAGTTAAGGCATCGGATCCGCTAAAACCATTTGGCCGTATTCTGAGAGAACACCGAAAGACTGCTTACATTAAAAAATAGACTTTTCAAGAACAGGTTTTTCAACATCCATCCTGTTTTTCTAATTTTGTTATATTAGGTTTTTATCTTTCCCCATTTATACCCATTAATCTCATTCATCAATGGGGTTGCTTTTGTAAATTGTCATACGGTTTTAACTTTACACTTTCAAGTCATCGTATCTCTTCAGGGGAAAAGGTTACAAAATATATTTAGTAATTACTCAGTAATTAATTTAAAAATAACTATTTTACATTTTCCACGCCTTGTGAATATAACCATGATATTTTACCTACATTGTAGCATCCACCAGGATAAAGCTGAAGATGATGAATCACTGGTTTGGGAGTAACTTCCTAACCTGATAGTCTAGTTGTAAGATAATGCAAAACCTTTTTTTATATGGTGTTTGAACGCCAATCTTGATTATTTTATGTCAGTAAGATTAAGGCTTTTCAGACCAATTGTAAAGAAACAAAATGTGGGTCACTGAGTTCACAAAGTCTTGAACTATTTAATGTGACTTAACAGTAGGTATTATGTGGGTGTGTGATAGATTAAAAGATAATCATTTGTTAAGAACTATTTAATTGTATTATTTGAAGTAGAAGTTTAATCATGATATAAATATGAAGGAATTTGATGAGTCCCAACCTCGTGGCCACCATTATTTTTTATATAGCGATAGATGATTTTATTTTGGGAGAAAAACATTAACGGTTCTGTGTAGGTATGAGATGATATGAACAATATTGTGTTGACGGTGTTTAACGCAAATGCTTTAGAATAACCTGATGTAACCAGTAAATATAAAGGCATTTCCGTAATTTGATCTACATATAACTTATCTAGCTACAAGCTACATGTTACTTTTTAAATCAGAGATTTACTTCCTTAGTGCCTACCTGAGTATCAAGTAACTGGTGAAGCATTTGTCTTCTATAAAAAGAACAAACGTTTTCAGAATCTTAATAGATTGATGTAGCCATTTACTATTTTGACAAAGTTAGACAGATTGGAAACGTGATGGACATGAGAATAAGCGGGCGAGAGTGTACATATAATTATTGGAAGAAACTAAAGATATACCTAGATGGGTGAGCTCTTACAGAATGTAATAAGAAAATAGAAGACGAATTGATGTGCGCATTCCCGTGATGGTTTCTGTATATAATAGTGAGTTCTAGCATTATGAAATCATGCCTTGCTAACCGTTCATCCGATTGCCATGAAACTTTGGGGATTTGACGTGTGCATGACCGCCATGGTTTCTATATGCATAGTGAGTTCTGGCATCATGAAAATAAGTTACTAAACCAAAAACTTTGGTGAGTTAATGTGAGCACGCCCGCGAAAGTTTCTATATATATACTGGTGGGCTCTAGCATTGTGAAATTTGCATAAAAAATGCAATAGGTGTCACGCGAGTTGTTGAAAACTGAATGTACCGGGACTGAATGTATGGAATGGGAGGGAGGGGGAACTCTGGGGGGAGGAAGGAAAACTCGGGGGTTTCGCGGGACGGGGGAAGCGAGCGAGGGAAGTGGGGAGAGGGAAGGCGGAGAAGGCGGAGTGAGAACGCGAGACGGGGAGGGGTCGCGGGGGAGGAAGGGTAGGCGGAAGGGGAACGGGACGAATGGAAAAGGACACGCAGGGAGAAACAATTTCTTTATTAAGTGGCATACCAACGTGTGCCGGGAACTCGCTAGTTCTCAATAAAACAGTAAACAATAACTCGCTGGTTCTCAAAAAAGCATGCGTCTTTTATTGTGCTTAAGCTCTTATGGTGGTGACGAGTGTACAGGATAGCCAGGAGGCTTTTGTCCATTTATAGACTATTATATGTTCTCAATTTCTAACGTAGCCCCATGCCTTGGTATCCAACATAGAGGGGCGAACCTATAAACTACTGACATATGTTGGAGAACTCTATAAACTCCACTAACTATCAACACTAAATCCATCTGTGTCTTGTAACTCGAACTATCAAACTTATAAAGGTGATTGATTTGATTGAAAAGCTGTGTAACTTAAATAAAATTATTGCATCAGATCAAAATAGAAATATTTTAATAAATCTAATTTTTGTAAGGTCCATTAAAATAAACAGCCAATTGCAAGATCTGCGCGACTCATTTAACTCCAAGCCAAAAACGTGAAATAATACATTAATTGTTCCTACACCAGATTTTGCCAGTTTTTCACTTGCCTTCGTTATCGTGCTGGTTGGTTCAGACTCCAAACTCATTATAGAAATAGTCTCATCTGTTATAGATTAAAAACCATCATCTGTAAGGTGTTAGGTGACTATCACCAGTACAGTACAGTACAGAAACAATCGCCAGTACAGTACAGAAATAATTTCTTCGATGGAAGAATTTTCTTCAATTTCCTTTTACGAGTAAGCCATGTTGGAGCATTTAAGTGCACGCACGCTGGGTTCGTGTTCTCCCGGAGTCTTGTGGACATCCGCGTCCGTCTTTGTTCCCTACCACAGCCATGTTTCTTGTTCACAGGTCTGCTAGTGGCGTTGGTCTGTAGTCTGTACGCTTGTAAAACCTCCGGGTGTTAGCTATAACAATACCGGCTTGATTAAACGGCCTTGTTTTTTGTGTCTAATGATATGAGAATTATTATAAGCCTCGTTGGTTTTAATACTCTGAATGTGTAAGAGAGTGATATTCAAGACAATGCCTTAATTTTACGATGGGCTGTTTTATGCATATTAAATAAATGCACATCCGGTTTATTAATCGATTATTCCCATAAATTTTTCCACGGATTTCTACTAAAATACTACAAAAATAATTTATAATTAACATCTTTACCGCAAATATGTCAATTAAAAAAAAAAGAGATTTCACGCATTAATTGCATAATTAAAATATATTAACTAAGACAAAGGCTTTGTGACCAAAATCTCAAATTGATTACAAACTCCATAGCAGAGCGGTGAGAATTTTGATTCTTGGTTTCAGAGATCACATTTTCAAATCCCTGTGAAATGCAACCCGATTATAGTATGGGTTTTGGGGTATTATGCCGTGTTTTGCTCATTTTTTAGCCAACGTTTCAGACAACATTACGGTGTTCGCGTCGCACATCTGCCCTGATTATGGACATTACAACATTGTCGGAAACTTTGGCTAAAGAAGGGGGCAGCGCAACTCGGAATAAAACCCCAAAAATAAATCACGTTAGGTTATCGTGTTTTTATTTGCACTTTGTTTCAGAGACAATAAAAAACTCTTCATCACTCGCAATCCAAATGCCATGAATTCATGAATCTAACATGTTAATCTAACCGTTCCACCTCTCTTTCATGTATTGCTATTTTCATAAGTCCTGATAACATCTCCTAAATTAATATGCCATATTTCACAGGCTCTTGGCGATGACACCAGCGCAGTATTTCATTAAACAGTTAAATATCAGCAAGCTCAATCCTATGCATCATTTTAAAGACTGAGTTTTCTTATTGTGAATGAATATGATAATATTATTTGTTGCGAGGCCCACGCATCAAGTCGCCGCCGGTATAGTGCACCTATGCCCCTTTCTCTACAACTGTACTGGAGGGGACCACTGATCGCCGAATGGCCTTAAAAGCTTTTCCTAGAGCGGGGCCTACTCACAGACGGTCGGTAATTTGCCGACCCAACAACCATAACCTAACAACAAACAAACTGATCTAAAAATGTAAATATCCTTCATCCTTAAACATATTTTTAGTACAGTAATTTAATGGGTTTTAAGGGTGTTTTTGTGACAGTTACAATAATGCATGTCAAGTGTTTAAAAAAAACCCTATTAGGAAGTGAATTTCTTTCAATTGTGTGATAGTTCTGCGATTTTTTTAAAAGATAAATTCAGTGCTTGGAGTAACGAATTAACATATATTTTTCTGTTCCAGTTGCAACGGAAATTAATCTCTATACATCAGGGTATAGTGTTCAAAATAGTGCATCTTTGTGAATCGTCCTTGAATCCGACGCGAAAATGAAAACATCACTGCAGGCGTTTGTTGTCTTAGGTGAGTGACTTTTTTAATATATTTAGTTTATTGTTATCAACTAATCACTGTTGATCTTTGTTTTACTTAAATATTTATATATTAACACAAATAGCATTTTCATTACGTGATAAACTTACCACTACCTGAAGAAATTTTAACATTATTTACAAATATTTGTTTTGCCTTTATAGCTCACATTCTTATAAACTTATAGAAGTACATATACTTCTCATGATATAAATAACGATTGCAATTTAATTATAGATAAAGTTTAGCTTTTGTGTAAAGCGTTAGCTGAATGCATGTGCATACTATGCATTTATGTGATGGTGTGAACAGATTGTCCCACTTACTTTAGGACCTTGCAAAAGTGCATTAGAATGGATACAATGTGTTCTATAATGCATCGATCTACATTTTATTATTATGTTATACTGTGGTTGATAAAACCTTTGGCTTTAATCCGGAAGCATCGAGATCGAATCTTACGGAGGGATTAATAACATTACAGTGATCCCTTACCAAAAAAAATATGACTACCAGTTTTCGTGCTAATTTTAAATTAAGAATAGTAATCAATTATTACAACAATAGAAAAATCATATTGTTTGAAAATCTCAGATGATCTTTGACAGCGAAAGAAAACAGCAAAGGAGAACTAAATTTTGGGAGCCTGACTAGTTAGTTCAAAACACTTATGTATTATATAACTAGAATGGTATAAACTTTTCTCATAAACTGAAGTCTTAAATTGGATTGGTGATTTTTCACCAGGACGGTACAGGAAGTACCTTTGCATCAACAACCCTAATTTTGAATACTTTAATCTAAAATAAATGGGGGGAAAGCTATCTGTTCAATTTGGGAGGCGGAAATGGGTACCGCCGCCCCGGAAATCTTTATTGAATAACCAACACCTCTGCCATAGGTGACCCCGAGCAGTTCGCTACGCTTGGTGATTTAGCAGGGGTGCCCGGGTTCTTGGGGTGAGGTTTGTCTAGATCTTGGAGGTGGATGACCAGAACACACTGAACCCCAGATTTCTACCCACCCCTTAAACTCTTTTCCTTCCCAGAACTCTCTTCCTCTTCCTTAAAAAGTCTGCTTTTATATATTTATCTAGCACTGATCAACGAATAAATATATATTTTTTTAATTCATTGACAACAACTTATTACGGTTTGGAGTAGAGAGTTAAGAGCCGTCCGCATTGCTCGAGTATTTTAGTTCATTTGTAGACGTGCGAAAATGCGTGGCATTGGAGAGAAGGTGCAACTCTAAAATTATTTATTAATGCTGCTATTAATCTCTTTTCGTGTCTATAGTTTATTTATTTTGATTTTACTAATTTATTCTTCCGCTTCTTCTACAATTTCACCTCTTCTGACCATTAAAATATGCTCAATTAGCGTATTTACTTTGCTTACTTGAAAGTAATGCAAACGATTCTCGCAAGTCAAGTGGCGAGTTACTCGCCACTTGACCAAACTACTAGTCTAGTCTGAACAAACCATAAGCTCGGGTAAGTTTATTATAAAAAAGGTATTAAAGTTAGCATTATTTATGAAAAAACTCAGTGTTAGAAACCTTATCAAAAGTTGATTGATTTTAAATGGAATGAATATACGACATATTTTAAAACTTCCTTCCATTGTATTAAAATCAAATTAGCAAGAGACAAAGGGACCTAATATTTGAACACTTTTTTAATAATCATGTTTCAATCGATTGTATTTTTTCAACAAAAACAATGGAATGGTTAGTCTTGGGAATATAATTTGTCTCAGACGTAACATTGAATGAACAATGGTGACTTGTAATCACTGCGTTGTATGTGCACACAATTAGATAAAAAGAGAAATAAAGAACATCGATCAATCGGAGTGATAGCACTCATTGTTTTTAAACTCACGTTTAAATATACATTAGAAATGAACAAGCATCAGCTTCGGTTTTGTTGTAAAAATGACACTAAAAATTCTACACGGATGCAACATTTTACGATTCAGCTACATAAACAATGACCAGATAATATTAATATTAATACTTTATGTGCCATCTATGTATTACTCATATTTTGTCATGTATCGAATTGATAAAAAATGTTGATCTAGTTGAGCCGTTAAGCACATGATTTGATTTGATGATTTGTTAAATAACCTTAAATCTAGTTTTTTTTAATATTTTATCTATTTATATAAAGAGGGTTGTCTGTAGTGGGAGGGCGGGTGGCGTGGAATTGATTTTTATACAAATCTACAGTTTGATTCCGGGATTGATGAAATTTAGCACACTTGACCTTCAGAACAAGAAAAAGTTTACTCTCTACATCTGAACTCGAAAAACTTAGTGCAGAGATCGGGCAACGCCGGAGACTTCAGCTAGTATATTATAAAATTATTATTTTTGCTAAGTCAAACTTTTTTGACTTCAGATTGTGAAGTCGCTTTATTTTTTTCGGTTCAGTCTCGTTTCCAAAGCATTACAAATATATAGGAATACCTCAAAAGGGCGAACCGATTTACCTAGAAAATCAATTGTATGAGTCACTTATTCGTATCGTAAAAAACTTATATTCCTCCCATTAATTGTGGCAGACTTGTGTTAATAGTTTCATACTGAAGTGAATATTATTTAAGGCATGCGTGTTTGGGGAACTTATAAAATTTTTACTATTAAAAGCCCCTAAGAAGCGCATAAATAATTTAAAACATCAAAAATATGCGCTTTTTAAAATTTAATTAACCCTTAGCGGAACTTTTGACTTTTTTTGTTTAAAAATTTTTAACTTATTGACCAAAATTTCAGTTAATATGATGGTTTTAAAATTTTGTATGAAGTTTTTGATAACGGCAAATAATTGGCAGTATTAATTACTTTAATATATATGTGTTTTTTTAAAAAGCTCACTAAGTTTTTTTTATTTTAAGTAATTATTTTGTAAGCTCTGTCCGATGTAGGTGGCATTACAGTTGGTGTGGCTACGTTTTAGTTCATTTGTCGATCGTCCAGTTGATTAGTCAGAAATCCTCAAATACTAAGTTTTGAGATAACGAGGAAAGCAATATTCGAATGCTCACCATACATTAAATATTATTTACACTGTGTCTGTGTTTTGCATATTAAATATGGTGACCGGACAATTTAGAATGAACTCAACTCAATACCTCCATTGAAAAGTCATTAAAAAGTGATGAAAAAAATATATTCAAAATTAGTTAAATAAGTTACGTTAGGATTTAAAAAAAAAATCATAGCTTTTAAAGGCTTTTCAAAGAGATGTTGAGTTGAATTGACTCTGAGTTGTCATGGAACCCCTGTAAAGGGTTTCATACCGGTCTAATACATTATATTTTGATATTTTGAAACTATAAGTATGATATTTTGAAACTACTAGCGAACCAGAAAACATCAACATTCAGTTCAATTCACCACACTTTTTGCATTTTCATTGATTTGGTGGCGTTTATGAGTAATCTGAGTATTGTACCAGATAGAAGGTAAACTTTTATATATAAGTGCGTACTCAACTAAATTTTCGATTTTTCGTAGATTAATCGACTGGAAATTGTTGCATGCGTCACAATTTTTAAGATTAGTAATAATTATATTTTTACTTTTATTCAATTTGATAATTTTCAAGTTTTTAAAGCTATTTCATGTGTAATCTACGTTTTAAAATTTCTTCGGAAATAAATCAAAAAACCAACCCTTACTTCGTTTGCAATGATTAGTAGGCCAAACAATAATAAATATTCGAGTAATGCGTTAGATTTCTCCTTTAAGAAGTACGAGCGGTTTTGTAATATGAACGTCCATTCCTTTTCTGAGATAATATTGTTGTTACATTCATAAGATCTCGATCCGATTCGTGTTTATCCGCTCAAGAACTGGTTCTAGTCGTTTCGGCAGGACTTTAGTATAATATCTCGTGTCGCGTACTTGTCAAAGTGAACGTATATTATTTAACGTTCACGTTACTCAACCTCCGTCTGCCTGTCACGAGGAATCTAGACTCCAGATATTTGCCAACAAAGTCGCATTTAATTAAAACGCCGGTGCGTTACCATTAATGACATTGCGAAAAAAGGGGAAATTCTAGAGTCAATTGTAACAACATTAATCTAATTAGACGAGAAGAATTGAGGCAACGAATCTACGCTATTTCGTTCTATTGTCGTGAATTATAACAATTGCGAAATGTTTTATTTCATGTTCATTTAGAGGTCCCAAAGCTACAAAAAGAACGACCTTCAAGATTGTTTGTTTTACTTTAGGGTGTAGTTAATTGTAATGAAGGCAGAATAGATAATAATATACGCCTTTGTCTATGTTTAAGTATAGATAAAATTAAAAAGTATTTATTATTTCAATATGAACTAAATTTTTTTTAGCAATACGAGTCAAAATAAATGTGTTATTGTACCAACTGTCGTCGCTGTAAAAATCATCAGAAATATGCTTTGCATTGAATGAAATAAACAAGGAAAACTGTAGAAACAGTTATGTTGTTTATTTGTTTTTGACGTGATAACGTCTTATAAATCGATAAATGCCGGCTGCACTGACAAAAAAGCATGACTCATTGTCTCGTTCCGCCTGAGCCGAGCGTGCAAGCGAGAGAGGGTAACAAGTGTTCGGCCTAAGCGTTCGGCTTGTGACGCATCTATCTCTCTTCCACTTCATCGTTATTACATGACGTTATCACGTAAAATTATCGTCCGTAAACCGACTTTACAGACAATCAATTTTTTTAAATATTAATTGTATTTTCATCTATACAGCTTGATTTAAAGTTTAAAAAGTATTTACTTGCGCCGGTTTGGTACCTACCTGGTTTGTTAATTGTAGTTGAGTTGCCTAAAATATGCATTCCTGTTCCTTCCACTTTCAAATCCAAAAACTCCTGAAACCACAGACAAACCTCAATGCTCTTGCATTTGTTGAGCGCCACGCGTTTGAATGTTCGATGGATAACCAACGCTGCGCTGTTGAAGTGGAAATCATCAAAATCACCGATAATAACGTCCAAATCGGTGATTCTAGCGGATTTGTGAATCCGTCCCCTCTCTCCATTTTTGTCATTATTACTATGCTGAACTACTTATATGAAGGACTGAAAGACAATAATTTAATTTTAGTACTATGACCAGCTGTGGAACACCCTAAAAAGCCTTGAAAAGCAGTCGTATATGTCGCATCATTATTATGATGTATCTCACATCACTACTAATATATAAATGATAAAGTGTGAAATAACCGCCGCATCTCGCTACACTTTAAATAGGCATAGATTTTAAAAAGTAAATTACTTACTTTTAAACTTAATTACCAAAATAAACATCGGTTCAGTCCGGATAGACTGAAAAAATGCATTAAAATTCGATTTTCATTTAATCAAATTTAAAAATTTCGGTTGCCGCCATATTTTTTTGAATGAATTTGATATTTGCGAAGTTTCGTTTCAAACTAAATACGCCTCAATTACTTAAATTATCTAAACTAAGAACCTAATAACCTATTTTGTGTACGTAAATAGTTGTTTCTTGTGTTAATTGTTGAAATGAAGTGTGATTTCCATAATCTGTGTTTAAAAATGCGGCGGTTCTTTCGCAATTTAATACATTTTCTTTTAATAAGCAATAATAATCTAACTAAATGGTCAACACTGTTTTATTGTAGAACCTCTGAAACACGCAACATGCGGAAAACAATAAACCCGAAAACACCTTAAAAACCCGAGTAAAACCTAAAGAAGAAATTTATGTTTTTCTTTGAAAAAACGCGACATTGTGTTTATGGGAACAATTTTCTTACATAATGTATCACCTAAACCTACCTTTTTAAACAAGGCTAGTTTAGTAACGCCTAATTATTTGACTTTTTGTATTACTTACTTACAGACATAATGAATTTTATCGACTCGTAATCATAGCTAACCAGACAAAATTTGCATCATGAAAGCCCAGTATAACACATAAATTAAATGTAATTATTAATGCTTAACCAGCTATGCAGTAGGTACATATTACAAAAAACTAATCTAGAATGCATTGGTTGCAAAAACCCGGACAACACTGTATTAACGGTTTCCTTTGCTGTTTTGTATCAAATCAAATGCTACTTGTTAAAATTATAACGACCGATATCCGTTGAAAACAAATAATCAACAACTCAACGTACAATATTTAAATCCTGTATCCAGTTGTGACAGAATTGTACTATCGTTTAATACAGTCCATTCGTGGCAAACTACCCAGCTTTTTTTTGCATAATCAATGTTTTAGTCTAGTCTGGCTTTTAAGAAAATCATGCATTGGTTAGCCTTGGAATGAACTAAATATCAGACGGTGATTCGTGAATGTTTATCGACTCTATTGTAATCAATTATACGGACAATTAAATACGTTTTTAGGATGAAAGTTTGTACGGTTGATTTTATCCGTAATAATTCTTTCCTTTCAATTTTAATCAAATCGTGATGGTCTTTACTAGACTATATCTAATGGCTATTAATAGCAATGGAAGAATTAACATGAAAAATTAACAGTGTTTAAAGTCACATTTATCACATCGTAAGGTAATTTATCACATTATACGAATATGCAGATAGAATATATTATTATAAAGATCATCTCTGTCGGTAAAGAGTGGCTCTCCCATCACCTTTAAAGGTTAATCTTTGATAAGAATCTAGAACCGTTAATCTCATTGCAGTTAAAATACATAATATAAGATTATTGGCTTAGAAACACTCTGAAAATTATAAATTATAACATTACCAAAACACACACCGTGTTTCAACTATTTTTTAAAATTAATCCGTACTTGAAGTTGAATGCTGTATACCTGACATAATTTTAAAAAATATAATGCGTTATGATAATACACAATACGCGAAAAATCATGGGATATTATAATTATAGAAGTTATGAAGCTCAAAATATCTATGAAAATATATTTTCTTCAGGATCATTGCCTTTCAAAAGATGATCATAAATTTACCCTTTGAATGAACAACGTTTAAAAATTACGATGTGTAATGTCAAACTAACACACAGCATGTCAAACATACAACAAAAAATGGGCATTTAAAATATGGCATTATTAATTAAAAAAATTATTTGAAACCTAATTTATCGTTTTTTTATGTAAATACCGCACAAAGGTCCCAACTGCTCCCAGTCATCTGAAGTCAGTGAGAATATGGCATTACTTCGTAATACTAGAAGTCAGGATTTATTTCAGTGCAGAAATTCTGGGACTAACTATCATATGTATTCCTCTTTGCCCAGAATACTAATGGAGGGAAACAATTATACCAAGTCAGTGGACATCTTCAATTTATCTTTGAATAAATTTAAAATATTGTTATTGAGGCAGTTCAGTTATGTACAATAAAATGTTTTTTCTATGCTATATATGTAAAAGCCCCGAAAAAGGGCGTTTATTTATAAATAAATAAATAAATAAATAAATTACCAATTATTGGTTATGCTGTGAGGCTGAAAGTAGTGCATATGGGGAAAAATAAATCGCGATAATACTTTTTTGGTGATTTTTATTGCGTAAGACTATTTTTTTTTTCTTAAATACAACTTTCATTGCATCCGTAATCCAACAAAACATATCCGGTAAAGAGCCATTTTGCATACTAGATTGCAGTTAAGAAAGTAATGAAGCTGATCCAATTTTTAATCGATATATCTGGAAGGCAATGAAAAATTGTTATAAAAATGAAAGTGGTCTATTGCGTGATGAAAGACAACAAAGTACAATAAAATACTTATTGACGCATAACATTACATTAGAATATAATGTTATTTATAATGATCGAGTTATTTCATATTATCAGTAATCTCGTGTTCAATTTCTAATTCATTGTGAAATCAATTTCTTTAACCTTATTCTAGAAAATGTTAACAACTTATCATACTGTCTCGACAGTTCACGTTTAGATAATTATTTAAACAGATCAAAATATGATAAGATGTAATGTCATTAAGGTAAGAACATTTTAGGTTTGGAAATGATTCGTTGTTACGTTACTGTGTTTTGGGTTTGGTATAACCAGAGACGAAAGGGTAATGCAGACAAAATATTTTGTTATTCAATAAACGAGCGTGTTATGTTAACGTTTTTTGTTAAGTCTGTAATTTCTTGATTTTTTTATGGGTGAAACTTATCACCGAAAAGATATATGCATACTAACACTGACTACCTTGACACAAGTGAAACTTGAAATTATGTTAAAAAAATTGAAACCACTTGCTTGAACAGCCAGTATTTTAAATGCAAAAAGCTGCATGTTTTAAGAAACAAGTTAGCAGTGAAATTGTGGATTTTTATTTATAAAAAGTCAACACAGTTCTTTTGTCATTAATTTCGTGTTTTTTTAGATTCAATAAATTCTCAGTCACATAAAATGCCAAGTAAAATGTTAGACAAAGAGAGAATTGATTTGAAAAAAATTGGTTAAGAATCAAAAGTGTTGTCATTCGAAATTTTCACAACTTATCATCATATACGAGAATCTATGGGGCACGCTAGCAAACGATGGAAATCTTGTACCTTTTTTTAATGGAGCCAGTGAGACTATGGCATCTCTAATTCGGGTATGTTGGGAAGCTGGAGGTAAGTGGGGATGGAAGGAGATGAAAGAATGGAGGAGGAAGACGGGGAAGTGACTGTTCAGATTTAGTCACCAAACGTCTAAAACCTTTTCAAGCAAAGTTTCAATTCTAAACGGTGTTCTTACACCAGAGTGATTCCGAAAGAACGCATCGCAAATATATCATTTATTTTAATGATTAAATTGTTTAAACACAAATTAAACACAATTTCTTTGCGCATGCCAAGATTTGACCCGCCACCTCCGGATCGCTTGTCAAGAGCATTGCCCCTCGACCACGGATACCATCACCTTCCTACCAATTATTAGCTTTTCAGTAGGTGAAAAGAAACATAGGTGCACCACAAATGAAATGATGAGATCCAAATATCGTTAAATATTCAGTTTAATCATTTGAATTAAGCCTATGTTTAGATCTGAACGTTAGAAAGAAAATAAAGAATAAAAAGTTGCAGAAAAGCGAGGAAATTTAATCAAAAAAACATCCGCTTAAACCTAAGTACAACTGGTCTATTATTATTCAAAATTGAAGATCATTATCACTTACGAGCAGTAAGCAGTGCTGGTATGAATAATGCAACTATTCATGTTCAATTCACCGGCAAACGGCAGTCAAGCAGAGTAACATAAAAGTCTTTTCACCGCTTTATTCAATTGCTCTTTTACACTTTACGGTAGTTTTTGTTCGAATATTAAAAATATGAATGCGTCCGTATTAATCCGATTGAATGCACTCAATACAAAAAGAAAGTGAAAAAGAAATGCTCTTTTATTTTTAATATATTTAATACATAAAAGCAGGAGTAAAAAAATATTTATTTATTTCTAAGAGACAAACAGCTTATACATAAAATAAAGAGATACATATATACAAAGCTAAATTAAGTCAAGCCAAAAAGGGCTCCTATGTTAAAGTTACTTGCAGATGGATTTTTATGTGAAGGATCCATTTTTTCAACAAGGCGGCCTCTAGGCGTAACTCTCTTGCAAATTTAACGATTTGATTTTGTGATGTACTTATCTTAACAAACATATGATTGATTAAAGAAATGATTTGCGATTTTCACGGCTAAAAATATAATCGTGACTAATTTTTGGATTATTTTGCCGTGTTTGCTCTTTCTTCTTTAGCCAACGTTTTGGACAGCGTTGCAATGTTCATCATCAAGGCATATGTGTAGTTTGTGGTGAATTGTATGTTTAGTATGTAGAAGCGGCTCCGTATTGTAAGCGTTAATCATCTTAATGTGGTTTTCTGCGTTTAGCTTTGGTGTAGCCGTCTAATATCGGACACCAAGAAGGATTAGCTTAGCTGTGACAACCCTATTAATATTAAGTTTTTTTTTATTGATTTCATTTGCCTCTGTAATGAAGCGCGCTTGATGCATTTTGGGCCTTCCCAGCACTTAGGGGCACAAATCCAAAGTAATGGCCGGTATGAATTAAGTGGTAATTATGATTTGTCTGGATGGCCGAGTTTGCACGCTCGAAAATATCCATCCTTTTGAAGATGTTCCGTTCTGTCTAATTACAACTTGCTACATCCCGAGCGGCAGAATTTATAAGCCCCATTGGTCTTCAGAAGAAATTTGGTTTTTACAAGCTTCAGAAGAACTTCTGGAAGGTTTTTGCTGGCCTCAGAAGAATTTTTCAAAGACGGTCTTGACGCTTTCTTTCCTCAGTATCCTGGCAATTAAGTGAAGAAGAAGGAGTAAGTGCAACACGGAATAAAAACCAAAAAATTAATCACGACAAAACGTAGTGTTTTATTTCATAAACCATGGTATAAACATTAAATTTCAGAAATTCATTTTTTGTACCCGAAATGGCACAATTTTATTATTAATTTTAGAAAACGTATAAAACAATCTTTTTTAGTTAGAAAAGTTATAAGATAATGGCGATAATGACCCTACAGGAATTTTCAAGTTCAAAACTAATGCCGATGAGTTTTCTTGGAGGAATGAATTAAAGAAATCCGGTTTAGAAGCAATACCAGTCTGCATATTACTAACTTCACATTAGGTTCCAACTAGTTGATCTGGTCCCAACGTACTAGAATCTGTCAATTAAAAAGAAAAATGTGATGAATCTGTGAAGTGAAAAGAAACGTCCCAACTGCTTACGCCTGTAGCCAGTGAGATTATGGAATGCCAAATTAGGGTATGGTGTGAAGTTTAAGGTAGTGGAGAGGAGAATGATAAGAGGAAGAGAAAGATGGGTGAGCACCTGGTCGTCAAACACGGATTTCAAGTCTTACACCAGGGATAGTATCTTCCACTCTGGAACGTTCCACAAATTACTACTCATTATTTCAAATGAAAACATTGTGAAATACCATAAATTAATCAAATAAAATTTACTTGTGCAGCCTTCGAGTGCAGTAGACCAGAGCTTTATCCTTCGACCATGGAGGCCGTCGAGTAGATTTGATTATGAATTGCCTTTGAAATGATATTATTCATTGTCATGCTTAGTATGTCTGAAGTTTATCACGTACGGAGCCAATGACTCGACTAGCTTAACGAGTGCTGAATATTCTATAGGGAATTCTCTAATAGAGACGTGTTGCACTGCTTCACGTATTTTTGAAGAGTCACCTGTTTAAATGCTGTTATAAAGAAATTGTCATTTGTTTGTAAAGTAGAATTGTATGCAATTGTGACTAAATTAATAGTGTTTTTGGATATTATTCTGTTGTACAATAATAAAATATCAAACGACTACACTTGGGCCGAAATATCAGATAATCTTGATGCACGCTAAGTACGTGGATCCTTGCTAAAATTTAAGCATGCTAATGCGGCCGCTAAATCCTTGCTTACCACAAACGAGTAGTTCCAGAGGCACATCTTTCAAATTTGAGAATAAATGCATACTTTCCTCTCGCCAAAATTGTACAAAAAATGTAAAAAGTACTTGAATTGTTGCTAAAATTCAAGCGTGCTTATTCGGTCGCTCTATCCCTGCTATCCACAAACGAGTATTTCAACTGATTACCTCTTTGAAAAGTCATTAAAAGCTGTGATAATTGAAAAATGGCCAATAACCTGACCTAACGTAACCTATTAAACCATTTTTTTAATGCCTTTTCAAAGGAGGTGTTGAGTTGATTTCATTCTGCGACGAAGAAAGTCGATGACATTGATAAAAGATTCAAACTAAAACAGTCTGATACATAAGTTTAAAGGGATTTTAAAACATTAAATATGATGATTTCAACGGTTAATTCGTGATGCTTTCATGAGTAAAGCACTGACCACACCAAAACAGTTTGGTTCCTCACATGCTAATTTCAAAATGCACTTTCAAAAATCAACGTAAATTAATTGCGTGAAAAAATTAAAAGCGGTCATAAAATAGAAACGTCGTAATGACAGCTTTATATCTCTAAGAAACATGTTTCTCTATTAAAATCACAGACAAAACGTTTAGTATTGTTGACATCTGTACCTACGACCTATACGGATTTTGTGCTAAGCTCATGATTACAATCAAGCGAGGATGGCGAGTAATTTATATATCGGCCTTAGAAGAATTTTTTTAAAGTATGATTTTGGTTTATAGGTAGTAGGTAAATGATTATCACAATCTCGCCCATACATAGAAGGAACCTAAGAATCCTATTTTTAGACAATCCCATGTAAGTATTTAATATCTTCACTCCGCTCTCTTCTTCCCTCATGTACGAGTATATTACGCCTCACAACGAATGGGCTTATAACTAATTAATTAATACTACCCTGATTTGTGATACTTTTTTAAAATGATTTTCTTCTTAATTATGTCAAAGTTAAGTAATTTTTACACCTACAACAATTTTCAATTGATTTCCAATTATTACAAATAATTCAGAATATGAGTGATTTAGAAAATTCTAGATCAACTTTCTCGCCAACACTGTGCTTTCCTCTGTTCTCAAACTGATGAACGGAAAACATTGTAGTTAAAACTGTACGACTTGTGTTTTGATTAAGTAGCGGTCATTAGCATCGACGACAGGTATTTAGTTCCTCTAAATGACGAGAAATTCACTTCCGCCAACTTGCTTATTATTGTTATATTAAATGTTCCTAATACGGATAAATTTTCAATATTCTAGATTTCTTTGTTAGTATAAGAATGGTTTTTACGCTTTCTTATGATTAAGGAATTGTTGACATGGGAAGCTATTTAACGATAAACGATTTTTCTGTAATTTGTAGTATTGTCGTGTTGTTGTTTTTTGGAAGTTGAGCTGTTTTGAGTAGTAACAGTAATCAAGAACGACCTTCAGACAACCTTTGTTGCATTACATACTTAGACCTCTTCACAAGAGTCGTGGGCTAAATGCAAACATTGGGAGAATATAAATATTCAAAATTAATAGATTACTTAGATGTACTTCATCAGGGTTTATTTAAAACTTTTAAGTAGACCCTAATGAAGTAAGCATTGCTTATTTTTGGTTTTTTAAAAAATAAACGAGGTTATAACTGAGTATTCAATGGATTTTGAATTAAATGGTGCCACAAAATAAGTTTGCTGTGTTTGAAGAAATTAAATAGGTTTACATCTACCTCGTCCCAGAGTCAAATTGAAAAAATTCGTTTACTTAAAGGAGCGTGAGATGCTTTAGCTATCTTACTTATCTTCTTTTTAACCGCCTCATTTCCTCCAACCGTATAATATTTCACAGTGCCATAGTTCCTCTTGGTCCAGATAGTTAGGACTCTTGTGCGATATTCCATAAAAATGCTGTCTGAAAAATTGACCCAAGACGGAAAGTTTTGGGCGAAAAACTATATCTAACATATTAGCAGTACATAGGTAGGCTATTCCGGATATATTTATTAAATATATATTATTTAGGAAACGGAAATATTTATTTTATCACTACGCAGTGGATATTCATTTAAATTTTACTTTTTAAAAATAAGTTCCCACTATAATGAGTGTGATTAAATTAGCATAATTTGGTGTTTCAAATGATCAAGTGATCGTTTGTTATCAAGATAACAATAATTTTAGTTGGGGGGGAAAATCATAATAGATTTGTTTAACACGAGGCCTGGAAACTGTTAAAACAAACATGAAACTGGTGAATCTATCACATAGAAAAGTAAAACAAACTATTATTATTTTCGATCTGAGCGTTTCGATATTTTTAAAATCATGTTTTCAATCCTTTTGCAATAAAAATGATTAAAATACATTGAACAGGTGATATTTATTTTATATTTGACAAAAAATCCAATTTCACTCAAAACGAACAAATAAAAAGAGTTTTACTACAAAATTGACTCCAAATGTGATGTAGGTTCACCAGTTTACCTCTTGTGTTACAGATTTCCGATTACCGTGTATTCACAATTGCTGACTGTTGCAAATTGAATTCTTTCTTAGAATATAAACGGACAGATAAATTGGCACCATAATCATAATATTAATTATATTCTGACAGCACATTATTCGCTATCGGAAACGATTGGCATACTTAACGTGCGATCTCTAAATATTGATAATAATCGATAAGATTTCCAATTAAATTCAATAATTTAATAAATTTAAATAATCACATTATAAAATTTCCAAATCGTTTCATAATATCTCAATACGCAAATCTAAATAAATTACACTTTCACTATCAGAGATATTATTAAAACATGTTAAATAAATATATATTGGTACACAGTAAAAGCGTGGTAATTATTAAATATCTTTGAAATCCTAAAATTTAAACAGAGTTCTTACAAAAAGATAAATAAATAATATATTTAGTTATCTGCTTATTGGTTGTGCTTCTATCACAAGTCTTGTCTAGGTGTTAGAATATAAAGTGGTACAACAGCTGATCGGCGTTTTGATATCAAGAAGATGAATGAAAAACAATCACGTGTCATAATCTTCGACTTGGTCGATGGTCATGATGAATTTAGCGGCATCCCACACTTTGTTGTAATATCCAAAAAAATTATATCTGGTCAGAGCTATAAAAAAACGAAGGAGGATTGAAGCAGTTTGTTGTGAACAAGAATAATTTAATATTTTCCACAATTGCCGGAACTAGATGAATCTTATATTAACTATCTGAAATCTTCAGCGATGGGTTTCGTAATAATTGATCCGCCGACAATTGGCCCCATCAGCATACTTAGATACAATAAGCAGTCGGTTTAGGGAAAACACAGTATACCTAATTACACAAAATATAACTAAGTAACCCCGCAGGAATATGCAGAGGATGTACCGCGGAATAACCAAGTATAAAACATATTTTAAATCAAATGCTTCAAAGAAAAATCTACTTTTCTATATACTGTGTAAACCAGCGCATAAGTAAAAATATCGGAGTAAAGATATTCAAGTAAATATATTTAAGTAAAAATATCGGAGTAAAGATATTCATACCAACTTATTATAAAGGGCGTTTTTGAAGTCAATTTTCCCTTTGAAATTTGTAAATAATGCACAAAAATTATTATTTGAAAGTATCTTTTCGGCGGGCCGATTGTCGCGGGTCAGCTGTCGGGTCACCTCGGTGATGCCCGAGCTTTACGCAGAGCTTTTCGAAATGAAATGTGCTCAGTAATTTTGAATATGAAGTATTTAAAAAAAATTTTCAAACTTCGCAAATTCACTTTGTGCCGTCATTATTAATTTAATGAAAACAAATAACTTTGTGTACACCACTATTTATTTGTTTAAAATTTTATCAAAAAGTGTCAAAATTCTGTTTTGGGGTGGGAAAAGAAGATGAGGTGGTTTTTAAAAATCTCCTGTAGACAGTGACTTTCGTATTTTGAAGGTCAAGTGAGTGTAAATATCGTTAATCCGCAATAAAACTGTTGACTTTAAATCTTCATTTAAAGTTTTTAGTAAAACAGATCGTATAACGCACCTGGACGCCGGATTAGAAATTAAGATGTAGGTATTCATTTGTTATTCTTAAGATTAAGATATTTGGCTTAACAAAATACGGTTACATAATACATAAACCGTCAAATCTGTGGTTTCAACAATTCACCCATTTTTCCAAAGAAGAAATTTCTCCACTTCTTCGAATAAGAAATGGATTTTTTTTCCTTTCTTTATATTTTTTTTAATTGGATATTTTTTTCACCTTTTTAAAATTCAAGTTCTTTATTTCCCAGATTGAACATTTTGTGGTCTAGAAGTCGGAACTTTAGATCACATATTTTTTGGTTGTCCCTCACTAAACAAATGTCCTCAATTTTACCAAGCAATATCTGAAATTGCCATTCAACATCTCATCTCTTCTAAATCTGAACTCAACTCCAATCTCCCATTTAATTTTGAAATTTGTCCATTTGTATAAAATTAACATAAAAATTCTCCTTTCCTCTCTCCGTAATTTAGGCCTAGTACATCCTTGAAGGGTGAAAGCTAGAAACATTTGAAAAATACTGGTTTCAAAGCAATATCGTTAAGATCTACGTTGGAACAAAATACTTGCATTCGAAAATTTATTGCGATTCATATCTTCATAATTAGGATAATCAAAGTACTGGCCGAACACAAGTTACGTTTCGTAAACTCTTACTTAAAATAAGTAATAGTAGTTTATCAAAATAAGTAATAGTAGTTTATCTAAACTGGATTCAGCTCTCAGAAACCTGATTAAACACGCTAAGTAGGTACTATCAAACTGATGTCTCAAACCCACTACTAACTGTAAATCAAGAAATCAACAACCATAAACGAAAGTGTTTTTTAAAACTGTTTTTTTATCCCGTTTCATTACTGAAAACATTTTATGCATTTAAACGATTAACCAGTTGGCCTTGACAGTTGAAAAATAAATGGCTTTTTGAAAAAGATACTGAGTTATGTTATTTTTATTTTGGCTCAGTTTAGCTTTAGCAGATTTTTTTTCACATGATCTCCACGGTGACCGAAAAACTGGGAATGAAACCAACTCAGAACCAGCTCAAATAAGTCATTTGGAATGGTATTTTTTTTTTTAATAAAAATTGGTTAAATAGATTACGTTAAATTAGGATAATCGGCTTATTTAAAATGATTTTTTTCATAGCTTTTAATGATTTTTCAAGGAGGTGTTGAGTTGACTTTATTCTCAGTTAGCGTGGAACTTATCTCCACATGGGGGCCCTGAAGAAAATAATTCCCCCAGGGCCTATGCCATCTTCGGGGATGCTGTGTGGAGGGTATTTTGAGGAAAGGAAGGAGATGAAATTCTGGAGAGGAAAAATGTATGAAGGGTAGGTAGGAATCTGGGGGTCAGTGTCTCTAGGAAATTACAGCTCACCAATTTCACGGATTTTCCAAACACTCAATAACCTTTTGCTCCAACTTAAGCCACGGCACACCCCATTTCTACCGATTTATTACATATGTACTGTCAACACTTTAAGTTTTAAAGCTCTTAAAAAAATGTATTTTATTTTTGAAAATAATATCTATACATTCCCCACGCCGAAACGCAAATCATATGAAATTTCCTCGAAAGAAAAAAATCGTAAAATGTGCTCCGAAAATTATTATAAACACGTTTGTTTCAGTTATTTTACAAGTTTTTCTTTAAATGATATTTTAGACAACCCCACGAGATGTTTGCTCTATTTTAAACGAGTTGTGTTCTAAAACATTTTCACGATTTTCGTTCAAATATTATCGATTTTAACATTATCTCTCCTCGATCTTTTTCTTTTTGAGCGGGTATATCGCGCCTTAACTCTCGACATATTTTTAGTACCGGTAAATTAATCAATGCGCACTTACAACCCTCCACTAATTAAACACTTCGGACACATGCACCTTTACACACACACACACACACATACACTTATAACGCGACATTTTTTTATACAGAGTATTGAGGGGTGTAGGTACTTGACTTCCTTTATCCAGTGATTCCCGAGATTATTTAGAGTAAAAAAATGTAAATGAAATTTTGGTCTACGGTCACAAGTAGGTATTGGATACTTAGGGTCGGGGCGAGGGGTTTGGCGGTTGCTCAGCTGAGTGACCAGTGACGACAAGAGGAAGAAAAAAAAATGGTTTTGTAGAGAAATGTTGAAAAAAAAAAAAATTTCATATACATTTGTATGTCAAATAATGTTAGGAATCTCTTGTTAATGTTAGTCAAGTCCCATAACACCTTGAATATCGTTACTATATCATAACTCCAAGTCATTCCTCGAGATTTACTAACTCCGTCCAGTAAAATCACTCCAGTTATTTCAAGGAGACATCTCATTGGTACCAACCCTTGTATTTATTTCTGAAACCTTGTAGACACACTGACCCCCAGATTCCTACCCATCCCTAATTCCCTTTTCCTTCTCAGAATGTCCTCTCCTTTTCCTTCCTTTCCTAAAAAGACCCTCCACACAGCATCCCCAAAGATGACAAAGGCCCTGAGGGGAATTATTTTCCTCAGGGCCTACTGTGTGGAGCAAATGTAAAAAAAATTGTTCACTTCTGTCTATTTCTAAAATATTAATAAAAAAATTAAAATAATTTAAAAGATATAATTAAAAAAATGTGTGCAGTTCACACGCGATGTGTGTGTTTGTCTCTTTTTAGTGTCGCTTTTTCATTTCATCGATTTTCAAATCACAACGGTGCTCGAAGGAAGTTTTCACTTCAAAAACTAACAACGGATATCCGATGTTCTGTTCCGATGATTCTTGCGGTTATTGTGTAGCGAATGACCATTTCTCCGAATGAATAGGAAGCAATAACAGAATATAGAAACGTATAGTGGCCCGTATTAACCTCTGATGACGGGTACCAAATCGATTCGCGAAACTAAACAAATTATTCACCGTATTCATACTTTCTTTAACGTCCATAAAAGTTTGAATACATAATGATATACATCATGGTTTTCTATGGGTATTGTCACATTAGTCATGGAATACGAAGTAGTTGTCTGATTTCTTTCAATCATCAGAAATCTAATTATTATATTTATATTAAAGACCGCCGTGGAAGAGTGGTAAGCTATATGACATTGAACACATCAGTCACTGGATCAATACTCAATAAATAACAAATACGAATTATATAGGCTCACTTATAAAATAAACAGAGTGTGCAATCACATGTGGTAGAAGTGAAACGTTCAGAAAACTAAGGCAAACAAGAGTGGGGAGGCTACGAAGCACCGCACAAAGAGGAGACCGATTATACTATCTCATTCTCTCGCAGGCTAAATCCTATAGATGTATGTGTTGGTCTCTTTTTAGTGTCGCTATTTTTCGTTTCATCGCGTTTCGAATCACAACGGCGCTAGAGAAGTTTTCACTTCAAAAAATTTATTTTTTTAGTTCCCATTAAAAATCGTTGTTCGCTTACAATTACTATAAAAATTTTTACCTACACAGGCATCTATAAAAAATAGGTAGGTACTTCCAAACCTCCACCTTTCCCATCATCTCCGAAGAAATAGAGAGAGGGAGAAGTTGAATCTCAAATTCGAACGAAACGAAATTTTTAATCAAAATGTCGCCGCCATAGGTCACTCCAAGAAGTTCGCTACGTTTGGTGTCTTAGCAGGGTTACTGGGTTCATGGGTTGAGGTTTGTCCGGGTCTTGGCGTCGGATATGTCTGCCCATCTGCTGCGTGGCGGGCCAGATCGAGGGTCTTCGAGATCGAGAGGGAGGTGGGCCAGATCGAGAGGGAGGTCTTTTGACCTCTCCATCCGGACTCTCTCAAATCATCGCCTTGCACCGTGGTCGGAGGGTGGATTCACACGCCCGTTACTCCTGGACACCCAGATTCCTTTTACCCCTCATTCCTTTTCCTTCTCAGAACATCATCACCTTGCTTTCCTTAAAAAGACTTTCACACAGCATCCCCTAAGATGTAAATTATTTTCCTCAGGGTCTCCTATGTGGGCTAATGAAAAAAAAACTTACAACAGAGATAATAATATAAACATGACAATTAAAAATTAACGAGTTAGATTAAATTTTTAATCAGTATTGTGTCCGATTATTGTTATTCGTTATGTGTTCGTAAAACAATTATTCCATTCGTAGTTTTTAATTAAAATTTAGCATTTAAACACAGCCAGAATATTCTTTTCCTGTTTCCAGCAAGATATCAATTTAAACATTGATGTCTTCACAATCATCAATTAAAACATATATTTAAAAACAATGGCTTCAAGCAACTTAATTAAAAAATTAACAAGATTTAAAAATGACATTAACGCTGTTAACCATGACATTTTATTAACGTAATTCATTGACATCTACAAAATGTAACATACGCTGTATTACAAAAATATAAAAAAAATTCCAAAAAATCGACCTTAAAAGATAACCACTAAAATGTCAAATTCGGCATATTAATCGCCAGTCGTGACCGCTGAGAGTTCCATCGTTGCATGTCTTTCTGATACGCGCACTTTTTGCGATACAGAGGTTACAACTGAACTGAGATACTGTGTGGAGGGTCTTCTTAAGGAAAGGGAGAAGAGGAAGTTCTAGGAAGGAAAAAGGTATGAAATAATGTGATCCATGGACCCGGGAACTCCTGCTAAGTCACCAAATCTAGCGAACCACTACAGGTGACCTATGGCAGGGATGTTGGTTATTCAATAAATGGTTCCCTTCATAAGAACACACTTCACCACAATCTTCGATTACACAACTACGCTTGATGGTGGACACTTTATTGCTTTCCGAAACGTTGGCTAAAAAAGGAGGTTGAGCAACATGGCATAACACCCCAAAAATAAATCACGATAGATGTTTGCGCGGATTATGGTATCTACCAAAATCAAGACAATATCGTTCGCATGCTTTACGTTCGCAGTTAGCAGCACGCGTGCCAACTGTTAAAATTTTTTAATAAAAATTTTCATTTTTCATATATTACAAACATCTATGTATATTATAATATATTAATATATTTTAAGAACAATCAATCAATTTTGGTACCAAACAAAGGAATTTATATAAAATACCCATAATTCTTACTTAGTCATTAATTTAAAGAGTTTATTCGAAAATTGAATTTTGATTTATCAATCGATGGTTTGCATAACGTCATTCTCAAATTAGTACATTTTTTACAGTTTTGCAAGAGTTTTCGTAATGATTAAAAAACTTTTCAGATGTATTGTCATGTGGTTGTAATAATCCAAAAACCTTCGCGAGGGTGGAAAGAAGTATTTATTTACTTACATAATTCATACAAGCAAACATATTTTGATTTTTATATAAATCATGATATACATAGATAGAATAAGAGAGACAATCATATTAATGAGTGACCAGCGGCTTTAAAGACCAGAAGAGAAGGGACCAGGTGAGTCTGAGACCTTCCTTCAAAACCTTTCCTTATAAACATATAAGACAATTGTTAGTAATTTTATTTTTCGCATCCACAGCGAACAAAGGTGTTTAAATGATTCGCGCATCCAATAGATATATTAAATGTAGAAAGTTATAATACCTACTCCATAGGAATTTAGACGGAAATACAAAATAAAATATTATTTATATTTTATCAATTTATGAGTATTATAATATAACTTATGAAACCTTTGTTTCCGGTCTCCGATTGGTAAACATTTTTTCATCTATTCATCATAGTGTAATAAATTGAAATGTAAGTGTATTTATTAATATTGACCACAAATTGCGGTTAGAAATCTTTAAAATGTATTCTTGGAAATCCTAACCAAAAGCAGACAAACAAATTACCATTAATGATCACAAACAAACAAATTGCCATTATGATCACATCGTTTAATATAATGAGCGCTTAATAAAATTATTAAATTAAACAATTTTATTAAAATCATTATTAAGGATTGGAAAGAAATTGTATCGTTTGGGATGTTGAAATGATTGACGTCCGGTTTTCGTGTTTCTTCCGACTTATGTTCCGGTGAATTGAAAGCACTGATCGACAGACACTTTCTCGTGTCGATAATGATGAATTATTTCTATGATAATTTTAATGCTTTAACATTTTTAATTGACAGGTTGTAATTGATCGGAATACTGTTTAAATAGTTTCCAACAAAAAAAAACTCGATGTAAGAAGTTATATCTCGTATTACGTTTCATGCTTATACAAAAGGTGGTCGTGCTTATAAGTCTTCCTTTACAATGAAAAAAGGGTTCGCGCAATTTAAAAAAAACGTCTCTCAGGGCCTTTGTCATCTTTTTGGGATGCTGTGTGTGGGTTTTTTTTAAGAAAAGGAAGGAGAGAAAGTTCTGGGAAGGAAGAAGTAAGAGGGATGGGTAGGATCTGGGGGTCAGTGTTCGGGAGTAATGAACGTATGAATTCATACATGTGTTCAGGAGTAATGCACGTATGAATCCATCCCTCCCTCTGCGGGGCAAAGCAATGTGGGTCATCCAATAAATGGTTCCCGAGGCGGCGGTAACCGTACGTGCCTTAAAAATTGGAAACATGATTCAAAGAAACACGTCCTACTATTACCGACACTTGCGCATTTTAAATGGAAAACAAATACCGTTCTGGATATAGATTTGATGGCTTAGTAATGAGATAAATAAATAAATAAAATTGAACTGTTCACATCCAATATCCGAGTTTCAAACTCTTTGAAGAAGTGAAGATATATACCATGAAACGTAAGATCGTCTTATTCATGCATGTAGTAATATAATATATAAATATGTAATGTGAGGTTTGTTTTTATTGCATATATATGACCTTTTGACATGTGCACCGATTCATTTTTACGCGAATGACACCACAATCCATTATGGCTTTTTGTTTGACAAGCCCCCAAAGGGCTCACAAATTTTAACGGCTCGGAGGGATTTGAAGCAAAGAATGGACAGTTATCTCGTGAGTGTTTTCTCTTGTGGCAAGAATAACCTTATCGAATTTAATGTTTCAATGACCTTATCGTGTCTGATTACGTCTAAAAGGGGTCGAAATAAAAATCTAGTCTCCTTCAACGGAAGCAATCTTCAGAACATACCCTCCATTGATATGCTTGGTGTAAATATAAGAGTCCAGCTCGGGTTCACTCCTTCCTCTTCTTAAAAAGGCCCTCCACACAGTATGACAAAGGCCTTGAGGAAAATTATTTTCCTCAAGGCCTCCTGTGTGGAGTTAATGTAAAAAAAGTTACTTTAATAATTGATCACAAGAGTAAGATCATTTCAAGAAGATCACCAGACAACGAAGAAAGCGTATAATATTTATAATGAAACATTTACATGGAATAGATTGTTACATTTATGATAATTTGATTTTTTTATTCTATTAACAAAAAATTCACTGCTCAGCTGTACATTCTGGATTTCTCCCGGAGTGCTGCCAATTGACCTGTTTCAGTTCAGCAGTGCCTCTATTATGTATTTATATTTATGCGTTTTAAATAACTAAATTAAAGTACAGATTAATCAGATTAAAGTACAAAAAATTTAAATTCATGTTCGTTTGTTAATTAAAGATAAAATGCATGTAAGTATGTTATCTTGTAGGAGATCAGAAAAACCTGCATGCCATTGGAGAAACTGAAACGTGCCGCAAATAATAAGAAATTAAGTTGTCCGGCTACCTTCCGTCAATATGAGAAGCTGGCGCATAACTATTAATAAATCATTGATTATTATAACCACTTTAACCAAACTTATACTAGTATTTTAATATACTAGTATTTGTTAAAGTGGGACTCTGTTGCCTATGCAAAAAAGAACGTGATCTTTACACGACAAACTACAAAAAAGTAAGACATCGCAAATATCATAAAACGGTAAGAAATCGATAGGTGTTAGGGCTTAGTAAATAAAGCAAGTAGCCATCTAATTTGCCACAGCAAATTAATATCGTAATAATATATTTCGCGAGCACATAACAAGAGTGCATACATTTATACATTTCTCGTGTTTAAAAAATTAATTCTCCTTTTTTTACTTCAATCTAAATTGCACGTAACATAAAATGATTAAATAACAAGATGCTAAGCGGCAGAGCTTTTTTGTTCAACAGATATCAAATTGTTATGAACAAGATCACGACTGTTAAAAAAGTTCTTGAAGCAACTTTAAAAAAATATGAGTTGATTAAATTTCTAATTGAATTTCGCAACTGGCTGATAGGATTTTACCGATCCCAGAAACTTAATTGTCTTGGATTGTCAGTTCTTTCTGAAAAACTATTTTTGAAGAACAAATTACCTAATAATTGTTTAGAATAGAATATTCTCAATGCATTTTGTTTTCATTCTTGTTAATTACATAATCAATATTTATTATAAACTAGCAGACCCGGACACACGTTGCTGTGGCTAACGAAACACAACGCCATTACACAACCTTTATATCAAATCCACAACGCCCGCTTGCCAGCCCGCTCCCTTTATTTATAAATTTCAACCAATTTACACAAAATCTTGATAAATTATATACCTAAAATGAACTTTCCTCATGAATCATTCTATCTATTAGTGAAAACCGCATGAATATCCGTTGCGTAGTTTAAAAGATCTAAGCGTACAGACAGCCAGAGCGACTTCATTTTTATATTATGTAAAGAAGAAAGTGCACTACGATGTACGTGAAACTTGGTATTGATCAAAAATGGTATAGTAACCCTCTATCCCCATCCATGAAGAAGGTTCCCGTTTTTACCTGAAGGGCGTGCTTTTGAAGATATGAGGGCTGGAAGTTTCGCCCTCTAGAATTTTCTAGAACAGTCTAGAATATTTGAGAGCATTCCACAACATTCAAGAACATCCCAGAACATTCTGGAATGTTGTGGAATGTTCGGGAATAGTCTGGAACGTTCGGGAACATCCCGGAACATCGTAGATCATTGTGTCGCTGTCATTGTGATCGCTCTGGAATATTGTCGAATATTCTGGAACATTGTGGACCAATCGATGCCTTTTTTGTATGGGTGGGGATACCCATTGCAAAGCAAATTATAAAGCGAGATCCGTCGTGGGTTCGAACGTCAGTTCAATCTCATATCAAATCCCTGAGTGAAGCCGGGTACCACAACTAGTATTTGAATAAAATAACATGATGTACAGTTCATACTTGAAAGGTGTTGTAATTTTTCCAAGAATGTGGTAAAAACATCAACAAACCTTCTAACAAAAACGTCACCGTGCAAGATCTGAATATTCAGGTGCGCCTTCCTTCCCCCCTTCTAATTCAGCTGCTTTCCCTTCTGAGAACTGTTTGAAATACCGATTTACTGCCTAAACCTAACGGTCGTGTGTG
Source organism: Glyphotaelius pellucidus (assembly GCA_936435175.1). Classification (NCBI taxonomy): domain Eukaryota; kingdom Metazoa; phylum Arthropoda; class Insecta; order Trichoptera; family Limnephilidae; genus Glyphotaelius; species Glyphotaelius pellucidus. The sequence goes on from OW386551.1 coordinate 27,346,705, forward strand.
ATTTATTTCGACATAAACTGTCAACAAATCATTCTAGGTATAAAGATCATAAATCAAAAACAGTCACTTCTGTCAACTTTATGATCTGGACGGCCTAGAGATTAATCCAGGTACAGCTCCAAAAATCAATTTTAAAAGAAAGTATTAAGGTGATCCCATAGTCCTTGAAAAATTCGAATTCGTCTGTTTTGCGAGGGATTATAAAATACTTGAGAAAACTTGACAACCAATAATAGACAAGGGGCGTCAGGCTCATAAATCCCGAGTTCCGCCCTCCAATACACTGTGGTAAAATTTGTGAAAAATATGAACATTATAATTATATTGAATACTTATTTATGATTATCAAAATACACGGTAAAATTAACAAATCATGGGCCTAATTTGTAGAACAAGTAACTTTCATTTATCAAATTTTACAGGAGGCAGAAAAGACTGTTTTTTAAACCCATGAACCAAGGTGAACCGCTCTCCTTCGCACGGAATAGACTAGGTTTATAAAACATTTGAACGTACTTAAGATTTGTATAGTTTATTAATCAAAAATGTTTAATAATTTTGAATTTTTAAATTTTTTTTTAAAATATAATTTTTTAGGTAGTTATTAATACGCAATTTACAGTTATTTTAATTAATAAATATGTGTAGGTGTGTGCAACTTTATATGTATGTATGTCTATAAATATAAACATGTGCATAAATGTGTATATATGGATTTGTATTTTATACATATTTTTTCATTCTAAATAATCAGTGTATGCGATAATAAAATGTATAAAAAAAAAAATAATAATAATTAAATAACTAATTTTCTACAACACACATAAATACTTGTCCCACTTAATCATAAGCACGTCAACACCTCAGCACAGGTTCTCCTAGTGAGGTGTTCACGAAACATACAATATTACCCACACACAGTTTTACCTTCTCAAACCTACCTTACACCCAACAAAATACTTTAAAAAAAAAAAAATCTTTTTGCTTACTGCTACTGAAAATTAACGTTTTTTTGTACTCCTTTGTAAACCTCTGTAATCAATTGTAAAATTGTGTATTCAAGAATAGACATAAATAAATAAATAATAAAATAAAAATAAAAGACTCCACCTTCCAATAATATTAAAAACGCAATAATTAACACACAAGAAACATTTCACTTAGAGGAGTAGATCGCCAGCGGTCGCAGGTATTTACTGTCTATTACTGACGACCTATAAAGTTCGCAATAGGTGACAAAAAACGCACACAAACAAAAGGTCATTTTCAACTGTCAAACAAACAAATAATAATCTCAAAAAGGTATATCCCAAGGGCTCGAACAAGATAAAATCGTGGGAACGCATAACTGACCCTTTGACTAATGGTTGCGTTTTAGAAGAGAAATATTATTACTTAATATTATCTTGTTCAAACCCTACTTTCGCTAGAACCAAAGTTTCGGAATATTTCCGAAGAATCCCGAAGATTTCCGGGTGGCCGTGCGGCGCGCGGTTAGTCGTTTTTTAGATACGTTTAGTACAGAGATGGGCAAACTTTTTAACGAAATGGCCAGATAAATCAAAAAATTATCTAGGCGGGCCGGAAAACAATTTAATAAAATAATTTTTTAAAAGTGATATACTTTATTTTTTAATTTTTACATCAAACATAATATTAAGTATGTTATATGCTACAAAGGCAAAAAGTAACAAAAATTAATTATTCTTTAGAAGAGTATGAAGGCGTAAGTGACAGATGAAACTGTGACTGAGCTTCTAAAAGTTTTTCATAATCTGGTAGAAACTGGGATGAGCTGATTCGCAGTGGTGGTCAGTCAATCGGTTTCTAACGCTGTTTTTGCGAAGCTTCATAGTAAAAAACACCTGTTCACAGATGTAGGAAGATGCAAACATCGCAATTATCTTCTGAGCGTGAAATTTCAGGTTTGGGAAACTTGATTTTGACAGGGCCTTGTAGAACTCAATTTTGGATACGTTGAGAAACAGTTGCTTCAATTCAGTGTTACATTGCAACTCAATCAGTTCGAGCTGCAATTCTGGTTTGACTGATTCACAATCTATATTAAATGGCGTGCTAAAAATGTCCAGGTCCTGTTCTATAACTTTGAAGTCTTGGAATCTTCGTTCAAATTCTTCCTGAAGACATTTCACGCTTTTCTCATAGTTCTTAAGTTGGTCCTCCCTAACTGCAATAGTTTTTAGTCTTGGAAAATGAGTAAAGTCTTTCTTGACTAGTTGTTTGGAAAATAGATTCAATTGCATTTTGAAATACATGATATGATCCCAAATATCACTGATTAATTGATTTCTTCCTTGGAGTTTAAGTTTAAATTTATTGATGTATCTGAGATCTGTAAAAATGCAAAGTCTGAAAGCCATACAATATCTTCCATATGTTCACATTCGTCCATTCCTTTTTCTTCCATGAAAGAGTCGTCTTTTAAATCCCAAACTCGTCCGAAAACTCGTCAATTGGTAAATTGTGGTAGGGTTATTCAAAACAATGTCGCGGGCTGGATTGACTAGCCTGAAGGGCCGGACTTGGCCCGCGGGCCGTACTTTGCCCATGACTGGTTTAGTATGACATATTTCGACGTTTTGGGATTTTTTACTACGAGCTTCATTCAAGCTACGGGGCGCTTTGTTCTGGCGCGCGGATTGGTATGTACCTACCTCTGTTCTTCGGTTCCTCGTTCCTAGCCGCCGTATTAGGGGGCGGGCGGGCGGGAACACTGCGTTTATTTGGCCGCAAAACATTGTTAGATAGGTAATTAATTGTGATTATATTTAAAGATTGTGCTCAATTTTATAATTAAACACATTACATAGAAATACAACGAGCCGAAATAAGGTAAATTGTTGTTCAATTTTGTTGGCGGTTCAGCGCACCATTGAACGTTTGCGCCAGCCGCGCCTGCACAATAGTCTCAACTTCTGCTATTTGGAGTCGGTGAGACTATGGCATCCCCAATTGGGGTATGTTGTGAGGCTGAAGGTAGCGAGGAAGAGAAAGAGATTGGGAAGAGGAAGGTGGGGAAGTACCTCACTATTCAGATCTGGTCACTAAGCAACGTATCAATTTCGAATGTTGGTCTTACACCAGGGCGATACTGGGAGTATCTTCCATTCCGGAACATGCCATAAATATACCATAATATATTATATTTAATTATTTGAACCCGCAACCATCGGATCGCTAGACGAGAGCCTTTCCCCTCAAACACGGAGACCGTCAAATACATTTGACCAGGAGGCCTACAATTATATTTGAACTGCTAATAAATTGGATTGTTTAAAATTCTTCTGAACAATTTGCATTTATTTAAAAATAAAAATATTGGAAATAACAATTTTCAACAAAAATATTCACCAACAGCTTGGCGGTTAACAACTGAACGGGAAAGCTTCGGACTGTAATTTAGGTATTAATACACAAAAAAATATATTTAATCATTCCCCGAAAGTAAGAACTTGGCAATAAAAGTTAATTAATTAAAGTTAATAAGTTTCTCTTCTACGGAGATTTGATGTGCATAGTTAGATTTATGCCAGTGTTATCAAGGTAAAAATAATTAAGTTCATCAATGTTGCGGCGGAATTTTAAAAATCGCGTTTTTTTAAATAAAAATAATATAACTTATTCAAAATGTGAATCGAGTACTTCAAGGAAGTCGTTTTATACGGAAAATGAAACGAATTTATTAATATTAAATTGTTAACCATGTATTGAAATTTGCTCACTGTGCGGTACTGTTGTCACTGTTTAATACTCAAAAGCGCGCCAGATTTAAAATTGTAAATGTCAAATCATAGGCAAAGTTATTGCCTACTTCAAACGACATTTGGCAACAGAATTATATATATTTTTTTCAAATACGAGTATTATTATATAAATAAAGTAAATTATAAAGTGGTTAACCGGTTCATTCAAACATCTACATATATAATTAGGAAATTTAAAAATCGATTGTACGTAAACTCGAATAACATTTTACGGCGCAGAGAGTCACTAAGTCGAAGACAGCTCTGTCCACCACAACGGTTGGGTGGAGAATGCGACAAAAAGGCGGTGACGATTGTGTGGTCCTTATGTCCATGGCATAAGGTTCACTTTGAAATAACATTTTTGTCGAATGCCGGCGGTCTTGATTGACGTCAAAAATAACAACGCGAAAATGCACATTTTATTTTATTTCGTGAAGTTCATGCATAAATATCAATTTTTTTCGCGATTATCATAAAAGAAACTAAATTTGCCACATTATGCAATAAAACTAAATCCGAAAAAGGGTTTATAAGTAGGAGAGTTTGCACTTGAAAGTGTTTTTTTATAGACCTAATACTTTATTTTTTTCTAGGCTTATTAAAAGACTTATAAAAAAAATGACCGATATTTTTAAGGGCCAAGATACGTTCTACACGCAGTATTTAATTGAAGCATATATAATACTTCCAAGCGATTAAATTTTCAAAACAAAAATACACGATTTTGTATGATTTTGCAATACGTCGCATGGCTTCATCTTAAGTAAGTTATTAGCAATTGATATTATTACATTGTCCCCATTCCGAATTGTTTACTCGATACCACATAAAGATTATTATATTGCGTTATGTAAATATTGCGTATGTACATGTACAGGCCCAAGCAATTAATTATTCTTAATATTTTAAAACATAATTTGTAAAAAGTGTTTTTTTCTTAAAATAATTTAATTGGCGCCATATCTATGAATCAGCAAATTATGAATTCTTTTCAGTATCACCTTAAGTATACAGGCCATAATTATGCTTTTACGTTTCTGGTTAAGTTGACAGGTTACAGGTTGTGACACTTAATAATATATTCGATTTTCTGTTATTTTCAGAAACAATGCTGTAAAGTTCTCAATTGATGCAGATCTTTTAAATATTATAATTAGATACCTTAAAACCGCCATGATTTGAAAATTAACGTGATAAGGGTCCGCCATTGAAATTTACGGAAAAAGTGCAGGTGTTAGGAAAGTACCTACATTATTTAGAATTTAGAGAATGCGATACATTAGCACTGGGAACTTAAGAGGTTTTGTTAAACCTATTTATAAAGAAATTGTGAGAAAATTTGGTGTAGCATTTAATCGTGGAATTAAAATCCAGCATTTTCTGCATAATTGGAGCTTTATATGTAAAACCAATGACTGAATAAAATAACTAAGAGAAGGACTTGGTATACCGATCCAAACACATACCGAACATTCTGTCCAAACGGTTATATAAGATTGGCAGATGTTCCCAAAGTTATTATTCAGTTCTTTTTCCCTTTATTTTTCAAAAATTTTACATTTGATTTATATACGATGTTATGAAATAATAACAATAATGGGAATAATTTGCAACCTTTGCGTGGGTATTATAGTTACTCGTAAATATATTTTATTATTGTACCTAGAAGAACAAACAGTGGGCATATAAAGCAAAAACATGATCAAAATATGTCTAAACATCTTGCACAAAATGTGCGTACAACAGTGCAACAGTAAGTGTATAGTATAATAATAGGTGTATAGTGTAATATAAAGTGTAATAGTAAGTGTATATTAAGTGCAGTAATAGTGTAATAGTAAGTGTAATATAATAAGTGTAATGTTTGTGAGAAACATATAATGATAGAAATTAAACAAACAACGTTTCAACATCTACAATGTCAAGCCACACTTTAAAATCCCTTATGTATTGAAGAAGTTTAGTTGTCACTTGAATATTTATATTTATATGATAAGTAATAAATGTTGGTTCCATCTTGGCCGCCATATTTGTATAACCGTTTGGCAAGAAAGTTCGATATGTATTTGGGTCGGTATGTCCTTTCTTAGAGTATTTTATTTAGTGATTGTGTAAAACATAATTTATAACTAATTAGCTGAATTCCCTGGCGTTGCCTATAGACATTTTCACAGAATTTTTGTAATCAGATATAGGCAGAAATTTACCTCTTATTTCGAACGTCAAGAGTGCAAAATTTCATCAATATATATCAAAATTCTACATTGAGGGGAGGGTTTTTCGAAATATTACATGGAATGTAGACATTGATCTTCCTAATGTTTTGAAGGGCTGATGTTCAAAATTTCATCAAAAAGAGTGATAAATATTAACAGTTTATTTCTGTCTTTGTTTACCAATTACAACTATAACTCGGTTGGAGCAAAAAAAGTTATATACGATTAACAAGAAAATATTTATAGCTTTTTATTCTCAAAGTTATATTAGAGGTAGAGAAATTATTTAACCGGTGTAGACAATTACAAAAAATGACCACACTATAAATAATTAACCTGTAATTTAAAGATAAAATCATTTGCCATTAAAACATATATTTAATTTTTCAAAAGAAGCAAACACATTGTGACTTGACATTTTAAATAAATAAAAAGGAAACACTTTGTTTTACGTCACTTTATTGATATTTTTTCCGTCTACCGGTTTCGGTACCTCCGTACCATCATCAGGACTGAATATAAAAATTTTATATTCAGTCCTGATGATGGTACGGAGGTACCGAAACCGGTAGACGGAAAAAATATCAATAAAGTGACGTAAAACAAAGTGTTTCCTTTTTATTTACATATATTTAATTTAAAATTATCTCAAGACTATTCGTAATGTACCGGTAATTCTTTAACCCTGTATAAATGTCAATTATTTCCAAACTCAGACCCGTTTGACAAAAGCGAGTTTTGCTGATAATTTTCTAAATTATCGGATGTTCCCAAAAGTAATTCCGACATCTTCGTGTTCATGAACTACTTTTTTTCTTAATCTGAAGTCAACTGCCTCAAAATCTTTACAAACGTATAATAAGTGGCAATCTAATGGCGTTCTTGGGCCAAATAATTTAATTGGCTACTTTGATGGCGTTATTGTGTTGGTCTAATCGTTAAAAAACAGATTTGACAGAAAATATAATGCAAGTATTATGGAACTGTCAATATGCGTAGATATGTGGTTTCTTTGTAGTTTCTTTGAGAACTGAAGAATAATCCACGATACTCAAGCAATAAGTTATAGTAGTTCAGAATGTATGGGTCTCAAAATGGAGCGCATCATCTACAATAACCAATAAAAATCCAAGCAATAACTGTGCGGTACAACATTTAAGAGGCACACTTCGGGAAGTGATAGTCTGAAGTCTAGACAAATCAGTTCAATTTCGAAAATTTAATTAAAATAATGATTAATATTATGTTATAGGTTGGTACGTACTCGCTTACCTGAATTCTGCATACAAATATTACATTTTGAAAATGATGACACTTAAATTCAAATCAAATCCGATTTCTAGAGTTCACCGAACCGGAGTTAAAGATACACAATCGAAAAATATATTTTATTGACCACAAGTTTTAGAACTATATTTTTTAACTTTTTAACAAAAAAAAAAACAATAATTAGATATTGATTTTAGTAGTCATCGACATGTTAAAAATCAACATGTATTATTTTGAATATGACTTCCGTGGTCGATGGACAAGGCTCTCGACTAGCAATCCGAAGACCGCGAGCTCAAATCCCGGCTTGCGCAAATACATTTTATTTGAATAATTTGTATTATTTCCTTAGAGTAACATGGATATGATTATTTCTCAATTCTATTAATTAAAAATAATATGAAGCATATATATGCGGCACGTTCCAGAGAGGAAGATAATCTCAAGAACACAATTAAGAATAAACGTTGCTTGAAATGGCTTTAGACGTTTTTGGCGAGCAGATCTGAATAACCAGGTATTACCCCACATTTCTCTTCCACATCTCCTTTCTTTCCTCAATTCCTTCAGCCTCATTACATACCCAAATTGGGAATGCCATAGTTTCACTGGCTCCAGACGGGAGCACTTGGGACTCCTTGTGACGTATTTACATGAAATATAAAATAAGCAAATGTAATACGGAACCCAATACGGAATATTTGAGTAAAAATATCATGATTTACTACTAAGTGCTAAAAATTTTAAACGTATTCAATCTGAAATTACTGGCTATTTTTAAACGCCTGATTTAAGCATAGAAAGTTGTTAAAATTGATACAAAAAGCGGTCAAAAATAATAAATAAGAATTAGAAAACATCGATATTTGCATTGAATCCTAAATTCCTTCTGTCAATATTGACGATTTTCAACAGTACTATATTTACCGTATTTACCAGCACAGTTATTTGTCATTAAGTCAATCAGCGATTTCCCAATCGACATATTGCGTAAGAACATAAAATTGTCACGGATTATAAATACCATGAAATCATATCACGCTACGGGAGGAAGTGCTTTTCCTTTCTTACAAAACTGTGTTTCTTTTTGTAAACATTCCATCTTCTTGTAAGGTATCTTGAGGCCTTATTAGCCTAATAAGCAATTTAATGTGCATTTGTAAGCATGTTGTAATTGGTTCCGATAAGGTTTGGATTGTATGAAATCGATACATAACCGTTATCCTTAAAGGTACAAATGACGATTTAAGCGAAGGTGTCTGATTTCTACTCTAGAATGTGATTAACGTTCTCAAACATCTCAAAGTATTACACTTCAGCAACAAAATATTTTTTATTGGCACCGGTCTCTAGCAATCTTCCCATCAAGCCTTCCTTTCATAATATTATGTTGGTGTATCTGTAAGTGACCAGCTCAGACTGATTGATAATTGCATATTAGCTAAAAAGCGCAGCCTTAAAAATCGCAAATTCCAATTTTACTTGGCAAGATGAAAAAAATGGACATTTCAAATATAGAATTTATTATAAGAAAATAATTTAAAATTTCTTATACGTTGGTAGGTACTTGCACCCACTAAAAAGCATTGTAAATAACGGGTAAAAAATATCATTTGATAGATAGGTGTGATACCTGTGTAAATTTAATTTTCCAAATTTTGAAAATTATACTTAAGTTCGAAGTAAATCTGAATTACAGAGTTCATTCAACCAGGATTACAGGCGGATAACGGAAATTAGTGTTTTTAATTAATTTGTTAGCTTTTAATTAAATGCAGACAATATTAACGAAACTCAATCGAAAATCTAAAAACAGAAAAATCTTAAAAAGATATCAGGTCCATCTAGGACACATTTGGTAGATCTCCGCCCCGGCGTAGGTCCTGGGTTCGTGGGACTGTAACTTTTTCTGATTTTTCTGTTTTCAAATTTTCGATTGAGTTTCGCTAATATGGTCATTTAATTAAAATATTACAATTTGAGACTCATTAAGTTAAAAATGAATACTCATCCTAGACTTGCGGAAAAGTCAATTTATGTCGCATATCAAAAATGGATAAAATTTGTCAAACACACTAGATAGATAGCATTTAGTTCGGGTTTGAATCTTGAAATCATACATAAAGATAGCAAGCAGCTAATAAAAATATTCTTCAAGAAAATGAGATAATATTGGTAGTTCTTAGTCGAAGTATGAAAAAGTTAAATACGACCGAATCGGATAGGTTACACATTAGCTCAGTTGGTAGAGCTCTGCCCCGGCAAGGCTTTTGTCCTGGATTCGAGTCCTATATGTGAGCCTATATTTAATTTATCTGTTTTCAGATTTTTGATTGACTTTCGCTAATATTGTCTTCATTTTTCGACTTTCTGTCCTGGTTAAATCTTCCCCACAAGAAAAACTAAACCCTTCCACACACTTTTCCACAAATAAAAAGTAAAATAAATACAAAACAAAACAAGAACAACATGTCAGAGAACAAATGGGAAAATAATTCACCGACTCCAGATATTTTCATATCAGAGGGTTCGGCTCGGTAGAACTCCTAACTGGACCGATAAATCCTACTGATCCCTCAATATAAATATTACAATTTGAGGTTTAAAAAAAATTAATAATTTGTAAGCATTTACCTGTAAGCCTGCATTTTAAAAACTATTGATAAACTTTTTTTTTTTTACATTAACTCCACACAGGAGGCCCTGAGGAAAATAATTTCCCTCAGGGCCTGTGTCATCTGGGATGCTGTGTGGAGGGTCTTTTTGAGGAGAGGAAGGAATAAACATTGGTCTTGAAGAGACCCATGTTGTACGTTGGGCGCGCGTTTGGCGTGTCTCCCGACTATGCACCGGTGCCAAAGGGATCAATGACGCTAGTTCCTCAGAGCATCTTCCATTGAAATACCGGTAGAACATGGATAGCATTCCCACCCAACGCCTGTACTCTAAAGATAGCAATCCGTTCGTTAAGATGGGAGAATCTATCAAACGGACCGCCCGTTTCTGCACAGAGTCGAGGGTATTTTTCAAGTATTTTGGAGCTCCAGACCAGAGGTGGCTGCCAAATTCAACCGTGGAGCGAACTTGCGATTTGTACAGGGTAAGCAGTTGTGTACTATTAAAGTATCTGCGGGCCCTGTACTTGAGATGCTAACTTTACTCTGGCTTCGATGGAGCCCCTATACCTGAGCTGGTCACTTATAGTTACACCAAGCACATCAATGGAAGGTCTGTTCGGAAGATTGCTTCCGTTGAAGGAGACTGCGCGCAAGTGCAAAATAAAATCATGTTGAATTTTGTAATAACCACTTACCTTATAAGATCATGTTCTTTATGTAAAGTTACGTCATTCGAAAGCACTTAAATCTGTATTTATATTAAAATAATTCAAAGATGCGATTTAAACCAAGCTCATCTGTAGTTTGCGCTAATTAAACATTGCAAAATAATTGTAAAAACATTAATATTGACATCATACTGTGCAACAAGTTACACTTTCAAAGTAACTTATCGCCAACCTCTGGAGTACTTGGGAAATATGCTTTACTCAACCGAGTTGATAATTAAATATTGCATACTATTATATAATCATTAATAATTTTCCTAGCCATAACTGATTCAAAGTAAACTAGTGTAATTTATAAACAAAGCATGCGGATTTTTTACACTACTTACAAGACAAGTTTTGAAGTACAACTTCTTTACGCACGCTTGACTTGGGGAGTAAGCTGGTGAATGTGTGACGAGAGCGTTACGAAAAGTGTCGGGCGAAGCGAACGTAAGTTGACATCTCTTCTGGATTCATAAACGGCACCCAACCAATTATAATGTAGAAAAGCTCGTGGTGAAAGAGTTATGATCATGAATCATAACTCTTTTCAATATAATCTAATAAGCCATGTTCTTCAGGTTTCCGGTAATTGTTTGGTTTCGGTTGCCTCTTTACTGTATTTTTATGTTTAATGTGCACTCCGATTTTTTTCTTATTTCTAAACGAAACTGCCTCCTGTTCTATGTTATATTTAACTCTTAATGATTCTTGTTTAAGGGCACCGTTATGGTTTAGCATTATCTATTGTCCTTTGCCAAAACAACGCCGTTGTTTGTATAAACTGTATATTCTTTGTTTCATAGTTTTTGATAAATTTTGTAAGGACTCGTAAGGAACACTATAATATGATTACTCTTAAGTTTATTATAGCTAAGCGCACTTGAAGTGAAATTACACAAAACTGCGCTATATAAATACTAAGTTATTATTATTATTATACTCTTCCTTTTTTCTTTCTGACTCCAAAATTTATCAAAACAATATAAATTTATACGGTTTTTATTTATATTTTAGGTCTCCTAGCCGTATGCTTCTGCGAGGATACTGCCAAGGAGTCTAGTGAGAAGAAGGTGGATCGACAGGATGGAGACTTCGTCATTATCGAGATGGCCGCCGAGGACGAAGGGAAACCCAAGAGACAGACGGCTGAGGGACGCGTGGTCGGAGGGACCCAACACTTTCAGTACGGCGCGTCCCCTGGACACTACCTGCTGAGGACAAAGGAAGCGAGCCCTGAGGTATTGATTCAAGTATTACTGGTTAAAAGAGCCCAAGCGCCTGGTGAGCTATTTAGGATGCATGCCACTGTAGCCCATATTGCAGTTTGAAACATACGAAAACGCCAATAAAATTTGAATGTTTGAATTTTGACAGTCTAGTTTGACCTTGAATTCTTTGTGCAATAGCTTTTCGTTTGAATTATGGCTGCCTGAACGGATATGCAAACAAATAAAGGGGAATTTTAGTCGATGTAATGATTTCAAAGGTTGTGGTATCTAATTTTTTTTTTATTTTATTTTTTTTTATTAGTATCTATAGCAAAATTTGTACATAATGTATTTATAAATTGTATTATATTAAGGTATTATAAAGTTTTTTTTTTCACAGTCCTCCTCACTAGGGTTCCCTGTTCTGAGGCGGCCTGTAGTTTTTCCACATTTGTATTTAGTATCCAGTTGTCTTTACATGGTCTTCAGTATGTTTGATAGTTCATTTTCACTTTGTTCTCTCAACCATATTTTAACTTTTGTTTTAAAATTATTTATTTCTGTTATTTTTTTGTTTGAGTTGGTAGAGCGTTGTATAGTTTTGTCGCATTGAATTTCATATTTCTTTGTCCAAAAGATGTTTTCAAACTGGCTGTAGCTAGAGTATTTTGGTTTATTGCCCTGGTTGTGTATCTATGTTGGACAGTGGAGTATTCTGATATGTTTTTTTTAATTTTAAATAAAATATTTTTTGCATAAAGTTTTTGTGTATTGTAGACTTGAATGCTTTGAAACAATTCTTCTGTCGGAGTTCTAACCGGTAATTTCAAAATTGTCTTTAGTACTCCTTTTTGGGCTATATTGAGCCGGTCCATGTGAGTGCTCAAGGCAGATCCCCATCCAGTTATCCCGTACTCTATTTGTGATTGACATAAAGCGTAATTATAGTGTATCTTACCTTAAGGTCAGCAACCTTGTAAAAAAAATCAATAGGTACCGTGAAAAACGAAGTATTTTTACATCTATTTTCAAAAGTCTTTTAAATTATTGTTTTTTTGGTTTGACTGAGGTTTAAACTTTCCTACCCATCGTAATCAACCTAGTTGGTAGCGCCAACTCAATTTTCTAATGTCTTTTAGCACTAACTTGATCGGAAAGAACCACACTTCCAACTAGACAAAATCGTGAGTCGGTAAGGCCGACATTTATTTCGTGCTTCAAATTCTTTGAATTTCAGAAAAATGCGTGTGTACGTCCACGTGTGTGCACTATTGTCACCAAAAGATGACAGAATGCATTGTCATCGACAACTAGTCTATCTGACGAGTTTCAGCATCATCGGAAGTGGGGTTAATTTCCACTTCCAAGATTCTACAGCATTTATTCAAAAGATGCTTTCAGGGTAGTATCCAATCAAGAAGTACGATTGCAACTTCCTGTCTGATAAGACATATAATAAAATTTTAAGGACATCAAAGTGTATTAATCCCACTGCGGTTGCATTTCAGTTCAAAGGTTACTCGTTGCATGGTTCAAACTCACTTAAGAGGTATTACGCGACGTAATAAACCTAATGCAATATTCCGTCATTAGTATAAGATCGTGAATAACAATTTTCCACTACCCGGAACCGAGTTTCCATCTGCATAATTGTACAAAACTGCAAATAGTTGATGTTGGGGATCATATACGATTACGGATATCGACGGTGGTAAGAAAATAAAATAATTTTATAGGACAAATGGGCAAAGAATATTTACATCCAAGACGCTAATATCCTTATTTCAGAGAAATGTTTTTCTTGCATGATTACCGTACTGCCCGAAGCCAGTGGAACAATAATAATAATAAGCAGAAATAAATAAGAAGGGTGAGGAGAAGGGAGAGAGTATGGTCGGGAAACGCCTGGCTATTTATGCCTGGACACTAAGCATCGCTAACGACATTTCACGGGCTTTGAAGCAGAGATCGGATGGTTATCTCGAGAGCGTTTTCTCTTGGGGTAAGAATAACCCCGTCGTATTTAATGTTTCAAATACCCAAAATGTCTGCAGACCTTCCAATGAAGTGCTTGGTGTGACTCTAATTGACCAGCTCAGGTACGGGGGCTACATCGAAGCCAGAGTTAAGTTAGCCCCTCAGAAACTGGATGTACTGTACAGGGCCCGTAGATACTTTAGTAGTGCACAACTTCTAGCCCTTTACAAATCGCAAGTGAGTCCTACGATTGAATTTGGCAGCCACTTCTGGTCTCAAACCCCAAAAATCCTGAAAAAAACCCCTACTTTATGAAGAAATGGGCGGTCGCTTCTTAGGATATCCTGTCGATTGCAACCTTTAGAGCATAGGCGTCGGATAGGTATGCCGTCCTTGTTCAACCAGTATTACAATGGAAGATGATCTGAGGAACTAGCATCATTGATCCCTTCGGTACCGGTGCACAGTCGGGAAACACGCCAAACATTTGTATACAGTTGACATTTGAGAACGTGTACGACTCGTTATAGAGTTCAACGACTTGGCTGTGTAACGATTTGCCGGCCTCTGTATATCCTCCCCCTTACAACATGGGTCTCTTGAAGTTCCTGTTTCACTCCTTCCATTCCACAGAAAGGTCTTTCACACAGCATCCCCAAAGTTGATATTAGTCCCTGAGAGAAATTATTTTCCTCAGGACCCCCTGTGTGGATTTTATATATTATTTTAAAGCTCCATATCTCATGATGGACAATATTAATACAGTTGAAAATAAGCCTAAAAATTTCAGACAGATAAAAACTCATGAATAATTAATTAACTTGCCGTTCTAGAGTTTTTATTGTGGGACATAATCGTACATTGCTGTAAAACCTGTTTAATAATTTATGGTTCAAGGTAGAACACTACTTAGGTACAATAAAACCATTAAATACAATTTTAGTGATTTTTTGCAGTGAGATTTATTAGCATCGATTGCGTGGATCGTTAGATAAAATACATTTGTTAAAAAATATTTGAAAAATTGATAGATACGATAAACACGTTACGGATAAGTTAATAATGGATTATTATGCCTTGTTGTCATGTGTTCGTTTCTTTTATCTCAGATTGATTCCAAAAATAGATTTATTTTGGATTTTCAGCTTTTCAAACACGAGTTGTAATTTATTGATATTTTTTTATCGTTGCATAAGGAATAAAGGTTGGTCGCCTTAAGATATCAATTTAATGATTAAAAAACAGATTAATAAATTTTTTTAACCTATATCCACTATCATTATGTAATATATCCATCGAAAGTCTGCGTGTTAAGTATTTGTTTTACGTGACACTATATTCTGCTGTCCTAATCCAGTGCGTTTATGCGGCTCATGATTTTTGGGGAGCTTCAAAGTAAGCTGAGATAATGCAAGGGTCTGAGAAGTAGACCAGATTTATTCGAAATGGCCAGACCATTGCGATCTGAATACATTTTCGATCCCAAATAATGCTAATAATTTACCAGGGTGATTCTGTGAATACTCCACTACGTATCAAAGTTCGTGGTCCGAATTCAAAGGTCGTGGGTTCAAATCCCGACATGCTCAGTTAAATTTAGTTTAATTAATTGGTGTTATTTATTTATTTATTTAAGGAACATAAACAATCTTAGTAATATAATAAACATGAGAGGATGATAAAAAAAACAGACCAATTATTAATGTTCACAGATAGGTATTTAGAAACAAGACTTACTAAATGACAAGACTTACTTAAAAAAAAACAGAACTAAACAGCAATTAAAAAAATAATAATAATAGTACAAATCTGAATTCAACAAATGATAAACCAATACACAACAATAAAAGAAGTGTGATTATAACTAAAACAATAGGTATTTGGTTTGGAAAGGGTAAGGGGAGGAGAGGGATAAGGGAAAGTTAAGGGAAAGTTGCCACGCAAGTAATGTAAAAATATTAAATACAATTAATTAATATTCATGAATATGTGTTATTCGCACCTAGAATGTTATACAGTGAAGTTCTGTAGCGACAGTAACTAGCAGTAAATACGTCAGCACGTGTGTCTATATTTGCAAATTTGTTGTTATAGTAGTTACATGTCCTTTGCATAAATTCATTTTGATTGGAATTGGTGTTGCATCTATCAATATAGAAAAGGGTATTTTGTCTACTATATCGAATCGACGTGTGGAAATTTATTTTGTTTAGCAAATCCGGGCAGTCAACTTTTGAGTTAATAATTTTGTACAGGAGCATCTGATCAGCGACAAGCCTCCTGTTGAGTAGTTTTGTGATTCGAAAATGTTTCTCGATTTCAAATATTAACACAGTGTATTCGCAACACGTTCCATATTGGAAGATATTCCCAGTCTCACCCAAGTGAAATACCACCTATCAGAATTGAAAAGTTGCATGGAATGGTTTCAGTCGTATTTGTTGACCATGTCTGATTTGCCAAGTACTTTCTCATCTTTCTCTTCCCCATCTACTTCCACTCACCACTGCAACATATATGGGTCTTTCTTCTTTTTAATCTACATAAAGTTGTCTCCACCAGTTAGTGGATAAAAAATCAACAAAATAACCAACATTCATATTTTATAATTACTCTAAAATCTACTGTACTAAAGACGTAACGACTGAGTGCGTTTTAAAAAAATATGTGTTTATATTTTTGTAGTAAAAATTACGTGACAGAGTTGTAAATCCTCGTGAGAGAAGTGTATTTCATACAAATCACGGTTGTCTTCTGCCACCTCGACTTGCGTGTATTTTATAATGTTAAAAAAATGATTTGACGACATGAAATATGATACTATTTTTAAACTCCAAAAGATATAACCTATCAAGTAACAGCGATTATTATTTTTAAAGATGTTTAATAAAATATTTTTCAAAATCTCAAAAACTTGTCTTCTATAAATTTTATGTCGTACGACAATTATGTCGCGTGGGTTGTCATTCGAAATAGGTATACACGCAGCTCGTGTTTGTCACCCCCAACAGGCATTTTAGGTCTCCTTCCCCCCTTGCTACAATTTCTCCTCTGAGATCCAGAGAGATTCATTTATAGTAAAAACAAAATGTGACAGAGTGGTAAAATTTATGTGGGTTAAAAAGAAGAATAACCCATATACACAATTATTGAGAATACCAGTCTCACTGGATCCAGACGGTTGGGATCATTTGTTACTGTTGTGCGGTATTCACAATAAAAAAACAACATTTTTGAACCCGCAAATTCCACGTTGGGTACTTATCACAAAGCCCTAAAGGCAAAGGGGCGCATTAATCACGTATTTGATCTACAACCTTACCTTTATTCAAAGCCTTAAAATTCCCTGACCACGTAAAATAATAATGTTATCATTTCAACAAATTGCAACTAGGCAACCGGTTATTACGGAATATTTATCATATTTAAGCGTGACACTTCGGGCAATAAGTCATAATTTGTCTTAAAGGTTAGCAAACCATTGTCATTTTCCCCTGTTTCGTGTGGTCCGAACAACAAGCGCCCGTTTCAGATTCTTATAACCCCCACTGCTACAGTGTAACCACCTGGAATGACAACGGAGAAATTGCGCAATACGACACTCACTACATGTCGTGACCTGCCTTCGTGTTTGCTCTCCGCAGTCACAATTTCCGTACATTCAGAGCCTTAAAGATGGATCACAGCCCAACGGGAAACGTGGCATGTAATTGTGCAGTTTACGATGTACGTTACGTGAGAAGTAGGCAGACGGAAGATGTCGAAAATCTCTTAGCAATATGGCTTCGCGTGCAATACTCTACTGAAAGTTACCTACATTTCGTTGTAGAGCAGTATTCTCCAGACCGCAGTACAATGGCATTGTTTATTTAAAATCTAATAACTGAAGCAAAGATACTGGAATACAAAACTGAAGTGTAAACGCCGTTGCTCGGGGCTTTGAATAGTTGGTAGTAAAGTTTTGAGGTTGTAAAAACTGGGTGCATTTTTAAGGAGGAAAAATAACGGTAAAAAATTGAAAAGTTCACTAGTTTAGGTATCTGTTTTACTCGATCGTACCATGTCTTCCCCGTAAATTTTGTAAACCACATTGATTCTATTAAAAAAACTACAACTTATCGACTTTATCTCGACTCCGTATCTCATTCCAGTGTAGAGATAATACGTAGTCTTCCTCAGGCGTCTCCGACTTCTTCCACCACTCAAATCATTCTCTAATCACTCCAGAAAAAAACAAGAACAAACATTGAATTTTTCAGCGAAATCGGTCCTGTAGTTTTGGAGTTTATAGGATATACACACACGGACATTGCCTTTTATTCATATAGAAGAAAATATATAGATAGAAGAACTCTCAACATTTCCGATTCATGTTGCCTTTAAATACTTTGGACAAAGTGCTCGCCAAACTGAAAACTGGAGTCTGGAGAAGATCACGTTCACTGGCAAAGTGGAAGCAGGAGAAATAGATGAAGATCACCGAAGGGTTGGATTGATCACGCGTTACAGGCGTCCGGCGGGTCGGTATCTGCGCCTCTAAATACAACGCTGGAGTAAGGGTACAATCCTTAGCAATGACTTAAGAAGAAGATACCATAAAGCTTCCATTTTTTAGCTTTAAATGAACCTGTTTATCATTGCAGAGACATGATTTCCATGAACCGAAAAGTTGTTTTTTTTCACCGCGGTCTGCCATCTATATCTATATTTGCATATTCAAAATTATCAACAGTATTACTGACACACTGCTTTGTTACAACTCATCCAGTTGAACATCCCTTCCCTTCGAAATAATGAATTGCTGTTCCTCAATTAACATTCTACCAATTATGGATATCATTCTCCTTTATCCAGAATGTCGAGACTTGTCAAGCATTGAATTTTTTGGCGTAAACCTAAATGAATTTTTGATACGAAATGTGTAATTTTTAAAGCCCCAAATCCATCTTCAAGCTTTGACTTGTAGTTATCTTCTATATGTACTGTTATGTTAAATATTGTCAATGCTCTTTATTTATATGAACTCTCCTTTCACTGCCATCTCTGTTTCTTATTCGTGTTATTGTTATATTGTTAATGGACTATTTGTCCGTAAATAAATAAAAATAAAAATATCTACCTAATTGCGGTTTTAATCTCGTCAGACCATCTTGTTTGTTTCTCATTTAGGTCTACGGTTACCAACTAAATAGAATTATTGTTCATTCTCGCGACATGACCAGCTCGTACCTGCTTTCAGCCATATCTTGACCTTCAATTAATCTCTCAACTACTTGCTGACTTTTACAGTCTCTCAGATTAAAGATACGACCCCCCATGACTTGCACTATTTTTATTATATGTACGTATTTCGTGAATCATTTATTACCAATTGTAAAGCTTTTGCGTTCGATAAAAAGTCATAATGATTCGGTATAAGCAATATTCAAATATGGTGAAGAGTCGTCGTACCATGCTCTATCTTCTGTTATAATTTAACGTATTTCCAAGACCAAAAGAATTGACTTTGCCCCATTCCTAGTAGGTGTAACTGGGCATACTGTACAGAACCCGCAAGTTCATAGTACACAACTGTTAACCTTGTACAAATCGCAAGTGCACCCCACGGTTGAATTTGGCAGCCACCTCTGGTCTGTAGCCCCAAAATACCTAAAAAAAACCCTCGACTCTGTGCAGAAACGGGCGGTCCGTTTGATAGATTCTCCTAACTTAACAAACGGATTGCAATCTTTAGAGCACAGGCGTCGGGTGGGAATGCTATGCTTGTTCTACCGGTATTACAATGGAAGATGCTCCGAGGAACTAGCGTCTTTGATCCCCTCGGCACCGGTGCATAGTCGGGAAACACGCCAAATTCAACACTTGTACACGGATGACATTAGTCACATGAGAACGGGTCATTTCTAGGACTCGTTCTTGAATTCAACAGCTCGGCTATGGAACGATTTGCCGGCCTCTGTATTTCCTCCCTCCTACAACATGGGTCTCTTCAAGACCAATGTTCATTCCTTCCTCTCCTCAAAAAGACCCTCCACACAGCATCTCAGATGACATAGGCCCTGAGGGAAATTATTTTCCTCAGGGCCTCCTGTGAGAAGATAATGTAAAAAAAAGGTGTCCAATTCAACTAGTTCCTTGATCGTGTAGCAATCAATGCGTGAAGGAATTTTCATCGCAATGCGTAGCGTGTCACTATAATTTACCGGCATTCACTCTGACTGCGAGTACTTTACCAAATTTCGCTTTCCGGAAAACGAATGGCTACTAAACGAATGAACAATGTGGACTTTATTACAACTCTCTACGAAACGTGGGAAAGCGCGTGAGAAAATTACTACCAATCATTTTAGATAAGTAATACAATAATTAGGTATGAAATTGTGCGTTTCTTTGTGTTCTCTTTCAAAGGAAAAAATGTGGTCTCAATTAGATAATAAATTGTTTTTGATATAATGCACCTAACACTTTCGCTTTCTACGAATTTTTATACAAATAATATATATTATACTTATATGAGAGCGGATTTTGCGGCTCTAGAATTTCCACGCTTCACAGTAATACGTAATTAGGATTACAAACCACATTCCACAATGATCTGCAAGTTACCGTTAAATTGTGATATAATTATGGTATTTTTAAGAAATATCAAATATTTAAATGGTTCATTTACCTTCGGTCATCTTTGGCACAACTCGGCAACGAGATCATGTGACCCAAAGAGCCTGTAGACTACTTTTTTTACATTAGATCCACATAGGAGGCCCTAAGGAAAATAATTCCCCTCATGGCATATGTCATCTTTGAGGATGCTGTGTGAAGGATCTTTTTAGGAAAGAAAGGAAAATAAGTTCTGGGAAGGAAAAGGATATTAGGGGTGGGTAGAAATCTGGGTGTCAATGAGTCCAGGAATTACGGACATATGAATCAATACTTCCCACTGCGGTGCAATGTTTCGGAGAGTACGGAGTAGGCTGGAGAAGTCAAAGGAACTTCCTCAACCATTCTCTCTCGATCCGGCCTGCCATGCAGCAGGTACGCAGATGCTTCACCGCCAAGACCCGGACAAACCTCGCCCAACCTGGGCACCTCAGCTAAGTCACAAAAAGTAGCGAATCACACGGGGTGACCTACGGCAGAGGCAGACGTATTGCAGAGTTTTTGAGAGCATATCCGCCTCCAAAATTGAAAGTTACCATTAAATTATGATAGATTCTTAAGATATATCAAATACTTATTACTAGTAGGCGACTGGCGGAGGCAAAAACATTGGGATTATATGGCGAGTGATATGCTGAAATAGGCCAAAACCAAATTTATTTATTTATTTAAAGAAAGAACATTATACATTGAAAAAAAAATTGTGTTAATTCAACCGCCATGCTAAGGATGTCCCTGTGTTATGGCGGATGAAGTTTACAGATTGGATACAGTTATTAAATTATACAATTCAATTTGATAATAATAGTTATTAAAAGTTATAACTATGCTATGCAATTTAATTTAGTAACAGATTGTAATTATTATATTTGAATTCAATTTAGGTGATTTTTTTTATCTTTTATAGCTAAGTCTGTTGGCCCCATAAAACAAATTAGACCGGTCAAATAACAATAGTTTAATTGTTTTGCCTTTAATAATTAGCGGCTCTGGAATTTTCGTTTTGCCACCGCATTTTGCCTCCTACTTATTAAGTTTACCATCAATCATCTTCTAGTACTAAGTCATAGACTATTATGTGGCATTACAGTTTTACTTCAGCAATCTGACGAAGATCATCCATTACCTAATGGTTTTGCCTGCATATGCTCTTCTGTATTAATCGTCCTTATTAGCCTCTTCTGAACTACACGTATGCACATTGAAATGCAGTAATTAATGGCTAATGAATGCATACCAGTGTAATAATGCAATCGTGCATTGCCCCTTTCTCCTTATTATTTTGTTGATTATATAAGAGATTAAATTTGTTTTTGATTAAAAGCAACGAAGCAATATGCCTTTACGGGAAGTAATCTTCATTAATTAAATAAATAAATAATGAAATGAATTATTTACCCAGATACAATGAATTACGTCAGAAAGATTATGATTATAATTGATTTGCAATTCAGAATGATTTGTTAATAAATTCCGACATTTGCTAGCGAGTGATTAAACACTTGCAGAGTAAGTAGATCTGTCTCACTTGTAAAAAATATGGATAAAATCTTTGATGTCGAGAACTAAAAATCAAAACTTATGTATATTAATTATTTTATTATTTTAAAGAAAGAAAATCATCCCCAGGTTGCTCTAATCTGACAATATTCGATTTCTGACCACCATAAACTTAGGTAGAAAATATCGTTTAAAAATTGGAACCTGAACTCTCAAGATTTCAGACTATCCTGTGATGTTTTGCTGTTTTGGTTGCTAGTACCACTAACAACCAAACTACACTAAATAATAACAATACTAGCTTTTTGCCCTCGGCTTCGTTCGCACGGTATTAGGGGTAAATTACTGTAGCGCTTGCACTTATCAATTATCCCCCCCTTCCGCATTCCATACATTCATTCTCGGTACAATCAGATTTCAAAAAGCTCGAGTGCCACCTAAATTTCATAATGCCAGCAGTAAAAAAAAAAAAAATATCCAATTTCGTTCAGTCGTTCGGAAGTTACGCGCGTAAGTACCAACATTTCGAAGATTCATTTTTATTTACACATATAGATAGATATTAACTACGACGCCTGAAATAAAAAAAAAATAAACCAACATCGTTTCCACGGCAACGATTTGTTTTCTGACGTTAGCAATAACTCACTTTTGTTAGCGACAGAAAACGTATAAGAAATATTATATATTCATAATTTCATAACGCCAGAGCTTACCATCATATACAACCTATTGTCTTCGCATATAATTTAGCTTTCCATTGGTGAAATAATTTTTAAAACGGTTTTATCGTTTTATGCGTGAAAGCATAACAAATAAACTCGAGCAGTTTTGCATTTATAATATTAGTATAGAAGTAAAGATAATATGCGCCAGTTTTTAAACAAAACTATTCAAATATAACAAATAAGTTCAATTTATTTCTTAAACTATTGTGTCCTGTAAGTTTTCCTTCCAAAACTGTGTTTTCCTATCAAACATTCAACTGTGTAACTGATTTTCCCAGAGGATACTTTGATAATTGAAACACATTATTTCAAAAATGAGTAAAATTCTTCCTCAAAGTTTGAAGTTCTGTTCAAACCTGTTTGAAGTTCTAAAACTGTGTTTTTCCGCTAACAATTCAACTGCGCGACTCATTTTCCCAGAGGATGCTTTTATAATTGAAACACACTATTTCAAAAAGATATAAAATTCTTTCTCAATATCTGTGAAATTCAAAGTTATTTCCACCAAATGAGTCACCATCGGTTAAATAACTAACACATCTTCACGTCATCGTGGTTGCATTTTTAAGAATAGGTACCTACCTTTACGGTAGTTTCTAATGCAAATAACTGCGGGTTTATTGCACAGTTCTTAGGTCGTTCATCTGTTAAAAGTGGAAATAAATGTGAGGCGTGAAGCCAGCTGACTGCCGGCGCCATTAGATGTCGTGACTACAAAACAAAGCAGTACGTTCCTCCTAGTTTATTGGGAAACAAAGGCAAGTCGTCAAAATGCAACAGTAGGTACCCACTTGCGCTATTTCATCAAGGTAATGGTGGAGGATGAGATGTGAAAACCAGAACTTTTGAAATTTTTAGTTTATGTTAGTAAATTCAACGCTTGAACTCGGTGGAAATCTCTTTAATCCATACTAATATTATAAATGCGAAACTGCTCGAGTTTGTTTATGACGTTTGGTCCGCTAAATTAGAGGAAAATAATTTTTCTCAGGGTCTATGTCATCTTTGGAGATGCTGTGTGGAGGGTCTTTTCAGGGAAAGGAAGGGGAGAAGGTTCTGGGAAAGAAAAGGGTATGAGGGAGTGACGGACGTTCGAATCCATCCCTCTGACTGCGCTGCAAGATGATGGGTCGAGAGAGACCGGCTTAAGAAGTCTAGATTAGGTCTCCCGCAACCAATAACTCTCGATCCGGCCCTCCATGCAGTGGGTGGGCAAATGCCAAACAGCAAACGGCAAAATACAAACCTCGCCCCATGAACCCAGGATTGTACTAAAAAACGTAAAAATATCGTTTAATTGCACTAATCTATATACATGCGAAACTTGGTGTAACTACCGAACCACCTCGATGGAACGACTCCGGATCCAAAATAATGATGCATGTAGAATTATATTTGGATTCAGAAGATATAGCAGTGCATCGACAATGTTCATTGAACTAGGACTGCACGGAGCTTGAAGAATAGAATTGATTTCTTATTTATTTTTTTACATTTAATTTTTATATATATATTTTTTTATTTTGTTTTTTTTCCTATTCTATGTTTAAAAAAAAAAAATCTGTTGTTTTAAAATATGTTATAAAATATATTATATAAATATGTACAATCATATGGGACGTGTGGGATTGCACTATCCTCCCCACATCCTGGAATAAAAAAATAATAATTATTATTCGCAAAAATCATTTAAATTTACTAAATTTGGGTATCTATCGTTCAAAATTAAATTCAGTAGGTTCTTTACCTAAATGTACTCACCTAACATTAAAAAATAGAATCTGTCCTACGACATTGTCAAAACCGATGTAATAATATATTAATAAAATAAATATTTTCCTTTTGGACAAGAAATTCACATATTGTCAGGTTGTTCGTAACCTGGGAATGATTGTGATTATTATTTAAGAAAGTCTGTAAAATCTTTTATTAGAGAAATGTTAAGTTCACGGAAGCATGGAAAAAATCATAGAGACACATCATCCATTATTTTTTAATCATTGTCTTCTAGTAATAAATGGTGCAGATTCGAAATGCATGCTTTGTTCTGCTTTCGCCTTACGAAATCGAAAACAAAGACGGAATGTGAATGCTGAATAGTCATTTTTCTTATTTGGTAAACATGTCAATGTACGCAACTTTTATACGATTTAAATTGCATACAACACGTAGGTTGGTACTCATAAAAATCATCACCGAGACCAATGATACAACACCATTGTAGCATCCCAACTGAATTACTTACAAAAGTGTAATTTTTTTGAACAATAAAACACACGAAAATACCAGATATAATTTAGAACAGTATTGAGTTATAGCAGGAATACGAAAATAGGAACAATTCAACGCCAACTAAATATGAAAAGTTTGCGGCAATTTTTAGTCTATAAATTAAAATTTTTAGTCATTGAGCGAGTTTACAAGCTACTACTATCTGTGAAATTCACCATCTGTTAGTAAACTCGCTCAGTGTAATCGTATTACTAGCTAACTAGCAGATTGTGGACAATCTACGAAAAAAGTTGAAAGGTGGTCAACTTGCTGCTCGCTCAAGATGGCGGGCCTACCAACAATTGATTTCGTAACTGTCAGAATTAGTTCGCGTGGGAGCCATAATTCTCGCTACTGGCAAGCGTGTGGCGCTAGCTCCGAGCTTAAGTTTTTTACAAAATGTCGACCGAATTGATTCACGCGGAAGTCGTTATTTTAGCTGCTACTGTCTGACTGAGCGAGTAGACAATTTTGTGTGTCATCATGACAATCTCACTCGCCGATTCACCCGCTTTTAAACTTACCGGCTAGTAGCTTGTAAATTCGCTCAATACAATCGAGGCTTTAGACCTACCGTAAGTATTATAAGTATTTATAAGTTAAAGAATAAATTACCAACTTTTTTTCATAAATACTGTACTAGAGTCCCAAATGCTCCCGGAGCCAATAAGTCTATGACGTCCCCAATAGTTATGAGGCTCAGTTATGAGGCTCAGTTATGAGGCTGAATATAGTGTGGAGGGGAAGGAGTTGGAAGAGGAAGGTGGGGAAGTGCCTGGTTAGAGGTAGCTAAAAGTCTTTGAAATTTTTAAAAGGTTTCTTAGTATAATTTAAATACAATATACTAGTTATAAAATGTAAATGGGAAACAAAATAAAATACAAAAATTTAAAAAAAAAATGGTGACGGAGAAAAGACAATTTGTTATTGTTTTTGGAATTTTAATAATTCAGCCATAATAATTAATGCAGGAAAAAAATCAGAAATATATACGAGTATATAAATATATATATATATGTTGTGGTTATATATATATATGTATATAAATTTTTTTTTTTAAATTTTAACTCCATATCTCCATTATAAGGCAACATGACCAGATCGATAGTTTAAGGTACCTTGTCGGAAGGGAAAGGAGATGCCGCAACTCATCTTGTCATCTCTGGTGTGTGATGTGTGAAGGCTCTAATATGGAGAGGACGGGGTGAGCCTGGTTCTGGAAGAGACTATGCTTTAGGAGAGAGGAAACACAAATAATTTGATTGTCGATTAAAAACAAAACAATCAAGATTGACCGTACCCGTACGAGCAATATGCTAATCATGAACGAATGTCGATCATGCCTTTGCGTATCTCTAGACTGGGCACAGATGCTAAAGAGACCGTTGACGATAGTTCCGCTTGTACCTTCACAAGTAGAATTAAAAATCAATCTTACTTGTCTACCAAAGATTGTTACCCATTCGCTCTACTATCAGACAGACACGCAGAAACAAAAAGAGATATACATAGAATGGAACACCAAATTGTACAAACTATCAAATTAGCGAAGCCAATGAAAGTTAAAGCTCGTTCACACAGAGCTATAAATCTGCGAGCAGATATCTGTTGAACCGCGAGCGTTTATCTTTTGTACTTTCACACGACGCCGACGCTATCAAATATTTCTTCCTATGGTACGAGGGGGTCAGTTGAATTAGGGAGCGGCAACTGAATGCACATTTTTTGTACTGAAATCTGTCAACTTGAAATCTGTAATCCACCGGTCTAGGCAGCTCCGTTATTACAAAGACCCCCTCTCCTGTTTCCGTCGGAGAGGAGGAGACTTACCTTTTGGAATATTGCCTCTGGAGCGGTTCCGTCGTAAGATGTGTATTGTCTATGATTATCTGCGCTTAAAACCGCTTAGGTGTGAAGGGTCTGAAGGGATTGTATGGAGAGCGTTATTTGGCGTGCAATGATCTTTTATATTTTATAGCTGTGTGTGAACCAGCTCTTATGCGTTTGGTGCGAAGATGCGATTTGCAGCAGTATGGATGAACGATGTTCACGACACTTTCTCACTTGTTCTATTGCCTATGGTGGTACTGATGGTTTTTATGTAGCAGAGAGATTTGCATGCCAAAAATTAAAAAAAATATCTTTATTCTTTCAGCCCGAGTTGGCTTACCTCACCCTGGTGAAGCAGTTCGAAGCTGGTCAGCCTATTGGACAGCAGCAGGCTAGACCCTCGCAGCAGCAGTATGTCGTACAGAGGTAAAATAAATTATTAAACCTTGGGGTATATATATGGGGCTCAATGCTAGAAATGCCAAATCAAATTTCTTAATCAACGAGGGATGAAGATTGTTTATCAATTTCTTGGAGCAAAAACCGCTGAATCAAAATATTTACTTTTGTAATGTGGTTTATACACAACAGACCACAACTTTTTTTTGTTTTTTGTTTTTGGGGTGTTATGCCGTGTTTCGCTACCTCCTTCTTTAGCCAACGTTTCGGACAGCGTTACAGTGTCCATCATCAGGGCCGATGAGCAAATGATATTGGTGAGTGTTTAATGTGTGTCGAAGCGATACCGTGCTGCCAGCTCCATTTCTCTACGAGCTGGTGTTAGAAAAAATTCAGCATGGTTTTTTGCGTTTAGCTTTGGTGTAGCCGTCAATTACTGGATACCAAGAACTATTGAGCTTAGCTCCATCGTCTCTGTTAATATTGATGGGGTTTTTATGGATTTCAATTGCCTCCATAATTAGGCGTGCTCTGTAAGTTTTGGGTCTTCCCAGGACTTCAGGAACAAATCCAAAGTAATGGCCGGTTAAAAACATAACAGACCACAACTTCATCAAAGCACCTGATATAGGTATTCAAGGCATTTAAACAAGGGTGGTTTAATAGTACTTTCTGGTACCTAAATCAAATTATTAAAATTGACATAGGCTTTTCTAGCATTAATCTTCGAATTTGATTTAACTGAAAATCTGTTTGTCCCTTTGAAAACTTTAGAGAATTTCATTGCATTTTGTTTACGGAACTTCTAGTCTTTTTGTCAAGTAATTGAAACTCACGAAAACGATGTTCACGTTGAAATTTTGGCGTTTGGTGTATTGGATGTATCCAACTATTATGGAAAGACGCTGTTTTGGTTTTTCAGTCTATTCAATCGCTCTTTAAAAATATTGGTTTCGAAAACTCGATCGATAACTCAATTCATAACTCGGCCACCGTGACGGCCGTAAATCACGGCCTCCATGGTGAGGGATAAGGCTATCGACTATCAATCTGAACGTCGCGGGTTCCAAACCCGGCCTGCTCAATTAAATTTGGTTTATTGTTTTATTTCACAATTTATTCATTTAAAATAATTTGTATTATATTTGCGGCACGTTCCAGAGTGGAAGATATTCTCCGTTTCTCCTTGTTGTAAGACGACCATTCAGAAATGTTCCTTGAAATGGCTTTAACCATGTTTAGTAACGAGATTTGAATAACCAGATACTTCCCCACCTTCGTCTTCCACATCTCGCTTCCCTATCCACAGTCTTCAGGTTAAAAAAATATCCTATTTGGGGATGCCATAATCTCATTGGCTCCAGACGGGAGCGGTTGGGATCTTGTCTGGTATTCACATAAAAAATTAAAACAGTAACTTTTAAAAGTTCAGTCAATACCCAGCAAATAAACAGCTTTTTAGTATGTTTCTTTTGTTTAATTCCATTATGTTACGCTGCGTTAAGCGAACTGCTGCGAGACATTTTTAAATTTGGATTTGAGGCCAAAATACTGTTTGGTATAAATATGATACAAAGAGAAAAGTAAAGCAAATATCTAATACGGATACGTGCTATTTTATTTGTTGGTTTTTCAAATTATAAAATTCAAGCCATTAAAAAAGTCGATTTTTCATGATTTTAAAGGCAACTTTGGCAGTTATTGTGAATAATTTTTCAGTAAGGTTAAGTATTTTGGCCCCTGATCCAAATTTTAATTTAATTGATAAAGCCCACGCAGCAGTATCTATGATTATTTTATTTCGTTTATCTTTTGCCTTCGAAATGTCAATAAAAATGTTTTTTGTCAGCTAGTGACAATTTGCAAAATATGTCCTCGGCATTTTCCGTAGTGAAGATGTTATTAAGCGCAGGGATATGAAACCCATTAGTAGATATTTACAAAACTTTTTTCTGTTTTCAGACAACCTCAACCAGAGTATGCTGGCCAGCAGCAACTGTTATCCCGAGAGCCAAAAATCCTCCAATACCAAACTGATAAACGACCTGTCTATCAACAGCAGAACCAACTTATCCTACAGCAGGCCTATCAAAGCCAGAGGCCTATCGCTTTGAGACCTTCTCAACCAGTCAAGGCTGCTCCGGTTCAAGCTTATTATACTAATCAAGCGTACGCCGATAGCGCAGGTCATTCCCTTCACGAAGCCAGAGTACAAGCAGTACTGGCTAATGAAGAAAAACAAGCATATACGGCTCCTCGACACGCCATTCAGTACACAAACAGACCTCTACAAGATACTTCGTTCGAAAAAGAACTGGCTCAGTTAGTAGCTGCCAATCAGGCCGTGGAGTACAAAGCTAAAGCACAACAACAGTCACAACATCCGTCACAACATCAGCCACAACCCCAGCAACAACAAGCTCAAGCTGCATACTACCAACAATATCAAATACCTTACAAACAGGAATTCCTTCTTCAACCCGTCAAGAAACAAGAATACACTATAATGAGACAGGCAGCTCAGGGGGCCATCAAATATGTTGCTCCAACCATTTTAGCCAGAGCAAAGAATCCTCGTCCACAGCAGCAACAACCGCTGCCTCAGCAATATTTAATTGAAACAACTAAACCAGTTGCCCCTCAGAATAAGCCAATCGCTTCGAAGCCAAGACAACAATACATTCAAAGGCCAACGGAGGAACCAAAATACTTTGCTTACCAAACTTACCCTGAAAACGTTAACGCAATGAAAATTGTACCAGCTCCTCAATTACAACGTATTCAACCGTCTCCTCAACCTCAGTATCAGTATAAACAAGTTGCTCCCAAAGAATCTCAACAGCAAATTCCCCCAGAATACCTCCAGTATTATCAGTCAATCAAAGCCCAAACTGAAGAACCCGCAAGCGATTCAAAACAATACTATAGATTGGCTCAAGCCAAAGCACAACCAAGTCCTCCTTCCTACGTGGCACAAGCACAGGCACAACCCGAATACGTTGATAATTACGAACATCAGACAAGACTCGAAGAATCCCCTAAATATGCAACTTATTCAGCTCCTAAAGCCCAGCAACCTCAGCAATCTCATCAATCTCACCAGTCTCCGCAACCACAACAATATTCAGCAGAAGATGATCAATTAATTCAATCTCTCCTCGCTCAATCCCAACAGAAATCTCGTCAAGGATTATCTGGATTTGCTACTGATAAGGCTGTCAGCGTTGAACCAAAACCAAAACCACAACTCACTAGCGCTTCACACTCGTCGATATTTGTAACAAAATCACTTGCTCCAAAGAAGCACAGTCATTCCGTAACAATTGAACCATCCCCAAGCACAGAACAAGAAGAAGAGATCGCGACTGTAAGACTTCCTCCCCCAAAGAACAACAAAGTATATACTCAAGAAGAATTCCAGGCATTGGTTGAAGCCGGGTATTCCGTAACACCAGTTCCAGTAAGAGACGATGATGATTATCAGCCTAGTTTTAGCCCAGCGCCCGTAAACTATCCCGGACACAGTCAGTACCCTGCTTATCCGACAGGAGCTCCCGAACCAGAAGCTAAGAAGCCTACGGAATCGTACGCACCAGCGACTGCTGCTCCCCGCAAGCGAAAGCAGAGAAGACCAGCAGCTATTCGTCCCCAGCAGCAACAATATAGATACGTTCAAGACACCCAAGCAGAAAGCGAATCTCAAGACAAAGCCACCTACGCTTCACCAAACGAAGAAGCAGTACTCAACTACGGAACTAGGAAGCAAAGCAGAATCAGGGGAAGTGCCGCACGCAGAGAGATCACAGATTCCGAATCATAGAAACAAAGTCAAGTACTTAAGTAAATTATGTACGTAGGATATACTCAATAACATGCCACTTAATA
Source organism: Glyphotaelius pellucidus (assembly GCA_936435175.1). Classification (NCBI taxonomy): domain Eukaryota; kingdom Metazoa; phylum Arthropoda; class Insecta; order Trichoptera; family Limnephilidae; genus Glyphotaelius; species Glyphotaelius pellucidus. The sequence continues at coordinate 27,377,743 of OW386551.1, forward strand.
TTATAGGAAAGGGAGCAAAATGATTTCATCACTGCTGCAAACTAATAATAATATTATTATTGTCGCGAAATCTTACTATTTTTTGTGAAAGCAGAGTGAAAGGGGCCTGGAACGACTGATGTGTGTGAATTTAATATATAAATTTATTATAGCTTTATCCAAGTTCTTTTATAAGATATTTGTATATAGTTATTAGATTATCGATCTTTGTATGATAGTTAAATTGACAGAGAGCTAATGTAAAATAAATTATTAAAACTACGCATGGTTTTTTTTTTCGATTTTCCTCCTGAATTTGAAAAATAATTGGGCAACTTCAACAAGATGCGAGATTTTGCAATTCTGAATCCACATTGTTGATGGCCGCAGCTAGTAGACTAAGACTTCCGTGTTTGGGGAATTACGGATTACGAATTAAGCGGGAGAGATTTATTTATTTATTTATTTAAGGAACATTAACAGTCTTAGTAATACAATAAACATAAGAAAGAGGATGATAAAAAAACAGACCAATTATTAATGTTCACAGATAGGTATTTAGAAACAAGACTAACTGAATATAAACTAGAATATTTAAAAAAATAATAAGAGTACAAATGTGAATTCAACAAATGGTAAACTAATACACAACATTAAAATAAGTGTGATTATAACTGAAATAGACTGTAAAATAGGGATTTGGGTTGGGAAGGGTAAGGGGAGGAGAGGGATAAGGGAAAGTTGCCACGCAAGTAATATAAAAATATTAGATACAATTAATTCATGTGTTATTCGCACCTAGAATGTTATACAGTGAAGTTCTGTAGCGACAGTAACTAGCAGTAAATACGTCAGCACGTGTGTCTATATTTGCAAATTTGTTGTTATAGTAGTTACATGTCCTTTGTATAAATTCATTTTGATTGGAATTGGTGTTGCATCTATCAATATAGAAAAGGGTATTTTGTCTACTATATCGAATGGACGTGAGGAAATTTATTTTGTTTAGCAAATCCGGGCAGTCAACTTTTGAGTTAATAATTTTGTACAGGAGCATCTGATCAGCGACAAGCCTCCTGTTGAGTAGTTTTGTGATTCGAAAATGTTTCTCGATTTCGTCGTAAGAGTTGTATATGTTGAATGATTTAAAATTGAGGAATTTGAGAAATCGCTCCTGAACTCTTTCTAGCCTGTTAACATAAACAATATAGCGCGGGTTCCAAACCTGTGAACAGTATTCCAGGTGAGGACGAACATGTGAATTGTAGAGAATCAGATAAGTCTTAGTGTTTTTGAAAAATTTGCATGTTCTCAGTACGAAACCCAAACTTTTTGTTGCTTTAGTGACAATGTTATCAAAGTGCTTTTCAAATGAAAGTTTAATGTAAGTTTTTGAGATCGGGATATAAGAATAATGGTGGGAAGAATATTATGGAGTGTCCGAAAATTAAGAAAATTCTCTTTAGCACTTTATTCAGGATTTTGATATTGCTTTGTCCAATCCTAAATTCCAAGGATCTGCTCTGCGACCGAAATCGTCGAAAAGTTCGACGAACACTTGTTGCTAACCAGACACCAAATAATAAAAAATCCCACCTCATCGTGAATGCCATAACTTTCAATGCTGCAATATTGTCCAAATTCATCATCGAAATCCACTATTTCTAGAATTCAATAGAGCGCATGCAATGTCAATAAGATAACATGTTTTCGCTTTTTTATTACCTGGCTGAAGTCCAAAAATTTGGTGCAGCGATCGGCAAACCATGGCCCACGAACCAGTGGGTGTTTTTTTAATATAAAATGCTTTGTACTCTCGTACAAATAAAGCCAGCCAGAAAAAATATCTAATTAAAAAATTGTCGAGCGGTATAATTCGGTATCATGGAGATGACCTTCTGAATTTTCACTTTTCTGACTGAATTCTGCCTTTATTATAGGTGAAAGTAATTTCCATCAAATCATTTACGTTTTATGACCGGTCAGTGGTTGAGTGGGCATCGCGTTTGAACTATTTGTTTGCGCCAGTACATACGCGTTATGAAACTGAATAAATAATAATAATATATGGATGATTTATATAGCGCCGTTTTTGTGAAAAATCACCTCAAGGGCGCTGTACAAACTTACAATACATTTCTAAAATCTAGAAAACCTACAAACTAGACAAACAATTAAAAACAACTTATGGCCAAAAATTGCATCCACCGGTTCATACGAAAATATATGTACAATGTGTAAAATGTACAAATACTTTAAACAACAGTGTTCAGTTTCAATATTTAAATTTAATACTTTTAGAACGTTCGACGTCCGTGGTCGAGAGATAAGGCCCTCGACCAGCATTCCGTAGGTCGCGGGTTCGAATCCCGGTGTGCACAATAAAATTTCATTTGATTGATTTGTGTTATTTCACATCTTCAGCCTCACAACTTACCCCAATTGGGGATGCCGTAGTCAGTCGTAGTGCACTGGTTTCACACGGGAACAGTTGTGCGGAATTCACATTAAAAATAAAATATTGTGTCAGAACGGGCGCAAACAACTAATTCATCTTAATGTCGGCGTTACTTGCAAAAGGTATTTTTTCCCTAAACAATTAAATTGGCGCCATCTATGAAAGAGCAGATTATGACTACTATAAGGTCCTTTAACTAGTCAAGAAGCAAGGCCATCACAAGCTGTATAGTTTTGAAAATACCCTGTTACCTTTAAAAAGCTAAGACATATCTTACTTGTTCCATAATATTATACAATCAGAAAAAACGCTTTTCAAACTGCTTCTACCATGGTAAAATTGTCACTATATCTTTGTACGTTTAGTAAAGTTTAATGACCCCTGAAAAATCAGTATCTACTGTGTCTTATTACGTGTGACGTAACCAGTTTGTTGACTGGCAGACAAAAAGATAAATATACTCATCCGCTGCATATACTTTCCACTCCCACCGGTCGCTTCTCGCATCACTCGATCAGTCGGCGAGAATACCTTGCGAGTTGTAACTGTTTTTAGGTTATTTGTCAGATTAATTATATCACATAAAATGGCGGAAGTTGACTACAAAAAGGCCACATCTGTTTACGATTTCACTGTCAAGGACATTAAAGGCAATGAAGTGAGTTTGGATAAATATAAAGGCAATGTTTTGCTCATTGTTAATATTGCTTCCAAGTGCGGTTTGACTGCAACTAACAATAAGGAACTGACAGAGCTGAAGACCAAATACGAATCAAAAGGTAGATATGTTTTTTATTATTGCTTTAACAGTGATAATTCAATCTCTGTTTTTTTTATATTTGATGTTAAGTGTGCTTTGTATGAATCGTGTTTACGTCCAACCATAGTTAAAATGAAGTGGGTTTGTTTTATTATGTGGAACAATTTAGCTATTTACTGTACTATTATATCTTTAGAACGTGTCGAGATGATGTATTATTTTAGACCATTATTGAATCCATCCATAATTGTATGACTAATGTTTTTGTAGTTGTTTTTTGAAGTATAGATCTAGATTTAAAAGTTGCTGTTTTGATTTTTCATAGCGTGATAGATTAAAAAAAATGAGATTCATCATCATGAAATTTATTATTTATTTTGGTGAATTTTATTGTTTTACCTAGTCAGTTTTTAGTTATAAAAATATATGTGAGAAAAATAAATTATGTAGCGGTATATTAAATAGCTTATCACTAAACTGAGAAAGTCCGGTGTTTTTATCAATTAGGTACTTTTTGTTGCTCTTATTTATTTATTTATTATTGAATCTGTCATTAAATAATAACATATTGCACAAAAAATATTTCTGTTTATTTCGTTAAACTCATGATGACATCTTATGGTGGTCTTTAAATGATATGATTTTAATTGTTTCGCATTCAAACATACATAAAATACCAGGTGACACCCACGTGAAATATTTTTTTCGCTTGTCAGCGTGTTTGTTCAGCAAATCCACTCGATAAAAACACTGAGATAACGCAATCTTTCGGATAATCAGCTTATCGTAGGACGATTATTGTATGTAAGATGCACGCACTCTTACAACAGCAGGTAAATCCCATGATTCAATAAAATAATCAAGAGTCATGATTATTTGAATGATTTTTTTGTTTTTGTAAAATAAACCCAACATTATTTTGACTTATCATCAAGTTTTATATAAATAAGTTTTTTTTTATTTTTATTATTATTATTTATATTATTATTATATTACATTTGCAATATAAAGTATTTAGCTATTGCTAAAAAAGTGTACCTAATTATATCGCTTGTATTTCTATTTGTGTCGCTCGTATCTCTTGTGTTTCGTGTCTCGTGTCTTTTGTGTCTCTTGTGTCTCTTGTGTCTCTCGTGCCACTTGTGTCTCTTGTGTCTCTTGTGTCTCTTGTGTCTCTTGTGTCTCTTGTGTCTCTTGTGTCTCTTGTGTCTCTTGTGTCTCTTGTGTCTCTTGTGTCTCTTGAGTCTCTTGTGTCTCTTGTTTCTCTTGCGTCTCTTCTCTTGTGTCTCTTGTGTCTCTTGTGTCTCTTGTGTCTCTTGTGTCTCTTGTGTCGGTTGTGTCGGTTGTGTCTCTTGTATCTCTTGTGTCTCTTGTATCTCTTGTGTCTCTTATGTTTCTTGTGTCTCTTGTGGCTATTGTATCACTTGGGTCTCTATTTTCTCTTGTGTCTCTTGTGTCTCTTGCGTCTCTTTCGTTCCATGTGTCTTTTGTGTCTCTTGTATCTATTTTTTTTAATTTTATTTTTATCTTATATCTATTGTGTCTCTTGTGTCGCTTGTGTCTCTTGTCTCTTTTGTATCTTGTGTCTCTTGTGTCTCCTACGCCTCTTGTGTCAATTGTGTCCCTTGTATCTTGTATGTCTGTTTTGTCTATTTTGTCTCTTGTGTCTCTTGTAAAACCCAGTGTAAATAAATAGGTTGGAAGAAATTGCTATCTATAATCCCGCATATAAAGTAATTATAACTATAATATGTACCAAAAAGTTTAATAAAATTAAATAAAAGTTCGTACGAAAAAAAAATTAAAATAATACAAAAATATCAACTTTTTCTAAATATTCTATTAAAAACTACTCTAGAAACACCAAGAGTGAGTTATTTTTAGCTAAAGTCCCTGGCGTTGCCCGGGCTTTGCATATGGTTTTTCTAAATATCATTTAGACGGTGACTTTCGTGGTATTTTGAATCAAAGACTGCAAAATTTCACAAGTCTCAGAATAAAACGGTAAATTTGTTTAAAAAACAAACTCACAACGGGACACTCTTCTTTGTATATATTGTATATAATATATATAAATAGCCCAGACTAGATTGGCAAATGTAGGCAAATGTTGATAGTTTTATGGTAGATTTCTAAATACATACACAGATACTCAATTTCCTGTCAAGCATAACAATCACTCATTGAGTTTTTTATAGGTCAATCGCAATGAAAACAATATTTACATATCTTCCTAAATCGCGTGATTGACAAATTGACTTTCATTTCATTTACTGTCGATTAAAATCGATTAAAAAATTTATGCAGAAAAGTGCACAAATAATATAGCGTGTGTGTTCAATAATTAATTAATTAACTAACTTCGTCAATTGATGCGTTTACCTAAAGAACTTTGTTGAGAAAAAGAGTAGGAAGAGAAATTTTACAAGCCCGACAATGGCAACGGAAGACAGTTTCTTAAATGACCTGCCACCATAATTTCAAGCCAATGAATATATTTCGGATTTGAGCAAGAAAAATAAATGTTAAAACATCTTGAGAGTGAACAATATATCTCCTGTTTTAGAAATATCATCCAATGACACCATTCCTCTTGTCAAGCTTTGCTGTACTAGAACATGTATTCTGCCATGTGATATCTTGAAAATGTCGTGGCGGTGACTTTTTGCTGATATTTTCATGCAATTGTAAGCCAAAACATTCCGAGAAGAATGTTTTGGCTTATAATTGCAAGAGAAAACTAAGTATTGCAAGATTTGCAGAACATACGGTTTCCAGGATGAATCTGTTTTTGCCTCAAGTGTGTCCATATTTCATAAGGTGTATGAACTTCGGATAAGTTTCCTACTTCCGCATATACCTGTGGATTTTTTCTGGATTTGTTCCAGCATATTTATACATTTAGTTTAGTACTGAGTCCATGCACTATTAGCATACTTTGGCTTACGTCTTATGACGCCGTCAAACATGTCATACATAAGTAAATCATACCCTTTAAGTATGAGTATGTTAGGCGTTGGATTATCAAAATAGTAGGTATATATACACAACAACATTTGAATATGAATGAAGTGAAGGGTATGCCAATAATAGTTGTGTGATGTTCCATCCTCTATGCCAACCCTGAGCTTAGTTAGTTTTTATGCACACAATTGATCAAACATTGCTTTGTGTAATGAAAAAATCAGCGAAACTATTATGGTACCAGACATGTGAAAAATCTCGGGTTTGTCTAAATTCTTAAAAACTAATTCTAATTTTGAAAATGACAATCATCTTAATTTTCTGTTAAAAATATTATAACAAAGGTAGGTACTTTATCGCTTGTTTACTTATTTATAAAATGTATTACCAAATCAAAAACAAACAAAGTTGGGCCTGAATGAGGCCCTTGTGGTACACCACCGGTAGTTATAAATTAGTTGGAAAAGAACGAATTTCAATTTTCCTGATAGAACTAGCAGATAGATAGCTATCAGCTAGAATTCTTCGCACTTTGACTTCACAATTTTGAAAATAACACTTAAATTCAAAGCAAATTCAAGTTCCAGAATTCTTTGAACCAGAGTTACTCGTTCAAAGAATAGGACGTAAGTAAGTCGTAGGACGCACGCACAATTTAAATTAGTGTTTTTTAATATAAAAAGTGTTTGCATGACTCTTTTTCCCTATTTTAAGCTATTTCCTACAAATCAAACTGTAAATTAAACTCAAATAAAATTTTATTGCAGGTCTCAAAATCCTGGGATTCCCTTGCAACCAGTTCAACGGTCAGGAGCCAGGAAGCAGCGAAGATATAGTCTGCCACCTCCTCAACTCGAAGACAGAGTTCGGTGATGTCTTTGAGAAGGGGGACGTGAACGGGGACAAGGCCCAGCCTCTCTGGAAGTATCTGAAACATAAGCAGGGCGGCACTTTGGGCAGTTTCATCAAGTGGAACTACACCAAGTTCATCGTCGACAAGAATGGACAACCTGTTGAGAGACATGGCCCCAACACTGACCCCAGTTCGATGGAGAAAAATCTTGCGAAATATTTTTGAAGAGTAAATGTTAAGATTTTATTTTTTTGTTATTGTTAAGGTCCGCCTACACGCTCAACCGTACTTGCACAAACTCTAATTTGCACAAGTGAGCAACATTTGCTCTAATTTGTACAAGTGAGTAAATGCGTTAAAACGACATAACAGTATAATGTATGGCTTGCAAACACTTCAAATGATTGCGACTTTTGCACAAACCAAAGATATCTTTGGCACAAACTGATTGCGCATGCAAATCGCCGCGTGTTGACGGACCTTAATACAGATTGATTTTCTTTCTTTTTTTGACTTGCAGAGGCTTTTGTACGGAATTGAAATAATGGTTTATTAAAAAAAAACATATTATCAAACATTGTGTTCATTTTTTAAAGATTTTGTATTTCATAATATTATTATTTAATTTAAAAATTAAAATTTTAATTTTAATGGAGTTCTACAAATTAAACTTGATAAAACATGACTTTATGTTCATTCAAGCTTCCGTTCAACTATTATTTTTATGTGTATGACAATATTTTGTAGGTACCTACGTTCAAATAAAAAACAAAATTGAAATAGCAATTTGTTATTGATTAATTGATTTTTTCTGGGCAGTTCAAAGTACCATGAGTAGATAATTTGAGAAAGGTTCGTGTTTGGTTAGAGGATAAATTAATGCGTTGAGGAAGTAATTAGTTTGATTGGAAGACAAAACAAAGCAGACCAAAATAGAAACTAAATTTATTTAATGTGCTGAATAGAACCATTTTCTGTAAATACTTATCAATTAATTAACTGCAGACGGTCGTTCACATTAAATACTGAAGTCGTGTTTTCGTATAAATTAAAAAAATTATTTTTAACTAGGTGGTACACACTTGTTTTGACCCTAATTCATTAGTTTTGTACACTTAAACGGCCACTTGACAGACGCCAATGCCTATTTTATACATATAATATATGTGTAACATTTTTAAACAGGGTGTCCATGATGTCTCTAATAATATAAACCTTCATGTTTTTAAAGAGCTCAAAAAAGTGTAATGAATTGAATCATTGGGTGAAGTATTTATGGATCACCATTTTATGGGGGTTATGTGTGTGTGGATGGATTGTGCATAAATCAAATAAACATTTGACTTTGTACTTACAAGTTTATTGAAACAACTTACATCCGAATCATTATTTAATATTTATAAAGAATTAGCATATGAAAGTGGGAGTGAACTAGAAGCGATTTACAAAGCTGTTATTTCTTCGGCAGTCTTGAACAGAATGGTTCTATTAAATTTGTCACGGTAGACGTGACTGTGATAATATTGGGAATCGTTATTGGCTGTGAGAAATCAATAGGGATGCTTCGCGATTCAAGATCGCTGGCTCGTTCGCTTGCCACATATTCATTTTTTTTTTTTTTACGTGAGCTCCACACAGGAGGCCCTGAGGATAATGATTTCCCTCACGGCCTATGTCATATTTTGGGGATGCTGTGTGGAGGGTTTTTTTTATAAAGGAAGGGGAGGAGAGTTCTGGGAAGGAAAAGGGTTTAAGGAGTGGGTAGGAATCTGAGGTTCAGTTTGTCCTGGTCCAAGACCTAGACAAACCTCACCCCATGAACCCGGGCATCCCTGCTAAATCACCAAAGGTTACGCTCGAAATTTTGCTTATCAGTCTTGTCCAAGCACAACTCCAATCAAAGAATTCTGAGGCACTTGCGGAGTTACTTTGAACACTGACATCGGGAGTTTTACAACTTGTGATTCTGCACGAACGCTCTCGAGTTTATTCCGTGTAACTGACCTTTTAACTGAACTGTGGGTCGTAACATCTTCTTTGATTACTCCAACTAGATAGGTGAAGTTAGTTTAAAATATGATTGGTTGGTTAGTTAAGAATGAACTTTATGGACACCCGAGCATAACGCCGAAACATAAATTTTGCTAAAGGCCCCAAACATAATGGACTAATAGCACGAATGCTTTAGTAAATGATACAAAGAGGTTATTTAACTTGTATTGTTTTTTTAATAAGTCAAATTATTTTATTTAAAACTGCCAGTAGGATACCTGTTCAAGGTCTTTTATTTCCAGCGATGTTTGCAATTTTATTTCCAATTGGTTTGGTCAATCTCCCGCTCAAAATTGCTGTGCAATTTGTCCAAAGAGATTCTTTATCTTGATTCCTGATATTATTAAATATAAATTATTGCAAGCCGATCTAACTGATAAGTTTTTTTATGTGCCACTAGCTTGGCGGTGTTTGGAGCCAATTGGACAATGGGCCCCCAATTTATTTAGCGGAAAGAAACTGGCGATTCAGATTTATTTGTCAAACGTGGCAAAAATCATTTATAACGATTTGCATTCAATTTATGTCACTCTCTCACTAGTGATGCGATTTTTGATTCTGGCACGGAATGTAAAAGCTTCATAATGAGTGTTCAAAAAGGCGATGGAAATGGTTTGAAAGGGAGATATATAAATACGAATGTTAGACGAGCGCGCTGATATTAAAAAAGATTATAATTAATAGGCATAAGCGAAAATATCTTATAATATTGAAACTAGAGCAAAAATCTTCCAAAAACAAATGTCTTTAGTGACCTTTAAAGAAACGCTGTGAATTTTTTGTAACATGTGACATGTTAAGTAACAAACTAAAATGTTATTATTTTTTATTAAACTTTCATGAGTAAAACCTCAAATTGTAATATTTAATTAAATGAAGACACTATGAGCGAAACTCAACCGAAAATCTGGAAACATAAAAATCAGAAAAACTCTTCATTTTATTTAAAAAAAAAACAAATATGTTTTTTTAATAATTTTCTGAGCCGATTTTTCTATCGATAAAATTTCAAATCTCTATTTACTTTTTCAACTAACTCAGCAGTACAAAAATCATCTTCAAATAATAACACACAAGCGTTCAAGACATATACATTCAGCCTGAAAATGTCCGTAGTAGGATGAAACCGGTTCTGGTGTAAATAAATTAGTAGAATAAAGTGCAAAAGTGTTTTAATTTCAATTATAATACATATACATCGGTAGAAATTCGGGACACGGAGTCTAAATGTAATTATATCATCAAACCACATCCCGCAGTATATGCAAGGAAGATGGAATACAATAATGTATAATATATGAACACACTTTTTGCTTGATCAATCTTCATATATATCATCTCATACATCAGGAGGTCTAGCCCGGACGATCGATAAAACGCTATATGAATACGATATTGCCTGTTTTCCTTTTACATTAACTCCACACAGGCGGCCTTCAGGAAAAAAAAAATCTCTCATGATTCTCATCTTTAAAGATGCTTTGTGAAGGGTCTTTTCAAGGAGAGGAAGGAGTGAGTATGGGTCTTGAAGAGCCGAGCTGTTGAACTCAAGAACGAGTCGTAGAAACGACTCGTTCTCATGTGACGAATGTCAACCGTCTACCTATGTTGGACGCGTGTTTGGCTTGTTTCACAACTATGCACCGGTGCCGAGGGGATCAATGACGTTAGTACCTCGGAGCATCTTCTATTGAAATACCGATAGAACAAGGACAACATTCCCATCTGACGCCTGTGCTCTAAAGATTGCAATCCGTTTGTTAAAATAGGAGAATCTATCACACGTACCGGACCGCGCGTATCTGCACAGAGACGAAGTTTTTTTTTTTCATGTATTTTGGGGCTCCAGACCAGAGCCAAATTCAACCGTGGGGTGCACTTCTGATTTGTACAGGGTTAGCAGTTATGTATTATTAAAGTATCTGCGAACTCTGTACGGTACGGCCAGTTTCTGAGAGGCTAACTTAACTCTGGCTTCGATGGAGCCCTCGTACCTGAGCTGGTCCCTTAGAGTTACATCAAGCATATCAACAGAGGACCTGTTCGGAAGATTGCTTTCGTTGAAGGAGACAAGATTTTCATTTCGTTCCCTTTTAGACGTAATCGGACATGATTGGTTCTTTGAAACATTTAATTCGACGAGGTTATTCTAAAACGTCATCTCCCCTCAGTAATCAATATTTGCGAGCATGGTCAATAATTGGTAAGAGATATTCCGACCGATGCGACAGTTGACAAATTTAAGCGCGGCCTGTTGTGTATCAGTTAATTTGTCAAAATATAAATCGTTTTGAATAATGTGAAGCAAAATTACTGACTTTTTAATGAATGGAGGTTAACTAACGAAGCTCTTAAAATTGAAAGTATTTGTGTACGCGATCCATAAACTTAATTAATTTTTCTAAGACGCGATCAATTTATTCCGTTCGATCTTGGAGAAACAAAGTGGTTCAACTATTACTAAAGACCTCATTAACTAATTGACTCCCGTTTAGTCTCAAAAAGTACAAGCAAAGTGCCGATGTGTATTAAAGTTTAGTATTTCTCTGTATGTTGTTTATTAGTATTTTTAATTTTAACGTAGCGGATATCATTAAGGAACGTAATCCATAGATACATCCGCTGTCAATATCGGCCAGTCTATGGTCCAGCTTGGTAAAACGGTATAAAATCGTCTGTAGTTATGCTTATCGATCCGATATTATAAAGTTAACAATTTCGTTGCGATAGACCTTATGTTCCTGACGGAACAAAACTCTTGAATTTGATTAAGCCATATCTTCTTAGGCATCCCAGTTTTCATCTTGAATCCATTTCCATATTTATTTATTTTTTACATTGTTTTAGAAAAGGATGTGTCCTTACTGGGGTACCTCGTTCTAAGGTCATATTGTACATATTTTTATATCTGAATTATAAGTTAATACCTATTTTAAAATATTATAAGTGAAAAATTATAAAGTTATATCTTAAAGAAAGCACAATACAAGCATTAATATTTATTTGGTTGCAAAATTGTATCTAGGTTCTTCCTTCCCATGTCCATAATCCATACCTTTATTCTTCTTTTGAAGTCGTTTATGTTTTTAACAGTTTTTATTGCAAGAGGGAGTATATTAAATAATTTTATAGAGAAGTATTGCATATTTCTTTGTCCAAAAGTCGTCCTAGTTGTTGGTTGGTGAAATACATGTTATAATGTGGATCTTGTGAATCGGCCCGAGTTTGTCTTTGCAAAGTTATCCTGGTTTTTGAATGCGTATATTAGAATATCTTTTGCATATAATTGTTTAAGTGACATGAAATTCAGTGCCTTAAAAACGCATCTGCAGGAGTTATGATGGGGACTCTTGAGTATAATTTTCAAAATTGCCCTTTGTGCTATGAGTACTGGTTTTGAGCTTCCCCATCCGATAAGACCAAAATTGTAGATAAGATTGGCCTAATGCATAATAAATTTTAATTAGCTGTTCTTTATCTTTAATGTTTCTTATTGTTTTGAAAAAGCATGTTAGTTTTTTTTTAAAATTTTTTGCTCTCATTTTCCACTTGGGAGTTCCAATTTAAGTTTTGGTAAATAATTATTCCAAGGTATTTTATTGTTTGTATTTCATTAAATTTTGGGCAGTTGCGAGGAATTTCTTGTTTCACTTACAATCGGCCTTTATGAATACTTGTGCACATACTAGGGCGAATGCAAGCATTTGGACATGTCCAAATCTAATATGAGTTCCTTTCTTAATCTAGTTCATAACGCATCGGCCTTGCATGCTGTTCGGATCTGCTCACGCGTAATTTGTTCATATACGGGTTTATCTTAGTGCTCTCAATTCTACCGCTTCTAATAATTATTCAAATTATATCACTGACTACCACTGAACAAATAAACTGATAAATATGTAATGTAGGCGTGTCCAAGTGTAAAGTAAGAACGTTCAATTTTTCCTTTCTTTGGTGAAATTTATTGAACATTTTCAAAAATCAAAATCTTTCTTAAACATATTCACAATGTCATTGGCCTCTGGGGCCTAGACACGTTTGATGTAATCTGGGGTATTAATCATTCAAATCGGCAAAAATAAAATTTCTTGGAATTTTCTGTTCAGTGTTCTGGCTTCTTTTTGAAGACAACCTCAAATGTAATAATTAATTATAAAGAATATAATGTAGTTAAACATTGCCAACACCGTTATATTAATGTAAGCAAACATAATAATTTCGTAATTCTGTGGTGAATTAAATATCATGTGTAAATTATTCATGTTCAATGAACTCAAATTTTCTTTGAATTTAAGTGTAATTTTCAAACATGGAACTGCTTGTATGAAGAATCATTCAAACCGGCGATAAAGTAGGTACCTACCTTTAATACATTATATAGGTTGAAAATTATTTGAATTGTCCGTTCCAAAATTGTAATTACGATAAAACGAGATTTTTTATGGTTCTGCGTTAGTATCTACATAACAGAGGGCTAGTTTGTTCGGTTTTCGGAACAACTCATATAGGTCTCATAGAAATCGTTGTATCTCCCTTACTGTCACGATCTAAACTGCTTTAAAAAGAAAAAAAACGATGTTTTATATTCAAATCTAAAAATTTAACGCAAAATAATGAAAATGTACACGTTTGTGAATGCAAAGTTTCTGACGGCAATTTGTTAACAAATTATGAAATTCCGGAAATTTTTTTAAATTTATTTTTTTACTTGAAACGAGAAAAAAAAGAGTAGACGACAATTTGCCTAATGAAATATGTGTGTGTATTTTTTTAACAGTAATTTAAGTTAGAACAAACGTAAGGCGAGCTATTTTTAAAACTTTATGTTTGCATTCAAAATTTTTATATTTAAAAAAATTATATGTTTATTTTGAATTAAAAAAATTCATTCATCGCGTTTTAACACCTTTCAAAACAGCTTTTTGTTTTCAGATGTGTTCACACAAATTCCATTTATTTGGATTTTATTGCAAAGCGGAAATAGTTTTACCTTCCGACAAATTAGGCCCGAGGGTTAAAACAGGCCCGAGGATTGGTAACCAATAAAGTAAGTATTTAAGTAAATGATGTTGGTGCATAAAACTTAAAAATAAAATTGCTTGTAGTAAAGTAATTTATCGTTCAGTTTGTCATTTAAGATTTCAGGCTTACATAAACCGCGCCTTATAGGTACAATAAGCCTTACCCATAATTTCAGGTACTAACAACTTACGTAGGTAACATTGCACCATGAAACCGGTGATATTAATAATTCAATTTGATATCAAGATCAAGTATATTGGGTTGTAGTTGTAAACAGGCAAGTAACGCTGACTTCGCACGATTCATACAATTTTCGGAGTTGCAATAAACGGAAGCAAAATGAAATAATCGGCTGTTTGGAAAGGTTAACCATCTGGTAACATTATTCATTATTTTTGTTGCTATGGAGACAGTCCCCGTGAGCCCTTGGGCCGTGGACCCATTTTGCTATCTCCGATGTTGTATCAAAGTTTTCCTTTGAGTAGACCAGTCTCTACAAAAGCAGCTACCTGTGATGCTAAGGCATGTACATGAAAGAAGCTTTGGAATAAATTGTGGATATAAACGCTCATTTTCAAAATACTGTCGAATGGGTACACCATTCTAGAATTCATTCAATCCTAACTGTGGTGACCCGGGAGTAGAATGGGTACATCATTCTAGAATTCATTCAATCCTAACTGTGGTGACCCGAGAGTAGAATAGGTACACCATTCTAGAATTCATTCAATCCTAATTGTGGTGACCCAGGAGTAGAATGGATACACCATTCTAGAATTCATTCAATCCTAACTGTGGTGACCCGGGAGTAGAATGGGTACACCATTCTAGAATTCATTCAATCCTAACTGTGGTGACCCGAGAGTAGAATGGGTACACCATTCTAGAATTCATTCAATCCTAACTGTGGTGACCCGGGAGTAGAATGGGTACACCATTCTAGAATTCATTCAATCCTAACTGTGGTGACCCGAGAGTAGAATAGGTACACCATTCTAGAATTCATTCAATCCTAATTGTGGTGACCCAGGAGTAGAATGGGTACACCATTCTAGAATTCATTCAATCCTAACTGTGGTGACCCGAGAGTAGAATGGGTACACCATTCTAGAATTCATTCAATCCTAACTGTGGTGACCCGAGAGTAGAATGGGTACACCATTCTAGAATTCATTCAATCCTAACTGTGGTGACCCGGGAGTAGAATGGGTACACCATTCTAGAATTCATTCAATCCTAACTGTGGTGACCCGGGAGTAGAATGGGTACAACATTCTAGAATTCATTCAATCCTAACTGTGGTGACCCGAGAGTAGAATGGGTACACCATTCTAGAATTCATTCAATCCTAACTGTGGTGACCCGAGAGTAGAATGGGTACACCATTCTAGAATTCATTCAATCCTAACTGTGGTGACCCGAGAGTAGAATGGGTACACCATTCTAGAATCCATTCAATCCTAACTGTGGTGACCCGAGAGTTGC
The DNA here is from genome assembly GCA_936435175.1 of Glyphotaelius pellucidus. Taxonomy (NCBI): domain Eukaryota; kingdom Metazoa; phylum Arthropoda; class Insecta; order Trichoptera; family Limnephilidae; genus Glyphotaelius; species Glyphotaelius pellucidus. The sequence continues at coordinate 27,393,316 of OW386551.1, forward strand.
CTGCCAAAATTATAATTATTATAAATTTAAAAAAAATTGCACCATTTTTACCAATGTCAAATCTAAATCGACTTCAAAAATCATCATGATAATCTTCTTCCCCTTATCCTATTCGGGTCAGGGACTCATCGCATCGACAAGGATCCTCCGTACGTTCCAGTCTTGTGCTGATTGTTCGACCTCCGTCCATGGCAGTCCCATCCTCTCCTTACACAGTTTCTGGAGTTGCCTCGAGCAGATGTGTCTGGGGCGGCCCACTGGACGTCGTTTGACTTAAAAAATATCTCTAATAATTAGTTGGTATAGATATCAAACGAATTTTTTAACGGTGTCGAATTTTTGTACTTATATACAGTATATAGACAAGTAATTTTTCACACACCTTTTCTGCACACCCCATGGGGACACTTAGTTATATTTTGTGTAAATAGGTACCGTATTTTACCTACACCGGCTGTTTATTTTATATTTATTCATTTCCTCATGGAACAACATATTTCATTAACATAATTAAATTAACATTTAAATGTTAAGTAAAAAGGAAAGTTAAAAGTAAAAGATAAAAAGTAGAATCAAGGTAATAAGTAGTCATAAGTTATAAGTAAAAATTTAATAAAAAATAAAGTAAAATGTTAAAGGAAAAAGTAAAACGGTAATAAATAAAAGAGTTAAAATAAAATGTAAAAACTATAAAATATTTTAAAAAAAGATAAAAAATATAATAACACCAAAAGTAATCACAATGACCGTAAAGATCTCAAATCGCGTCCGTCCATTTGCAATTCAGATTGTCGTTATTTATAATGGTTATTGGATTTCTTATTAACCGCAGTTTTTGTGAGAAAATCACCTCAAGAGATTTTAATCTGTGATCTCCTGTGATTGGTAATTGATGCGATTTGACCCACTATAGTGGCTATAGTAGGTGGGTGGCACCATGGGTGGCACCCGGGGCGGGATAACGTGGTGTCACCCCAAGAAAGAACGTGGTGTCACCCCAAGAAAGAATGTGGTGTCACACTCCCCCTCCCTGCCCCCATTAAAATTAACTCTGAGAAATTCAAAACGCAAATTTCAACTTCATAAAAAATAACATTACTAACTAGTCAAATTTGTAAAAAAAAATTCGAAATCCTCAAAATTATTATTATTTATTTTTATTGATTAATGATTAATTTAGATACACACAACAATGGAATACAAAAAAAAACATTCAGAAGACAATCACTTTTTTCAATCAGTTATCGATCGATTTTGCTTTATTTGTATTCGTTTTTTGCATTTATGAGTTATCGTTTATTACAAAAAAAAAATTATCCAATCCACTTGCTTTGTTTTTTGGAAGATGTCTTTCAACACTTTTAAAAACACTTTTTAAAAGTAACAACTTTTTCAACGTTTTCTTTCACGAGTTCACGTCAATCACAATGTACGAAAGAAATGAGAATGACACAGTTGAAAAGCGAGGAATATTTCAGGGGAATCTCCAACCAACCAATAGTTAGAGCTAGGAACAAAAATAAAACAACAGAATTTTTGCTGAATCCCTGACCGACCGAGCCATAGAGCTACGAAAATATAAATAACAGACCGTGTTCATACGTAAAATATTTTTGTGACAATATTCTACCTTCGTAATTTTTTTCTACGATCGGGTGGCACCCACCCACCACCCCCCTCCCGCTAGCTACGCCACTGCAATTATCTATCGGTAAAAGTAAGTATAGTAAAATTGGATAGCAGTTGACTTTTAAAATACAATATCGGCAGCCTAAATAAGGAATGAACATTGAAGTGAAACTTTCAACTATTATTAATTGACAGTGACTTTTGATTTGCAAATTAAATTTATCATGTCAATATTTTTTGCACAAATAAATATCAATTCGTGACAAACAAATGTCACATTACGACACCTAATTTTTGATTTTATATTATTTTAGCTGTTACTAATCAAGTACAAAACTTGTGCTCTACTTCTTAGGACTTATAAATGCAATAAATTTCAGTGCATTTATTGGTAGATTGTCCTTGAATTATGAAATGAATGTTCTCTTTAAGGATACAGGTAAAGCTGCATAATTTAAGGACAGGAATTGTTAAACGAGAGAGCGGTGACAAAATAATATTTTATAACATAACTTACGGGTGGTTAAAAAATGGTTGGCGCGTCATGCAAGCTTTTTTTCGCATTGAATCTCAGTGACCTGAAAATATTGTAAAATAGTTTTTTGTAAGCCATTTCATAATGCACATAGGAATTAGTGTTGTAAAGATATCGTGATAATCATTTATGGTTTTCCAGAATAAATAATCAAGAGAACTGTTATAACAAAAAATAAATACAAAATATAATAAAAAATAACTACTGCCTAGAACAACCTGCCTTTCTCGTTATTCATCACAACTATTCTTTTAACATTAGCTTCATACGAGGGACCCCGAAGAAAAAAAAATCCATTGGGACCTGTGTCATCTCATCGGGGATGCTGTGTGGAGAGGTCAGTCCAGGAGTGATGGACGTGTAAATACAATCCTCCCACAGGAAAAAGATCTGCCTAAAACAGTATCTCCCTAAGATATTAAAAGATAAGAGATGTGCTATCCGCAGTTTTTACTGTGTTTCCTGGTGTCGCCGATATTGTTAACCAATTAACGAATAAACTAAATGAAAAAATAATTGACAAATAAACTAAACGAACGTTAAATTAAATGAACAAATTCTTTCCGTATTCAAACTCTATTGTTAACTAATACCACTGCGCAGTTTAAAAAGATCAACAAAATGAACAAATTTTTTTCTAAAATTAAATTACTCCTATTGGGTAGTAGTCCGCTGGCAGTCGCGCTGACATCATAGCATATCTCTTTTGTATTTCGATATCCTTGGTCTCTCCTGATCTGGCCAGCCATGCAGTATGTGGGCAAAAGCATCGGCCACAAAGACCTAGACAAAACACACCCCATGAACTCGGGCTCCCCTGGTAAGTCAACACACGTAGCGAACATGTGTATATTATGAAAACTTGTAGTTACTAAGATGTCTCGCCCGAGTTTCAAAACACTTCTCGAAAACCTTTTAAAAGGTTATAAATATTTAGGAATCTTGTCTAAATTTAAGACAATTAATGAATGAATGATGAAAATAGCATTAACTGAAAATAGTGCCATTTACTCACGAAAAAATGTCACACTTTTCAAAAGTTTTAACTACTGCGGGCAATTTTTTTCTGCTGACCTTCACTGTCTGGATTTCCAAAACCAGTCCTGGTTTTTCAAGGGTTGATTGTTTCAAAAAGTGATTTCAACTTTCAATTCCCTTCACTCTTTATCCTGATACATATAAATATATATGGCATTGACTGATAAGACGAAAGTAATTCCTTGTAGCTTAAATGAATGTGACGTTAAACCTTGTGCGACCGTAATATGACACATAGAAAATTCTAAATTATTTATTTATCTTTCTTTCTACGTATGCAGAAAAATAGTGAGATTATTCTTATTACATCAATTTTATTTATATCTCGTTCACAGGGTGTTTCACCTCTTTAACATTTTTAAATGGTAGGTTTCTATGCGTTGATTAGTGTTTGATTGCTAGAAAAATTATATAAACCTAAACATTTTACTGTCGTAAATCTGAAAAATCTGCTGATTCTCTTAAATAAATAAAATAATTTTTATTTTTTAAATTCGAGTGCAGTTAACAACACGCGGTAGAAGCGAAACTTTACCAAAACAATCTCAACCAATGAAGAACCGAGTAGCCCTGAAAAGTGACGTCATAATCAAAGTGGCCAATGAGCGCAGACCTAGCGTCATTTCCGTTTTATATCTCAAGCATAGGAGCCCTGATAGGAGTTTGATGCTTCGCAGGTGTGCGTCATTTCCGTTTCATCCGAATTCCAAATCTCAACGAGGCTATAGAAGTTTCACTTAAAAAAAAAAAAAAAAAGTTTGCAATATTTCGAGTGGAGGGTCGTAATCAATAACAATATACCGAAATTGTTCATTTTCACCTTGGAAATGGTAGTGGCAGTGCCGATCTACAAAATCTGGCGCTCTGTGCAGTACTGATGACGCCCCCCCACATTTAAATTTTTTTTATTCAAATTCAAAAATTCTTAACCCCAACAACAACAAAAAATTGTCCTCTGATACTTGTCTAGTGGACACTTAAGAGATCTTCATAAAAACCACCTTAGTCGTCGACGGTTGCAGTTCGTGGTAATACTCGTACCTATCTATTTATATTAGAAAACTTCTTTTAAACTGTTAAGATGAAGCCATGCGAATATATTTAATATTATAGAAGCTTCACTTAAATACTGCGAGTACATCTTGGCCTTGGAAATTATCGAGTTTTTTTTTTTAAATTAATCTTTTTGTAAGTCTGGAAAAAAATAAAGTATCAGGCCTGTAAAAAATAATGCCAAAATCTCGTATCAATGAATCTATTTTCGGATAGAGTTTTATTATGTAATGTGACAAATTAAGTTTTTTAGAAAATAATCGAAAAATATTTTAATATTTGTGCCAGAATTTCACACAAAAAAAAAACAATGCAATTTTGCGCTGTTCTTTTCGGCATGAATCAAAATGCGCAACGTTCAACGAATTTGGATATGAGAATTAAACCTTACGCCATCCGCACAAAGACTACACGCACATTTCGTATTAGTTAACGCCCCGCCGTGGGTGCATATGTACGTCCCTGGACTCTATGTCGCTTGGTTCCGTGCAATTGATTTTAAATTTCCTTTTTATTTTAAGAAACTATGCGTAAAAAAAGAGTTAACCTTTTTTACAGGCCTTTACAAAATCAGCCTGTACGAAACAACTCTCAAATATCCTCCTTCAACCTTTCAAAAAAGTCTTCTCAAGTATTTTTAAATCTCTTCCAATAATAGGCGGGGATTCCGATTTCGAACTTTTCAAGGACTAGTGGATCACCTTAACTCCGATTTATAATCTTTTCGATTTCTTTCATGCCAAGGATAAATGTAAGTATTCAACAAAATCATTAACAAGTATAAACTGTTCTAGTATAATAAGCACTGTGCCTGTACAGTTTCAATCAAATACCTAGTTACAGCAGAAAATCAATTTTAGAATATGAAGTATTCTCGTTTCCAAGGTAAACCGACATAATATCATTACTAGCAGGTTCTTGTATCTTGCTAGAGTTAACTATGGTATGCCTATAATCGCAATAATAAACCCTCTCACACCCCAATTCATAATTGTCAATAACCAGTTTTCAGTAATTTTCTTTGTTTATTACCTACCTACTTAAAAGCTATGACTTTTTTAACGACAAAACGCTTTTTTGTAGCCAATGTAAATATTAATTTTATTTCGCTGTAACTTAGAAATAATAAATTATGGAAGTTATTAACAACTTACAACAAAAAAATCAACCCGTCAAAAGTAATTTTTTTACTGTAATACATCTATTTTTATTATGTAGTGAAACAATTTCGACATTGAACGGCACGACCTAGTTGCGCCATTATTTCATCGAATTTCAGATAAATGCATGTGTGTGCGTGAATGCCATCAAAAGTTGATAGAATGCATTTTCAATGAAAAAGAGTCTACCTGCCGAGTTTCAGTTCGGTCGGATGTGAGAAAAGGAGTTAATTTCCACTTCCAAGATTTGAATTCATGTATTTATTAATTCATTCACGAAAACAAAATCGATATTCAAATAGGTTTATTTAAAAATGTGAAAATAAATTAGCTTTTTGAGTTTTTCAATATGAGGTGGTCATAGAAATCAATTAAAATCGAAAATGTTTTTATTTTTTCCTAAATGTTGGGTCTTTTATGTGTCTTCCAAAATCCACTAAAAAGTCATTTTATTGAGTGACTAATCATGATGATGATGTTTTGAAATAACAAGATTTTAAGTCCTAAGAATTTTTTTTTGTGTATCAGGTTTTGTAGAACTCCATTTTTATTAAATCTTTTTTAAAATATTTAATAAGATTTTTATTTGATTTATAAAAACGGTTTATTTATAAACAAGTTCTACTATGTAATTATTACTACGCGGGACAGCTGTTTCGCCTTCTGAAGGCGTCAACATTAGATAGGTTGATAATGCCTTAAGAAGGCGAAACAGCTATCACGCGTTATAATAATTACCTACACAGCAGAGCTTGATAATTAATAAACTGTTTTTATAAATTAAATAATAATATTATTGAATGTAAATAAGACATAATAATTAAGCCCTAAGTACTAAAGATTCGAACATTTCAATAACTGCGTACTAAACGCAAAACACCATCGCTAGACTGCAAAACATGATTAGAAATAAGATAGAAAATTCGCAACGATATTGCGCATCGTTTGCTATACATTACCTCTGAGATTCAAATTCAACATATCTGTAATGTCTTTTATATTCTCTCAAGAGAATAATTTCATATTGTAAGTATACTGGGACCTGTATTCTCCAGTACTTATTATCCTTGCAAACCACAGGATTAAAGGACTTAGGTCCTTAATAACACAGTGACTGTTTATTGTCGTATTGTAATTATAATAATACTTCTGAGGACAAACGTCCTTCTAAAGGGCTGAAGGCTAATTCTGATCTGCGGAGCTCCTGAAACTTAAAGGCTTCCTAAATCCACACTCAAAACAATATTTATTCAACATGTACGAAATATTTAATCAGACAATACGAGGCAGCAATGGGTCTTAAGGGGTTTTAATACGAGTATCACAAAATCATATCAGCTATCTGGAACGTTTAAAATATTCTTCTAATGACACTTACACGTATAAAATAAACATAGAAAATAATTGCTTTGCATTTTGAAATTAAAGGCATAGTTTTCAGTAACATTTTGGTTTAACATTTTAAAATCTGTTCTTTAAATTTTACCATAAGGCTTAAATTATTATGCGGGTTGTTACAACCGACTGAGCGTAGCGAAATCTTGATTTAACTGAGCTATTTCGGATTCCATCTCGTCTGTCAACTCGTTTGTTACGTTCCGGTTCCGGCTCAAAGTGATAGCCGTATTACTACCACCTTTTTATTCATTTTTGCTTGATCATTGTCGTTGAGATGGTGGTATTTCTGCATACAAATTGTATTTATTTATTTACTTTACTTGTTAACGCCTTAATGGGCTTTTAAATGAATTTTTACATTTGATTACAGGATGTAAGTAAAACATAATATATATATAGTTGTAGTACTCATAAAAAAACTGCGCATATGTAGGTATCTATAATAAAATTCAAGAAAATTAGCAAAATACTTATTTAATGATTAAATTGAATTTAAATAAAAATGTTATAAGCCTGAAAGTAAAAGAAACTATATAATATGCAGAAAAGCAAGTATTTACTAAGTACTTATACGTTTACAATATTATGTGTGTTACAAACTAATAAATAGAAAATAAAACAATGAAATGCACTCGTAACGTATATTATGGGAGATTTTTAGAAAAATGATAAAAGTCTTACCAATAAAAAACTAATACAATATAGAAAAATAATAGCACTCGTACTTTAATTAATATTTAACTTAAATAATAAGACCGAAAAAAGCCAAAGTATAATGTATAAAGGTTTGAATTTAGTTATGCGCTGCCCGGAACCATTTATTGGATAACACCTCTGCCATAGTTCACCCCAAGTGACCTACGTTTGGTGACTTAGCTGGGGTGCCCGAGTTCATGGGGTCAGGTCAGAGATCTTTTGATCTCTCCGGCAGGACTCTCTCGGAACATTGCCATGCATCGCAGTGGAAAGCATTTATTCATTCGTCCGTCACTCCTGGACACATTGACTCACAAAATTTCTACCCACCCGTCATACCCTTTCTCTTCCCAGAATTTCATCTCATTACTTCCCTTAAAAAGACCCTCCACACAGCATCCCCAAATATGAATTTGGGGACGCTCTGAGTGGAATTATTTTCCTTAGGGCCTCCCGTGTAAAGCTAATGTAAAATAAAACGATTATTGCGTGTGCTTCAACCAGTAAAACAAAAAAAAATAAGAATATGATGTGCTCGTAAAGTATAGAATATTAAAAGAGGAAATTATAAAAAGGGAGATAAATAATAAATAAATCTAATTTTTAGGAAATAGAATCGAAATTTGAAACTTTTTGAAAATTGCCTTTTGAAACTCGCAAAACTGTAAAGACCAAATATGTCTATAAGTTAACTATGTTTTTTTGCAGGACGATACTTTGCAGGAATCATTGAATAAATAGAGTAATTAGTATCGAGGTTTTTGTTGAAAAGTATATTTGCTTCACCTAGCAGGTATATGCAATTAGTTCCAATAATTCAGGGCTGTCAATTAGAAATTTTATAATTTTGAATAAAAATAACATATCAATTGAAACCCTTATCTTTGATAGTTTAACGTTAAACCTCAAAGTTTAGAGGTAAACATCTATTATTTTAAAGCAAAAAGTAAGTTGCTCGATGGATGGTTGCTTTGTGGATATTTTTAAAGAACTGAGATTTTTTGAGTTATACCACCCTCTTTTGTTTTGGAACTTGTTTTAGATTTCCTATCCATTATCCATACGGTATATGTTGAAATTAGGGAAGCCAAATCGGTAGAGTTGAGTTGATAATCGAGCCACGCTTCTGTTAAAATGACAATATCTCTGCTGATGGTTGCCGCCGAAGCTTCCAATGGAAGTTTAGTGCAGACCCTTCTTACACTTTTGGTAATAGCACTTTATTTTTTGTTGTGTTGTTGGTTACATGTTACACAATCTCTAATTTTTAGAACCAAGTTTCCATTGGATGGTAATTTAAGTTTCACCAATTTGCTCCGTCTTGTGCAATTTTTGCGTAAATCTTGAAGTTAAGCCCTCTGCAAAATGTTTAGTCGTTACTGGCCTTGATACCGTTTTTCAGTCTCGCACTTCTAGTCAAACCTTACACGCCGAGACAGATTCCTTCAATTCGAATATATAATAATTCCTTATTTGAAATTTAAAAATGTTACGTCTAATATTTACAGTTTATAATTAAGTAGGTTGGTAATAAATACCTACTTATAAGCCATGATTTCAAAGGAAATATTGTTTGGATTCATTAAACAAAAGAAGATTAGTAATATTTTACTTTGGATGCGGGGCCTACCGTTTATAGAGCTACTAACTGGTAAATAAATGAACAAAACACCTTGGGAAGGAAAGAAGGACTTGGTATACCGGTCCAAATAAATGGTATACCTTCTGTCCAAACGGTTATACAAAACGAATGTTTTATTGGTATGTCTTAAGTCATCTCTCAGAGTATTTTATTTACTCATTGCTGGTAACTAACAGTTTATCATACTTTTGGCATTCACCGATAAAGCCATAATTAAAGTTCTTTTTCTATTAATTGAGGTTGAGCTGTAATTTTTTTCGTTAGTAGCATTATTTCCAAATATAAGCCAAATAAAAAAAAACGATTGCTATTATCATTATGAAATCATGTTTAATGCTGATTTGAATATTATAAAATGCAAATGATTCGTGAATTGACTTTTGGTCTTACTGTTTCTATATTTAAACATGTTGATTTACTCGGACATGAGTCCAAAGTTTGATCAAGAAACGGTTTATAGAATCAAGGACTTTCTGTAGGCGTGTTTTAAAAGTTCATTTTTAAGGTGTTCAACGGAAGTTGGATAAAAAGTGGTTATTTTATTTAGCAATCTCCCCTGTGACAGCTGCTCAGCCTTATTTATAAGTTACCTGCAACAACTAAAAAACAGAAACACCCAGGCGGCTCCCACATAATTTTTTCTCGGCAAGAATAACCAATTTATCGGCTTAAACAAACAGAAAAAAAGTTTTCTTTAAATAAAAATTATAAAACCTGTCTAGATACCCTTATATAACCTGTCACTAACTTATTATTTAGTATTGTAAGTCTTCTTTAATCGTCTTAAGATGAAGCTATACGTGAAATCCTATTTAGATTCATCTTTACGACGAATCGGTTTACAGTATGAACATCAAAAAATATGCTACGGATAAATTGAAGCTTTTACTGGCTTTTCTATGTATTGGAATTAAAATAAAATTATTATTTACTTAACAAAAAATATAAGCGTAAACCATTAAAAATGTGTTTTCATGACTTAACTACGAAGTAATATAAGAAACAATCTTTTAACAATATCCCTTTATGGCTAAGACTTTTTTTGAGGTTTTGTATATTCTTACTTTTTTTCATTCTTATAAAATTGTGCACAAAATAAGAACAACGTTTTCACTTACTAACCTCGTGCAAATACGACGCGCGATTTTAAATTTTGTAAGCATGAGAATCGAAATATTTCTAGCGTTTATATTCCTCTTAAACATTTAAATGTTATATTATCTTAATGCAGTATTGAAAAGGAATTTCAGTTTTTCTTTTATTCATTCTTTTCAAGAACTTAACACGGAACACGGGAATTGATAACAAGAGGCCTCAAATCTGGTCCAAAGTTGTACAAACGTTGATGTACTCGTAGACATTGGTTGGATGATGCCACAAACCATTTCCGTGGCAAGTATCTCTAGATTTTTTGCCCGTTTCTGTTTGTTTGAAGTAGGTTTTTCTTGAGTCAGTTCTTCATTGTTGAGGATAGTGACTCCTATTCCAATTTCCATGGTGGACAAGGGTTCTCCATTCTTCGCGGTTCTGCACTGCGTGGAGAGCTAAGGGCATCGACAACCGGACGCAAGTGTTACTTAGTAACTTCGGCGCATTGGTGAATTTCCTCTATTTCTCCTGCCAAACACTTTGAGTTTCTCCAAATTTGAATTTCAAGGTTTGGATTTGGAACTTGGCGAGCAACGATTCCAAAGTGTCTTACAAAATGCTTTGTAGGCAGACAGTTGAATGCCTGTTGTGAATGCCTAGCACTTCCAGAATAGACAAATATTTTGTGCTTCCACGGAATCATGAGCATTTTTCTCCAACACCACATTCGAGGGCGTCTCGAGGGCGCGATGGTTTGTTGGTTTTGATATTTTATTTAAATTACCATCTGAAAAGGAATTTTTACATTTATATTTAATTAAATGAAGATGTGACGGCCGGCGGCAAGGCTCTTGACTCGTATTCCGAAGGTCGCGGAATCGAATCCCGGCGTGGCAAAGAAATTTTATTTGATCAATTTGTGTTATTTCACAATTTATTCATTTAAAATAATATATAGTATATTTGCGGCACGTTCCAGAATGGAAGATACTCTCAGTATCGCTCTGGTGTAAGACCACCATTCAGAATTGAAACGTTGCTTGAATGGCTTTAGCCGTGTTTGGTGACCAGATCTGAATAGCCAGGTACTTTCCACCTTCCTCTTCCCCATTTTTTCCCCTCTCCACTACCTTCAGCCTCACAACAAACCCCAATTGGAGATGTCATAGTCTCACTGGCTCCAGAGCAGTTGGGACTCTTGTGCGGTATTCATATAAGAAAAATATTATAAGCAAAACTCAATCAAAAATCTAAAAACATAAAAATCAGAAAAAATATATTGACAACTCTGGGACACCTTTGCCCAGAAAGCGAAAGGTCCTGGGTTCGTGTCCCAGAGGTGCCAATATATTTTTCTGTTTTTAGATTTTCGATTGAATTTCGTTTATATTATCTTCATTTATTATAAATAAATAATTATTAAATTAAATAAATATTGCAATTTTAGGTTTTACTCAAAAAGTTAAAATAAAAAAAATTCATCCTGGACTTGCAAAAAAGTCAATAGATGTCGCATATTAAAATAAAATGGATACATATTTATCCAGACACTTTCTAGATAGCATTTAGTTCGGGTTTGAATCTTGCAATCAATACATAAAGATAGCAGCCAATAAAATATGCGTTAAGAAAATGAAGATAATGTTGGTGGTTCTTAGTCGAAGTTATGAAATAGTTAAAAATGACCGAATTGGAAATCGATACCTTGGCGCAGTGGTGGCGCTTTGCCCGGAAAGCGAGAGGTCCGGAGTTCGTGTCCCAGAGGTGCCAATATCTTTTTCTTTTTTTTTTCCGTTTTATGATTTTCGATTGAACTTCGCTTATATTATCTTCAATTAATTAAATATCACAATTTGAGGTTTCACTCATAAAGTTAAAAAAAAATTAATTTGCATTTTCTAAATGGCTTTTATCCAATTGGCTCCGGAGTGAGAGATTAGTAATAACAAAATGATCTTAATTTTGAAATTACGTTGGTAGGTACCTACCTACCTAACGTTAAACGTATTGACCATTTTGAAACACTGTCCTTCATTTTCGCATTTCTTTATAAATATATTGTGTAACATAAACAATGATGCAATACAAAACAAATAATGACGTAATTTTTTGTACTTTCTCGGTGATCTTATATAAGAACTTTTCTTGTTCGTAAAAAAAAAACAGATAACAATTATTTGGTTTTCTTACGGTAGAAATGGTATGTAGGAAATGAATAAATTAAACTGAAAGTTGTATCGATTTAAAGTAATATTTTATCTATTTTAAAGTAGGCAGGTACTAGTTACCTTTCAAGGATATCTTATTATGATAATATTTTAATCAATCGTTTCCAATTCGGAACATATTTATAAGTAAAGGTAAATGCGGAAGTCTGAATAATTATAATTAGTCTGAATAATCTAATAATAATCAAAAAAATGCATGTGTAGACTTACGTAAGCTGTCAGCGTTGATATAATTATTAATAAATACCTGCGGTTTATGATTGAAATGTTGCGGTGAGACGTTTATTTGTATCTATCAATCCTTTTTATGCTGGAAACCATAAAACCAAGTCAACATTCTTTGGGCTGGTCTTTAGTTAGTAAAATTTTAATAAACTTGCCTAATTTTAAAAGGACGATTTACGAAACCGTAATTACTTCGAAGCATGGTTAAAATTAAAAATAACCTGCAAATGGTATGATTTTAGGTTTTCACGGCCAAAAGTATTTTTGTAATTTATTTTTGGGGTGTTATGCCGTGTTGCGCTACCTCCTTCTTTAGCCAACGTTTCGGACAACGTTACAGTGTCCATCATCAGTGCAGATTAGTTTTTTACGTTTCACTCATCTGCCCTGATGATGGACACTGTAACGCTGTCCGAAACGTTGGCTAAAAAATAAATTACAAAAATAACGTGCAAATATTTAAGCCCTCTTGTTTCAACCGTAGCATAGGTACGTAGGTATTAGCCAAATTTTCATTTTGCTATAAATTCAAATTTTTCAACTCCGTTCCGAAATTATTTAAATCCGTCAAGATTAACAAAATATAGTTGGCTAAAGCACGAAAAACTATACGACAAATGACACAACTGAACTCATTTTTTAATGAAGTAGTTAATTAATGATTAATTTGCTTAACAAATTTGATTCTCATAACTCATAACACTAAGTATCTGATATTTGACACTGTTTAAAAAAAAATTTTTTCATCGTTCAAAGTATATTTTTAAAATATTTTTTTTATCATAATGGAAAATTATCTGTGAAAATCACACGAGGAACGTTAACTAAATGAGACACAGACATCTCATCTTCTTTCGAGGCACTGTATTTATTATCATCGTGGATTTGGTCGATATTGTATACGCGGAATATATAAATAATAATTATAAAGGTTGTCATGTAGATATTTTTAATTCGCATCTCAAGTTTGTGGTTCATTGTCCAGAAAGTGGGGTCGCAAATTAACTACTCTTGAATGTTTGAAACTTTCAAAATACGTTCTTTCCACCCTCGCGAAGGTTTCTGAATTATTACAACCACAAGACAATACATCTGAAAAGTTTTTTTAATTATTACAAAAACTCTTACAAAAATGTCAAAAATGTCGCAATTTGAGAAAAACATTTTGCAAACCATCGATTGTTCAATCGACATTCAATTTTTGAATAAACCCTTTAAATTAATGAATTTATTTGAAGTACTCACCTATGAAACTAACCAAAATCGAATACTTTGAGTCTAATAAAAAATAATAGGTATTTTAAATAGGAACCTGTTAGATACCAAATTTGAATGATTGTTCTTATAATATACAAAAATGAATGTTTGTAATATCTGAAAAGCGAAAGTTTGAATTAAAAAATTACAACAGGTGGCACACGAGCTTTTTGAAAACTGAATGTACCGGTGCTGAATATATGGAACGTGGGAGAGGGAAGGGGAACGTGGGAGGAGAATCGCGGGGCGGGGAAGCGGGAGAGAGGTGAGGGAAGGCGGGGAAGTTGGAGGTGAAGGAGTCATGGGAGGGAAAGGGGAGGCGGAAGGGGAACGGGACGAATGGGAAAGGACACGCAAGGAGAAACAATTTCATTATTTAGTGGCATTGCAACGCATGCTGGAAACTCGCTGGTGCATAATATATTTTAAAATAAGGACATCTTATCTTACAGTAAGTACAATTTTGATACTACAATTAGCTCTGTGGCTATTTGTTAATTATAATAATTAAGGTAGGAACATACCTCAGGACCAATTGTAATCTATGCAAGGCTAATATTTTGAGTATGTTGAGAAACAACCGGAACTGAAATTACTCCGGTAAGCCAGACCCTTGGGGATTCTTTGCAGCATCACGTGGAGGGGAATCAAGTCCGGTCTCTAAAGACAGACCTATTCATGAATTGTGAGCAGAACCTCCTGTACTAAGGGAAGGTATCACCAGCGTTGTCGTCCGGCAAAGTGTCCACAAATGTTTGGTTCGGGGGTTAAGGCAATATAAATGCATCTGTATAATTAATATTTGCAATGCAAGACATTTTAAACAGCGCATGTCTTTGATTAAGTCAAACCCGCGAACAAACACGTGTGAATTATATTAACACCTCACATTTCTTTGAAAAACAAATAAAGAATCGGTACTTTTAGTACATCGACCATAACTTAATTTTAAAATCATTATATCGACTTTTTTTTTGTTATTGTTTTTGGGGTGTTATGCCATGTTTCGCTACCTCCTTCTTTAGCCAACGTTTCGGACAGCGTTACAGTGTCCATCATCAGGGCAGATGAGTGTCTCATCTGCCCTGATGATGTCGCATAACACTCCAAAAACAATAACAAAATACTTTTTGGCCGTGAAAACCTTAAAACATAGACGTATATAAACCTTAAAACATATTATATCGACTTATTTGACAGAATGCAATCGCAATCGCATAAAAAAATGCAACGCCAATCCTTGAACTTTTGGTAGAAAGGTACAACTGCATTATAGTCACTTACTTACAAGATATTATTGCTTGATTATCTTCTGAAAGAATCACAGTGATAAAGTTACCTTTTGCGATAGATGGATACCGTGAAATATTCCTAATAAAATGGTTAATTGAATGAGATAAAACCGTGGGATATGATCACTGGATTTAATGTCTTAATGAAATAGATATTAAGCCTACGTCAATCTCTCGTTGCATCACACACTTGCTTTAAAAGCTGAAATATGTACATAGAATAAAGAGCTGAAATACAACTGTCTGGACAACATCTGTTCGCCATTACCGGCTACCTCAGACATATAGATATTTTAATTTTATCCTGACGAAGGAACCATTGGTATCGAAACATATTTGATAAGTTTAGTGATTTTTTAAAAGTGACTTGTTTTCATTTTATTTAAATACTAGCTTTTCCCCGCGGCTTCGCTCGCATGGTATTACGGGAAATTACTGTAGCGCTTGCACTTATCAATTATCTCCCCCCCACCCCACCCCCATCCCCTCCCACATTCCATATATTCATTCCCTTACATTCGGTTTTAAAACATCTCGCCTACCACCTAAATTTCATAATGCTATAGCTCAAATAAAAAAAGAATTACTTAATCAATTTTGTTCATTTGTTCGGAATTTATGCGCTTACAAACATTTCGGATGTTTATTTTTAATTAAATATTTGGAAGTTCGTTAATATAATAAAAAAAATACTCTATCATTCAGTCTTTATAATCGTTACGAATTATATTTTTAATATAGGAACTCTCATCTGACATTTATTTCAAGCTTGCCAAAAAAAAAAAAACGAATTCTAATATTTGAATTTTCTGCAGTAGTAGCTGACTGAGTACCTACCAGCATAGAGCCCAAAAATATATCAACATCGTTTCCATGGAAAAGATTTTTTTCTGACGTTAGCAAAAACTCGCTTTTGTTAGCGACAGAAAACGTATTACAAATATAATATATTATTATTTATAATTTCATAACGCCAGAGCTTACCATCATATACAACCTGTAGTCAGCGCATATAATTTAGCTTTATATTGGTGAAAGAATTATTAAAGTCTTTATATTGTGTTATGCGTGAAAAGGTCATAAACAAACTCGAGCAGTTTCGCATTTATAATATTAGTATGGATGTAGATATTTCGTTTATTAGAATAACTCTTTTTTTTATTAATGATATTTAAGTGATATAAAGGTTTTTATTTATTTACAACAGCTTTTTAATGTACTTATTTTTCGTGTAGGTTCACTAAAAAAGTTTCTTTTGCTAGGAGTTTTATTTACCTTAAAACAAATAAGACGGTAAATGGAAGAGGAATATAGGATAAGGATACGCGATGCTCTCGATATATTGTGTACTGATACATTATTGTACGAAATTATTATACATTATTGATCACATTATGATCGTACGAAATTTAGTTCGGTAACATTAATTATTTTCTTGCAAATTATGTGGCTTATTCCAGGAAACCAAAAAATGAAAACCTACTTTATCGTTGGTACTGTTGGTCTATAATTAAAATAACAATCTCACATTAATTTACTTACCATATTTTCTATGTTACCTGCTTTGTGTCAACTATTATATTTGGTGTTATTTATATTTTGTATATCTTATATCTTATGTTATCTTTATTTTGTTTCTTATATTTATATTATGTTTATATTATATTATGTTATTTCTTATATTTTTCCAAAAACATGTACTGCACTATATGTAAAAGCCTTATGGGCGTTTAAATAAATAAATAAATAATTAAAAAAAAATTAAAAATTAAATTTTGGTGCGTCATGTTTATTTTGTGAACAAAATTTATTATTACTAAAATTGAAAAATTTAAGGAAAAAATATCAATACAAAAAAGTGAATACTTATTTTAATTGTTTGCCCCGCTTAAAATTTGAATTACTGAAATTATTGAAATCGAAAAGTTTATGGAAAAACATCAAACAATCCATGTGTTGGAAAAAATATTACTTCTTAATATTATTATCCATCTGCTTGTAAAAATATTACTTCTTAATGTTATTTTTTTTATTTTTTTTATTTTTTACATTGTTTTAGAAAAGAAAAGAATGTGTCCTTACTGGGGTACCCCGTTCTAAGGTCACATTGTACATGTTTTTGTCTTTGAATTATGTTAATACCTATTTTAAAATATTGCAATAGGAAAATTATAAAGTTATATCTAAAAGAATGTACAGTACTACAAGCATTAATCTTTATTTGGTTGCAAAATTGAATCTATGTTCTTCCTTCCTTATTACCTTACCAAAACCTTTAATAAAACGGTGAACTTATTTTCGAGCGGGGTTAGATCAAAAAAATTTGTCGAGTGTTTTTTCATCTAGATTTTCTAGGCAAACCCAAATCGCTACATAGTCTTTTCTTTCATGATCTAAGGAGGTTTGAAATATTCTTCCAGCTGTTAAAGTGAAAACCTTTAATTTTTTCTTCCCAAATAAAAAGATTAATTGATGTGGTCGAGGGTGGGTAGTAACTACTCGACAATTTATTAAATAGAGTGAATGTCTACGTGATTCAATGTGGCCTTTAATATGTACATATACATATACTGGGACTTGCAACACAAGTGGTATTGTCGTTTTGGTCGATTTCTGTCGTGGACTATTTTGCCTTTGAAATTGACCTATTTAAGAATATACCTACATAATTAATTCACATGAGTTGCTTTTTCTTTTTGCTTATTTTAGCACGGGGTATTCAGGAATTTCAGTCTGTTGCCTTGAAGATTTAATGTAAAGAACCCTGATATAATTTGATTTAATGAGCTAAGATTACGTATTGCAGACTTGCTTGAGTATTTACTAATTAACTTTCCATTAGTTATATTTTGTAGTGAGGCGAGGAACTGGCAGAGGAAGATTTAAAGCAGATTGAATGCTGTAGAAATGAGATCCCTGAGCCAAGTGTGCAGTAAAACAATTTATGATCGTTTGAGAAATGTTGAGACTTGCAAATAATGCAAGGTAAATGTAAGCGTAATTAATACGATTAAAAAATGGACCCTTAGGTGGTTCAGACATGTTTGTAGAAAGAATTAACAAAATTTTTTGAGAATATATGCCGCTAATGTAAATGGTAAAAGAAGTCGGGGACACCCGAGGAAGACACGGAACGATCTAGTGAACCAAATTCTTCAAAATTCAGAATAACAGAAGGTTATGTACGAGACGGTGTATGAATGTGAATGAGGCGAAGAGTATATTCCAATACCGAGTTGTTTGGTGGTGCGTCCTCGCTGCCTACCTTTCATCTGCGGAGAAAGGGTTTGATGGTTAAATAGTTAGTTGATTATAAAAAAGTGCTCAGGAATAAGGCAAAATGAATTAATTATAAAAAATGACAAATATATCAACTACCTGTGTCTATCGTTGGAGATAACAGATGGTCATGAGGCAGAAAAAAGTGCGGAACTGCTAAGAAGAACCTATTCCAATTTTCATATCTAGATAGGTTCCAACTTATCATGGTTTTAAAATCACATCAATACTGATGACGGTCAATGCAGACAAGTGTATCAGTGCGCATACATTTTTGGAAAGGTGGTGAATTATGAATTTTTATCCTGATTTGGATTTGCAGCTTACGTCCTTTCCAAGCACTGTAAACTGAGATGCGTGTGTAGGGGAAATTTACCAATATTAGTCAAATATATTTACAAGAAACGTTATATTTTATAATAAACTTGACACAAAATTAAAATCGTAACAACTAGAGGGTGACGCGAGAGGGAATGTAAAACAGCTGAACTGAGCGGACGAGGGAACCGGAATGAATTTGCAATATCATGCACTGGACCGAAGAGCGACTCTCAAGGATACCAGTCGGAAAAATTTAACTTTAGTAATGTTTTAAGGTTGTTCAACCATACATTATTCGAGGTGTATCTGTTTTATTTTTACGTTAACTAAACACAAGAGGCCTTGAAGAAAATAATTCCCCTCAGGGCCTGTATCATCTTTGAAGCTGTGCGATGGGTCTTTTTAGGAAAGGAAGGAGAGGAAGCCCTGTGAAGGAAAAAGATATGAGGGGCGGCTAGGAATCTCCTCCCTCCTCCCACCTCCCCTCCCACATTCCATACATTCATTCCCAGTACATTCAGTTTTCAAACAGCTCGCGTGCCACCTAAATTTCATAATGCCAGAGCTCAAATAAAAAAAAAGAAATATGCAGTCGTTCGGAATTTATGCGCGTACAACATTTTGGAGATTTATTTTTATTTAAATATATAAACATCGTTTACATGGCAACGATTTGTTTTCTGACGTTAGCAATAACTCGCTTTTGTTAGCGACAGAAAAAGTATGATAAATATAATATATTAATATTTATAAATTTAAAACGCCAGACCTTACCATTAGACATTGCCTTATTATACATCTCGTATTACTCGCATATAATGTATATTTCTCTTAGTGAAAGAATTTTTAAAATCAGTTTATTGGTTTATGCGTGAAAGCGTAACAAACAAACACACGCAGTTTCGCATTTATAATATTAGTGTAGATATAGATGATGCTTGCTATTTACTAAAATTGCATTTTACGAAACTTATATCGATTTAATCAAATATCATTGCTACTTGATCCTAACTTATAAGCCCCGAGCCAGCGATATTATAACCACTCTCCAGCGGGGGTTCGCATAGACCCCAGAACATATTGATTAATATCTGATGTTGATAAATGATCTTCTTAGTACGAACTTATAAAAAATTCGATATTTAAAATGTTTGAAATAAAATAATTACACGTCCGGTGATCTATGATTCTTAGAATTGAATGAACCGCACCTTACTGAAAGGAAATGGTTTTTTCATAAGTTTGACATTATATGGCCATGAATGTTTAGAGTTTAAATATGTACCTACTGCTGAACTGTCAAAATGAAGGCTACTAACAAAATAAATAAAATCGTAAAAGTTAATGTGCTAAAATATGTAATTATAACTATTTGTCAATTAAAAACAGTCTGATATTAAATGAATAGATCTGATCAATGCAAATTCATTAGGATTCTGTTAATGGTACCAAATACCAACGAGTTTTACAGCCAATTTGCTTTTGTTTTCCTAAGCTTTATTAGTTACTAGCTTTTCTCGCGGCTTCGCTCGCATGGTATTACGGGAAATTACTGTAGCGCTTGCACTTATCAATTATCTTCCCCTCCACCCCACCCCCATCCCCTCCCGCATTCCATATATTCATTCCCTTACATTCAGTTTTCAAACATCTCGCCTACCACCTAAATTTCATAATGCTATAACTCAAAGAAAAAAAGAATTACTTATCCAATTTTGTTCATTCGTTCGGAATTTATGCGCTTACAAACATTTCGGATGTTTATTTTTAATTAAATATTTTGAAGTTCGTTAATATAATAAAAAAATACTCTATTTATCATTCAGTCTTTATAATCGTTACGAATTATATTTTTAATATAGGAACTCTCATCTGACATTTATTCCAAGCTTGTCCAAAAAAAAAAACGAATTCTAATATTTGAATTTTCTGCAGTAGTAGCTGACCAGTAGACTGAGTACCTACCAGCTTAGAGCCCAAAATTATATCAACATTGTTTCCATGGAAAAGATTTTTTTCTGACGTTAGCAAAAACTCGCTTTTGTTAGCGACAGAAAACGTATAACGAATATAATATATTAATATTTATAATTTAATAACGCCAGGGCTTACCATCATATACAACCGGTAGTCTGCGCATATAATTTAGCTTTATATTGGTGAAAGAATTATTAAAGTCTTTATATTGTGTTATGCGTGAAAAGGTCATAAACAAACTCGAGCAGTTTCGCATTTATAATATTTGTATGGATTATGCATAGTTTAAAATGTACTCAATTGATTTTTAACACTTCTGGTACAGACATCAGTAAAGACACATATTTTTAATGATGATCGATGATTAAAGCTTTAACTTTCGGATCAACCATCTGCACTTTGAAAACAGAATACTGAAATTTTATTTCTCGTTAGTTTATTTATTTTAAACTATGAGTAAAACCTCAAATTGTGATATTTAAATGAAGACAAAATTAACGAAAATCAATCAGAGTTACGCCCCGGAAAGACGAAGGTCCTGAGTACAAATCCAAGATGTGATCATATCTTTTTCTGATTTTTCTGTTTTTAGATTTCTCGTTAGTGTTTAATAAAACAAAAACAAAAAAATGATGCTTCTTTTTTTTACAAAAGCTCTACACAGGAGGCCTTGAAGAAAATAAATCCCTCAGGGCCTATGTCATCTTTGGAGATGATGTGTGGAGGGTCCTTTTAGGGAAAGGAAGGAGCCGGGTTCATGGGGTGAGATTTGCCCGGGTCTTGGCAGCGGATACATCTACTCACCTATTGTGTGGATACGGATAGAGAAAGACTGGCTGAGGGAGGTCTTTTGATCTCTCCAGCCGAATTCTCTCGACTCGTTGTTTTGTGTCATATTTGGAGGAATGAATTCGTACGTAACACTCTTGGAAACACTGACCCTCAAATTCCTATCCACCCCTCGAACCTTTATATTTTCATTCCCAGAACTTCCTCTCCTACCTTTCCATAAAAAGATCCCCTACACGGCATTCATTGAGATACGCAGTTAATTTAAAAAAATAATGTTAATTAGTTTTTTAATCGAGGAAAATCAAATCATTTTGTTAATGTAAAAATGGTAAATATAAGAATTTTTCTACACAACAGGCCAAAAGCTGTATTATTTCTTATGGATTCTGCGACAAGTTATATACATCGTCGAATAAAAGAAACCATTCAGCCTTTATATTGGTTGCACAAGTGCAATAACCTACCGTGTACAATAACCGTCTGCTATAAGAAGTGTGGTATTGAAACAACACCAACGAATATTACCATAGAAGAGAATAAACATATTTTATATTATCGTTTGGAAACAATTGAGAATGGTGTCCGAAGTTGAATTTGAAGTCTATGTGAATGTTGATAATGATCTAAAAAATATCCAATTGACTCATTTGAAAGCTGATGCAATTAAATGGAAGGATAAGATCGAAGGAGATGATGAAATAAATTGAGTTAGAATTGGGATGGAGGATTAACCTTCAACATTATCGACAAAATATTGTCTTTTGAGGGACATGTTATCATCATGCATTTACATCAAATTTAAATTCACACATCAGTCACGAAGACAACATTTTTAAATATTGTCTTGTAAACTAAAAACTGTCCAAAGAAGCGAAACTAGCATTCTGCAATGAAGTGGTGGTACCTACACTAATGTGTAGCAGTGAGGCATGGAACTGGCAGAGGAAGAATGGAAATAGACTGAATACTGTAGAAATGAGACCCCTGAGGCGTAATTGTGTTAAAACTATGTATGATCGTGTGAAAAAACGCAAGGCTGATGTAAGCTTATTGAGTAAGATAGAGAAAATAACCCTCAGATGGTTTGGGCGTGTAAGGCGAATGATCTACGAAAGGAGTGTAGGGAGAACATATGACGCAAGTGTGATTGGTAGAAGAAGTCGGGGACGCCTGAGGAGGACTTGGCACGATCAAGTTAACCAGATACTTGATTCGGTGCATGTCAAGAGTCAGAATAATAAAATAGTAGCTATGTATGAGATTATGTATGAACGAAATGAGGCAAAGAGTGTGTGACAAGACCAAGTTGTTTGGCGGTCCATCCTCTGTACCCTTGCGAGGAAACGACATAATGGTTAGTTAGTTAGTTAGTTTTAGTCTTATAAACGTTCATCTGTGTATTTTGAAATCTTGGTTTTTCAACTGGTCTCTTCAAAACTGCTAGATTAACCTAAAATCCACTATATACTTATGTTTATAAAATTGATTGTCATCCACACATTTGTGATTTAGATTTTAAAACTTTGGTGTAAATGGCAAACAAAGGAGTGGTGAAATGCAGAAATTATGTATTTTTCAAAATTAAATTTTTTGTTAAATAGGTACGTAAAATATTTAATTTTCTTAACGCATCAAAAGCAGTTTGTTTCACTGACGGATTATTATTTTAAAAAAAAACTCAGTTTCGAGCGTAAAACAGCACTTCAACAGTGCGTTTGTTAATTCCGTTTTTAATATTTTCTTATAAGATTAAAAAAAACAGGAAAAGAAAAAAAAATCACACCTAGTTGAAACCTTTTTTGATTCAAATCACTTTTTCAAGCATGCAAAATCGAAAATCTGATAAAATTTGTTTGCCATGACTGGTCCTAGACACTACTCGATATGCTTTTTAAAGAATAGGTAGTTTTTAGTTCAGGATATTGTAAATTTAATATTCAATAACAATTGTGCTCCTTTCCTTATCACCATTTAAAAAAAAAAACTTGTAGGATACCGGAACGAAAATGTTGATAACTTTCCTGTGTTCGGTTCACAAAACGCAAGTTCATTTCGAGTATTTCCGTTCTATAGAGCATTCCAACCAGTATTATTCGAAATGATTAATTACCACGTGCCAATTTTGGATTCACATAAAGTATATTCAAAATATACAATGCATTGAGTACCGATATAAAGTCTAATAATTATGTATCCCTTCTTACTATCCGTGTACAAAATTTAATGTTTGAAAAAGGGCGAGCTTTTTTTAAAGATTAATTGAATTGAAATTAACGCTTCACACGTTTCACTATCCTTTTTTTTAATTTAAAATTTTTTTTATGTTCTTTCGCATTGGTCAGTATTTCTTGGAAGTCCTTTATGGCTTAATGCAGTTATAATGTGTTCTGTGGTTTTGACTTTTTTAAAAAAGGAGGTCTTTTAATACACTTTTGTGTGTGTTTTTAATCTTGGTTTTAATATTATTGAAGTGTTTTATTTCTTTTTTCTTTGAAATGTCTATTTAATCATTAAGTTTAATTTTAATTTTTGAAACGTTTTATTTTTTTTTTGTTTTTTAAATATCGTTTTTATTTTTGTGTCTACATTTTCCATTCTAATATACATAGTCTATATACAACTACCATGATACAGGCATAAGCCTAGTATGGTGGTCGTGAAAATGCAAATCAATTGTAAAGTGAAATTTATACGAAATAATCAAAAATAAATCAGGTGTAATTCAGTTTTCAAAAAGCTATTGTTTACTTTGTTTTGACAAAACTGTTATAAATTTTAGTACTTATCAAAAATGTTGAACTTTTGTTTAGAAAATAAATATATGAACTAGTCATATTCAAATATCTAAATAGTAATAAACTAATTAATTTAGTATTTTTGGAAATACAATACTCTTAACATTTTCACAAAAATAAAACCCCAGAATGTTCTGTAAGTAATAAGTAAACAAAATTAATCTTCTTTTCAGAGTGAGCAATTTTACATATTTTTTGAGGTGTACCTATCTAAGGTGTAAAATTTGCATATCAAAATATTCATATCCCAAATGCATATGTCCAAAATCGCGGTATCTCGTATCGCCAGTATCATGATTGTGCAAAGATTTGAATATTAAAATATATTCTGAAAGAAGAAAAAAAATCTAAAAGAATTCAAATGTTATTATCAAATAGATGTTATTGATTATTCCGATTAGTTCACCTATTTCCTAATTTATTACTGCTAGTAGCTCTGTGAACAGTGTAGACTTCGTTTTCAATGGGTGTGTTTTTATTTTTTTTTGTTTTATGAATTAAATCAAAATTTCTGCTAAAAATCAAAAGATTTGTAAGTAGGAACATTAATATCTAACTGCTTAATTATGAACCATAAATATTTAAGGTAACATTTTTTGTATTTCAAATAAAAAAATATGAATTTTGTCTAAAGAAATTTTACCATCTTACATCTGACAATTCTTTTTTCAAACTTTTTCAGGCCGATGGGTACCATCATAATGATTATTCTGATTTGACTGATCGAAGTAGGAACCACGATCACGCGAACTCTGGCCGGATAAAAAAGGTAGTATACAACGTAGTATCACCGCCTTTAACTGGAGCTGGGACGTAACAAATAAATATTTACCAACAGATGAAATGCCAAATAGTCAAGACTTCCTTAAGCTCAGTCGATTAAGTTTTATTTTTTTTAAATTCTCATGATCTAAATGTACATTAATGTAGACAACGCAATTACGCTCGTGAATTGGTAAAGTCTCCCGCCAGACAAGGCTCCAAGTAAACTATAAAAAGCCTTCTACCAGATCACTTCTCTCCATAACTAATCCAATACCCTACCAATAGTACCCGCCACCAAATATAAGGTTAGCCCTCCTTTTGTTTACCGCTTCAGCTTGTATAACTAATTTTCCACCCTAATTATTATCAATTTAACTACAACAGATATATTAAATTTTGTTGAACAATAATTAACATTTTTTGTCATTTTTTCCTCACGCATGTAATATAATGTGTTGCTATAATATTTTTGCTATTGTGTGTTTTTTGTGAAAACAAGTGATTTTAAAAGTGCATTTATCAAGTTCATAGTGACTTAGTGATGTTTTGTTTTACTAACAATCGACCAGCGATGATACGAAAAAATATTAATTTATGATTAAGTTAGTATTTTAACCAAATATCTAACATAGATACGATGTAAACAATTAGAAAACAACTTTTTGCTTAGTATGGAAAGATAAAAAGACAAAGGTTTCTTATAGAAAATACGTAAATATGAAGGATTCCTTTTGATTTGCTTTATTTTTTGTAGCGTAAATAAGCTAGTTTATATTGCGGGTATTCTTTGAATTGCATTGCTTACCTTTTTGTTACATTTTTCATTATAAGTTTAATAATAAGTTTTTAGAATGATTTTAAGACGTGGGATTTTAATAATGCATACAGCAGTAAATTATTAAAATAATTTCAATACTCTTTACTTTTGAAATAACAAGTAAAGTTAAAAATATATTTTTAAACGGCAATACCAATTTTTGCCCCCCTGTAACTAGTTTTAAATTAAACTATTGAAATCATTTACTATGATTGCATCTAAAAATTTAATGAAATTAAATAAATTTGTATACACCACTAGTTAATCAAAACCAATGGTTTCTTCGTCAGGATAAAAGCTTAATGAAAATTAACGAATATAAGAGTAGATAAACAAGTAAATACAAATCAGTACATATAGACAAAAATATTACCATGAAGTGTGGTTAATTAGTTATTAGATATCATTAAAAAAAACATTTACACAAAAAAAACACTTATTATAAAAGAGGTAATTGTTGCATTTACGAACTTATTAAAAACTTTTATTAACTAACACAAAATAATCAAGGAGTAATTAAGATGTCCTAGAGAAAAAATAATACGTTGTTATCAATATAGTGAATATACGATTTCTGAAAAGTATAGAAACATTTTTTGTTTCTTCTTCTTAACACCAGTCAATGAAATTTGAGAGCACCAAAGTAATGAGATTCATAACAATGGATTACATTATTATGTATTACATCATTATTCAATCTATTCGTCTATCAGCGGACATTCAAGTGACTAAAGGAATTTAAAACGTTCAGGCGCAAATAAAAAAAAGGTCGGTTCCATTTAAAAAGGATAAAAACATTCTTAAGTAAAGGAATGTCTATTCGCTTGTTCTGTCTGCTCAGGTTACTACAAAAAATCCACTTAAAGTACTAGTACCTGCGTTTAATAACTCGTTATCAACAGGTGTTTTTGCACCATTAAATTGTTCAACCCCGGCAATTTTCTGCAGCAATGTATTCAAGGTAATCTTGTGTCAAACTACCTGCCGTTTCGTTGTCTAAAAAAACAATTTTCAGATAAACGTAAGTGCTTTACTTTCTGACCTCATTCGCCCACTAGAGAAAGATTCAAGGTTATTGAATAGTCTGAACGGTGGCCACGCCTTTCTCTTGACCGTATGTTGTTCTGTTGGATATGTTCATCAATAAGTCGAAAAACTTGCTCTGTTATTGCACAAATATTATCTATTGCAAGAAAAACTTATTTTTATTTCGATTTTTGATATTTTTACGATGTTTTTTAAACATGTTTTCTAAAATATTTTTTGATTGAGTTCAACAATTGTGTGCTTTTGATTTCTTCTGGTAATTTATGAAATAAACATTTTCCGTGTGTGTATATTGATTTTGAGCGAAAGAAGTTTTTAGTTTAGGGCGTACAAATGTATGTTTAAGTCCAGTACGATTTTCAGTTATAATGAGTATTTATCTTTTTCTTTTAAAATTTGGCCATTTCAACTTTTCATAAATAAATTTTTATGTGTAGTAACTTTGAATTCTTCGAATACACTTATTATATTTTTACATAGCTCTTACTTTATAATTACATGCATCTACATTATTATTATTTCGTACATTGGTAAAACATATAATCTCTTTTGTATACTTATGATTTCGTGTGTGTAAAAGCCTTTTTAGACGTATAAATAAATAAATGTACGTGTTCTTTGGAAACCGATTGAGCAGGATATTGATGGAAAGTACTAACTACGTTTTGTTGAATAACGCAATATTAACTCCGTACACCAGGCCCGAGGTTCCTTCGGTGCACAGGCGGCAAATGTCAACCGTGTACAAAAGTTGGTCACGCATTAGTCGTTAGACATGTCTGCCGGCTGCACACTATTGCAATTGCCGTGAGATCAATGAAGCTAGTTCTTTTCAGCATCTTTTCTTCAAATACCGATTGAATAAACGTTCTCAAAAAGGTATTGTTCTGAAGATTGCAATCGATCCGTTGAGATTGGTAAACAATCAATCGTTTTATTTATTTTTGCACATCAACTATAAACCATACCAATCTCACGTGCTTTCAATGTTGTTCTCAGAGGTGTGCACACTTAGAAATACTGTACGGAATAAACATTAAAAAATAGTAGTTTACAAAAACGATATGAAAATTTTTCTTATTTTTAAATTAATCATGGTCTCAACAAAGGTTAATCAATAAAAAAATTGTAACAAATAGGCCATTTTCATATTTTTGTTTTTGTTTTAATTCCGGCTTAACCAATAATTTTAAGACATTTCATGTTTGTTTAATGAATTTTTGATCTCATGCAATTTTAATCCGCAAAATTTAATTATTTTTTATAAACCGGAAAGACCGGACATAATTTAAAAACGGGTGCGAAAAAAAGAATTAAATAGCCAAGAATCATTTTTTAAACAAGTCAACGGCTTCGTAACAGGGTGCTAATTCGTAGGGATTACCCAAAATGCGGGGAATTTCCAAAAATTTAAGATGATTAAGGTAATTCTACTAATATGAAATCTGACATACTAAGTAATACCGATTGAAAGAACATTTCCCGATTATCCAACAATATTGAAAAATAATATTTACATTTTATTACTGTTGAGTATTATAATTTCGTTTCCTTTAGCGGCAATTTTTCAAACTATTTTTTTAAGATTGAACGAAAGAAAAAATCCGAAAATGATTAAATAGTAAAAAGTAAATGCAAGTTTCAATAGAATATCATTTCATTTTGGAGGTAAAGGAACTTGTGGGGAAATTGTCAAAAAGACAATCCTGTATAATTATTCTTATTATTCTATTCAAAATTAAAACAGTTTTATTGTTTAAAAATGGATTTTCGTAACTACCTTAGGATCCGAAATAGTAGAAATAATTAAAGTTTTTCTTTTACCAAAAAGATTGCTTTAAAATTTCGTAAAACAACATTCGCAAGTTCAACGGGAATCTCAGTGTTGCCATTAATGAAATTTAAAAAAAAAATCAGTGTGAAATTTTATAAAAGTAAAAATACAAGATAATCGGAAACCGGACATTTTGATGTAGTCTCGATAAAAAACCGGGTGTATTTATTTGGTTATTGTAAAATTTCTTTTATGTTTAGTAACATTTTCGTAATCTTAATAAAAATATCTATCCAGACAATTTTTTTCCAAGTAATTATAAAAAGCTATCGATTTATTATGTGTTGAAGTCACATTCAATCACTATATAATTACACAGAATGGAGGCTTGATCAATTAGATCTGCAACTTAGTCAACATTTTGGGGTCTTCAGAATGTGGGCAGAAAAATTTGGGGGAATGCTAAAAGTACCCTTGACAGATCACAACACAACGAAGTATTTGTTACATAGAAATGAAGCCTGAGAGACATGACTGAGAAGAGAAAATATACACTTCTTGGAATATACTTAGAAATAGAAAGTTCCATCTTTCCCAACTTTGTGTGAAAATAAATTGATATGAATGTAATCAGAACTGGAGACCGCGGAATCACGAAACTGCTATATTCTAGGGTCCTATTTTTCTGCTTCTACAAGTACACCACACTAGCTCCTGTCTTTGGCCAATCTTCTCCAGTTTTGGAGGCATTCAGATTAATGCATTCCATCTCATCCTCAGACTGCCTCTAGGATTCTACTAAAATACTAACTTATTCATTTTCTTGGTTCACGTCATCCAAATTTTAATCAGCGCTTATTGTGATGGCTGAACTATGCTTGCAAATGTGCCGAAACGGGTGTAATTTCTCTCATCTGTACAGCAGAAGTCAATAACATATTATCTTCAACATTGTTTTCATTGTAACTGGAGTAACCTCTGTGTAAACTCTGAACGCAAAGTTGTGTTCAATTATCCCTTTCAAAGCTGTCCTTTCACTAACGAGATCAAAAATGGATAAAATCTCTTTCGGTAAAGTTCAGCGAAACTTTTAGTAAAAGCCATAGGTTGTACACTGCAATACTCGTAGGTACTTCATTACATGAACCCATTACTGTTATTGACAGAACCGTATAACTAAATCACGACTTTACAATGACTATGGTTTCAACAACCGCTTTAAGGACCAATTACTTTTCCGTGTCTTTTTTCTGCACGGCTGCGCCATTAATTGGGTTATTTTTTCTTTGGGACACAATTGAAAGAGTTCAGCATAAGTTTTTAAGATTTATTAACTACAAACTGGGTATACCGATTAAAGAACTTAATTATATATACCTAATGGAATTACTTAACATAACCGATTTGACATCAAGGCGCATAAAAAGTGATTTAGTTTGTCTTTTCAAAATTTCGAATGGCAGACTGGACGCCCTCGATTTGACAAATTTTATTAATTTGCGAGTACCTACTCGCGAAACTCGGTCGAATGCATTGTATTCTGTTACCAATTCCGCTAATAATTATTTTATAAACTCTACCATCCAAAGACTCCATTTACTCGGAAATAAATACAACTCAATCGACATTTATCGTCACCAATCTGTGTCTAAATTCAAACTCAGTATATTAGAATATTTAAAATAAAGCCATAAATATCAATCAATTGCACCTTTATTAAATTATTAATTATCGCAAAACATGAAATATGTGAATAATAAAGGTAGCCAAATAAGAACACAATTAACAACAATCCTCTCGTATTTATTGTTATAAATATAATAACTAACTCACATTGACTTAAATTTCTATTTAAATCTTGGTGCCCTAGCAATAATAATATATTAATGATTAAATTAAAATCGATGGTCTCTTCATGTTCACAATAAAAACAAAATTTAATACTTATGTATACAAACATTACCTTAGTACTTACCTTTTTATCCTCTCTCTTTTGTATTAATATTATCTTGTACTTTTTGTACCATAATTTGTACTATTTTTTACTTTTTTACCATCACACTATACACTTGTTGAACTCATCTGTATAACTTTTCAAGATATTACAACTCATGTATTTTTTATTTATTTTCTTCTATGTGTAGGTACTATTTATCGCTGCGTTAATTTTGCTGAATTCTTGAAAAACTTGCTTTCGAACAATTTATTCATGATCAAGTTAATAATAAAATCAACATAGTAAATACCTACACGTTCCTCAATAACTACTTTTAAGTATCTTAAGCACTCTTCTGTTTTACCATTATTACACTATGTAAACTTTTTAACTCCTTTGTACAATTTTAATGATAACGAAACTACATACCTATGTACATATTAAACCTGTTTGTATCCTTAAAGTACAGTTTATAATGTTATATACTTCATGCTTACAATTATACTCCTGAATAACATGTGTAACTTGAATAATGTGATTCTGTAAAAGCCTTCAAGGCGTGTATGAATAAATAAAATAAATAAATAAAATAAAATAAAACAATTGCGCCATTTTACGGGTGGAATAATAATAACAAAATAAACAAAAGAACAATTATATTTTATCAGGTGAAAGTAATATTAGGCGAGCCCTACAACTACATTCCGCGCTAGGGATCTCCCGGTAGTACCTACTCTTATTCCACATTCACCTATAACACAATGTTTCATTTAGGGTAAGGCTCTCGACTAACAAAGTCGAGTACTAACTAATCTTATTAACTAATCGAAGGTCGTGGGTTCAAATCCCGTCTTGTGCAAGTTAATTTAATTTGATTTATTTGAGTTATTTCACAATTACTTATTTAAAAAATATATATAGAGTATATTTGCCGCACGTTACAGAGTGGAAAATGTTATCAGTATCGCAGAAACGTTGCTTGAAATACATTTGGCAGTAATTGGTGATCAGATCTGAATAGCCATTTCCCACCTTCCTTTCCCCATCAAACTGTCTTCCCCACTACCTTCTGCCTCACAATGTACCCCAATTGGGGATGCCATAGTCTCACTGGCTCCAGACAGTTGGGAGAAGTTGGGTTTCTTGTGCGGTTTCACATAAAAAAATATATTTTCAGATGAAGATTTCAATGGCAGTAGCAGCAGTGCTGCACCTGGCAGCAGCCGGTCACGTGGACGTGCGTATGCCTTACCTGAACCCCGCTGGAGTCACATACTACCAGGGCCAACACCAGGCCTACTCAGGACCCGCTGCCTACGCCGTAGCTCCCGAGTTAGGTCAAGCCGCCTACGGCAGCCAGCACCAACTGGCCTACGAGCAGCAGCTGGCCTACGAGCCCCAGAACCCCTACATCGGCCAGGCTCCCTACGACAGCGGGAACCACCTCGCCTACGAGCACTCCCAGGTGTCCTACTCCAACGTTCCTACTCACGGTTACGCCAGTATTCCTGTGAAGGCTACCGTGGCCGTGCCCACCGTGCACCATGTCCCCGCTGTTGCTGATGTGCCAGTCACCAAGATTGTTTCTCAGCCAGGTGTGATTCAGAAGATCGTCGATGTCGCGAAGCCAGCGATCAAGACTCAGAAATACGAGGTAATTATAAGTAACATTATTTATTTAAAAAAATCAGAGTATGCAATTCACACGCTGTGAAACCTTCAGAAAACTAAACTAGATAAGAGTGGGAAGGCTATTAAGTACCGCATGAAGAGGAGGCTAATAGGCTGCGAAGCACCGCACAAAGAGGTGACCGATTGTATTATCTCGTTTTCTTGCAGGCTAAATCCTTTAGACGTTTGTGTTTCTCTCTTTTTTGTGTCGCTATTTGGTGCTAAAAAAGTAAAGGGTTTATTGCAGCTCATTTGTTTAAATTCGAGTCCTCGATAGTTCACTCTGCCAATGCAATGTGAAGGAGGACACTCTCGACCATGTCTTCTTCAATTCTAAAAATCATTCTTCCTTCAAAAGCATATATGGTTTGCTTATTAAAATCACCCACCATTCTCCCTTCAGCATTCCATTTTTGCTGTATCTCAACAATTTTTGCGTTTTTTCAGTTCTTTATAAGTTCATTGACTTGAATGACTTCAATATTTGATTTCTTCAATATTTGATTTTCCCTTTTAGATTATCCTCAAAATTATAACTATCTTTCTTAACTTTATCGGCACAAAGCACTTTTTTTAGGGTGAATTGACTATAAAAATAAAAGTTTTCACTTCAATTAATTCATTTCATAATATTTGTCGGTTAAATACAAAACTGTTGTTTGGAATGAAGTTTCGAGCGAAAATAGTTTCCTTGCGAAAAATTGGGCAAATTTCTAGATGACATAGTTAGTGAGTTTTTTAGAGGAACGTACAAACAGTAGGCACCTATTTCTACTACATTGCTAAATGTCCAGTAACTTGCTTATCATTTTTACTCTACTAGTGACAGAAATGGAAATAGACTAATTAATATTAATTGAAAAGTGGGCTTAAAACGTATTTATCCTTTAGCGTTGATAACTACTTTGTGCTGTAAAATTTTAATCACAGTCTAATAAGATTTATGAAGGTTTTGTTATCCTCGTTATTTAGTTCTGTTCATTAGTGAAAGTCAAAGCAGCTTTAATTAACATTTTATTTCTTAAAATTAGACTTGTCACTTATCTAAACATCGATTTTAACAAATATTTCTTGCTCGTGATTGTTTGGCAAGATTAACAAAATGTTGCGAACGAAAAAAAAACAATTAATAAAATAAAGAAAACTACTAGGATTAATAATTTAAAAAATTCAGAACTTGATTCCGACAGCTTTGTATATCTTATCTCTAAACCTACTTTAAAATTCTATCCATCTCTTTGTATTCAATGTTTTTCTATAATACAGAAGACAATTTACTTTTTTCGATGCTTTCACGGCTTTTTGGAAGTATCTGTTTGTCATCCGGCACCGATAAATGAATTGGTTTCTGTTAATTAATGTATTATCGTTTTTTACCTCACGCCATGATTTATTGGAAATATTGACAAAAACAGTATCAATCCATAAATCGCTAAGCACAAATTATGTTTGAACCAGATTTTAATTATTGTCGTACCACACGCAAGGTTACTTTATAAAAGTTGTACGACCTTGATGAAACATTACGTCGGCGCTTCTATAAAAAAATACCGATACACATAGTTATATTTTCTAGTTAAATACTAACCGAGACTATATGACTAAAGTAAAGCATTACGCATTCCATTTTAATATACTTCATTCTCAAATTGGTTAATTTTTTTATCTTTAGATCCGTCGCCCTGCTATCCAGAAGCAATTCTACGACATTGAAGAACGCACAATTGTTCGCCCGGTAGGTTCAGCTCTCCTTGAATTGGACGAGCCTCTTTCCCAGCACCAGAAGGGACCCGCTGTTGTCTCTACCTTGGAAGATCAGCACCATCATCACCAGATTTCTCATGTTGCTGAACATGGAGTGGCTATCGCCTCTTCTCCAGTCCCACATGCCGTGGCCGTGACCCCAATCCCCCATGTCGTGTCCATTACTCCTTCTCATCAATACTCTCACGAGTCTTACCCCGAACATGGTCATCAGATCCTCGTATCTTCGACTCCCGCTCCCATCCACTACCCTGCTCATGGGGCTATCATCGTTTCTTCTACTCCTGGTCCTCATCACGAATCTGAAAGCGACTCGATCTTCGTTGATGCCGCTGCCAGGCATTACGAACAAGCCAAGCACGCCGCCCATGAAGCTGGAATTGCCCACCAGGAGGCTATCGCAAGGGCTAACTACAACGCTGAAGCTCACGCTCACGAAGACGCCATCGCCAAGGCTAACCACCAGGCTCATGTCGAGGCTCAAGCCCACGAAGAGGCTGTTGCCAGGCACAACCACGAAGTTGAAGTGAACGCTCACAATGAGGCTGTCGCGAGGGCTAACCACCAGGCTCACGTTAATGCCCACGCTCACGAAGAGGCCGTCGCTAGACACAACTACGAGCACTCCAACGCCCACCTCGTTGTGGAGTCTCACTCCAACGGATCTCCCAAGGAACACGTCATCATCAAGCAAGATTCTCCCGTCAACATTAAAGGCTTGAACCATTTAAGCCACGAGGAGGCTTCTGCCAACCAGCACAAGCTTCTGCAGCTGTTGACCGCCAGAGGTGGAGTCGCTGAAGTTGGATACGAAAGGCACGGAGGCGCAGGAGAGTACGTAGGAGATGCTGGAATCTCACGAGGTCGCGTTCTGTCCGCCACCCCATCTCCTCACCACGAGCCCATCGATGAGAAGGTCAAGACCCGCAGGATCGTTGTGTCCCGCCCCGTGCACACCCTCCAGGAGATCGAAGTAGTACAGCCAGCTACCAAGATCGAGAAGGTTGCCGTCAACCACCCCACCGTCATCAAAACCGCACAGGTCAGCTACGAACGCGTGAAGACATCTGTTCCTGTCTACGGAAAGGCGCTCGCCCCAGCCATCGCTCATGCTCAAGTCCCCGTGCAGTATTATCATTAAGTTTAGCACTGCAATTTTCTAATATAATACGAAGCGATGATCGAATAAACGATTAAATCCTAACTCCAGAGGATAATTAACTAATCTGATAACTTGTTGTACATAGTTTTCAAAACCCCAATAAATAAATTATTTCCCTCGAATTCTTTGTTTTAATCCAATTTTAGATGACTTTCGTCTTAATTTCAAACGTAGACGCTGCCAGTCTGGTGTTAATAAGTCAAATAATAACTGTTATATATCTTTTAACTTAACATAAAGGCGATGATTTCTTCATAAGCCTGTTTTGCGAGTCTTATAAGCTAGGAAGTAAGGACTGGAAATGAAGTGTACAATTATTCACCCGGAAGTCTTGAATGAGGCACTTCGGACAAAGCAATGACTTGTTTAGTTTATTTTACCATAATTTTATGTTCACAAATGTCCACACAATATCACGGTAAAATTACCACATGCAAACTACATAATAACGTTTATAGTTAAACTTAATTGCAAATTAATAGTTAATTTACTGAATTCATTACCGGTAAGATAATATATCATGAGGGACACCTAACACAAGGTCATCCAACTGGTAATCCGGGAGAAGAAATTAAGTCAAGAAAGGGCTTCGAAACTTGCTTGACTAGTAAGTAGTACGAGTGCAGTTCTACTTGGAGTTAGCCAAACTTCGATAAGATTATATCTGTTGGTATTTCTATAATCCACTATGGTTCAATTGATCATATTGGCAGAGGTAAAAAAATAAAATGCTTAATACATGGAAGTTGTTCGAGAGGTTGAAGATATTCTGAGTATCGCCCTTGTGAGATACCAACAATCAGAAAAAGAATAGTTTCTTAAATAACTTTTGCTTTATTTCTTGCTCACATCAGAATAGCTAGGTTCGTAGTCTTCACCAACTATTTTCCCTACTGACTTCCACGGACGGCAGTTTAAGGGGGCGCCAAAATCGTAACGTATATATTTGATTAAAAAAAATTGATTCACAAAGCGCCTGGCATTCAGCGCACTTTGTTCTATCGATTATTCATTTGATTTTAAAATGCCCAGTTGGTTTTAGAACACATCCTAAGTATTTTTGTTATTGTTTTTGGGGTGTTATGCCGTGTTTTGCTACCTCCTTCTTTAGCCAACGTTTCGGACAGCGTTACAGTGTCCATCATCAGGCTCATCTGCCCTGATGATGGACACTGTAACGCTGTCCGAAACGTTGGCTAAAGAAGGAGGTAGCGAAACACGGCATAACACCCCAAAAACAATAACAAAAATACTTTTTGGCCGTGAAAACCTAAAAACATACCACATCCTAAGTAGTTTATGAACTTCACGAACTAAGTAGACTTTAATCTATTTTGAATGCGTGCATGATGTACGTGAGGTCTCTGCCAGGGGAATCCTCGTCGCATCAAAAACTAGGGGCTACACGGGCTGAAAATTTATTGGTACAAAATACAGGTGGATATTTTTATTTTTTCAGGGGGAAACATTTTTTAATATGAATGTATAAAAACAATAAGAAATTGAGGAGAGGGGCACCGTCTGTACTTACTGGTCACCACGTGGATCCGGCACTGGCTTTCATTAAAGTTGAACTTGGATATGGTTTTGAGTAAGACTTTTTTTTTATTTCTTTTTTTTTTTATTTATTAACAATTTTTTTGGTACAGTTGGTAAAATTTTGTAATACAAACTTTTTATTTTAACAGGTTTATAAAAGTAGAGAATAACATAAATAGATTAGCAGATTAACCAAAAAAATCCCACTTAAAATCGAGTTTAACACGAAGGGCGGACGGAACTAACCAATTTTGCATATCAATTAAAAAAAATTATCATGATTTATTTTTGGGTCGTGTTGATTATCTCAACGTTTCAGACAGCGTTACAGGGCCATCATCAGGGCAAATGTCTAATCTAAATCTAATAGAAAATTCTTTCGGCCGTGAAAATCTCAAATCATAACATCACTAATTTTGATAATGGTGAGATGCAAACATATTTCCATGATATTAACGTTTGTGCGTGTCAATTTTTTATGGCATCAGAAAATCGTTCCCAGTTATCACAAAGAAATATTTTCATAAAGCATTTTAATTTGCGTGAAATAATAAATACCACTGGTAAATAATTGTCTACAATCAGTCAATTCCTACGCCCGTTACTTATTTATTCATAAAACTTAATATAGTATGTCAGTCTGACAAGATTTTACGCTGGAATCGGAAAACACGAACCGGTGGTCATTTTTAAATCAGGTATGACGCAAAGTTGCTCTACAATTTAATGGATTGCAAATAAACCAGACGGGTTTGCTCTTACAACTAACTGCAATCAATTTAGAGTAACCACATTTACCTCATGCATCATGCAAACATAATCTGAACCATACATGATCTTTATTCGAGTGGTTCCTTCATAAACAAACCAAAACTTCGAGTTAAAAGGAAACCAGGCAGCGTTTTGTCCATTCAAACGTATTTCCGATTTCCTTTCTTGATTTTGACACTACTGCAAATATTTTTTGAATGTAATATAGATATCGACCACTAGCGTTTCGCTGCGTTTTGCTTTTTTAGTAAATAATATTTTTACAGGAGCTAGGACCTTCTAAAAATCGTTAGAATTATCTGGTTTGAAAACCATTACTGATTTAGTATAGATAATGTATTTAAAAAAAAAGTAAAACCTGCAGACATGGAGCAATTTCTTCCAATACAGTTCGGTCCAGTTTTGGAGGAGGAAAATGGCCTGTCATCTTAGGCTTAGGTTTTTTAAGGGGGGATAGGGTTTTAAAACTGATTTTTCAAATTATTATTTCCATTTTATAATAACAAATTCACGGAAAATTTTAGCAAAAATCGCATTTTTGACTTCAACATGCTGCAAAAAAAAAGTTGAAAAAAAAAAAACGCTTCGTCACTACCTGAAAAAATTTATCACCTTTCAAACCCATTTCAATTTTTTTGTTTCAAATGATTCGTTAACAAGTTATGATGTTCACCGCGAAACACCTTTTTTTCGAAGAGCCTCCGAAGATTCGCTCTCACGGACTTATGTATAAATATTTTTAATCAAAAAATTTTTCAAAGATACTTCAGATGTCATACTATAAGGTGTATTTAAAAGAAATAATCCAACATTATTCATATCTCCAAAAAAAAATCATGAAAATATGCCTTTTTTTCGCCATTAAAACCCTACCCCCCCCCTCCCTTAAAGGAAAGGAGGGACAGGAAGATCTAGGAAGAAAAAGGGTATGAAGGGTGGGTAGAAATCTGGGGGTCTGTGTTCAGGAGTGACGGACGTATGAATTCATCCCTCCCACTGCTGTGCAAGGCGATAGATCAAAAAAATCCTGCTGGAGAGATAAAAAGGTCTCCATAAACCAGTATCTCCATATCCGGCTCGTTACACAGCAGGTGAGCAGACGCATCCGCCGCCGAGACCTAGACAATCCTCACCCCGTGAACCTGAGAATCCTTGCTAAGTCATCAAACTAAGTGAACCATTTGAGGTGTCTGGTGGCAGAGGTGTTGGTTATCCAATGAATGATACCCGGGGCGGCGGTACCCATACGCCGTCCCAAATTGTAAATATGAACTGCCACCATTTTCGCATCTTTTGATTCTGATGTGAAATTCGTGTTCCCAAATATTTTACAAAAAAAAAAAAAATACAATAAATCATTTTTGCTCTCAACAAAGACAGTAGAAACAAATTTAGTTAACGTTCGCTAAGAATAATTTTACAATCTCTTATGCGAAATTGTTTTATTACTAAACTATTCTGAAAAAAAAAAAATATTTTGCTAGTATTGTCATTTTTTAAAAGGTAAATTGTATGCAAAGCTGCATAGCTTATGATAGAAATTATGCAAATATCGTGGCTGAGTTGGCATCGCGCCTAGGTTCCACCCAGGCGTCGCAGTCCTGAGTTCATTTCCTTGTAAGCAACGACACAAGCAACATTTTCCGTACATTGTGGTGGTAGTAGTAGATTTTTAAATTATTGTCAGATTAATCGTAATCCTGGAATGTCTTTCTTTTTAAAAAATAAATAGCAACATATAGCATTAATCACACAACTGTTGTTTTATAATCGAGATTAAAAGTGAATCCAGCTTGTATATATATTTGATTACTGGTACTGCAAAAAATAGGAATATTTATTGTTTCAAGAAAAAAAGGTTAACATTATAAGGCTGATTTATTGAAAATACTAGCAACAATCCAAATAATAGGCTACCAGTTTACCGGTCAACATAAATCTTATCGTTGATAATCTCAAAACAAAGGAATTTTTATCTCAAACACGCCATCACGTTTAAGGTTCCTTTCATTTTTCATATATTTATATCCTAGTGTCTAGTGTCGATACAAAGTATAAAAAATGGTTAGCGCTCTACAGTGTTCAGCAAGAAAATCGGGCAGCAAAATAAATATTTCTTGGTGTTATCCTGTTTTTTTAATGTTTTATTAAAATGATTGATTTATATTGTACACCGAATAGTTTTTTTTTCTTTCAAAAATGATATCATTAAGTTTTCGATGGTAAATATTTCGGTATAGTAACTAGCAAATTAGTATGGTTTAAAACTTAACAAATCTATTATATTTATATTAAAGTTATATTCTTCATCAATGTTTATTTCTTTTTTAAATTTATTATTGTTTTGGATTTGGATTTCTAAATTTATTTTTGTTACGTTCTTAGTTATTTACTTAGTTTACTTAGTTATTTTTTTAGTTAAAAATATCTTATACATGTATATGAGGTTTTCTTTTTCTACTTTATGCTGTCATTTCAATATGTATTTTTTAATTTTTTTTTGGCATATGAATATTTTTTCTTAACTATGCATATTCTGTATCCATTTAATTAATCCACTTAATTAATGTAATTCCTATGTAAAAGCCGTTAATCGGCGTTAATTCAAAATAAATAAATCCCCTTGTGTT
Organism: Glyphotaelius pellucidus; assembly: GCA_936435175.1. Taxonomy (NCBI): domain Eukaryota; kingdom Metazoa; phylum Arthropoda; class Insecta; order Trichoptera; family Limnephilidae; genus Glyphotaelius; species Glyphotaelius pellucidus. The sequence continues at coordinate 27,433,598 of OW386551.1, forward strand.
TGTCCTTCCTGGCCTAGTATTTAAACGAGGGTAAGTACTGCTTGCCTGGAAAAGGTGTCCTAAAAAGTAAACATCTGTAATTTTATATTTCAACTACAACAACTTTAAAAAATATAAATATATATTTTAAGGGTTGCAATAAAAAAATTGGTTTATTTAAACATTAATTTAGAAGACTTGTGGCACAGCATCATCTAAACCAGAGGCGGATCTAGGGGTCCAAAGTGGAACGTCATTAAAAAAAAAAGATTTTATTCATACAATATCAAATTAAATACAGTAAAATTCATTTGTAGGTAGGTACCTCGCAAATTTGAGAGTCAAATTACATTTAATATACATTATGCAAAATCAACCTACATTTATCAAACCATCTCTTTCAGACGCATAATATTCATCATGGTCTTTCCTTTACGGCAATGACCCAAACAGAATCAGAATCCGAAAACATTTTTAATAGGCGATTTAGTGCTATCTCGTTCATTGTACGGCGCGTAAAGAGATAGAAGACATGATACTGGGGCATTTGATAGGTTGACCCAGTCAATCATGGTGCGTGGGAAAGAAAGCTTCCATTTAAGACGTTAGATGTTACTATTTGCCGCTGCATGCTATCTCGTGGTGCATTTCAAAAATATTAGAATAATATCAGTTGTTTTTAAGTGCTTAATATTCCATAAAAATATTATTTGGGAGGTCTTTGACCAATTGACCTGAGGGAAAGACACCACTGATCTAAAACATTATTGTTTGTGAGGCTTTAAATAACTAACATTCAAATTACATGGATACTTGAAGCAATTAAGTGGATCGCTGGGTTTGCAAGAAAAAAAAATCATCGTACTATATTTTCGTTGGCAGGGAACAAAATCAGGCTTATTGCGTGGTTAGATTAGTTTAGGTTATTTTAGGTTAGTTTCGATTGGTTTAGGTTAGTTTACTTTAGCTTAGGTTAGTAAGTTAGCTTAGGTAAACTTAAGTTAGGTTAGGTTAAATTAGATTAGGTAAGGTTAGATTGGGTTTGAGATTGATATTATTTGCTGATTAATTATATTCTACTTGTTGATTACAAGTGTCTGCTCAACTCACTATATTTTCAAGCTGAAAACATTTAAGAGCTGACAAAAACCTCAAAATTATGCTTAACATATAAATTTAAATGAAAGCCACGGTGTCCACTTCCATCGCACACCAGTGTATAAAATTGAACGACAGTGTATCCGCCATGCCCATACGATCTAGAGCAAGACCTTGATACAACTCACCACTGGTTAATACCACCAGAGAAATATCGTTAAACCTTCCATAACCATTACAATCGCCATGATACTATCTCTAGGAGGATAAGGTTTACTTACCTGGCACAAAGGTTCAATGAATGATCTCACATTCAGGAATATATTGAATCATATTATTACTTCCATGATACGCGTTAATTCGTAATGATATTATGGGGTCTATGATTTACCTGGTGCTATTACCCCCACTGCCTACGGCGTTTGAGTCACGTAGACGTAGCCTGTTCTGCACTGCCAAAGCCAAGTGCAGAACTTAAAATACAACATTTTCTTTGCAATCGAACAAATGAGTAATTTTTGAAAGCCAAAGCCACAAGTTTGTTTTTGTAAAATTAACAACGCACGCACCTTATTGTACACAAAAGTTTGGAGACCGGTAATGGGTAATTGATAATGCATAATTTTATAGTGTAGGCACTTTTATTTTAAAGAAAGACAAACATTCCTATGATTTTAGGTTTTCACAGCCAAAAGTATTTTTGGACGGCGTTACAGTATCCATCATCAGGGCAGATGAGTTCTATCATATTGTACATTGCCTGAAACGTTGGCTGAAGAAGAAGGTAGTGCAACACGGTATAACACCCCAAAAATAAATAACGAAAAAACAAACATTCCTGGATTACAAATAACCAGACAATAATTTGAAAATCTCCCACTGCCATAAGCAAGTAGTAAGCGGAAAATGGTGCTGTGTCGTGATGGAAGATTTACAAACCTGAGGAATTGAACTTACGATACCTGGGTGGGACCCAGGCGCGATTCCAACTCAGCCACTGACCAGTCACTTGACAAGACACACCTACTTTTCTTAGAAAATGGGTAATGTTTTTGGTAGGGTAATGTTTCTTTGATGAAAGTTGAAGAAAAACAAAGAAAGTTTATTGTTATTAACAAAAATTATTTTTCTATTATTTTTTGAAATATTGCGTGATTTGACTAAAAATAAAGATTATTGTGTTATTTCTCGACTTACAAAAATTATGTTTCCAATACAAGAAAGAAAACATCTCCAAATTAACATTATTATTCGACTCTACTGAGAAGTTAAAAAATTGGATTAAAAGAATAATTACTCCTCTGATTTCAACTAAAAACATTTATTTTAATATATGTTTTATTTTCTAATAGATATGATAAATAAAATTTGATAAATAAAAATATGTTCACAGTTTTAAAATGGTCGAAGAGCTCTATGTTGTTTTCATCCAAAACAAAATTTGGATTTGAGGCCAAAATAACCAATTTTATTTTTTAATCAAACGTATAGCTAGTACGGATATGTGCAACTTTATTTTTTTAATTTTTCTTTGACGGTTACATAATTTGTGGATTTTTCGACCACCATGCTAGGCACAAGCCTGTGTTATCGTGGTCGATTTTACATATACGCATTAGCATTTTAAATAAGCAAAAATATACGGGAATATAAAACATCATAAAATAATATCAAAGAATATAAAACAAACATAGTATTAAAGAAAATAAAGAATGAAAATGAGTAGAAAATTATATAAAAAGAGTATAAAGGAGAAAAAATAATATAAAAAGGATATGGAGGAAAATAAGAAGCGTGTTATTTAAAAATATCTAAAATGAATGTAAGTATTACAGAATAAACAATAAATAGAGTTATTATAGTTAAGACATATTTTATACAAAAACTTTAATGGTGCTAAAGTTATCTACGTTCTTTGAAAAAATTTCGGCCCTTTTCGGATATCCATTTTTGGACACCGAATGCAAATGAGTAATCGTACTATACCTTTTGGTGTCGTTATTTAGTGCGTTGAATATTTTAGGTGCGATGTACGAGCATTGTCTCTGTAAAAAGGTGGTTTTTGTTTTAGGGATTACGCAATGTATGCACTTACCATGCGTTGAGTGGCTTGTATGTATATCTTTTTGTGTGAAATTTATCAGAACTTTTTCCGTATATGGATGAGAGCTATTTTAATATACAGAGTCGAATGTCTAGTACTGCGAGTTTCTTGAAAAACGGCTGTGATGGATGAGAGGGGCAACATTTGAAGATGATCCTTAGCAAAAGTTTTAGGACGGTCAGTAGAGGGTAGATAATGGACGCTAAACAATCTCCCCACCCTATAATGCCGTACGTTGATACAGATTGGAAGAGAGCAAAATAAACACATTTCTGTTTTAAATTATTAAACATAGGCTATTGAAGAATTCAATAATGAATTCAATTATTTGTGAGTTAATGATACAAATTAAAACTAATTGTAGACTATATAAATATTTAAATGTGATGAAATAAAAAAAAATAATAATAAAAGCATTTTAATCGGGTAAATTTAAATAACAAATGATCGATTGATGTTGGAGCACAGATTTGTCGCATTAATTAAAATTTCTACCCAAGAAAATGCTTTTTACGTATTTTATATTTATACAATTTTTTCTATTAAATTACATTTTTTTTTTTAAATTACAATTAACTCACAAAAATAATTTCAAAGCTACCCCCAAAATTACGCAAATTCGAGTGCCTCAAAGATAGCTTTCTATATTATTATTAAAAATGTAAATAAATAAAGTAACCGTAATTCGTACAAGAAATTTGCTTCATCTTTTAATCAAATAAATAATTTTTGATTTTGATTGGGTATTTCGGCCTCAAATCAAAATTTAAGTTTTATTAAAAATGTTGTTTGAAACAACAAAATCCAAATTCCTTTTTCCTAATACACAAATTTGTTACCAACGCCATCTTTGATATCACTTTGAAAGGAAAAAACAATAATACAAAAATTAATAGCAATCAAATCAGAAACTGACTTGATTAACAAGTTTATGATTTCATAAGTCAGTCGATAATACGACCGCAGCCTTTCATGAAAATTCGCTAGATGGCGCAAATATATTTACAGCTGGGACTCAACCCTTTTTTCTTACATAGAGCCATAAACACGAAGAAAAACTTCAATTCAATCTCGTTGGTAATAAAATATTTAAGTATTCCCCTTAGGAGTGAAGGATTTTTACCGTATTTCGTATTTGATGAAAAAAAATTGACATTAAAATATTTAATAACGCATAATCAAGAATTCTCTTTTTTACAGCCGATTTTTTCTGTAGTAGATTCTTGTTAGACAAACTTTGTGTTATGATTAAAGCCGCCTTATAGTGATTTTACCACGAAAACGGTAGGTAAAATAGAAATAATTCGAACATAATTATTTCTATAACTAATTTATTTTTAAAAATTTGTTGGTACTGCATTGTATTCGCATTGTCGTATAATATAATATGTTCTGAATTCATGTTTTAATTCAGAGAAAATATCATGTTTGACATAATTTATTATACATTATAGTTTCAACGCTTAAAAAAAAATCATATTGATAATTACATACATAAATTATTTATTTATTTATTTATAAATAAACGCCCTTTTTCGGGGCTTTTACATATATAGCATAGAAAAAACATTTTATTGTACATAACTGAACTGCCTCATAACAATATTTTAAATTTATTCAAAGATAAATTGAAGATGTCCACTGACTTGGTATAATTGTTTCCCTCCATTAGTATTCTGGGCAAAGAGGAATACATATGATAGTTAGTCCCAGAATTTCTGCACTGAAATAAATCCTGACTTCTAGTATTACGAAGTGGAATTCGGAAGCTTATCAATTCAAGTAATACCGGACTATCAACTAAATCATTTAGAATTTTATATAAAAATACCAAGTCAGTGAAAATTCTTCTGTCTGACAATTTAAGCATATTCATATCGTTTAAAAGTGTGTTGTAGTTTAACATATTTGCTGAAATACCCATTTTAAAATTTAGAAAACGTAAGAATTTGTTTTGTATTCTTTCAACAGCTTGTACGTGCATATTATAATGAGGATTCCAGACAGGAGAATTGTACTCAAGTTGGCTTCTAACATAAGCAAAATATAACATTTTAATACACTTTATATTGTTAAAGTTTCTAGTTAGCCTAGTTATAAACCCCAACATTTTTAAGCCCTTATTACAGATTTCTGTTATGTGGTTAACGAATGAAAACAAATTATATCTAATATTGTAAATTTTAATATAGTTTCTCCTAAAAGTGTACTATGTATTAAAAGTTCAAACTTCTAAACACATAACTTAACATAATTTCATATCTTTATTTTGTAAATCATATTGCAATTCATCCATCTTGTTATCAGGTACATGTTACACCTCTCAATGCTACTAACATACCTACTTAACTCATACTCTGTAAATCTTAATATATTATATGTTACCAGGTTAATTCGGTTAATCCGATTATTATATATGCTACCAGATTACCTTTTCTACTTTGTCACAAAAAAAATGTATGTGTACCTATTTATATTTATATATATTATATACATTTTCTTTATTACACACCTAAGTTTCAGAGAAAAATGAAACTTTTTTTTTGTTTTTGTTATGTAATTATGTACATTTCAGGAATAATATGAACTAAACATGTCAATTTGTCTGTCCTGGAACGGGAAACTTTCCTAGTTGGACAGACAAAACTCCTAATATGTAATTTGTACTTTCATTTGTATCTATCTATAAATAAATAAATAAATAAATAAAAGTGCCTTAAGTCTGCAGAAATAATACAGGTATTTTAACCTAGCAGCATCACATGACTAGCACTAGGCATCACAGACCCGCAAGGTAAACCACTTGCGACAAAGGTTAGTAGCCAACAAACTAAAATTGAGATATGTTGCCTCTGGGGTACTATCACTCACCAACTAATTTAACCTCATAAGTTCGACGAACTGGTGTAGAAAAATATCTATTTGATGCACTTGAGAAACGAGAAAACCCTCAATGTTTATGATAAGACCAATTAAATTTTGTTCGTTTCTCAATTCAATGCAACTTTCAGAAAATAGTTACAAGTATTGTTCAATAGAGTACATGTCAAAAAATTCGCTTCACAAAAACATCGTAAATCTGTAGTTTATAATTCCTAAGAACCACACAACTTATCGTTAAACGTATCCTCTATGGCCTATATCAGGGGTTTTCATGGGAAAATAAAGATTGACTGGACGGGTTGTTTCACTGAATTTGAACCAGTGGCGTAGCGGGGCGTAGAGGGGCGCAAGAGGGCTTGGGGGCGGCCCGCCCCGGGCGGAACTTTTAAGGGGCGGCAAAATTTCACAATAAATAATAATAATATTTTGTAAAAATTTGAACCATCATATTTCGGTTGCACCTGAGATTCGGACCGATTGAAATGAGCACGGAATTTTTCATTACTTATTCTGTAATGAAACCGGAACCCTTTGTTTAAATGAATGTATAATAATGACATCTTGCCCATTGAAGCGACTGGCAACACCATCTGTACTATATTGTCGAAATTCTCCTATTTTATTTTGTGCTTGGATTGTTCATGACTATGACTTATATTCAGCGAGAATAACTTCAGGGAAGTGAAATCCGTGAGTGATGCTTTCCTAATCTGGTGAAAAAATAAATAAGATTTGTATCTTATTTATTTTTTCACCAGATTAGGAAACTAATATAAAGAAAAAATAAACTTGGGGTCAATAGAAAAACAATCTTCATAAACAAGCAGAAAATACTAATAAAACTAAACGAAAAAAGTAAAATACACAAAAAAATAAAACGATAACGGTCCCAACTGGGACTCGAACCCAGGATCTCTTGTTTTACCGGGACAAACGCCTCAACTACTCGGTCATTGAGACCTCTCTATTTTTAAGTCATTTTTGTCGATTTTTATTAGATTTTTTTAGTTTTATGAAGAAGTTCAATGATATATATTACATTGGCGTTAAAGGGTATAAACTTCAAAAGTTATTACAACAATAGTTATTCCAATGAATATTGAGTATAATATTTTAATGTTTTTGAGATTAAGAAGTTAGTAGAGTTGGTTCGAGTTCCAGATATGACCATATCTTTTTCTGTTTTCAGATTTTGTTTGGGTTTCACTAATATTGTATATTCAATTAAATATTATAATTTGAGGTTTTACAAATTAAGGTAAAAGCCGGATACTTCCCTCAGTGGGATACATGCCCCGGTTTTGAATACACCATGTTAGGGATGTTGGTGGCATTAGAGCTTTACTAAAATTAGAAGTGGACCTCTCGCAGGCCTCAGTGACATGTAAACCGTCGGAGTAGGCGCACGCATTTTGTTTGTGTGAACGAAAATATTCCAAATATTCCGCTTCGAAACTTTGACGGGCGTCGAAATTATATTGGTCAGTAATTTCTTTTAAATATTTTTTATTACTGATTGTGGTTTCGGTCCACTTTTTTTTCAATGCATGCATTAGAGTTTAAATTACACTGTTAATTATGTTTAATTATTCAATAGTTTTTATTTAATTCGGAAATAAAAAGGGCAATAATCCGTATCAAAAAGGATAGTCGCCCTATTTACTTTTGCGTCTAGTCGGCTCTATCGTCGTGGTGGCATGAAACTTGTACAACATTCTAAAATCATTGCAAGAGATGTGGAAAGTCAAAGACTCTGGCTTCTTTTGATAATTAATGCTAACTCCAAAGTTAATTGCCACATTGTTCTATCTTTAAGATAAATAATAACATCTTAATAATAACTGACGTGACTTAAAGTTTGGAGTCTATTTTTGTTGTATTTTTATATTTTAAAATGTTAAAACTATTTTAAAATGTTGATTAATATTTTGAGAAGTAGTTAATAAGGAATCTCAGTAAGTAATTAAAACTGATTACTCGAATTGATATTAATTTGTTCTATCTAAAAAAATCATAGTGAGGCGCCTAGACCCGCTCAAGGCATGTATCCCCCAAAGCATTTTTTTATAAGGTTAGGCTACTATCCGCTACAGTAGACATCTATCCCCTTTTTGAGGGGTTAAATAAAACAGGATTTACTCAAAACCTTTATTGCATTATTCTTAGTAGGAACATATTTTTTGATAATAGTGCTTTTTTTGAAAAGTGGCGCAACTATCCGGCTTTTACCCTAAGTAAAAAGGTAAAAAATAAAAATAAATAAAAAGATTATAGACACGATTGTGATAGAACAAGACATTATTTTCTACCAATAAACCAACCTGCTAGACCCTTTCTATGAGCGATTGCTCTGGTTTGCCGATTGCGCGCCCGGGACGCGCCATAAAAAAAAAAAAAAAATTTTGAGATGCGATTTTAAACCTTATGTATAAAGAAAATGTATGAAGAACAAGGTCAGAATCGCTTGGGGCATTCTTGTTCTTGACGTAACAGATGTAAGGAACACACCTAGCCTCTCAAATAATCATCTTTGCACATATCTATGACTTTCGAAATGACATATCTGCCGCAATTTGAGCTGTCAAACTTTGAGCGTCGCATGTCATGAAAAGATCGATAAAACTATCAATTTGTCAAATAAACGCAAGTAATATTGTTTGTAAGCATAGTTTATTGTTCAGGGAACGTGTTTCGGTAAATATTATACATGATAGCATAAAATAAATCCGCAAAATATTACGTCAAAGTCAAAACATCGCAAAATTTTCGAGTTTCCTCCCGTGGCATTTAAGAGGTTAATGCCTAGCCCAATAATTTCAAATACCTTTCGAGAAATACTTGTAGCTTTTCAAGAAATCATTGGGTAAGTCGCATATAAATCTTTGCATCACGCAAATTAGACGATTGTATTTTCGTTTCGAGAAGTCAGTCAATAAAGCGACTCTCCTTGAAGTATTGTGACCCAGAGAAGTAAAAGATTTTATTGCCTCCCAATCATAATATATAATATTTACATTATAGAAAAGTGGAAGTTCTGCTTCATATACCTACGTATATAAGATCAGCCAAGCTTAATTTACCCGGCGTTCTGTCAGAGTCAAAGAACTTTTGAAGGTGATATTACAGGTGAAGGATGTGTACGAACTAGGTAGAGCTTACATGTTTTGTGAATGAGTCTATTTCCTACGCAATTAAAATTGATAACCGTTACAAATTATTTATTAATTTATCCATTTTCGTAAAATCGACAGCTAACATTATCAGTTTGTACATCATACGTAGTATACCTTATAGCAAAAAAAAAATTGGGTTTCCTCTAATAAGACATCTCAAAATAAAAATAATGAAATTTATAAGATTAATTACAAAATACGATACGATAGATGCACTCCTGTCCCGGTGAGACCGGTACACCAAGCACTGATTTTATTAGAACTGGGAACACATACTATGAGGGCAGGAAGTAGGTTAGAGATTAATCGACCGGTATACATGGCAACCTAATAAGCCAATATTGAAATTTAGAATGGCAGGAATAAAGGAATGCATTGAGCGTTATTTTTTCCTTCCTTTATGTCTTCCTTCTTCTTGTCTCTTCTCGGCTCTTCTTGGATATCCTTGTCTATGTTTGGTTGTTCGTGGCCTTTCTTGCCTCTTCTCGTCTTTTCTGACTTCTTCTTGAATATTCTCATCTTTTCTTAGCTCTTCTTGTCTCTAATTGGATCTTCTCGTCTCTTTCGACTCGTTTTGTTATTTCTTGTCTCGTATTGTCGATTATTGGTTCTCCGTCGCATTGGTTCGTATTTGTCCAATTACCAGACCATTAGAAAATTTTACAGGAGGAGAAGGATTTCTTTCGTTCTTTTGATGAAAATTTATGATAGGTGTTTAAGATAAAGGTTTATCCGTAAAGGTAAAAGTCTCATTAATTTAAATAATTCTTAGTTAAGTGATTAACTATAATTTTATTTCTATTTTAAAGTGGAGATTGAACAAAAACTGAAATTGTCTATTGGACAAATAAGAACTGAGGTGACGTCTTCTCTTAGCTCTTCCTAACTCACCTTTGTTCTTATTGCATTTTTTTCATGCATTTCCTGGTACTTTATGTTTCTTCTTGTTTCTTCTAGTCTCTTCTAGTCTCATCTTGTCTTCCCTCTTGTCTCGTCTCGTTTTGCCTCTTCTTATCTCTTCTTCCTCTTTTTCTGGCTCTTCTTGGTGTTTCTTGAGGAGTTTAATCTACTGACATACATGGCAACCGAATAAGCCAATATAAGAACTAGAATGAGATTTTGGACTTTGATTGGGAGCTGTTTTCTGTGTTCTGACATTTTTTTGCCTCTTCTGATCTTTTTTGTCAATTCTTGCTCCGTTTGGACTCTTCTTATATCTGATCACATGTTCTTGTTTTTACTAGAAACTTCTTGGTTCTTCCGACTTCAACTTGCTTCATCCTGGTTATTTTTACTTCTTCTTGGCTTTTCTTGGCTCTTCTAGTCTTTGCTTGCATCATCGTCGGGCGTTATTATTACGCTAACGTCTGTACGGTTGAAATTTAAGAATCCGGCTAAGAATGAAACTCTGATGCCGCGCCGTAGGCAAAACCATCTTCATTCTTGAATTTTGTTTAAAAGCTACTTTTGTAATTTGTTTTCGAATTCAAGCAAGTAGCCAATAATGGCGCCACTCACGTTAGCAGATCGCATGGGGACCTGTCGCTGGCAAGTATAAGTACTATGGATTTGTAAATTTGAGTATCTCTTCGAGTATGGAGAGATTGATGGTAATGATTATTATTGTTACTGGCTGTTGTAAATTATAGTACCACGCGGCTAGATTTGACGTCATTGCCTTTCGCGGTTGCTTTGTTCAGGTGACTAGCTGTCACTGGATCATAGTGGTAGTATTATTGGTTCTTTTAGTCTCTGCTGCCGCCTTCTTGCATCATATAGACTTTTATTGTTTTGTAGTGGCATTTATTTTCTCTATTTGCATCTTCTTGCTTCTTTTAACCTCTTTTTGATTATTCTTGGTTACTCTCCTTGTCTACTTTTACTTCGTCTTGGCTCTTCTTGGCTTTTCTAGCCTCTTCTTGTTTCTTCTAACATCTTCGGTTTTCTTCTTGAATATTCGAATCAAATAATCAAAAAGATAACAATTGATACTCCTCCGAAGTGTAAAAACCGACTGAATTATAAAAAAGAAAATTTTTGAGATAAAGATAAAAAGTGACATAAATTTTTTCAGATTTTTGACTGAAACCAAAAACCTGTAAAAACAGAAAAACCATTGAGACAAAGAAAAAGAAAATCTTTGGCTATGTGGTGCACATCAGTGGGGGAAAGAATTTTCGAGAAACACAAACTGTGAAATAAATGCATAGTGTTTTTGTTATGTATCATCGGCTATTTCCATAACCATTCGTGCAAGACGATAATCGCTATTACTTACCTGACATTTGACATCTTAAAGATACTACTTACCTGAAATCTGTTGAGACACCTCAAAACTAGGTACATATAACTATCTACACTAATGACATATTTTGAAGGATGTTGAAATGACGTGCATAATCCTTTGTACCACATATATGTAATCCATTTATCTTCCTCCGAGAAGTCACCTCTAAACTACTTCCTAATAATAATAGTAATAATATATTGATCTTGTGACTGGACTCGTACGATACGCTTTTTGACCCTAGCCGAGGCTCTGGCCCGCCTCGGGCGACCACTGACAATGGCCTACTGAGTGAACGTATGCAGCAGTGTATTATGCTGCGAAGGCGGTACAACGACTTCTTTGGCCGACTTATATTTTTATACATCGAAACATGCATTCGTTCTGGAAGTTTTATAAGCGCAATTGATGTAGGAAATAAAATCACATGACGCGTGTGGGCACCATTATACGTATTGAAAATTGTATCGACAATTTTTTAATGTTTAAACCATAGAATCTTCAGTCACATCCCGAGCAATCGGGACCAGCAAAAATATAATTATTGGACAACATTATCAGGCGGAAAGAAATGGAGTAATGGTAAAAAGTCTAATTTGTGCGGTGATAGTTGCTAATATTGTGATAAACGTACTTTTTTCGGTTTTCATTGCATGGGTGATGTGGGTGATGTGATCCGAATTCCTGTGTTGTGCGTAAATTTAAGATAATGAAATTTTACTGTTTCAAAATGGAACTGATCGTTAAGTATTAAATAGTATGCGACAAACGATAAAGTAGGTACCAACATTATTTTATTAATTAATAATATTTCGTTGGAAATTTGTATGTCTTTCGTCGTCAAATATTTAATAAATAAATAAATAATTCATATAAATATTTTTAGATTTTTACGGCCAAAAGTATTTTCGTTATTTGTTTTTAGGGTGTTATGCCGTGTTTCGCTACCTCCTTCTTTAGCCAACGTTTCGAACAGCGTTACAGTGTCCATTATCAGGGCAGATGTGTAATTGTGTAATACACAATTACACATATGGTGATGGACACTGTAACGCTGTCCGAAACGTTGGTTAAAGAAGTAGGTAGTGCAATACGGCATAACACCCCAAAAACAAATAACGAAAAAAACATATAAATATTATTTATTAATAATTAATATATGTTAATAGTGTGATAGAGATCGTATATTCTCAAGTTTATTAACATTCAAAAGATAATTTAATTATTTTGAAAAGAAATAATCCTGAGGCGGAAATGTGTGTTTATTTTGTTCACATTTTTGACAGATCTAAATCTTGGAGAGATCAATATCTGAATAATGATTTTTAAATCATTATGCACCCCCTGATTTTTCACGGGTCTGCGGTAGTTGATTTCATCAAAATACGATTTTGGTGATTTGAGAAGAATTTGATTTGTTAAAAAATATTCAAATAATTTATACTTTTTAATTTTAATGAATTTGAGTAAGGAGCATGTGTGCTAGTTCAAAGTTGACGGGGCGTTCAAAATGACTTGATCTTCGGTGGCTTAAATCCAGCCTTTACCTATATTACCTTGGTGATGTATCCCGCTTGTTGTTTGGACTACCTCCTCTATGTTCGCGGAAGGACTAGTTTCCGGGTTTGCAGCCTTAATGAGAATCAGGGTTGCAGGAATGAGGGAAAGGATCAATAACTCCACAAATGCCTTCATGGAATACACGGAATCCCGTTACAGTTCAGATTCGAGTGTTGAAGCAAATTGGAGAAAGATATTGAACCCAATGATCTTCAATCCGATCGCGATGGATCAATAGCGACAAGAAAACATCAAAAGATAAATATTTTAAGGTTATTCGTAATCCAGGAATGTTGACTTTCATAAAAAAATATTAAACTAATCTCTCTTTTAATTTAATTTTTTTTTTATTTTTATATTTTAAATTAAATTAGATTTATGTTATAACTTGTTTATGTTTTATGTATTTACACTGTCTACAGCAGTTGTTTTCAACCTGGGGTACGCGTACCCCTGGGGGTACGCGAAGCAAGATTGGGGGTACGCGGCACGAATGTAAGATTTAAGACTCGGCTCAACGTTCTCAAATTTCGGCATCGGTCAGTCAGTCAGCTCAGCTCTCAGTTTAGCGTTTACGTTCAGCCAGTCATGCACGTTCACAATCACGAATTTGTGTGAAAAGACATTTTCTTCCTATGCGTGCATTAAGAATAAATATCGCAATCGCCTGAATGCTGAACCAGACTTAAGGTTCTACCTATATGAAATTCAGCCGAACTTTCTAAAACTTTGCTCTGCAAAGCAAGCTCAAGGGTCACATTGACTGTACGCTTACATTGTACGATTGTACAGGAATTTGGGCTTTTATTGTAACTACTGAAACATTAGGAACTTTTTTCCTACAAAAATTTTCGAGAATTTTTCAAAATTTTAAAAAAAATTCATCTTCTCAGTACACTTTGAGAGTGAAGTTGTGTATGGAGAACATGAATTTTTTTCGTCGAAACAAAATTTGTTCAATTTCGCATGTAGAATCACATGAATTTTTTTCGTCGAAACAAAATTTGTTCAATTTTGCATGTAGAATCACTGGTTAAAAATGCCCGAGGTCACATTCTGTATTAATCGTATTTGTGTGAAATTATTTTTAAATTCATGTAATAATTAGAGTATTAAAAATTTACAAATGAAACATGTCTTTCATTTCAAAATAGATAAAGGGCACGGGGTACAAATTTTTTTAGTAAGAGTCAAGGGGTACGCAGGTTCAAAAAGGTTGAAAACAGCTGGTCTACAGGATTTGCGGGATCGCACTAAACCTCCGCACATTCTGAAAAAAAAATTATAAATTTATAAAAGCACTTGGTTAATATTAATTTATAGGAGTTAGTGGAAATCGGCTATTTATGGATGCCTGTACGGCATCAACAAGCTGTGCCTGTAATGGCATAGGCTGTTGAAGAGGAGCAGGAGATGGACGCCTGGAGATGCCAAATTGTCGAAACCACTTGGATAAGGGAAAGTCTTATAATGTAGAAAATAAAATAACAATGGCGTCATACGATCTTGACATTTTTGGAAAAAGGACAAAAAATGAATTGGCCAATCATAAAATATTTTCTATCTTACAATTAAAATACTCACTGCGGTTTTCGTATGAAAAAGCTGAGGATCCGGCATCGGGATGTAATCCAAGTCTTACGAGGGCTTGATGTTAATAAAGCTAGTGGGCCTGATGGAATACCTGCCCTGGTACTACAGAGGTGCGCTGCAGAAATTGCTCCAATTTTGACGAAGCTCTTTAAAATGTCCCTGAAGTCTGGTATTGTGCCCTCTGGTTGGAAAAAAGCGGTCATCCATCCTATTCCAAAGAAGGGTGATCGCTCCAACCCGGCCAACTACCGACCCATAGCGATCACATCAGTTTTGTCCAAGGTGATGGAACGTGTGATCAACGACAAACTGCTCACATATCTCGAGAAGAACAAAATCATTAACGACCGTCAATACGGATTCCGGCGGAACCGCTCGTGCGGTGATCTTCTCGCATATGTGACGCATGTTTGGGGGCGGTGCCTGGAACGTTTCGCTGAGACCCAAACGGTCGCACTGGACATTTCCAAGGCCTTTGACAGGGTTTGGCATCGAGGACTTGTCAACAAACTGCCATCTTACGGACTTCCCGCATCCCTGTGTACGTGGATTGCCGACTTTTTGAGAGAGAGGTCAATTCAGACGGTTGCTGATGGTTTCACCTCTTCCTCGCATCCAAAAAATGCTGGCGTCCCACAGGGATCGGTTCTGTCCCCGACTTCGTTTTTGTTGCACATCAACGACCTTTTGTCATGTGCACCAATTCATTGTTACGCGGATGACAGTACAGTCCATGACAGCTTTTCGTTTGACAAGCCCCCAAAGGGCACACAAACTCCAACGGCTCGGAGGGCTTTGAAGCAAAGAAAGGATGGTTACCTCGAGAGTGTTTTCTCTTGGGGTAAGAATAACCTCGTCGAATTCAATGTTTCAAAGACCCAATCATGTCTGATTACGTCTAAAAGGGATCGAAATGAAAATCTAGTCTCCTTCAACGGAAGCAATCTTCCGAACAGACCTTCCATTGATATGCTTGGTGTAACTATAAGTGACCAGCTCAGGTATGGGGGCTCCACCGAAGTCAGAGTAAAGTTAGCTTCTCAAAAACTGGGCGTACTGTACAGGGCCCGCAGATACTTTAATAGTACACAACTGCTTACCCTGTACAAATCGCAAGTGCGCCCCACGGTTGAATTTGGCAGCCACCTCTGGTCTGGAGCTCCAAAATACTTGAAAAATACCCTCGACTCTGTGCAGAAACGGGCGGTCCGTTTGATAGATTCTCCCATCTTAACGAACGGGTTGCAATCTTTAGAGCGCAGGCGTCGGGTGGGAATGCTATCCATGTTCTACCGTGGGAAGATGCTCTGAGGAAGATGCTCTGAGGAACTAGCGTCATTGATCCCTTCGGCACCGGTGCATAGTCGGGAGACATGCCAAACGCGCGCCCAACATATGTACACGGTTGACATTTGTCACATGAGAACGGGTCGTTTTTTCGACTCGTTCTTGAGTTCAACAGCTCGGCTATGGAACGATTTGCTGGCATCTGTGTTTCCTCCCTCCTACAACATGGGTCTCTTCAAGACCAATGTTCATTCCTTCCTCTCCTCAAAAAGACCCTCCACACAGCATCCCAGATGACATAGGCCCCTGAGTGGAATTATTTTTCTCAAGGCCTCCTGTTTGGAGTTAATGTAAAAAAAAAAAAAAAAGACGTCAGATGACTTATTATCAATCACGAACAAAACCTAATTTGATTCCTAATGAAGGAAATTCCAAGGGTACTCACGGCCATGACTTTGTTTCTCAAGGGTCTGTTAGCAGATTTGCACATATAACGTAGACACTCGCAGCTATAGAGGAAGTGTTGTGCAATAACGCACGTAATAGTATTACGTTTGACTTATCAATAATACTGATGAAAGTACTTACCTTTGAATGTCCTTACATATATTTTATGTAATAAAAAATCTTAAACTGGATATAAGTAAACCAAATAACTTTTTTTTTGATTTTTGACAAAGATGGATAAAATGAATACATTCTTTATTCTGTCCAGATCGCAGACAAATTAGTGTAATACCACACATCAAATATAAAGGTGTTCAGTGGAACGTTTGCGCGGCCCTTTTCGGCCCGTTTCATACAAATCTTAAATTTGGAATTGAAATCAAAATATCAAACCAAACTGACGATACAGTCCTACTACTGAAAGCGAACACGTATGGCAAATACAGACATCAATGAATTAAAATTATGGTTTGATAAAAATCTGTTGACTTTAAATTCTAAAAAAACCTATTATTTACATTTTTTCATTAGAAAACAAGAATCCCCTAAAGAAATAAATATAACAATCCACTCAGTGGCAAATACAGAAAACCACAAATGCAATATAGCATGTACAAACATAGAAAGCAAAAACGATATTAAATACCTGGGCATAACAATAGACCAACGTTTAAAATGGTCCCCACATATAAATATTCTGAACGACAGAGTAAGGAAACTTACATACATATTTAGATGTTTAAGAGATATTTTAAAAGAAAAATTACTTAGAACCACATACTTCGCTTTCTGTCAATCAATTATACAATACGGCATTATAGGATGGGGCGGTACATATAAAAATCTAGCACAATCAATTTACGTATCACAAAAACTAATAATAAAAACAATTTAAAAAAAACCCTACACATATTCGTCAGAACTTTTATTCAAACAATTTAAGGTCAGAAAATTAAATGCATTATACTTCTACCACGCAACATTACAAATTTATAAAGATGATATTCAAAATAAAGTAACACCCTTTAAAAATAACAGAAATCTCAGACAAACGTCAATACTTCCAATTCTTAAATGTAAAAAAACAATAGGACAGCAAAATCATAAATTTCTCGGTGTCAAATTTAATTCCCTACCAGAAAAAATTAGAAACATGTACACTAACATAAAAGAATTTAAAACAAACCTTAAAAATTATAGTGAAAATATGAAATGAGTTATACCCTTCGACCAAGTATATCTAGGTCAATGGTTATACCAAATAAAACTATTATGATAACACCCCCCCCATACACACAAGCCCTGCTTATTTATGGGGGTACATCAAATATATATATTATGTAACTAATTATTATATAGAATCATTTTAAAATACATGTATCTATTTATGATTCATAATAAATAAAAAAAAAAAAATAAATAAAAAATAAATAAAAAACTAAAAAATTCTTTTTTTAATAAAAAGGTACTTAATACGGTATTTAATTTTGCTTTAAATTATAAGATATAGGCCATTAAAGATTTTAGTGTTTCGTGATTTTAGAAGCAACTTGGGCAATTATTTGTGAGTAAAGGAAAAACAATGAAAAAAATTATTTTACTATATTTATCAAAGAAATATTAAAAAAAATTAAATAAAAAAAACAAATCATTTTCATAGGTTACTATCGTGGTAGAGCACAACTCGATGGAATTTGCAGGAAAACACTTCTTGTTATTCTTTAACACAATTTATTTAATAAAAATACAATACAATTACAGAGGTTCTATTTTCCTTTGCTTGGGTGATCTCCAAGACCACACCGCACTGACAAATATCGAAGGCCTTATTTCCCTCGATATCTCTATTGTCAGTTCTTTACAAACTAAACTGTAGGTACAACATGTACCTCACAGCTTCAGTTCAATTACACGAAGGACCTCGTGTACCTTCTCGTTGCAACTTAGCAACAACACTCTACTGAAGGTAGGTACCTCTGTACCTCTCAGCTCGTGTTTAACTACAACACTCTACTGGAGGTACCTCTGTACCTCTCAGCTAGAGTTCAACCAAAATAACTAACTCTCTGTTAAAAACGTCGCCATATTTAAAGAAGAACATTCAAATACAAAATTAATATTGTGAATTAAAAATGGTGAGAAAATAATATTTAAGAAGTTCCCACATTTAAAAATCTAATATTCAGAAAATAATAAAACAATTACCTAAAAATCGGCCAAAAAAGGGCCACCAATAAAATATTATAAGATTAACAAATATTGCAAATTTTTGTTACTATTATCACTTAGGGCTAAAGCCGACGGTGCATTGAGGGTGTCTTGAAATGCCGTCAGCAAACATTTCTCCTTGTGTGTGTCATAAACATAAGTATGGTGGTATATAAGGTGCTATTTGAGGGTACTAATTGAAAGTACCGACATTTCAAATAATAAAAGAATTTGTCCCAAGTTTGTAAGGGAATGTATTTATACGATACCAGCCATAAACATATTATTCAAGGTTCGGACCTTAGTCATGAAACCGTGAGATAGTGTTATTTTGCACATTGTTAAAAGGAGAAACTACGCGTAACTAAAATTAATAAAATAAAATGAATTTTATAAATGATATTTACAGACTAAATGGATAAAATCGCATTCTAGGAACGAATAATAGGTGTTAATTTAAAATACAAATTACCTTTTTACGGCGGAAAAAAGTGTGTCGTTTAAAAATAAAAATTACTACCAAAAATATGCATTTTAAATTTTTTTATTTTATTTTTCATTATATTTGTAAAAAAAGCCTAGTAAAACTATTTTTTTATGTTTTTCATTTATTAGTTTCAAATGATTGTAAAATCGTGAAACACAATCTTTTATCACCTGTATGTTATAATTTAAATCAAAAATAAACAAAGAAGCTCATATCCATACTAGATATTTGATAAAACAGAATAAATAAAAATAATTTTTTTAAAATCATCATTTTTACGGGCGTGTTATAAGGCTTGGGGTTCGAACTTCAAAAAAAGTTTTCTAAGGCCCTACTATGGCACCGAACCGACTGAAATTTTGGATTTTTACCGAAAGCGATGTCTCTACACGAATCAATCAAAACATTAAACAAAACCAATTTTTTTTTTTAATTTTTGGCCCCATGGCACCGAACCTACTGAAATTTTGGATTTTTTTTTTTTGGACACGAATCAATCGTTAAATCTTTCAAAAAAAAATTATCTTGAATCACCTGTTTTATGGGCGTTTTATACTAGAGGTCGAAATCAAAAAATCGTTTTTTCCGACCCTATGGCACCGAACCAACTGAAATTTTGGTTTATTACTAAAAACCGTGGTCTGGACACGAATCGATCATAAAGTCATACAAAAGGAAAAAAATATTGAAAATTCACCTGTTTTATGGGCGATTTGTAAAGTTAGGGTAGAATTTCAAAAGTCGTTTTCTCAAGCCTTATGGCATCGAACCAACTGAAATTTGGATTCTTACTAAAAGCCATGTTCTGGACACGAATCAATCATAAAATCTTCCACAAGAAAAAATATTAAAAATTTACCTGTTTTATGGGCGTTTTGTAAGACTTGGGGTCGAATTTAAAAAGTAGTTTTTTCCGGGACTATGGCACCGAACCAATTGAAATACGAGATTATTACTAAAAGCCATGGATTGGATACGAATCAATCATAAAATCTTCCAAAAGAAAAAGTATTGAAAATTCACCTGTTTTATGGGCGTTTTGTAAGACTTGGGGTAGTATTTAAAAGATCGTTTTTTACGGCCCTATGGCACCGAATCAACTATTATTCGGGATTCTTACTAAAAGCCATGGTCTGGACACGAATCAATCATAAAATCTTCAAAAAATAAAATAATTTAAAATCACCTGGTTTATGTGCGTTTTATTGGGCTTGGAGTCGAATTTAAAAAGTCGTTTTTTCCGGCCCTATGGCACCGAACCAACTGAAATTCGGGATTATTACTAAAAGCCATGGTCCCAACACTTATCAATCATAAAATCTTCCAAAAGAAAAAATATTGGAACGGTTTCGCATGGTTACGTGCGTTTTGCAAAGATTGAAGTCGAATTTAAAACGTCGTTTTCTCCGACTCTATGGCACCGAACCAACCAAAATATGGGATTATTACTATAATCCATGGTCTGGACACGAATCAATCATAAAGTCATACAAAAAG